>JAQAHW010000004.1:0-1397500 GCA_027580185.1 Tuta absoluta | reverse complement strand
CACTTCGACAAGGAGACCTCCGCGCGCCTCGGCCTCGTCGAGTGCCTCAACCACAAGCTCATCGAGCCCTTCCAGGTGTGTGTGTGTGTGTGTGTGTGTGTAGGTGCGCAACAAGCACGGCAACATGCCGTTCAACCTGCGGCACTTCGACAAGGAGACCTCCGCGCGCCTCGGCCTCGTCGAGTGCCTCAACCACAAGCTCATCGAGCCCTTCCAGGTGTGTGTGTGTGTGTGTGTGTGTGTGTGTGTGTGTGTGTGTGTGTGTGTGTGTAGGTGCGCAACAAGCACGGCAACATGCCGTTCAACCTGCGGCACTTCGACAAGGAGACCTCCGCGCGCCTCGGCCTCGTCGAGTGCCTCAACCACAAGCTCATCGAGCCCTTCCAGGTGTGTGTGTGTGTGTGTGTGTGTGTGTGTGTGTGTGTGTGTGTGTGTGTGTGTAGGTGCGCAACAAGCACGGCAACATGCCGTTCAACCTGCGGCACTTCGACAAGGAGACCTCCGCGCGCCTCGGCCTCGTCGAGTGCCTAACCACAAGCTCATCGAGCCCTTCCAGGTGTGTGTGTGTGTGTGTGTGTGTGTGTGTGTATGTGTGTGTGTGTGTGTGTGTGTGTGTGTGTATGTGTGTGTGTGTGTGTGTGTGTGTGTATGTGTGTGTGTGTGTATGTGTGTGTGTGTGTGTGTGTGTGTGTGTAGGTGCGCAACAAGCACGGCAACATGCCGTTCAACCTGCGGCACTTCGACAAGGAGACCTCCGCGCGCCTCGGCCTCGTCGAGTGCCTCAACCACAAGCTCATCGAGCCCTTCCAGGTGTGTGTGTGTGTGTGTGTGTGTGTGTGTGTGTGTGTGTGTGTGTGTGTGTAGGTGCGCAACAAGCACGGCAACATGCCGTTCAACCTGCGGCACTTCGACAAGGAGACCTCCGCGCGCCTCGGCCTCGTCGAGTGCCTCAACCACAAGCTCATCGAGCCCTTCCAGGTGTGTGTGTGTGTGTGTGTGTGTGTGTGTGTGTGTGTAGGTGCGCAACAAGCACGGCAACATGCCGTTCAACCTGCGGCACTTCGACAAGGAGACCTCCGCGCGCCTCGGCCTCGTCGAGTGCCTCAACCACAAGCTCATCGAGCCCTTCCAGGTGTGTGTGTGTGTGTGTGTGTGTGTAGGTGTGTAGGTGCGCAACAAGCACGGCAACATGCCGTTCAACCTGCGGCACTTCGACAAGGAGACCTCCGCGCGCCTCGGCCTCGTCGAGTGCCTCAACCACAAGCTCATCGAGCCCTTCCAGGTGTGTGTGTGTGTGTGTGTGTGTGTAGGTGTGTAGGTGCGCAACAAGCACGGCAACATGCCGTTCAACCTGCGGCACTTCGACAAGGAGACCTCCGCGCGCCTCGGCCTCGTCGAGTGCCTCAACCACAAGCTCATCGAGCCCTTCCAGGTGTGTGTGTGTGTGTGTGTGTGTGTGTGTGTGTGTGTGTAGGTGCGCAACAAGCACGGCAACATGCCGTTCAACCTGCGGCACTTCGACAAGGAGACCTCCGCGCGCCTCGGCCTCGTCGAGTGCCTCAACCACAAGCTCATCGAGCCCTTCCAGGTGTGTGTGTGTGTGTGTGTGTGTGTGTGTGTGTGTGTGTGTAGGTGCGCAACAAGCACGGCAACATGCCGTTCAACCTGCGGCACTTCGACAAGGAGACCTCCGCGCGCCTCGGCCTCGTCGAGTGCCTCAACCACAAGCTCATCGAGCCCTTCCAGGTGTGTGTGTGTGTGTGTGTGTGTGTGTGTGTGTGTAGGTGCGCAACAAGCACGGCAACATGCCGTTCAACCTGCGGCACTTCGACAAGGAGACCTCCGCGCGCCTCGGCCTCGTCGAGTGCCTCAACCACAAGCTCATCGAGCCCTTCCAGGTGTGTGTGTGTGTAGGTGCGCAACAAGCACGGCAACATGCCGTTCAACCTGCGGCACTTCGACAAGGAGACCTCCGCGCGCCTCGGCCTCGTCGAGTGCCTCAACCACAAGCTCATCGAGCCCTTCCAGGTGTGTGTGTGTGTGTGTGTGTGTGTGTGTGTGTGTGTGTGTAGGTGCGCAACAAGCACGGCAACATGCCGTTCAACCTGCGGCACTTCGACAAGGAGAACTCCGCGCGCCTCGGCCTCGTCGAGTGCCTCAACCACAAGCTCATCGAGCCCTTCCAGGTGTGTGTGTGTGTGTGTGTGTGTGTGTGTGTGTGTGTGTGTGTGTGTGTGTGTGTGTGTGTGTGTGTGTGTGTGTGTGTGTGTGTGTGTGTGTGTGTGTGTGTGTGTGTGTGTGTGTGTAGGTGCGCAACAAGCACGGCAACATGCCGTTCAACCTGCGGCACTTCGACAAGGAGACCTCCGCGCGCCTCGGCCTCGTCGAGTGCCTCAACCACAAGCTCATCGAGCCCTTCCAGGTGTGTGTGTGTGTGTGTGTGTGTGTGTGTGTGTGTGTAGGTGCGCAACAAGCACGGCAACATGCCGTTCAACCTGCGGCACTTCGACAAGGAGACCTCCGCGCGCCTCGGCCTCGTCGAGTGCCTCAACCACAAGCTCATCGAGCCCTTCCAGGTGTGTGTGTGTGTGTGTGTGTGTGTGTGTGTGTGTGTGTGTGTGTGTGTGTAGGTGCGCAACAAGCACGGCAACATGCCGTTCAACCTGCGGCACTTCGACAAGGAGACCTCCGCGCGCCTCGGCCTCGTCGAGTGCCTCAACCACAAGCTCATCGAGCCCTTCCAGGTGTGTGTGTGTGTGTGTGTGTGTGTGTGTGTGTGTGTGTGTAGGTGCGCAACAAGCACGGCAACATGCCGTTCAACCTGCGGCACTTCGACAAGGAGACCTCCGCGCGCCTCGGCCTCGTCGAGTGCCTCAACCACAAGCTCATCGAGCCCTTCCAGGTGTGTGTGTGTGTGTGTGTGTGTGTGTGTGTGTGTGTGTGTGTGTGTGTGTGTGTGTGTGTAGGTGCGCAACAAGCACGGCAACATGCCGTTCAACCTGCGGCACTTCGACAAGGAGACCTCCGCGCGCCTCGGCCTCGTCGAGTGCCTCAACCACAAGCTCATCGAGCCCTTCCAGGTGTGTGTGTGTGTGTGTGTGTGTGTGTGTGTGTGTGTGTGTGTGTGTGTGTGTGTGTGTGTGTGTGTGTGTAGGTGCGCAACAAGCACGGCAACATGCGTTCAACCTGCGGCACTTCGACAAGTCGACCTCCGCGCGCCTCGGCCTCGTCGAGTGCCTCAACCACGGGGGCTCAACACAAGCTCATCGAGCCCTTCCAGGTGTGTGTGTGTGTGGTGTGTGTGTGGTGTTTGTGTGTGTGTGTGTGTGTGTGTGTGTGTGTGTGGTGTGTGTGGTGTAGGTGCGCAACAAGCACGGCAACATGCCCAAGCACGGCAACATGCCGTTCAACCTGCGGTACTTCGACAACACGACACACTTCGACGACATTAGAAAGCGAGTGTCTCTTTATATATGTGATAATAGTTTAACACGAGTGGCGGCGATTGCAAGGCCCGATACAAGGTCAAATTCAATACGAGAACGTAATATGGCTTGATGTGAATTTATGAAAATTCTATACTTTAGCAGTTGTTCAGATGTAGTCTTAACAATATCTTAAGTAAACAACTGAACAACATCTAAACAACAACTGAATAACAACTGAACAACATCTCAACAACAACCTTATAAAACAACCGAACATTTACCATACAACAATAACTGACCGTCGTACCTGGCGGAATATGGCGGTTTGAGTATTGGCAAAAAAAATACTTCGTTTCATTTCTCGACTTTATCGAAGTAAGAGACTTCTCATTAAGGCATTACGCTTCTGTAATTTCTATTAAATGGAACGATACGGTAGATACCCCGATTCCGGATGCAATATTGCTAGTGCAATATTTAACCGCATATTTGGGGCAGATTGAAGTAATGTGTTTGAACCAGCATGTCACCAGGGCATACTGGTATAGAACATTACAACATGTCTAAATAACTTTATAGTATTTTAGTTGGTTTTTACATTTCAGTCAAAGCATCGAGAATTTACACTTGTAGCTCATTTGTTAGATTAAAATTCGCCAAACAGCTAAAATTTACTGCCACAAAAGTCCATTGTTGGACATATGCCTCCCCCCTATGCCTCATAATGAGCTGTAATTTAGTAAACTGACTCTGTATTTGATTCTTAGCAACTACAAATTAGTTTTCAAAATGTACAGGCTTAGTGTACAAATGAAAATGAAATTCACTTTAATCAATGTAGTATCATTTATTGACATCATGATACGTCATAAAAAAAGTGTATAACACATTATTATAACAATTTTGCATTGTCCTAATAGAGGTAGATAAGCGGTTCAGGCAGGATAGTAAAATTAAAATAAAGGCCCTACCTCGTGGCTGGCCTGGTTAATCACACGGCATGTAACTTAACGCCATGGGCTTCTATCTAATGTTGATTCCAAGCATATATCACGTTGTCATATTTCAGTCACTTGTTATTAATATTATCAAATGACGTAATATGGCCTAATGTTAATTTTTGATAATTGTACACTTCAGCAGTTGTTCTGATGTCGAGTCAAAATCTGAACAACAACTTAAATAAACAATTGAACAACATATGGACAACACCTGAACAAAATCGGAATAACATCTGAACAACAACCGAACAAAAACTGAACTTCATCGGAACAACATCTAAACAATAACGGAACAATAACTAAACAATAACAGAACAATAACAGAACAAAATCGCAACAACATCTAAATACAACCGAACAACTTCAAAAAACAACTTAACAATAACCGAACAACAGCTGTATAAAAGCATATCACAGGTACGGCGGAAGAAGGCTATTTCAATATTTCTATAGGCAGAATGCATAAAGCAGGTCTTTATACAACTGCTTCCGAGTTATAATCCGAACATGAGACGAGTGTAAATAATAGTAGTTTATGCAACTGTCATATAATGGGGGTCATTAGAATGCGAGTGTCTGTCTCGGCTACGCCTCGTGTGATAATAGATTGACACGAGCATTCTAATGCCTAATTATATGCAGTTGCATACACTTTTTTATCTACACTCTTAAAAATTAACTCAGTTGAACACTTTTCAAAACGTCCGCACCGGCGATTGCAAGGCCCGATACATGGTCAAATTCAATACGAGAACGTAATATGGCTTGATATGAATTTTTGAAGATTCTTAACTAAAAGTTGTTTAGATGTCGAGTCTCAACAGCAAACAACTGAACAACAACTGAACAACACTGAACAACAACTGAACAATATCTGAACAACATCTCAACAACAACAGAACAAAAACCTATTAAAACAACTGAACAACATCCGAAAAATTACCGTACAACAACAACTGTCAGGTGCGGCGGAAGATAGCGATTTGAGTATTGAAAAAAAAAACTTCGTTTCATTTGTCAACTTTATCGTATTAAGAGTTTTCTCATTAAGTCATTACGCTTCTGTAATTTATAGTAAACCCTAGTTTTTATAGGCAGAATGCATAAAGTAGGTCATTATGCATCTGTTTTCGAATTCATAATTCGAACATTATGAGCCGAGTGTAAATAAAATGTTTTATATTCGCAGGTGTTGTACGAGCGTCCCGGCGAGCTGGTGGCGCAGTTCAAGTTCACGGCGCTGCTGCTGCCGTCCGGCACGCACAAGATCACCGGCCTGCCGCTCGACAAGGCCGCCGTGCACAGCGAGCGCTCCGTCAGGGACCCCGACCTCAATGTAAGCATCAGACAAGTTCACGGCGCTGCTGCTGCCGTCCGGCACGCACAAGATCACCGGCCTGCCGCTCGACAAGGCCGCCGTGCACAGCGAGCGCTCCGTCAGGGACCCCGACCTCAATGTAAGCATCAGACAAGTTCACGGCGCTGCTGCTGCCGTCCGGCACGCACAAGATCACCGGCCTGCCGCTCGACAAGGCCGCCGTGCACAGCGAGCGCTCCGTCAGGGACCCCGACCTCAATGTAAGCATCAGACAAGTTCACGGCGCTGCTGCTGCCGTCCGGCACGCACAAGATCACCGGCCTGCCGCTCGACAAGGCCGCCGTGCACAGCGAGCGCTCCGTCAGGGACCCCGACCTCAATGTAAGCATCAGACAAGTTCACGGCGCTGCTGCTGCCGTCCGGCACGCACAAGATCACCGGCCTGCCGCTCGACAAGGCCGCCGTGCACAGCGAGCGCTCCGTCAGGGACCCCGACCTCAATGTAAGCATCAGACAAGTTCACGGCGCTGCTGCTGCCGTCCGGCACGCACAAGATCACCGGCCTGCCGCTCGACAAGGCCGCCGTGCACAGCGAGCGCTCCGTCAGGGACCCCGACCTCAATGTAAGCATCAGACAAGTTCACGGCGCTGCTGCTGCCGTCCGGCACGCACAAGATCACCGGCCTGCCGCTCGACAAGGCCGCCGTGCACAGCGAGCGCTCCGTCAGGGACCCCGACCTCAATGTAAGCATCAGACAAGTTCACGGCGCTGCTGCTGCCGTCCGGCACGCACAAGATCACCGGCCTGCCGCTCGACAAGGCCGCCGTGCACAGCGAGCGCTCCGTCAGGGACCCCGACCTCAATGTAAGCATCAGACAAGTTCACGGCGCTGCTGCTGCCGTCCGGCACGCACAAGATCACCGGCCTGCCGCTCGACAAGGCCGCCGTGCACAGCGAGCGCTCCGTCAGGGACCCCGACCTCAATGTAAGCATCAGACAAGTTCACGGCGCTGCTGCTGCCGTCCGGCACGCACAAGATCACCGGCCTGCCGCTCGACAAGGCCGCCGTGCACAGCGAGCGCTCCGTGAGGGACCCCGACCTCAATGTAAGCATCAGACAAGTTCACGGCGCTGCTGCTGCCGTCCGGCACGCACAAGATCACCGGCCTGCCGCTCGACAAGGCCGCCGTGCACAGCGAGCGCTCCGTGAGGGACCCCGACCTCAATGTAAGCATCAGACAAGTTCACGGCGCTGCTGCTGCCGTCCGGCACGCACAAGATCACCGGCCTGCCGCTCGACAAGGCCGCCGTGCACAGCGAGCGCTCCGTCAGGGACCCCGACCTCAATGTAAGCATCAGACAAGTTCACGGCGCTGCTGCTGCCGTCCGGCACGCACAAGATCACCGGCCTGCCGCTCGACAAGGCCGCCGTGCACAGCGAGCGCTCCGTGAGGGACCCCGACCTCAATGTAAGCATCAGACAAGTTCACGGCGCTGCTGCTGCCGTCCGGCACGCACAAGATCACCGGCCTGCCGCTCGACAAGGCCGCCGTGCACAGCGAGCGCTCCGTCAGGGACCCCGACCTCAATGTAAGCATCAGACAAGTTCACGGCGCTGCTGCTGCCGTCCGGCACGCACAAGATCACCGGCCTGCCGCTCGACAAGGCCGCCGTGCACAGCGAGCGCTCCGTCAGGGACCCCGACCTCAATGTAAGCATCAGACAAGTTCACGGCGCTGCTGCTGCCGTCCGGCACGCACAAGATCACCGGCCTGCCGCTCGACAAGGCCGCCGTGCACAGCGAGCGCTCCGTCAGGGACCCCGACCTCAATGTAAGCATCAGACAAGTTCACGGCGCTGCTGCTGCCGTCCGGCACGCACAAGATCACCGGCCTGCCGCTCGACAAGGCCGCCGTGCACAGCGAGCGCTCCGTCAGGGACCCCGACCTCAATGTAAGCATCAGACAAGTTCACGGCGCTGCTGCTGCCGTCCGGCACGCACAAGATCACCGGCCTGCCGCTCGACAAGGCCGCCGTGCACAGCGAGCGCTCCGTCAGGGACCCCGACCTCAATGTAAGCATCAGACAAGTTCACGGCGCTGCTGCTGCCGTCCGGCACGCACAAGATCACCGGCCTGCCGCTCGACAAGGCCGCCGTGCACAGCGAGCGCTCCGTCAGGGACCCCGACCTCAATGTAAGCATCAGACAAGTTCACGGCGCTGCTGCTGCCGTCCGGCACGCACAAGATCACCGGCCTGCCGCTCGACAAGGCCGCCGTGCACAGCGAGCGCTCCGTCAGGGACCCCGACCTCAATGTAAGCATCAGACAAGTTCACGGCGCTGCTGCTGCCGTCCGGCACGCACAAGATCACCGGCCTGCCGCTCGACAAGGCCGCCGTGCACAGCGAGCGCTCCGTCAGGGACCCCGACCTCAATGTAAGCATCAGACAAGTTCACGGCGCTGCTGCTGCCGTCCGGCACGCACAAGATCACCGGCCTGCCGCTCGACAAGGCCGCCGTGCACAGCGAGCGCTCCGTCAGGGACCCCGACCTCAATGTAAGCATCAGACAAGTTCACGGCGCTGCTGCTGCCGTCCGGCACGCACAAGATCACCGGCCTGCCGCTCGACAAGGCCGCCGTGCACAGCGAGCGCTCCGTCAGGGACCCCGACCTCAATGTAAGCATCAGACAAGTTCACGGCGCTGCTGCTGCCGTCCGGCACGCACAAGATCACCGGCCTGCCGCTCGACAAGGCCGCCGTGCACAGCGAGCGCTCCGTCAGGGACCCCGACCTCAATGTAAGCATCAGACAAGTTCACGGCGCTGCTGCTGCCGTCCGGCACGCACAAGATCACCGGCCTGCCGCTCGACAAGGCCGCCGTGCACAGCGAGCGCTCCGTCAGGGACCCCGACCTCAATGTAAGCATCAGACAAGTTCACGGCGCTGCTGCTGCCGTCCGGCACGCACAAGATCACCGGCCTGCCGCTCGACAAGGCCGCCGTGCACAGCGAGCGCTCCGTCAGGGACCCCGACCTCAATGTAAGCATCAGACAAGTTCACGGCGCTGCTGCTGCCGTCCGGCACGCACAAGATCACCGGCCTGCCGCTCGACAAGGCCGCCGTGCACAGCGAGCGCTCCGTCAGGGACCCCGACCTCAATGTAAGCATCAGACATCATCATTGGCCTCACACGTCTGTGACAGACGATTTAATCAGTGTCTGAGGCAAGACTTTTCATGGCTGTATAAGCCGATACGGGAGCGGCATAGTTTTCCGCACGCTCTACAAGTGAAGGTGGAATTTGAGACTGGCACATGCATGTTTAGATGACGTTTTTGCCTTTTGTTAGCGAGACCAGAAAACCAGGCATTATCGTGTGTTTTACGCCCATCAAACACACGCTTATGCCATTCGTCCCTATCCTCAGCAAGCTTCTCCCAGCTTTGATGGTCAATGTTAAACGCAGCCATGTCCCGCTTGGCGCAATCTTTGAAACGCAGCATAGGTCTTCCAACCCCTCTTTTAGTGTTTGCTACAGCGCCAAGCAGAACACGCCGTGGTAGACGCGAAGGTTCCATCCGGTGCACATGCCCTAGCCACCGCAATCGTCTCTGCTTAAGCAGGGCGGTAAAACTAGGCAGCTGCGCAATTTCTAGAACTCGCTCGTTTGTGACTCGGACACAAACAGACAAGGAGTAACAAAAAGGGTGTAACGAGCCGAAACGAGGTCAAGGTGCTCATGGGACTAAATAACTTTCCGCATGGAACAAAGGTCGTATGGAAAAAAGAAATGCGCTTTCCACAGTAAAGCTTTTATCTTTAATGACCTAGTAGACTTTTGGTTTTGATGACCTAGCAGACTTTTTGTTTGATGACCTAGCAGACTTTTTCCTTTGGTGACCTAGCAGACTTTTTCCTTTGGTGACCTAGCAGACTTTTTCCTTTGGTGACCTAGCAGACTTTTTCCTTTGGTGACCTAGCTGACCTTTTCCTTAGATGACCTAGCAGACTTTTTCCTTTGATGACCTAGCATACATTTTCCTTTGGTGACCTAGCAGACTTTTGCCTTTGATGATCTAGCAGACATTTTCCTTTGATGACCTAGCAGACTTTTGCCTTTGGTGACCTAGCAGACTTTTTCCTTTGATGACCTAGCAGACATTTTCCTTTGATGACCTAGCAGGCTAGTTATTTTGCTGACCTAGCAGCCTATTGCTTTTGCTGACCTAGCAGATTTTTTTCTTTGATAACCTAGCAGACTCTTTCCTTTGGTGATCTAGCAGACTTTTTCCTTTGATGACCTAGCAGACTTTTGCCTTTGGTGACCTCCTAGCAGACTTATTCCTTGACTTTTGCCTTCGATGACTTTACTTACTTTTTCCTGTAATGATCTAGCTAATTTTTTTTCTTGATGACCTAACCCTGTTGATATTTTAGTTGTCATATATATTATAGTATAGTTTCCCTATTTAGTTTCAGAGCACAACTGTATAGTTGTGTTGTGTGACTGAGCAGCACTCAGGGTACATAAATGTGGTGTTTTTGAGCTGACTAGTCGGTATGGCTTTTTGGTTTGAACCATCACTACATAAACATAATATAATGTTACTTGACCCAAATAAGGCCTACGGCCTAATAAGGCCTATTGGTCATATTTCCTGCCATGTTAATTCAACTTGCCGCCATTGTGTGTAGAAGTGTTGGTAACATTATGTTACGCACACAAACACAGTAAAAGACCCGTACAACAACCGTGTTGGAACCTGTAGCCGAAAACAGTCGCAACGTGGAGTGCAAGCCATTTTTATTGAATTTCCGCGAGGGAAAAAGTAGTTAGCTCCAGTTTTTTTGTATATGGCGTGTTGTATTTTGTTTATAGGCTAATTGCATGTATAAATAATTATATTAATCACATTTACTGTCATATTCATAGTAAGTGCATTTTGTAAAAAGTCCCATGGCACTTATTTTCATTAAGGCCTTAATAAGATATAGAGTTCCCAAAAAGGCCAAAATGCCATTTGTGATATTTGTCTTCATAGAAGTGTGGTTTTTATTTCTTCAGCAATTTTAAGTCATTTATTACAAAGTCTAATAAAGGTATATCAGTATTACAAATAATCACTATATTTTGCTCAAAAACCTGCAAGTGCGGAAGTTTAAAAAATAATGTAGGCCTTATTTGGGTAAGGTACCTTATCACTACTTGCTTTCGTTATAATTTTTCAAGGAATGATGACCGAAATGGCCCAGTGTTTAGTGCGTCTACCTACTTACTCTTGCGTATACGTCTTAGGTTCGATTCCCAGTCACATTTTTACGTGATTTTCCTACCGGAGTCAAGGTCTTTTATGGCCGAGTCATCTGTTGGCTGGTAAACTAGCAATTCTGAACTTACAAATTGATTGATGTCATTCTATAACCGACCAACTATGAAACGTTCCACTAGTCGGTCTAGTTTGGATTAGTATTTATTAAACATTCTGTTTATTTGCAGGCCCTACTAAACTCGTCCGCGAAAGCGAACAAGAAGAAGAAAAAGAAAGCCGGCGCCGAGGAACCAATGGAAGTGGAGACCGCCGCCTAGCCCCGCCCCCCGGCACAACGCACCAATCAGCAGCCAGCGTCCCCTCCCCTGCCCCTCCCCGCAAGCCCCGCCCCCATCCCTCGCCCCGCCCCGGGAGCCGACAAGTCGCATTGAGATTATACAAACTTTACGCGGATGTTACTCTGATTTACTCCTCAACGATTACAGTAGTATGTTTCGTTCACGTTAGAAAGAGTAATACTTTCTATTAATGCACTGGACAAATTGTATGACAGCTTATTGAAAGAAATGCGTGTACGTATAGACTTATGTTGGTTCTAGAGCAAATATCTCAGCGAGCAGCGTTAAGAGACCTCTACACTTGATTCCAGCTCAAATTATGCTGCACGTCCAGTTATTTGCTTCACAGCCAATATAAGCTAAGCTAAGACCGATCGTTGATACTTTTCTACTCGTAAATTTGAGTGACATCCGTAAATATTCAAACCATTCCTATTTGACGATTTGACGGCTTCTCTCGATCGCAGTAACTAATATTTTTGTATTGTACTAACATTGTATGTCCGCAGTAATTCAATCGGTCGAATAACGTTTATTATTGTTAAATGTCACAATTTTCATTGATGCAAATATGTCTCCAGCGGTCTGTTGATGACAGGGACAAATGTCGTATTCCAATATTGGGAAAGTATAATTTAAGGCTTCCGCGATGATTCAGCTTAAGCTATACCTGCGACCAGTTTAAATGAAGCTTCACGCTAGTGGCGTGTTAGATCAAGTGACGCTCGACGCTATGGTAGTTTAAAACCAGTATAAGCTGTTTCACGGACGCCTTAAAAAAAAAACTGAACACCATTCCCTAGTGACATGATGTGACGAGCACAAACCTCTCTTGCTCAATGTATCACAATCTTGTGACAGCAGTTTCTCATATAAATTCAAATAAAGTTGTAAAGCAGACATATTGAATAAAAGTACAGTTGAAGTAAAGTCATGCTTAAGTTGAAATAAATTTATCTCATCCAATGAATGCTAATAACCATTGTATTAAAAGAAAATATGAGTATTGTTTTTTTTTGCGGTGGCCGGGATCTGAACCCGGGACCGTGGGGTACCGTCCCCCTGCTCTAACAGCTGAGCTACTGGCGCCTAAACAAAAACCCAATACATAACCTATGATTTTGAGACTTGACACAATGACCTTGTTATTCCTAATTGTGCGTCAGTTCCATAAATGTACCTTAAAAAATTATTGATTTAAATAAATTGTAAAAACGTTTTAAATTAGAATTAAATTAGTGGAAATGTTTGGAGAGTGCATCAGACGTTATCACCATGCTAGTATAATCAGTGACATGTAAACCGTGATTTTTAAATGAAATTCCACCGAAATAGCGCTTGTAATTGTGACGAAAGATAATTGAAAGCAATGATTGGCCGGCGCCGCGACGTCCATAATGGCGCTCAAATCAAACAGCTTATGATTCATTATTTAGAGGATTCTGGAGCGTAACGAGCGCCCTAGTCGATGAAAACGTCGAAATTCGCTTCTATCGGGTTCAAAGTACCCGAAGTATGTATTCACCGAATGTTGTATTAGTTAATAATAGTTCCAAGGTAGTTACAGGTAACTACAGCGGCAATTCTATTATTAATACTGGAAGTAACAATAAGGGTAAAACAAACCGAAAGGAACCTTGACTTCCTTTTAGCTCCTTAAATTCTTTTTGTTTCTACTTTTATAATATTATGTCAATAACCTTCTGCATGAACTTCGATCTGAAACGGATTTTCGATAAAGAACATGTTCATCGAGTCTGATTTATTAAGGCGAGTGTACCCGTGAACGACCTTCACAAAAAATATCTTTATACAAACCAATTAATACATAATAATAATAGTGGCCGTTTTAAGGTACCTTTTTCCATAATTTTATTTGCAGCGAATACTTCGAGTTTACAGGTTCTAATAAATACTAAAAACTTGGGCAACAGATATTCTGATAGATTGTTTGTATAAAGAGAACTTTTTTTTGCGATGTGGCGCCACTGTCGAGGTCGTTGACGGCTACACTCGCCTTAAGTGATGGGGGCGTTAGTTACGCTTGAATTGGCACAAAATGGGGTTCTGTAGTCCGGTCCAGTACTAGGGTTACTTCTGAGCATTATATCCATGTCACATCTATACCATTGATGTCACTGATTCCATTAGGCCGTACGCTCGCTCACGCGGTTTCACGCGCGGGACGGCCCGCGCGGGCCAGATTTGACAAAACACAAGATTGGCGCCCCGTGACGCGGCCTGCGGTCACCCGCGCCGCGGCTTCAGCAACCCGCGACAAAATATAACCCGTACGAACACGACGACACTTGCCATATTACAACTACCTAGGCACTATGCGCCTTCTCAATTTGGACGGGTAATAATGGCGGCGATGTCAGACCGCCGCGCGGATCCCGCGAGACCGCGTGCGGCCTCACGCGCGGGCTGGCCCGCGCGTGAAACCGCGTGAGCGAGCGTACGGCCTTAGCATGATTCGCCATTGTTCCGGGGCAGTGGAAGTGAAGTGTGTATTGTTTATGGGCTGACTGCAGGAGAGATGACTCGAACAGTTGTAAAATATGCAACGCATTGTGAGAAAGTAATAATAAATCGAACTGTGCCACAATTGTGGACTGTTTTTGTAGACTTGACTTTTATTTATTCCTTCATAGGTATGCCTGCCTACCGACTGACCGAAGAGAGCTAGCACTACAATAATATTGCAGCCATATTGGTAGATAGCTCAAGACCATTGTGTTCCCGTTGTCCCCGCTGACCGTGTCCCTCCCCGTAGAGGGTGGGACAAAGTGGTACAGGATAGGGCAGTACCTTAACCTGCTAAATCCTTTAATAATAATAATAAAATCCTTACCTACCCTCAATACAAGGTCACCTGGATAACGGGAATACACCAAGACCATGAGTCTGGTTTATGATTTTTTTTAAATTTACATTGCTGTAGGTACAAATTAATACCTACAATACCACATAAGTATCAATCCATTCCGGGATATGGTCCCGCTACGTATACGGACGTCCTTCGCATAGGGCATTATTGGACGTCATGATCCGTCATTGTAAAGAAAAGAAATTTGTATCACACAATTTTCTTTTTTTTTAATAACAATATAGAAAACCGGCTCAAGCAGGATAAAAAATAAAGGCATTGCCCCGGGGCTGGCCAGGTTAATCACACGGCATGTAACTTTACGCCACCACCATCTGAAAATGATTTTATTAATAAAATAATCTAGCCTGCTGCTGAAAATCCAAATACAGTTAATTTTTTGTAATTAAATACTTTTAATTAAAGTAACAGTACATACTATTTTCGTAGTTTGTTTCGATACAAACTAAAATGAGACATGTCCTACTTTTGATTACAAAAATAAATTAAAACCTACACTCAACAAAGTTAATGCATGATAATTTTTTCAATTTTATGTGACAAATGACAAATATTATTTTATCCATGCACATCACACCACAAATTGTCACCAAATTATGTAACAAGACACGCATCTACTTTAATGATTAACAATTCAGGTACAGTCAAGACTCAAGATTAGACAGTTAGACAGTTTGGACTTAAGACCATTCTTATATTGCACACAAGACTTACATTGGCAGTTTGAGTGTCTAACCCAGCCTGATCTTGACTGTACATCACTTGAAATAAATTAATTCAATGCCCCATCCATTACTGTTTTTCAACTTTATCATTGTTAGTGATAGGCTCGGTAGCTTCTAAGGCTGTAGAAATGAAATTGTAGGTCTTGCTAGCTGCGTTGGACGCGTGGTCCGGAAGATCAACCAGGAAATGGAATGTTGCCTTCACACCAGAGTTCCAATAGTATTTGAAAAGGTATGAAATTCTGTCATTTTTGGGAAGAGCTGGTAGCTGCAAGAAAAAAAATAGTTACTTAGGTAGTTTGAAAATCAGAGATAGTTCAGGGTGGTACCTATTCAAAGATCACTGGTATTGTGAGTTAAGTTGTTTACTAATTAGACCTATTCCAGATTAAATCCAGTGGCAGTGTAGCCAGACCGTCTTAAAATAAAGGTCTTCCATCCCTTTTTCCCTTAAACCAGTTTGTGACTTGACTTTATACCAAGAGAATAGAACAAAAGTGCCAGAAGGGGAATTTTATACATCCAGATCAATATCCAACTAGCAAAGAAATTAAAAAAAATATTCCAGCTGAGCTGAAAACTAAATTTGTAGAACCTTCCCTTTTTGAAAAAAACTATACCTTTTGAAAAGCCATATTCTCTGAAATTGGTGGATCAATCTGGCAGTAAGATAATTTTGTTTTAGACTTGAGCATAGTAAACATAATTTTCTATATATTGGGTTTAAGCATGGCATGAAATTTAGAGCTTCAAATATTTTATGGGGTGAACCAGCCCATGAAACTTAAGAACTGTCTTCAGAGGACATTGGTTAAAATATGAAAAAACATGTCCCAGGTATATGAGCAGGATGTGGACAATAATATTGACATTTTGGGTTCCTTTCTATTGACCAGGTTATGTTATAACATAAAATATTATCAAAGAAGAGAAGTGCACTCCAACCAAAGAAAGTAGATTTGATATAATGAGAAGCTTACTGAGTAGGGAATTTGCTCTTTAAGTTCGCCTACATAAGGCGACATTCCACGTTCCAGTTCCTCATAGAGAGCAGTGGTGGTGGTACTGTCCTTCCAAACCCCCTTTTCAATGGTGTAATAAACTGCTCCACCCAAAATCGCCGATTTCACACCAAATCTAAAAGAAGAATATTTACGTCCTGATCATGAGTGACCCAAGCAAACTATCAATGTCATATCAATATAATTTTGGTATTTTTACATACTTGAACATTTTCGTAGCGTAATTTTGATTACATAGGCAGTACGATAATTTGTTTATTATTTCTTTCGTGAATTATGTAATTAATCTAAAGATTTGATAACCTCACTTTTTGATTGACGTTTTCGTTTTTTATGTTTTTCTTTACTTGCTGGAGAGGCTATAAGTGTGACCTATACTGCCTATTATGAATGGACCAAAACCTATGTATACTCTAAGACCAAAACACACCACCTGCGATGCGGCGCAGCAGCAACATGAGCCCGTCGCCGCCGCCGCCACCGCCGGTGAAACCACACAGGATGAAACCGCAGGATCCAAAATACTCAAAGGTCAGGTAACGACATACCTATGGATCCCGTTACTAAATTATTCACTAGCGGCTAGCCCAGCGGTTTCACCCGCTATTACCCATTTTCCCGTGCGAACGTGTGAGCCGAGGAGACAACATGTTTGTCTCGCTTTTTTTCCTCTGAGATGATATTTATTTAGTACTTTTAAGATTCTTTATTTATCACAGCAGTTTTCTTACAATTCAAAGTAATAATGAACATTATATTAGCGTAAAGAAATATGCTTGTCTCCTGTTTATAAACTGTTTTACTTAAATCTATTTAGTCTATCAATATCCATATCTCTCTACACCAGTGGTAGCTCAGCAGCTGTAGCTGGAGCGGTGATCCTTGGTATCATATTTTTAATATAAATATATTTTAGACATTTCAGAGGTCTAGGCACTACTTGTAGTAGGCGGTTGAAAAACTCTGACAAGAGGCTTCATCAGGTCGTTGGACGACTCGGTGTCCCACACGAAAAGAAAGAAGAATATTTTTAATTTAAGATTTTCTTGTCAGATTTTATTTTGATGTTTGCTACTTTTAAATCTGCTAAAGTTGTGTTAATTATCTGATAACATTCCGCGAAATATTTATCACCAGCCACATATCGGCGCGGTGGGCGCAGCGTAGGTATGTCTCGATGACGCTAGGACACTGGTCTTGGGCGCAGTGGCGTAGCCAGGCGTCGGCGACGTGGGCCTACGCCCACGGCCTTGCATTTGCTTGCGTCATACTTTATCATAGAAGCTAGTAGGTATCTTACTGCCTAATGTGTACATTCTTTGATAGCGTGGTAAGTAGAGTGCGCTTCGTTCGCGTAACGTGTCATTTCGACCTGTTTTACACGCACAGGTAGTGTTTAGGCTCTTCGCCTATTCGTAGAGGGAAAAGTGGAGCTCGCGATATGTGGGCTGCCGCTAGGGCTATTATTTACGCTTTCCGCCGCCTTTTTGTAGTGTGAAAAGTTTAGATTGCTATGCTCGTGATATGTCTGATTTTCTTCTGTTTTACAAGCGTGGTTAAGTTTCTCGCCCCGTTTGCGTGTAAAGTCAAACTCGTTTCGCTCGCAATACTTTTCTGCGTCTCGCGGGTAGTATTTTTGCTCTTCATTTGTTACGTCAAACGTGAGTTCGCTTTGCTCGCGATACGTGTGATTTTCCGCTTGTTTTCCAATAGCGGCTTGTTGTTTAAGCTTCCGCGCCCATTAGTAGCGTGAAAAATCGAGCCCGTCTTTTCGCTCGCTATCGCGTCAGCGTGTAGTGTAAGGGTGGCTTTGTTTACGATACATACAATTAGTTGTGGCCAATTTTAACTGAAATCTTGTGCCCCACCATGAAAAACTACACCTTTGAGCACGCGCACAACACGAATTCAGTTTGCATGCGTCTCAATCCGCCCGAAAAGTAGTTCAAGATATCTTAAATGCCCCCTGAGTTTTTTCTGAATCCGTCACTGCTCCCTCCCTATTTGCTTAAGTATGTTTATACTTTTTCACAATAAGTATATAAGTGGGTTGGTACCCATTTCATGCCAAAGCTGGGTAAAATTGGATTAGATCTTGGGAAAAAAGGGGCCTCACTGTTGCAACTTCGCCCACGTCTACGCTACTGCTTAGGTGTACCTAACCTACTAGAATAAAACCAACACATAAAATGCATATTTTATTTTCATTAAACAAGCTTACGAAATCACCAGTATAAATCAACCCTGCACATACACGAAACCGCAGGCAGGCGCGTGTGTTTCACACAGATTTTGTTTCTTGAATTCCTCCTTTACCTCTTCGCTGAGGTTCGAGTTAATGATCGCAGCCGTCACTGGATGCGCCGTTGCGTACATCAGAGGCGCGTCGATGTCGTAAGAGACCACTTCTTCTGACAGCGAAGTTGTCGACATGTCGGAAGTTGAAGTCGTTCGGAGGAGGACGACTCGCGATTTCAAGGTAGGTACTTGTATTTTGTGCTGCAGCGCTTGCTGTATGCGCGCGTATGCACCCTGGATGACCCCGGTGGCGTACAGCGTGGTCCTCGGCACGTTCTGCATCAGAATTCGCATGCTGTCGTACAGTTTATCCTGCAGCGTTGACGATCCCTTCTGTATTAAGGAGTCTACGTTCTGTACAGGTCCGTCTGCCATTAAAGAGACCATGTGCTGGATTAAGGCGGTCTGCAGCTGATCCTCGTTGAGGTTGTTCAGGTTCTTTTTCACGTACTGGAGGATTTCATCTGGGCTGCCACCGAGACAGAATACGGTGCCTTTCTTGCCTGTAGACAAAGAGAAAACATGTCTTAATACGGTCTGTACTATATTCTGTGGCCTTTGTACTGTGTACAATAAAGTATAAAAATAAATAAATAAAATGGCGAAAGTAGCATTTTCAAATTCTGCCCGCGGTTTTGCAAATTTTGTTTTCGGCACACACCTTGTTTTTCCAAAATGGCAGCCATTTCAAAAGCCGTAAGAACTCCCGTCTCGTATCCCAGTAAGTAGAAGTCGTTATAGTTGTTCATATTCGATTTCAGTTCAAGTTCCTGTAATTAAAAGTAATAAATTAGCATGAGCAGGTACAGTCAAACGCACGTCCGGTTAGACACTCAAACTGCCAATGTGATTCTTAATGCGCGCGGTATAAGAACGGTCCAAAGTCCAAACTGTCTAACCCAGCCTGAGCTTGTCAGTATTGTCAGCAGCATACTAACCTAGCCATTTAAGCATTATGTATCTTATCCTTACGTTTTAACAAAAAACCGATATAAGTTTATACGTTGATATCTTTAACGGTAATTCTGTTGATAGTACATTGAGTAAGTAGCTCAGGGTTGGCAATGTTTAAAACATTTGTTTAAAACATAAGTTTAAAACAGTGTTTAAAACAGATTAAAACATGTTTTGTTTTAAACACGTATAAAACATCAAAAAAAAAACAGACCCGTTTTAATGGTCTTTTTATTCACAAGTTTTATAAAAATTATAGATTTTTAGCAACCTTGGTATGAAACCATAAAATTAGAGCGCGGGGATTCACCTAACGCGCGGGGCGGGCACTGACATGTATAAAAACTGCGCGGGTATTCCCCAAACCAACAGGCGGGAGTTTCCCTTTGGAATGGTTTTGTTCGGCAGTAGTTCAGCTGTCTAAATTTCGTCGTGAGCTCTTGAGTTGTGTGAATACGTAAATATAAAAAGTCGTACTTTTGAAGAAAAAATTTCGTCAAAACAAGAGTTTAATGTTTATTTTATGTTATGTGAGCTTAGCTTGGTATGGTATATCTACCTATGTTGTGTTTTGTTGTTGAGTATGATCATGTTTTAAATCTAAGTTTAATTTAAATTTCAAAGTTATTGTTTAAAACTGTTTAAAACATGTTTAAAACAGTTTTAAACAATTACTTTGAAATTTAAATTAAACTTTGATTTAAAACATGTTTTTTTTTATTTGATATAAAACACAATGTTTTGATATTTAAAAAAAAACATGTTTTTTTTCCAACCCTGAAGTAGCTGCAGTGCCCTGCCTAGTGGAGCTGATCACCCGTCTGCGAGCACCGCAGACGTCCCAACCCAAGGAAGAAGAAAGAAGAAGTAGCTGCAGGCTGACAACCTCTGACTATAGTAATACACGATTTTTCTGAAACGGTCCCCAAATTTTCGTCCGACGTGGTGGTAGCAACCGTAGTGTTTTACAGCCATTGAAGCTCCTACCTCGCAATAAGGCGTGATGTATGTGTATGTCAGTTTTAAACAAGCATACATACATACACATATCACGCCTATAATCGCTTGCGGGGTAGGCAGAGTGTAAACGGCCGCAATAAACTTTTTAAATAACATTTACGCTACATCTGACAAATATTTGAGGGTCATTCGAAAAATTGTGTATCACCGTAGGTAGTCAGCCCATCGTCTAGTTTTGCAATACACATACACACCCACGAGTCCCTTAGTCGCCTCTTACGACTCCCACGGGAAAGAAAAGGGGTGATGCTATTCTAAGCCGGTATCACACGGAAGTAACAAGCTCACCTTGATATATCTCTGGGCAACATCGTGGTAGCTCTCCACTTTGGGGCCGTAGGGCGGTTGCAACACTACTGCGGGTAGTTGCAGACGCAAGCACAGGTTTTTGAACCGCTCGTACTGCCCTTCTACACCTGGCACTATCCAGAGATTGCGGCGTTCCTGGTCTATTTCGAGGTCGTACTGAAAGAAAAATAAATAATATGTTTTATGCATTAATCTCATGAATGGCTGACAGGTCAAATGAGCTAGGCTTATTAAAACGTTTTAACCCTAGTATAAATACTAGCGGCCTGCCCAGCGCGGTTTCACCCGCTGCAAACTGTTTTCCCGCTGGAATAAGACATTTTAATAAAGCCTATGCTCATCATTCTAATGGCAAAAGATTCTTTTAAATCGGCTCATTAGTTTTGGAGCCTATTCAATTCAAACAAACAATTACATACATACATACATATATCACGCCTTTATCCCTTGCGGGGTAGGCAGAGCGTAAACAAACAATTAAATCTTTCCTATTTATAATTTTAATGTAGATTGTTACGTTTTTTCATAGGAGTTGAACTTTAAGTGAGGGTAGTAAGTTTCAAAATGATTGGTACACACACACGCTGTACCGGGATAGAAGTCTATGAAAATATTATAATATGACGTCATATTTCGCTATTTTGGATGGCGTCAAAACACAAACTTTTTTTTTACTTTTTTTGTTTAGCAATTCTTACATTGTATATTTTGTAAAACGTTAAATCTGTAATATTTTTAGACTAAAGTTTGAAATATCCAACTTTTGTATTTAATTAATGACCAAGACAAATACCGAATTCATGTTAGCTTATTATTTAAAGGTTTGAGGTTGTGTAATCTTTTTCCCGTGAAACAATGAACTCACCACATTGGCCTTTGCTATAAATAATAATGTAAATTGGTCACACTTACGACAGTGGGGCTCTTGATGCGCGTCGGCAGCGCCACCAGGGTGGTGAATGCGAGGTCCTCAGCTGCAGCCACGTGGCCGACCAGCGCGGGCAGGCCAGGTGACTCCAGGAACTTGGGCTCGCTCAGGCTGGCCTCGTGTTCACGTAAACTGCAACCATACAAATAATCAAGGTACAAGTTCTTTCGTGTGAGACACTGATTCGGTGAACAACGCGATGTGCTGACAGAGTTATTTTAACCGCCTACTACTACTGGTAGACCTCTGACATGGTTATGTTACGACTATGTTATCATCGACAACAACCGGGACGGACTGACCATCTTTCTTTCCGAACAATTAAGTGGTTCAGCCTGCAATATTCTAACCGAGCTAGGAACAAAAAAAAAACATTATCAATGCTACGTCATTATTTGCATTAAAAGGAAAGGAAAGATTTCATTGAAAACTTTTCAACATTGGAAAGAAAAACAAAGGAAAATAAACAGAAATCGCCATACGAGTATTACTACGGGAAAAGAAGATCGCTCGCTGGGCAAAGTGCGAACTAAAAAGGGAGAAAATTTTCATTACGTAGCACTTTGCTACGATAGTCGTAGCAGTATCGTTGCATCTACAAATCTTCGTGTTGCAGGTATTTTTGTAAGCAAAAGAGAGGAAATATTGCCAACATACGTTTTTACAGTGAGATATGGTATCCTGTCTTCTGGGAGCGATATGCCATACAAGGAGCGCAGCATGACGCAAACAGCTGACACGTAGCGTGTATCCAAGCCCAGCTGTTGTAGAGTGGTGTCGTCTTGCACGTGGACTGGCAGCCTGAAATCTAATTAAAAACATATAAACATACAGTAGGTCCCAGATTTTATATAAGTACACTTGTCGTATAATGTTCGGATTACAAACTCGAAAACAGTTGTGTAAGGTCCGGTTAATTATACGCATGTAAATAACACGCTTTGGAAATCTTGACTTCAATTTGAAACAAATGTCGTTTACAAATGGTGGTGGCGTAAAGTTACGTGCTGTGTAATTAACCTGGCCAGCCCCGAGGCAGTGCCTTTATTTTTATTTTTTTTATCCCGCCCGAGCCGGTTTTCTATTAGGACAATACAAAATTGTTATAAAAAGAAGAAAATTGCGTTATGCAAATTTCTTTTTTTTACAATGACCGATCATGACGTCAATAAGTGATAATGCTATCCTACATTTAATAAAGTTATTTCATTTTAATTTTTTTTATTTTCCTGCTTTATGCATGCTGCCTATAAGTTTTAGTTTTTTCTCAAACGCTGAATTACGTATACTGAGAAGTTACGCTTTTCGATAAAATGCCTACGCCGCGTGTGAAAAACAGATTCTCACTTTATGATGCCCCCTCCCATTATATGCCAGTTTCATAAATTATTATTAAAACATTTCATATCATTGAATAATAAAAAATGCAAAATATTAAAACCAAACTTGTGATACATACCTGCTTTTTCAGCGATTTCTTGTAGCAGTGATGGCTTGGGGCTTTTTTGGATATCCACATACAGCATTTTTTGCGACGAGCTCAGTGCACTCTCAATAGCATCCATTATGGTGGATTTGGAAACCACACTTGATGTCTGCAACAAAACAAAAAAACAATAAAAATATATATTATGTGATTTTATGTACATTAATTTTACTACTCTGGCTCTTGCTCAGTTCTTCCTGCCTGCCTACCAGGGTTCATCGGGTCGTTGGACGACTATTCTAAACGAAACGAGGAAAACCTACAAACCTTTCTTAAAAGTCTGTAATACACGTGTTTTTCATTTCTTTCATTCTATTTAATTTCATTTCATTTATTTTAAAAGCCATGCGATTACCCTGGCCGAATGTCATCAAAATTTAAATGTAGTTGCACGTCGACTCCAAGATAGAGAATTATTTTACCAATTTGTGGGTAGGTAAGAAAGAACGTTGCAAGAGTGACAGCCATGAATCGAAAAGATCGGATTAGGGCGGCTTCTACAAGGTGGACTGACTACCTTATAAATTATCTAAAATTCATGGTCTATAAAAGCGGGACGCTAAGGTATTCTGCTAACGTTATACATAATTAAGTTGATTAACCTATTTTCTTGTGAGCAGGTTGTCGAAAGGGGTGCGCACAATATGCGACAAACACTGTTCAAACGAAAATTCGCAGGACAGACATACGAAATTTATCAAAGTGTGACTAGGACAGATAGATAGCCTGGCACAATCCTTGCCATGACGCGAAATATTTGCTGCACAGTTCGTGCCGCACATTTTCGTTTAAACAATTTTCTCGCATATTGTGCGCACGTCTTATGCTTACCTTTAGAATTTTGTCCAAAGACAACATTGTAGTTGGGTGATTGAGCTCCCTTCGAGAGTGGCATAGAGTATGGTCCATAGGGCCTTCAGTGCATATGAATGCAAAATACCTATAAAGATACAAAATATCAAAACTCTCCCGTAAATTAGAATATAAAGAACTGTTTTGTTCCGTGTGGCCACGCCTCGGCAATGCAGGCAGATGGACCGATGACTTAAAAATGCAGCTTGTTGCAACTGGATGGCGAAAATGAGAGATCGTGCTCTATGGCGTACCCTGCATTTGTCCTATCTATAATTTACTTTGCTCTGCCTACCCCGCAAGGGATTATAGGCGTGATGTATGTATGTATGTATGTATAATTTACTTTTTCTTTGTGCAGGCAAAGGCATTTTAACAATTTACCGAAAATTGCAACGTCACTGCCTCAAAACTTAAGCAAAATATTATAATAGAAATAAATAAGGACGAAATAAAGAAATTTCTGAAAGTAACTGATATTTTCAAAAAGCCATAAAAATACGCGGCATACCGAATTGCAACCATGTTTTCTGCAATCCATACGAGTTTTAACTCTTCAAATGAAAGCGTACAAAACAATTTCACAAGAGAAATGCGCACGAACATGCACATTCCTAAAAGAGATAATTAAGGAATTTTACATACATACATACACATATCACGCCTATAATCTCTTGCAGGACAGGCAAAGCACAAACGGCCGCAAAAAACGGACATTCACGCCACGTCTGACAAATATTTGAGGGTCATTCGGAAAATCGTGTATCGCCATAGCAACAGGTTAGCCCATCGCCTAAAATTACAATACACACTCTCGAGTCCCTTAGTCGCCTCTTACGACTCCCACAGGACAGAAATGGGTTGATGCTTTCCTAAGCCGGCATCACGTGGCACGGCATCATCATCTGCCTGCCCTTATCCCAATTTATTTGGGGTCGGCGCAACATGTTTTTTCTTCCATTCATCTATCAGCTGTCAAATCTTCGTTAACACCCGTTTGCTTCATATCATCTTTTAGCATATACCTATAATTTTATTAGTTAGTAAAATATCGCTCACTTGAGTCCGGGGCACACTTGGGTTCTAGATACGGCGTCTAAACTGGACACCATCATGCGTTCCTGGGCGTTCCCTGGACAGATCACGTATATTCCCTCAACGTCCCTCCCGGCGAGGAGCTTCTCAGCGTGTCCTGGGTTGCTTAACGGTATCGTCGATGTTGAAATGTCAATGCCACTGTCTTTCCAAGACCTGTAAATAAATAGCTGTTTTAAAGTACACTCCCAACACAAGTAGTTTTGCTTACTTAATGGGAGGTCTCATGTGTTAGATAAGATAACTCTTCTGAAAATAATAAATATAACCGGTCTGGAAAGCCCGTATCCATCAGTAGACTGTTGTGGCTCACTAATGAATGAACAGACCCCTATCGCATTTTGGCACATAATGTTATGATTCCCAATTTCATAGTTTTTTCTGGTTCTTATCTGAAATACTACCTAATTGCCTGAAATATATGTAAATAAGACCGCTAATTGTACAATTTATAATTTATATTATGATTTATTTTATTTTTATGACTGGACTCTTCGATTTTAGCCCTGGGGTTTTGAAACCTACACCTGAATGATGGGTGGGGAGCAGGAGTTCACCCGGAGAAGTTTGTGTGGATGTTCAAACAACCAGCCTAATAGTGCCCTTGGAGCGCGACTTAAGGGCGGGGCAGACCGGCTCCGTATGCGTTCCGTATCCAGCTCTCGTCCGTAGTCACGCACAAACTGATGACGTTGTAATGTATGGGACTGTATGAGATACGGCACACCGCTTGCGTGCAGCACGGAACGGATACGCAACGCAAGCGGTGTGCCGTATCTCATACAATCCTATACATTACAACGTCATCAGTTCGTGCGTGACTACGGACGAGAGCTGGATACGGAGCCGGTGTGCCCCGCCCTTTATGAGTTGATCTTGGGCGTGAATGGACTTAGGAGTTGATCTTGGGGCGCGACTGAGGTTAGGAGTTGCCTAGTGGCGTGACTGGGCTTAGGAGTTGAACTTGGGGCGTGACTAGGCTTAGGAGTTGATCCTGGGCCGTGACTGGGCTTAGGAGTTACCATGTGGCGCGACTGGGCTTAGGAGTTGATCTTGGGGCGTGTCTGGGCTTACGACTTAAAAGTGGCTGGTCGTGATAACTCCAGCGGTGGACTACTATAGGCTGATGTGTGTGTATGTATGTATGCTACTTACGCAATCTTGTGTTGGACGAGCGGCGTGGGCGTAGTGTGGTGCAACAGAATCTTCCTCGCACCGCACTTTATTAATCTGTTCACAAACTGGTAACTAAGTGAGTCCTCTCTGCACACGACCAATTGGGTCTTATCCGGGGAGCATGTGAACCTGAAAAAAATATTACTGATTTACATTTTAAGTATTAAATGCTTCTTAAAATAAGTGTAATATTTATACATAGTAAAGACACAGACTAAATAGAGGTACAAATATCTGAAAATTTACATAACAAATATTTGTGTCTTGTTGGGATCGAACCTCGGCGTAGCAGACTATCTCTCTCTTCTCTTTTCGTGTGGGATACCGAGTCGTCCAACGACCCGATGAACCCTGGTGTCAGAGTTTTTCAACCGCCTACTACCACTAGTAGGCCTCTGACATGGTTGTGTTACGACCGCCGTCTAAGTAATCATAGACAGCAACCGGCACCGACGGCTTAGCGTGCCCTCCGAAGCACGGAACCATTTCTTTTCGGACAATCAGTTGGTTCACCCTGCAATTTCCCAACCAGACCGGAAACAAATTCACAAAGTGATAAATATCAACTTTCTGAGTGTCCCACCGAGAATCGAACCCAGAACCTTTGTGTAGCAGGCAGTCGCACTACCACTGCGCCACATCGGCCATCTATGCTAGCAGACTATGCTAGCCTACTATGCGCTACCGTCTCATAAGGTTACCTCGGCAAAAACCAGAAAACTTATAAATTTTTAACCGCAGGCAGGATTTGAACCTGCGACTTTCGGGTGGTATGGGATCTACCTTCTAGCGGTCCACCCCGGGCAACGGCAACACATGCTTGCATGTAGATAAGTCCGGCTGAACGATCCCACGTGCGCGGTGGAAGGCTCCGTAAGGGGCCGCCTGGCTCGCGACCACCATCCCACCGAAGTCTGGCGCCAAGTAGCTTGCTGCGTTCCGTCAGTGTGTGGGAGTGCCAGTGCCTTAACAGGCTTCTTCTGGGTGAGCTCGCTCCATCTTAGACTCTGTCTCTGTCCTATGATCTAGACTAGAGTCAAGAGCAAACCCATCATTAATAATAAAAAAAAAAAAAATTGCGCCTCTGCTCTGACCTGGTGTGTGCGGGTGTGACGTCACGCGGCAGTCGCAGCAGCACGCGGCCGCGGTGCCTGCTGGCGGCCAGCAGACGGAACGCGCGCGTCGACTCCTGCGCAGGGAACGTGACGCGCGACAACGGCTTCACGTAGCCGCGCGCTATACCCTCGCTGACCATCGACTGCAATGCCTGCAAGATATAGACAGTGTGAGAAGAATAAGGTACATCGATCCAGGGGGAAGTGGCTCGAAACGTTCGAGTAAATAATGCCAGATGTGCGCCCGGCCTTTGCTTAGAACTCGTGCACTTTGATAGCTTTTTTGGCGTTTCAGTTTTTAATGTAACTTCAGAAGAATCTTGTGGCGCAGTGGTAGTTTTTCTGCCTGCTGCGCAAACGTTTCGGATTTGATTCTTGTGTATGCCCTTGGCACCTTGATACAGGGAAAATAGAAAAATCTTCTTCTTGTCGTAAATCCTTTAATAGGCTGATGTATGTATGTACCTTGGCATAATCCGCTTTTTCGAAGATACTGAAGAAGTTGACTTGGACATACGACCGTTGTTTGGTCATGAAGCTCATGCCGTAAGTGAAGGGCTCCTCGAGGTGCGCTTGCGTCAGATCGAACGTGATGCCGCAGTACGCCACGCATTTCAGCGTCATCTGAAAAAAAAACATCAAAGTAATTGTATGTAGCAGTATGTAGCGTATTCGTGTATTTATGTAGTTTACGGAATGGGACGTCAGTCTCGTGAAACGGAACGTAACTGGCATACGTCACTGAGTGACATTGACAGGCGGGCAGGCTTATCCGAGCTACAGTTTAGCGAACCAGTGTGCCGGTGCTGGATGTTACAGTGACGAATGAGAGAGATAGAACTGTATAAAATTGAGGGATGGAGTCAGGCAAGATGTCAGAAAAGTTGTGTTTAACCAACTTGCTTAGGTCGAATTTTGCAACAATAGATTTGTATTGTACTTCAAGGACACATGTGTGCTGTTACGAGCGGAGTAGTTAAATTTCTTCAGAAGATTTAAATTGATTTAATTTCTCCCTCGCCGTATGTCTTTTTAGTATTGTGTGTGATCGCGAAAGTCTAAAACAGTTTCTTTTCTGGAGCTGTCCACAAATTACGTAACGTATGTGGCCGACCGCTTTCGAATTTTAGAGTCAAAGTCTTGTCGGCGGATTAATTTCCGGTTTTCCCTTCTTCTTTGTTAGTGACTTGACCTCCTGATACGACATTAACTTTTTTCTTTATCTGGGTTAAGCAGTTGCGTCTTGGTCTACCTCTGCCTCGCTTTCCTTGTACTTTGCCTTCAATAACGTTATTTATGAAGTTGTCGTGTTGTGACATGTGGCTAATCATCTTCCGTCTTCTATTTTCTATGGTCTTTCTTTTCTCCGCAACCAGAGTTCACGAACTACTTTGTAAAACTATATATTGTGAGATGAAAAACTGACGTTTCTATAAACGAATTACAATGTCGTCAAAATACAAGCTTCTAAATTGTTTCTCAGTTTAATTAATCTTATCTTAATTTGAACTACTTTTTCTTCTTTTGGACATGATCTTAAATATCCAAGTCTCTTATTATATGAATTACCAAGGATACAACCCAATCATTTTCAGTATTAACTCACATTTTTTAGTTTCCCTGCAGCGCAGGTGATAGCAATATCGCAGCCTTCCCCGTCCGTCGCATCCAGCACCATGTCAGCGAAACTGGTGTCACGGGAGCAGCCAATCACGTCCTCTGTAAAAAAACATGTTGCAGAATATACAGACAATAACAAAAGGCAGCGTGCAGAACACGCGAACGATTAAATCCGCTCTACTAAAACGACTACGAGAGCGCTACGATGTAGCTACGAGTATGATGGTACTACGAGTTTGCTACGAAACGTCTACGGTACTTAGTTCAACAGAGAAGACTAGTACTAATATTTTGTTACTGCATGTTTCTGCAAAATACAAGGTTATATTTAATCAGTACGTGCAGGGTCATTCTACTCATGATTATAAACGAATAATATTGGGCCACCCGGGGAATTAACATAAAAAAACAGTTGTCCCATACATTTTGGTGGATTTTAAATAATTGTTTTATAGTACAGCTGATTTCTATTACGATATCCAAAGTGGTTCCATAGTAAATTAACAATATTCATAAGTATATTTAGCCTGCAAGTGGCCAAAAAAAATCCTTTAATGTAGCAGAGAACAGGCAGTAAAAATAAATTAGTACCAGTCTTCTCTGTTGAACTAAGTACCGTAGACATTTCGTAGCAAACATGTAGTTTTATCTCAGTGTGATCGTAGCACTCTCGTAGTCATTTGCGTGTTAGTCTGGATTCAATCGTTCGCGTGCACTGCGCGGATACAACGCGTGGGCTGCGCGGATGACTTTGTACTAATACGAGCACAACGCGTAGGACACTTGTAGAGCCCGCGCGACCATTATTTGCTTGTTTTTACCGTTCATTGCTTGCCATACAAATTCGAAGTCATTCTTCTCCGTTTACAATATTTGAGGCTACCTATTTGAGAAATCACGTTTCTTGTGTCAAGATCTAAATCTTTAAAACTACGCAACGGATTTTGATGTGTTTTTTTTTCAATAGATAGAATGATCAAGGTACAGGTTTTTAGTTACCTTTTACCGCGACAAAAAGCTTGGTTCTTACAGGAACCAGTAGCAGCGGGTAAAACCGGCGAACGAGTCGCTAGTAGAAATCACATTTCTCATTTCAATTACCTGTCAACTGTGGGAACAGTTGCAGCAGGAACTCCTTCTTGTGTTCGTCAGCGACGGTGGTGAATACGGTGCATTGGTTCGCGAGCGCTATGTGGATGACCGCCTGGCCCAGCGCGCCGGAGCCGCCGTGCACCAACACCTTCATACCCGGCAGGAGCTGAGTCTTGATGCCCTGGAAGTATTCAAATGCTATTGTGTATTGAAAACAAAAAGAGGTAATTGTAGACTAGTAGACGGCCTATGTGGCGCAGTGGTAGTGCGACTGCCTGCGACGCAAAGGTTCCGGGTTCGATTCTGGGTGGGACACTCACAAAGTTGATATTTATCACATTGTGAATTTGTTCCCGGTCTGGTTAGGACATTGCAGGGTGAACCAACTGATTGTTCTTAAAATATATGGTTCCGTGCTTCGGACGGCACGTTATGCCGTCAGTCCCGGTTGCTGTCTATGATTACTTAGACGGCGGTCGTTACACAACCATGTCAGAGGCCTACCAGTGGTAGTAGGTGGTTGAAAAACTCTGACACCAGGGTTCATCGGGTAGCTAGACGACTCGGTGTCCTACACGAAAAGAGAAGAGAGACTAACTGACGTAATCTAGAAAGTAACTAACTACTATAACAGCCACAACAGTTCACAGGTAAACAACTGGTTGATATTAGTAAGCTCCCCTAGGAAATTTGATGGGTGAGGTTAATGCAATTTAAATACAAAAAAATGGCATAATCGCTTACAAACAGGTGCTTTTTATTTAAACAATCGGTACTCCTACCTACGTTTGTGTAGAGTGAGGCATGGGTTTCAATGACTTCATAAGTAATGTTCAATGGGAAAGTGTGTGTTTTTATTGTAGGAATAGTTAGAATTCCTACGGGAAAAGCAGCAGCGCAACAGTCCACTGCTAGACATGGGCCTCTCCCTAGCGGGGGGTATTGCCATACTAACCACGCTTGGTAGACGGATTAGCGAGCGCAGTACAAGATGTTGCATTCACGGGCAACGCTGCTGACCATTCCCTGATTGATTATCTCGTATTCACTCACGGGTACAATTGGGATGTTGCTATATTAACCCGGCACCACACGTCAAACAATTAATAATACATAAAAAACACCTGAAATAATCACAAAATTTGAAACTAAAAAAAACAATATGTGTGTGTCTTATTTGGGGATCAAACCCACGACCCTCGGCATGGCAGGCAGGTGCACTATCCGCTACGCCATCGGGCTAGACAAATGTCAATGAATACTTACGAGGCAATAGAAGGCTTGTGCGTACGCGAGCGGCACTGTGGCGGCGTCCTCCAGAGTCCAGGGCTCCGGCACCGGCCAGGTGAGCCCTGGGACTGCGGTGACGCGCTTGCTCGCAGCGCCCCCGCGGACCAGACCCATCACTCGCTTCCCACTGTGGAACAACGATACTAAATATTAGCAGAGATGCACAAAATAAATTCACTAACTAATTATTCCACGCGTAGGCCTAAAAAAATATTTCTATAATGTGTACAAAGCGCGGCAGTCATAAAAAAATAATTTTAGTATTGCTCGAACTAAACGTGAAGCAGGCAGGGCAAATGAGAAACGTTTATACATTTTGTATGCGGACTTTTCGGTACACTTCCTTCTTAGTTGTCTATCTTTTCAATACTTACGTATCTGTGGTTCCACTGTATTCCATGCCGTAAACGTTCCTGTTCTGGTACCCGCGCTTGCGAGAGTACACACCCGTGGCTACGTTCACATCGTACACGCTGATTCCGGCGTATTGCACCTTAAATAATTATAAAAAAAACTATTAAGATAGTATGTATATGCCGAAATAATGTGGTAAAATCAGGCCGTAATCCTAGGAATTTGGCCAAAAGCCGGGATGTGACAATATGGTGACTTCATTCTGGCTCGTTCTAAACAGATCTAGAAATTCTGATAAAAACCTAGAATTTCGGCCAAATTCTTGATACAAAGGTTCCGGGTTTGTATCAGGCACTCACGAGGTTAATATTATCACTTTGTGAATTTGTTGCCAGTCTGGTAAGGACATTGCAGGCTGAACCACCTGATTGTCCGTAAGAAAGACGGTTCCGTGCTTCGGAGGGCACGTTAAGCTGTCAGTCCCTGTTGCTATCTATGTTAACTTAGACGGCGGTCGTTACAAAACCATGTCAGTGGCCTACAATAAGTAGTAGACGGTTGATAGACTTTGACACCAGGATTCACCGGGTCTTTCGTCGACTCGGTGGCACACAAGAAAAGACGAAGAAGAAGTAAACGGGTTATATGTACAAACCGTAACCAAGTCATCAGAGGATGCCTTAGAGACATCGCTGTCCGTTCCGACCCACTTCAGTGACTTCAAGTCGCCGATACGCTCCATTTGCAATGACACGTTTTTGATGGCGGTCTGCAATGAAATGAATACTATAGTGATGTAACTATAAGCAGGTAACATACATACACACATACACATATTACGCCTATTATCCCTTGAAGGGTTAACAGAGCGTAAACGGCCGCAAAAATGGACATTTACGCCACGTTGGACATATTTGAGGGTCATTCGGAAAATTGTGTATCGCTATAGTGACTGGTTGTCAGCCCATCGCCTAAACTTGCAATACAGACCCCTCAAGTCCCTTAGTCGCCTCCTAAGATTCCCACGGGAAAGAAATGGGGTGATGCTATTCTAAGCCGGCACCACACAGCACAGCAGGTAACATATTTTTTGAAAATCTTGAAATTGAAGTTGAGACAAATGACGTTTACTGGTAGTGGCGAAATTACATTTGAGGTTAACCTAATAAAAATAAAGGCACTGCCTCGGTGCCAGCCCGAGGCAGTGCCTTTATTTTTATCCCGCTTGCTGTATTTTAAGCACCAAGAGTTTTAGGATTAAATTTGATTTAATTTACACAAAAGTATATAAGTATAAAGGGACAAATAACAATTAATACTAAGCTAAACTAGACTAAAATTAAATAAAGATCCTAGTGATTGACCTAAACTTAAGCTAAAAAAAAAACAAATTTTCAGAACTTTTATTTGTGTCAGGTTTACCTCATTATTTTAACCTAAGGAAATGTGATGAAACTGATAAAAAGTCTACTCTAGAAGTCACTGGAATTTCCACAAAAAGAAGTAAATAAGCTTTGGTGCATAACTTGGTAGGAGTGTCACGAGCTCTATGTACTTTCAATCGTTGATTTTCACAGGCAAGCCAAGGTAGAATCCGTACTAATATGTGTGTGTGTGTGTGTCTGTGTATGTATGTTTTTTACCTCTTCATGCTCAAACGGCTTGACCGATTTGGATAAAATTTGGAACACTGATAGAGCATAACCCGGAATAACACATAGACCACTTTTTACCGCGTGTAAACATTTATTACCACGGGAATAGGAGTGGCAGTGGGTGAATCCGCTGGGCAAAAATCTAGTGTATAATATTTGTCACAAGGCTTACATATAAGTTGGTCATGTTCGACTTGTTTTCGGGAACAGCTTGCAACACTGGCAAGTCTCCATTCAGCGGCGGCAAATCAGCGAACTGCACTTTTTCCATTAAGACACCTCCGCACCTGTATCCGATAAAATATTTAGATGTTTGCGCGAAAAAAGCCAGTTGAAGGAAATTGTTGCCATTATAATTTATCTAAGGTATTAATGTTTAAATCTTTACGATTGACTCTAAAATACTATCAGTAGCATCTCCAACTACCGATTTACGATATTAGTGTATACGGGTCTTACACTCAGTACTTTAAACAAAAACTATTATACGTTGATGCATTAAAGGGTTTGATGACACAGGCTAGGTGCTGCCCCCATTACTTAAAAATTCATAACTTGATGTGAACGTAATTTATCAAAAAGCTGCATCTGTCAGATTAAAGTACATCGACTTATGTTTATTTACAGAATGTCATATTCCTTAAAAAAGTATCAAGGTAGTTCCAGATAGCGAAAGTGCTAAAAATGGTCAATATTAGCAATTATTTATTTGTATCTTCAGCGATAGTATTAATTATACAACATTTTAAATAAGCTTCAGAATCTGTGCTTCAATTTGACAGAAGCGAATTGTCGATAAATTACGTTTTCATTAAGGTAAGAATTAAGTTCCTTATGAGATGGGGATGTACCTCTGGGAGATACTACAAAAAGCTCAATCAAGTGGTTCCAACAGAAGTTCCAACATATCTGTGAGATGGCGCCACGCGGCCGATTAGCAGAGAACAAAGGGCCTGAAACATTTTATCGAAATGTTTCACCGCGCAACGCATATACCTATACAACTTTCAATTCTAACCAGGTGGAACAGTCAGTCCCTGCCATGCAGGAACCCTCCATGCTGACTATTGGCATACCTTCCTGTCACCCGCCATAGCACTTATCTACGTAATACCCTTAAATTGATTTCTGATGGTACCTCATTATATTACCAGCATTTTACCTTGTGTAGTCGTAAACCAGCGACACCACAGCAGGAATCAGAGTGGTACCGTCCAAGGTCTTCTTATACTCCTCATGAGCCTTCACGTCGAGGATGAGGCTGTGGATGCGACTGGGCTGGGAGACGGCGTCGTGGTCGCGGCGGACCGCGTTCAGTTGAAGAACCCCGTCGATGAAGCTCACCCAGTTGTCCTTCCATAGCAATTCGGCTGCAGTAAACGAGTAGTTGGACTTGTGTATGCTGCGGAACTCTCCCCTGAAATAAAGTTGTTGTTTTAAGTAAGTCTTTTTCCTTTTTGATGCGTTAGAGACAAACAGACGATACCAGCTCAGATCCCGAAAACCGAACTTGATATTTACATACACATATCACGCCTATAATCCCTTGCGGGGTAGGCAGAGCGCAAACAGCCACAAAAACGATCACTTACGCCACGTCTGACAAATATTTGAGGGTCATGCGGAAAATTGTGTATCGTCATAGTGACAAGTTGTCAGCCCATCGTCTGAAATTGCAATACACACTTTCGAGTCCTTTAGTCGCCTCTTACGACTCCCAAGGGAAAGAAATGGGATGATGCTATTCTAAACCAGCATCACACGGCAAACAAATATATAATTATTAAAAAATGTAAAAAAGCGTGTGCATGTGTGAGTGAGCAAACCGGACGTAAGTGTTAATGAAATTAAACTACTGCTCCTTGATATATTGTGCCTATACTTACTAGTGGGTAGATGTGGGCTGATATGAAGATGATAAGTATGAGTAAAATACTTACGAGTAAGAATAGTCTCTCTCCTGGAAGAGTTTGTAAATATCGGTTCCATCAAGAGTGGTATTATCATCTGTGGTGGCTTCGTACTTCGGAAGAGTTTCCAGGTATTGACTGATGATACCAGTAGCCACCTTGGAGATCGGCGTCACGACCTACAAATGCACGTAAATTTATTGCAAATATTTTTTAAAGTTAAACTAAACTGCTAATAAAAAAATAAGCAGTACTACATTAATGAAGATAAGTTGCAAATTAAAAAAAATAAAGCGCCTGCCGGAGCTTTACACATGACTGTGGGGTACCGTCCCAATGTTTTACTAACTGAGCTACCGGCGCCTCGAACGACACTTTCAAATCTTGAAATCTTGCTATCTCGTATTTCGTAGATCGTAGCAACGTACACGCGACATCTAGTGTAAGTTATTGTAACGAACACTATGGTTAGTACACCGTTAGAGTACGAATGGAAACGATGAGATGAAGTTTTGCTTATTTAAATGTGGAGTAAACTGGGTACGATAGTAACAACGAGATCATTTCCTAAACTATACGGGATAGGGTAAGGGATACAAGAGGGGAATCACGCGCGCTGATAGCCTTGTTTAGGTACTATCCGCTACACCATCGGGTCAAGTATGAAAGCAGGCTTACCTCAAACTCGCCTGTTCCCCTTTGTATGGTGACTGAGAGGTGCAGAGGCCGCAGGTCAAACAGAGCTGGCTGCGAGTACAGGTTAACCTCACTGAACTGTACTGACAACTCTCCCCGGGCTGTGTTCGACAGCATGGCAAACGTGTCCCACACGCAGGACAGTATGGCCGCCAGTGGATACACGTTTTTACCTAAAATTGGTAATAATAAAACCTCATAAACATTAACAGCAACAACAGTCCATTGCTGGACATAGGCCTCATATTGAGGGTAACGGCATACACACCACATTTTCTATCTTTTCCAAACCTGTTGAATCGTCATGGAACGTTGGTACATACATCAAGTGTTCTTTTTTTACAACGATTTCTAACCTGAAGTAAAATGATTTCGGTCACACACAAAGTGCTTGCAAGGAATATCAGTAGAAAACATACCAGCAATGACATTTCCAGTTAAATATTTGTTCTCTTCGTCGTGAATCGAAATGTGTGAGTTGTAAATTGTAGTCTTCTCTTTGGTAAGCTTCCGATATAACGCCAAGGGCCTGGGAAATAAGCAAAAATATTAACCGCTACAAAATTAACACAATTTTCTCGTTCACCTTAAAATATTCACGACTATTGCGTCTGTTTGCGTTACACGATATTTTGTGTCTGGCAGCCATTTATCTAAAAAAGTGACCGCCATTATAATTACATGAATTTTAGGGAATCCATCACAACAGATCACAAACATCCTTCGACGTTTTTTTAACGTAGAGGGCTTAACTCTCTACCAAACCAAAAACAAGTTAGTCGCGTAAATCTACATCATGTCCTTTGACGTTGTTTGCCGAGGAATCCTTGTTCGTTTGAATTTACAAATTTATAAACATGACTCCTTTCTATACAGACACTCGGGATAATGTAAGGTATCTTCCGAAAAAAATCCCATTCGAATCTGTTGAGTGGTTAAGAAGTTGCAGTACTTTAAACAATCGCACATATCTACATACAAACATGAACTCTAAAAACATTACACTCCATTTTTTGGTGGGGCAGTTGTGTAAAAATACGGCGCTAAATATAATCACCATTCATCAGTTTTATTCCACTCGGGCAAGTGGGACAGACCAGGCGTCTCCGTTGACACGGGGAACTGCACCTCTGGGTACAGGTTCTTGACAGTCGGTTGGTAGCCATGCATGAATAATCTGAAAGTAATTTTCAAAACCACGGGGTTTAGTTACATCGGTACACATTGCTATCGGAAAACAGTTTTAAATGAACACAGTACGATTGTAAGTTGAAGTATAACCGAAATTATTTCAAGGCTGCTACGGTTTATCTGGAATTTTCTCGTGTGTGTTTTTGACTTCAAGTCTCTTTGTCTATTAACATTGAAGCGGCGCGGATCACAATAAAATGAATGAATAAAGCGTTCGCCGCACACAGAATGCTGACTTCGCTGGATGCATCTACTGCTGACGAGGCGACAACGACCACAGTGCCTGGATCATTAGCCAATCAGAGTCAAAGCCTAAAACGCGGTATCGAAGTTTGTCGAAGACTTAGGCATCAATTTAAAATCCACGTCCTACCACTCCTACCAGTTGCGCCACGGTCACCTCGTTCGCATTGCTTCCCATTTTCCATCATGTAGCATTGAGGCTACTTCTTTGTCACTTTCTTATATCTATTGTTTCTTTGCCTGTCTGTATTAAAGATGATGTTGACTCACTTCCCGATGGCTTGTAGGAAGAACAGCGTGTTGTCGGGGTGGCCACGCTTGGTGACCGGTACATGCCGGCAGTCAGACGGCAGGGAGCGCTTGAGGATGGCCTGCAGCAGACCATGAGGTGCCACTTCCACCACCACAGCATTCTCTGGGATTAAACGCGACGTCTCTTCGAACAGCACTGGGCTCTGGAACAATGTAACTCATGTAATTCTACCAAAAACATTTGCATGTAAAATGTCACCAAGAACATAGGTATAACTATAAAAAATATATTATCAGATCTCATGTAGAGCTAATCTTCTAAATCTATAAACACGCCTTAAGGCGGAGTGTACCCGTGAACGACCTCGACAGTGACGCCACTTCACAAAAAAATATTTTCTCTTTATACAAACAATCTATCAGAATATGCGTTGCCCAAGTTTTTAGTACTATCCTTGAGTAAAATTAGAACCTGCAAACTTAATAAAATATTCGCTGTAATTAAAGGTATGGCAATTAATACCAAAAGTGGCCGTTTTAGGTACTTTTTTCCATAACTTTAATTGCAGAAAATATTTCAATGGGTTTGCAGATTCTAATTTTACTTATAGATATTACTGAAAACTAGGGCAACGGGTATTCTGATAGGCTGTTTGTATAAAGAGCAGATTTTTTATTGTGAAGTGGCGCCACTGTCGAGGTCGTTGACGGCTACACTCGCCTTAGCTCCACCAACCCAAATTGCAAAAACTCTTCATCTTAGTCAAAATATACGGCTTGGCGTCCGTGTAGATTCAGAAGCTAATGGCTGTAGCCTGATATTTTGCGATATGATTGTGTTTGTTTAAGAGGAATCCTCACGAGCAGGTTGTTGGTGTGGTACCAAGCGGAGCAGTACTGGGCCTGCTCCTCCTCCCACCGGTCCTGCGGCACGGATGTTGACACCCATCTCTCTGTGCGGCGTTTCGGGTTCTTAATAGCCTCCGTCAAGTATTCCAGTAGCTTCGGACCTGTGGTAGATAGCATTTTTTTAACCGTGTGGTGAAATGTTTTGTGCGAGAAATTTTACTAGTGACCGATAGCGAAACCTCAAGACGGGCTGATGATAAGGAACGACTTTATATATTGAACTTATTGTAATAAAGTAGGTATATTTCTCGAAATAGTTTGATATTTTTCTTGAAATCGACCATGTTAGCATACCAAATTGCGTAAACTCGAAACTCACCAGCATCAGCGATGTAGCGGGAATGGTAAGCGATGTTAGAACAAGGCACTTCTTTGGCGAAGATCCCCATACCCGTGAGCTTCTCGACAAACGCCTTCATCGGTTCAGCAGGACCAGAGATGGTACACGACTCCGGCCCGTTGTGGCACGCCACGTCTATTTCCGGCGGGCACAGCTTCACTGCCTTTTGAACACGTAAAAAAATTGGTATAAGGTCAATGGAATCATACGTCGCGTCGAGACGAGTACCAAGAGATTGAAAATTTGGAAGTGTCAGTCGAGGCGCCGGTAGCTCAGTTGGCAGAGCAGTGGGACGGTACCCTACGGTCCCGGGTTCAAATCCTGGCAGGCGCTAACATTTTTTCAATTTCTTATTTTCAAATAAAAACAATGGAATCATGTTTCAAAGGTCAGTCCAGGTAGATTGCTCGAGAGCTTTTTAGTACTATTACAAGATTGCCATTGAATCGACAAGAAGAAGAAGAAGTACTATTTCAGAAAAATTATATTTGGTGTCAAGCAGAACACTTCAAGATTGTTCGTTCGGACGTAGGAGAGTCAGTGCAGAAAGTAAGTAAATGTTCATGGAAATTGAGGGCGCCTCTGTGCCTCAGAGAAATGTGATCAACCTAGCAACGTATGAAAAAAATATAAGTACACTTTTTGCCCACACTTATTATCTTTCTGCACAGAATCTAGTACCTATATATTTTCCCCGCAAGCCAGTAATACTATAATATGTGAGTGTATTGTATTGTATAGTAATCATAACATACAGGGAGTAACAAAATGTTATAACAAGCTGAAAGGAGGTCAAGGAACTCATAAAACTGAACCACTTTCCCCATGAAATATGAACACAAAATATAAAAAAGAAATTGGACCTCCCATACATAATTGCCGATCATCTGAGGTCCTTTTTCAATATTTAGTCCTATGTTCCATGGGGTAAGTTGTTGAGTTTGATTAGTACCTCCTTTGCTTGTTAAATCCTTTTTGTTACTCCTTGTATATAATACCATACCTGGGCTATAACACGAACTGAAGTATTAATTTTATTTTTGATAGAAAAGTCAAAAGTTTTTAAAAGTTTTTTGTCTGCACATGTCGAACATGTCCTCAACGAAGGTAAATAAACTAAAGATGATACATACTTGCTGATAGCCGATACCGACAGCGGCCATAGATCCGTTAATGAGCTTGGTCTGCAAGGAGACCGTGCCTCGGCTGAAGGCAGCCAAGACCATCTCCTCAGCGGTGAGGCAGCCGTCAGCATACCCACAACCCAACTCGCCCACGCTGTGCCCTACAAACCATACATGTATTGTAGATGCCAATATTTGTCAAGCTAGGTCACGTCTTCAGTACAACTTCCCGAATACATACATACACATATCACGGGGTAATCAGAGCGTTAATGGCTGTGTGACAAATATTTGAGGGACGTTTCAGAATAATCGTGTATTATTATAGTGACGGGTTGTCTAAAACTGTAATACACATGAAACTCTCGAGTCCCGTAGTCGCCTCTTACGACACCAGTGGAAAAGAAATGAGGTACCTAATGCTATTCTAAGCCAGCATCCCACGTCCAACATCCTGAATGATTGGCACAAAAAGGAACTTGAACCTGAACCTGTAAATCGATTTCGTGCGCTCAGATAAAAATGAGTACTTTAATGCACACGGTTTTTTTTTAATAAATGGTACACGTAGTTAGTCTTGTCTCTGGGAACGATGTTCTGTACGTAGACGATATTTTAGCTCACCAATGATTTTGTCAGGAACGATTCCGACTTGTCGCAAAACGTCAGTCAGGCCAATCTGCACCGCAGCTATACCCACGAAGGAGTGGAGAATGTTGTCAAACATGGTCTTGTCGGGCGAACAGATGATATTCACAATATCTAAGCCCCTTGGCTTCAGAACTTTGTCGCATCTGGGACAAAAAAACACTCCTTAACGTTGAAAAATATTATGTGCTTTTATAACAGTAAAGGAAGGAAGGTTTTTGAGGTGATAATTATGTTTATCCTGGTAGGAACTACATGTCAACCAGACCGGGACTTCCAGATCCAAGACCGGTGCTATACGGGGTGTAAGAAACGGTGTACCGAAAACTTTGCAGGCATGATCAGACCATGAAACTGAACAGCTTTTCCTATAGAGGATATGTTGGTAAACGAGAAAAATGTTTCGACTTCCAATACAAAATTCCCGATCAGCTGATTGACTTTCTATGGAAACTCGAAAAATCATTTTGTACCAACAACATAGGCTCCATAACCGCTTGTCTGTCACGTACCGGGAGCCGGACAAAAATTTTGAACCTTAACTACCCACAATAAAATTCAAAACCAATGAAATTGTTATAGTATGAAGCGACAGACGAGTGAATAATGAAAGTTGTTCAGGTTCATGGTCTGATCATGCCTGCTACTTGAGGTGAAAGGATCAATTAGCCACCGTCTGTCAACTTCGTGGTAAGCAAAAGAAGATTGCTTAGCCATCAGTTCTAGTCCACATTTGGGGTTAATGATCACAATTGAAAGATGACTAAACAAATTTCTAAAGTCTTATTTGGCAAAACTGACTACTTCATGAGGTAAAACCGTATCACCAGTTTGTGAGAATTGCGCTGAAATTGAGGACTTCTACAAAAAATTTCACAGAAAAGTAAAATAGAAAATCTTTTGTACAATTTCTATGATTCGTTCGAAACACAAAATGTAAGTCGCGAAGCATCGCAACCGGGTGAATTTTTTCGTAAAGGTATCTCTAGTACCAGCGCGCACGACGATGACATTCGTGCTCTATAAAGTGGCCATAGGTAGACAAGCGCTCACCGTTCAATGGCAGCAGCAAATGTTGGTATACGCATGAGTTGTTTGCCCATGCCGACCCATTGCGATCCCATACCGCTGTACACGAACCACAGAGGGCGCTTCATGTCATCGAAGTGATCCACGCTGCTCGCCAGGCAGACCGTCTCGCCGCCTTTCTCATCAGTATCTGGATAAAGAAAAATGTATCTGATTGTAAAAATCCTTTGGAAAACAGTACTAAGTATTGCAACCTTAAAACCTGCAACTGCAATATAATTAAAAATAATCTTCTAGTATGCTCTTTTGGTAAAAGGACACTTGTGTACTCTAATTCTCTTAGAAATCTCATAGGTGCGAAGAGGTTAATAAGTTCAAATCTCAAAGCAAGACTTTTTGTAATCTACTTATAAAATTAAATAATGTATTTTCAGGGAGGTTCTGAACGACGGACTTTACCAAAAAAACCTGAACTCAACCTATTAAGCTGAACAACTTTGATCAACGCGGCCTTCCGTAACGGAACGAGGCGGAAGCTAAAATTCTTCACGCCGGTTATCATTCACTTTTTAGAGCAGTTCTTCACCCTTCTCAATCGTCTTTTCAAAGTACGTATCCACATTGTAAAGTAGTATATCTTTTTAATACTTTGAAAGATGTTTCTTATAAAATGTTGTTTAGTGTTAGGAATTGAGGTTAGAGTTTTCAAAGTCCGTCGTTTTGTACCTCCCTTTATAGTTTTATTTTTTCGTTTCCCCGGAAATACGTGAGCAAATTTATGCAAATAGATTTCTGGCCACAGGGAATCGTATTCAGACGCTATCGACACCCTGTGCAACGTGACACATTATTGTAGTGTATTTATAGAATTTGTGTTACATTTTAAGGCATACTTTATTGTTTTATTTTATATGTGCCTTGTTGCCTGAATTAAAGAATTTATTATAATTATTAAAACAGACCTAGGATAGCATATCCTCTTCCCAGGTGTCCAGTGTTCTTCCCTTGGTGGATGTTGTGCAGCAGAGCAACTTCCTCAGGGTCTATCGGCCTCTTGCTGAAGTAGTCTATCAGGTTTTGCACCGCTTCCTCCTGACGGCCAGACAGCGGTATCAAACGTGGCAACACAGCTTTGGGGATTATTTGCTGAAAAGAAATATTACATTTTATTAAATGTCATTACAGTCTACTGCTTAACATGGGCTACACTCTTTGTTTAGGGGGAGATTTCCATTTGCTAAACAAATAAGAGTACATACTACAGTATTGCTAAATACACGACGTTTGGCAGGTGGTAAGCGCATTGCAAGATGTTGTATTGACAGGGAAGGTTAGTGCCTCTTCCCTGGATGATTACCTCTTAGTCGCTTTTTACAGGTAGAATTGGGGTGTTGCTATTCCAAGCCGGCACCACACGATAATGGAAAGGAAAATACTATTATGAAAATTGTTCTTCATGAGACTGACGACCTGATGTACTCTTGTATAACAGATGCCCCAAAGTGAATTTATACTCCGGATAACTTAAATTTTTAGAACTAAGCAACTTCCATCAATTCACAGGAAAAATAAATGGAAGGGCACTGGCAAGTGGCCATCCCACATAACATTCGTCATTCGTCGGCAAGCGGGAAACAAACACAAATGGAGTATCCGTCGCCAAACATAGGACCAAAATTGAACAAAGTTGCCAGAAGAACCTGACACTGGACTCCAATCAGAGAATCGGAAGCCTTGCTTTGAGGTGCTGTTCAGTAAATCGCGTACCCTAGGCTTGTAGTATCCTCGCAGCAAGACGTGGCTGTTAATGCCCATGATGGACATCGCTGACACCGCAGCGTACTTCCCGCTGAATGGTACGTGTTCATTGACGATTTGGATGCGGCCCTCGCGCAGCCCTGCCACGTCCTGACGCGGCTGGGAGCAGTGGAGATTGCCCGCCAGCAAGCCTGTCTTGTAGCCAAGTAACACCTGCACAAAATACAATGAAATACTTAGTAACAATATTACAAAATATTTGTACAAACTATACATAAACAATCCTGGAAATATATTAATTTGTGAAACAGAATAACTTTCCTAAGAAAGGCTTTTTCAATCATTTATTCAGCCTATATTGCTTGGGAAAAGTTGTTTAATCGATTAGATTAGGTTAAGCAATTTTTGTACCGCCTAAATCAGTCACTTTGATCACAACAAAATATTACCTGGTTTTGTGACAACATCCAATAGTCGCGTAGCTTTTCGCTTTTCCCGCCACGCGACTTTCTTGATATTTGGTTTTAGTCAAATTCAAAGTCTTCCACATACCTTGGTTATCCCGCAGAAGCCCGTGCAAGCTTCAGTGTACCCGAAATTAGAGGTCACGCTTCCGACGAGCAGGGCATCCTTTCTGTCCTTGCAGAACACTTCGTCAATCGCCTCTAGTTCGGCTTTATCTACTTGTGGGATACCTGCAATTAAAGGACTATTGTAGTGTACAGTCATGTTCAGGCTGGGTTAGACAGTTTGGACTTTGGACCGTTTTTCTGTCGCGCGCATAAGAATTACATTGGCGGTTTGGAGTCTAACCAGACGTGAATTCAACTGAATACTCAGAGTCGATGGTGAGGATGAAGATTGGCCTCTAAGCTGTTAATTACAGTTAAAGTGCAGTATTATTCCTTACACCTTTTACATAAATTAAGGACTTTTATTTATTATTTTATTATTTTGAGCCAGACATGTCCCACTGCAGGGCAAAGGCCTCCCTCTGTTTAAATTAAGGACTTACCGCAACCAAATCCTTCAACATAGTCGATTTCTTTAGGGTTGACATCGACTTCCTTATAAAACTCATTCAAGAAGTTTGACAAGCTTTCAGAGTTACGATAGATTCCAGACGAATTCATATCAAACTCATTCTTCGCGTGGATTACTTCGGCGTATATCCTGAGGGAGTAAAAGTTTTTTAATACACATACATACACATTTCACGCCTATAATCCCTTGCGGGGTTGACAGAGCGCAAAAAACGGTCACTCACGCCACGTCTGACAAATAATGAGCGTCATGCGGAAAATTGTGCATCACCATAGTGACAGGTTGTCAGCCCATCGCCTAAAATTGCAATACACACCCTCGAGTCCCTTAGTCGCCTCTTACGACTCCCAAGGGAAAGAAATGGGGTGATGCTATTCGAAGCCGGCATCACACATCACATTTCTTTTTTAGATTTTATGGAAAGGTGTCTGAATGGTTCGTCTTAGCTTTGTTTGCCAACAAACTGTCATGCTCTTGGACAGATTCCTGTAAATTATTTATTAAAAACAACTGTAAAAAAACGTTTGAATTTATTTTTTATTCTAAGACCAGCCTAGCAAAAGCATTTTTTTTATTCTTAGACAAGCCGTATAGAAAAAAGAAATTTAAGGTTTATTCCTCTCTTAGAGATTTCCTAAAAATATAAGTCTTTTATTTTACACCTACTTATCTTTTTACACTCGCTTTTATGTGGTGGGCAATAAGCCGACAAATCACGAGTTTTAGTGACTGTGACCGCGAAAATTGCGAAGTTTAGGTGCCCGTGTGATGTCGGCTCAGAATAGCATCACCCCATTTCTTTCTCGTAGGAGTCGTAATAGGCGATTAAGGGACTTGAGGGTGTGAATTGCAATTTTAGGCGATGGGCTGACAACCTGTCACTATGGCGACACACAATTTTCTGAATGACCCTCAAATATATGTCAGACGTAATGTAATGTAAACGTTTTTGCGGTCGTTTAAGCTCTGCCTACCCCGCAAGGGATAAAAGGCGTGATATGTGTAGAAGATAAAATTTTGAAAATGCTAAATCGCATACTTGATAACTTTAGATCCTTTATTAAATCCCAAGTTTTAACAGAGATCGCGTCACAGGCCCACAATTTGCATACAAATGTTTATCCCCTTTTTACCCCTTTGGGGGTTGAAAATCGAAAGCCCCTTACACGTATTCAACTATTTTAGCTTCATGATCTCATCACAAATTTTGAAACAGATATAATACTTTAGGAATAGGGTAATTTAGGGGGTTATCGGCCACTCTTGCGATTTTTTGACTTGAAGATAATATATTTGTATCAAATATTTGGACGAGACTAAAGTATAAAACGATTTTGAGATCAGTAGATATTGTAGTCTTAGTTAAGAAACCCCTATTATTGAAATATTGCTTCAAAAAGAAATAAATGAATAAAATATCTGAAATGAGCGAATTTGGGGGTTATCGGACAGAAAATTCAGTTATCGCCCGTTAAAACAACTACTTTTCGGCCACCTTGTAATGCGTTGGAAAATAAGTCTTAGTGCTTTGTAGTAAGGATTGGTTTGCAATAAAAAATGAAATGTATGTAAAGTAATGAACATATTTATATTCAATATTTATGTTTTTGCCATAGTTCAAAACATGATAAACCATTATTGATAATCAAAACTAAGTAGATAATAATATTCCGCTTCGTAAAAGATTAAAAAATATTGTTCCAAAAAAATTACTTACTTAAAAATTGTAATAGTAATCCTAATTCAGTGGCCGGAAACCAAAATATAGATTTTTGGTTCTCGGCCACATTAGTAAACTCTATGCCGATAACTAAAATGCACAAATTCAGCTGCCGGCCGTCAATTTCAGAATTATTAAAAAAATATGTATAAATTATTTCAAATAATTGTATGAAGGTGCATGGCCGCCTGTTAACTAAACCGTTGCCTTCGGATATAAGAACGCTTGAAATTATATAATTCGTCTGAAGCTTTTCAATATTTAATGAAAAAGAGGATGTAAATTGAATGGTTATCAGCTAGCTATCGACCTGTAGGCCGATAGCTAAATTTCCCCCAAAATTGCTTCTAGTTATCCGGACATCTAATTTTTATGCTAAATATTGAAAATTTTAAGCTTTTTAATGAAATTAACGTAAATGAGAATCACAAATAGTCACACTATGTCAATATCTATATCCAATAAATTATAAACAACGCTGTAACTTACCTCGAAAAATGCGTTGCTCCAAGATTTTTTCACTGAATTTGCACACAACCGCACTCGCAAATTTTAAGAGGCCAATTGACAAGACACTGGAGCAGTTATAATGCTAACTAATTAAAATGTGATGGGAATAGTCGGAAAGTTTTGAAAGACACTGACTTTTCTAATAATTTACTTAACGTTTTCATCTTCGGCGCAAATAACTGGGCAGTGTCCGATAGCTACTGGTGTCCGGTCAACCAGCTAAATTACAAGCTCTGCCTACCCCGCAAGGGATAAAAGGCGTGATATGTGTAGAAGATAAAATTTTGAAAATGCTAAATCGCATACTTGATAACTTTAGATCCTTTATTAAATCCCAAGTTTTAACAGAGATCGCGTCACAGGCCCACAATTTGCATACAAATGTTTATCCCCTTTTTACCCCTTTGGGGGTTGAAAATCGAAAGCCCCTTACACGTATTCAACTATTTTAGCTTCATGATCTCATCACAAATTTTGAAACAGATATAATACTTTAGGAATACTTTAGGCTGTGCGTTGATGAAAGAGTCAATCAGTCAGTCAGTCAATGAGGACATTTGTTTTTTTCATGTAAAGGTTAATATTGTGTTGTACTACGGCGTACCTTTTGCTAAAAATCACCCTACCAGTGGGTAGGCAGGGAGTCATGAAAAACAGTAAGTAATAAGTAAGTAGGAACTAAATAATATAAACAACTAGGTACCTTACGGCATCCTTAGCCTTCTGCAAGAAAAAAACACAGACTGCATCCGCTTTAATAGACCCGTCTGCATTCTCATCATACGCCTTGGTCTTGCCATCCTTACACAGAGGAATTAGCCTGAAAAAATAATTAACATGTTATGAAAAGAACATCCCCGACCCTAACCATTCGTAGCATTCCCCCCTCATAAATCTGTGCAATTTCGCTTTTGAACCATCTAACATGCTACTTCAGCTTGACTTGCAGGCGAGCCACGATTTAACTTGTAATTTGGTGAAACGCTCAATTTATAGCCTAAAACTTTTAGAGTAAAGTTCACCTAATAACTAAAATGCCACCCAACGAGCTATAATTTGGTATACTGACTCAGTATTTGATTTTTAGCAACTAAAGAGTTCTATAGCTATAGCAACATGCGTCATCTCTAGGAAGAAACTCACAAGCTCTAAAATGGCCGCCTCGGAAACTCCTCGTTTGATGGCGCGGCAAGCCTCCTCCAGCGCTGGGATATATCTCGCACATTCGTCCAATATGACCCCTTAGCATGATATAAAGCTACTGCTACTCCTTACCTTCCAAGGTGGATCTGAGTCTGTGGATGGTTCCAGACACTCAACGCGCCAACAATAGCCGCCTCGCAATCTTCTCATTTATTAGCGCATGAGACCGATATGACCCCTTAGCAGCAGCATGATATAAAGCTACTGCTACTCCTTACCTTCCAAGGTGGATCTGAGTGTGTGTGGATGGAGACACTCGACGCGCCAACAATGGCCGCCTCGCAATCTTCTCGTTTAATAGCGCATGAGACCGATATGACCCCTTAGCACTAGCATGATATAAAGCTACTGCTACTCCTTACCTTCCAAGGTGGATCTGAGTGTGTGTGGATGGAGACACTCGACGCGCCAACAATGGCCGCCTCGCAATCTCCTCGTTTAATAGCGCATGAGACCTTTATGACCCCTTAGCACTAGCATGATATAAAGCTACTGCTACTCCTTACCTTCCAAGGTGGATCTGAGTCTGTGGATGGATCCAGACACTCGACGCGCCAACAATGGCCGCCTCGCAATCTCCACGTTTGATGGCTCGGCAAGCTTCTTCCAGCGCGGCGATAGAGCTGGCACATGCGTCGTCTACCTGCATCGACGGGCCCCGAATGTTCAGCCAATATGAGATACGGTTAGCGAACATGGCTTTGCTGCAACTATTGAAAAAAAACGCATCAGTCACGCCACTGGACATCACCTTACATCTTAATTTCAATTATTTTATTTGTGGTACACAGGTGAGGTCCAGTCAAGATCAGCCTAGATTAGACATTTAGACTTTAGACCGTTCTTATGCCTGGTTTAGATAGACTGGTAGTTGTTGTAGCGCTTTTAATGGTCAAACTAAAATATCTCGTGCCGCGTATGTTTTTCCTCTTAGTATAGCATCGCCCCATTTCTACCTAGGTGTCGTATAAGGCGACTAATGGATGAATCGAGGGAATAGGCAGTAGAGTTCGTTGTGAATGCAACACCTTGTAGTGGACTCGTTAATCCACCGTCTAAGCGTCGTGAGGAAGGTAATCCATCTATAGGAGTAAGCTCCATAGAAGTAGACTGTTGCAAGATTTGATTGTTTGTGTTTAATTTAGCGTTGCTATGCTGGGGTAAGTTAGGTATTAATGACGGTCTATGAATGCGCCGCGATTTCGCACGCATCGCTCTGGGCATATGTTGTCCCTTTCTCGCTCGCGGGGCGAGGGTGGCGGCGTGCGCGCGGGCCGCCTGGTAGGCGCCAAGCGGTGATTTCTGCACCGCACTACCAGTCACTCAAAACCGTTCGGACGAGAACGTATTGTGTTTTGTACGGATTTCCCGCCACGCGTTTTGTGATGCCGCGTGTAATGGACGATTCAATTTGAGATCGCGCGTGTTGATGCATCGTATTATTGCGGTTCTCCTGGGTTATACTAGAATACCAGGCTTAGTGATTGTTGGATGTCTCGACGTCTTCCACGTGAGCGTCGCGTTGAATAGGCATCAAGTGGCCATATCGGCTCGCGTTTTGTACGGCCCTAATTCGTGTTGGGTCACGCGTAATGACTTATATCAAAGTGAAATACGAACAGAAGCTGTGAGTGGTTTGAAGTGAATAACGCGCCAAGGCTGTAGTGGAATGCTGGGTGTCGATATCTTTTCCACCCAGCCCTGTAAGTACCAACGGAATCCCTACTTGATCCATTCCCTGAACTTCCTTTCTCCGTTGGGTATTTATGCATTTGCGCCGGCACGTGACTGTAAGTGTTAAACCTAGTTGTTTTAGTATAAAACTGTTTTCTCGTGTTAATGGTGTGTTCCCTTTAGTCATATTTGTTGTACCATTATCATTGTGACTCCTTAGTACGAATTGCGGAATTCGTGGGGTGATATAATTTGGAGGTACTTACTTATAATCTAGTGCTTATACGTGCGACGTAACGCCAGATCGGCAGACGGTATTTACTACAGAATTGAGTTATGTAAAGGTCAGAACACATCATTTGCCAATTTCACTCAACTTAGTTAATTAAGTTAAATAGATTTAGGTTCACGTTTAATTCATAGTATGCGCTGCTATATTGTGCAGCGTATGCTATTTAGCGCTGCGTAACGCGGCCATTGTCTGCCTTCAGTTGAACTCCTGGTATTTTACTAGAAATTTACCTGTGTAAATCGCTTCCACTGCGGGAGTTTAGCTTGGAATTAGACAATTTTTGGTAGCAGAGCGTGGTTCAGAAAACCACTAGATTTAAGATTATTTTAGTATAAGATTTTTAATCTACCTACATAAAAAAAATATATTTATTGTGATTGTAGTGTGTGCCCTGTGTAGAATATCCTATCGGTAGGATCAGGGCCAATCAATTAGTGAATTGCTTGTTATTATCGTTGTGTTTACCCTGTGCGGATATCCTAAAGGTAGGATCAGGGCCGATTGTCTATTATTGTTTTTTATTGTAAGGTTCGGGGTTACTTTGGGTTGGTACCATGGCTCCCACAATTACACAGCTTCAGGCAAAAATTAGAACGCACCTAATTTGGTTCGCGACTAAGCAGGCGATGGTCGGTCGCGGGGACCGAGAGGACGCACTCATCGCTTGTGCGCAACGGATTGACGAACGGGTCGCGGAGGTGTTGGATTGCCTCACTGGATGCGAGGAGTTATTTGATGGGACGCCTGATGAGGAGGTCAAACTTACGGTCCGGACGAATGTGACCCAGTGCATGGAGATGGGGCAGGAGATCCAGCAGGCGGCTGCTGTGATCACCAGGCGTAGAACTGGGGAGCCGGACCCACCCCATGGTCCGCGGGGACCGGGGGTGCAAGTGCCCCTGCCGGCTGTGGCGATTCCGGTCTTCCACGGGGACTACACGGATTGGACCCGATTCCAGGATCTGTTTGACAGTGTGATTCATAACCGCACTGACTTGCAGCCGGCATATAAAATGGCACAATTGATGGCCAAGCTGCAAGGTGAGCCCCATGAGCTGGTAAAGCATCTACCAGTCGATGATGCAAGTTACGAGACGGCTCGCGGTTTGCTGATCGAGAGATACAGCAACACACGTCTCATGATTGACCAACTCTTGGAACAGTTGCTCACCGTGCCGACCATCACACGAGGGACGGACCTCAGGGCCAAGGTCCTCAACCCTGTCTGCGTTGCAGTGAACGCTCTTGAGAGACAGGGGATGCCGGTGTCAGGCTATGATTATATCCTGGTCCACACGTTGTTGCGCCGCCTGCCGAGCGACATGGCCGCTCGTTTTGAACAGTCACACGGAGGTAAGACATCTGATTACCTCCCGACCTTCGAGGAGCTCAAGTCCTTCCTCGAGGCCGAGTGCAGGCGGGTAGATGCCCAATTTGGAGAGTCGCCTCACGCGGAGTCTGCGGCCGCTCGCCGCCCGGAACGGCCGGGTGCACAGGCGCGAGACGGTAAGAGTAGGCCACCCAGGCGATACAATGTCGCTAATTTGGAATCGAGGTGTGCCTACTGCAGAGAGGCGGGGCATCAGGTGACTGCGTGTGAGGAGTTCGCTGCACAGCGGGTGCAGAAACGTCGTGGTGTGGTGCAGCAACGGCGTTGGTGCTTTAGGTGTATGGGGCCGCATCAGGTGCGAGAGTGCCCATCAAGCACCAACTGCAGGTACTGTCAGGGTGCCCACCATCAGCTCCTATGCATGAACCGCAGCGGAGATTACGGAGGCAGAGCTGACGCGGGTCAGCGGACGGAGTCTGCCCTACCTAGACGGGAGCAACGCTCCCCACCCCCTCCAAGGAGGAGTCCTCTTCCACCAGGGTTTCAGGGACGAGGCCAGGGACATCAGCAGGTGATGCCCCCTTCACCACGCGCGAGACAGTCACCACCTCGGCAGCAGGTGCCGGAACAGGGTAGGTGGTCACAGGTCCAAGGTCAGAGGCACCCATCACAAGTATGTGATGCTACGGGCGGGTGCCAACACCAGGGCCAGTACATGCACTACTCGGCGGGTCTGAACAACATGGTGAGTTCCCATGACCCACGCATGCCTTTCCCCTTGGCTGAGCACCCGCGGCTACAGGCGCATCCACGGTACGCGCGCCTGCCGCAGGGTTACTATAGGCTGCCAGCCATGGCGTACAGGACCAGAGGTCCCTATCAGCAGGAGTGGGACCCACTCGAAGGTGTACGGAGAGAGGGGACCCCCCCGCAGGACGCGGACACTCCGCGCTTAGATTCCTGCTAGGTAATCGCCGCCTACACGCCAGCTTCGGCCCCCCGGCCAATTACGGTGTTGTTGCCTACGGCAATGATTTGGGTACGGGGATACGGTGGCCGCAGCATACAGGTAAGAGCCTTGTTAGATACAGGGGCTCAGGGTTGTATTGTGTCTAGTAAGCTGGTGAGTAGGCTACGCTTAAATATAAGGCCCACAACGGATGGGGCTGTAGGTATTGGAGGTGTAGATGTGCCTGACGTTCGGGGTCAGGTGAGCTTCGAGTTCACATTAGGTAATACAGGTACAGGGGTCAGCTATCATGCCTCAGCAGTGGTGCTGGATGAAGTGGTAGGGAAACTTCCTCAGGTTCGGTTACCGTCAACGGTACGAGGGTTAACCACAGGCTTAGAGTTAGCTGATCCTGAATTTGATACTCCTGGTACGGTGGACGTTCTCCTCGGGTCAGACGTCCTCGGGAGATTCTGGTGTGGCAGAAAACGGGTACTTCAGCAAACTGGTTTAGTGGCCGTTGATACCACAGGGGGGTATGTTATTTTTGGCCCAGTTTGGAGACCTCAGGACCTACCAGAGGGCGATACGGTTCTCTATGGTAGTGTGTTGTCGGAGGTGCTGCAGAGGTTTTGGGAGTCTGAGGAGCCACCCACAGCGGATAGACCGAAGCCAGAGGATGACGAGTGCGAGCTGTTCTATCAGTACAACACTGCACGAAGTTCGTCAGGTAGGTTTGTTACCAGGCTGCCATTTCTCCCAAACCGCCCCTCCTTAGGTAGTTCGCGACAGATCGCGGAACGGAGACTACTGGCTATGGAGAGAAAGATGAAGCGAGATGCAGCACTTCGGCAGAAGTATATCGAATTCATGAGGGAGTACCTAGAGTTAGGCCACATGTCGGTGTCCAGCATAGATTGGAGGTGTGTCGAGCATTACTATATACCACACCTGGCTGTTTTGAAGTCACCGGAGGCGAAGATACGGGTAGTGTTTGACGGTTCTGCTCCTACATCGAATGGTGTGTCTGTGAACCAGTGTCTGCACGCGGGTCCCAAGTTGAACCGGGACATTGTGGACATCCTCACAGATTTTCGGTTGCACCAAGTAGCGTTCGTCGCAGACGTCAAAATGATGTTTCGCCAAACAATTATACACCCGGATGACCGTCGGTACCAGCTGATTTTGTGGCGTGAGAGCCCTGACGAGCCGATGGTCACTTATGAGCTTAACACGGTAACGTATGGTCTGAAGCCAAGTCCGTTTTTGGCAGTACGCACGCTGCGAGAGTTGGCCGCACAGGAAAGGGTAAGATTCCCTCGGGCCGCAGCAGTACTGGATCGCGACGTCTACGTGGATGACATCTGCACGGGTGCAGATAGCGTGCAACAAGCACTGCTACTACGAGACGAGCTGATCGCGATCATGGAATCAGGAGGTTATGAGTTGCGGAAATGGCTGTCCAGCTGTCCAGAGCTCCTGGCCGGGTTGCCAGGTGAGTTCCAGCAGGACCCGCACCTTTTCGAGAACCCGGACAATCCAAATACGTTGAGCATCCTAGGGGTGCAATATAGGCCAACGCATGATGTCTTTACGTATCAGATCGAGCCAGACCTTTTGCAGAAGACTTGGACGAAGCGTTCGGTATTATCGACGATCGCCAGAACTTTCGATCCTAACGGGTGGATCGCACCGGTGACGTTCATGGCGAAGTGCTTCTTGCAAAGGTTGTGGATAGCAAACTTGGGTTGGGACGACCAGCTCTCCGGAGAGCTGTTGAATGATTGGAACAAGTTTGTGACCACCTTACCAGGGATCGTACGCATCGCCATACCTCGCAAATTGCTCCCATCGGTGGGATGTAAGGCTACCCTACATGGGTTTTGTGATGCCTCGGAGCGAGGGTACGCGGCAGCTGTCTATTTGCGGACAGTCAGTTCAACGGGAACTGTAGACGTGCGTCTAGTTATGGCCAAGAGTAAGGTGGCTCCGGTTAGGACAAGATGGACCATTCCAAAGTTGGAATTGGCGGGAGCAGCGCTTCTCACGCGCTTGCTACATTATGTCGCTAGTAATCTACGCGGTACCATCACTTTGGATGAAACGGTGTACGCATGGACCGACAGTAGGATAGTTCTGTGCTGGTTACAGACGTCGGTACATACTCTTGAGGTTTTCGTGGCAAATCGGGTGTCACAGATTAAAGGATCGGAAACTCCGTTGGTATGGAGACACGTACCGGGAGAACAGAACCCAGCGGACTGCGCCTCACGGGGATGTAGGGCCCCTGATTTGGTAGGTCACTCACTGTGGTGGGGACCTCAGTGGCTGACTGAGTCACCTGAGAGATGGCCATACAATGAGTGCGGGTCGCCGCTTGGGCCACCTGATCGAGGTTTGCGAGTGAACGTAGGGCAGATCGTACCTAAGCCTAGTGCGGCTTTCTTGCTGGAACGATACAGCTCCCTCGACAAACTTCTAGGGGTGACAGGTTGGATCAAACGGTTCGTGAACAACTGTAGAAAACCTCAAGCAGAACGGAACTTGGCACCTGTCCTCTCGCCTGCGGAGCGGAATGCGGCTCTAAGTTTACTGGTTAGGGTCGTCCAGGCGGAACATTTTGAGGAAGAGGCCAGGCTGCTCAGGGATGGCCGTGGAAAGCTGAAGGGAGGTCTTGTGCGCCTCAACCCGTTCGTGGACGAGCATGGAATGCTCCGGGTTGGAGGTAGACTTCGGAACGCTAACCTGCCCTTTTCAGCACGGCATCCGCTGTTACTCCCAAAGAAGGGACCTTTGGTAGAACTTATAGTTAGGGATCGTCACCAGAAAAACTCGCATGCGGGCTGCAATGCACTTTTGGCTATTCTGCAGCGCGAGTTTTGGATCTTGTCTGGACGACGTACGGTACGGAGCATTGTGTTTCGGTGCTTGCCTTGCTATCGGTTGAAGGCAGCCACAATGCAACCTCAGATGGGAGACCTCCCACCGGACCGGGTGACGGAAGCCTGGACGTTTGCGGGTGTGGGAACGGACTTTGCGGGGCCTTTTATGGTAAAGGCATCACGCCTTCGCAACGCGAAGTCAATCAAGGCGTATTTGTGCGTGTTTGTGTGCCTAGCAACCAAGGCCGTCCACTTGGAACTCGTGGCCGACCTCACTACGGAGGCTTTCTTAGCAGCTTTAGATAGATTTGTGTCGCGAAGAGGGCGACCAGCGCTGATCAGGTCGGACTGTGGTACCAACTTTAAGGGCGCTGATCGATGTATGAAAGAAATTATAACGTTTTTATCGGAAAACGAGGAAGCTATCGGCACGAGCCTCTCCCGTCAGGGCATTAACTGGGTGTTCGATCCACCAGGATGCCCCCACTGGGGTGGTATATTTGAAGCGGTTGTAAAGTCCGCTAAGACGCATTTGATGCGCGTTATAGGTTTAACGATATTAACCTTTGAGGAGCTAGCGACCGTGTTTTGTAAAATTGAGGCCGTTCTCAATTCACGTCCTTTGTGTCCGCTTAGCTCAGATCCGAATGATCTGGAGGCCCTGACACCAGGGCATTTCTTAATTGGCCGACCACTTAACGCCTTGCCAGAGTACCCCTACACAGAGGTCAGTAGCAATCGTTTGACGCGTTATGAGTTGCTGCAGCAAATGTCTCAGAATTTTTGGAAGCGATGGTCGCTTGAGTATTTGCACATTCTGCAGCAACGCCTTAAGTGGACGGACAGAACTGAACCCCCTCGCATCGGAGATCTCGTTCTGGTTAAGGATGCCAACCTGCCGCCACTGCGATGGCGCAGAGGGCGCATTCTCAACTTGTTCCCAGGTAGTGATGGCACTCCTCGAGTCGCGACAGTTCAGGTAGGGGATTCAGTTCTTAAGCGAGCAATAGCAACGCTATCTCGTCTCCCCAGTAGTGAATAGGCCTAAGGGATTCGGCCTAGGGCGGGTGAATGTTTAATTTAGCGTTGCTATGCTGGGGTAAGTTAGGTATTAATGACGGTCTATGAATGCGCCGCGATTTCGCACGCATCGCTCTGGGCATATGTTGTCCCTTTCTCGCTCGCGGGGCGAGGGTGGCGGCGTGCGCGCGGGCCGCCTGGTAGGCGCCAAGCGGTGATTTCTGCACCGCACTACCAGTCACTCAAAACCGTTCGGACGAGAACGTATTGTGTTTTGTACGGATTTCCCGCCACGCGTTTTGTGATGCCGCGTGTAATGGACGATTCAATTTGAGATCGCGCGTGTTGATGCATCGTATTATTGCGGTTCTCCTGGGTTATACTAGAATACCAGGCTTAGTGATTGTTGGATGTCTCGACGTCTTCCACGTGAGCGTCGCGTTGAATAGGCATCAAGTGGCCATATCGGCTCGCGTTTTGTACGGCCCTAATTCGTGTTGGGTCACGCGTAATGACTTATATCAAAGTGAAATACGAACAGAAGCTGTGAGTGGTTTGAAGTGAATAACGCGCCAAGGCTGTAGTGGAATGCTGGGTGTCGATATCTTTTCCACCCAGCCCTGTAAGTACCAACGGAATCCCTACTTGATCCATTCCCTGAACTTCCTTTCTCCGTTGGGTATTTATGCATTTGCGCCGGCACGTGACTGTAAGTGTTAAACCTAGTTGTTTTAGTATAAAACTGTTTTCTCGTGTTAATGGTGTGTTCCCTTTAGTCATATTTGTTGTACCATTATCATTGTGACTCCTTAGTACGAATTGCGGAATTCGTGGGGTGATATAATTTGGAGGTACTTACTTATAATCTAGTGCTTATACGTGCGACGTAACGCCAGATCGGCAGACGGTATTTACTACAGAATTGAGTTATGTAAAGGTCAGAACACATCATTTGCCAATTTCACTCAACTTAGTTAATTAAGTTAAATAGATTTAGGTTCACGTTTAATTCATAGTATGCGCTGCTATATTGTGCAGCGTATGCTATTTAGCGCTGCGTAACGCGGCCATTGTCTGCCTTCAGTTGAACTCCTGGTATTTTACTAGAAATTTACCTGTGTAAATCGCTTCCACTGCGGGAGTTTAGCTTGGAATTAGACAGTTTGTTTGAATTGAATAGGATCAGTAACTACTAGACCTATTTAAAAAAACATTAGAACCCTACATTATCTCTGATGAACATAGAACATAAAATGACTTATTCCCGTGGAAAAACGGTTAGCAGCGGGTGAACCCTCTGGGCAGGTAGGCCGCTAGTAAACTTATAAAGATGAACATGCAAAAACCCTGAAATGTCTTACCCAGGCAAGGTGGAAGCTGAAAGGTCATAATCGTAGTAATACAAAGCTTGAATAGTTTCTGCTAAACTTGCGCCGATGTAGACTCCAATGTTTCTGCCATTCAGAGAGTCTATGCTCAAACCTGGTGAAGAAAAATACACGGTTATTTTATAGCCAATAGATACGCAAACTTTTGCAGGGTGATTCTACTCATGGTTATAAACAACTTTTAATAAGTGGCTACCAGAAAAATCTAGTACTCGTACCTAGGTGCTATCGTATTTCAGTGGTATAGGTATAAATATAAAAAAGAAACTTTCTACTTTACCGCGAAGTGACCCTTGGCTCTGATATATTTTGTTTGGAAATTAAAAGAGTCTCATAACGACTTATGTTCTTTGTTAAGTTTCAAGGACTGAAATGTTATCAGTTTTTAGTGTTCTGCACTTTAAAAGGAAAACCACTTTGTTGTCCGTATGTCACGCATGAGCCTTTATCTCGTTAACGCGTAGACATATCGAATTGAAATTTATTCCTAAATGTGGGTCTTTTAAGGGAGCGAAAAAGAACAAAATTTTAAAATTGAGTCCTGTAGTTCAAGTGGGGTACGAGTACGAGTATGAAAGATGCGCATGATACAGAACCCTCGGTGGGCGAGTCCGACTCGCACTTAGCCAGTTTTTTTAACACTTATCCTGTGATATACTCATATAATGTGCTGTACACACCTGCGTCATATATCGCTCGGTTCACATGCTCCTTCAGTTTTCGGGACATGGGATCCATGGAGTTGGCGAGTTGGTTGTTCACTTTGAAATATTGTGCGTCGAATTTTTCCATCTCTGGGCAGGTTCCGTAGTAATCGGGGACTTCTGGATGTTCTGTAGTCCATCGGGTCGGAGCAGATATAGGATTTTCCTGGAAAATTAAAATACAGACATACATAAATCACGCCTATATCCCTTACGGGGTAGGCAGAGCGTTAACGGCCGTAAAACGGATATTAACACCACGTCTGACAAAAGTTTGAGGGTCAATCAGATAACTGTGTATCACTATAGTGACAGGTAGTCAGCCCATCGTCTAAAATTGCAATACACATCCCTCGAGTCCCTTAGTCAGCTCTTACGACACCCATGGGTAAGAAATAGGGTGATGCTATTCTAAGCCGGCATCACACGGTGAGAAATTAAAATACGTAATAGAAATATCTAAGAAATTGAAAAAATGTTAGCTGCAACAGAGCTATCGGCGCCTCGACTGACACTTCCTTCGGTGAGAAAGCCTTGCAATTGGCCCTTTTTTACTTTTATTTGAAACAATGTATTCCGAAATGTATTTTAAGGGATTTTGGGGGAGGCTTAAGTCCAGTCCATTTTGTAACAAAAGTACCTATTATCTTGATTAATGCTTAATCACCACAAGTATCAATTGAGGGAAGTAAACACCTTATGCAACAAAATTTAGGCATCCTAATGTGCATTTTGTACTTCGATAAATTTTCTGTCCAATTAGCAGCAGTCGTTACTGGTAAATAGACGAGAGTAGATCTTTATTTAAGAGAGCTTAAACCACAGTCGAAAAAACCAGTAACATTCTATTTTGTTCTTATAATATTTTTGGAATGCATTATTGGTCCTTCAATTATTTTCGTTTGAGTAACAAAATAGTTGTACAAAACCGTTTAAATGTGGCTCCTGTCCTAAGATACAGTTTAGATATTTTATGCAACTGTGTGCAATATTTTGTGCACAGTCAGTATTTTATGTGGAAGAATAGTTTTTTTTTGTTAATATAAGTAATGAAATGTTGTATCTTGATGCACTATTTGAAGTTATTCTTTATTTGAAGTGGAAGAAACATTGGTTTAATTGAAGCAAATTCATTAGAAGTGTCTTCGAGTAGGTAATATGGAGATGGGCGCATATAGGTGTACTTAGATATTAGGTGCACTTTAAAAATATATCTTTATTGGAATAGAGTCACATAAATGACTCAAACACAAAATACTAAAACGAGGTTCTTACCGTGATACTCAATGCATAATACTTTATTATTGTTAAATTGTTTGATACTGATATTTTCTACCTACCGACAAAACATCAATTGTTTCGTGATTATGGCCCATGCAACTGAGCCGAAATATTGGACATTTCAACAACAATTGATATCACGGTAAGAACCCAGTTTTAGTGTTTTGTGTTATTAGAGTCCATACTATTGAACATTATATGGGGTGAAATTTTACTAGTGACCGACAGCGAAAACTCAAGACAGACTGGTGATATGAAACATTTTCCCCCAAGAAACATATAGGTCAAATATGAAAAAAAAATCCTATACGATCGCTAATTTGCGTAAAGTATAGAAACCCAAAATGTTTTTGTCATATTTTGACCTATGTTCCTTGGGGAAAGTTTTTGCTTATCACCAGCCCGTCTTGAGATTTCTCTATCGGTCACTTGTAAAATTTCATCTTCTATTATTTTAAATAGTATATAAGTATTAATGTCAGCTATCTAGTTCCCATAGTACAAGCTTTGCTTAGTTTGGGACTAGGTGGCGATGTGTGAATTGTTCAGGATGTTTTTTTAACATTAAAATCGCATCAGATGGGCCTTAGCAACACGCTATTTAACGTTGTCCAACTTTGCGTGCACATTTTGAATTATTGTAATTGGATTAGATAACAACTTGAGAATAACAATTGTTTGACGTAGTTAAAGAATTAAGTAGACCGATGTATGACGTCAATATTTTCGCTTGCCTGACCTTTCGCCTTTACGGCCATGTTTACAAATCCAGTGAGAGTTGGAACGGTGAAGGAATGCTCCAAAATAAAAACAATAAAAGAAAGTGCTAAAAGAAAAGAACGAAATTTTATAGTGATTTTTCTATCTGTAACTACAACGGCACTTCTATTATTAATACAACATTCTGTTATATTTAGCCTCTGTACTTTTAATCTGACAGAAGCGGATTTTTAATAAATTACTTCTTGATATGATTTTTTAAATGATGATGACCGACATCATTCAAATGATGACATATTTATGTTGTCGCTTTATCAAGAAGAACTGAAACACAGAATAAAATAATGTTTTAGAAAGGCTCCTCATGTGACGTGTAACGTCATGTTTTGCTCGTTATAAATGATAGGTACAGACACTTTCGTGTGCGAATCTGATTCGGATTTTGCCGGTTTTTTACACGACTGCCCAACAAAAAAAGGAGTATAATGTTTGAGTTCATGTATGTATGTATATACGAGTATCTGCGATTCTTTAAAGTGCTGCAATTCGTTAACCACGAATGCCATGAAAATTGTATCGGAGGAATCCTGACATTATCCCGAGTGTCATTGACTGTTTCCCAAAAAGCAGTCTTGTTTTTTTTATGTACTTATTATGCTTTTTTATAACAAACTTTCCTATTCTCTTGGATGGTTCCACGCGGGTATCCTTACCTTGTTGTATAGGATTCTGGAGAAATCCTCGACATGGAGACAGTTGGCGTAGGTTCCGGACATTCCGGAGATCACGAGTGAATCCCCATCCAGCCCCGTTACTGCTGCAGCAGCTTCCGAAGCCAGCTCTTGAGGAATTGGAGTCATCTTGGTGTGCAACTAGAAATCGAATGAAAACTATAAATAAGCTACAAACGGATATTTCAAACGAATCGAAGGCATTTTATTTTCGGTGACAACATTTTTTACACGACTTGCCTAAACAAAAAAGGAGGGTAATGTTTTAGAGTTCATGTATGTATATATGTGTGTATATATATGTGCGATTATTTAAAGGACTGAAACTCGCAAACCACTGAACAGATTTGAATGGGAATTGTATCGGAAAAATCGTTACATTATCCCAATTGGCATAGGCTAGGTTATACCTGATCTGGCGCCCAATAACAACTAAGATAATTTTTGTGGTCACATTTAGTTTTGTGGATTTCTTTCTGGATTTAGAATGCTGGCAGAGGCAAGAAGGTAGAAACGAATTATCTGGCAAAATTTATATACCATTCCATGATTCATACATTGTTTTATTAAACTATATGTAGCAATTGAGGTAAAAAAAAGAGTATACTCGTATAGCTGCAAACGTGATTTTGTCCTACTCTGTTTGTACGAGAATTTATATCTGTCGCAGTAATATGAATGAGGAATTCGGCCGAAATCCTAGGATTTTGGTCAAAAGCCGGAATATGGCATAATCCCAGACCTGATTTTACCATCTTCCTAAACAAGATCATCTTCCTAAACAAGTACAGAAATGGTTTAGGAACAGTTTAGGCAGAGAGAAGTACATACTACATTTTTTTTCAATCAAATGTGAGTCGAATGATTATATTTGACTTCACTTTTATGATTATTCCTTGTTTCTTAGCAAAGAAACAATAGGTAAACTACGAAGAAAATAAATTAAATGGATTCTACGAATTGATCGCATAAATTAAGTAAATTATTGGTCGATTCCCATTGCCATCTTTCAGAAAATCTTCAAACACCACTGAAAATTCATGTAGTTTGCAATCAATAGCAGACTTGAAGTTGTATTTGTTTCAATGCTTGCATAATTTTAAATAATCATCATTTTATTGTAAATTTATGTTGAAGATTGAACTCAAAATCATTTCATTGGATTTTAATATTTCAACGCTGGTGAAAAATCCAAATCCATAGATAGAGGCCCGTGTCCAGCAGTGGTCTTGAGGCCATGTTGATGTTGGTCTTAAATATATAAGTACCTCGTTGTACCCTTAGCAAACTGATTATTAGTCAGACAAATTATTATTTTTGAGTTTTAAGATTTGACTCCATATGGCTAATCGGGTCGGCTCAATGAAAAGAAATAAGTAGACAAAAATATAATGTAAACCACCAACCGCCTTTAAAATTGTTTTCTTTTTACTTACAGTTCTCCAACTGTCTGATGTTGTATATGACGAAATGACAACTGACAAATAGCAAACGGGCGAATGCAATACATTACTTATTTATTTACACTTGCGTACATTTGAATTCATTATGTTAAACGTTTGGACGTCGGAATTTTTTCGGTTTTAATTTGTTTTAGTTATTTACTAATGATATTCTGAATTTTTTGTATTTCGTTTTGAACTACATTTGAAATCAGTTGGCGACTTGTTACGTAGTACTTTGTATTTGAATTGGTAATTTTCTTTTTCAATGTTTTCTTTTGCATTTTGCATCCTCCTTGGATTTATACTATGAAAGTAGAATGTGTCTGAGAATCTGACTGCATTGACTAATGTGCATATAGCTGTAGCAACCCCTCTCAGTCGGTCCCCTGGCTACAACACCCAGCCAGGCAGGGTAGCAACCCTTTTCCCGACACCACCTGCACCCCTCCTTTCTGTCTACTGGCATACCTTCATGTCAAAACCGTACAACGAAAAGTCGACATACAAAATGCGTTTTCGTTTCACTACCCTTACCTATACTAGAACACAACGAATGTTAATATTTTGTTGAACTCATAATTATACATTACTTCCTGATCATCTTTTACAATATTCCATAAGTTCATTCATATCAGCCCACATCTACCCACTGCTAAGTATAGGCCTCTCTATTTTCTTGCCATCTACGCCGGTCCTGTGCCTCCCGCATGCACTGTTTACCAGCAATGGTCGCTAGGTCGTCCGCCCATTTAGCGGGTGGTCTGCCTACTGTCGATTGCATAGGTATATTAGTGAAATATTATTACAAAAATTCTAAACGTAGAAAGAAATCTAGTTTAGACAGTCTCTGGATTAACAAAAAAATAATAATTAATATTATAAGTATAACCGAAATCATATAAATCGTTTGTATTTAAGGCTCTGAGACACGGTAACGCCAACACCAAGCTAGTGAGCCAATGACAAAGAAAGCTTACACAATTCATTGATCTACTTGGCTTGATTTTTGCTATCATTAATCGGTGCACGTTCCTCTTAACACATTTAATATAACATTAAATTAATTACTTGTCCATTAAATAAGAAATTGTTTTTTTAGCTGCCGCTATTAGGTATTTTTTGAAACTTACCGTAGTAGGTATAAGAGTATTAACATAGTCACAGCACAGCTTCAGTAATATCAGATAGTCTATTCAGGAAAGCTTATTAACTTAGATAAATGATTGGTTAGCTTGCGCTCACGAGGACCAATCTTTCATATAAGCTTATTAAATACGATACGGCATATTTTAAAATCCTTTGGAGTTCAATTATAAAGAACAATTTTTTTATATCATATAGGCATTTCAAATCCGAACCTTTCTAAATCTTGAACGATTTATGTTTAGTTTAGTTGCACTTCTTATTACGTAATAATGGGAAATTTTCTGGCCAATCTACAAATGTACTTAGGTAGCGTTAAAGTTTCTTTCCACGTATGTAAATCTCATGTAAATAGATGGAATGTATTTGTAAATCACAAAATTTCAACTTAGCACAACGCCGTCTGGTACGAAATTATAAAATAAGCTCGAGAATTGATAGATAGAAAAGTCCCATATAACAATGTAGCTACAAAGAATACGTAGTATTATACTATTTCTATGAAGGAATACTTATAAAATTATAATAGTTAAGTGACAATGATAACTCTACCAGGGCTTTTATATAAATTGCACTCGATACAAGCATAATAAATAAAAAAAATTAAAGCACGACTGCTCTCTGAGATAAGGCCTAGCCTATGCCACTCGGGATAATGTAAGGATTCTTTCGATACAATTCCAATGGGAGTTTTTCTATTGACAGTTCTCTTGAGATTTCTGAATGTCAAACCAGAGGGCGCTGTGCTAAACTGAAATTTTGACGTTTCAATATGGCTGGCGTCAGCCATAGTTTTGTCACAGGTTCCGTTTCACGTTGTGTTCGTAACAAATTAATTATGTTTGTTTGATTTAATACAAAATAAACTTATCGCCTTGCTATAATATTGAGTGTCTTTCGTGTAAGTAAACAAATAACCAATAATACATCTAGAACAATTCAATAAACACTAAATAAAGAATAATTTTATAAAGTGGTATAGATTTTTTGTGAAGAAACGTTATTTCAACTAAGCTTGGCGCCCTCTACATGACACTCGAGAATCCCTAGAAAATTTCCCATTCGAATCTGTTCAGTGGTTAACCAGTTTTAGTCCTTCAAAGAATCGCACATGCCATCGAACTTTAAACACATTACACTCCTTTTTGGTTGGGCAGTCGTGAAATAGCACCTCCCTCAAAATGTACTTCAAGCACTATCAATTATTCCTACCAATATTGGTATCATTTGAAAGCTTAATAAAAACTCTTTATAATATCCATTTCATTTAATTAAAGAAAAAGCTTGAAAATACAAGGTAAGTGTATTATATTCTCTTGGAATACAAGTCACTTAAAGAAAATGGAACTGATTCTCCTCTTCAAATTTTGTTTTTCGGGTAAAAAAGGGTTTCGCGAGCTTCTGGCAAGCGATTGGTGAGAAACCACACAAGACCGAGACAAGTGGCGAAATCGTGTATCGGAGGCCAAGACTCACTTTGGGTCGTCGAGCCGGCGAAGTAAGTAAGTAAGTATAAAAGGGTCTGTACAGGCTTATTGGGGGATAAATTCGCTACCGACCGTCGAAGAAGACACAGGAGAAGATCTCCCACCAGAAAAACGTCCTTGAAGATAGACACTACTGCTGCTAAAGTTGCGTACTTTAAAAATCCAAGCATACATAGGGACATAGGGTCACTGGAGGCGACTTCATATTATAGGTACTATTTAGCATAGCTATTTAGTGATAGTGATTTGTGATGGCATTAATAGCGATAACTTGAGGGAATCCTGAAAAACAGCAGTCCTTCTAAGACTGTTCCATTTCATCCCTTAGTTTGTAAATATGTTGTGTTTTGGATGAATAAATGTATTATTATTAAAAAGAGGTAAAATTTAGGTTATGACGGATAACAACATGACGCACATACCTAAATAGTCTACGTAGTAATGACGTAGTATTGGAGGAAAATGAAAATAAGTCGTATTACCTGTCGTCAAATGTGGTCATAACAATCCAAAACAAACTAAATACGTCATTTATTTTATTTACATTTTCAGCTTCAATTTCTTGAAGAATTGCTAGAGTCTGTGAAAATGTAGTTAAGTGGAATAGAACTTCTGATTTATAAAGTTCATAGGACTTCATAATTGAGAATTACTTACATGATATTTTTATTAATCTAGTCAGAATACTAGATTAAATGCACAGTACATAGCGAAGCCTATAAGGGGTGTACAATCGGTTGTAGCACATAAGGGACCAGGGGCACTCCGAAATAACTGAATTGTTTTAATCCCCAATTACTTAATACAAATTTAAACTTATTCTCATAGAATAAGTTATTTTCTACTAATACATATTCATGGCAAGAAAAAATAAATTCTGGGGACAAACATAACTCAGTTATTTTGGAGTAGCCCTGGTACCTTATGTGCTAAAACTAAAGCTACAACCGACTGTCCTCGTACATAAACCTTTGGAAGCATGATCAAAGAGTATCTTATAGAACTAGCGTTAGCATGATAAGATATGAAACTGAACAACTTTGACTATGGAGCCTATGGGATGTTGGGAAACGAAAAGTTTTATTTCAGTTTCCATAGAAACTCAGACATTAACTGTCATATTCGGGGATTTTGTATTGGAGGTTGATTTTTTTCTCGTTTACTTACTTAGCCTACATAGAAAAAGTTGTTTAGTTTTATTAATTATCAGAAATGCAAAAAACTATTAATAAAGTGGCCTTAACCACAGTTGTATGAAGAAATTGAGTCTTCGATGGATCATGTGGTATAAAATGGTAAACACACACACGCATATGTACGCTTACGATTATTATTTTCTCTAAATTTATATTTCTAAATATAAATAAAACTTTATCTTGTGATGACGTGTGATGCCGGCTTAGAATAGCATCACCCTATTTCTTTCCCGTGGGATTCATAAGAGGGACTACGGGACTCGAGGGTGTGTATTGCAATTTTAGGCGATGGGTTGACAACCTATCACTATAGCGATACACGATTTTCCGAATGACCCTCAAATATTTGTCAGACGTGGCGTAAATGTCCGCTTTTTAAAGCTGTTTACGCTCTGTCTAGCTCGTAAGGGATTATAGGCGTGATATACCTATGTATGTGTATCTTTATCTTTCTGTATAGATATGATACCGTCGGCCACAACTTATTTGTAATTATTGTTATAGAGGAGAGGGGCCTCTAAACACAGGCTATTTCTGCTATTATAGAGACACCAAAACCTACGTAATTGAGGCTTGTTAATTTTTTTACTTATTCATGGTCTGGTCATGCAATGTCCCTAAATAACGTCTCGTGCATGACGTTTGACGTTTGGGTGCTCTGTCTGTGTCTCTAGGCACAAACTTGACGGCCGATGTGGCGCAGTTGTAGTGCGACTGCCTTTGACGCACAGGTTCCGGGTTCGATTCTTAGTGGGGCACTCACAAAGTTGAGTTCCGGGTTAGGACATTGCAGGCTGAACCACCTGATTGTCCGAAAAGAAAGATGGTTCCGTGCTTCGGAGGGGACGGCCGTCGGTCCCACTTACTGTAAATGATTTCTCAGAAGGCGGTTGTTACGCAACCATATGTCAGAGGCCTACTGGTAGTAGTAGTAGTAGTAGGCAGTTTGAAAAAAACTCTGACCCTAGGGACGTTCATCGGGTCGTTGGACGACTCGGTGTCTCACAAAAAAAAGGTACCAGCTTACTACGCGTAGATAATGTTTCCCAGGTAAGGATCCCTTACTGGATATTTCATGATATTTATCGTTAAAAATATAAGCTATATTAAGTATAAAATGATTGCTTAGTTTGATCTAAAATAGTCGATAAAAATTTTGAAAGTAGGTAGTAGGTATGAATCGCCATATAAATGAACTTTGAGAGTTAGTTAGTATGGTCACAGTATAATTAATAGTACTAGCGTACAGTATGGTCACTCCCTGCCTCCCCCTACAAGCGCCGCCCACCCGCGCTCGGAGGACGCTCAGACACCGGCTAGCAAGGACGCGACGACGAAGGTCATTTCATACTGCCGCACATTGCATTCCCGATTCGCGAACGCAAAATGGCGGCAACCCTGACATGTTGTCTCACACACACAAGCATGGTCCGCGTTCACCTACGCGAGCTTAGACTGTGTGCGTAGCAACGCGTTTGATTCATACATTTGAGCGCCAGTGTCCGAGGTGTGGTATGGTGGTAACTACTCATTGGACTTGTGCTTTACTTATGCCGAGCCGGGGCCCCGTTGTACTGCCAAAGAAATAAAAACGGCAGGTAATTCAAACTTTAAAAAAAAGTTTCGGAATAAATCGGAATTTGCAATTTTGTTTGGCAGACGCATGCGTTACGGTGCATTAAAAAAACGCAGCGACGACGGACGATAAGTGGAAAAACTACTCAAAATTATGTAATGAAAAAAAAAATAAGGGACAGTTTTGGAGATTGGCCTCAATTCGGGATATAAATTCTCCTTACTAACCTTAAATTAGTGCCGTCACTTTCCATCAAATAGATTTAGAAAAGGATAGGAGATATCTTAATCCTGTTATTTTTAAAAACGTTCATGGTTTTTTCGCCTTTTCTAGTCAATTTAGTCGCCATTGTTTTGATCGTTGCCTTATTTTGACAGACACGCATGAAATTGTAAGTCATGCATGACACGACTACAATATCTCCTATCCTTTTCTAAACTTATTTGACGGAAAGTTACAGCACTAATTTAATGAAACTAAGGAGAATTTATATCCCGAATTGAGGACAATAGCTACCTACTAAGAAATTACGTCTTTGCTTTTGTTTCTAACTTACAAACATCGATTTATCATCATAACATTATTACTGTTTTATATGTTAGTAGGTGTCCATAAATAAATCCAATGATGTCTTAGTGACATAGCGAATCAATGCCGCTATCCAATAAGCATTCCCCTAATGTCGAGTAACAGCGATACTATAAGAGCGGCAGAAGGCCGAAGAAATGGGATCTAGAAGGGTTTCTGACCACACATCAACAAGCGATCCGCAAGTAATATGGTCTCCGGTTGTTGAACTGCGGTGCGGAAGGCAAGTGGGGGAGACCACCGCACAAAACTTTCCCCAATAAAGAAGTAATTGAAGTTACTCCACCGACAAGAGTTTGACTCTGAAATTTATAGAAGAAAAAGGTGCCTATCTATGGTGCCTATGCACTTTAACCAGACATGTAACAAAAGTTGAAGGAAGTTACAAACACTTATTTTTTCTTGAATTTCTATTTCTGCACTAGCGTCCTTAAATTTAGTTACATACCTACATTAAGTGGTTAATCGACCTTATCAACAGTAAAAGAAGCATATTCTGCTATTTAGGTGGGCTATCGGGTCCCTCATCAATATCCTTGATTCAAGTACTAACGTAGCTTCTTACGCCGAAAAACTTTTGCTGTGAAGCCATTTCTGTATCTTGTAGAGCTAAGCTCCTAGGACCGAAGTCTGCTAAATGAAAATCGTTTCAGTTGTATGCAGATAGTGGCATGGTTTTGGTCGTTTCGTAATCTGCTAACAGTTTGAAGTATAGAATATCACGATGACAATATAATTACAGTTGAGTATCGCTGGCAGGGGTTAAGGAATTCGGGGTTTGATCTTGCACATCAGGTACTCCGGTTTTGTGCTAGCTAAAGCGGTCAATCACGCACAATCATGCCCCGTGTCCCTATGTCCCTCTATGTATGCTTAGATCTTTAAAAGCACGCAACGGATTTTGATGCAGTTTTCATAGATACAGTTATTCAAGAAAAAGTTTTTGGTGTATAATTTATGCTGGAAATAGATCTTTTTCCCGCGGGAAAACGCTGAGCACCATGTGAAATCGCTGGGCTAGCCGCTAGTTCCTGAATAAATCAGCCATGGGGCATGGAGGGAGGAGGATCGAAGACAAAGAAAGCTTATTATTGTGTATCGCTAATTTAAAAGTACTGCGATCACAATTTTTAATCAATTTTATTATGATTTCATTTATAATTTACAGTTATCAAAGCAGAATAAATGTTAACGACTTACCGAACCTACTGATCTGATTTCAAAACTTCTTTCACTATGACAAAGCTACAAAATTCCGGAGTAGTAGTTTATTATTCCATTATATATATGATATTCAGTCATAAAAAAGACTGCTAGTTTGTAGCATAAAAAGTCGAGTTCGCTTCGCTCGCAATACGCGTCTTTATCGAGTTTTACGTTATTGAGTACTCAAAGTATTGTTTATACTCTACGCCCATTTATAGCGTCAGAAGTTCGAGCTCGCTTCGCTCACAATGAGTTTAACGAGGCGCCGTCAAGGCAGAGCCTCCTGTGCGAAGGTCTACCGCAAGATCAGTCCGGTACGTCAGAATCCTCCACGAGCTCCTTCTACACAGCACGCGGGAGTACGGTTTCAAGACGGATGGGCGCGCGTGATACGGGACCAGATTTCGAAGGTGCTTGAAATCTAACTGGATAGCGCGCGCGAACAACCCGGTTGAGGGTTTGGAGACGAATTTATCCAAGGTCTTGACTTTCAGTTCCCTCCGAATGACTTCGTTATAGATGAGGCTCGGTAGGTACTTCAGCAATGGTACGTAGCAACTTAGACTGCGGGGCCCGCAGTCTTTGACGGTTAGTTCCAGAGACCAACGCGTACCACGCCGGAGCGGCGTACGTCAGGACAAGACAAGACCGGAAATTGAACCTGGAACCTTTGCGTCGCAGGCAGTCGCACTTCCACTGCACCATAAGCCATTAAGATGTGGGGTCTCATGTGACGCAGAAGATGTTTGTCAAACACCTTGCTGATAGTTGGTAGCAAGGTGATAAGCCGATAACTCTAAAGCTTTAGGGGTTTTTCCCGGGTGTATGTAGCATAATTACTCATCCAATCTTCTGCTCATCGAAGAGAGGTCTCACTGGCATCGCCTTTCCAGAGAGCCGGAGTCGGTAGTGTTAAGGCTCCACACCCTTTTGTAGTGTGAAAAGTCGAGCTCGTTTCTCTCGCAATACGTGAAATATAAACTGGAGAGAATATAATATATTCTCTCCATTTTGGTGAACTGACGAAGGGTGTAGAGGGGGGACTTATTAGCTAATGTGTAACAAACACGACTGTTTACTTCAAGTGCGGATTTATTACTAAAATCCTAGCTCCTAACAACATAGGTATCAACCAGGGCCCTGTGTAAACCTATTACTTATATTATGCTTAGGTATATTATTCTATGCTATGTATGTCTACTGTTATACTCACGTATATTATAATACTGAAACCACTTGGTTTAGGATACAATGAATTTATTGTAACAAAACACAGAATAATTAAATTTTCAATCCACAATAATTTTTCACTGAGATGACCGTCAACGTTCGAATGTGTCTTTTTTCTCGCACTACCCCACTCATACCCAAACGCCATCTGCCGGCGAACCCTTTAACTTTTCTAAAGTCGCGTTCAAAATGATCCATCAAGATGCGTTCGTATATTTCCTAACAGACGGCCGTCCTGATCACGGGATGTCCTCATTCCGCTTCGGCCATTCGAACGTTGTATGTCCTCATACAATATTTCTGAAAAGTAAAAGCAAAACAAGAAGAATTTATGAACAATAATTATTTGATTGTAATAATTTACATTCGTAACATCCTTAATATTCTTATACTAAATGAAACGTAATTTCTTCTTCATTTTTATTTTTTATTTGAATGTCCTGAAGTCCATTGAAGTTATAATTATTGTAATTTTTATATTGTCATAATCGGATTACAGGGATAGATTTTTTTATGATTTGGTTGTTCATTGCTCGCGGATGATCCAAGGACCTGTAGAGAAACCAAAGCATTAGTAATCTAATTTGGTGTAATTTTGACTGAGCTGAAAAAGCTTTTTCCTTTTATGTGTCATTAAAGATCCATCTTGTGTGATTTATGTATGTACGAGTATAAATTATGATGTACTGTGAGTACCGCTTTTGCTTCGGCATACCTTTCACATCATATTATGTGAGTACCGCTTGCAATTCGATATACCTTTCACACTACAATATAATAGTTTAATTAAATACTTGGTTTAATAATGTACCTTCTGATCAAGTTTATTCATTTATCTATACAAATATACTGTAGGTGAGTACCGCTTGTGCTTCGGCATACCTTTCACAATTACATAAAGTAATAGTGAGCACCGCTAGCACTTCGGCCTACCTGTCACCTTAATAAATAAAACAAACCCATTCAACGTACGCTGATTATTTCCTCGCGATTCAAGAGCTTTGAAGCAACGTTTTGATTAATGTCGTCAAAATCATCATCATGTTTTATTTTTTTGGATCCTGCAACAATATTTTGGATGGGAGGGGAAGTCCCGGAAAAGGGAAATGTAAATAGTAATTAAGTCTAATTTATTATGATTAAGACATTAAGTAACGTAGCCCTAATAAAGGTAAATTTGATTCTCACATCGCACATTATTATTCATTTTCAGTTTGTCATTTACTTTAATAGTAGGTTAGTTAGAACATTAAACAATTAAGTAGTATTAGAAGTATCTTTTACGTTGAAGCTTTTGATGCCTCAGTGTGTACTATCACTCTCCTCACTACTGCTTTCGTTAGAGTCCTGGTGATCATTATCTATGGTATTTGAATTAAAGGTAACCCACTTCTTTAGTTGGTCTGCTGGGTAAACGCTCTTATATTTTCGTTTAGTAAAGCCCGGTATACTTGTGATCTCATATCTATCATTCCCTAAAATGGCTGTAATTTTAAAAGGGCCGCGATACTTTTGAACAAGTTTCTTGCTTTTCCCATCGGCGGGTAAACAGTGGTTTGGTATCATTACAAGGTCCCCTTCGTTAAAGAATTTTGTAGGCGCCCGGGTCTTGTCGTAATTCTTTTTCATATAAGCCTGTGACTTTTCTATACGCGATCTAGCTTTCTCACGAATCTCCTCTACGTCATTTAACTTATCCACGTCATTTTCATGAAGAGCATTATGAATCACACCTTCACTTGTACCTACAGTTCTGCGACCAAATACTATTTCTGATGGAGAAGTACCTGTACTTTTGTTAATGGTGTTGTTGAGACTCCATTGAACTTTTCCTACATGGGTGTCCCACTCTCTTTCATCCAAACCGTGGTTAGATGATGTCAACGCATCCAATATTGTCCGATTGTACCTTTCAATTTGGCCATTTGCGCGTGGCGTGGCCACTGCATTGAGTACATGCTTGACACCTATGGATTTGATGTACTCTTTAAAGATGCCGGACGTAAAACTTGTTCCCCTGTCAGATACAATTACCTTTGGACAACCAATCGTATCAAAAATATCCTGCAGAATCTTTATGGTGGTCTTGCTTTTCAAGTTTTTTACAGCTTTTATGAATATGAACTTACTGAACCCGTCTATTATAGCAAAAATATAAGAATTTCCTGTTTTACTCCGAACAAATGGACCTAAATGATCCATATGTAAGGTGTGGAAAGGTGTATTGCCTTTCGGGATAGGATGTAAATATCCACTTTTCTTAGACGTATCTGTTTTGCTAAAGGCGCAGTTGAGACAAGCAGATACGTACTTGTTTGTAAATTTTTTCATTTTCGGAAACCAATAGTCTCGTTTCATCTTATCCAGGGTTTTCTCAAAAGCGAAATGTCCAGACTCATCATGACATAGTTGACAGATGCGCCATCTAGCAGCGTTGGGCACTACCCATTTCAATTGATCTCCTACCTTTCTATACAGCTTGCCATCTTTGGTGACATAGTTATTTGTAATATCTTTTAGGTCTTTGCTGTTTTGACTAAGAATGGTTTTAATCAATTTTAGTTTAGGGTCGGTCATCTGCACTGTCTGTAGCCATTCAGTTGTGTCAAGCGTATTCACTCGTAATATGTCAAATTGTCTTGCATCATCCAAATTGTCATTAGTGTTGCCAGTATTTGGAATGGGGTTCCTACTTAGAGCATCCGCATGTTTCATTTGTTCACCTGGTCGGTATTCAATCGTGAAATCATACTCCTGCAGTAGGAGCCACCATCTTGCAATTCTTGGCACAAGGTCGCGTTTTGTCAGAGTTAACTTCAAAGCATTACAGTCTGTAAAGACTTTGAAGTTTAATCCGATCAAGAAAGTGCGAAACTTTTTGAGTGATTGAACTACTGCGAGTGTTTCTAGCTCATACGAATGTAGATGTTCCTCTTCCTTAGTCGTCTGCTTACTGTAATACGCAACAGCTTTAAGCGGCGACTTTTCATCCGGTTTTTGTAAAAGAATGCCACCAAGACCTATTTTACTAGCATCACAGTGCACCTCTGTTATATGATTACGATCATACAGCGCCAAAATAGGTCGTTCACTCAATTTAGCTTTAAGAATTTGGAACGCATTATTTTGTGCTTCGCCCCAATCCCATGGCGTATTTGCTTTTGTTAATGCTGTTAGGGGTTTTGCCACACTAGCAAAATTTGGTATAAACCTCCTAAAGAAACTCGCGAGGCCAACAAACTGCCTGATTTGGTGGACAGTGGTTGGTACAGGAAATGAAGCAACGGCTTCAATCTTCTTTTTACCCGGTCGCAGCCCGTCGCTCGACAATTCGTATCCCAGGTAATCTAATGTGGTTTGGAAAAAGTAGCACTTATTGATATTAAGCGTGAGGCCGGCTTGACGTAGCGAGTTAAATATTTTATTTAGTTTTTGTAACCCTTCTTCAATCGTGCCTGATGGTAAGAGTAAATCATCTAGGTATGGTATTGCTAGCTCGTACCTATCCTTTCCAAGCGCTTTGTTTATCATGTGCTGGAACACAGCCGGGGCATTGACCAGACCAAACGGCATCCGCGTATACTCATAGTGTCCGTCTGGCGTCACGAATGCTGTGAGGTGTCTAGACTCTTGACTCATTGGGATTTGGTAATATCCAGATTTCAGATCTAAGCTGGTAAAGTACCTTTTTCCATTTAGACGGTCTAGTTGGTCGTCAATTACCGGCATAGGGTACGAATCTTTAATAGTCTTTTTATTTAGCGCTCTGTAGTCCACACAGAGTCGATTTTCACCATTCTTTTTCTTTACAAGCACTATGGGGCTTGCGTATGCAGAATCTGACTCTTGCACAATACCATTCTCGAGTAACTGATTAACTATATCCCTCACCACGATACGCTCACAGTATGGTAATCGGTACGGCTTGTATGTTACGGGCGAACTATCAAGCAGTTTTATTTGCATTTCACATATTGTTGTCTTACCTAATTCATCCATACTGAGTGCGAAGCAATCCCTGTACTCATTTACTAAGTTAAGCAGTTCATTTTTATATTTATCGGTTACATCCGGGCCAACATTTAGCATATCGATTGTTATATCTTTTTGTGTATCTGTTATTAAATCATTTGAACAACTAACTCTATTCACATCATTTACGATAGGAAAATCAGTACTCGGAATATTTATAGGCAGTACACGCCCTCGTGCCAAAAGTTTTCCCTCAGATAGTGTAACAGTTGCATTTGAAAATGTAACAGCTACAACTTTACCTAATCCTTGTGTTATAGAGAATACGCCAGGTAGAAGCATAAACTCTTCATCTTTCTTAAAGCAAGAACTACCAGAAACATAAACATGACCTGTGAAATTATTCTTACACGTTATGTCAATAGTGTGCATGCCCTGAAAGGTAATATCACTCTTATTGTGTAATTCAATCTTACTTAAATCGGTAATATTTGGGTAAAATGTCAAATTGTCGCTAGTTTTGTCAGCTGCTATTTCAGGTCTTTCAGTCAGATTTTGTCCTATCAGTAAGTCACGCTTAAGAAATTCATCAGGAACAACATATGCGTTTATGTCTGTCTCAATAAAATCGACTGAAATTTTAATATGGACCTGCCCTAAAGGTTGGGTAACCCCATTAGTAAAACCCTTCAGGAATGGTAACTTCGCTAATTCTAATTTCAAACCCAATTCGCAAAAACTGCTTTTATTTATCATCGTACACTCACTCCCATAGTCAATAAAAGCACTCCTTTCAACCCCATTTACTTTTACTGTCTTATAAAATTTATCATTATTATATTCTAATTCTAGCTCATTTTGTTGTATCTTATTTACCGTAACTGTTTTATCGCTGGCAGCGCTACTAGTTGCTTTTCCGGCAGGATCGGGGTACTTTTTACAAAACTCTGCAACGTGTCCGATAAAATTGCATTTAGTACACTTCTGTAATTGTTTGGGGCATCTCGGCACCGTATGCCCGACCTCGGAGCAGTTGTAGCATCTTGTGACTCTTGTAGGATTTCCTATTCTCCCTGTCTTATAATTTTCAGCATTCCTTGAAGAAGCGCCTGGTTTTTGAGGAATCATTGTAGGCTTTTTAATGTCCTTTGCGTTCTTTAAAGAAATACTCCGTAAGTAACGTAGTAATTTATTAGGATTTTTAAAGTTTGCGCCCTGCGCATTCAGTCTGATGTTATGATCATATATACCGTGTATGATGCAATCTACGGCGTCTTTACCCCTTAGGTTACAGTGACTGACAAATTTCGCTTTATCGTAGAAATACTCTTCCAGTGTTTCATCCCTACGACTTTTCCTATCGAGCATTTCACTCAATCTTTCGGCATAATTACGGTCGTCGGGAAAATTTCGTAATAATTTCCTCTGCCACTCCTTCCAATTAAGGTCAACCGTTGAAAGCCCGTCATACCAACGTTTTGCAAGGCCTGTCAGTTTAGAGAGTGCATGAAATATGATTTGTTTTTCATTCCATTTGTATATCGTTGCAATTTCATTAACTTTCTTTAACCATGCGCGGGTGGATTGTGTTTTTTGACTAGGGTCGAATTTGGGGATAACGTCATGTGCGCTATTAAATGTATTCCTATCGGTTTTGCTTATAGCATCAATTAGTTTTTCCATTGTCGATTGGTCTTTTTCAGTACGACGCCGTGAACGTTCGCGACGTTGTCTTTTACGAGGTGGCGTGCGACGAACCCTGCGAGCACGTGATCGCGAACGACGTTTGTACGATGTACTAGCAGACGATGAGGCAAAAGACCTATCCGATGAACTAGATGTAGACAGATCTTCACTAGAAATCCGCTTTCTTTTTCTTGTAGAATATTGTGGGTAAGTTGACAAACTAGTAGAGGACCCTGAAGTTTCACTGCGACTGTGGTCCCTTGGACGGTAGCGCCGTCTTTGCGGTGACCGTGATCGACTACGCCTCCTACACATTCGAGGGCGAACATATCGAGACCGCGTACGTCGTCGATTACGTCTATGTTCAGAGGAACGCTTTTTACTGCGTGAAATTCGATCTGGTTCTCGTATTTCATATTCATCACTACGCGGTGGAGGTAACGGTGGCGTTTTTGGTTCCGACATCTTCCTATTTTATTTTATTTTATTTTATTTTATTTTATTTTATTTTATTTTATTTTATTTTATTTTATTTTATTTTATTTTATTTTATTTTATTTTATTTTATTTTATTTTATTTTATTTTATTTTATTTTATTTTATTTTATTTTATTTTATTTTATTTTATTTTATTTTATTTTATTTTATTTTATTTTATTTTATTTTATTTTATTTTATTTTATTTTATTTTATTTTATTTTATTTTATTTTATTTTATTTTATTTTATTTTATTTTATTTTATTTTATTTTATTTTATTTTATTTTATTTTATTTTATTTTATTTTATTTTATTTTATTTTATTTTATTTTATTTTATTTTATTTTATTTTATTTTATTTTATTTTATTTTATTTTATTTTATTTTATTTTATTTTATTTTATTTTATTTTATTTTATTTTATTTTATTTTATTTTATTTTATTTTATTTTATTTTATTTTATTTTATTTCATTTTATTTTATTTTATTTTATTTTATTTTATTTTATTTTATTTTATTTTATTTTATTTTATTTTATTTGGAAGGGACAGGAATAAAACATTAAATTAGTTTTAATACTTATTACACATATAATTCAAGGGTGGAAAGATGATTATTTTTATTTTTGAAATAAGTAAGTAAAAACGCTTTATTGCAAATAAAATAACATAAACAAGAATAACGGGAATATTCATAGTAAATATGCGCAAAGGCCTTACCGGTGCAAGTAAGTGACTTTAATAAAAATAACTACAAGACTAACATTGCAAGTATGCATTTGCATTGCATACCTACCGAAAAATTCGGCAGTACCGGATTTTTAGGCAGGTCGGTGCGCACCTACGTACTCTGCTGGTTACCTGACCTGACAGCGACTATACTCGGGCCAAGCAGATCTAGGTACAGTCGAGCCCAGCTCGGACTAATCACATTGGATTCTGTACCCTTCGTATCTCGATATCGAGTGTTTAACTGGGGCCGAGCTTGACCGTACCTACATTGAATGTTACGTTACGACATCTTGAAAAAAATTTGCCATGTTTCTTGCCGATCACCGATAAAATACCTATACGGAATGAAGTATGCATGCTTCTTTATTGTAATTATTAATTTTATACTGTTATTCTATTCTGGTTGGCGAGAAACATTCGTGTATCAAGATGACGCAATATCAAGTACCATTTCCTTTGTCTTTGTTACAGATATAAGAAAGAAACTGTACATACCAATCGGGCGTCCGTTGTCACTTCTGAAATGTTATACTCACGTATATTATAATACTGAAACCACTTGGTTTAGGATACAATGAATTTATTGTAACAAAACACAGAATAATTAAATTTTCAATCCACAATAATTTTTCACTGAGATGACCGTCAACGTTCGAATGTGTCTTTTTTCTCGCACTACCCCACTCATACCCAAACGCCATCTGCCGGCGAACCCTTTAACTTTTCTAAAGTCGCGTTCAAAATGATCCATCAAGATGCGTTCGTATATTTCCTAACACTACTTTGTATGGTAGATGTTGGCACACTACATTGGCACTAGTGGGTAGTGTTGAAGCTCCTTGCCCTTTTGCAGCCTCACGGTACGTATCGTTTTTGGGATGTTTTACAATAGTGAAGCGAGTAGCGTTTAGGCTTCTCCCCCTTTAGTAGCGTAAAAAGCCAAGCTCGCTCGCTTCGCTCGTGATAGATGTCATTATGTAGCTATTGCGGAAAATAGCCACTTATTTGGGGGAAAATATGGTGCTAAGTTTTTTAGCCTCACCTGACCCCCTCGATATCAAGGGTCCAAGTCTAACTATTGCCTTATAGGGATAAAAGATGAGAATTAGTCGCTTTATATTTCCGAAATTATAAAGGCATCTTGGTGAGGATTATTTGGCATTACCAAAATTGCATTTCGTTAGGTTTTCATAAGTGGGCATTACAGCTTGAGGGACACATACTTCGCAAACGTTTGTGTTATGCTAAACCATTGTATATAAACTAATGTATTAAAAAGTTTAATTTACATGCGAAGAATTGCAATTAGGTAGCTACTGATGAAGACGTAATAAGCTTGGCCGAGGTTACATAATAGAACACGTTAAGTCGCCGCGATCTTAGTGTAGTTTACATATTATTATGTGCTACACCCAAAAGTGAACGTGTGAAGTGTATTATTTTGGAATTAAAATCCGTAAGGTAGGTTTTTCTTTTCAATGTTTCTGGTGATTCTTTTAAAAAGGAAAGTTTGATATTTAAACCCGACTACTGAGAAATCACCGTCTAAATAGAAACATGAAATCTGAAACTACGCTGAATTCATAATCGTCTTCAAAAAAATTACAAAGCTTACACCCTTCACAAAATATTTTCATACATATTTAATGTAAATACATAGTGATTTTCAGGTGATAGCTGTGGTTGTATGCCATCTATTTCTAGTACTTTGTAGGTACAGGCCACACAGGCACAGTAGCTTTCCATGAATTTTATAGATTTGTTGTGAATTGAGTGTAGTTAATATTTAAGATTTTTTGTTACTTTTGAGAGCGTGATTTCTCAGTAGCTGGATTTTAGTTTTAAAATTTATTTTTGATTTGGCTTATTTCGACGATGTAGGTAAATGTCAAAATTATATACGTAATATATCTGGAACTGTTGCATAATTTATATAGAAATGTTAATGCTATTTAAGTCCTCTAAATAAAATACTCGTTTGATAGTAGAATTACGTTTTCACTATAAATTCTAATGAACAATCAAATTATCAGGCTGGCTGAATGTTGTTTGATAGTTGATGCTCGTTCAATCTCCAAAAAATATATAATAAACTTTTGTTTCTACCAAAAGGTCGTTGGTAGTTTGATATTATAGAGATATATAATTTTATGATTATGAATTTACCGGATTTGTATTGCAACAAAAAATTTGGACAATAATACGCAATAGATATTATTACTTACAAACAACACAACCATTGCACACAACAGAAACAAAACAATACAGAAACTAAACTAAAAATTAGCAATATATTGCTTGCGGCAGATGAGTTTTCTTCTTTCTGTGAGATTTCAGAACTTTTTACGGATGGAGGATTTTATCAAGTATTTTGATAATTATATTTATTTTAAACGGCAGGATGGTTGCGTCAACAAACGGGGAGGCAGCACACGTGTCACAAAATGGCGGACAAGTGAAGGATGACATCTACCTCACGGGAATCGCGGGATACTTCCCGAGCGCAGATTCCGTCAAGGAATTGGAAGAAAAGCTTTTTGATAAGGTTAGTAAGTAGTAAGTGACCCCCAAGGACTTTACAGGTATTCCTACGTCGTACAATCAAGCTCACGTGCGGTTAGACACTCGAACTCCCAATGTAGGTCTTATGCGCGCGGCATAAGAACGGTCCAAAGTCCAAACTGTCTAACCCAGCCTGATCTTGACTGTACATCCGTAGGAGTACATACTAGTTCCGTGGTAACCCGTGTCTTGTTCTATTTTTCCTGAGATACCGACTAAATGGACGCTGGTATCAGAGTTTTTTACGGCCGTCCTTCTATTGGTTCTGACCGCGATCTTTGTAATCAATTTTAATATTTTTTCTGACACGTTTTTTATAATTCAATAGAATAACGAATACAGCGGAATTCAATACGAGAACGTTATTCTTTTTCTTTTTTTCGTGTTGGTCACTGAGTCGACGAACAACCCAATGTTCAACCGCGTGCTACTACTAGTAGGTCTCTTACATATAGAACGTTATACGGCTGGATTTAATACAAGAACGTCATATCGTAGTAAGATCGTTCATACGTGGCAAGAGTGGGAACCTCAACCTTAGTGGATTTGAGCTCCTCTGAGATTCCTGTAAACGTTGATGCGTATGTGTGTGTAAAGTAATCAAAATGCACGCTAAGAAGTTACTAAGTGGGCTATATGTTAAAGACGCTCCTCGCGTATTCATGAAACTGAACAATTGTTCCCATGGAACATAGGTCGAAATTGAAAAAAATGGAACTGCCATAAAAATAAACCAGCTGATCGCCAATTCTGTTTGCGAGGTCCTTTTTACTGGGGAAAGTTATTCAGTTTCATGAGTACCTCCTTTCGGCTTACTTTTGTTACTCCTTTTATGAATTGCTAGTTAAATGATGATTGACCTTGTTTCAGATTGACCTAATAACGGACGATGAACGCCGCTGGAAGAAAGGCAACCAGGAAGTCCCACAGCGGATCGGCAAAGTTGGCAACATTGAGAAGTTCGACGCGTCTTTTTTCGATTTCAAAAACAAACAAGCACACGCGACCGATCCCATGAGCCGGCTGCTGTTAGAAAGAGTCTACGAGTGTCTCATTGATGCAGGTGGGTACGCGAGTGTAGCCGTCAACGATCTCGACAGTGGCGCCACTCCACAAAAAAAAGATTTCTCTCTATACAAACAATGTATCATAAAATCTATTGCCCAAGTTCTAGTTTTATCCTTGCAAACTCAATGAAATATTCTCTGGATTTGGACGGCTCGCACTCTTTTTGATGGTTGACACCTACTCTGCTAGGGTTGCTACCGTTTTCTTACTGAATGTTTAGAATGGATTACTTATGTAAAATATAGTTACACTACTTACAATACACCTCGTCATTATTGTCAGGGGAAAATAAAAGTATTTTGTATACCCGAGCAAATTCGCATGTACAACCTAAGTACTTAGGTGAAAAGAAGCTGTTAAATTTTTTTCTAGGCCCGTTCACCTAAAAAGTTGGTCCCATTCATTCGCGTTGTGCCAAAAAGAAACAGCCAATCATTTTACACTCAAATTATTGCGATATTTTACTCTTTTTTCAACATAAAAACTAGAACAATATCTTTATATCCACATAGGTTTACATGTCCGGTACGCTTTCACGCGGTAACCACAGAACCGATTTTGATGAAATTTTGCACAAATATATATCTTCTTCTTCTATGTGTGTTTTAAAAAAAAAACTATACCAGGCTATTTTAAATCGCGGGAAAACCACATACGACCCGCCAGGCTGCGCAGCCCGCGCACCACCCAAACAACTAGTTGAAAATACGATGATTTAAGAATCAAAGTTTTGGACCTTTTTATTAAATGCCATTAAACAACCTAACTGTATACTTAATACCAAATTACCAAGGCTAATACGGTTAAGGGTGTCAAAATAGATAAGTATTTAAAGTAATTTTTTGCAGGTGTCAACCCAAGTGAACTTCACGGCACTAACACTGGAGTATTCGTCGGTTGCTGTTTCTCTGAAAGTGATAAAGCTTATTTGTATGACCAAATGGCAACGCAAGAATATGGTATAGTAGGGTGAGTTATAAAAATTACATCATTCAATATTCAAAACATTCAATTTTCAAGATTCTCTTGCGGAAAGTAACAATTTATTACATAGAAATATAGTGTTGTCAATTCAAATCAAGGTGTGTAATTGCTTTGAGTTTTGAATGTTGTAAATTCAATAACACTCTGATAAGTAGGCCATTCCAAACCATTCAGCATATATAAGGCAATAAGTCGTCTAGTTTTTGAGGAACGTCCACCAGTACTTACAAAAGATTGAAAAAAATCCTCAGTAAATTGATAAAATCGCCGGAAATTATAAAATAATATTTCTATGATTGTGTTTCGGTGAAATATCGGTAACACGGACAATTCAAATCTTAAGTAAATGCCCGTTAGTAGTTTCAGACATCCCTACATAGTATAAAATAATGTCGCTTTCCGTGTCCCGGTGGTATCCCGGGGACAGGTGTTGTACGCTTACATCTTTAAAACTACTCGACGGATTTTGATGTGTTTTCTTAAATAGATGGAGTATTTCAAGAGAAAGGTTTTTAAGTACATGCCGGAAAAAAAGTCTTATTCCTGCGGGAAAACGGTTTACAACGCCTAAAACCATGGGCTGTTCGCTAGTTATGTTTAAGCTAGTTTTAAAAGACCCCGTGTTTGCCATTCCTGTGGGTGTCGTAAAAGGCGACGAAGGGACTCGAGGGTGTGTATTGCAATTTTAGGCAACCTGTTACTGTGGCTATACACAATTTTCCGAATGACCTTCAAATGTGTGTCAGACGAGGCGTAAATGTAAATTTTTTGCGGCCGTTTGCATATGTATGTGTGTAAAAGACCCCTCTTTCGTACTCAGAGGTTCGCGAGCAGGGTGCGCGAGCAACGTGTCCCGCTGGCTCGGGCTGACGGGGCCGTCGCACTCTGTAGACACCGCCTGCTCCAGCTCCCTCTACGCCATGGAGATTGCGTTCAAAGCTGTACGCGACGGCACCTGCGACTCAGCCATCGTCGGCGGCGTCAATCTGTGCCTCTCTCCTGCTACTTCAATGGTGTTCTCCAGGTAAGTGAACAACGTCTCCTACTGGCTAGGCCTGTCGTGGTTCGTGGACACCGTCTGCTGCAGCCCTGCACGCTAGATCTTATATACTTAGTACCTACAGTAAAAAAGCGCGATAGGTATCTGCGATATTATTCGCCAGGTAAAGCTGCGTTGACAGAGTAACTATAACAAAGTAGCTGGGATAAAAAAACGCGGACCAAGTCCATTTGGACGGTCATCTAATGGTGCTTTGACCAGTGTTGCTATGATCAAAGAAGCGGATCAAATCTACTTTGTCCAAGCATAATTTAATAGTAGCAAATAGCGATTCAAGTGTATTTCAAAAGGTAACGTAACGAATTCAAACTTTTCACACAATTTTACCTAAGTTCATCCGGAGCTCAAAATAGAAAACAACTCGTTGGTGGGGACTCTTTTAAATATTAGGTGACTGTGATAAATAATATAGCTAGCTCCTAAGAAAAGTTAATTTTGTACATTCTGATGTAGGTACAAGTGTTGTAGGTATGGTTTATTTTGTCGTATGTTTTATTTTGCCGTTTCCCATTTCTACCACTGGGTGTTACGACAATCATAGCAAGCAATCGAGTGTTGCTAACGAGCAACGACTAATGATTAGGTAAGGAAATGGGCAGCAGCGATTACTGTGAATGTAACACCAGCAACAAAAATACACTTGCCACCTGTAGCAAGAATAGAACATACTCTATAAGAAGAGTGTAATGTCCAGTAGTGGACTGTTGTGGCAACTGCTGCTGATGATGTTATATGGATAAATAATGTTACAGATTGGGAGTATTGTCGATGGACGGCAGCTGTAAAAGTTTCGACAGCCGAGCTAACGGCTACGTGCGCTCAGAATCAATAGTCTCCTGTTACCTGCAAAAAGCCAAAGACTCCAAAAGGTAGGTGCTAGACTGAGTACAAATTAGTGAAATAATTTATTAGTTAAGTAGAAAACAGTGAAACTTTATTTTAATTCAAACATGCTTCGTCGAAAATTAAGAAGAGATACTTACAAGTAATTTATCAGCAACGTCGTCAGTGGTGAAACAGAAGGTAATTTCAGCAACATGCGTCGTCAAATACCTACAAAAATATTATAAATAAAAATAAATTATAATAATAAGCAAATTAAGTTAAACCTAATCAAAGAGACCCCTTCGAGTCACACCCTACCTAAAGGTGCCTAAAATACTAGCGGTATTGCTCCGCTGAATGGTGATTGAAATTCTTTGGGCAAGGTATGAACCGAACCGAGGATCTAGCCCCTATAAATAATTTGTATGGCAATCATGACACTTGACGTTACTCTTGTTTTTTAGAGTTTACGCCAAGCTGGTGCACGCGAAAACGAATTGTGACGGATACAAAGACGAGGGTATCACGTATCCCTCTGGTCAGGTTCAGCAACTCCTACTCCAGGACTTCTACAAGGAGTGTGACATCGATCCGTCCACTGTGGAGTTTGTTGAGGCTCATGGCACAGGTAACATTCATTTTGCAACCAACCAAAACATCTACTAATGGTGTCAATTCGATTATATCTCTTAACTAAAAATAGCGCTGTCGCTTTCGTACAAATAGGTTAAAACAAGGATACACAATTTTAAGCATTTTTCGCGTAGTCTGACAAAATTAAGCGACAATTAAAAAGATGGCGACTAAATGACAAGAAAGGGCGAAGAAACCATACACATTTTTAAACATGACATGATTAAGATATCTAATATCCTTTATAAAACCTATTTGAGGGCATGTGGCAGCGCTATTTTTAGCTAAGAGATATTATCGAATTCACACGAATCCTCCTTACAGGAAACAACTCTTATAACACATTAACTCTTTATTACATACGCTTACACTCAGGCAGATTGCTGTTATAGGCTATTATAAGTTTTGACGAATTACTACGTGATATTTACTGCTTTCTAATATCGAGGTCTTATCGCAAGGCCGGTTCTTCACAAACCGGTCGCGCGCCCTCTGTAATCTCTCAATAAAGTTCGCTAAGCTTCTAGGACGATATTTATTATTATTTTAAATTTTAAACATAAAGAAATTAATGCGGCCCGTACGAGGACCGGTGTACAATCGCTACCAGTTCCCATTTGACCTAGCCAAACCAACTCAACTCTGCTGTAGTCTACCGCAATTAGATTCGACCTAATCCAAACGACCCAACATAAACCTATGACCGATTGGACCCTAACTTCACAACTTATCTAAAAATTTGACACAGCGAAGGACCACAAATAATCGTATTTGTCTTTGACAGGTACTAAAGTGGGCGACCCTGAAGAGTTGAACGCCATCGATAAAATCTTTTGCAAAGGCCGAAAGGAGCCGCTCCTGATCGGTTCTGTCAAATCCAACTTGGGCCACGCCGAAGCTAGTTCCGGTCTCAACTCAGTTGCCAAAGTAAGTCTTTAATTTATTATCTTAAGACACTCCCATATGCCACGATCTGCTCTCATAATTTGAAAGTTCATAACCGATGAAAACGTAATTTATTGAAAATCCGTTAGCCGAGATTGAAGTTCCTACAGATACCTACTGAAGCTTTTTAACAGAATGTCGTTCTAATAAAAGATGGATCACTGCTGAGTAAATCAGAAAATGGATAGTCGAGACTGAACTTTTAGGCAACCCATTTGGATTTTCAATAAATTACGTTATTGTCGAAAAATTAACTTATAAGTGACGAGGGCAGCACCTAGCCTATGGGAGTATCTTATTGAAATACATTATTTAAAAGCCTGGGTCAAGATCTCATATACTAACGGAAAAACCATGTTGCTTGGCGTTGGACTCCAGATCTAACGTCTTTGTTATTGTGTTATTGTTTATTGTTATTATTTTGTCGAGGGGTTCCAAGAACAACCACCCCTGGTGAAAGATATTTTAAATTGCCTAACAGACCTCTTTTACCCTAGGTTAGCCATTTCTAGCCTCAAGTCTTAGGCAGCAACTGAGACCAAGGACTTGTTTTTTGTGTTTGTATTCTAATAGTCTATCTTTTGTTCTAGGCCTGCATAGCATACAACACGGGATACATTCCACCAAACATTAACTTCATAAAGCCCCGTACGGATGTCCCAAGTCTCGTGGAAGGTCGGCTTCGTGTGGTTAACGAGAAGACTGTGTGGAACAGGGGAACTTTTGCTCTGAGCAGTTTCGGGTTTGGAGGAGCGAATGCGCACATACTCCTGGCAAATGTTGCAAGAGATAAGGTAATGTATAGCATATGTACCACATCAGCATATGGCAGGCTACTGCTGGCCGTAGGTCTCCCCACAGGGTACAACATAGGGTACGATCTTTCGATTTCGCCATCTAGTTGCTACCATCCGCTTTTTTAAAGTCACCGGTCCATCTGGCTGGAGGGCGTCCAACGCAACGCTTACCGAGACGTGGCCTCTACTGAAGGATCCGCTTTCTCCTCCGTCCATCGGTTCTACGACAGATGTGCTTAGCCCACTGCCACTTCAGTTTGCTACACTTCTAGACTATGTCCGTTACTTCGATCTCTTGGCGAATAGTTACATTCCGGACTTCATCCATTATAGCGATACCTTTCCAAAGCTAACGGCGTGTGGATCAGCTTTATTATCTGGTTCACGTCCATATATTTTTCCATGTAATCGTACCCCACAGCCAAATTAAGACATTTCAGAACATCACTATTTTAGTTCCACGTACTTTCCTATTAGCCTTCAGCGCCAAAATGGACCCAAGTCTGCTCAAAAACATTACAGGCAACAATATATTCAGAACATATATTATAGAAATCACTGTATCCTACTCTATCATATAAAAAGCTCATGTCGTTTAACACTATAGATGTGTCTCCATCGGTGCAGAAATTGACCAGTCAAAAACCTTGAAATCCTTGTTCATGCAGTGCTGGGCATCTCTCCACGTCACTCTGCCTCAATGGAGACACAAACTAATAGTGTTCTTCCTCAACAAACACTAAACTAAGCAGACTGAACTCAACCAGCCTTTCTTTAAAGGTGAACAACGGTTTACCTGTTGACAGCGTGCCCCGTCTTGTGTGCGTATCGGGCCGGACAGAATCATCAATATCCAAGATCCTCGACAGTCTGGAGTCCAGGACGGTAGACGCTGATGAGGTCCGCTTGTGGCACGCCGTACATGAGAGGAACATTGAAGGGCATGAGTACAGAGGCTTTGTTTTGTTGGGTATGTTTATTTTACATATACAGGGTGTAAAGGACAGCTCTGCGAATACTGATAGGATGCATGCAGACCATGGTACTGAACCACGGATGGTTCCTTTAGGAACATATGACGGAAACGACAAAAAAAAAACGAAATAATTTTGGCGTTGCCTGAAATATATTAAGGGAATGTTGAGTATAGTTTGATGAATGCACCCTATCAGTTTTCAGAGGGATTCCCATACACCCTGTACCTACTTAATTACGTGCACCTCCCTTTATACTTTTTTGTGCGATAATGAATTCTAGATTTGTTTTGTTATCCAACAGATTCCAGCACGGGCAAAACAGTTAGTCTAGCTCGCGAAGTCACTCGCGTTCCTAGGACGTTCAAACAACCGTCAGTGGTGTACCAATACACCGATATCGGAGCATGCTGGGCTGAAGTCGCCAAGCAACTCATCGTCTTGCCAACCTTCGCGGCTGCTATGACTAGGTATTTATATCACGTATCAAATGAAGTTGCTTTCCGTGTTCCGGCGATGTCTCATTTATTGTATGCTTTACGTTTATTTTTTGCAAGAGGAGGGTTTTTAGGTGTAATACATGCCGGGAAAGAACGCCTTCTCATGGAAAAACGGCTTGCAGCGGGTGAAACTGTACAATATCCATAATATTTATCTTTGTCATCGACCACCACCTGGTGACAGCAAAGCATTAAAAACAGGATGTTTAGTAGAGTAGCTTCCTTTTGAGACCATGCCTGTGAAACTGAATAACGTTTTCCAAGGTTTAGGCCGACATATAAAAATAATTCAGGCATCGCCTAAAGGAGGACTCAAAGAGCTAACAACAATTCAATGTATAGAGCAATGGGGGTTAATATTTTTCTTAGAATTTATTTCTCTGGACAGGCCTGAAAACTGATTGTCTCTTTATTTCGTTTTTGCAGATGTTCTATAGCTCTTAATGCAAAGGGTATCAATCTAGTTCAGCTACTAAACGGAGGAAATGTGAAACAGTCCGAGTTTGGTGTCGTTGGCGCTGCAGCTGTTCACATCGGTCTCTCTGACGTGCTAAAGAACCTTGGAATCAAACCTATTTACGTAATAAGTAAGTACGAAAACAAAGTAGCCGGGTCACTAACCTAAATTTGAATTTCAATTGTGATGTAATTATGTAAATAATAACTATACAGCAAGTTGGGAAAAGTACTGCGTTTTATGAACTTGACAAAACTAAATATTTTTTTAAATACCATAGGGCAATACATGAAATAAAAATATTGGGTTTCCCAAAAGATATGACAACGTTAAGAATAACTCTATGTAGGTATTTTCTTCATCGTGAAATCATAAGTTAGATTAACTTTTGAAAAAAATGTTTCTTGGGGCAGTTTCATGTCCAGGTTCACTTTAGTCGATCCCGGTTGCTGCCTATAAACAAGTATTTAGATACGCAACCACGTTAGTTTTAAAAACTCTGACAACAAGATTCATCTGATCGTTAGTCGATTCCTATTCGCTGCAAAGAAAATTTTGAAAAGAACGCAGAATTTAACGTCACTGTTGTTTATTTTTGGCTTATAGTTTCTTTACTTAAACCCGTTTAAAATTGTTTTATTGCGATGAGCATTTCAAATGTGAAATAAATTATAGACACTTAATTTTAATGAAATGACCTACAATACATTGAAGCGAAAATTCACGCAAGCGCAAGTAAATATGTTAATTACGTAGGGTACCTACTCACGAGTTTGAATGTTAATTACGTACTATGCTGTAATCGTTTCGTGCTCATCTTTATTACAATCAAACAATTTTAAACGTATTTAAGTTGTGATTGCGAAGCTGCGATTTTACAATGACGTCATTAAGTGATAAAACTATCCTACATTGAATAAAGTAATTTTATTTTCATTTGTGTTTAATAAAGGATTAATTCCTGGCGTCTACACTTTATGCTACGTTACTTATCCTATCTTATCACCCTTAGCTTACCTTGTAGAACTTGCTACCATGGCAAGAAGGCCGCCTGGTTGTACTTAATATTTTTGAAGATTTACATTGTTTTTATGTGCAATATATATATAAGTTAGAAAGATACATATATATTATTATGTTGGTCGAGGAACCCGTTCCTTTGAGACATGTGTGGGGCTGATATTATTACGATCACACCATGATCCTGCTCTTGCCGCTGCCGCGAATATTGCCCGAAATAATTCCGCGGAAGCATCAACTCGAATGAGTGCCCACACGACCATAATACTCTTCTCGCGACTATCCGATAGAGCGAGATAGCAATACATTCTAATCGCACTCGTGCTGCCGTTCCCTTGGCTCGCGCACGCTAAGCCGACACTAGCGGGAGCGCGGGAAGTGGCAGCGGCATGACGAGTAGCGGCCTAAATAACCTGTTAACATGCTCGCGCTGCCAAGTTCCCTTACTATTTCCCTATCATAGTAGTTATCCGTGACCTGTTTAATATCCAAACTGATTGTGTATTTTTCTTGTCATTTTTTAAGGTTCCCAACTCGGAGAGATTTGCAGTGGTTATGCCACTGGTCACTTGACAACTGAACAAGCGATCCTTGCCGCTTATGAGGCAAAAAACACTTCTAAAAAGGTTTCGTCACAATTAGACCAAGTTGTTGCAAAAGCGTCATCGGAAGCCGTCGTGGTCATAGAGGTTGGGTTCCACACACGTCAGGACACGTTGAACCAAAACAACATCAGTTTTGTCCCATTGTGCACAGAAAGTGGAGACAACGTACAATTCTTATTGACAGCTGTAGGAAAGTAAGTACGAGTAACTCTGACTCAAAACATTTCAAACCTATAGGGCTTACCACAAAAAATTAAGACAACTGTATTGAACGCTTATATAACGTTTTTTGATGTATGGTGTTTAATTTCAAACACGCGTGTCTGAAGTTTTTTGGTAAGGCCCATACTATTTAGGGTTATATCGGAAATTCAAAATGAAGCATTCTTTAAGAATCGGTTAAATTAGATCCGTGAATAACGGTTCTGATTTACAACGAGTAAGTTTTTAAAACTTAGGTCCCTTTGATCTTACTGAGTTTTTGCGAAAGAAATCAATTAAATATCGCAACTTTGGCTGCTAAATTCGGTATATTTTACTTTATTTAAGTATTTGCCTATGTAAAATATCAGTTATCATGAAACAATCATACCATACATATCTTGTATCTCTTTTGTTCATTTGAATGTGTTTAGCAGAAGGCTGATCTTTGAAACCGTTGAATTCTGATAATACTTTTGCGAATAATTCGGCATGTACTCGAAAAAACACCTCTTTTTTCAGACTCTTCAAATTGGGCTTAAACCCACTGTTGGCCAACATCTACCCTGCTGTGAAGTTCCCCGTGGCCCAGGGCACGCCGATGTTATCACACTTAGTACAATGGGATCATACCGATAATTGGTAAAAAATCATTTATTATTTTACAGGGTGTAAGGGACGGGACAGCCCTCCGAATACTGATAGAGTGCATTCAGTAAACGTAAAAATAAATTTGATTCCCCATAGTAAACGCAGTCAGCTGATTGTAATATTGTATGGAACTTCGTTTTTTTTGTCGTTTCCTATCATGTTTCTACGGAAAAGCTGTTCAGTTGCATGGTCTGCATCCACCCTATAAGTATTCGGAGGGCTGTCTCTTACACCTCGCATAATTATGTCGGAGCGTGAATAATATCAAAATTGAGAAATTAAGTAAAGTGCTCTTTTTTGCTGTGTTTTACAGAAAAAGCATTAAATATGTAGGTACCTATGTGTTGGCGTTGGTCGAAGCATGTAGCGGCCATTATTTTTTCTTTACGTGTAAAGTGTTTTTGCTAGACATTTGGAAACAAAGAGATTTCGAGGCTTTGTTGTTTGAGCGATATGGCGTAGCGCTAGGCTCGATTGAGGTTTCATCATTCCTTCATTTTGGTACTTCGCGTGCATCACAACCTGACCTAAATGTTAAAATTGGTTTTTAAGCTGCTTTGGAGTAGGGTGTGGTGACGGAGGAAAAAGGCAAGATAAGATAAGATAAGATAAGATTTATTGTCAGAACTGTGTTACATAAGGTGGTACATTTTGAATAGTTTCAACAGTTTGCCAATTTCTGGCGTACAATATAAATGGTTTGTATTACAATTTTAAGACATGCATTTTACAAGTGTTCAGGCAGAATTGCATGCAAAATACTCATTTAAGTTGTAGAATGCCTTACTCAAAAGCCATTTTTTCAACTGTTTTTTAAACAAAGTGCCTTCTTGCTGCTTTATTGACAGTGGTAAATGATTGAAGACCTTTATACCAGTAAACAGGACGCTTTTGTACATTATATTATTTTTTACTGATATAGAGCATATGTCATGTTTATACCTATTACGTATATTTTTTCTGAAGTCAGCTTTTCTTACAAAATTTTCTTTGTCATTCTTTACAAACAAACATAATTCTAAAATATAAATACATGTCAATGTGAGAAATCTTTCGTCTACAAATACTTGTCTTAATGAGTCAGTGCTGAACATTTTGTAAATAATTTTTAAACATCTCTTCTGCAAAACAAAGGTTGATTGAACATTTACTGAGTTTCCCCAGTAAATAACACCATAGGTTAGTAAAGGATACACAAGTCCATAATAAGCATTTTTTGCTACGTCAGTTGAAGTCACATTTGACAATATAGATAAAGCGTAACATTTACCCGATATGTTATTATTGATTTTGTTAATATGGGACTTCCAACTTAAGTGAGTGTCAATAGTTACACCCAAAAAATTTATTTCACTGGCTTCATTTATTGTTACGCCTTGACTTACAATTTTCAAATCTTGAGGTGTTTTTTTATAATTCCGGAATTGGATCAATTTTGTTTTTTCAACATTTACTTTTAAGTTTAAGGAAGCTAACCAGTCCACAATAGTTTCAATCGTATAATTAATTTCAGTCTCGTATTCAATTTCATTTAATTTATCCCTTGAAATAAAAATAGAAGCATCATCTGCGAACAATACACACAGATGTTTAGTTATCGAAGGTAACTCATTTACGTATATTAAAAACAATATTGGGCCTAATACACTGCCTTGGGGTACTCCTAATATAACACTTTCAAAATCTGATTGAATCTGTTCTATTGTTTTTGTTTCTTTGTTATATACGTCTATGATAGTTGCTTGAAATCGATCTATAAGGTAGGATTCAAATAGTTTTAAAACATTCCCACGTACACCTATATTATTTAATTGCTTTAATAAAATTTCATGCGAAACGCAGTCGAATGCCTTCGACAAGTCAAGATATAAGCCAATACATGTATTTTTGTTATTTATTGCAGACCAAACTTGTTTAAGAACTTTGAAAATTGTCATCGTGGTATTTTTTCCATTTTGGAACCCGAATTGATTAGGGCTTAGGATATTGTTAGCGTTAAGAAAAGACATCAATCTGTTACATAATAGCTTTTCAATTATTTTAGCTAGACTAGGAAGGAGAGCAATTGGTCTGTAGTTGTTTATGTCAGACTTGGATCCTTTTTTATTCAATGGTTTGATTAATGCCTTTTTCAACGCGCCAGGAAAAATGCCAGTCTCATAAACCAAATTTATTATATAAACTAGTGGTTCCGCTATCAAATCAATACTAGCTTTGATTGCTTGTATTGGAATATTATCGAATCCAACACTTTTTTTATTTTTCATTTGCTTCACTACTTTTTTTAGTTCATTGACATTTACTGGCATCAGAAACATACTTTTACAATTAGTCTTACTAATAGGTGTATATATTTTATTAATTATTTTTGTATTGCATAAGTTTATGAAATGATTATTAATACTTTTGGTGATTTCGTTGGGATTAGTTATAGTTATGTTGTCATTTATTATACTAGTAATTGTTTCTTTAATTATATTCGTATCACTTGTGTTTCTTTTTATGACAGACCAGGTGGCTTTATTTTGATTAGAACTATGGTTAATGAAGCTCGTATTTGTTATTAATTTTGATGTGCTTATAACCTTTTTTATTATCTTGCAATAGTTTTTGTACGCATTTTTAAAGTCTTGATTATTACTTTTTAATGTTTTGCAATAAATATGTCGTTTTATTTTACTGGCTTTTATAATTCCTTTTGTTTTCCAGGCACTAGTTTGTATTCAGAGTTTAATCCTGTCACTCACAAATCTCCTTATATGAATAGCTAGTTATACTTAAGATAGAGTATGACTAAATTAATTACAAAGCGCGTTATAATAGAAGTTCCGTCGGCGGACGAATACTAACGAAGTGTTGTCCGTGTCGCGTCTCGAGCCGGAAGAAGAGAGAGTACAGTGTGCCGTGCCGACCGACCAGATCGGAAGCGGAAACTTCCGGGCGGGTCCGTTCGGTACACGGTACACTGTTCAGTCAGTTCCTATAAAAGTGAGTGGTGTTGCCATTATAACACCACACTGCTTTCCCACTATCTGATTTTCTGCTGATGTGTCTATAAATAAGCTGGTGTGCTTTTGATAGTTCGGTAAAAGTTGTCAAGTCTGTTTCGTCTATCACTTCCTGCGGCAGTTTGTTACACAGATGTTAAGAAGATGATAGCCAGTATTTAAGATACTATCCAACCAAGTCAACTATATTAATAGCATAACATTAAATATTGATTTTTGGTATTTTTATCGAAAATTTACTCGCAATTGGCCGGTTTTATTCCTTAATTAAGATGCTTTAAGAGAGCTTTGTGTAGTATTAAGTAGATCCGTATGTATGGGCGATGCGCCGTACGCAAATTGTGTTTATGTTTTGTAATTTCTTACAGGGATGTCATGCGGCTCGACATTATGACCGGATTGAAAATACCAAACGCCCAACTAGAATTCAAGGTGGATATTGGTGACTATAAATACCAATACATGGCAGGACACGCAATTGATGGTAAGTCCGTATTTTTTTACCCATTTGTTTTAGCCTGAACGAAATCTTTTCTTAAGGCGAGTGTAGTCGTGGACGGCCTCGACAGTGGCGCCACTTCACAAAAAAAATATCTCTGTATACGAACAATCTATCAGAATGTCCGTTGCTCATGTTTTTAGTATTATCCTTAAGTAAAATTAGAACCTACAAAGCTACAAACTCAAAGAAATGTTCGCATTAATTCAAGTTATGGCAATTAAAAACAAACGTGTAGAAGTTTTTTAGGCACTTTTGCCATAAATTTAATTAAAGCTTATAGTACTGCAAATATATCAACATCAATTAAACTTTGATTTTGATATAAGAATGTTTCGATTCAAATTAATAAATATATTTTCATTATTTTATATTCTATGTGATAACACCTTTTGTTACTACCTATATTTGTATTTGTATAAGGTACTTCAGGATTGATTTATCGTTCAGATATCTTTGCAATAACTACTTTGCCGTTTGATGCCGGCTTAGAATAGCATCACCCCAATTCTACTCGTAAATCGTAAAAAGCACTGTGAAATGCAACATCTTTCACTGCGCTCGCCAATCTGCTTGCCAAGCGTAGTGAGTATAGCCACTCCCAAGGGGGAGGCCCATGTCCAGCAGTGAACTGTTATGGCTGTATATGTCATGTTATTGTTAAACACGACTTTCCGTTAACTTTTAGGTCGTGTCCTCTTCCCTGGCACGGGTTACCTGGTGCTGGCTTGGGAAACGTTCTCCCGAATGAGAGGACGGCTGTACTCCGAACATTCTGTTGAATTTGAAGACGTTTACCTCAAGAGAGCTACTAATATACCTAAAGGTGTAACCGTAACGTTCGTCGTCAGGATACAAGAAAATGGCAAGTTCGAGGTGGGTAGGCAAGAATGAAAATTAAACATAGCTGACCTACTTCACTTAAATGCAAAAATACTTACTTCTATACTTACTCATTCTAGTCCACAAGCCTATACCAAAATTAACTACGTCATATGACATCACGATGAATCGGCAACAGTTCGGTACAATCGTTCTTAGCAGAACCAGAGGATTGCTCAACCCATAGTTGGCCCGAAGTGTAAATTGAACCGGAATCAAATTTTGTTGAATTTCGCATAAAAAAATATTCTCATTTTTGAAACACAACTTTATTCGCCTAATACCGTTTCATCGTGATATCATATGTCGTAGTTAGAGTTTAGTTCCATCGAGACACATTTTCAAACCGACACATAATTGGGTGGGCTAAGTGGTTCTTTTACCTAATAATCAGATTAACTCGGGGCGGCGAAAACAATGCACGACAGCAGGTCAAAAAAGTTGTGCTTAACAGGATTTCAGATATAATTTAGGCTGTAATTTTGGAGTAGGTTTGTGGACCTATTTGGCAATTTTATTACAGTGTTTTGGTATAATTCGAGAAATTGTGGCTCCTTTTTAAGAATTACACCATTTACATCTGTGATAAATATAGCTCAACGACAAGAACATAAATGAAACTAAGTAGAAAAATACTAATCATTCCAGTGCACTACTTGCAAATCATTTCATTTTTGTCTCTTTTTTAGTGTAAAGGTTGCCTGGAAGAAATCGCTGCAAGCGATTAGGCCGCCTTTGCTTACTTTTAGTCTTAAGTTTTCTGTATTGTTTTGTTTCTGTTGTCTATGTTGTAAGCAATAAAGTGTTCATCTATCTATCTATCCAGTGACAAAATACCCAGTTCTTATTAGCTGCCCTTTTTTTAGATCACAGAGAATGATATCACTGTTGTAAATGGAATTATTCGGGAAAGGGAGCCAAGCAAACAGAAACCCGTGGAGAATATCAACTTTGACGACATTCCGCCGACAGATATGATGACGAGCAAACATTTCTACAAGGAATTGAACATAAGAGGATACGAATACAAGTAAGGCGGTTTTATATAATCGTGGGGACTGAGCCTGATCATGATCTATGTAATGCAGCTAAATTGGCGTTCACATACATACACACACATATCACACCTTTAATTTGCCGTGTGATGCCGGCTTAGAATAGCGCATCTCCCCATTTCTTTCCGTGGAAGTCGTAAGAGTCGACTAAGAGACTCGAGGGTGTGTATTGCAATTATAGGCGGTGGGTTGACAACCTGTCACTATGGCGATACACAAGTTTCCGAATGGTCCTCAAATATTTGTCAGACGTGGCGTAAATGACCGTTCTTGCGGCTGTTTTCGCTCTGTCTACCCCACAAGGGATTATAGGCGTAATATGTGTATGTGTAAATTGGCGTTCACATACATGCATACCTACATATTTCACGCCTATAATCCCTTACGGGGCGTTGGCGTCGGCGATTGGCGTTCACCTTTAAGCAAAATAGATTTTCTCTTAATCTTCAATTATTTCCAGAGGCCTGTTCCGCAGCATAGAGAGCTGTTCAGTAGACGGCACGTGCGGGCGTATCGCGTGGCACCACAACTGGGTGGCATTCCTCGATGCCCTGTTGCAGACCTCGATAGTCATCCAGGACACTCGCCTCCTCTACATACCCACCAGAATCGAACATCTCTCCATTGATGTCGATTTACAACAGCGAGTTCTAGCTTCTAACACAGAAAATAATTTGTTGCCGTTCAGGTGTTACCCTAATATGGAGAAAATCAGGTAAATTATGTTTCCGTAGTTTAAAAGAAAATGTGTATTTGATGCTTATCTATGAAATTCTGCAAAACACATCGATACCATCTATCTCAAAGCTTTTCATGATGGAACTGTTTCATGACCTGGAAAAACTTGAGTATATTGATATTAGGGAAACCTCAATACTTGAAACACTCTGAATGATCATATTTTTATCTTCTCTACTGTTTTCAGGGCGGGTGGTGTAGAGCTGATTGGAGCCCATGTAGTTGCTATATCTAAGAAGCCACCGAAGGGTATCCCCGTTTATGAAAAGAGTCATTTCATACCTAATTTCTGCGTTGACAAAATGACTGTAAGTTCTCGAATCTTCTTTGTATTATTATTTAAACAAATAATGTAAACAATCAGAATTAAACAATTAGAATATTTAAAGGATCTAATTAACAGTTACTTTTGCTTTAGATTGAAGACATACTACGCAGTGACCTTCAGCTTATCCACGAAAATATGCAGATGAACAAATTTAAAAATATCGAACTAGTTGATGAAGAATATAAAATAAACAAGCTCAAGCCTTTGTGCGAAGAAATTGCTCTTATTTTAGCAGATATGCCTCTCGTTAGAGCCGAAACAGTAGTCTTAAGCAGTGAAACTCTAGATCTGCCATCTAATATAACAGTGGCAAACAGAAAGATAACTACGGAATCTAATAGCATTTTATTCATTGGTGCCAATCTACTGAAAAGGGAAAAAGTAAGTGTATTCTTTATTCTACTTAAAGAAAATTAAAGTTTAAGTTATTTTAAGAATCTGTGTTTATATTTTATAGGTACTTGATGAAGCTCTAGCCACATTACAAAATGGAGGTTTTGTTATAAGTAGAGAAACTTCTCCTCCTGAGACACTCTCACAATCTTCTAGTAAATATGACATACTCACTACACACGAAGCTGACTCGGAATACATAGTTCTAATTAGAGAAAAGAAAATACCTGCACCAACGAAATTCTTCAAGATTGAAACCAAAGACCAGAAATTCTCTTGGATTGATGAAATAAAAAAGGAACTCAGTAACGAAGTAAATTTGGTATTGTACAGTGAAAATGAACCAGTGAATGGTCTTCTGGGTCTGGTGAATTGCTTAAGGAAAGAACCTGGTGGGGAGACAGTCCGTGGTCTTCTCATAGCAGACCCAACGGCTCCTCCATTTAACGAAGACTGTAAACTCTATAAAGACCATCTTGACAAGGGTCTAGCAGTGAATGTTTATAAAAATGTAAGTCCATATAGAATAACTTCTAAATCTTACTATAAACGCCATACTATTCTTTGTTTGTATTACTCGTACCACAGATAACCAAACCGTGAATTTAAAACTTAACTAGTTGTGTATCTTGTGAACAGGGTCAATGGGGTACATACCGCCATCTTCTGCTTAAAGAGAAGGAGACAGTTCCAGCTTCACACGCTTACGTCAACATAGGAACCATCGGAGATCTGGGATCTTTAAAGTGGTGGGAAGGGAGGCATGCCGAATGCCAGATGCCCCTGAAAAAGAAAAATACTTTAGTTCAGGTAATTAATGCGGTGACTAGAGCAGAAGGTCGAAATAGTTGTGCTAAATAAGAATCGGAATTTCTGGCCAGTTCCAGCCAACTTTTGCGACCTGCTGCCAATCGTTTCATGGCAAACATTTTCGATTTATGATGTAGGCAATTTTGTATTGGGCTTTTGGACTAGTAGTTTCGTATGGCTGAGAATAAGCGATTTGTCCAAAAAAGAAAACTATCTTTCAAATTCGTTCTATCAGTCTTAGAAACGTGAACGCTTGTGTTTCTACTCTTTCACTTTAAGGGGATCCAGGATCGTAACTAGCAATAACAGCCAATCCACTGCTGGCCATGGGCCTCCCTTTACTGAGGGGTAAAAAACAAGAGAAAGTAATTTTGCAAAAATCCGCTTCTGTCAGCTTGAAGTACGGATGAGAATTCTGTCGCAAAGATAAATCTATTTATCACATCTGAGGGGGAATCAGCCCGCTTGTTATTCGCTATCGGTCACTAGTAAAATTTCACCCTGTATGTAAATACTGTGGAAGTCATGAGATGCTTTTCACCATAACCATGAACGTCAACTTATTTAAATAACGTATGAAAAATAGTAGTATCGCTGTAGGTACCTACCTTGAACTATTTTTAACACGACATTCTATCAATCTGACAGAAGCGGATTTTTGTTAAATTACGATTTCACGTTGTTATGAAGTTTTAAGTGATGAAGGCGCTAGTTACGCTACAGAATGTCCGTCCAGTTCATTTAAAGAGCCTTATATCTCTCTCTAGGTGTACAGCTCGGCATTGAACTTCCGGGACACAATGACGGCTCTAGGGCGAGTGACAGTTGACGCGGTGGCGCGCGGCAGACTGGCGCAGGACTGCGTGCAGGGGCTGGAGTTCGCAGGAAAAACTGAAAAGTATGTCAATTATCTAGGAGCATATCAGAGTAAAAAAGAAACTAATAGCACAGTGCATGGAATGTCATCCTCTCGCGTTCAGCTAGTGAGCGAGACTGGACGCTCGCTGCCTAGTGGCTTTACGACTGGAACGTTTACCCAAAGCCCCAGAGAGTCCACGATTTAGAACCTCCAACCTCCGACGAACATCCAATCTATGACCATTTAGCAACAGAAATTCCGTGTAGTTATTTGTTATGGATATATTCATTTTCGGCACGTTTCAAACTGTTCTGGGCTGGTTCTTTACCGATATAAAAATATATGTGATCAAATAAATCTATTATTATTATTATTTCTATTTTTATGTAGCCTGTTCTGTGTTCCACTGCTGGGCAAAGGCCTCCCCTCTATTACTAGTAAAACTTTTTTAATCTTATTTTCACAGTGGCGTCCGTGTAATGGGGATTGGCAACCGAGCCATCGCCAACGCGGTAGAAGGTGACACTACTTTCCTGTGGCCCGTGCGAGACGAGTGGACATTCGAAGAAGCTGTGACCATACCGGTCGCATACGGAACAGTGTATCTTGCATTGGTGAGTAGGGTGACACTACTTTCTTGTGGCCCGTGCGAGACGAGTGGACATTCGAAAAAGCTGTCACCATACCGGTTGCATACGGAACAGTGTATCTTGCATTGGTGAGTAGGGTGACAATACTTTCTTGTGGCCCGTGAGAGACGAGTGGACATTCGAAGAAGCTGTGACCATACCGGTGGCATACGGAACAGTGTATCTTGCATTGGTGAGTAGGGTGACAATACTTTCTTGAGGCCTGTGAGAGACGAGTGGACATTCGAAGAAGCTGTCACCATACCGGTGGCATACGGAACAGTGTATCTTGCATTGGTGAGTAGAGTGACACTACTTTCCTGGGGCCCGTGAGAGACGAGTGGACATTCGAAGAAGCTGTCACCATACCGGTGGCATACGGAACAGTGTATCTTGCATTGGTGAGTAGGGTGACAATACTTTCCTGGGGTCCGTGAGAGACGAGTGGACATTCGAAGAAGCAGTCACCATACCGGTGGCATACGGAACAGTGTATCTTGCATTGGTGAGTAGGGTGACACTACTTTCCTGTGGCCCGTGAGAGACGAGTGGACATTCGAAGAAGCTGTGACCATACCGGTCGCATACGGAACAGTGTATCTTGCATTGGTGAGTAGGGTGACACTACTTTCCTGTGGCCCGTGCGAGACGAGTGGACATTCGAAGAAGCTGTGACCATACCGGTCGCATACGGAACAGTGTATCTTGCATTGGTGAGTAGGGTGACACTACTTTCATATGGCCCGTGCGAGACGAGTTGACATTAGAAGAAGCTGTGATCATACCGGTTGGATTCGGAAATGTTGTCAGTACCATCAACAACCACAACAGTCCACTGCTGTACTTGAGCCTGTCCTAGGACTTGGGACCTAACGAAGTTCTCAGATTCACAAGTAACCAAACGTATGTTTAATTGTTATTTGTCTTGTTTCAAGGTGATGATTGGCAAGATCCAGCCTGGTGAGAGCATCCTGATTCACGCTGGCTCGGGAGGTGTGGGGCAGGCAGCCATCAGCGTCGCTCTACACCATGGTTTGGAGATCTTCACTACTGTCGGCACCCCAGCCAAGAGGGAGTTTATCAAAAGACTCTTCCCACAGCTAAAAGGTAAGTGAATATGTTATTACAATTCGTCTATACCTATCTAATTAATTTCAGACGTCTCTTTAGGCTAGGCACTGCCATCATAACTTCAAAATTCGTAACTTGATCGTCCACTGCTCAAACAACTGAACTGACAGGGTGTGACAGCCACTGCCAAATCTTCAGTCTCTTAATACTCGTCCGAAGCTTTAACCGACATCTAGTTGAAGTTTTTTAAACGAATACTAAGTAAGTGAAAAATAAAGCATGGATGGTTTATAGAGATGACTGGTTCCGGTGATTCTAAAGACTGACCATATAACTAGTTTCTGTTTCATTCACAGACAGTCACATTGGAAACTCGAGAGACACGTCATTTGAGAACATGATCCGCAGAGAGACCAACGGCGAGGGTGTTGACCTGGTGCTCAATTCTTTAGCTGATGAGAAACTACAGGTCCGTAAAACCGTTCCTACTGTTCAGAGCGCGCTTTACTAGGTATGAATGGATGGCATGGGTATAAATACACGCGTCCATCCGTATCGCTGTCAATCAGTAGCAAAATGACAGTGACAACACTAATGAAAATGAAATGTGTACGTAATACTGTACGTGCATAACTAAGTATCTATAGAACTTAAGCTTACGCTAGCCGCAACGGACCGGAGCGATACACGCGCTCTATAGTTGCTTATACTTTGAGTCATGGTATAAGTGGCCTAAATATTCTACAGGGCTAATATAATAACCCATATCTGTGCTTAACTTAAGAAACGCCATAAAACGAGTTACTTATGTGGCAAAATTATTAGCGTTGAACTAATTAAGGGTCTGGCAAATGTCTGCATTCACTAAAGCCATTGCGAGACTTCTCACAGAGTTCGATTTAAAATCAACATCATCTCAGCACATACAATATCCTGGTCACGGCACCAAAGTTGCAACATTTCCTGGATTCATTCTTTAGTCGACTTGTAGTACGACACCCACGGATAGAAATGGGATATCCTTGTATAATACCCTAACTTAATGTCCACAGACTTCGGTGAAGTGCTTGAAACCGCACGGCCGGTTCCTGGAGATCGGGAAGTATGACGTCACCATGAACTCGCCAATCGATATGGGCTACTTCAAGAAGGAGATCTCATTCCACGGAGTGATGTTCGACTACATGGGCGATGACATCAGTAACCATCTGAGAATGGTAAATATAAGTTTCAATCTTTATCATTTAACTTTAACCTTGTAGAATTATGTTCCCTGGGTAAAATTAATCAGTTTAATTTGCGAAGAACCCCGTTTTGCTATTATGAGTTATTTATTATGTGTGTCTGCAAAAGTTTAAAACAGTTTGAAAATCGGAAATTGAAAAATGTTGTCTGCGGCTAAAACTTGAATCTGGAACCGCGGAGTAACGTCCCACTACTGCTTTACCAACTGAACTACTGAAACCTCGACTGCTTACTGCCTCCGAATCGTCCTTTTGATACTCGTATCAAAGCGACATCTAAACTAGATTATTTTCGATTTCTTTTATAATAAATAGAAAAGAAAGAACAGGCTTCATATGGGTGAGCTTGCTCCATCTTAGACTCTGTCTCTGTCCTATGAACTAGACTAGAGTCAAGAGCAAGCCCATCATTAATAAAAAAATAAAAAATAGTTTAAACTCTTACAGGATTATTTTACCCCTCTCGACTACCCCTTTTCTCTGAATGGTCGAGAATGTGCCAATGTCAAAGTTCACATACTTCTTAATGGCGCCTCTGGCCAGCTGCTGAGCCTTCCCCTCCATTTCAGAAACTGCGCGAGCTGATGTTAGTCGGTATTGAGACGGGCGCGGTGCGGCCATTGACCTCCTGCTCCTTCGAGAAGAACGAGATACAAGCAGCTTATAGATACATGTCGGCCGGCAAACACATCGGCAAGGTGAGAATACATACACACAATCCCACACACATTACATGCCGTGTGATTAATCTGGCCAGCCCCGAGGCAGTGCCTTTTTTTAAGCCTGAGCCGGTTTTCTATTAGGGCAAAACAAAATTGTTATAAAAGAAAGAAGAAAATTGTGTTAGATAAGTGTACATTTTGTTTACAATGACAGATCGTGACGTCAATTATTGATAGTACGAGTACTATCCCACATTGAATAGAGTTAAATTCCAAACACACACATCATGCATTTATCCCTTGCGGGGTAGGCAGAGCGTCAACTGTTGTATAAATTCGACCGTTGTCGCTATGACTGACAAAGAGGATCGTTTCAGAAAGGAACGAAAATAATGCTCTTTTTTATATTTCTTGCAGGTTACCATTAAAATTCGTGAAGAAGATTCTTTAACCGCCAAACCTACACCTCTTGAAATTGAGGCTGTGCCCAGGTGTGTGTTAATACAATAAATAATTTTACTGAAAACTAAAGTTTGCATCAAATTATATCATTATTAGAATTGGTACGGTGACTGTACCTATGCAGCGCTACGATTCGTCTTTAACAATCAATTTGGCAATCAGTGTATGTTGCATAACATAAAAAATACTAATATATTCATACATCAATTAATTATTTACTACAATAGTTTTTACGTGTACAAAAATGCCTATAGTATTTCTACGAGTCGTAGTCGCAATGCTACGGGCTACGAGCTACGAGTCTACGATCTTTATAGTGCTACGATTGAATCAAAATGTTATTCCATAGGTCTTCTGAGTATGCATATTCTGATTTGAATGAGCAATTCTCGTGTGTATACGTCAGTGACGTCATAATAAAATATAGAAATACCCTATACTGAGGGATATCCGAATCGCTCGCATGTCTGTTCCGCGATTTTTCGTATTTACCAAGTTATTTAACCTTTAAAGTTGTAAAGGAATAATTCGGCTAGCATAAACTTTTTTTTGTGTATGCTAGAAAGATTATCATTAAGATAACACCACAAAAACAAAAACGTTAAAACACCTTTAGATCGAATTTTCCAATACAAGTTTAAACTGGAATAACTCGGAAACAACAAAAATCGCGGAACATACTTGAGTGTGTTTTAGATACATACTCTGTCTCTGTCCTATGACCTAGACTAGAGTCAAAAGCAAACCCACACTTACAAAAAAAAATACCCCTCATTATAATGCATTGAAATTTACGCCACATCTGACATACAGCCCCTTACACCCGGTCTACATTTCAGATACCTGTGCTCGGAGAATCACGTGTACGTGATACTGGGGGGGCTGGGGGGCTTCGGCCTGGAGCTGGCTGACTGGCTCATCATGAGGGGGGCGCGCAAGCTGCTCATGGTCTCCAGGCGGGGACTCTCCAATGGATACCAGGCGCTACGCATTCGGTAAGATAAAAAAACTATAAAATACTGGCTGTTTTGCGAAGGAGGGTGCATGTTTTAAGAGCGTGCTCTAGACGTTGAACTGAAATTCTATTTCAGTATCACTTTTACAAAATATAATAAATAGAATTTGGTCATCTCATACTTACAAGCTTTGTTGCTGCTCGAGTGAATTTGTTTGCAATTCAAGGTAGAACCACTCTTATTAAAAAAATTGTATTTATAAAAGTTTTTCATGTCAACACTGACAGTTTGTACTGGTAGGTAATCCCATAGTAAAAGTTATTCAGAATCATGACTAGAATAGCTCGGCAATGTTTGCGAACTGACCAAAAACTCCTGTTTAATACATGTACTATGGTTTTTATTATGCTCTCACAGTGCTATATTATTTTCATAAATAAAAATAAGTAATAGAATCTTTTTTTGCGTCTGGCGGGACTTGAACCCGGGACCGTGGGGTACCGTCCCATTGCTCTGCTAACTAAGCTACCGGCGCCTTATATTTTCAATCTCTTGGTATTCGTCACGAAGCGACGCACACCACACTGTTTAATACATGACGGGAAAACGTCTTACTTCCTTGGGGAAAATTTTACCATAGGGTGCAACCGCTGAGCGATTCGCTAGTTTCAAATAAGTATTTCTTTATATTTTTGTGTGGGAACACCGAGTCGCCGAACGACCCGATAAACCCTGGTGACCAGAGTTTTTCAACCGCCCACTACTACTAGCAGACCTCTGATATGTTTGTGTAACGATCGCCGTCTAAGTAATCATAGACCGCAACCGTCGCGGAACCATCTTTCTTAGGGACAATCAAGTGGTTCAGCCTGCAATGCACACCGGAAACATATTCACAAATTGATAATATCAACTTTGTAAGTGTCCCCCCGCAACCCGGAACGTTTGCGCCGCAGGCAGTCGCAATACCACTGCGCCACATCGCCCGTAACTTTAAATAATTGATTTTATTGCACAGACACTGGCGGTCTTACGGCGCTGAGGTACAGATATCGACTCACGACGTCACTACCGAGAAGGGCTGTGAGGACATGTTAAAGATGGCGGCCGCGATGGGCCCAGTTCGCGCCATCTACAACTTGGCTGTGGTCCTCGCCGATGCCATATTCCAGAACCAGACGGCTGAGAGCTTCGCCACCTCGTTTGGACCCAAAGCAGCCACTACTATCCATCTAGACAAACTGTCGAGAAAACTGTGCCCGGAATTGAGGTAAGCCTTTTTTTGCTGCTTATAGTAGAACCGCTTAAGGTGAAATGAGCTTAGAAATCAACCGCGCAAGGTTGGATAGTGTTCCGAATTTTTATCCTATTTCTTGATATCTCCCAATTATGAGACGATATTTTTCTAAGTGATACTTCAAGATATATGCTATAAAACTATGAGATTTAAAACACGATTTATCGAGATTGCTTGGATAGAAAAAGTCGCAAAGTAAGCTCTAATTTATTTTATTTTATTTTATTTTTTTAATTGCATGTTTTTTGTACATTTTTAAAGAGACTTAGTTTTTTTACTGATGCGGCCTTAAATAAGGCATTCCCCGCTGGTCAGGGTGCATGCGGCTGGCGCACTCACGTTGACGCCACCACGCGGACAATTCCTGTACTGTAATTGCTCTTACAGACTACCGACACTTTCTCACACTGTAGACACACAAAAAATTATCGAAGTATCTATAGATATAGACCCTACAACGAAATACAATATCTTCGGTCTCGACCTCCACTAAGAATATGTCCTACACGATTGAAAAAGAAGTTCACAAATGCTAAAACCTAGGTTGAGTGGATTACCGATTCGACATACATTGCTCATTATTCAAGTTTAATATAATTTCAACAATAGTAAATGCAATGTATGCCGAATCACGCCTTGTTGTACACGTACACGCTACTTCAAGTCTTACAATTTTGCAGGGACTTTGTGATATTCTCGTCGGTGTCTTGCGGCCGCGGGAACGCCGGTCAGACCAACTACGGCTTCTCCAACTCCGTGATGGAGAGGATCTGCGAGGAGCGGAAGAAGGAGGGGCTCCCAGCCGTGGCTGTCCAGTGGGGGGCTATTGGTGACGTGAGTACCTATACGCTCGAATCATCATTGTCAACCATAAATATGTGCTGAACATAAATACATACTGGCCCGAAGGCGTAGCGGATAGTAGGTACCTCTGCCTGCTACGCCGAGCTTCGTGGGTTTGATCCACACAACTCATAAATGTAGGTAAGTCATTTTCAGATATTTGTGTTTAGTCGGGTGTTCCTATGTATTTATTTACAAAAAAAGTATTTTAGTATTAATATCAGCTATCTAGTTTCCCATAGTACAAGCTTTACTTAGTTTTGGGCTAGATGGCGCTGTGTTAACTGTCCAGGATATTATTATTTATTATTATGACATAAAATAAAGTCGCGTCCCAGTGGGACGGGTCCTGTTGTACTCTTAGATATTTAAAATTTTTGGTTTTTTGAGTACCTACATTTTATGCCGGTGAGATCACATTCTCACGGGAAAACTATCGGGTGTAACCGCTGGGCGGGCCGCTAGTTATATACGAAAAAAGAACCACCTAGACAAAGAACAATTATATGAAAATTACTAAACAAATATTTGTGATCTGTGGGGATCGAACTTACGACCTTGCGGGAACACACTATTAAAACGCCACGCCACGCGTGTTTAGTCAATCAAATCTTTCTATTATCTACGACTGGAATCACACTGTGAACACGCAACGCAACATGACGCTGAGTTGATTTGTTTGACTATACACGCATCGGGTGGCGTGACGTTTCAATAGTGTGTTCTCGCCTTAAGCGTGACAGGCAGGGGTTCTACGACATCTAGTACCGATATTACCAAACAACAGGCTACAATTTCACAAGGGAAATTCGATGTTCATTGCGTAGTCGGCTAGCCATTATGATACCAGTAATATGAACCGGCTACGCAATATACTGAGAATTTCCACTGTAGACTTTAGTTTCATAACATAGGCACCTGGTCAGTCAGCCAAGTTAAACAGGTGGTTATTTATATTTGTTCCGGTAGGTCGGTCTGGTAGCTGACATGCAGGAAGACAATGTGCAGCTGGAGATCGGCGGGACTCTGCAGCAGCGGATCTCCTCGTGCCTGCAGGCAATGGACCTGTTCCTCAAGCAGGACTCTGCTATCGTCTCCTCCATTGTGGTGGCGGAGAAGAAGTCCGCCAGCTCCTCGTCAGCAGGACTCGTGGAGACTGTCGCACAAATTCTAGGCAAGTTGTGTTTTACCCTAAGGTTTTACCGCTGTTTGGTGCCGACCTTTCTTATGTGAGTCGTAACAGAAGACTAAGAGAACGAACGGAAGAGAGTAAATTGCATACCACCCATACACATTTTTTGTAAACTCGAGGCTTTTTGGTGTATAGTATATGCTTACAATATGAAACACAATTTTCCGAACGACACTCAAATATTTATCAGACGTGTCGTAAATGACCGTTTTTAGCGGCCTTTTACGCTCTGCCTACCCCGCAAAGGATAATACGGGTGATATGTGTATGTGTATGCTTCAAAATTTGAATGTTGGGGAGATTTTGGGGAAGATTTGAAAGAAGACGAGAACATCTTTCTGTGCATACTAAAGATATTGCAATTAACAGTTTTAGTTTAGTTACATGTGTATTGCAATTTTAGCGATGGTGAATCCTAAATTTCTGAATGATCGCGACGTGGCGTGAATGTCCGTTTTACAACCGTGTTCCTTCGAGAAAGTTGACCAGTTCCACGGACTTTTTCGCCCTCTAAAATATTTGCAGCATCTAATTGTATTACTAAGTGTCGTAAGAGCTGACTAAGGGACTCGAGGGTGTGTATTGCAATTTTAGGCGATGGGCTGACAACTTGTCACTATGGCGATACACAATTTTCCGAATGACCCTCAAATTTCTGTCAGACATACATACATACATCACGCCTATATCCCTTACGGGGTAGGCAGAGCGTTAACGGCCGTTCAACGGATATTAACACCACGTCTGACAAAAGTTTGAGGGTCAATCAGATAACTGTGTATCACTATATTTGCACTATAATTGCAAAACACACCCTCGAGTCCCTTAGTCGCCTCTTACGACACCCATGGGTAAGATATGGGGTGATGCTATTCTAAGCCGGCATCACACATATTTGTCTGACGTGGCGTTTTTGCGACCTTTTACGCTCTGCCTAATATAAGTATTCTGTATCTGTCAGGCATCTCGGACCTGAAGACCATCTCGTGGCAAGCGCCGCTCTCGGAGATGGGTATGGACAGCGTGATGGCGGTGGAGATCAAGCAGACATTGGAGAGAGATTACGAGAGCTTCCTCACTGCGCAGGAAATTCGGTTGCTGACCTTTGCGAGGTAGGCTTTAACTACTGTGCTCTTATAGTGCTATCATCATCACTTATAAATTCATAACTCGATGAAATCGTAATTTATCTAAAATCACACAGATACCAAAGCTTTTTTAGAAGTTTGAAAGAAGTTGTATTGTGTTGTGTTATTTACAGAATGTCGTTATATTGAACTGGTCAACCATTTTTGATAATACGGCATTCTGTAAATAAACTTCAATAATTGTACTCCAATCTTGGCCCGCGGATTCTTGATTAATTTACTTTTCAAGGAAAATAGAATTAATATAAATAATAAATAGTTTATAATCTTTTCGGTCACACGGCCCTTGCGCCTGCAGCTCGACTGCTGACCTCTATATGCTCTAGCAATGTGCTTAGTTTAACCCTATTTAACCTTCCAGGTTACAAAAGCTCGCAGCAGGCGATACAGCCCCCGCCCCGGCACAGGCAGCGAGTGAGGCGGCTGCCTCCGCCGGCGATAACATCCCACTTGGACTCTCCATGCTGCTGAGGAACTTCGGGAATGAGAAGGATGCTTACCAGCCGTACGTCTACCTACCGACTGTACGTATCTGTCATGTTCGTACCCTGCTTGGGATATGGAAAGCCTACATCGATCCACAGTTAGGCATAGGCCCTTTTTAAGCCAGTTTTTACAATGTTTTGCTTCGCCACGATGCCGTTTTTGATCATCTATGGCAAGTAATCATTACACCAGCATATTGCTGGAATGCTCCCTCCCTCCCAGTCGCTACCAGCCGCCAAGGACAAGTCATCGGTTCATCTGGCTAGAGGGCGTCCAACACTACGCTTGCCGTGGCGTGGCCTCCACTCGAGAACCCTCTTACTCCGCCGTCCGTCGGTTCTACGAGAGTTGTGCCCAGCTCTCTGCCACCTCAGTGTGCCACAGTTCCATACTTTAGTCTTTTGGTGGATAATCTCATTCAGGACTTTTTTCAGCAAATAGTACTAATGTTACTAAAACTGTTTCTCATAATATTTTCAGAATACCGACGATGCTGATCACATACTATTCATGATACCGGGAATAGGAAGCTTCAGCAACTCGTTTGAAGCGTTGGCCAGCAAGCTAAACACCAGAGCTTGCGCCGTACATTATAACCTATACGACAAGGAAATCACTGTAGAACAAACGTCAAAGAATCTTTACAAAGTAAGTACCTACGTTTCTTCTACACTAATTTAATATTCAAAAGAGGAAAGATTTATTTAGTTTTTTGAATTTGATAGGCTTCAAAACTACTAGACCGATTTAAAAAAAAATATAGGACAATTGTAGAATTCTAATAGTAAAATATATTTTTTAAATCTGTCCAGTAGTTTCGGAGCCTATTCAAATCAATCAAACAAACAATCAAATCTTTCCTTTTTATAATACATGTTAGTGTAGATTTTTTTGGACAGAGTATTTATAGTAAATGTACAAGTTTCAAGTAACTACGCGTGTTGAGCGCGGATTAGTACAAAGTCAACCCACAAAGCCTACGCGCGCAAGGGCAACGCGTAGGCTGCGCGTATAACTTTAGTACTAACTCGCGCAAAGCACGCGTACACGTCTGAATCTCCACTTATATTATTTTACGTTTCCAGATCATAAAATCCCAGATACGGCCCGGCACATCGTATACCCTTCTTGGATTCAGTATCGGAGTCACACCTCTTCTCGAAATCACTGCTCAGTTAGAGCAAGAAGGTAATTTTAATTATTGTTATGAAGTATGATATCTGTGATAACTTTACTAATAAACGACCGTTTTAATCTGGCATCGCCCGCGGGGTGGGCGGGGCGCGAGAGGCGCGGGGGTATAGCCACCGAGAATCGTGAGAATCAAACCCGGAACCTTTGCATCGCAGGCAGTCGCACTACCACTGCGCCACATCGGCCCTCAATTATTTATTAGAAGGCAGGCAGTTGGTGATTCTTCTCCGTAATTATGATTTCACACCGCTATCCGCTGTCCGCATCCCGACCAGTCACGGCGGGGAGAAGCCTTTGGAACTGGGCCCCATGGGCGTGAGCCTAAAACGCCACCTGCGACTACAGGTGGGGCAATGGGTGGTGAAGGTCGGACCAGCCGGGTGATTCCACATCAGCCACAATCAGCCAGCCATCGCTTGCTGGGTCATGTCCAGTAGTAGGCAGCCTCAATCATCCTCCTTGCGAGGCCTTAATATTGTCTAGCACACGTACCTCCACCTCGTCTTGATCATACTTGCAACATTCTCCACCTCATGAACTGGGATACATTTTTCTAAATGTCACGTTCTTTTGTTCACAGGCTACAAGGGCGAAGTGGTCTGTATAGACGGATCCCCTCAGTACACGAAAGAACTAACGAAACTTGTCCCGGTAGATGGCATCGAAAACTATACCATCCTCCATTCGTTCAGCCAAGCAGTCCCCGACCAACAACTGTACGAACAACTTGCGAAAAAAGTTGAAGAAATCCAGTCTGTAGATGATAAAGTAAAATTCGCTATCGAGTTCTCACCAGTAAAACTTGATTACTCGGCCGAGTTTTTCGCATCGTTCACTAAACTGACAGCGGGTCAGATTAGAATGATGACGAAACTGGATGTAGAACGTATTGCTAAAATTACATCTCCGATAACTTTGATACGTGCGGAGAAAACTTCAGTTGAAACTAGTTTAACTATGGGTTTGGATCAGTTTACCGTAGGAGGAGTAGATGTGCACATGCTTGATGCGAATCATGGTAATATTCTTCAGAAACCTGAATGCGCTGATATTATAAACAAGAGGCTCCAAGATTTAGTTGCGAAGAGTAAAAAGGCAAACCGTTTAATAGGTACGAAGTAATCAAAATTTATAAAAATAATTCATCCTTATTTCAAGGTATTAGCCATAATACTGTCCACGAGCCCTATACATTATCATCAGTTAAATACTTATTTTTATATTATCAGCTAAAATTTGTAATAAATATTTAAGTTATTTTAATGTTAAGTACTTATCTATATGTTTAAAATTTGACTGTGGTTATTTGGTTATATTATAATATAACGCATATTAAATTATTACAAACACTTCTTTTTTTATTACCATCCATTTTTTGAGATCATGAATGTCTAAAAATTTAAGTAGTATTATTAACGGGGTGTAAGATCAAACCATGAAAGTGAAAAACTTTTTCTGTAAAAGTTTCATGGTCTGATCATGCCTGCAAAGTTTTCGGTACACCGTCCCAACCTGTATACTTATATACCTCCCAAGGTGGAGTAGTGTTCATACCATAGAATAAATAATAACACTACCGTGCTATACCTATAGTTATTCCATACATGTCTATATTACACATACAAACATACACATCACACCTTAATCCCTTGCGGGGTAGGCAGAGCGTTAAGGGCCTGCCTCGAACTTTTAAAAGTCCCTTTCCGACTAATGGCAAACCAGTGTATGTGAAAGGAGCGGAATCGCCAGATTTCGCCATTATAACAAGAGTACAACTATCATTGTTATGCTGACGATGTATAGTTGTATCTTTCTGAAGAAACTGCTAGAATATCACACGCAGTCTCTCAAATGAATGAGGACTTGGCTAGAATCACTGAATGGTCATGTCGTAATGCACTTGTGCTCAATCCCAACAAGTCTAAATGTATGGAACTTGGTAGTAAGATGCAAATTGAAAGAATACAGGTTCAAAATCCCAGCATATATAAATCATGGGACCAACATTAAATACCCGTACATGAAGCTAAAAACCTGGGACTCATGAATCTAATAAAAACTTGTTTTTACCGTTTGAAGTTATTATACAGGATTGGGAACTGACTAAACCTGTGCGAATCACTAATCTTGTCGATATGCTGAATTACGGTGACGTAGTATTTGGCCCTCGTTTGCTTGCTAGACCCCACGCTTAATACATACATAAATATATAAATAAATACATCAGCCTATTGCAGTCCACTGCTGGACGTAGGCCTCCCCCAGGCAGGGTACGCCATAGGGCATGATCTCTCGTTTTCGCCATCCAGTCGCTACCAGCCGCCTTTTTTAAGCCATCGGTCCATCTATGGAAGTCGTCGACGCTACTACACTGCACTCGAGAACCCGCATACTCCGCCGTCCATCGGTTCTACGACAGATGTACCCAGCCCACTACCACTTTAGTTTGCTACACTTCCAGACTATGTCTGTTCCTTTGGTCTTTTTGCGGATAGTCTCATACGTATAGGTAATAAGCGTATAATACAGAGAGTCCAAATACGTGTTGTCGGTACTGTTTCACAATTTCACCCGGTACTCCGTCTTTGGTTCGTCTGCAGCGGCGCGTAGCGCGTAGTACTTGCTACGCTGTGTAGTGTGCTACGCTACGCAGGTTACCTACTTTGCAGTCAGTTTTATGAGCATGCATGAAAAGCTCGATGAAAGTACCTAAAAGAGACGAAAGATGATGTATGCAAGGATCGTAGCTAGTGGAAGGAAGAAGCCATTGCCTACCCCTCCTGGAAAGAGAGAGGGGGGAATTATATATGTAGGTAGGTACGTAAGTTATACTTGAAAAAAATATCCTAGACGACTCTCTTTGCTCACATTGATGATACAAGTTTAATAAATACGTTTTATAACGAGTACATAAATGTATGATACTGCCATTTACATATAGCCCCGTCGCGTGTCGTCACCCTAGTACATTATCTTATTCATCTGTGGTGTCGTCGGTTTAAAAACATAATAGTAGTTTATGCAACTGTCGTATAATGGGGGTCATTAGAATGCGAGTGTCTGTTTATCACACGAGGCGCAGCCGAGTGTGATAATAGTTTGACACGAGCATTCTAATGCCTAGTTATAGCAGTTGCATACACTATTTTATCTACACTCTCCAAAAAAACTCAGAAACACTTTTCTAAACGTACGCACCGGCCATTGCAAGGCCCGATACAAGGACAAATTCAATACGAGAACGTAATATGGCTTGATATGAATTTTTAAAAATCTATACTTTAGCAGTTGTTTAGATGTGGAGTCTTAACAATAACTTAACTAAACAACTGAACAACATCTGAACAACATCTGATCAACAACTGAACAACATCTGAACAACAACTGAACAACATCTGAACAACATCGAAACAACAACTGAACAACATCTGAACAACATCTGTACAACAACTGAACAACAACTGAACAACATCGGAATAACATCTGAACCACGACTAATCAACATCTGAACAACAACAGAACAAAAACCTATTAAAACAACTGAACAACATCCGAAAAATTACCGTACAACAACAACTGTCAGGTGCGGCGGAAGATAGCGATTTGAGTATTGGAAAAAAAAACTTCGTTTCATTTCTCAACTTTATCGTATTAAGAGTTTTGTCATTAAGTCATTACGCTTCTGTAATTTATAGTAAACCCTAGTTTTTATAGGCAGAATGCATAAAGTAGGTCATTATGCATCTGTTTTCGAATTCATAATTCAAACATTATGAGACGAGTGTATATAAAATAAATAAATATAAAAGAACGAGGCGGTATAGCCTTGGACCTTTGCCATATTGACCGGCGTTGCCAGACATCCCAAAACGTATGGTTACCGATCCCTTTGGCTATGTACTGTCTCTTTCATGTATGGTTGAATTCACCGTCTTTTTTTCGAATGATTAAGACAAGACACTCTTTAGTGTAGCAAAACCTGTCTCTAGTCACTGTGCAAATGTACATTTAATATAGTGAACTTTCACGGTCGCTATTCGGGTCCATACCACACTCCACCCACGTGTTTTTACGTCGTCGGCTATCTATAAATCCAGAATGTGATATTTCCTTATTTCGGGCCAGAAAAGACCTTACAAACAAAAACGGGTCAACCAAACTGATTTTAGAAACCGTCCCTACTAAATGGCAATATGGAACGTAATCATCGATGGAATCTGGCAACACTATTTTTGACATTTGATAAGATAAATAACATAACCTCGAAACCGAAAATATATTATTTTCTTTTCTCTGTTTTTATGGAAACTAATATGGAATGGGTGTAACGAGAAAAGTTCTTAACTGGTACGCCAGACTGGCGCCCGCTCGTGGCCATGTCACCCCCCCTTACGAGCATGTCGTGCAAATTGGTGATCCTAGGTTACGTAAAGTTTCGGAGCCGGTTCCTCTGGATAAAATAAAATCTAAGGAAGTCCAAACAGTGATTCAGAAGCTACAGTATGTACTTATTAAATACGGCAGCGTTGGTATGTCTGCGCCTCAAATTGGTGTTAATATGAGGATATTTGCTATGAGGCAAACAGTCAAACAGATTTCAGCTGTACATAAGGAAACAGTTGCACATAAGGGTATATATGAAATTCCTTTTACTGTAAGTAAGTACTGTGTGCTTCTTTTTAATGTTTAATAAAGATTCAACAAAATTTTCATGCAATAATCTTGTATTTTAGGTCTTCATAAATCCCAAGTTGAAAGTGGTTGATTATGTGAAAGTAATACATGCGGAAGGTTGCGAGAGTGTACGGGGATTCAACGCCGATGTGCCACGATATAAAGAAATCCAAATATCAGGTATTATCCCTTTTTAACTGCATTTGCAGATGTATTTTACCTTTCAACCTCCACAATATACATTTGAGATAGAAATAAAATTCCTCGGGTGAGTTCCTGCTCCCCACCCAACAGTCAAGTGTAGATTTCATGGCCCTTAGACTAGAAAATTAAAGAGTTCAAAAAAAAAATGAGATAGAAAGTTTTGAGTAGTTACTCATCCTCTGTTATCCTATAATAACAACCAACATATTGTATAGTGCAGCTAAGTAGTTATAACTATGTGCCAGTGAAAAAGGTACTTTACCAACTCATAATAAAAAAGGTACTGTATCAAAGAAGTATTGATTCTTGCCTGTTAACCATATGGTGCCTGTTAAGGGTACCATCACCCCATTTCCACCTATGGGTGTCATAAGAGATAAATTCAGGGAATAGGCAGCAGGGGTCCCTGTGAATATAATGCAACACCTTGTACCACACTCGCCAATCTGCCTACGAAGCAAGTATGGTAAATTCACCCCAATAAGTCGAGCTCTGTCCAGCAGTGGATAGTTGAGGCTGTTGTAGTTTGTAGAAGTAGATTGTGGTGACCATTTGTGCTTACCAAACATAGATAATCATTCATACATACGAGTACACCAGCCTGTTGCAATCCACTGCCGGATGTAGGCCTCCCCCAGGGTACGCCATAAGGCACAATCTCTCGTTTTCAATAGATAGTCTCAATGATTTAACCCTTGAACAAGCAGAGCATGTCAAATTTATATTGGTTTGGAAATCTATTGCGGGTAGCTAATGTTCAATTTTAGGTGGGAACATTCTTCCCTTGGCCTTATAAAGGTTTAACATCCTTTTCAGGATATGACCAGACAGGCGAACCCACAACCAAGACCTACAAACAATGGGCAGCTAGGATAGCCCAGCATGAGATGGACCACCTGGATGGGAAACTTTACACGGACATAATGGACAAGAAGTCTTTATGCTGCACATGCTGGGAGGAAGTGAATTTGTCACAGGGGAGAGTGGTCTTACCTTTTACACCTGAATAATATTACAGATTTTTAATAGGATAGAATAAAAATAATTTTAAGTTTGAATGAAGTTTATTAAAAAATACATGATGTTGAAAGAAACAGACTTCTTTTTACTAAAATATATGATTTATAAATAATATATATCTTTTAGTGCTTTGCATATTAATTTACAATCAAAGTGACTAACTATTTTATGTGTTTACTGATATTCAAGTAAGAAAATACACTGCATTGATTTATATATTTATTACCTATTTATTATATAGAAGGAACTCGAAGGTTTCATGTGTATTACAATTTTAGGCGACAGGCTGCTATCCTGTCAAATGAAATGAAATTATCCAAAGAATACTATACTCTCACTAAATTATCTTTATTCAATGTAAAAAAAGTACTATCACATTGACGTCATGATTCGTCATTGTTGAAAAAGAAATTTGTATAACACAATTTTCTTCTTTTTTTTAGCATTTTTGTATTATCCTAAGAGAAAACCGGTTTGGGTGGGATAATTTTTTTAAATAATTCACTGCCTCGGTTGGCCAGTTTAGGTTAATCATAATCACATCAAACTTTCTACATTTTACACCAATCTTTTTATATCAATCTATAATCATGTATAGATACATGCTGTGACACTACAGTGATACATGGTTTTTCTGAATCAGTCCTAAAATATTTCCTGAAAGCTCTGTCTACCCCGCAAGGGATGCAGCCGTGATATGTGTATGTATGTGTGTGTACTGAGTATAATCTAAACTTGGCTCACTTCAAAAATTTGGCCCATAGCCTGTCCTAGCTATTGATCTATCTATTAATTTATTAATTGAGGTTTATTCAATAAAAATACAGAATTTAGGAATTCTTCTTATCCTCCTTGTTCTCCTCGATTTCAAGCATCTTCTCTTTATCATCAGACTGGTTCACATCATCAGAGGTGTCAGCCTCTTTGGCTGCTTCCTTGGTCAACTCCTCGAACTCTTTTTCGGCATTCTCCAGGTCCTCTTTAGTGATGTCTAGGTCAGGAAACCGCCTCTGGAAAAAACGTTTATTGACGTGTGATCTGCTGGACATGGTCTCAGCATGGCAGAATACAACAGCAGCGAGGGCTGAGCGATCCGCGTCCCGCAGCGTTGCTCTTGTATTTTGACGTAACTACCCCGCGAGCGACCGGCCCACGCTTGCAGCCCGCTTGACGCAGCGTTGGTGTCAATGGTTTCGCCGAGCGAGATCGATGGTTCAGTGGTTACATCATTGGCGGTGCCGGCTTAGAATAAAATCACCCCATATCATACTGACGCCCTGACGTAAAAAGCGATGATTAACGGAATATTTAGGCAGCAGCGTTCACAGTGTATGAAACACCTTGTACTGTGCCAGTGATGCCTTGGGGGTGTCGTGTTTAGCAATGTGTGGGACAACATTTTTGGGGACTTAGCTGTGAATTTTAAGGTTTTCCACCAACATAGATGCACAAAAAAGATAATTAACCAAACATAGACATTTAATGTAAACTCTAAACTTTTTGGGGTTTATGTGCTTTACAATCTGAATTTTGGGGGGGTTTCTGGGAAGATTTGGAAGAAGACGAGAACAACTTTCTTAATTTTGATGTTTATGGGGGATTTTTGCTAGAGAGGTACGGTCGCTAGTAAAATTCGATCAATCTACTCTGTGCATCGCTTAAAAAGCTGCCTCGCCGCAGCAGCCAAGATGCAGACTATAATTCGGCCCTGACTCACCTGCAATTCCTTGAGCGTATCCTCCATGCTCTGGTTCTGTGCTCGCAGCCTGCTCGGCAGCGTGAAGCAAGATCCCAGTAGCTTCAGCATCAGCCACACCAGCGCCGTCAGCACTCCATACGTCACCATGGCCTTCCCCATCGCCCAGAAGTCTACTGACACCTGCTGGTGCTTCATTGTTGAGGGTTTTTTTTACAACTCCAATGTTATAATGCCGTCGTCGAAGATGAGAACGTTTCTCTAATGACAGAAAAGCTTCTTCAATTGTATAACTCCTAAAGGTAAGAACTTCGAATGCTTCGATTTTAGAACGATGGAACGGTTTTAAATGTTGAACGCTTTTCTATGGTAAAAACGCTTCCTTTTTCGTAAATATTTTCGGGTTTCTTACATTTCCAGGTACGCTGATCTCAAAATTAAATAAATTATTATTGTCACTGATCTTCGTACTTTGCTGTTATTTATGTCTGCTTAGACTTCCTCCAAAAGCTGATCCTGACTCTCTGTACAAGCGCAGCGCCGCGTTGCCTTTGCTGCGTGAAAGCGCTTCTTAGGACAGACAACCGGGAGGTATGGTTCATAATTCTAGCACAGTTACACGTAAACTTTTTCAGTTTACAAGTACTGTTACAGTCTGAGGCTACGGCTATTTTCGTAGCGCGTAGCAATGCCTACGCCGTAGACTCTACTTGACAAACTTATGGATTTATTATTTATTTCTCGACGTGAACATGAAACCGATGCACGTGTTAGAATGGCCTATTTCCCATAGTTTCAATGTCAGCTGCCTCACGAATTATTGATGCGGTATGCAGAGGTACCGAATCAATGTCGTAGTAATACTTAATTTCAAAATGATGAACGTACTACGAAAAAATAAAATTACTACGGTTTGCATTGCTTGCTACGGCGTAGTAATATCGTAGAAATTGAGAATGCGAGAGGTGTGGATCAGAATTTTTAGACTAATGATACGTACGTACCTACATGTCGAGTGGTACCGGCTTAGAATAGTATCACCCCAATTCTACCCGTGGGTGTCGTAAAGGCGACTTACGTATAATCATCCAAGGAATGGGCAGCAGCGTTTCCTGTGAATGTAAAATCTTGCATTGCATTACCAAGCGTGTTGAGTATGGCAATAAGCCCGACAGGGGAAGGCCCATGTACAGCAGTGGACTGTTGTGGCTATTAGTAAATATCAAACAAGCATAAGTAATAAATTAAAACATTTAACAACACTACTGCTTTCCGAGATAAAGTCTACCCTATGACACTCGGTATAACGTAAGTATTCTTCCGATACAATTCCAATTCGAATCTATTCAGTGGTTAACGAGTTTCATTCAGTCCTTTAAAGAATCGCACCTATATACACACATACAGGAACTCTAAAAAATTACACTCCCTTTTTGGTTGGGCAGTCGTGTAATAACGGTCCTGAACTGTTTAATAAGAATAAAAAGCAAGTTCTAAAATAATGTTAATCAAATGTTGTCGACCCGCGCAATCGATACACGATCGCCCATGTAATTACTCATTCGTGAGACGGGGACAGCTGGGCACCATACCGCTAAGTGACGAAGGAACATGGCTAGAAATGTGAAAAAAAAGTTGCCTAACACTTCTTCGTCAAGTCGATTCTCTTTTCGTGTGGGACACCGAATAGTCAAAGACCCGATGAACCCTGGTGTCAGAGTTTTTCAACCGCCGTCTACTAGTAGTAGGCCTCTGACATGGTTGTGTAACGACCGCCGTCTATGTAATCATAGACAGCAAACGGGGCCGACGGCTTAACGTGCCCTCCGAAGCACGGAACCATCTCTCTTTTCGGACAATCAGGTGGTTCAGCCTGCAATGTTCTAACCAGACCGGGAACAAATTCACAGAGTGATAAATATCAACTTTATGAGTGTCCCACCGAGAATCGAACCCGGGACCTTTGCGTCGCAGGTTGTCACACTACCACTGCGCCACATCGGCCGTCAAGTCGATTGGTAAATAGAGATGCGCCTACTATGGTTTTGGTCAACGAGCCGACTAATCGGCTTAAAATCAGTCGACTAAAGTACCGACGTTCCATTCCAATAAGTCGTATTTGGCAGCCCTCAGATTCGTGATAATACTACGGCAGAGGGTCCATTTTCTTTTGTTGACATCTCTTTTAGTATGGAGATGACAGCTGTCAAATACAACTCATTGGAACGGCGGTACTTTAGTTGCCGACTAGATCATTACTTTGTTGACGTTTGGCGAGAAGAAATTGCGTGTGTACTCGTTTTTTAATCCATGTCTACCAACAGTAGTGGTTTTGAACATTTTAAGTAGATTGGAACATTTTAAGATGCATTTTTCTAATCACTACATAGTATAAAATCAAGTCGCTTCCCGTTTGGTGTCTCCTTATATCTTTAGAATTACCCAACGGATTTTGATGCGGTTTTTTTTATTTGATAGAGTAACTTGAGAGGAAGGTTTATAAGTATAATTTATTCCGGAAAATTGTCACTTTCCCATGGGAAACCGGGTAGCCCAACTGGTACTAAACTTTTGACCCCCTTTTGACACCTTTAAGGATTAAAATTTCAAAAATGCTGAAACACGTATTTAATTATTTTAAGTTATGAGTCTAATTAGAAATTTTGAAATAGATCACATTTAAGATAAAAAACTTTCATACAAACTTTTAAGCCCCTTTTCACCCATTTAAGGGTAAACATTTCAAAAATGCTGAAACACATGTTTAATTATTTTAAGTTATTAGTCTAATCACAAATTTTGAAACAGATCACATTCATTTAAAAAAACGAACTTTCATACAAACTTTTAACCCTATTAATTGCTATAATTTCAAATAATATGCTGAAATGCTGAAACACGTGTTTAATTATTTTAAGTCATAAGTCTAATCACTAATTTTGAAACGTATCACACTTAAGACAACGAATTTTCATACAAAGATTTAACCCCCTTTTCATCCCTTGGGGGATTGAAAAAACGGAATTTCATCTATAATAGTTGCTTTATTACATAAAAAAACTTCATGTCCAAGTTTTATTTCTCTAGGTGATCCGTTTCAAAATTAGTGATAAGACTTATGACTTAAAATAATAAAACACGTGTTTCAGCATTTTTGAAATTTTAATACTTAAAGGTGTCAAAAGGGGGTCAAAAGTTTACTACCAGTTGGGCTACCCGTTTTCCCATGGGAATGTGACAATTTTCCTGCATAAATTATACTTATAAACCTTCTTCTCAAGTTATTCTATCTAATAAAAAAACGCATCAAAATCCGTTGGGTAATTCTAAAGATATAAGGAGACACCAAACGGAAAGCGACTTTATTTTATACTATGTAGTTTGATGTAGTGGTACAATTTTAGCGTCCACCTCCGTCAATGCATCTTGCCAATATAAAGTCTCGCTTCCAAAGTCTGTCCCTGTCTGTTTGTTTGTTTGTATGCTTAAATCTCCAAAACCACTAAACGGATCTTGATGAAGTTTTTTTAAAAGATAGAGTGATTCAAGAGGAAGGTTTTTATGTGATATTTATGTCGGGAGAAGGTCTGTTTCCCGTGGGAAATCCGTTAACAGCGGGTGAAACCGCTGGGCGGGTCGCTAGTTGTCAATATAACAATAACAGTAGTGACAGATTAGACACGTAGATTCTCATAAAGTGAAATTTGAGATGGTTCACAACACAATCACCTGTCCATCCACCACCAGTATCCGATCTAAATGACAGATTAAAGATGGCGGATAAATTAAAAATATGGCCTCCGTCACGACATCTGTCAGTGATTTTACAAATTTGTAATGCCAAAGATGGTGCTAGTAGTTCTAAAATACACGATTCGGACAAGAACTGCAGAAGACGCCTTAGCACCGTAGACGACATAGCCCCGTTTGACCGTCCATGAAAATTCAATGTCACTATTACAGCCATATTACAGCCGACTAATCGGCTACTCAGTCGACTAAAAACTTTGACGGCATTGGTAACTTAAATTTTCTTGGTCCTGTGTTGTGCTTTGTGTTCTTTTTTTTTTTTTTTTTTTTTTATTAATGATGGGTTTGCTCTTGACTCTAGTCTAGGTCATAGGACAGAGACAGAGTCTAAGATGGAGCGAGCTCACCCAGAAGAAGCCTGTTCACTCTTACTTTGAAGAGATTAGGGTTGTATGTTCACACAAATTTGTTGATTGGCTGTTCAACCCTATTCGTATTTCAATCAATGTGGCATGTACTGTCGTATTGTAAGCATGACGAAAAACCTGCTATGGTCTAAAGGGTTCATAGATCAAGCTTCTAGAAGATGAAAAGTCTGAAGTTGGATGGGTATTCGGTCCACCTGACCGAATAAGAAAGCATTTAGCCAAAGTTTTAAAAGGAAATGGCCATTTCGTTTGGTTAGTGTCGCTTATCGATATATTTACTTATCGACATCATTATTATTTGTACAAGCTAACACTAGTAAAGACTTCTGTTGTTACTGTGTAGGTAATTTTGTACCATCTGTTTAGTAATTATACCTGTTCATAATTTTTTCCAGTGACAATGTAATTTGTACTGCTTCAAAGGCCACTAAGTAATACATTTTTAATATTTATTACTAATAATATTTCTTACGTGTTCCATTCGTAAGAAATTTCAATACATTGTATTAATACGGTACTAATAAATGCACCATAACAAAAGTTTTTTATGCGATCTAATACACACACTCAGATATACAGGGTGTTAGAAAAAGTACTGCGTTCCTTTCAAGGAATGCACCAGCTCGTGAAACATGGAAAAGTTTTTCAGTTTCATGGGCTGGTTCATTCCTTGAAAGGAACGCATTACTTTTTCTAACACTTTCTATAGGGTGAAATTTTACTAGTGACCGATAGCGAAAACTCAGATCGGTCTGGTGATAAGAAACTTTCCAAAAAAACATAGGTTGAAATATGAAAAAACTAACTTAGACTTTCCATACAAAATTGCCAATCAGCTGATTTGAGTTACTACCTATGGAAGCTCAAAATATCTTTGCCTTATTTCGGTTTTTTTCTGGGGTTTTCAGTATCGGTCACTAGTAAAATATCGAATTATATATCACGCCTTTATCCCTTGCGGGGTAGGCAGACCGTTAAACGCCGTAAAATACGGTCACTATCGCCACGTCTGATAAATATTCGAGGGCTGTACCGGAAAATCGTGTATCACTATAGTGACAGTTTGTTGCCTAAAACTGTAATACACATGAAACCTTCGAGTCCTTCAGTCGCCTCTTACGACACCCTCGGAAACGAAATGGGGTGATGCTATTATAAGCCGGCATCACACGGCAAAGATCTAAGAATGGCTAATAAAAGTACATGTTAAAATTCTTTGATAAATATTTATTCAAATCTACATTAGTTAAATAAATGGTTATATGCTCAAAAGTTCATCTAATGCTGGTCTGGAATTATTTATTAACAATGGAAAGAAAGCAACCAAGTGTACCTTAAATGACAAAAAATATAAGTAGCTTAAAAATTTCAACGTTTCTACAACTAAACAGTTTTTAGCACATAAAGTGACTGAGATATTGGATACAGTTTATGTATGGGAAGTTTTAAATATTTTTTATAAGTATTTCGTTTGACTTTTGTTCACTAATAGAAGTTATTGAGTTGAATGTGCTAATTCACCCAATGAAATATTGCAAGTATGATTTTGAGCATATTTTTTGTCCCATGTTGCCATTCCCAGTAATGCCAGTACTTCGATACTTAAGTTGGTCGTTACGTGCCATCACAGTTGAGTATTACAATATTAATGGCCCCAATTCGGGAAATACATTACCTTAAATTAGCGCTGTCACTTTCAGTCAAGAGAATGTAATTCCCGAATTGAGACCAATATCTAATATTTGCTAAATAAACGTTTTAGCTTGTTACATTTTCAATACGCGTAAAAATATTTAGGAGAAATAGAATGAACAAAATGTCTTATAATAGGTACCTACTAAGAAAGTTAAAATATGTAATATTGAACAAACAGTTAGGTTATAAAACTGCAAAGGTTAAGAACAGGTAGGTTATTTACAAGATGACTTTATCTCGTATTATATACAAACTAGCGGCCTACCCGTTTTCCCGTGGGAATGTGACTTTTTCTCTTGAATTACTCTATCTATTAAAAAACCGCATCAAAATCTGTTGCGTAGTTTTAAAGATCCAAGCATAAAATACCCGCCTAGAACACTGGAAGCGACTTAATTTTATACTAAGTATGGAGTGATTTAGCGCCAACGCTGCGTCGAGCAGGCTGCACCAGTGGGTTAGATTCGGCAAAATTCAAGAGTAGGGCTGCGTGACGCGGGTCGCCCAACCCGCGCTGCAGCCCGCTCGTCGTAGCGTTGACGCTTATACCTACAGTACACTGTATTATAGTTTAATCGGATCTACGCGCGGGATTATCAGTAGGTAATTTGCCGTGTGGCGCCGGCTTAGAATAGCATCACCCCATTGCTTTCCCGTGAGCGTCGTAAGAAGCGACTAAGGGACTCTAGGGTGTGTATTGCAATTTTAGGCGATGGGCTCACAACCAGTCACTATGGCGATTCACAATTTTCCAAATAACCCTCAAATATTTGTTAGACGTGGTGTAAATGTCCATCTTTTTTGGCCGTTTACGCTCTCCCTACCCCGCAAGGGATTACCGGCGTGATATGTGTATGTATGTATGCGCGGGATTATTAGTAGGTAAACATAAGTAAGTAGGGATTATTATTAGATATTTATTAGAGGTAAATATCTTGCATGTTTACCTACTAATAATCCCGCGCATAGACCCGATTAAACCATAATAATGTGTACAAAGCGCGAAAGACGTAAACAAATGTATAGTACACTAAATGGTTGTTATATTGTTTGTTTTTTATAGGGTGGCCAGTAAATATTATAGAATTAAAGAAAAAGTAATAACACATATCTACCTAGTACCTACATGTTTACTTTAAAACGTAATCACGTAATGTAGCTACTTTCAAATTGTTGTCAGATTCCAGTAAAATATAAGTTGCATGCAGGGATGCAGGTGACATGATCACAGAAACTATTTGGAGTTTTATTACAAATATTGACATATAAAGATCAGTTTATTGAGAGTTTAGGCAAGTAGTTAGAAAAAGTGTGTAACAAGCTGAAAGGAGGTCAAGGTGGAAATATGAAAAAAATTGACGTCCTGTAGTAAATTAACCAGCTGATCGTCGATTTTGTACAGGATACCTTATTTTTTTTTAATATTTTGAGCTATGTTCCAAGTCGTTCAGTTTCATGAGTACTTATACAGCTTAGTAACGAGGAAAAATATTCAGATAGAAAACATAAGACATTTCTGGACGCACTGTATAAAGGCAAGTACTTCTAGAATATAAAATTATATATATCATAAACTTTATATAATATTTAAGTAGATAAACGCTTGATATTTTTATTGCCATTTTGTGAATGACAAATTGCTGAGTATTCTCTTGTTTTTCTCGCCAGCTGCCTATACTCAGCAGTGGGTAGATGTGGGCTGATATGATGATGATGATGATGAATGACAAAAATCCTGTTGTAGTCTTTCATATGTTTGAAAAAGCGTTTCAAATAGTTACGTAGAAACAATTTGATATAATCATTGAAATATTATATTTCTGACTGTTAATATTAACTTACATGAAATAACTCTATTATTTGATAAAATGTTACATGGTAATGATATAATTATATAAAATAATAAAATAGTTAAATCGTGATTTTTGGTTATCATTATAAATAACCATAAGACCAGCAAAACGGGACACGAAGTCGACAAACGACCCGATGAACGCAGGTAAAAAAGTTACATGAACTGAGTTAAATAGATATATTTTACATACTGTTTATAAAGGACGGTGTACCGAAAACTTTGCAACAGACCGTGAAACTGAACAACGTTAACTTACGGTCCTATCTTGGGAAACGATTTTTTTTTGTCATAATAAGTTCAGTATTGTCACCTTTGCAACGCGAGTCACCGCCGTCCGCTAAAAGTGCCAACATTTTTTTTAACATGGCTGGGAAAGAAGACGGCGCACTTTTCATACAAAATTACCCCACGTCCTATAACAATGTGACGTATCTCAAAAAAAAGGAAAAAATGCATGTAAAAATATGTCATACTCAAAAACTTATATTTTTCACACCAACATAAAAAAAAATTGCAATGAAAACTACTTCAGGGGCAACTGTAAAAATACGTTTTTACGAGTATTTATGAATCGATAAAAAAAAATATCATCATCATCATCATATTGTGTGGGACACCGACCCGACGACCCGATGAACCCTGGTGTCAGAGTTTTTCAACCGTCTAGTTTTTCAACTAGGCTCTGACATGGTTGATAACGTACGCTATCTAAGTATTTATAGACAGCGACTGGGACCGACGGCTTAACGTGCCCTCCGAAGCACGGAATCATCGTACTTTCGAACAATCAGGTGATTCAGGCCTGCAATGTCCTAACCAGACTGGGGACCATATTACAGGAGATAAAAATGCAAGTGAATAATGAGTTGTATCTCGATCCTCGATTGAGAAAAAGAGAGAGAGAGAGAGAGGTCCGTGCACATCCAAGTTTGGCTAACCCGGCTCGTGAGATGAAACAACTGTAACAAATCGGGTCTTTTTTCCGTGTTTGTAAGTATTTCGTTTGGTTAATGCATGTATCTGCTTTCTGCGCCGAGGTCCCGGATTCGATTCCCGGTGGGGACAAAAGTTGATATTTGACAATTTATCACTTTGGGTATGGTCCCCAGTCTGGTTAGGACATTGAAAGTCTGAATCTCCTGATTGTCCGAAATTACGATGATTCCGTGCTTCGGAGGGCACGTTAAGCCGTCGGTCCCAGTCGCTGTCTATAAATACTTAGATAGCGTACGTTATCAACCATGTCAGAGCCTAGTTGAAAAACTAGACGGTTGAAAAACTCTGACACCAGGGTTCATCGGGTCGTCGGGTCGGTGTCCCACACAATATGATGATGATGATGATAATTTTTTTTTTATCGATTCATAAATACTCATAAAAACGTATTTTTACAGTTGCCCCTGAAGTAATTTTCATTGCAATTTTTTTTATGTTGGTGTGAAAGATATAAGTTTTTGAGTATGACATATTTTTATATGCATTTTTTCCTTTCTTTTGAGATATGTCACATTGTTATAGGACGTGGGGCAATTTTGAGCCTTCTTCTTTGCTAGTTTTCAAAAAATTGTATACCTAAATTTTTATCTGTAGTATGCTGATTGGTAATTTTATATCGTAGGTCGAAATTTTATCTCATTTACCAAGATAGACCCCTTTAAACGTTGTTCAGTTTCATGGTCTAATTATGCCTGCAAAGTTTTCGAAACACCGTCCCTTGCACCCGGCAGCCTTCTAGCTAGGTGAAATTAAACTAGAATTTTAAATAGTATTGTCTTCTTAAAGTATCGCTATCTCTCTCTTTACCGAACTTAGCATCCAATGCTTCTAAGATATTTGGTATGATATACAATGCTACATAATATCTGTATAAAAGTAAAGTATTAAGTGGTTCTTATACATGATGGCCAGAGTAGTCACGTCCACAGACAAAATTCGAATGCCTTATACTGAGGGCTATTCGAATCACCTCTATGTATGTACCGCGATTTTATGTAGTTTCCAAATTATTCAACTTTTAAAGTTGTATGGAAAAAATTACTGGCAGGCTTCTTAACTCCTTTTTTTGACTGTAAAAGGGCTTTTTGAGCGGTCGTTTTATGGAGCATTATCTTCAGGATTTCTAATTTCTAGTCTACAAAAAAAAGTAAAAATGGCTGCCAGTCGATATTAAATGTTAAAAAAAAACGGACACCACAAAACATTACGGAACATATATGGTGGTGATTCGGATACACTCTCACTATAAGGCATTCAAAGTTTATATTTGGATGTTACTATTCGGGCCACCCTGTATATCAATGGTCTGTTTGCATTGAACTAAGCCTTCAGGGTTATTTTTTAATTCAGTTTGCATAATTATCAAACTGTCACTCATTTTAATTAAATCATTAAATCGATTACGATAAACGAGAGTAGGTAAGTTGATTTTACAATTTATTATTATTTTTCAATGCATCACTTGTACTGAGGAAAAATCCTATTTAGTAGATATTTATTCCCAATTTCAATTATAGTTTCATGGTAAATCTATCTAATATTTATGACTCTTCTTAGGTGGGAAACTGAGTCGACAAACGACTCACGAGTCATGGCTTCAACGTGATATTTAAGAGTTGGGTTATCTTGCAAACTTTGCGTACTGACTAAAATTTAACCTGTTTAAAACCTATGATGTAGGTTTACGCAACTTATTTGACATATCTGATCTGTGTGATCTGTCGACCACCGTCAAGAACCAGATAAAGACATATCTTAACCAGCCGAAAAGTTAATAATAAATATATATAAGTATATTGAGTAAACTTTTATTTTAATATTCATTAAGAAAATTGTGCACGATTTATCAGCCTCACCTTATGCTATCTCTCTACCGTAGGACTGCTGGAAGACCTGCTGTGTCATTTTTCTTTAATCTTGTGTACAATAAAGAGTGAAATAAATAAATAAGTTAAACTGGGCAGGGTTCAGCTGAACTAAACTCTTGATCAAATAAAATACAAGTAAGTCTCGTAAACCTACATCATATAAAATGAGTGATACTTATTTATTTAATAATAAAATTGTTTAAAAGTTATCTAGTTTTACATGCTACACTTATCCCTCATTAGAATATAATAAGTATTATCAAGATAGTAGAAGAATAATTTAGTATATTATATACATATCGGTGTACACTTTGGTTAATGTTTGTATAACAGCAATCAGGGCATGTTCTGTATGCATTCCTTTATTTGTGTCCACGCTTGCAGGTTCTGGAAAAAAAAACATCTTTTAAAAACGGGGAGACACGAGTCGGACTCACGAATTAAGGGTTCCGTATCCTTATTTAAATAACCCTGGCTGGACACGCTCGCTAGTCATCTGGAAACCAAATTATTGAAAAATAAATACCTACAAAGGTTCACAATAAAACTATTTTTAACGGATTTAAGTTGCGTTTATTTCGGATTTTACAATTTTGCGTGGAATGGAACCGGGACGTTACGCTAGGCAATTAAGAAATAGATGGCGGTGGAACAAAAATAATTTATATTCTAAATAATGACGTCTAACACCTTAGTCATCCGTGACCACGGGCTCTTTAAAGAGCTCGAAACGTAGGAATTGTAAAATCCAAAATAAACACAACTTAAATCCGTTAAAAATAGTTTAATTGTGATGCGTAATACTTGTGCAAACTCAAAAAAATATTACCTACGAAGGTTATTTAGAGTCGCTAAGACCTTATAAAAACTACGCGTTTTAGTAATGTTTTGTAATTTTACTAAAAGTGGCCACTTTTAGCATTTTTTGGAATACATAACCAAATCGCACAGTTTTACAAGGTTATATTGCTCCTAAATAATCTTTGTAGTTATTTATTGCCACGAATTGATACTGTGGTTTCCAGGTGACTAGCGTGTCCAGCCAGGGATTTATTCCTGTTTGGAGGCGCCATTGGGCTCTCACACTACCTTAATTGGCTCCGTGGCGGGGCGTTGCGTTATTGCTCTCAGGATCTAAAGGTCCCAGGTTCGATAACGCGACCTACCTTTTTGGCCGCTTTGACTTGTAACGTGATGAAGCTGACTAACGTTTCGTGGATATCCTTGTCTTTCTGCTTTTGGAAGTATTCTATTTCTACCAGCGCCTTTTTGTTGAATTCTCTGAAAAATAAATGCCATTTTTCAGCGGTTTGTTTGAAACAATAAAATTGATTGTAGAGGTATATACGGGGTGTAAGGGACAGCCTATACTGATAGGGTGCATGCAGACCATGAAACTGAACAACTTTCCCCTAGGAACAACCCTTTTTCAGAAAAAACATATGACAGGAATCGTCAAAAAAATTATCTCCCATACAAAATCAAGAGTAACTGACTGCCATTACCATTGAAAGAAATTTTTTTTGGCGTATCCTGAAATATATTTTCTTAGGAAGTTGTTCGGTTTGATGGTTTTAATGCACCCTATAAGTATTCGGAGGGCTGTCCCTTACACCATATATATTTAAAAACTAAATTTTGTGGTGCAACAGACACCTATAAGGGGTACAGGGATGGTGAACCGACATGATCAGACCATGAAACTGAACATCTTTCACATGTTAAACGTCGTATTCCATTCAATGCGTTTATTATAATTCATTCTATATTGAATCATAAATAACAATAGGTACTCTCAAACGTGCGAATTGTTTCGGCCTGAACCAAAGAGGTTTCATGATGGACATTCGCGAGTTTGCGACAATATTCCCAATTAGCTAGGATCGTAAGTAAAGCGACTTACTCTAAATCAGCCTTGGCCTTCTCAATAGCTGTTTTATCAGCCTCTATCTTGCAGTCCAGTGCTCTGGTGGTTTGGTCGCGGACTATATCGGGGTCCGTCATGCCGAACATTCTAGACATGATTGTGAAAGTGACTTACTCTAAATCAGCCTTGGCCTTCTCAATAGCTGTTTTATCAGCCTCTATCTTGCAGTCCAGTGCTCTGGTGGTTTGGTCGCGGACTATATCGGGGTCCGTCATGCCGAACATTCTAGACATGATTGTGAAAGTGACTTACTCTAAATCAGCCTTGGCCTTCTCAATGGCTGTTTTATCAGCCTCTATCTTGCAGTCCAGTGCTCTGGTGGTTTGGTCGCGCACTATATCGGGGTCCAGCATGCCGAACATTCTAGACATGATTGTGAAAGTGACTTACTCTAAATCAGCCTTGGCCTTCTCAATGGCTGTTTTATCAGCCTCTATCTTGCAGTCCAGTGCTCTGGTGGTTTGGTCGCGCACTATATCGGGGTCCGTCATGCCGAACATTCTAGACATGATTGTGAAAGTGACTTACTCTAAATCAGCCTTGGCCTTCTCAATGGCTGTTTTATCAGCCTCTATCTTGCAGTCCAGTGCTCTGGTGGTTTGGTCGCGCACTATATCGGGGTCCGTCATGCCGAACATTCTAGACATGATTGTGAAAGTGACTTACTCTAAATCAGCCTTGGCCTTCTCAATGGCTGTTTTATCAGCCTCTATCTTGCAGTCCAGTGCTCTGGTGGTTTGGTCGCGCACTATATCGGGGTCCAGCATGCCGAACATTCTAGACATGATTGTGAAAGTGACTTACTCTAAATCAGCCTTGGCCTTCTCAATGGCTGTTTTATCAGCCTCTATCTTGCAGTCCAGTGCTCTGGTGGTTTGGTCGCGCACTATATCGGGGTCAGTCATGCCGAACATTCTAGACATTAGGCCAGACTTGCCCGCCGCCGCGCGCCCTCGCTCCGACACCCTGGAACAAGAACAACATTTTACAGATAAGGAACGTTAAGGCGGCATCAGTCCCAAAAAGTAAGTCCGGTACGATGACGGCTCGGATCCGGAAAAACCGAACATTCATTGAATTATTAAAATATATACACAAATATTTCAAAATGTAAGCCCATAGATTCTTTAGTCAATTAATGAGGAAGAAGAGGACACAAAATAAAATATGGAATGATGGATAACAAGCAAACTGTTCAGGTTATTAGTCAAAAAATGGACCAAAAACGCAAATAAGAGTTAACTTTGCTATTTTTTTATCGAGGCAATTTCAGTAGGTAAATCGTGTTTTGAGCCCCATAGTTTTATAACATATATTTTGAAGTTAACTAAGAAAAACATCATTTCATAATTTGGAGATTTCAAGAAATGAAATTTAAAATACCGGACACTATCCAACTTTGCGCATTTGATTTTTATTTTTCCTTAGCTCTCATCTACCCTGGTACAGCATGTGTAGTTTACTAGTCATTTTGAAGCTTACTACCATCACAAATAGTTCAAAACCTGTAAAAAAAACATAACAATAACAGTACACTACGGGTTAATACTAACCTGCTGGTGAGCGTGTCTTGCGCGTGTTCGAGAGCTCTCTGCAAGCACTCGTGGTTGTTGCACATTTGCTGCAAGGCGCTCGCGTAGAACAAATACTCTTTTAACTGATCTATTAATTGTTCCTCGTCTTCCGCTACCGAGTCTATGCTGTCCGCTATTGAATCTAAAAAAAGTTTACGCAACGTATTACGACTGTCGCAACTATCGCTCTTATTATTATGGCGTATGTTTTTATGTGGCTACTGGCTCAACATCTCGTGAATTGGGACTTATTTTGCCATTTATGACGTCGTTGTAATAGCACAATCACACTATACACACATGGACAGGGAAATAGTAAGGGGAGTGGGCAGCGCGGGCATTTAAACAAGTTTCTAGCGTTGCTACTCGTCATGTCGCTGCCACTTCTCTTACTTTAAAAAGAGCAGTAACGACTCTATAATAATCAACGACCAAACCCTGATAGACGGCACACTAAGGGCGAACACTTTTTGGCAACACATAAAACCTATAAGTCTGATGTAAAATCACCCGCATTGGTTAGTTAGTGGTGATTTATGATCGAGCACTGACTAAACAGCATGCACGCATTACCTCCCCCCGACCCGCGCACCTCATATACATTAGCTTCTACGAGTGCTCTTATCTATACCAAAGTCAATTTGACCGACCCTTATTCAATCGGAAACTATTTTTTTACACCCTTATATACACTGTATTTTTGAGGAAATGCATTAGTTTGGACACATTGTTTGGGGCTTTGTACTGAAAAAAAAAATCAATATAGGACCAATGCTAAAACACAAGTCAATCTGAAACGGATGATGATGACGACATCACAGAAGCCGCTGCAGCAACCATTGCGAGTAGATCACACTCCACAAGCTCCTCAAGCAATGGCGGGGGCGCGGAGGTCCCTCAAATCCCTCCCCACAAATCAGTCAGGTGTAGGTTCAAAAGCCCCGGGGCTAAATACGTGAATTTTTGCAACGAGCTGCGGTATCCCAGATGAAAGAGGCCTCGCCACTAGTAATGCGAAAGTCGCAGGTTCACATCCTGCCCGCACTTGAAAATTTTGCAAGTTTTCAAAAATTGTATACCTAACACGGGAACTGTTTTAAAATTTGGTATTCAATTTATTGCGGATTTTCATCGCTTAGACTACATTCAATCTGTGATAATAGAATAAGTCAACGGGTATTAGTTGCAAAACTAACCCGGTAGATGGAGCCGTGCCACGCGTTACTGGTATTAAATACACTTGCAAAATTGGCGGGCAAGGAACGAGCTGCGGTAGCCCAGATGGAAGAGACGTCATCACTAGTAATGACGAAAGTCGCAGGTTAGTGCGCGCACTTGAAAATTTTGCAAGTTTATTAAAAGAAGATGGGTATCTGATCAATGCTCCCCGTGGTACAGGCATTGTGTCTGCTCCAGTCCCCAAGAAGCTGCTGCAGATGGCTGGAGTCCAGGACTGCTACACATCAGCCCGAGGCTCCACTGGCACCCTCGGCAACTTCGCCGAGGCTACCTATGCAGCCATTGCCAAGACCTATGCCTACCTGACCCCTGACTTGTGGAGAGACATCCCATTGACCAAGTCACCCAGTCAGTCTAAAAAATACGTAAATTTTTTGTAATGCAATTTAATGTACTTCCTCCGCAACCCGGTTAACGGTTACTTTTCAGCTGATTGTTTATATCCCTTAGCCAAACAGTCTCTCACCGAAGTAATGTCCAGCCTTCTGTAATCCGTCTCCCATCTCCCTCTCTATGACGCTCCACTCGCTGAACAGTTTCCCGTAGTTCGCGTGCAGTTTGCACAACGCATAGTTCTTCTCTATTATTTTAGACCTGAAAAAGCGATCGAAATACATCATCGGCATTCGAGATGTGTTCAATTCTAATTACGGGTGAAATTAGTGACCGATAGCGAAATCGCAAGAAGCGGGCTGGTGATAAGGAACTTTCCCTAAGGTTGAAATATTTTCAGTTTTTATTTGTTTAGGGCTCTGCAATTTTTGCCCCGAGGCTCTAAATCTGCACCTGACTATTTGGTGGGGCAAGGGCTCACCCGGAAAAGTTTGTGGTTGTTCAAACAACCAGCCCTATCGCGCCCTTGGGGCAATTGGACGCGGCAACAATTCAGGGGTTAAGCAACAATTAAGGGGTCTCGGCAACAATTAAGGAGTTTGGGCAACAATTAAGGGGTTTATTGTACATTAATATTAACAGTCAGAACAGTCCACTGCTGGACATGGGCCTCCCCCTTTGAGGGGGTGTTGCCATACTCACCACGCTTGGCGGGCGTATTGGCGAGCGCAGTGCAAGATACTGCTTTCACAGGATACGCTGCTGCCCATTCCCTGGATGAATTCATCCCTCAGTGGCTTTTTACGACACCCACGGGTATTATTGGGGTGAAGCTATTATAAGCCAGCATTACACGGCAATTTAATGTCCCAATTCTACTATGATAAACTCTTATGATTATGATAACACTTGTCTTCACTCGCATCTCAAATAAGTAAATCAAATTATTCTTACCTAGTATATAGAAAGTTTCCTAAATTAGTTTCTAATTGTTTCCCGTAGTTTTTTACACTCTCTATTTCCGGGTCTGGCTTTTTTAGCCTGATTGATACTGAGAGTGATTTCAACTTGTTTTCCGCTTGTAGTAGATAACCTGCAACAGATTTATATCATTTAAACATTTAATAATGTTGTTGGAGTTTGAAACACGCAATAGTTACACCCAAAAGTCACCAAAGTAATTAGGGTAGTCACCGACTAATCCATTTTTGTAGTCGTCGACTAGTCGCGATTAGTCGACTGATTTTAAGCCAGTCCACCAAAACCATAGTTGGTGCATCTCTAATAATAAACCTTTCCTTAAAACAGTCAGTTTAAAAATACACACACACACTCACTCGCACACACACTCTCACACACACACACACACACACACTTACGTATTCAATATTTCACTTTTATTTCATTATTACTTATATTATTAAGTTGATTTCTTTCTAAATTCAAAAATTATTTGTGTTTACTTAATAATCCCCAGGATAGGGCTCTTAGATTTGTCGTGCAACCTGTTTACTGCATGGTTGCCCCCGATACAGGCATGACCTAGTGGGGGAACCACAAGATACGCTTACCTGTTTGTTACTAATACTTATTTCGCAAATATTTCCTAGTTGATAAGCACTTGAATGTAACATTCATTAATAATAAATAATTTGTATTTGTATTTGTATATGCATCCTAATCCACTAAGGCCGCACGCTCGCTTACGCGGTGCGTGCGGCGTGAGGCCGCGCGCGGTATCGCGGGATCCGCGCGGCGGTCTGACATCGCCGCCATTATTACCCGTCCAAATTTAGAAGGCGCATAGTGCCTAGGTAGTTGAAATATGGCAAGTGTCGTCGTGTTCGTACGGGTTATATTATGTCGCGGGTTGCTAAAGCCGCGGCGCGGGTGACCGCAGGCCGCGTCACGGGGCGCCAATCTTGTGTTTTGTCAAATCTGGCCCGCGCGGGCCGTCCCGCGCGTGAAACCGCGTGAGCGAGCGTACGGCCTAAGAAAAGCAAACTTTGTGTTACACTACGCATTGAATTGATAAAGGAGACAAACCGCTATCAGTGATGGTCTCCCGCCAGCCGTGCTCCTGCTGCAGGAAGTGCAGGAACTGGTCGTCGAAGCAGAGCCGCGGGTGCGACGCCACTCGCAGCAGGAAGTTCTCCAGACCGGCGCGTCTGCGCTCCACAAACTCAGGGTCTGTCGTGTCTGATTTGCGCCAAGCGTATAGCACCTGAAGTGATCAATTTGTTACTGAGGTGTAGTGGGCTTATAACGACTGCGCAAGGTTGGATAGTGTTCGGAATTTTTTATCCTATTTTTTGAAATCTTCAAATTCTGAGATAATATTTTCTTGGTAATACTTCAACATATATGCTACAAAACGGCTCAAAATACTTTTGTTTATTTACATTGCCTTGATAGAAATAAATCGCAAAATAAGCTATTATTATTTTTTATGTGAAGTTCTCCAGACCAGCCCGTCTGCGCTCCACAAACTCAGGGTCTGTTGTGTCTGATTTGCGCCAAGCGTATAGCACCTGAAGTGAGTAACTGTTATTGAGGTGGAGTGGGCTTATAACGACTGCGCAAGGTTGGATAGTGTTTGGAATTTTGTATCCTATTTTTTGATATCTTCAAATTATGAGGCAATATTTTTCTAAGTAATACTCCAACATATATGCTACAAAACGGCTCAAAATACTTTTATTTATTTACATTGCCTTGATAGAAATAAATCGCAAAATAAGCTATTATTATTTTTTATGTGAAGTTCTCCAGACCAGCCCGTCTGCGCTCCACGAACTCGGGGTCTGTCGTGTCCGATTTGCGCCAAGCGTATAGCACCTGAAGTGAGTAACTGTTATTGAGGTGGAGTGCGCTTAGAAAACGACTGCGCAAGGTTGGATAGTGTTCGGAATTTTTTATCCTATTTTTTGAAATCTTCAAATTCTGAGATAATATTTTCTTGGTAATACTTCAACATATATGCTACAAAACGGCTCAAAATACTTTTATTTATTTACATTGTCTTGATAGAAATAAATCGCAAAATAAGCTATTATTATTTTTTATGTGAAGTTCTCCAGACCAGCCCGTCTGCGCTCCAGAAACTCAGGGTCTGTTGTGTCCGATTTGCGCCAAGCGTATAGCACCTAAAGTGAGTATTTGTTATTGAGGTGGAATGCGCTTAGAAAACGACTGCGCAAGGTTGGATAGTGTTCGGAATTTTTTATCCTATTTTTTGAAATCTTCAAATTCTGAGATAATATTTTCTTGGGAATACTTCAACATATATGCTACAAAACGGCTCAAAATACTTTTATTTGTTTACATTGTCTTGATAGAAATAAATCGCAAAATAAGCTATTAATTTTTTTATGTCTGTTTTTAAACTATTGACCTGAATGATTTGATCATTTCAATTTAATATTGTGCCCTTTTCTTCCTCATGAAATGAGTAATAAATCTGTAGGCTTACTTTTTGAAATATTTGTTTGTATCATTTAATAACTTAACAAATGTTCGGATTTCCTAACTTTTTGGTATGGATATGGCCTTAAGGATAGATAAGTAGTAAAAAATTACAAAGAGATTAATGAAGAAAATGTGCAGACGTTTTGTCAAGAATTTTATGCTCGTTCGAGTTATCTACATATGGAAACAAGCAGAAAAATCACTTAAAACATCACCTGCATGACAGAAGCTTTTTTATTATAAAGTAGGCACTAAGGAATGTTGCATATCTTACCCGTTTCTCAGGCAATGGTGGTATGACAACGTGTGGATACGAGACTTGCAGGTAATCGTGAATCTGCTCAAACTCTGTGTACCGCCTCCATATGGTACTGATCTTAGACTGCACTAGTTTATAGTTGGGATCAGTCACCCTGAAAAAAAAACTTTTCTTTAAAAACTTGCATTTTTATTTTACTACTATGTTTGCCATGTAATGACCGCTTAGAATAGCATCACCCCATTTCTTTCCCGTGGGTGTCGTAAGAGGTGGCTAGGGACTCCAGTTACATGTATATTGCAATTTCAGGCGATGGGCTGACAACCTGTCACTATGGTGATACACATTTTTCTGAATGACCCTCAGGTGTTTGTCAGACATGGTGTACATGTCTATTTTTTATGGATGTTTATGCTTGGGATATAAGCATGATATACATATGCATGTTTGTATCAGCAGAACCTTAAGCTTACACAGGTTTTCCGTACAGTTTTCAAGAATTAGTACAATTTGTAAACTGTTACAAAAGTCTGCAGTCACACATAATATGTCAATATTTACAATGAGATTGTTGAATATTAAAAAAAAATGATCATGGTAAGATCTAGCATTAAATGTAACAAGACCAGGTTGATCCCTAACATGAATAACTTGACAACCCAAAGACTCTTGTACTGAAAGTTGCTACTTAAGGCCAAAAAAGACCACATAAACATTGGTATCAGTGTTTTTCTGACACCATTGGGTCATTGTACGACTCGGTGTCCCACACAAAAAGCAGAAGTATTAAATCAGGTCTACTTCCTAAAATGTGTGAAAGTAATTGTGAGTGCTTAAAAAGTTATATTTCATATTAGTGCTAATCTACTATATTCATGTAAACAAAGAAATTGTTTTGAATAATCTTACTGTAAACTATAACAATACATATACCTAATTAAAAGATTAGAATATATCTAATTAACAAGTAATTAAATTAACTGCATTAGACCTTCAAGGGCATTGTGTCTGTTTGTTGTTCTTTGTGCCAAATATCTGACTCATAATTCATGATTTAGAACAAAATTATGCCCCTGATGCAATGATTAGCAACTAAATTTACCATGATTCCGAGGTAACATAATTAGATCATAAATCTAGACAAGTCACAGGTCAATCATCGTAGAAATTGCTCTAATTGCTAAACTAATGGGCACATAATGTTGGCATAGCAAAAGTTGAAAATCTTACTTCAAGTCAATGAGATACACAGTGTAGTGATCTCTGACGTGCAAAGTGCCGTTCGCACGCTTTTCCGACTCCACTATAGATATATCCACATGCTTCAGCAGTGTATCCTGCAAGGTAAACACAAAATTTGCATTGTATTGATAACTAAGACAAAAGTAGGCGTCCGGCCAACAGAAAACAAAAACACACTTGATTCTCGAAGTCTTCGACAGATACCAAGTCTACAGGGGCCATTGTAAGTTTGATCGGAGAATTCTCTGTCGTCATTTTTAATTTAAAAGCAGTAATTTACGGAAATAAATTAGAAAACAAGTAAAATTAGAAATCGACCAAGAACAGTCAAATTTTGCCAGCCTCTTTTGACAGTGACAGATTGTTGTTTTTAATTCATCCATGAGGTTAAGCAAAGGTACAAACCATACAGCCAAATCTTAAGTTAGTGTTTCTATGGTTTCGTCAACTCTGTCTTCATTGGTTTCGTCAACTCTGTCTTCATTGGTTTCGTCAACTCTGTCTTCAGGGCGCAAATATAGGACGGGTGTAAAAAGTGATGATGTCAGCTTGTAATAGCAAACCCTTTTTTTCCGGTGGGGGCCGTAAGAGGGGACGGTAACAAGTGTATTGCAATTTTAGACGATGGGCATGTTACATAAGCGATACTCAATTTTCTGAATGACCGTCAAAATATTTATCAGACGTGGTGTAGGTAGGTACATATTAGTTTTTACGGGCGTTTGCGCTCTGCCTACTCCGTAAGAGATTACTCGACTGCCGGAGGGTAGTTGTTTTTCGAGAGATGTACCACGTCGCGTGTGTACCTAATGTACCTATGTAGGTACTCGTATGATGTACGGTACGTGGGTGCGTGTCCTTCGTACTTAGTAGAGTAAAGTAGACAAGTAGGAATAGTAGGATACACTGACTATGGTTTTAACCGACTAAACGGCTTCAGCCGACTAAAAAAATAGCCTCTTAGTCGTCCGAGTTGATCATTGCTTCGAAAAAGTAATCGCGTGCACATTTTGTTTGAGCCTTTATAATAATTTAAATAGTTGAGGTTTCATTATTATCTTTAATGAAAGCCGATAAATCGGCTATTCAGCTGATTGTTAGTCGGTCCTTTAGCACATTTATGTGAAAGTCCCGGCGGGCGCTGACATTTTTTAATTTCTCATTTTCATTTATGAAAAAAATACAGCACTGTGAGTGCATAATGAAATCATAGGACATATCACGTCACGCGAACTTTTCAAATAAATGAAGTTCGAGAATGAACCGTGATTAGGCCGTACGCGGGCCAGATTTGACATAAGATTGGCGCTACGTGACGCGGCCTGCGGTCAACCGCGCCGCGGACACCGCGGGCAATCCACGGCGCGGGCGCGTGCCTGTTTTGCAAAAATCAGTAACCGCCGCTACGTCGCGCGGGCCGCACGCCCCGGTCCGATCACTCACAATGACGTATATGCTTCTAGACACGGAACATATTATTTAGGGGTGCAGGAGCACGCTGTGCTATAGGATAGGATATGTGTCACCAACTCTATAAAGATAGAGATGTCAGGCAAATTCATAATTTTTATGAAAAAAGTAAACAGAAAAAGGATGCTGGTAGGTACCTATTGTTGAGGTTAAGGCCGTCCGCTCGCTCACGCGGTTTCCCGCGCGGACCGCCACGCGGTCTGACAGCGCCGCCATTACTACCCGTCCAAATTTAGATGGCGCATAGTGCCTAGGTAGTTGCAATATGGCAAGTGTCGTCGTGTTTGTACGGGCACAGATAATATAATGCTACTGTACGGGTTATACTTTGATTGAATGACTGACGTACTAAAATACCTATTTCTTGTTTGATATTCTACAGTTATTTTTGTACTTATCTGTATTCATTCTACGTTTTTTGCCAAATAATAAACTTTAAATTGATCCACGTAAATTTTCACCGCACACAGTTCTTCGCACACGACCGTACACACGCTTAGTCAATCAAAGTATAACCCGTACGCACACGACGACACTTGCCATATTATAACTACCTACGCACTATGCGCTTTTTAAATTTTTACGGGTAATAATGGCGTCGCTGTCAGACCGCGCATCGTGCCGCGCGGGAAACCGCTTGAGGGAAGCGCACGGCCTTAATCGAATAAAGGTGATATTTGCTAGAATAACAAAAGATACGTCGGTTTCTACTGAAAAGTTCGAGACGTCGCGCGCAAAAACAGCTCTATGCGGCGGTCCTAACCAATAAAACAATTGTTAATTTTATTATTAGCAGTTTATTTGATAATAAAGCCTAACACAAAGTACCAGCTTGCTTTAATACTTTCCTGTCTTTTAATATTATTAACATTTCTATGAATGAGTTACAATAATAATTTACAACTTGTTAATAATGCATTAAGTAAGTAGGTATTTGTTAATTGTAGGTTTAGGGCTAGAGCACTTTTCAATAGAAATCCGAAAATAAACTCTATATTTATTTAAATAAAGGTTACATTGGTTAGAATGACAACCGTCTCCCATCGGATGGGCGCCCGGCGACATCCGACGTTGTTAGGTCATTCCAGGCAATGAGGTCAATTCGGGATTTAAATTCTCCTTACTTGCCTTAAATTAGTGCTGTCATTTTCCGTTAAATAGGTTTAGAAAAGGATAGGAGATATTTTAGTCGTGTCATGTCTTATAATTTCATGCAAAATACGTGTTATCTGTCAAAATAAGGCGACGATCAAAACAATGGCGACTAAATTGACTAGGAAAGGCGAAAAAACCCTTGACGTTTTTAAAAATGACAGGACTTAGATATCTTCTATCCTTTTCTAAACCTATTTGACGGAAAGTGACATCACTAATTTAAAGCCTTCAGTAGCAAAATGTCCAGTTCGCAAAATGTCCTATTTGCAAATTCGCAAAATGTCCAATTCGCAAAATGTCCAATTAGTAAATTGTCCAATTCGCAAAATGTCCAATTCGCAAAATGTCCAATTCGCAAAATGTCCAATTCGCAAAATGTCCAATTAACAAAATGTCAATTTTCTTCAAAGTTAGAAAAATGGAAATATTATTAACATAACCTGTTTTAAACTTTCACACTTGTAAGTAGCGGTCGCACATAATAGCTGAAAATACTGAAACGGAGTTCTTACCACGATACTTATTTTTGTTGAGTTATTGGATTTTTCGACTAAGTTGCATGGGCCAACAATAAAAAATATGTAAACAAATAAAAAAGTATTGTTGATTGTAAATATTAATTATTTATAATTGTAAATAATAGTTTTTGATATAAATATTATGCCATTTGAAACGAAAATTAGCAGCATTACACATAACCCGATCTCAATTTTTATTTGTCAGCAGAAAAAGCAACCCCACAAACCATTATGAGTAAATGAGATGTATGATCATAGTATTCAAAATGGTCGGTTTAAATAGAACATTTCGTTTACATTGCAGCCATATTTTTCCACTTAAAAAAATAAAAATCTTTTTTGAGCGGGATGGCAACATCGAGTCGCTTGAATTGGGAATTGCTTACTTAGTCTAGTGCCTGATTACTATCTACGTTTAAAACACACATCACGCCCATAATTAGACTTAGCGCAAATAGCCACAAAAAACGGACATTTACGCCACGTCTGACTAATATTTGAGGGTCATTTGGAAAATTGTGTATCACCATAGTGACAGGCTGTCAGCCCATCGCCTTAAATTGCAATACACACCCTCGATTCCCTTAGTCGCCTCTTATGACTCCCAAGGGAAAGAAATGGGGTGATGCTATTTTAAGCCTACGCGTTAATAATCGGAACCAATGATCTAACGCTACCTGCCGAAACACGGAAACTCTTAATTCCCACTAGTAGTGAACCCATTATTTGGTAAATTTGCGTGATTAATTGAAAATTGGACATTCCGCGAATTGGACAATTTGCGAATTGGACATTTTGCTAATTGGTCAATTTGCGAATTGGACATTTTACTAATTGGACATTTTGCGAATTGGACATTCTGAGAATTAACTATATTTAGCCGCTTTGGACATTTTGCGAAATGGACATTTTGCTACTGAAGGATTTAAAGGCAAGTAAGGAAAATTTAAATCCCGAATTGACCTCAATGTCACCTTTTTTCTATGAAAAGCACTCTAGTTGTCGCTCGCAGGAACGTACGTTTAATCTGCGGCAGCCCTTAGAGTTTATAAATATTGCGACATTTAGCTGCTTGTAGAGATTGATATTATTTTACTATCTACATGGAATTAGTTAAATATTATTACAGTACGGCCATCCCAATAAGCCATATTTGACAGAGTCCATTTTCATTTTATTAAATCTCTTTTAGTATGGAACTGACAGCTGTCAAATATGGTTTATTGGAATGGCCTTACTTGAAGTGCATAAATATGTAGACTGATATCATGTTTTATATTACAATATCCAAAATATTCATCTAGTCCATATTCTTCAATCTCCTTTTATAAAACTTATCCACCATTTATCATACTCACAAACATAACAGTTATCTGCGAAAGAGAAATTCAATTCAATATTTATAATAACAATCATATTATTATGAATATTTGGGAGTAATTTATCTACCAGTGGTCTCAATCTCGAAAATAAATTCTCTTAACTTACCCTAAATTAGTCCTGTCACTTTCCATCAAATAGGTTTAGAAAAAGATAGTACATATCGGAGTAATGTCATGTTAAAAAATTACAAAAAATTAAAAACTTCACCATTTCTAGTCAATTTAGTCGACATTGTTTTCATCGTTGCCTTATTTCAACAGAAAACGCGTATTTCGCGATAAATTATAATATAAGACATGACACGACAAAAATATCTCCTATACTTTTTTAAACCTATTTGATGGAATGTAGCAGCGCGAATTTATGGTAAGTTGAGAGATGTATATCCTGAATTGAGGCCAATATCTAGCAATTAAATGATACGATTCGATTATGAAGTACTATACAGGGATTCTAGTGTTTCTCTTTCTCAATCAAAATTCACTCTAATCCAAGCGAGTTTCGACATTTTTAAAGGTTAGCAACGTCACGCGTGATAGATGAAACATAACGTAAATTAATTACCTCAGATTTTCATACCAACTATATCTGGAATCTCTCATTGTATTTTTGTCTACAGTTTTTTTTTAAGATGGAACAGAGGTTACTGCAAATAATTTATGTGGTAATCCAGCCCATGAAATTAAACAACTTTATCCAAGGAACATTAGATCAAAATAAAAAATACTTGAACCTCCAATACAAATTGACGTTTAATTTTTTGATTAAATTAAAATTTATATCTTATTTCGACCTATTTTCCTGGTTTACTTCTTCAAATATTTGTATCATTTTTTTACATCTTGTGTAAATAATTCGGTGATGGGCTGACAACCTTTCACTTTGGTGCTACACAATTTTCTGAATGACCCTCAAATTTTGTCTGAAATCCTGTACTCCGCAAGGATATATGTATGTATAAAATTCTGAAATGATCCCCTTAGGTTATTATTATTTATTACATATTAGGTTTATGTGCGTCAATTTTAATGAGTGTGGTACTGAAGTTACTCTGAAATCAACCATTACACTGTTACGAGTGACGTGCGAACGAAAACCATATGACTAAAATGACAATCATCCAAGCGGGTTTATCTGAGCGGGTTGCTAGCGAGCGAGGTGAGCGATGTGAGCGAGGGCGGGCCGGAGGGCGCGAGTGACAACCTGTCAGTCTCCTCGTCCGCCTGGTTGTTGCGCAGCTCCTGCAGCGTGTACACGAACTTGGTCCACTCGTCGTGACGTGGTTGAGCCATGTGCTGGAGGGAGAAGAAAAATAACATCAAAATCATAACTTTGTTCCTACACAATGGAAGTGGTCATCATAACATTGTTCCTACACAATGGAAGTGGTCATCATAACTTTGTTTCTACACAATGGAAGTGGTCATCATAACTTTGTTCCTACACAATGGAAGTGGTCATCATAACTTTGTTTCTTCACAATGGAAGTGGTCATCATAACTTTGTTCCTACACAATGGAAGTGGTAATCATAACTTTGTTCCTACACTATGGAAGTGGTCATCATAACTTTGTTCCTACACAATGGAAGTGGTCATCATAACTTTGTTCCTACACAATGGAAGTGGTCATCATAACTTTGTTCCTACACAATGGAAGTGGTCATCATAACTTTGTTTCTACACCATGGAAGTGGTCATCATAACATTGTTTCTACACAATAGAAGTGGTCATCGACGTTGCCGTGTGATGCCGGCTTAGAATAGCGTCACCCCATATCTTACCCATGGGTGTCGTAAGAGGCGACTAAGGGACTCGAGGGTGTGTATTGCAATTTTGGGCGACGGGCTGACAACCTGTCACTATAGTGATACACAGTTATCTGATTGACCCTCAAACTTTTGTCAGACGTGGTGTTAATATCCGTTGAACGGCCGTTAACACTCTGCCTACCCCGTAAGGGATATAGGCGTGATTTGTGTGTATGTAGAAGTGGTCATCATAACTTTGTTCCTACACAATGGAAGTGGTCATCATAACTTTGTTCCTACACAATGGAAGTGGTCATCATAACTTTGTTCCTACACAATGGAAGTGGTCATCATAACTTTGTTCCTACACAGTGGAAGTGGTCATCATAACTTTGTTCCTACACAATGGAAGTGGTCATCATAACTTTGTTCCTACACAATGGAAGTGGTAATCATAACTTTGTTCCTACACTATGGAAGTGGTCATCATAACTTTGTTCCTACACAATGGAAGGGGTAATCATAACTTTGTTCCTACACAATGGAAGTGGTCATCATAACTTTGTTCCTACACAATGGAAGTGGTCATCATAACTTTGTTCCTACACAATGGAAGTGGTCATCATAACTTTGTTTCTACATAATGGAAGTTGTCATCATAACTTTGTTCCTACACAATGGAAGTGGTCATCATAACTTTGTTTCTACACAATGGAAGTGGTCATCATAACTTTGTTCCTACACAATGGAAGTGGTCATCATAACTTTGTTTCTACACAATGGAAGTGGTCATCATAACTTTGTTTCTACACAATAGAAGTGGTCATCATAACTTTGTTTCTACACAATAGAAGTGGTCATCATAACATTGTTTCTACACAATAGAAGTGGTCATCATAACTTTGTTTCTACACAATGGAAGTAGTCATCATAACATTGTTCCTACACAATGGAAGTGGTTACATAACATTGTTTCTACACAATAGAAGTGGTCATCATAACTTTGTTTCTACACAATGGAAGTGGTCATCATAACTTTGTTTCTACACAATGGAAGTGGTCATCATAACTTTGTTTCTACACAATGAAAGTGGTCATCATAACTTTGTTTCTACACAATAGAAGTGGTCATCATAACTTTGTTTCTACACAATAGAAGTGGTCATCATAACATTGTTTCTACACAATAGAAGTGGTCATCATAACTTTGTTTCTACACAATGAAAGTGGTCATCATAACTTTGTTTCTACACAATGGAAGTCGTCATCATAACTTTGTTTCTACACAATGGAAGTGGTCATCATAACTTTGTTTCTACACAATGGAAGTGGTCATCATAACTTTGTTCCTACACAATGGAAGTGGTCATCATAACTTTGTTCCTACACAATGGAAGTGATCAAGTTACGCAATGTAAACATTTCTCAAGAGTGTCTCCATACACGCGGCGCAGCGTTATGCTACTCACACCATGCTATGCCGCTGCCGCGAATACTACCCGAAATACTTCCGCGGAAGTATCAACGCAAATGAGTGTTCACACACTGCCGTCATACTCTTCTCGCACCAATACGAGTGAGCGAGATAGCTATACATTCCACGTGCTGCCGTTTCAGCTGGGAGCACGGGAAGTGGCAGCGGCATGACGAGTAGCAGCGCGAGTAACCTTACCTCTGCTAACTCATAGACCCATATCTGTCCCGCGTCGTCCCCCGCGCACACATGTCCCCGACACGCGAGTACCTCACCTCTGCTAGCTCATAGACCCATATCTGTCCCGCGTCGTCCCCCGCGCACACATGTCCCCGACACGCGAGTACCTCACCTCTGCTAGCTCATAGACCCATATCTGTCCCGCGTCGTCCCCCGCGCACACATGTCCCCGACACGCGAGTACCTCACCTCTGCTAGCTCATAGACCCATATCTGTCCCGCGTCGTCCCCCGCGCACACATGTCCCCGACACGCGAGTACCTCACCTCTGCTAGCTCATAGACCCATATCTGTCCCGCGTCGTCCCCCGCGCACACATGTCCCCGACACGCGAGTACCTCACCTCTGCTAACTCATAGACCCATATCTGTCCCGCGTCGTCCCCCGCGCACACATGTCCCCGACACGCGAGTACCTCACCTCTGCTAGCTCATAGACCCATATCTGTCCCGCGTCGTCCCCCGCGCACACATGTCCCCGACACGCGAGTACCTCACCTCTGCTAGCTCATAGACCCATATCTGTCCCGCGTCGTCCCCCGCGCACACATGTCCCCGACACGCGGGTACCTCACCTCTGCTAACTCATAGACCCATATCTGCCCCGCGTCGTCCCCCGCGCACACATGTCCCCGACACGCGAGTAACCTTACCTCTGCTAACTCATAGACCCATATCTGTCCCGCGTCGTCCCCCGCGCACACATGTCCCCGACACGCGAGTACCTCACCTCTGCTAGCTCATAGACCCATATCTGTCCCGCGTCGTCCCCCGCGCACACATGTCCCCGACACGCGAGTACCTCACCTCTGCTAGCTCATAGACCCATATCTGTCCCGCGTCGTCCCCCGCGCACACATGTCCCCGACACGCGAGTACCTCACCTCTGCTAACTCATAGACCCATATCTGTCCCGCGTCGTCCCCCGCGCACACATGTCCCCGACACGCGAGTACCTCACCTCTGCTAGCTCATAGACCCATATCTGTCCCGCGTCGTCCCCCGCGCACACATGTCCCCGACACGCGAGTACCTCACCTCTGCTAGCTCATAGACCCATATCTGTCCCGCGTCGTCCCCCGCGCACACATGTCCCCGACACGCGAGTACCTCACCTCTGCTAGCTCATAGACCCATATCTGTCCCGCGTCGTCCCCCGCGCACACATGTCCCCGACACGCGAGTACCTCACCTCTGCTAACTCATAGACCCATATCTGTCCCGCGTCGTCCCCCGCGCACACATGTCCCCGACACGCGAGTACCTCACCTCTGCTAACTCATAGACCCATATCTGTCCCGCGTCGTCCCCCGCGCACACATGTCCCCGACACGCGAGTACCTCACCTCTGCTAGCTCATAGACCCATATCTGCCCCGCGTCGTCCCCCGCGCACACATGTCCCCGACACGCGAGTACCTCACCTCTGCTAGCTCATAGACCCATATCTGTCCCGCGTCGTCCCCCGCGCACACATGTCCCCGACACGCGAGTACCTCACCTCTGCTAGCTCATAGACCCATATCTGTCCCGCGTCGTCCCCCGCGCACACATGTCCCCGACACGCGAGTACCTCACCTCTGCTAACTCATAGACCCATATCTGTCCCGCGTCGTCCCCCGCGCACACATGTCCCCGACACGCGAGTACCTCACCTCTGCTAACTCATAGACCCATATCTGTCCCGCGTCGTCCCCCGCGCACACATGTCCCCGACACGCGAGTACCTCACCTCTGCTAGCTCATAGACCCATATCTGTCCCGCGTCGTCCCCCGCGCACACATGTCCCCGACACGCGAGTACCTCACCTCTGCTAGCTCATAGACCCATATCTGTCCCGCGTCGTCCCCCGCGCACACATGTCCCCGACACGCGAGTACCTCACCTCTGCTAGCTCATAGACCCATATCTGTCCCGCGTCGTCCCCCGCGCACACATGTCCCCGACACGCGAGTACCTCACCTCTGCTAACTCATAGACCCATATCTGTCCCGCGTCGTCCCCCGCGCACACATGTCCCCGACACGCGAGTACCTCACCTCTGCTAACTCATAGACCCATATCTGCCCCGCGTCGTCCCCCGCGCACACATGTCCCCGACACGCGAGTACCTCACCTCTGCTAGCTCATAGACCCATATCTGTCCCGCGTCGTCCCCCGCGCACACATGTCCCCGACACGCGAGTACCTCACCTCTGCTAGCTCATAGACCCATATCTGTCCCGCGTCGTCCCCCGCGCACACATGTCCCCGACACGCGAGTACCTCACCTCTGCTAACTCATAGACCCATATCTGTCCCGCGTCGTCCCCCGCGCACACATGTCCCCGACACGCGAGTACCTCACCTCTGCTAACTCATAGACCCATATCTGTCCCGCGTCGTCCCCCGCGCACACATGTCCCCGACACGCGAGTACCTCACCTCTGCTAACTCATAGACCCATATCTGTCCCGCGTCGTCCCCCGCGCACACATGTCCCCGACACGCGAGTACCTCACCTCTGCTAACTCATAGACCCATATCTGCCCCGCGTCGTCCCCCGCGCACACATGTCCCCGACACGCGAGTACCTCACCTCTGCTAACTCATAGACCCATATCTGTCCCGCGTCGTCCCCCGCGCACACATGCGACCCGCTCGGCGTCCACGACACGCGGTTGAACGCCGCGCCGCCTTCCGCCTGAATCGACGCCACTGGCACCTGAGAACGACGACAAAATTACTTAATGTTACATTATACATCGTGTAAGGGACAGTTCTCCGAATACTGATAGGGTGCATTCAGACCATGAAACTGAACAACTTCCCTTAAGAATATTTCAGGAAACGTCGAAAAATTTTGGACTTCCTATAATAAATGCATGATCACAATTTTGTATGAAAGGTCGAATATTTTTTGTCGTTTCCTGCCTGATATATGATCCTAGGGGAAAGTTGTTCAGTTTCATGGTCTGCATGCACCTTATCAGTATTCGGATCGGAGGGCTGTATCTTACACCCCGTAAACGCTACGTTGGACCACACGTAAGAAACTCCAATAGAAGGACACTTTTTGATAGGTTTGACAGGTACAGAAAATACTTAATACAGCAGAGTTAGTCTATGCTATGGATAACCACTCTACTACACCATTTACAGGTTTTTGTGTAATTAAATCCAATTATTTCTTTTATTTTCCTACAATAAGTCAAAAAGTATTTTCAAAATAAAGGTTCACAAATTATAAAAGACAAATAAATACATAAAATACTGGCGCAACAAAAGTAAGTAGATATATCCGAACGTTTTCTTCTATTTCTGAACGACCGTACTTTGTCTTTTACACAGTTAAGTATGGTTTGAACATCTGTGAGAGCGTCGCGCATCTGTCTGTTAGGAAATCCCGCGAAATTGATGAAAAAATATTACGTATTTTTGGGTAACTCGTTCTAATGGAAGGTAATATTGAAAGCAAAGGTTACTGTAAGATTTCATAACAAAATTTTAGTCCTCTAAGACAACACTATGTTTGATCATTATTATTAAATTTTATATTCCTGTATTTATTAAATTGAGGTCATTAAATCAATAAATCTTATCTATTACTGTCCATTATGTCATACCTCTGTATCTCTGTTCAAGTTCCACAGATCGAGCCGTCCGGCCGCGTCCACGGCTGCGAACAGTGCGGGGTGGGCAGGCGACCAGCGGACGTCCGACACGTAGTCGCCGCTGTCTTCGAATGAATACAACGCTTTGTTCTCCTGAAATAAACAATATCAAACAATCAATGTGTAGTGCAATTTTAAGCAATGGGCTGACAACCTGTCACTATGGCGAAACACAATTTTCCGAATGTCCCTCAAACATTTGTCAAACGTGGTTGTAACGGTTCAGGAGATACAGCCTCGTACGTAACTGTAGGACGGACGGACGGACGGACAGACAGACGGACAGCCGAGCCTCAGTAATAGGGTTTCTGTTATTACCTTTTTGGTACGGAACCCTAAAAACCGTTAATTGTGACATTATTTCTTTCTTGCTAATAAGTCAATATTCCGGACCCTTATTCCGTTACTTGAAAAGCTTCTCGGTCTTCTAAGGTTTGTTTCGTTATAGCACAAAGCAAAAACACATAACTAAATAAAGCTTGTGCTATGTTATAGATAGCTGACTAAGCCATGCCCCGCCAATGGCAACGCTCCTGGTGTCAAGTAGATTACTAGAAACTGCTTGATGCTTCATTGCATAGAGCAGTTCTTCCCTGTATTTTTTTATGGGATAAGTTTTAGTTGGATGCTTGTGGACTGAGATTTTAGAGATTATTTATTTCGTTTAAGGTTTGAATCATATTATACTTCAGTGAAAATCGAACAGGTGTTTTGCTTGAAAAGAGTGGATACAGTACCTTGAGGCTCCACAGCTGCACGCTCCAGTCGACGCTGCTGGTGAGGTAGAGATGTGACAGGTCGACGGCCCCGGCCGCCGCGTGGCACGACACTGCGCTCACCGGCCCCGCGTGCGCCTCCACACACTCCGTCACGCCGGCGCGCTGCCCGTATAGACAGCCTGAGGGGAACAAATGTGTCAAACTATGTTCTTAAAATAATAAAACAGAACTATTAAAGAGTGGAACTCACTACCTGCGTCTGTGTTTCCAAACGCATACAACCCTAATCTCTTCAAAGTAAGAGTGAACAGGCTTCTTCTGGGTGAGCTCGCTTCATCTTAGACTCTGTCTCTGTCCTATGATTTAAACTACAGTCAAGAGCAAACCCATCATTCATAAAAAAAAAAGTAAAGCTTATATGTTTGCTCTCTCCATATCACCCAAAGGTTGCCTGGAAGAGAATGCTATTTTAGCATTAAGGCCGCCTTATTGTACTGTTTTTTGTCTTTGTTTGTTTTCAATGTTATGTTTGTGTGCAATTAAGTATATTATTAATATTATTAACAGTCAAACAATTGGCCAAATGAGAGTCGGACTCGCGTACGACAACATTTAGTTAAAAAGCTTCGATATCTGTACTTCAATCACGAGTAACAGATTTTCGATAAATTATGTTGTCATTGAATAACGAATTGAAGCAGTAGGTAGTGATAGAAGCAGCATCTAGCCTATCGTGACAGTACAGTACTTATCACGCATTTATCCCTAGCGGAGTAGGCAGAGCATTACCGGTCGTAAAAATACGGTCGCTATTGCCACGTCTCAATATTTGAGGGCCGTTTCTGGAAAATCGCATCACTATAGTGGCAGATTTTTAGTTTGCGCTTATAATTGCAATACACATAAAACCCTCGAGTCCCTTACGACACCCGCGGGAATGAGATGGGGTGACAGCTACTACCTTGCTCTGTCTGTGCTGCAAGTCCAGGGTCTCTGGTGCCAGCACACTCACCGGTGTACACGTTGCCATCCTCGCTGCCCAGCACGAAGTTGTTGACATCCCCGTGCGGGAACCCCATGGAGGTGACAGCCACTGCCTTGCTCTGCCTGTGCTGCAAGTCCAGGGTCTCTGGTGCCAGCACACTCACCGGTGTACACGTTGCCATCCTCGCTGCCCAGCACGAAGTTGTTGACATCCCCGTGCGGGAACCCCATGGAGGTGACAGCCACTGCCTTGCTCTGTCTGTGCTGCAAGTCCAGGGTCCCTGGTGCCAGCACACTCACCGGTGTACACGTTGCCATCCTCGCTGCCCAGCACGAAGTTGTTGACATCCCCGTGCGGGAACCCCATGGAGGTGACAGCCACTGCCTTGCTCTGTCTGTGCTGCAAGTCCAGGGTCTCTGGTGCCAGCACACTCACCGGTAGGGAATGCAATCTCGTTCTCGCGAGATCTCGGCCTTTTTTTGCGAGATTAATCTCGGCCTAAAACTGGGCGAGATCTCGCGAGATTAGCGAGATTGAAATCCTGTTAGACGCGCAGCTGCGCGCGATTTGACACGGACGGAGCGAGCTCTCATCCCTTTCCCAGAATCGAGGCAGGTAAGCTTTCTTTGCAAGAAGAACTGGAGGAAGCAATAACTGCCTGCAAAGACCCTAGGAAAGTAAAGATTTCGCTGGACCAATTGTTAAAGAAGGAAATGAATCTATACGAGTCCGGGGGGTCAAAAGGAGAACTTTTGCAGTTCGCTGATAACTGCCTTACAACTATAGTTCCAACAATTGTGGAATCTGAAAGGGCCTTCTCAGCGGCGATGACGATACATTAAAAACGTTGTGCTTTCTACGAAGCTTCTTCCAAAATTGTTTGTAAATTGTAGTATGGCGAAATGTTCCTAATGTTCCTAATTTGATTGTTTTTATTTGGTTTTCACTTCATATTCTATTTCTCTTTTTAGTTTGGCGAAATGAGCCTTTCACTTGATTGATCTCATATTTTATTGTTTTTGTGTGGCACTTTAATTAATATTTTTGACTTCGCATGTAAAATACATAAAAGTATATAGATAGATAGAAATATAACTTTATTCGTAAAAATAAATGTTGATTTCAAAATACCTATGGTTCTTTCAATGTTTTTCTTTATCTATTTTATTTGTGAAATTATTTGCAAAAATTGTTACTATAAACTACCAATCTCGCGAGATCTCGAAATTGCCGAGATCTCGCGAGATTGATTTTCATAATCTCGCGAGATCTCGTCCGATCATCAATCTCGCGAGATTGCATTCCCTACTCACCGGTGTACACGTTGCCATCCTCGCTGCCCAGCACGAAGTTGTTGACATCCCCGTGCGGGAACCCCATGGAGGTGACAGCTACTGCCTTGCTCTGTCTGTGCTGCAAGTCCAGGGTCTCTGGTGCCAGCACACTCACCGGTGTACACGTTGCCATCCTCGCTGCCCAGCACGAAGTTGTTGACATCCCCGTGCGGGAACCCCATGGAGGTGACAGCCACTGCCTTGCTCTGCCTGTGCTGCAAGTCCAGGGTCTCTGGTGCCAGCACACTCACCGGTGTACACGTTGCCATCCTCGCTGCCCAGCACGAAGTTGTTGACATCCCCGTGCGGGAACCCCATGGAGGTGACAGCTACTGCCTTGCTCTGTCTGTGCTGCAAGTCCAGGGTCTCTGGTGCCAGCACACTCACCGGTGTACACGTTGCCATCCTCGCTGCCCAGCACGAAGTTGTTGACATCCCCGTGCGGGAACCCCATGGAGGTGACAGCCACTGCCTTGCTCTGTCTGTGCTGCAAGTCCAGGGTCTCCTGAGGCTGCGACAGCATATCCAGAGACCAGGAACACATGCGTCCATCGGTGGACACTGAGATCAGGTTGTGAGCGTTCTGGCTGCCGACGACTGACAGGCAGTACACTGGGTGCTGGAAAGGAGAACATTGTCAGTAGTCTGGAAGAGTAGTAAATTGAAGTGTGCTGGGCACTTCTGCAGTAGAACCGATGGACGGTGGAGTAAGCTGTTCTAGAATTGAAGCCACGCCGTAGCGTTAGCACATTATTAGGCACTGCTTGCAAGCCCATCGTCTAAAGAAATGTGATACACATAAAACCCTCGAGTTTCTTAACGTAAGGGGCGACTAAGAAACTCATAGAAAGTAATGGGGTGAATCTATTCTAAGCCAGCAGAATTGAAATATACATACTGTGTGTGCCAGCGACGACAGCGGCGTTCTTTGGATCGGAGTGCGCTTCTGCACGCGGTTGTCCCACAACACGATCTGACCGGAGTAAGTGCCGCCCAAGATCAGATTTGGGTGGAACCTGAAAACAAACACCGTAGTCAGGTCTTTTTTACAGATTAATAAACCCAATAGATGGTGCCACTAATTGTCCTCACTAGATTTTATGAAAGCATTCGCAACAACGTTCAACGCAAGCACTTTATGTTCGAAAACACAATCCAAAATTAATATTTTAAGTACAAACTAGAATTTTGTACCGCCGCCGCACAATCATAGCGGCAGTCCAGCCAGCCAGTTCCCAAGGGCGCAATTGAACAACCACACAAACTTCTCCGAGTGTTACCCACCAAATAGTCAGGTGTAGATTTCAAAGCCCTGAGGCTAAAATTGTAGATTCCACAGCTAAAAACAACGACGAAAGTATTCAGAGGGCCGTTCCCAACAAATTTTAACACCCTGTGAATCTAAGAATGCGCTAAAATTCTGACAAGAATAGAACTTACCTAGCGAACGTCGCACTCATGACAGGCGACTGACAATGGAAGATGTCTTCTGGCGTGGTCTTCTTGAACTTGGTATTCCACACAAGGCAGACTCCGTCAGGGTCATGTGGCGCATCATCACTGTTATGATACGAAGCCAGGAGTAGCTCAGGATGCGCCGAAGACCAGTCGAGGCAGGTGACACAGCGGCCGCGCGACCAACGCTCGTCGTAAAACGTTCGCACTAAAGAAAGACGGGCGTCCGATTTGTCATCCCTGTGGAAAATAAATACAAGTTACAAACATGAAACTGAGTTACTTTCACGTTTTAATATAATAAGTCATATTTTGTCAAAAAGCATCGAATAGGAACTCAATTAATTCAACATATTTTCATGGCAAAGCCATACTTATCATACATACATATATGAAGCCTATATCCTTTACGAGGTCGGCAGAGCGCAAGCGGCCGTGAAAACGTACATTTACGCCGCGTTTGACAAAAATTTAAGAGTCATTTAGAAAGCTATATATCACCATAGTGACAGATTGTCAGCTCATCGCCTAAAATTGCAATACATATGTAACCCTAGAATGCTTTAATCGCCTCTTACGACACCCACGGGAAAGAAATGGGGTAATGCTATTCTAAGCCGGCACCTCATGGCTAAGTACAAGTTACTGATATAAAATCACGCTTTTATCTCTCGTGGAGTAGACAGACAGACAAGATCGGTTTTGCCGCGCATGACAAATATATGAGTGTTATCTTAGAAATGGTGTATCATTTTAGTGTCAATAAGGAGAGGGAGAAATTTATACGCATGTGTACCTAAACAACACATTTTGAAAATCCTGACTTGAATTCGTTTACTGATAGTGGAATAAAGTTACATGCCGTGTAGTTAACCAGGCCATCCCTAAGGCTGTGCCTTTATTTTAATCCCGTTCAAGCCAGTTTTCTATCAAGATTATACAAAATTAATGTTGACGTGCTAAATAATTTCTTTTTTCAATGACGGATCATGGGGTTATTATGTTGTATGATATCCAAAGTAATATGTGATGCGAAATAAATATATTTGTATTGAATGAAGAAGTATTCAATTTGAATCTTAGTCGTAGATGTCGACGGCCTCTGCCAGCGCTCGCAGTACATTGCTGGTGTGACGAGCACTCACTGGGCTGTGTCGCTGTCGCCGCCGCCGGTGTAGTCGGTGTAGATGTCGACGGCCTCTGCCAGCGCTCGCTCGATCACCCTCCCGGCGCGGGACACGCAGCTCTGTAGCACGCAGTACATTGCTGGTGTGACAAGCACTCACTGGGCTGTGTCGCTGTCGCCGCCGCCGGTGTAGTCGGTGTAGATGTCGACGGCCTCTGCCAGCGCTCGCTCGATCACCCTCCCGGCGCGGGACACGCAGCTCTGTAGCACGCAGTACATTGCTGGTGTGACGAGCACTCACTGGGCTGTGTCGCTGTCGCCGCCGCCGGTGTAGTCGGTGTAGATGTCGACGGCCTCTGCCAGCGCTCGCTCGATCACCCTCCCGGCGCGAGACACGAAGCTCTGGAACGCTGGTGACAGCATGATGGTCTGCTTCTCATCGGCGCTGAGTTCACGAACTGTAGAAGTAAAAACTGATTGGTAGTATAGAGCACACCTAACGACAACGGTGTTATATATGAAGGTGTATTCGCGTGCTCCCGGCTTAGAACAGCATCACCTCAATTCTACCCAAGGGTGTCGTAAAAAGCGACTAAGGAATAATATATTTTCGCTAGCAATATGTATATTTTGGCGTGGCACTCTATTTAAATGGGGCAGAAATTATATTTGCTCCAGAGGCTTCAGAGTGCTTTCTAAACAGGACACAGCAAACCATACACAAGCTACTACTTCTATATACCAGAGTTTGGTCAATGTGTCTTCTTAACGTTCTGCATATTTTAAACAACAGAAGGAAAGATACCAACCTTTCTTCTCTTTCTCCTCTTCCTTCTTGTCTTGCGGCTCGGCGGTGACCGCCGGCTGCACCTCCTTGACCGTGGGCAGGCCGTGGGGCAGGATCCCCGGGGGCAGTTTGCCGTGGAACGCCGCCTCCTCTTCGTCACCTTGCCGCGCGGCGTCACCGTCGAATGTAAGCACTGGACGGTGAATAAGAATGGCCCTTGCGGGGAGCGCGGGGCGCGGAGCGAGTGTGCCATGCGTGTACGGCTTATTTATTTTTAAATTATAAAAACACGCGTTTCTTTGCATAGATTTTACTTTACACGTATTGCTTTAAATTACAATGCATTTCTATTTTAGATAGTTCTTGAAAATACGTCCAGGAACTTGGAGAATTAATCAGCCGCACTTTTGATAATGTTAACGATTCCATGATGTTTTTTAGATTGTTTCACATTTTTAGATTGTTTGTCATAGTAAAAAAAGTTGTTCTGAAACAAGTACTTATTTGAAACTTCATGAAATCGTAATGAGTAATGTGTTGAAACTAGATATGTAACTACTTTTACAAGAGCACTAAATGTGCAGGATTACTACAGAATATGAATGATATTCTTGTAGGTAGTGTAGTAGCTGATGATAAAGTTGTAATATGGACCAAATAACTAAAAACTGTAGTTCTTGCAGCAGTAAGTATTGACGTCAAAATTATATTATTGGTTATTGATATGTAAACCATGACTAAACTTAGAATTTAGGAAAAAAAGCTGTATTTAAATACATTAAAGTCAAAGTCAAAGTGTTTATTGTTATTCCATAAGGTAAAAAGATGTTACAGATATATATATATATATGCTTCTCATACGGACCCAGTAGGGTACAACAACAATCTTAAAATCATTAAATAATGCATATATTTTCAAACTCACATTTGGTTTTAGTTTTTGACTGTTTTATCTTGTTCTTGTTTTTTATCGTCTATACGCGTTTACGTGAAAAGTCAGTTTTTAGACATTTGGTCCAATTTTACTGGAAAATATTAGCACAACATAAGCGTGATTTCTACTGAGTGAATACTTTGAGAAGTTATCGAGAGTGAATCAAGAATTAATCTTTGGGTGATGTGAGGTCTATATTTTGTATGATACTGTATGGTTTGATATCTATGTAAATGGATCTAAAAATTGGCTAGAGCTACAGTAATTTTTGCCAATCATACCTTTTAACTTATTTGAAAAATTATCCAATTATTCCAACTTTTATGTCCTATGTAAAAGGACTACAATTGGGACAAAGTATCAGTATTTGAAATAAAAAAACTGTCACCTAAATTATTTATCTCGCAAAAAGATGACATTCTTACACCATAATTTTATTATTTCTTACCAAAATTAAATATCAATATTACTGTAACTTTACTCTATGGCATATGCATTTCAATTTTCTGGTAGATTTCAGATAAGCTTTTGTCAAAGGCACTAAAACTAACAACAAATCGAGAAATTGATTTGTTACTACTAGTCAAAGTAAAGTATTACTTCCTACTTGTAAAAGCAACACCAAATGCTTACGAGAAATCAGTATTTTGTTGAACATGAGACAATTTAAGGAAAACTGAATCATGTGCAACTTAAACACAAATTGAATAAAACTAAAAGCGTTACTAAGGTGACAGAAAGCCATTTAAAACTCAAAATCTAACCAAAAACTTCCCGAGCTCTCCACAAGAGAGGTACATGTCTTATAAAAAAATAAATAAAATAAAAATATGAAAAAAATTAAACAAATTATTATGATGACAACAAGTCATGCATACACACAGTTTTGGTATGTTTCATGCATATATTCGGGCCTATATGTTTATAAAAGATACAACTAATTGGCGTCTATAATTCTCCTTGTCACCAATATCATATCAATGCTCTATGTTATGAAACTACAGGCTACAAGTCTACATGTGAAAGTCTTAGTACATTGCGTACCTGGTTAATATGCCTGGTATCATAATGGCTAACCGACTACGCAATGAACATCGAATTTTACCTGTAAAATTATAGCCTGCAGTTTGATAATATCGGGCACAGGTAGATGACTTTTTATAACACAATAAAAAACTAAGACCACTTAAATAATAATAAAATGACTTAGTTTCGGGCGCATTTACAATTTAATGATATTTTTTTTATTAATCATTTTAGATGTGTGTGTGAATATTTTGTTCAGTTTGCTGAAAAAAGCTATGGCTAAGAAAAAAAAACTAATGTTTATTATAAAAAGTCAACCTGTAAAATATCTAGCAAAATGATGTTGTAGCCGACTAATGTGCTATGTTATATGTTGTTGTTAGCGTCTATACGATAAATAGCGTTAAATATAATGTAGATATATGTCAGTAACAAACCAAAGACATGCTGTAGTCGAAATAAGAACGAAATAAAATCATGTAGGCCGAGAAAACATTTACGACAGCCAATCAAAAATCACTGGTCAAAAAGATACAATTTGATTGGATTCTCGATAGCCAATCAAAAAACTGGAAAGGTACGATTTGATTGGATTCTCGAAAGCCAATCAAACAGAACAGTTTCGAAAGATTCAATTTGATTGGAACCTCGATAGCCAATCAAAAATAACTGTTCCGAAAGATACAATTTGATTGGATTCACGATAGCCAATCAAAAGAACTGTTCCAAAAGATAAAATTTGATTGGATCCTCGACAGTCAATCAAAAATAACTGTTCCGAAAGATAAAATTTAAATTGGATTTTCGATAGCCAATCAAAAAAGACTGTTCGAAAAGATACAACTTGATTGGATTCTCGATAGCCATTAAAAAAGGGTCTGTTCGAAAAGATACAATTTGATTGGCCACCAGCGTTTTATGATTGGTCAGCGCTAGCTTTTCAGTGAATTCAGTTTTATTTCATTCTTCAAGTGAGTAGTGACAGTGGCACAGGCTCTACAAAGGGCAAATTTAGTTCCACAATGATTGTTTATAGTTCGGATTGGAAACCTACCTGTGAACTCGTCCTCCCACTCTAAACCCGGGTTTAGATTGTACTCGTCTTGAAAAAGGGAGGAAAACAAAAAAACAATGTCAGTATCTTTCGACCATAAGGTATATAAAAAATCAAAACTATACATAAATTAGCATAACAGTGCTTTACTTTACAGCATGACCTATTCCCATTCCAACTACGAAATAATTTCAAACGCATTATGATTGGCTGAGCAATACACAGAGTAAACATCGTCAAGCGTAGGCCACATCGGTCGGGCTTATGGTAAAGCTGGTCAAGTAATACGTATACTGAGTCAATTAAACCTGGTCAGGATATATATTTTGTTAGTCGACCAGCTAAAACATGAGCCCTCATGAGAGCGACTTACATTCAACGATACTCACGCTCTCAAAGTCAACCAATCACAGAGAGGCGTGTGCTGAATTTTTTTGTAGTTTTCCGCCATGGGTCGTTAAATCATTAAACCTGTGCAGTGTTGGTTAGTGGAATCGGAAGGGTAAGTCAGCGTGAGATGATATGGCAACCCCGATACTACCACCATATTCGATACACATATTATTATCGTAATATTCTTTTTGTATATTGCGGCCATAGATATTGGTGTCCGTTCGGAAACCACGTGGAGAACTCTGGAAGGCCACATTGATGACGTCACATCGCATTGATGCGTTAGTAAGAGAACCCCGGTCTAAATGCACCCCTAGGTACAGATTTCTTGATAAACTTATTCGCATTCCATTGTTATCTATTATCAAGTAATCTGATCAAACTATTCTTTGTTAGTGGAAACTTCTAGAAGCATGACAGAAGAAATCTATGTACAGAAATTCGATGGGTACTATGAGGTGTATCACACCGACACCAAGTTAACCGACAACAGATAAAGAGGGTAATGTTATTGAGTGAACATCAGAAAGCAATCGGGAGGAATAATGACTTACCGTAGTAGTCGGTTGCGTGCGCTAGAAAGGGACAAAAATAAACATTGTTTCTCAGTTAAAGTATCTTCTTTGTACACCAAATACATTAAAATCAAAACTAAATTTAACCCAAAACCCCACCCCAAAATGATTATTTCTTCAAATGTCTGTAACTTCGGTGAGGAGTGATGTTTTGTTAAAGTAAAAATATTTAAGAAGTAAAAAGGTATAAAAATGTTTTATTCTCTTAAGAAAAACATCATCCCGCATAAATTTTATTTCTCCGTATAAACTACAAATAAAATACAATAAAAATGTATGATATAAACAATGGGTATGTAATTAGTTTTTGTTACATGGGCCCATGCGTTTTAAGGTGCCATGAAAGTGGGGACATGCCTTATTTCACCCACGAAAACCCCAAAAAAAAAACACAAATAAATAAAATCACTATTTCATGCAAATTTATAAAAAAAACTGTCAATACTGCTCGTCGGTATGTCTGTGTGACAACCATTGCTAAAACTTTATTTTCAAATAGTGAGGTACTTCGGTCGTATAAACAGTCTTTATATTGCAGTACCAAGCAAACGATGAAACGTCAACATTTGACAGTCGTCTATTTAGTTTGGTCGGCTAGAAGTAATATACCAAGTTCTGTATTGTCCTCAATTTGGGATCTCAATTTTCATAACTGACCTTTAACTAGAACTGTCACTTTCCGTCAAATAGGTTTAGAAAAGGTTAAGAGATATCTAAGTCCTGTCATGCTTAAAAAAGTCAATGGGTTCTTCGCGGTTTCTTGTCAATTTAGTCGCCATTGTTTTGTATCGTCGCTTTACTATAATAGACAACGCGCTTTTTGCCTTAAATTGTAAGACATGACAGAACTTAGATATCTCTTATCCTTTTACTAAACCTATTTGACGAAAAGTGACAGAGCTGATTTAAAATGAGTTAATTCTAATTGTAATCCCGAATCGGCCATTGTCACACCAACATTCTCTGCAAACTTGTCACCGCCAAGCAGTATTCACAGTGATATGGATCTTAGTAGGATGTTAATAAGATTGTAGTTACCTTTGCGCGGCCGCCACCAGTCCTCCATGTACCCTGAAAGCGGCGATGCATTGGGAGAGCAGCCTTTATTTGTCAGCACGAACACAAACATTGCACCAACACTCATACAGTATTTACTTTTTAATATTATTATTATTAGATTTATTAGTTAAGTATGCATTTGTATAGAGTGATAGATGGCACAAAAGAGAGATGGATTTCTTGTGACTAGTTCTGTTTTAAACTTTCGCGGTCACACATAATGAACCAAAACACTGAAACAGGTTCTTCAACTGAGCGAAATATTGGACTGCTAAGATAATCCTTTATCCCGGTAAGAACCCCGTTTTAGTGTTTTGAGTCATTACTTCTAATTTCTATCAAAATATATGCCTCGATTTTATAGGATTCCTTTTAATATATATTGTTAATTGCAATTGCAATTGTTATTATAAACTTATTATTCCCCATGTAAGAGAAAATTGATATCAAGTTGCCTATATGGCAACGCTTTTATAAGATTTTAATCATGATTTTTTTGCAACTGTTATTATTCTCTGTGTAAGAAAAAAGTGGTAGTAAACCTTTGGGGCCTTACCACAAAAAAGCATGCGTTGAACGCGAGTTATAGTTTTTTTAAATAAAGAAATGTTTTAAGCACGCTTTCAACGAATGTTACTTTTTTGTGGGCTAGTCATCTTCTTCCTTATAAAAGTGACGGCGAAAGTTTAAAACGTTAGAATATTTAATAACAAAAATGTACGGAAGAATCAAGGACATTGTATGGTAAGTAAAAAAAAACAATAAAAATAATTTTTTATGGTCACTAAAATCTAACTATTTGTATAATTTGGAAATCACAAAGTAAAAGGCTCTAAATAAAAAGTAAATACTGCAGAACACATTAAATATGTCAGTGGTTAAAAGGGACAGGGTCACATATTACAAAAAAGAACTTTGATGTCATAGAAAAATAGGGAAACTAAGAAACAAATGTTATTGCGATTATTAAAATGTGGGATTAATAAAATTAATAATTTGCTTGAAAATAGTTAGGTAAATTTAATAATAACTTATTATTTTAATAATTTTCTATATTTTTTCTTTGTTAATCCAACACCAGACATCACAGTTTTAAAATAACATTTTGATTAACGACTATAATTTTTTTTTTTGAGAATTTTCCAGGGTTCCATGCTACAAATTCCAAAATTTCTGGATACATTTAATTATTAATCCACTGTTTAAGTGTTACCAGGCCAGGAGAGTCTCGGTAATTTGTAAATAAGAACCCTGATTATATTTTTGTTAATCACACATGAAATTATATTGTACAAGAGTCAAGAATCCACTGGAAAATTTAGACAAATCGGAATTAGAATGATGATAAGTGTAAAATTATAATTTTTTACTCATCACAATAAAACAATTTTAAATGGATTTAAGTAGTGTTTATTTTGGATTTTACAATTCCTACGTTTCGAGCTCTTTACAGAGCCCGTGGTCACAGATGACTGAAACGTAGGAATTGTAAAATCCAAAATAAACACAACTTAAATCCGTTTAAAATTGTTTTATTGTGATCTTTTTTTTAGTTTCATACGAATATCACTCACACACTCAAAAGGAAATTAAATGCAAAACTATTTGCCATACGCACACAAACACACACACACACACACAAATTCACATACACCAGCTTAATCTATCATCTACGCAATCGCTGTCCATCCGTAATCTACGCAGCCCTGGAATTATTGAGTGAACATGAATGAGTGAGAGTGGAACTCACTACCTGCGTCTGTGTTTCCAAACGCATACAACCCTAATCTTCAAAGTAAGAGTAAACAGGCTTCTTCTGGGTGAGCTCGCTCCATCTTAGACTCTGTTTCTGTCTTATGACCTAGAATAGAGTCAAGAGCAAACCCATCCTTAATAAAATAAAATATATTTTTATTACATATCCTGATCTCTGAATAAGTTCTCATCTGGGCTTTAAGAAGCTACATAATTATTTTGTTTCGTTTGACCTATTTGTAATTCAGTTTATTAATTAAGAAAGATCTTATTTGTCTTTTATCTCTCTAATTCGTCGACTCGTGGGTTTTTTAAGTAGAAGGGAATGTCCCTCAAATGTTTGTCAGACGTGGCGCAAATGTCCGTTCTTTACGACCGTTTACGCACTGCCTACCCAGCAAGGGATTATAGGCGTGATATATGTATGTATGATAATTTTGGCCTTGTCAAGCATAATGTGTTGAATAAATCGTATTCCTATTAGGTATTTTTATATCACAGTTATCATTTAAGTGATTTAAGGCTGAAAGTTTCTCAGTTTCATAATCTGCTTCACCTATTTATTAACGGAGTCGGTACTTGACTGGTTCATTAATACAATACAAAAGTTGAATGCTTAAAACTATTGTCCAAAAATACTACACACTTAATTAAAAATCTTTCAGTGTCAAAATTGCTAAGGCGGCGCCGACCGTTCAGTGGCGGTTTTTAATTATTTCTAAACAAGCATTAAAAATCTAAGACGGACAACTTGTTGCCCCATAGTCCTTTTTAAAGTACAATAATAAGATTTATGTTGTTATGCGTCTATATAACCGGAAAATAGTTGCTACCATTAGAGGTTAAATTGATTTAAAATTTTGATGTTATGATTAAGCTCTTTGTTGTATTTTGAAGAAACTTATTTTATTGGATGCCACTACAACAATTCGTCTGTCTTAGATTTTTGATATTTGTTTCAGATTTGAAGAAATTAATTAAAAACAGGTGAGGGATTTTGATGCCATCAAAAATAGTGACATTTTCAATATTACCATACATAAGGTATTTTTAAAACATTTAAAAAGTAGCTAATTAGACATGTCAAGTAGCCAATTCCAGCATTTTTGTACACCTACATACATCCTCATCACATCACAACATTCGCTCGACACTTACCGTCTCTCAGCTCGGCGACGCCTCCGGATGCGGTTGTCTGTGTTTGTTTGGCGTACGTCACTTGCTCCTTAGGCGGGATGTCGGTGGACTGCACTGACACCACTTGTAGGGCTTGCGGCTTCTTTTGTGGTCTGGAATGTTGAGTTGTTGTAATATTGTGTTGATAAAATGATGTGAAATCTCTAACTTTACACCAGATTAGAATACTTCAGTGACTGGAAGAGAAATGGTTATTGAAAGATAAGAAAATCAAGAAATTACTTGAAGTTATGCAATGGACTTGTGGTGGTTTTTCTTACAGTATTTTTACATAAGTTTTTGTTTTGATTGATATTTTGTATGTAACCGAGTTATATAAAAGTCTACTAGTCAAGTATTTTATGTGATAAGTTAAGCAAAAGCATAAAGTTATTGCATGTTTAAAACATAATCATAATACACAAACATTTTGGGTTGCAAAAACACTAATAAATAAATAAAATAAAATTATTTATATGCAACTTGTTTGATTGGAATCTCCATTTAAGCAATAATAGCCTGTGTTTGGCGATTCTGTTTCCAATTCCGATAATGAGCAGTTGAAAGTAATAAAATATGCAGTCAAAAACTAGACCTTAAGATGAAATAAAGATTAAAAATAAAAATGTACCCATGAGAAGGCAGGCTGGACTTGTCTGTGTGAGGCAGACTGGCATCCGGCGATGCAGTCTGTGGCGGAGTGAGTGACGTCATTGAAGACAAAGATGACAGGACATCCTTCACCGGAGCCACTCCCAATGATGAGAGCATCTCGTCCAGATCCCGGCGACTGTCAATGCTGGAGGCTGTTGAAGCCCGTTGCTGTAATAAAATTGATTCATGATTATTATTATTATTTATTAGCAGCAAGGCAGTTGGGACAACTGTTGGTTGACTGTATCCAGTTATACATTGTTGGTTTATTTGTTCATTATAGATTTATCAAGTTTGTCTTTAAATTAGTTCGTTGATTTAGCATTTACAATGTCTGGCTATTTGAACCAGGGCTCCACCACCCTATTGCTCAAAAAGTGCTTTCTTGGGTTGTTATTTGCTCTAGTCTTGGAAAGTTTAAAATTGATTCTTTGCTTCTTTTATGATTGAAGAATTGAAGTGGTATATTGTTATTTATTATTATTTACTTTCAAAACTTTGTTTGTCTTCTTTTAACAGGGTTATTATTAATTTTATTTTGTATCTCTCAGTATGTTCTCAGGAATATGCCTGGGTCATTAAGGCTTGTGTTATGGCACAGGCCCGAGAAGTAAGTCTCGAGTGTGAGATGGGATACACAAACTGTACTAAGTACACAAGCAGATGATCAATCAGAGGTAAAAACCCAGTATGTGCCGCATTATAATGTGTGACTGATCTTTTTATACTTTCATGGGGTAGCTCACCTCTTGAAAATATTTCATAATTTTTTTTATAGCAGCAGGTGCCAATACCAATAAATAAAATGAACTACCAATGCTTCCTCGGCATCTTTCTGCTCCTTCTCGCGGCGGCGGCGGTCCTTCTCATCGCGCAGAGCCTGGAGCTTCGCCTTCTTGCGCTCCAGCTCCGCTTTGCGGTCCGACATGCTTGACATGGCTGTTTCCTATGGAAAAAAGTTTATTTTAGTGCACAGTATGTCAGGACTGAGGAATGACATGAATGTGTGAGGGATAACAGACTGCATAACAAAAACATAGGAGATCCTGAAGTACCTACTAGTACTATGTCTGTTTATATGAATTCATAACCTTCAGTGTCTTATCTAGAGTCTGGGATAGGCTAGTAACATTTCGAGAAATGCCGAGCATCGCAGATGCTGTTAGTTTTTTTATGGCAAGGTAGCAGATTCCAATACGACATGGAGCTCTGATGTCATCAACGGTACACCCAATCAATGGGAAAGTTGCAGAAACTATGATTCATCAATACAAAAGTATCTTACCTTCTAGTATAACACTAGTTTAGACCAAATTAAACATTTTCTAAATGTTTATTGATCGAATTATGCCGCACAAACGTGGCAAGTGCAAAATATGTATAACGGGACCCGACGTGAAAATACGGATTCTTACAGTGAAATCAGAGTAAACTGATAGTTATTTTGGCAAAAGAGCTGATTCTTTACGTAAATAAGTGACAAACGGTGCGATAACTCAGTAAAATCACAAAATCAACACAAAATATCGAATTTTTACTTCTTTTCACTTTATACCACTTTCGGGAGATTTCATAAGTGATACCATCTATTAAATGAAAACTTCCTGAATAGCTCCAGCATCTATGCGATCGGGTGACCTATTTTGCCACTAGCCAAATTGATTTTATTATTTTAAGATACAATTTTCTACTGAGAACAGGTCACACCAACAGGCGCTAGCTTTGGATTAGGTCGGCCGGCGACGGTTTTTTTTTTACATTACAGTTAATTTGTGGAACATTTGCTGGATTCTTTTCCACATGGGATTTCATTTCCCATTCCATTGTACAGTATGTTTTTGTTTGGTCACATCGGCTTTTGGTTTCGTTTTGAACATACATGTCAATCATTTCTATAAATTTGCTAGTTATATTATTTCATCATATATTTTTGTTACTCGTATGATTTTGCAAATTTCTATGATAAAAAATTATGTTGAGTAGAAAGATGTAAAAATAAAAGACAATATTATAGATATTTTGATAAATGTCATGAATATTTTTCGAATTCTCGTTTAAAACTAAGCTTTTGAACGCAAAAAAGTCTAGTTTGTTTTCATGCAAATAAAAATTTTCATTCACTCTGATTGGCTGTTATGTCTTTAAATTTTATAAAAGAACTAATCAGAAAACAGTATAAAATGTTGTTGACAACGTAAGAGTAGGAAACGCACTTGGGTGTTGTCCGGCGTTGCGTTGATAAAACTGACAACCAACGCTCGTAATGATCAAACAATTTTATAGTTTTTCTGAATTATAAAATAGCTTCTACTTACCGATTAACATTAGGGCCCAGTATGAAATTATGATGAGTGATTTGGCATATTATTTGTTGGTGTTCCTTTGCTATAGCATAACAAAATCCGACGCAGGTGAGTGTAACGTATTTCCGTTTGATTTTTGGTGATTATCCGTTGTAAACAGGCCGGAGATTATTGTGGAATAAAGGCAGGTATATTATATTCTCATGGAAACTAACTGTATTGAGCTGAACACTCAATATAACTCGTAACTTCTTTGTTTATGTATGTGCCTGATCAGGTATCAACATTCACCTTATTAGATTTACTATGCATTCAATCCAGTCAATCCCAATAAGATTGAACCAGTAGGTTCATTGCCCTGTTGTTGTTGCCCTGGTATAATGGCTATTTTTATCTAGCCCTGCAGTGATAAATAAAACTTTTCAGGATTCATTTGATCAATAAAATGCCGTGTGATGTCAAGTTAGAATAATATCACCCCATTTCTTTTCCGTGGGTGTCGTAAGAGGCGACTAAGGAACTCGAGAGTAACATGTGTATTCCAATTTTAGGAGATAGGCTGACAACCTGTAACTAAGGCAACACAATTTTTCATTTATGCTCTGCTTATCCCACAAGCGCAAGGGATATGGGTGTGATATATGTTTGTGTATGTAAAGTTTCAGAGTGATGACCTTCAATATAACTTTTCAGAATTTATTTGATCAATAAAATAACCAAGTGATTATACAAGCTATGTAACATACTTACTTATGATCTGATTGTTTGTTGCAGACTATGTGAAGTATTACTATGACTATGAATGTAACGAGCCACTAGTTGCCACTTCTAAACTCACTGCTACTTCGAGTTTGAGGGACCGGGGACCCGATAATGCTAAGCTGTATGGTAAGTAATATTGTGTGCCATAAAACACCAACTTTGTTAATAATTTGTGGTCTGTAAAGTATTTACAATATACAGTTTGGAACTTGTAATAGATTAGGACTATGTTTTTGTGATTTATTTTGTTGCAAAGCTAGTTGTTTTTTTATAATTTCTTTACAAGCCTAGCATGACTTTGATTTAGTGCTTTCTGTGTTGTGTAAAGCAAGTTTAGTATTCAAATTGTTAATGAAGTGATCCCTAAATGATTAGAAGAAGAAAGAAGAAACTGAAGTAACAGGATTCATTGCTCTGCAGGTCCACAATTGCTTTAAAAAGCTGAATATTTGGACCTCAAACTTGCCTATCCAAAAACACTTGCATATAAAAATGGAAAACTCTAATGTGAGATGGGCATTTAATGCAAAAACATGGGAGCCCTCGAAAGATGAAATTATTGCTGCATCCAGCTTTATACAGACAGAGGAGAAAGAAAGAATCTCTAGATTTGTTTTCAAAGAAGATGCCAAGTCCTCTCTGATTGGACGATTGATGATGCGAAAGTTTGTCCATATTTCATCTTCAATGCCTTATGAGGAGATCAGATTTGGTAGGGATGATAAGGGGAAGCCAATTTTACTTGGTGCTGGAGATAGCATTGTAAACTTCAATGTGTCTCATCAGGGGGACTATGTAGTGCTGGCTGGCAGCACTAAAAGTGTTGGCATAGATGTCATGAAGGTGGAACCACCACCAAACAAAAACATACCTGAATACTTCCGCATAATGAACAGGCAGTTTTCAACATCTGAATGGAGAACTATTCGTAGCTACCATACGGAAATGGAGCAGATTGCTTGTTTCTACAGGCTTTGGTGCTTGAAGGAAAGTTATGTTAAAAACATTGGCATAGGAATAACCATTCCTTTGGTTGAAATAAGTTTTGCTATTAAAACTTTAAAATTAGAAATGGGAAAAATGGTCAATGATACAACTTTGTACATAAAAGATGTGCTACAAGATGATTGGTTGTTTGAAGAAACTCTTTTGGATGAGAAACATACTGTTGCTGTCTCTTTACAAGACAATAGAAAAAAATATATTCCTTTACAATACACATTTTTGACTTTTGATGAATTGGTGAATGAAGCTAAACCATTAGTTGAACCTGATGAAAAGTTTGGAGTGGACTTCCTAAAGAAACAGATGAAACATTTTTAATTAAGTTAATTAGCTATTTAAAAAGGGAATAGGTGCATGTTAGTTTTAACTAAGGTTGATTGTTTTAATTGTTTAGAATAGGGGAAGAAGTTTTAGCTTGAGGTTTAATGTTTAAATAAGATTTGAAAATATAATCATAGGCATGATGAGTTTTGTGTAATCATTCATTATTTCTAAAATAAACAATTTAATAAAAAATAAACAACATTTATTTCAAACATAACATGAAAACATTTACTAACAAAAACCATTAGTAATAAATCATTATAAATGTGTGAGTGTTTTGTTTTGTTCTTGCTTTAGCAAGTCATGCTTCACTATGATCAACAACTTAGTACAGACCTCTCATACAAAATCATTTCCCAACTTATAAAAACCATTGAACATTAAAAAGGGCTGAATGCATGGACCGCGTCGGAAAGCGATTTCGACCAACAGCTGATAATTGACCTGGGATCTGTGAAGAACATCACTCGGGTCGCCACACAGGGTCGGGCGCATTCCCAGGAGTTTGTCCAGGAGTACCACATCAGCTATGGCTCCAATGGCATGGACTACGTCCAATATAAGGCAGCTGGAGGCGAAGTCAAGGTAACACAATGGACAATACCTCCTTTCTAACAAGAACTAACGGCAAATCATACTTACAAGATTTCAACTTTCATTTCATTAAACAATACTGAAGTAGGTTTGCATGGCGTAGATTGCATGGTTTTCAGCACGATTTATTTTGTTCGCTTCTTCTTTGCACGAAAATCTGTAGAGTAGATTATTTTGTTACCTAACTTGTAAATAAATGGGACTATGGGTACAATTTTATTTTATTTATGTATTACTTACTTTTACAAATTGGGAAAACTAATAAACAACCTAAATATCTAGACGAAAATGGCATTTGAACAGACAATGGGACAACATTAGATTATTATACAAGTAACAAAAAGTATATAACGAACTGAAAGGATGTCCAACTACTTATAAAACTGAACAGTTTTCTCCATGAAACATTGACTTACAATACTCAGTGAACTCGTTTAAAAACAGACTAGACAAATATTTGACTCAAGTGCAGTGATATACACGCATCAGCACAATGTGCTGCTAGTGTATTAGAAATAATAATAATAATAATAAAAAATTGGACCTTTCAATGGTAAATTAACCAGCTTACTGTCATCTCCATACTAAAAAAGATGTCATCAGAGGAAAATGGACCCTCTGCCATAGTATTATCACGAATCTGACAGCTGTCAAAAACGACTTCTCTCGGCGGCGGTACTATAGTACTTTGATTTATATTACACGGGGAAAGTTATTCAGTTTCATTAGTACCTTCACTTTCGGCTTGTTACCACTTTAATGAACCTTCTTACAATGGAGTTTACATATTTTATTCTCAATCAGTGTTGGTTACAAAGAAGCCCAATGATTTTCTATTCAAATGCCAATACGCAACTGATGTACAGCACTGACTAACATTACGGTGAAGGGTCGAGCGCGTGGACGGCAGCCGAGAGCTCTTACTACCAGCACCTCACGATCAACTTCCACCAACGCAAGGAGTTGCGCGCGCTCGCCACCAGGGGGCGCTTTGCCACCGACGAGTATGTCTCCGAGTTCATGCTGCAGTACTCTGATGATGGAGAGGGGTGGAGGACTGTGTCTTCTAGAGATGGGAATCCGATGGTAATGTTGATATTCTATTGGTCGATTAAGGATTTAATACTTAAGGTGGGACGTTTTTCATACAATCGAAAAACTGTAATTCGATGGACTTAAACATGCGATAAAGAGCAATTTTTTAACAAATGCTTCTGCGAAATGATAAAGGCACACATAAAATTGGCGCAAAGCTACTTTTGGTTAAAAGATAAAGAGTATTTTTCCACAATAAAATCAAACTCATTATTTGCAACAGTACTTGTCTATTGGCGTAAAGTGGCGAATCAGTTTTAACAAAGAAATCTTATGGTTTATTATTTTGCGAAAATGTTTATTGACACGGGACTTTCCATCGAGTTTTTTTATTACACTTTTGTCTCCTTTTACAGACGTAAGTCAATTTTACTTTTGTATACGTCCCACCTTAAGGTGAAAGCGCACTTAGCCGCATTAGTTTCGATTCCACTAACTGAATTAAGAGATTAATTCATCCAGGGAATGGGTAGCAGCTGTCCCTGTAATAGTAATATCTTGCACTGCGCTTGCCAATCCGCTTGCCAAGCGTGGTGAGTATAGCAATACACCTCAATAAGGGAAGGCCCATGTCCAGCAGTGGACTGTTGTAGCTGTTAATGTTATTTCATATACATTAAATCCGTACTATTATTATAAATCTGAGAGTTTGTGGGTGTATGTATGTTTGTTACCTATTCACCCTCAAACGGCTTGACCGATTTGGATGAAACTTGGAAGACAGGTAGAGTATAACCTGAAATAACACATCTATTACCACGGGAAAATGAGTGGCAGCGGGTAAAACCGCTGTGCGGAAATCGAGTAACTAATAATATAGCTACTCATATCACACGATCTATTTACGAATCCATTCTCAAACAATATTTTTAAAGGATTCAAATCTTGTAGTAGAACAAGAGATAAAAGTGGTTAGAAAATAACACTCGTCTTTGTCGCGCGCATACGTAACGAATTTCTACTATTAGAAGTACGCATCTAAGCAGTTTAAAATCGTCATGTTTGAAAAATTAATGTACGTATTTATTTACATTAGCAAGGTACAGTATGGTCTTATTATTAGATTGTTACTTAGATTGTAAAAATCAGTAGAATAATACTTAGCGGTGGTTGGGCAGTAGTTGTAATTTTTTTTCTGAATAATAAATAACATGAATATTTTCTTCTCTATCTTCTAAATAACTAAACACAAAAAAAAAAAAATTAAACAGACTCATAATATTAAGCAGGAATGCAATAAGTACCCAAACATTTATGGCTCTAATCTTTTGGGGACTTTATTTTTGCATGGAGTTTTAAAAACTTCAATTTGTTGGGTAGAAAATATTTAAGAACTTGCAACATTGCACCACATCGCGAATTTTCATCGCTTCGGCTACATTTAATCTGTAAATAATAAATTAGTTGCTGGGAATTAGTGTCTACACTATCCCTATAGATGAGCTATGCCACGTGTTATTGACATTAAGATCTACTTGCATAATTTTACCAAAAGCAGGTGGTTAACCTGGGCAGCCCCGAGGCATTGCCTATATTTTTATTTTTGATCCCGAACCGGTTTCCTAAAAGAATAATAACAAAAAAATTATAAAAAGAAGAGAGTTGTGTCATACAATTTTCTTGTTTTTTCAATGACGGATCAAGAAGACGTCAATATGTGATAATATAAGTATCCTACATTGATCAAAGTAATTTGTAATTTTTGGAAAAACTGGTCCTGTCAGTAGCAGGTTCGAAACCTGCCTGTGGTGCAATTTTGCAAGTTTTCAATAAGACTTTTATCTTTTAGGTCCTCGAATAATTTTTTTCATCATATTCCCTATCCGTGATGCCGTGTGATGCCGGCATACAATAGCATCACCCCATTTCTTGCCCGTGGGAGTCGTAAGAAGCGTCTTATGGACTCGAGGGTGTGTATTGCAATTTTAGGCGATGGTCTGACAACCTGTCACTATGGCAGTTCACAGTTTTCCGGATGACCCTCAAATGTTGTCAGACGTGGCGTAAATGACCGTTCTATGCGGCCGTTTTCGCTCTGCCTACCCCGCAAGGGATTATAGGTGTGATATGTATTTATGTATATGCTATAAGACTTAATCTTGTCTTCGAGACATTTTTTCATCACATTCCCCATCCGCAGATGTTCGAAGGCAACCACGACGGTAACACGGTACAGAAGAATGAATTCGAAGTTCCCATCATAGCGCAGTACATTCGCATCAACCCCATGAGATGGAGGGACAAGATCTCCATGAGGGTAGAAGTCTTTGGCTGCGATTATGGTGAGCTACACTTCTTCAATTCTACGGCTTCAATTTTACAGGTGAAATTCGATGTTCATTGCGTGGTCGGTTAGCTGTTTTGATACCAGGTATATTAAACGGTTACGCAATGTACTAAGAATTACACCTGTAGACTTGTAGCCTGTAGTTTCATAACTTAGGGTACAGGAGTCCAGTGATCGGGAGATCATACATAAACAAGCATGAAGCATTGTATTGAATTTTTGCCTTTCCATTCTTATAATGGAAAATTCGTATGAAGTACAGGGTGTAATGAACGGTGTATAGAAAACTTGGTGGGTGTCTAATTCCAAGCTAAACTCCCGCAGTGGAAGCGATTTACACAGGTAAATTTCGAACAAAATACCAGGAGTTCAACTGGAGGCAGACAATGGCCGCGTTACGCAGCGCTAAATAGCATACGCTGCACAATATAGCAGCGCATACTATGAATTAAACGTGAACCTAAATCTATTTAACTTAATTAACTAAGTTGAGTGAAATTGGCAAATGATGTGTTCTGACCTTTACATAACTCAAGTCGGTAGTAAATACCGTCTGCCGATCTGGCGTTACGTCACACGTATTAGCACTAGATTATAAGTAAGTACCTCCAAATTATATCACCCCACGAATTCCGCAATTCGTACTAATGAGTCACAATGATATGGTACAACAAATATGACTAAAGGGAACACACCATTAACACGAATAAACAGTTTATACTAAACAACCAGGTTTAATACTTACAGTCAACGTGCCGGTCCAAATGCATAAAATACCCAACGGAGAAAGGAAGTTCAGGGAATGGATCAAATGGGAATTCCGTGGGTACTTACAGGGCTGGGTGGAAAAGATATCGACACCCAGCATTCCACTACAGCCTTGGCGCGTTATTCACGTCAAACCACTCACAGCTTCTGTTCGTATTCCACTTTGATATTAGTCATTACGCGTGACCCAACCCGAATTTGGGCCGTACAAACGCGGGCCAAAATGGCCACCTGATGCCTATTCAACGCGACGCTCACGTGGAAGACGTCGAGACATCCAACAATCACTAAGCCTGGCATTCCAGTACAACCCAGGAGAAACACAATAATACGATGCATCAACACGCGCGATCTCAAATTGAATCGTCCATTACACGCGGCATCACAAAACTCGTGGCGGGAAATCCGCACAAACACGATACTCGACGTCCGAACGGTTTTCGAGAGACTGACTGCGGTGCAGAAATCACCGCCTGGCGCCTACAGGCGGCCCGCGCGCACGCCGCCACCCGCGAGCGAGAAAGGGACAACATATGCCCAGAGCGATGCGTGCGGGCGAGCATCGCGGCGTATTCACAGACCGTCACCAATACCTAACCTACCCCAGCATAGCAACGCTAAATTAAACAGTGGGTATGATCAGACCATTAAACTGAACAATTTTTTCCATGGAGGCTATGTTGGTCAATGAGTTTATTTTTCGAAAATAAAAAATTTCCGATCAGTTGCCTGACTCCCTATGGAAACTCGATTTCTTTTTTCGTTTCCCAACATAACCTCCATTCCATAGTAGAAATTGTTCAGTTCCATGGTCTGATCATACCTGCAATGTTTTCGTTACATTGTCCCTTACACATTAAGTTATACTCGAGACAAGTCTTTTATACAGTGTTTTACGCAAATGAATAATTCCTGATATCTGATTTTAAGAGCAAGGGAAACTCATACATTTTAAGACGTCGCTTCGCCAATCCGCTTGCCAACCGTGTATGTATGACAATAGCCCCTAATAGGGGAATGCCCATGTACAAGTATTAAGAGATTGGAGATTTGGCAGTGGCTGTCGAGGCGCCGGTAGCTCAGTTGGCCGTCAAGTTGGGGTTCGAACCGCGTCCAATTTCTTATTTAATTTTTATCTATTTCATTTCAGTGGCGGAAACTCTGTACTTCAACGGCACGTCGCTCGTCAAGATGGACCTCCTCCGGGACCCGATATCCGCCTCCAGAGAGTCCATCCGGTTCCGGTTCAAGACCAGTACAGCATCAGGCGCCCTGCTCTACTCTAGAGGCACACAGGGTGACTACATAGCGCTGCAGTTGCGGGACAATCGACTTGTACTCAATATCGACCTTGGTAAGTTGGTATCCGCCTCCAGAGAGTCCATCCGGTTCCGGTTCAAGACCAGTACAGCATCAGGCGCCCTGCTCTACTCTAGAGGCACACAGGGTGACTACATAGCGCTGCAGTTGCGGGACAATCGACTTGTACTCAATATCGACCTTGGTAAGTTGGTATCCGCCTCCAGAGAGTCCATCCGGTTCCGGTTCAAGACCAGTACAGCATCAGGCGCCCTGCTCTACTCTAGAGGCACACAGGGTGACTACATAGCGCTGCAGTTGCGGGACAATCGACTTGTACTCAATATCGACCTTGGTAAGTTGGTATCCGCCTCCAGAGAGTCCATCCGGTTCCGGTTCAAGACCAGTACAGCATCAGGCGCCCTGCTCTACTCTAGAGGCACACAGGGTGACTACATAGCGCTGCAGTTGCGGGACAATCGACTTGTACTCAATATCGACCTTGGTAAGTTGGTATCCGCCTCCAGAGAGTCCATCCGGTTCCGGTTCAAGACCAGTACAGCATCAGGCGCCCTGCTCTACTCTAGAGGCACACAGGGTGACTACATAGCGCTGCAGTTGCGGGACAATCGACTTGTCCTCAATATCGACCTTGGTAAGTTGGTATCCGCCTCCAGAGAGTCCATCCGGTTCCGGTTCAAGACCAGTACAGCATCAGGCGCCCTGCTCTACTCTAGAGGCACACAGGGTGACTACATAGCGCTGCAGTTGCGGGACAATCGACTTGTCCTCAATATCGACCTTGGTAAGTTGGTATCCGCCTCCAGAGAGTCCATCCGGTTCAAGACCAGTACAGCATCAGGCGCCCTGCTCTACTCTAGAGGCACACAGGGTGACTACATAGCGCTGCAGTTGCGGGACAATCGACTTGTCCTCAATATCGACCTTGGTAAGTTGGTATCCGCCTCCAGAGAGTCCATCCGGTTCCGGTTCAAGACCAGTACAGCATCAGGCGCCCTGCTCTACTCTAGAGGCACACAGGGTGACTACATAGCGCTGCAGTTGCGGGACAATCGACTTGTACTCAATATCGACCTTGGTAAGTTGGTATAGTTCTGCAGACGTCTTGACATTGCACTTAGTCAATGACTATGCTACTTGTTTTTAGGATTTTGTATCCAAAAGGGTCAAAAAGGGATCCTATTTCTGAGTCTCTGCAGTCCTTCTTTCTTTCTGACCGTCTCTCCCTCTGTCCGTCTGCCTGTCAGTCTGTCTGACATAAAGCTGTTTCTCATAAACCGGAGAGTTGAAATTTTCACAAATGCCGTATTTCTATTGCCGGTATAACAAGAAATACAAAAAATATACTTGGGGCGTCTTAAACAAAAACACGTGAGTCCGACTCGCACTTGGCTGATTTTTTCAAATTGCTTTAGTGTACAAATGATGTATATCTTATATAAGGTGTAAAAAAAATAGCTAAGAATATTTTAAGGGGTGAACCAGTACGTGAAACTGAACAACTTTCCCCAAGGAACATAGGTCGAAATATGAAAAAATAATTTGACCCTCTCATACTTAGTGTGTTACCCGGCCGGGATAATTTGTATGGGAGGGCCAATTTTTTTTCATATTTCGACCTATGCTCCTTGGGGAAAGTTATTCAGTTTCACGTACTGGTTCACCCCTTAAAATATTCTCAGCTAATTTTTTTACACCATGTATATTCATGTTGTTGATACTTTCCCACAGGCTCGGGCACATCGACATCATTCTCTGTGGGCAGTTTGCTAGACGACAACATCTGGCACGACGTGGTGGTCTCGCGCAACAGACGCGACGTGCTGTTCTCGGTGGACCGCGTCATCGTGCAGGGCCGCATCAAGGGGGAGTTCTCCAAGCTAAACCTCAACAGAGCCGTGAGTTTATTCACTACTACATTTTCGGCCAGCTGTTTCAGCTGCCACTCATTTTCCCGTGGTAAAAGTTGTTTTCCCGCGGGAAAAAGTGGCCCATGTGTTATTCCAGGTTATACTGTACCTGTGTTCCAAATTTCATCCAAATCGGTCAAGCCGTTTGAGCGTGAAGAGGTAACAAACATACATCAAGGGGGAGTTCTCCAAGCTAAACCTCAACAGAGCTGTGAGTTTATTCACTACTACATTTTCGGCCAGCGGTTTCACTCATTTTCCCGTGGTAATAGTGGTTTTCCCGCGGTAAAAAGTGGCTCATGTGTTATTCCCGGTTATACTCTACCTGTGTTCCAGATTTCATCCAAATCCGTCAAGCCGTTTGAGCGTGAAGAGGTAACAAACATACATCAAGTTCTCTAAGCTCAACCTCAACAGAGCCGTGAGTTTATTGACTACTACATTTCCGGCCAGCGGTTTCACCCATTTTCCCGTGGTAATAGTTGTTTTCCCGCGGTAAAGTGTGGCCCATGTGTTATTCCGGGTTATACTCTACCTGTGTTTAAAATTTCATCAAAATCAGGTAAGCCGTTTGAGCGTGAAGAGGTAACAAACATACATCAAAAGGGGGAGTTCTCCAAGCTCAACTTCAACAGAGCCGTGAGTTTATTCACTACTACATTTTCGCCCAGCGGTTTCACTCATTTTCCCGTGGTAATAGTTGTTTTCCCGCGGTAAAAAGTGGCCCATGTGTTATTCCGGGTTATACTCTACCTGTGTTTAAAATTTCATCCAAATCGGTCAAGCCGTTTGAGCGTGAAGAGGTAACAAACATACATTAAGTTCTCTAAGCTCAACCTCAACAGAGCCGTGAGTTTATTCACTACTACATTTCCGCCCAGCGGTTTCACTCATTTTCCCGTGGTAATAGTGGTTTTCCCGCGGTAAAAAGTGGCCCATGTGTTATTCTAGTTATACTCTACCTGTGTTTCAAATTTCATCAAAATCAGGCAAGCCGTTTGAGCGTGAAGAGGTAACAAACATACATCAAGGGGGAGTTCTCCAAGCTCAACTTCAACAGAGCCGTGAGTTTATTCACTACTACATTTCCGGCCAGCGGTTTCACTTATTTTCCCGTGGTAATATTTGTTTTCCCGCGGTAAAGTGTGGCCTATGTGTTATTCCGGTTTATACTCTACCTGTGTTTCAAATTTCATCAAAATCAGGCAAGCCGTTTGAGCGTGAAGAGGTAACAAACATACATTAAGTTCTCTAAGCTCAACCTCAACAGAGCTGTGAGTGATTAGGGTTTCTAATGAACAATGGCGGCTGGTGGGTCAAATAACTAGTGGTGAACTTTGTTTTGGCGCTCTCGGAAATCTTTTGGTTTCAACCACTACTTAGGTGCTAGAGTTTAAATTGTTTCGTCATTATTGAAAATCAAATTAAATCATAATAATATCGTGACTTTTATTTATAAATTTCAGTTTTATCAAATTTAATTTATTGTTCGTTCAGCGCATGAACGCACTTAAGCAACATTTATAAACATTTTGATTTTTTTAAGTAACAATTATTTGAAAATTGACTTTACTAATATTTGAGTCTTGTGGAGATCGAACTCATGACCCTAGCAAATCATGGTTTTGGCGACTGCCGGCGACGCAAAGGTTCGATTCTCGTTGGGGCACTCACAAAGTTGATATTTATCACATTGTGAATTCGATGGGACTCGAGGGTGTGTATTGCATTTTTGGGCGATGGGCTGACAACCTGTCACTATGGCGATGCAGAGTTTTCCGAAGGACCCTCAAATGTTTGTCGGACGTGGCGTAAATGTCCGTTTTTTGCGGCCGTTTACGCTCTGCCTACCCCGCAAGGGATAAAGGCGTGATATATGTATGTATGTATGTGAATTCGTTCCCAGTCTGGTTAGGACATTGCAGGCTGAACCACCTGATTGTCCGAAGGTGGTTCCGTGCTTCGAAGGGCATGTAAGCCGTCGGTCCCGGTTGCTGTCTATAATTACTTAGACGGCGGTCCTTACACTAGCATGTCAGAGGCCTACTAATAGTTGTAGGCGGTTAAAAAAAACTGACAACAGGGTTCATCAGGTCGGGGTACTATCACTACGCCATCGGGACAGTCAGATCTAATATCGTATAAACTGCAATAAATTATAAGTCATCAATAATTGTATACAGTTAATAAGTCTCATTTCATTTCCCTTATGTTAGTATCTTATCGTTATATTTTTTATTTAAACTATGACATTTGTGTTTTTATGTTCTTATAGTTTTATGATTGTTTTGTGAACGAATTAATACCAGACTGTTTTTAAAGAAATGTTGTGTATAGTTGTAAGTGGGCCTCGGATTTATGTGTGTATTAATGTGTCTTTATGTCAGTGAAATTTTTGATCTGTTGTTCGTAACTGAACCTATGGAAATAAAATAAAATAAATAGATATTTTCATGCTTGTACCTTGCAGCTGTACATCGGTGGAGTGCCGAACTTCCAGGAGGGTCTGGTGGTGAGGCAGAACTTCACGGGATGCGTGGAGAACATGTACCTGAACGCGACCAACGTCATCGCCGACCTCAAGCAGGGCTACGACACAGGCGAGGCGTTCAAGTTCCAGAAAATCAACACGCTGTACGCTTGCCCCGTAAGTCTGGATTTATTCTTTTATACCACACCTACATAGAAAGTGCCCTATAGCTTTTTTTTAAATTTGTCTTCCATCGCCTTCAGACGATGATTCTGCCAGAGTCAAGGTCAAAGAAAACAATAGTTAAAGAATAAAATTACATCAGATACAACAATTTCCATTAATAAAACGTAGAGAGAAACGTGAGTCATTGTTGACGTTTCAAATGAGCGGGAGACAATAATCCATACAAATCACTTTCTTCCCTAGGGAAAGCATGCGACTGTCAAAACATTCGTAAAACACAAAGCAAACGTAATAAGTCCATTCAGCCAAGTCTTGCATTCTGCCTGCTAAAATATTAGAGAGAATATTTATGTAGTCAAAATAGTAGACTTGGCTGAATAGACTTAATTGCGTTTGCCTTGTACGAAATACATTTAAAAAGGGAATCACTCTAACGCGCCTATTTGCATTGAAATTAATAAAATTCCTGTTTTTTCATTCACGTAGGTGTAGTATAAAGCACTATGTATCACTCGGAAGAAAGTCCGATTCAAAACTCGTGTGTATTGAGGTCAAATCACACCCTCGTTTTTAATCGGCTCCTTTCTCTGCGCGTGCACAATGTACAATTTCTCCCGTATTTTCTTGTCAACTTGTGACATACCACAACCGGCCGCAACATGCCAATATTCTGAAAATACTTTGTAAAGAAAATCAATAGTATTGTAAGCTTGAGGTCTGGCAGACGAGAGTGATAATTTGGTGAATTAAAAGTATGTTCGTAACTGGCAAGTAAAAAAGTAATTTTGTAATATTATTGCAGTCTAGCAAGATTTCATAGCAACAATACACGAATCTGGCATTATGTCATAAAAATAAATATTAAAATAGTTGTATGGCACATATTCTAGCTTCTACAAAATTTTCAGCGGCCACACTTTTACCTAATTTTGTCTGCAAGTAATATTTTATAATATTATTCCTTTTCTAGAAAAATTACTTGGGTTTTATGTCACTACTTCCCTCCCTAATATGTATTTTATTGTGTAGGTAGCTGTACAATAAACTGCTAAATAAATAATGGAATTCTTTTAATCAATATTCTCAGGAGCCCCCAGTGGTGCCAATAACATTCCTCAAGGCGAGCTCGTACGCCAAGCTGCGCGGCTACTCCGGATCCAACCAGTTAAACATCTCGCTGGAGTTCCGCACCTACGAGACCCACGGACTCCTTATATACCACAAGTTCAAGAGCGAGGGATATGTTAAGGTAAGAATCCGTAACTAGGTGTTACTATTAGGAACTAGATCTTAGCCAGAAACTGCCCTTATTCATAAGTGAGAATAATGATAACGCCCGTTGGGACTTGTACCCAAGACCTTGGGGTATCCCGCCTCTGCCAACTGAGCTACCGGCGCCGCGCCTGACACTCCCAAATTTTTAATCTCTTGGTACTCGTCTCGAAGTGACGTACAGTAAGTACAGACGTAAGCTGTACTTATTTCTAACTAGCGGCCCGCCCAGCGGTTTCACCCGCTGTTTACCGATTTCCCACGGGAAACAGACCTTCTCCCTACATAAATCATACATAAAGTGATTCACTTTTACAAAAATCCCCATCCAGGTCCGTTAGGTGGTTATGGAGATTTAGGCTAGCGCCACATCTGCGGAACGTACGGCGCCGAACCTTCGGAATGTACGGCGCCGCACGTTCGGCTTTAGCTTCGCGACACATCTGCGGAACGTACGGCGCCGCACGTTCGGCTAAATGCAGCGTCTTGTTCAGTGCGCTACGCGACGGAAAGTGACGTTGCCAACTATAGACCGCGCGCCGCGATCAGTGTTGCCAACTCCCAAATCTAGAATTATCGGATTTCGGCAACTAAATTATCGTACAAATGTTTTTCATTAATTTCAAATAAACATTTTTCTTAGGTGTTAATCAAATAAAAGGCATCGTATGGCTGTACAATTATTTACTATAAATGTTGTAAAAAAGTAAAATCAACGATAACAATCTAAATATATTACATATAAAAACAACCACTGCAGTAATAATCTAATGATAAAACCCAGTCTATCTGATGGCTGGCGGTCCCTGGTGGCAACACGCACGTTCAGTTACGCCCGCTGCCCGCCGAACTTTCGGTCGCTCAACGCGTCGCGTGATGTGTCGCTTGCTATGCAAAATACATTAAATGCGTTTTGGCTGAAAGAACAGCCCGAAGGAAGGTTACGCACTACGCAGAACGCGGCGTAATGTATCATAGATAACTTGAAATACACTACGAGCGTATTTAGCGGAAGGTTCGGCGCCGTACGTTCCGCAGATGTGGCGCTAGACTTAAGCATACATACAAACAGACATAGGGACAGAAGCGGGAAGCGACTTTACTTTATACAGGGTATTTATACTATACCTAAGTCCCTATAGCTTATAAAAACATAGATAGGAACTTCGTTGTTTACATTTCAAATTAGCGGAAAAGAATAATACATATAAATAACTTTCTCCCCTTGTGAGAAATACATGTAACTGTCAAAACTTGCGCAAACCGGAACGTGTCTTATTTTAGCAGACAGAATGAATGACTTGTCTGAATGGATTAATTGCGGCTTTATACGAAATAATTTAACGAAAACAATACGCGCGAATATTCTTTGGATTGTTCTTGGCAACAATTTAAAGTTTATTGAACTGTTGTTGTGTTTTTATTCTCGAATGTGTAGTATAGAGAACTATCTATCACAATGAAGAAATAACGATTACCAACTCGTATGTATTTTGTGTCTCAAACTATCGTTAGTCTCTTTCTTTCCGCGTGATGACTATACTAACGCCCCTCAATTTTCTCAGGTATACATTGAAGAAGGCAAAGTGAAAGCAGAGATGTACACGGAAGGCTCACCGAAAGTCAAACTCGACAATTACGAGGAAGAATTCAACGACGGTCGCTGGCACGCGCTCATGCTGACCATGGCGCATGATCTGCTGACCCTGGCGGTGGACTACAGACCAGTGAGGACCACCAAGAGGCTGCGGTTCATCACTGGCTCCACTTACTATATCGCGGGTGAGTGTAGCGAGTGTCGCTGCAGCTCATGCTGACCATGGCGCATGATCTGCTGACCCTGGCGGTGGACTACAGACCAGTGAGGACCACCAAGAGGCTGCGGTTCATCACTGGCTCCACTTACTATATCGCGGGTGAGTGGAGCGAGTGTCGCTGCAGCTCATGCTGACCATGGCGCATGATCTGCTGACCCTGGCGGTGGACTACAGACCAGTGAGGACCACCAAGAGGCTGCGGTTCATCACTGGCTCCACTTACTATATCGCGGGTGAGTGGAGCGAGTGTCGCTGCAGCTCATGCTGACCATGGCGCATGATCTGCTGACCCTGGCGGTGGACTACAGACCAGTGAGGACCACCAAGAGGCTGCGGTTCATCACTGGCTCCACTTACTATATCGCGGGTGAGTGGAGCGAGTGTCGCTGCAGCTCATGCTGACCATGGCGCATGATCTGCTGACCCTGGCGGTGGACTACAGACCAGTGAGGACCACCAAGAGGCTGCGGTTCATCACTGGCTCCACTTACTATATCGCGGGTGAGTGTAGCGAGTAGCGAGTGTCGCTGCAGCTCATGCTGACCATGGCGCATGATCTGCTGACCCTGGCGGTGGACTACAGACCAGTGAGGACCACCAAGAGGCTGCGGTTCATCACTGGCTCCACTTACTATATCGCGGGTGAGTGTAGCGAGTGTCGCTGCAGCTCATGCTGACCATGGCGCATGATCTGCTGACCCTGGCGGTGGACTACAGACCAGTGAGGACCACCAAGAGGCTGCGGTTCATCACTGGCTCCACTTACTATATCGCGGGTGAGTGTAGCGAGTGTCGCTGCAGCTCATGCTGACCATGGCGCATGATCTGCTGACCCTGGCGGTGGACTACAGACCAGTGAGGACCACCAAGAGGCTGCGGTTCATCACTGGCTCCACTTACTATATCGCGGGTGAGTGTAGCGAGTGTCGCTGCAGCTCATGCTGACCATGGCGCATGATCTGCTGACCCTGGCGGTGGACTACAGACCAGTGAGTTATTTGAAAATAGTTACAAGTGTCATCATTTCATTATATTACGTATTAGCTAAGGTAAATGTTTGACAGGATGTCAGACACATGAGCGAGATAACCAATCTAACTACATACATATAAGCCTTCTAAAGACGCTTTCATGGGTCGTGATCGTGACGGTCAATCTGTTAGAAGAGGACAGCGTCCTTTTCAAAGATTAACCACCACTTCATTGTTCTTTGGACTTTTGGAGGATGTAACTTTAGATACAATGAATTGCAAAATGTTAATATTTTGTGATTGTTTTCACAATTCACAATCATAATAGGAACGGCCAGTCAACAGTAGATTTTCTCAGTCGGTGTCCAGAATACTTGTGAATTATAACTGAATCACTAATATTGATTATTGATTGATTGTGATTAAAATATTGTTCTGGAGAGCGTTACGTCCATACTCGTACGTCAAAATTTTGTGTCCCCTGTTTAGTTCAGTTCGTTATTTGTGGTCCCTGTTTAGTTCATTTTTTACGCTAAATTCGTAAAAGAGTATTGAAGTACGAATGACGAAAAGTATTGTTGCAAAAGTTTGCTTTCCATTTAGCTCTTCAGGTAAGGTGTTCTGCTTTGCTACATTTGAAATAAGTCCCAGTCGTAAAATTTTTTGGTTATCATACTATTTAGAACCTAGCATTTTCATGAATCTGTTATCCCCAGGTGGAGCAAAAGCGCCCCCTCGCGGGTTCATCGGGTGCATGCGGAAAATATCTATTGACGGCAGCTACCGACTACCCACCGACTGGAAGAAGGAGGAATACTGCTGCCCCAACGAGGTCGTGTTCGACGCCTGTCAGATGATTGACAGGTACGCATTCGTTTTGTCAACAAACTAAAAAAATATAAATGTCGTTTATATTTACCTGCTAAAGTAATGATAAAGTTTAAGAAAGTAATCACAAAAAACACGTTATTTGAGACTAGAGAAGTAAAAGTTTGAATTCTTTTACAAGACATGGGTTGGCTGGAAGAGATCTCTTTGTGGGAAATAAGCTCGCCTTTGCGACATTTTATTTATATATTTTAGTCTGTGTATTTTTGTGCAATAAAGAATATAGAGTATATATCGCATTTATTTTGCCTTATTTAGGAACCATATGTCACTTTACACAGCTGCAGATTTTCTGTTGTTTTTTCATTCCTTTCAAGGTATTTTATAGAGTGATGCCGGCTTAGAATAGCATTACCCTAATATAACCCGTGGATGTCGTAGAGAGCGACTGAGAGATAAATTAATCCTGGGAACGGGCAGCAGCATTCCCTGTAAAAGCAACATCTTGGAATGCGCTCGCCATTCCGCTTGCCAAGCGTGGTGGGTATGGCAATACCCCCTAATAGGGGGAGACCCAAGGCCAGCAGTGGACTGTTGTGGCTGTTAATGTTACATTTAGAAACCGCTCGGACCACTCGTTTATATGCTGCAATCTCGTAAGCAAAATAATTAGATTACTATCACTTTGCACTTTCTACGTTACAAATCTAATATTCGCTCAAAATTATACTTTGTTTTTCACACTTATCATTTGAATAGTTAATTGTTATAAATCTACACTAATATGCTAATATAAAAGAAAAGATTTATTTGTTTGTTTGAATTGTATAGGTTCCGATACTACTGAACCGATTATAAAAATAATACACTATCCCTGGTGAACATAGGCTATATTAAATTGTCTTTTTCCCGCGGGAAACGTTGGCCGGGATTGAACCAGACAACTATGGAGTACCGCCACTGAGCTATCGGCGCTCCGACCGAACCCTTCCAAAATTTTAACCTCTTGATACTCGTCTTGAATGTTATTTTTCAATTTCTATTTTCATTTTATGTGAATGCAAAATATAGTACATTTAAAATGTGTGTTTAGATGCAACCCGAACCCTTGCGAGCACGGCGCGGTGTGCACACAAACGTCAGAAGAGTTCAACTGCAACTGCCAGGGGACAGGCTACGCCGGGGCCGTGTGTCACACGTGTAAGTAACTCGTATTTTGAGAATAACAATCAAAAACCCAAATTAAAAAAAAACTTTTCGTGTGTAACAACATTTTTGAAAACTTGCAAAATTTTCAAGCGCGATCTAGTTGCGAAACTTACCAGGTATATGGAGCCGTGCCACGCGGTATTGGCAGCAAGATTCACTTGCGAAATTCGCGGGCAAGGGACGAGCCGCGGTAGCCCAGATGGAAGAGGCGCAGGTTCTAATCCTGCCCGCGCTTGAACATTTTGCGAGTTCTCAAAAATTTCAATCAATTTATTTATACTTGAAGATTGACTGAATTAGATGACTGAGGTATCTCTTAATCTTTTCTAAACCTATTTGACCGAAAGAAAGTGACAGTACTAATTATAGGAAAGATATGAGAATTTATATCCCGAATAGAGACCAGTATCTCGCAAAAATAGAGATATCCTACTTATAAATGCGAAAGTTTCTGTGTTTGTTTGTTTGATACTTCTTCACGCAAATACTACTGAACCGATTGTAACACATATTTTCATAATTTTTCATGCAATCGTTTTCGAATTTTTTTGAAAAGATATGAAAACTTCCAAAGTTAGGTATACCCGGAAATAGTAGATTTTACAACAAGTGCACAAAACGGACCATTTTCATCCGAGACTTTTAGCAGCCCGAGCCGAAGGCGAGGGCTGATAGTAATGTCGAGGTTAAAATGGTTTGTGGACGAGTTATAAACTCTGCTTTTCACTTTGATTGCGAGGAAATAAAACAATAGTATATTATATAAGTAACATTTATTTAATTAAAATTCAAAGTAAAATTTGTACAGTTTTGAATACTGAAAGAAATTGTTTTTTCCCGAGACTTTGGCGGTAGTATCTGTTGCACAACTCTCTGTGCATTAATTTCCATAAGCGTATTAGGAGAGAGTCTTAAATCCTCTTCTTCACTGGTCATTTTTAACAATTTTAGCAAATTGAAGAAATTACGAAAAAACAAGAGCTGTTTCCCGCCGTTTTTTTTTTTTTTAATCTTACGACATTGGCATTAGGCTTGGGCTGCAGACCTATACAGCCTACTATTTAAGCCGACATAGTGCTATTTCAATTTTTTCATACATATAAAATGAAATAGCACTATGTCGGGCCGATATCGGCGTTCGGGGCAGACGCCCTTTGGCTATGTATGGCTCATTTTCTTTGCCTTCATTTATGAGTAGCTACGTTCTTGCACTTGTGCATAAAATGCGATTTTGTGCAGCCTATATCCTGCACCAATAAGCTCTTTCAGAGCATGAGAAGTGAAAATAACCTTTGCTTATAGTAGAAAAAAAACAGGTTGAGGCAGCATGGTCTTAGACCTTCTCCTGTCCAGAATACACCAAAGTAAAAAAAAAAAAACTCTTTCTCCATTAAAAAAAAACAATGACAGACACGTGCACAATCTGCCAAGTCAACCAAAGATAAAACTATCTGTGGGGAAAACTTTATTCATTCATCTGTCAATGTCAATCAGTTTTTTTTATAAACGCGATATAAGTGGTAGGCAAATGAATTTTGTTTTCAGCAGCTTAGTTGTTGGAGCTAAACTAAGGCACTTTTTAAAATTTAAAATCTCTAATTATGAAACAAAGAAGAAGAAGAGGGAGGCCTTTGCCCAGCAGTGGGATGGTGTGGGCTAGACAAGACAATGAAACAAAATAAAATAAAAAGTACTTGCCTTTTATTTAACATGCATACATACATACATACATATATCACGCCTATAATCCCTTGCGGGGTAGGCAGAGCGTAACTGCCGCATAAAACGGACATTTACGCCACGTCTGACAAGTATTTGAGGGTCATTCGGAAAATTGTGTATCGCTATAGTGACAGGTTGTCAGCCCATCGCCTAAAATTGCAACACACACCCTCAAGTCCCTAAGTCGCCTCTTACGACTCCCACGGGCAAGAAATGGGGTGATGCTATTCTTAGCCGGCAACACACGGCAAATTATTTATTGATGCGATAAACTATCTATTAAAAATAATAAAATAGTAATGTTAGAAATTTGAAATGTTGTGTATTGATGTATTCCAGCCGTGCACCCGCTGTCGTGCCAAGCGTACAAGAACGTGCAGGCGGTGTCCCGGCAGGCGGAGATACAGATAGATGTGGACGGCTCAGGGCCGCTGAACGCCTTCCCGGTCACCTGCGAATTCTACTGTAAGTTGCACTACATTTGGATATCATTTCATTTTATTATTTATACGGGGTGTAAGGGACGGTGTACCGGAAACTTTGCAGGCATGATCGGACCATGAAACTGAACAACTTTTTCTATGGAAGCTATGTTGGTAAACGAGAAAAAAATTTCGACCTCCCATACAAAATGCCCGATCAGCCGACTGACTTTCTATGGAAACTCGAAAAAAAAATTCGTTTCCCAACATAGGCTCCATAGTAAAAGTTGTTCAGTTTCATGGTCTGATCATGCCTGCAAAGTTTTCGGTACACCGTCACGTTTACACAATGCCAATATGAGCAGGGAAGTAGTATGGGAAGTGGGCAGCGCGAGTATGTAAACAGGTTACTCGCGCTGCTACTCGTCATGCCGTTTCGACTTCCCGTGCTCCCGCGATTGTCATAGGAACGGCAGCACGAACGCGTGTGCAATTTATTGCTATCTCGCTCACTCATATTGGTGCGAGAAGAGCATGACGGCAGCGTGTGAACACTCACTCGCGATGATACTTCCGCGGAAGTATTTCGAGCAATATTCGCGACAGCGGCAAGAGCAGGAGCAGGTGCATGGTGTAAACGTACTATTTTTCTTCTTCTTTTCGTGTGGGACACCGAGTCGTTCAACGACCCGATGAACCCTGGTGTCAGAGTTTTTCAACCGCCCACTACCATTAGTAGGCCTCTGACATGGTTGTGTTACGACCGCCGTCTAAGTAATCATAGACAGCAACCGGGACCGACGGCTTAACGTGCTCTCCGAAGCACGTAACGTACTATTATATACAGTTCATTGTATATACACATAAACGTATAGGACTGAAAAGAAAGACGACACAACAGGTACAACTTATTTCTTAAGGCGGAGATGACGTGTACAATAGCAAATCCGAAAAAATTAAGAAATTCCGATATTTTTAATTTTAAGCACGTATTTTTTTAATAATTTTTAAATTCTACTGCTGACCGAAAAATCTTGTATTGTGCCTGGGACTGGACATGTCCTAGATGTAAAACTGAATAATTTTTTTTAGTGCAATTATTTCGAAATATATAAATATGGTACCTAGAAAACTTGGTCAGGTTCACGTCTAAAACGCACCCTGAAATTACAGTAATTTCCCTAACAAACTGTATAAATCTCGACTGTTTCCCAGCGTGTTTGCCGTGTGTTGCCGGCTAAGAATAGCATCACCCCATTTCTTGCCCGTGGGAGCCGTTAGAGGCGACTTAGGGACTTGAGGGTGTGTATTGCAATTTTAGGCGATGGGCTGACAACCTGTCACTATAGCGATACACAATTTTCCGAATGACCCTCAAATATTTGACAGACGTGGCGTAAATGTCCTATTTATGCGGCAGTATACGCTCTGCCTACCCCGCAAGGATTATAGGCGTGATATATGTATGTATGTATGTATGTATGTATGTTTTTGAAATTGAAATTGAAATTCTTTATTCAATGTAGGATAGTATTATATGGTATTATCATATCACATATTGACGTCATGAACCATCATTTAAAAAAAAAGAAATTTGTATCACACAATTTTCTTTCTTTTATAACAATTTTGTAATGTCCTGTAATGTTTCCCAGCGGACGGGCGCGTGATCACCGCCGTGCAGCACTCGGTGACCGCGAACACGGCGGTGGACGGGTACCAGGAGCCGGGCAGCTTCCGGCAGGACATCGTGTACGAGGCGGACAGGGCGCAGCTGGAGGCCTTGCTGAACCGCTCCGAGTCGTGCTGGCAGCGGCTCGAGTACATGTGCCGACATTCCCGGCTGCTCAACTCGCCTAGTAAGTAATGTTGTACTCCATTCTGTCCCATTTCATCCCGTACCGCTTCATCGCATCCCACCCCGTTCATCAAACTTTATTTTTATTTTCATTAATGATGGGTTTGCTCTTGACTTTGACTTGAATTTGTCTAGGTCATAGGACAGAGACAGAGTCTAAGATGGAGCGAGCTCACCCAGAAGAAGCCTGTTCACTATTACTTTGAAGAGATTAGGGTTGTATGCGTTTGGAAACACAGACGCAGGTAGTTTTAAACTTGCTTTTATATTACCCCGTTTCATTCCATTGCATTTCAATCATCCTGTTTCATCACAACCGTTTCGTCCCATCCTGTGTCGTTCCATTCCCTATTTTCCCATTCTGTTACATCCCATTCGAGTTTCAGCTCATTTCGTATTCTCCCACCCTGTTACATCCCATTCCTTACTCCCCATCCTGTTTCCATCCCTTTCCGTTTCATCCCATTTTGTATCATCCCATTGTTACATAATACCATCTCATTCTAGCATAACCCATCGGTTACCTTAAACATCCTATAGGACATTCAGGGCCCTCTAACTGTTACATTTTTTTTCCCGGTGTTTACACTATTCACAAAAGAAGAACCCGTCGGTAAAATTTCGTTTAAATTATAACTATGAATGCATTTTTAAGCGCGTGCAGGATGTGAACCTGCGACTTGCGCCATTACTAGTGGCGACGCCTCTTCCATCTGGGCTACCGCAGCTCATTCCTTGCCCGCCAATTTTGCAAGTGTATTTTAATGTCAGATGGAAGAGGCGTCCCGTGGAGGCGTCGCTGCTAGTAATGCGAAAGTCGCAGGTTCAAATCCTGCCCGCGCGAAAATTTTGCAAGTTTTTCATAAATGTAGTATGTAGACTTGGATTTCTCGTTGTTTCATTCCCCAATGTTGTCCCAGGCGAGGAGGCGAGCTTCCACCCGTTCGCGTGGTGGGTGTCTCGCAGCGGGCAGCGCATGGACTACTGGGCGGGCGCGCAGCCCGGCTCGCGCATGTGCCAGTGCGGGGTGCTGGGCTCCTGCTCCGACCCCACCAAGTGGTGCAACTGCGACGCAGAACTCACACACCTCAACAATAAAGGTAAACATTCTGAGACTTTTATTTACACTTGTTTCGTAATGTTCGTATTACAAATTCGAAAATAGGATCTTAGAGGGTTATTTTTTATTCACCCCGGAAATATTACAGGGTGATTCTAAACAACTTTCATTACGGGGTCACCTGCGAAATAAAAAAAAAAACAGCTGCTCCATGGAATAATTCATACCTTCTTGAACAAAATGTATAGAACAGCTGGATATTTTTTCGCGATTTCGAAGGTGACCCCATAATAAAAGTTGTTCAGAATCATGATAAGAATCGCCTTGTTAAATTTCCGGGGTGAATAAAAAATAACCCTGTATATAAAGGCCTCCTTTATGCATTCTGCCTATAGAAATTACTGTTCCTTTCATAAAAGTAAGGATATTTATTCTTCATGTTTTTTGCCTTTCGTGAAAATGGAGCCATAAAACAATTTTTCTGTGCAAAAATTATCTAATCTGTGCGTATTGGCATCCGGTCAAGGTAAAAATTTCAAAGTTCAAAATGACTTTACTTAATTAAGGATATTTATGATATCACGTAAGATACTCATATGTAATATTATAAGTATCCTTTATTGAATAAAGAAGCTTGGAAACTAGCAACATTTACTATTCAAAATGTACAATAAAGTCCACTTCAAAAAAGAGGTTTCAAATGCGCAACAGTAAAATTCAACAAAAAAACTGTTATCGCATTGAATCACACTATTTTATACTAATCCTCGTTCGATATTTCAATCGTATCTCTGCACCTGATGCCTGATGTCTCTAAGCGAATGCAAGAAAGAACTAACCAACAAGCAAACAAAATGCGTAAACTTTCCGTTACATACGGTGTGTAAGGGACAGCCCTCTGTGTACTAATAAGGTGCATTCAGACCATGAAACTGAACAACTTGCCCCTAGGAATTCATTTCAGGACACGTCAATCGTAAAGGCTCGTAATTTGTATGGGAGGTACTTGTCGTTTCCTAACATATCTTTTTAGGGGAAAATTGTTATATATCATAGTTTCTAGCATCCTAATAGTATTCGGAGGCCCTTAAAACCTGGAAAGTTCTTTCGCATTTGACACTGTATTTTTACCCATACCACAGATCAGTTTCAATCAGACGGAGGCGAGATAACGGAGAAGGAGTTCTTGCCCGTGAAGCAGCTGAGGTTCGGCGACACCGGCAGCCATCTCGACGAGAAAGAGGGACGGTACACGCTCGGACCGCTGCTGTGCGAGGGGGACGGTGAGTATACATACACATACATACATACACATATCACGCCTATAATCTCTTGCGGGGTAGGCAGAGCGTAAACGGCCGCAAAAAACGGACATTTACGCCACGTCTGACATATATTTGAGGGTCATTCGGAAAATTGTGTATCGCCATAGTGACAGGTCAGCCCATCGCCTAAAATAGCAATACACACCCTCAAGTCCTTTAGTCGCCTCTTACGACTCCCACGGGAAAGAAATGGGGCGACTATATTATACATTCATACATACATATATAAATCACGCCTGTTTCCCTTAACACAACATTATGTTGCAAAAGGTGTGAGGCTCAGATATTGCAGAACAGGTTACCAAAGGCCACCTGTCTGCACTCATTTTAGCTCCGACTTTCTCATTTCCAAAATATACATATTTTCCGAGAGTGAAATTGATTAAAAACACAATCACAAAAATGCTTAGCCGGCATCATAGGGCACATTTCTATGTGTTAAGGTGGGACGTTTTATATACAAACGAAAAAATTAACTTTAATGGACTTAAACATGCAATGAAAAGCAATTTTTTCAACAAATGCTTATGCGAAATGTTGAAGGCACACGTAAATTTGGTGCAAAACTATTTTTGGTTAAAAGATAAAGGGTATTTCGTCCAAAATAAAATCAAACTCATTTCTTTCTCCAGTAGCTCCATATATTGACGTAAAGTGGCGAATCGGTTTTAACAAAGACATCTTATGGTTTACAATTTATGTTTATTATTTTGCGAAAGTGTTATACCAACACGGGACTTTCCATCGAGTTTTTTTAATTAGACTTTAGTCCCCTTTAAAGACTTACGTCCATTTTACTTTTGTATGAAAAACGTCCCACCTTAAGCTTAAGATGTATTTGTTTTTCAGATTTATTCAGCGATGCGGTGACGTTCCGCATTTCGGATGCGGTGATCATCCTGCCCAACTTCGACCTGGGTCACAGTGGCGACATCTACTTTGAATTCAAAACTACTAAGGAAAACGCAGTGCTATTGCATTCTAAGGTAAGTGTGACACATTATTTGCTAGTTAATATTTATTTGTTATATTAGTTAATCCGTACTATATTAATCTCTTAAAAGTAAGAGTGAACAGGCTTCTTCTGGGTGAGCTCGCTCCATCTTAGACTCTGTCTCTGTCCTATGACCTAGACTAGAGTCAAGAGCAAACCCATCATTAATAAATATATATATATATATATAAATCTGAGAGTATGTGTGTGTGTGTATGTATGTATGTTTGTTACCTCTTCACGCTTAAACGGCTTGACCGATTTGGATTAAATTTTGAACACACGTAGAGTATAACCCGGAATAACACATAGGCCTTTTAACGCGGGAAAACAACTAGTACCACGGGAAAATGAGTGGCAGCGGGCGAAACAGCTGGGCAGACATCTAGTAGACTATATTTTACTATTTGCCGTTTGATATCTGTGTAGCATGGCATCACCTTAACACAACCCGTGAGTGTCGTAAAAAGCTACTAAGAGATAAATTCATTCAGGGAATAGGCAGCAGCATTACCTGTGAAAGTAATATATTAGACTTCTCTCGCCAATCTACTTGCCAAGCGTGTTGAGTTTGGCAATACGATATCCCCCAATAGCCCATGTCCAGCAGTGGGATGATAATGTAAGTATGTATGTATTTTACTACGATAAATGAAACTGTATCGACTGTATAAATTATAAGAAATGTACATACACATTATCTGTCTCTTATCATTGTTTATTATTTATCTAGATTAGCTATCTATATATCCTATCTGACATAGTTAAGTTTATATTTATTAGTCTATTTAAGCTTATTTATTAGTTTATTATAATATATATAACTTATGAATGTATTAGTGTGTACATTAATTTATGTAGTTTATGTAAGTATATTTCATGCACTATCCCGCTTATCTAAACGCACTTTCCTTTCACCCAAAGGTTGCCTGGTAGAGCTTGCTACCATAGCAAGAAGGCCGCCTAGTCGTACTTTTTTCATTCTTTTTTATTTATTTGTAAACTTACTTTGTGCAATAAAGAATTATATTATTATTATTATTATTACACATATCACGCCTTTATCCCTTGCGGGGTAGGCAGAGCGTCAACGCCCGTAAAATACAGTCCCTTTCGCCACGTCTGACTAATATTTGAGGGTCGGTTTAGAAAAGACGCGTATTACTATAGTGACAGGTTGTCGGCCTGTCGCCTAAAATTGTTATACACACGAAACCCTCGAGTCTCTTACTCACTTGTTGCGACACCCGCGGGAAATAAAATAGGGTGATGCTATTCTAAGCCGGCATCACACGGCCAATGTAATGGGCCACGGTAAGAAATGTGCTCTGGGATTAAACAAAGTTGGGCAAAAAAGATTCTAACCTGAAAAGTAAATTGATTGCTCACATTTGGCGCAAACGGTAGGATGCCGTTTTAAGTACACAATTTTATATGATCTAATCCCACATTTATTGACCAGGGTGCTCAAGACTACATCAAGCTGTCTATCATCGGCGGAGATCAACTTCAGTTCCAGTTCCAAGTGGGAGACACTCCTCTAGGGGTGTCCGTGGAGACCAGCAACCGCCTCGCTGACAACCAATGGCATTCCGTCTCCATAGAGAGAAACAGGTAATTGATTTGTGAAGTTTTGCCACACTATGTGTCAACGTATGTATTAAATGCTCTTCAAAATGAACTTTGATTCTTTTTGCACGATTTTTGTAACGAACCATAGTTTTATTATTACTTCTTAATCGTGAAATTAAATGTTAATAAGCGATTATTAAGTGCCTTTTTAGGAAATAATCTAAGAAACTAAAGTGAATTCAGTCTATTCGGGAAACGAATTCTCATAATTTAAAATAGCGTCATGTCACTTGTCGTCAAATAGGGTAAGGAAAACATAAGAGAAATATTAGTCATGTCATGGTTTATAATTTGACGTAAAAAACGCGTCAAAGCTAGGCGAAGATTAAAAAAATTGTGACAAAATTTACCAGCAATGGCGAAGAACTTATTGACATTTTTAAACATTAAGTGACTTCAATATCTCCTTATCCTTTTCTAATTATATTTGACGAAAATTGACAACGCTATTTTAAGTCAATTAAAGATAATTATTTTCCGAATTCAATTAAATTTCAATTCAATGTGTTTATCATTCAGACTTTATTATATAATGCAATATCTGTTGTATGTATTTTGAAATAAATAATTATATTTGTGCTACAAATGACGACATTGTCCGTTAAACACCACAGGAAAGAAGCCCGTGTAGTAGTGGACGGCGCATTGAAGAACGAGATCCGCACGGGGCGCGAGCCGCGCGCGCTGCAGCTCAGCACCGGCCTCATCGTGGGCGCCGCGCTCGACCGCAAGGACGGCTTCGTGGGCTGCATGCGCGCGCTGCTGCTCAGCGGCAAGCCCGTGCGCCTGCGAGACCACGCGCGCAGAGGTCAGTGCAGGAGGACTCGAGCCAATGTAGGATAGTACTCGCAGGGGATTGTACGCGTGATGTGTGTATGTACTGAAGCTGCAGCTCAGCACCGGCCTCATCGTGGGCGCCGCGCTCGACCGCAAGGACGGCTTCGTGGGCTGCATGCGCGCGCTGCTGCTCAGCGGCAAGCCCGTGCGCCTGCGAGACCACGCGCGCAGAGGTCAGTGCAGGAGGACTCGAGCCAATGTAGGATAGTACTCGCAGGGGATTGTACGCGTGATGTGTGTATGTACTGAAGCTGCAGCTCAGCACCGGCCTCATCGTGGGCGCCGCGCTCGACCGCAAGGACGGCTTCGTGGGCTGCATGCGCGCGCTGCTGCTCAGCGGCAAGCCCGTGCGCCTGCGAGACCACGCGCGCAGAGGTCAGTGCAGGAGGACTCGAGCCAATGTAGGATAGTACTCGCAGGGGATTGTACGCGTGATGTGTGTATGTACTGAAGCTGCAGCTCAGCACCGGCCTCATCGTGGGCGCCGCGCTCGACCGCAAGGACGGCTTCGTGGGCTGCATGCGCGCGCTGCTGCTCAGCGGCAAGCCCGTGCGCCTGCGAGACCACGCGCGCAGAGGTCAGTGCAGGAGGACTCGAGCCAATGTAGGATAGTACTCGCAGGGGATTGTACGCGTGATGTGTGTATGTACTGAAGCTGCAGCTCAGCACCGGCCTCATCGTGGGCGCCGCGCTCGACCGCAAGGACGGCTTCGTGGGCTGCATGCGCGCGCTGCTGCTCAGCGGCAAGCCCGTGCGCCTGCGAGACCACGCGCGCAGAGGTCAGTGCAGGAGGACTCGAGCCAATGTAGGATAGTACTCGCAGGGGATTGTACGCGTGATGTGTGTATGTACTGAAGCTGCAGCTCAGCACCGGCCTCATCGTGGGCGCCGCGCTCGACCGCAAGGACGGCTTCGTGGGCTGCATGCGCGCGCTGCTGCTCAGCGGCAAGCCCGTGCGCCTGCGAGACCACGCGCGCAGAGGTCAGTGCAGGAGGACTCGAGCCAATGTAGGATAGTACTCGCAGGGGATTGTACGCGTGATGTGTGTATGTACTGAAGCTGCAGCTCAGCACCGGCCTCATCGTGGGCGCCGCGCTCGACCGCAAGGACGGCTTCGTGGGCTGCATGCGCGCGCTGCTGCTCAGCGGCAAGCCCGTGCGCCTGCGAGACCACGCGCGCAGAGGTCAGTGCAGGAGGACTCGAGCCAATGTAGGATAGTACTCGCAGGGGATTGTACGCGTGATGTGTGTATGTACTGAAGCTGCAGCTCAGCACCGGCCTCATCGTGGGCGCCGCGCTCGACCGCAAGGACGGCTTCGTGGGCTGCATGCGCGCGCTGCTGCTCAGCGGCAAGCCCGTGCGCCTGCGAGACCACGCGCGCAGAGGTCAGTGCAGGAGGACTCGAGCCAATGTAGGATAGTACTCGCAGGGGATTGTACGCGTGATGTGTGTATGTACTGAAGCTGCAGCTCAGCACCGGCCTCATCGTGGGCGCCGCGCTCGACCGCAAGGACGGCTTCGTGGGCTGCATGCGCGCGCTGCTGCTCAGCGGCAAGCCCGTGCGCCTGCGAGACCACGCGCGCAGAGGTCAGTGCAGGAGGACTCGAGCCAATGTAGGATAGTACTCGCAGGGGATTGTACGCGTGATGTGTGTATGTACTGAAGCTGCAGCTCAGCACCGGCCTCATCGTGGGCGCCGCGCTCGACCGCAAGGACGGCTTCGTGGGCTGCATGCGCGCGCTGCTGCTCAGCGGCAAGCCCGTGCGCCTGCGAGACCACGCGCGCAGAGGTCAGTGCAGGAGGACTCGAGCCAATGTAGGATAGTACTCGCAGGGGATTGTACGCGTGATGTGTGTATGTACTGAAGCTGCAGCTCAGCACCGGCCTCATCGTGGGCGCCGCGCTCGACCGCAAGGACGGCTTCGTGGGCTGCATGCGCGCGCTGCTGCTCAGCGGCAAGCCCGTGCGCCTGCGAGACCACGCGCGCAGAGGTCAGTGCAGGAGGACTCGAGCCAATGTAGGATAGTACTCGCAGGGGATTGTACGCGTGATGTGTGTATGTACTGAAGCTGCAGCTCAGCACCGGCCTCATCGTGGGCGCCGCGCTCGACCGCAAGGACGGCTTCGTGGGCTGCATGCGCGCGCTGCTGCTCAGCGGCAAGCCCGTGCGCCTGCGAGACCACGCGCGCAGAGGTCAGTGCAGGAGGACTCGAGCCAATGTAGGATAGTACTCGCAGGGGATTGTACGCGTGATGTGTGTATGTACTGAAGCTGCAGCTCAGCACCGGCCTCATCGTGGGCGCCGCGCTCGACCGCAAGGACGGCTTCGTGGGCTGCATGCGCGCGCTGCTGCTCAGCGGCAAGCCCGTGCGCCTGCGAGACCACGCGCGCAGAGGTCAGTGCAGGAGGACTCGAGCCAATGTAGGATAGTACTCGCAGGGGATTGTACGCGTGATGTGTGTATGTACTGAAGCTGCAGCTCAGCACCGGCCTCATCGTGGGCGCCGCGCTCGACCGCAAGGACGGCTTCGTGGGCTGCATGCGCGCGCTGCTGCTCAGCGGCAAGCCCGTGCGCCTGCGAGACCACGCGCGCAGAGGTCAGTGCAGGAGGACTCGAGCCAATGTAGGATAGTACTCGCAGGGGATTGTACGCGTGATGTGTGTATGTACTGAAGCTGCAGCTCAGCACCGGCCTCATCGTGGGCGCCGCGCTCGACCGCAAGGACGGCTTCGTGGGCTGCATGCGCGCGCTGCTGCTCAGCGGCAAGCCCGTGCGCCTGCGAGACCACGCGCGCAGAGGTCAGTGCAGGAGGACTCGAGCCAATGTAGGATAGTACTCGCAGGGGATTGTACGCGTGATGTGTGTATGTACTGAAGCTGCAGCTCAGCACCGGCCTCATCGTGGGCGCCGCGCTCGACCGCAAGGACGGCTTCGTGGGCTGCATGCGCGCGCTGCTGCTCAGCGGCAAGCCCGTGCGCCTGCGAGACCACGCGCGCAGAGGTCAGTGCAGGAGGACTCGAGCCAATGTAGGATAGTACTCGCAGGGGATTGTACGCGTGATGTGTGTATGTACTGAAGCTGCAGCTCAGCACCGGCCTCATCGTGGGCGCCGCGCTCGACCGCAAGGACGGCTTCGTGGGCTGCATGCGCGCGCTGCTGCTCAGCGGCAAGCCCGTGCGCCTGCGAGACCACGCGCGCAGAGGTCAGTGCAGGAGGACTCGAGCCAATGTAGGATAGTACTCGCAGGGGATTGTACGCGTGATGTGTGTATGTACTGAAGCTGCAGCTCAGCACCGGCCTCATCGTGGGCGCCGCGCTCGACCGCAAGGACGGCTTCGTGGGCTGCATGCGCGCGCTGCTGCTCAGCGGCAAGCCCGTGCGCCTGCGAGACCACGCGCGCAGAGGTCAGTGCAGGAGGACTCGAGCCAATGTAGGATAGTACTCGCAGGGGATTGTACGCGTGATGTGTGTATGTACTGAAGCTGCAGCTCAGCACCGGCCTCATCGTGGGCGCCGCGCTCGACCGCAAGGACGGCTTCGTGGGCTGCATGCGCGCGCTGCTGCTCAGCGGCAAGCCCGTGCGCCTGCGAGACCACGCGCGCAGAGGTCAGTGCAGGAGGACTCGAGCCAATGTAGGATAGTACTCGCAGGGGATTGTACGCGTGATGTGTGTATGTACTGAAGCTGCAGCTCAGCACCGGCCTCATCGTGGGCGCCGCGCTCGACCGCAAGGACGGCTTCGTGGGCTGCATGCGCGCGCTGCTGCTCAGCGGCAAGCCCGTGCGCCTGCGAGACCACGCGCGCAGAGGTCAGTGCAGGAGGACTCGAGCCAATGTAGGATAGTACTCGCAGGGGATTGTACGCGTGATGTGTGTATGTACTGAAGCTGCAGCTCAGCACCGGCCTCATCGTGGGCGCCGCGCTCGACCGCAAGGACGGCTTCGTGGGCTGCATGCGCGCGCTGCTGCTCAGCGGCAAGCCCGTGCGCCTGCGAGACCACGCGCGCAGAGGTCAGTGCAGGAGGACTCGAGCCAATGTAGGATAGTACTCGCAGGGGATTGTACGCGTGATGTGTGTATGTACTGAAGCTGCAGCTCAGCACCGGCCTCATCGTGGGCGCCGCGCTCGACCGCAAGGACGGCTTCGTGGGCTGCATGCGCGCGCTGCTGCTCAGCGGCAAGCCCGTGCGCCTGCGAGACCACGCGCGCAGAGGTCAGTGCAGGAGGACTCGAGCCAATGTAGGATAGTACTCGCAGGGGATTGTACGCGTGATGTGTGTATGTACTGAAGCTGCAGCTCAGCACCGGCCTCATCGTGGGCGCCGCGCTCGACCGCAAGGACGGCTTCGTGGGCTGCATGCGCGCGCTGCTGCTCAGCGGCAAGCCCGTGCGCCTGCGAGACCACGCGCGCAGAGGTCAGTGCAGGAGGACTCGAGCCAATGTAGGATAGTACTCGCAGGGGATTGTACGCGTGATGTGTGTATGTACTGAAGCTGCAGCTCAGCACCGGCCTCATCGTGGGCGCCGCGCTCGACCGCAAGGACGGCTTCGTGGGCTGCATGCGCGCGCTGCTGCTCAGCGGCAAGCCCGTGCGCCTGCGAGACCACGCGCGCAGAGGTCAGTGCAGGAGGACTCGAGCCAATGTAGGATAGTACTCGCAGGGGATTGTACGCGTGATGTGTGTATGTACTGAAGCTGCAGCTCAGCACCGGCCTCATCGTGGGCGCCGCGCTCGACCGCAAGGACGGCTTCGTGGGCTGCATGCGCGCGCTGCTGCTCAGCGGCAAGCCCGTGCGCCTGCGAGACCACGCGCGCAGAGGTCAGTGGAAATTTACTTCGGCGGGTGACAGGAGTAATGCCAATAGGCAGAATGGAGGGTTCCAGGTGGTGTCGGTAAAAGGGTAGCTACCCGCCTGGCCGGGTGTTGTGTGCAGGGGACCGACTGGTCCATCTGGATAGAATTGGAACTTGTATATATGCGTTGCGCGGTGAAACACTTCGATACCGCGTTTCAGGCTCTTTGTTCTGTCAAGTGGCGCCATCTTGCAGATATGTTGGAACTTCTGTTGCGTCTTGCTTGCTCGTGAACCACTTTGAGTGAGCTTCTTGCAGTAGCTCCCAGAGGTCGCTACAACTTCATTCAATGTAGGATAGTATTCTGCAAGGGATTATAGGTGTGATGTGTGTATGTATGTATGTTGTATTTAAGATTCAAGCGTTTATTGGTAAAATAAATTTCACGAGTCAAATGTCATTATTCTATACTTATTATTATTATTCTTTAAATATTTCAATCTGTTACATTATTAATTGAACTATATTATTATCACTTATTGACGTCATGATCCGTCATTATAAAACAAAGAAATTTGTAAAACACAATTTCCTATTTTTTTATAACAATCTTATTTGAATTTCATATTCCGCAGGACTGTACGGCATATCGGAAGGCTGCGTCGGCAAATGTGCGTCGTCCCCCTGTCTCAACAACGGCACGTGTCTGGAGGGCTACGACACGTACACGTGCGACTGCCGCTGGACCGCCTTCAAGGGGCCCATCTGCGCGGACGGTGAGTACACGTGCACTTAACAACGGCACGTGTCTGGAGGGGTACGACACGTACACGTGCGACTGCCGCTGGACCGCCTTCAAGGGGCCCATCTGCGCGGACGGTGAGTACACGTGCACTTAACAACGGCACGTGTCTGGAGGGCTACGACACGTACACGTGCGACTGCCGCTGGACCGCCTTCAAGGGGCCCATCTGCGCGGACGGTGAGTACACGTGCACTTAACAACGGCACGTGTCTGGAGGGGTACGACACGTACACGTGCGACTGCCGCTGGACCGCCTTCAAGGGGCCCATCTGCGCGGACGGTGAGTACACGTGCACTCAACAACGACACGTGTCTGGAGGGCTACGACACGTGCACGTGCGACTGCCGCTGGACCGCCTTCAAGGGGCCCATCTGCGCGGACGGTGAGTACACGTGCATTCAACAACGGCACGTGTCTGGAGGGCTACGACACGTACACGTGCGACTGCCGCTGGACCGCCTTCAAGGGGCCCATCTGCGCGGACGGTGAGTACACGTGCACTCAACAACGGCACGTGTCTGGAGGGTTACGACACGTGCACGTGCGACTGCCGCTGGACCGCCTTCAAGGGGCCCATCTGCGCGGACGGTGAGTACACGTGCACTCAACAACGGCACGTGTCTGGAGGGCTACGACACGTACACGTGCGACTGCCGCTGGACCGCCTTCAAGGGGCCCATCTGCGCGGACGGTGAGTACACGTGCACTCAACAACGGCACGTGTCTGGAGGGCTACGACACGTACACGTGCGACTGCCGCTGGAATTACGCCGTGTGATGCCCAGCTCAGAATAACATCACCCCAATTCTTCCCCGGGGGTGTCGTAAAAGACGACTAAGGGACTCGAGGGTTACACGTGTATTGTTATTTTAGGTGATTGGCTGACAGCCTATTACTAGGGTGATACATAATTTTCTGAATGACCCTCAAATGTTTGTCAGACGTGTAAATGACAGTTTTGTGCGACCGTTTACGCTCTATGGGATAAAGCCGTGATATATAAGGTGTAAAAAAATTAACTGAGAATATTTTAAAGGGTGAACCAGTACGTGACACTGAACAACTTTACCCAAGGAACATAGGTCGAAATATGAAAAAAATAATTTGATCCATCCATACTTAGTGTGTTACCCGGCCGGGATAATTTGTATGGGAGGGCCAATATATTTTTTCATATTTCGACCTATGTTCCATGGGGTAAGTTGTTCAGTTTCACGTACTGGTTCACCAAAATATTCTCAGCTAAATTTTTACACCATGTATATGTATTAAAAGAAACTCTTTTACTTTGACAGAAATCGGTGTGAACCTCCGACCGAACTCGATAGTGAAGTACGACTTCCTGGGTTCATGGCGATCCACCATCGCCGAGAGAATCCGCGTGGGTTTCACCACCACCAACCCCAAAGGGTTCTTGCTCGGGTTCCACTCGAATATATCTGGAGAATACCTCACGCTCATGGTGTCCAATTCAGGTAATTTTTACAACGAGTTTATTTTTTAATTTATTTAACTTGTATCAAATCTATGGCAATATTTCTGGAGATAAGCTGTTCTGTAACACTACGTGGTTACCCTTTTCAAACATAGAAATCTGTGTTTTACATCCTGGAAAATATGGCATCACTAAATAGGTATAAAATGAAGTCGCTTCCCGTGTCCCTGTGTTCCTATGTATGCTTAGATCTTTAAAAGTACGCAACGGATTTTGACGCGGTTTTCTTTAGAAGATAGAGTAAATTATTTTTATCCCTAGTTAATACATTATAAAAAAATTAAATTATTCTCATAAAAGAAGTTATCAAATATATTCATGTCAAGGAAAAAATATCGCTTGGGATAAACGTAATTCAGTTCTTTTGGAGTACCCCTGGTACCTTATGTGCTACAACCGACGACTGTACCTTCAAGAGAAAGGTATTTAGGTATAATCAATGCCGTGTGATGCCGGCCTAGAATAGCATCACCCCATTTCCTTCCTGTGGGTGTCGTAAAAGGCGACAAAGGGACTCGAGGGTGTGTATTGCAATTTGAGGCGATGGGCTGACAACCTGTCACTATGGCGATACACAATCTCCCAAATGACCCTCAAATGTTTGTGAGACGTGGCGTAAATGTCCGTTTTTTGCGGCTCGTTTACGCTCTGCCTACCCCGCAAGGGATTACAGGCGTGATATGTGTATGCATGTATGTATGTACTAAATAGATCAAGTCACTTCCAGTGTCCCTATGTCTCTATGTATGCTAAGATCTTTAAAAGTATTCAACGGATATTTATAGTAGATAAAGTGATTTAAGCGGAAGGTTTAATTAATGCCGGGAAAAGGTTATTTTTCCCGCGGGAAAACTGTTTGCAGCCGCTAATTGTATTACAAATCTGTTTCCCTCCAGGTCACCTGCGCGTGGTGTTCGACTTCGGCTTTGAGCGTCAGGAGATCATATTCCAGAACAAGCACTTCGGCCTCGGACAGTACCACGACGTGCGGCTGTCAAGGAAGAACGGCGGCGCCACCATGGTCTTACAGGTCAGTTGGAAACTTGAGTGTTATTCGTTGCAATTTGTGAGGTGACGATAAAAATCAAACGACTGAATGCTAAGACGCTGTCTTTATTAAGGGCCTGCCTCGAACTTTTAAACGTCCCTTTCCCACTAATGGCAAATCCTGTGTGTGAGAACAGAGCGGAATCGCCATATTTAGACAATTTTTCAATGTTTTGGAAATTTCTCGCCAAATAAACAAGTTATCAAAAAACTGAAGGACAAGAATCTAGTAAAGTACAAGACGTATTTTATTTGCAAAAAATAATGTGTTATGTTCATAAGATGGCTATACACTACGCAAAAAAGTGTAAAATTAGACCAAACTTTGAAAAATAAATCAATCGAGCAAACTTTCTTTAATCGTATTTTCCTGCGACAAAAATCTAGATAATATAATGAAAAATCATTATACATTAAAATAAGGTGTTTATCGTATTCACTAACAAAATTGCGTGCATCCAAAAATACCCATTTTTCTCACGGCCCGCCCTTAATGCCGAGACACATCAAATACATTGACATTATAAATGAATAATATGAGCATGAGTTATATAATAGGTACTTATTCTATATACCGTTTCATATGCCACTTCATTTGACTTAGTGCCGTGTGATGCCGCCTTAGAAGCATCATCCCATTTCTTTCCCGTGGGAGTCGTGAGAGGCGACTAAGGGACTCGAGGGTGTGTATTGCAATTTAAGGCGATGGGCTGACAACCTGTCTCTATGGCGACGCACAGATTCCGAATGACCCTCAAATATATGTCAGACGTGGCGTAAGTGTCCGTTTGCTGCCTACCCCGCAAGGGATAACGGGCGTGATATGTGTATGTATGATTTATATTTTCGTATCCAAATTGTTTGAAATTTATTACTGAGACATCGCTGCCTCTCTGTCCACCCGTCCGTCAGTCCGTCTGTCACCAAGCTGTATCTCATGAACCCTGATTGTTCGAAAGTTTAATTTGTCTCAGATTGCTGTATTTGTGTTGGCGCTATAATAAAAAGACACTCAAATACAGGAAAACTTATTTAATACTTTTCAAATAGATTTGAATATCAAAACTTAAATAGGATACGTTATAATACACCATATTCCAGAGGAAATGCTTTAAATTGGACTTGTTGTTTAGGGCATCGTACTAATACATTTTCAATCTGGGACCAATGCTGGAACTCGACCTCTCATACAAAGTCAGTCGGCGGTCGTGAGTTTTGTATGAGAGATCGATTTGTTTTTCGTTTTCCAGTATAGGTCCCATAATATAAAATTGTTCAGTACGAAACCCTTAACAACGTGTCCAATTTAATGCATTCCTCCTAAGTACGGAGTACTCTGTGCATGATAATCTAAACCTTTAATTGTTCGTCAGGTGGACAACTACGAAACGCAAGAGTACAACTTCAACATAAAGGACTCTGCGGATGCGCAGTTCAACAACATCCAGTACATGTACATCGGGCGCAACGAGACCATGCGCGAGGGGTTCGTCGGCTGCGTCAGTCGGGTACGTCCACACGCTCAGTATGATAACTCAGTGATAGCTCAGTACAATAAACGTACTTTTCTCAAACATGCTAGGAAATGTGTTCATTTCTTTCAAAAAAAGAAACCGCGAAGTTTCACATTGTTTGTCACGTCTCAGATCACGCCAGCAAAGTTGTATGGAAATCCTTTGCTGGTGTCCATTAAGATAAATTCGTTATACGCTAAACCCACATAATTTGATTTCAAAATTATCTCGATGACTCTCATAGAAACGGGACGTAATTTTGTATGAAACAGGTAACTAAAGACGAGGCTGTATGATGTGAAGACCCTTGCCTGTCCAGAATTAAAAAAGAAAAGTATGAACTAAACATTTAGTATGGCTGAATATTACGTAATACTGTGCCTTACAGGCGAATTTATTTTAAAAATTACAATTGGTGGGAAAATTGTAAATTTTTATTTGTTTCGTTGTGTTGTGGTCGCTAGCTAACTTTTATAAGAAGTACAATCTTTCATTTCCTAGCCTTTTTTTGAGAAAAGCACTATGTAAGCCTCGGGGAAAATTACTTTGCTTGACTTGTACTTATAATTGAAGTCCTCGCCCGCGGCTCGGACTTCAAACTATACTCGTCCAGCAAAGTCTTATTTTCCATACCTCGACAACAATGTACTATTATCTTTATCTAAATGATATATTCTGTTGTTATTTTAGTCTGGTTTCTATAGCAGTTCTGAGGTTAAACCTCTGCTCCTTGGATTGGTACACAAGGTTATTTTTTATTCACCCCGAAAATTTTACAGAGTGATTCTAGTCATGATCCTGAACAACTTTTATTATGGGGTCACCTGCGAAATCGCGAAAAAAAAACCCAGCTGTTCCATACATTTTGTTCGAGGAAATATGAATTTTTCTATGGAGCAGCTGCTTTTCTTTTCGCGATTTCGCAGGTAACCCAATAATAAAAGTTGTTCAGAATCATGACTAGAATCACCCTGTAAAATTTCCGGGGTGAATAAAAAATAACCCTGTATACCAAGCCAAGGAGCAGAGGTTTAACCTCAGAACTGCTATAGAAACTAGACTAAAATAACAACAGAATATATCATTTAGATGAAGATAAAGTACGTTTATTTTAGTCATATTCAATTAGACACTAAACTAAGAAACAGATATCTGAAATGTAGGTACTTATGCGACTAAAAAGGGTCTCCACTCAGTATATGTTACAAGCAGAGTGAGCTGTCTGTAACGCTGGTCTTCCGCGAAGCCAGATGTACACAGCAAAAGTGTATAAATAAGTATAACACTTATGAGAAATATAAAAATAATAATACTAATAATCATAATATATGTCAGTTTGTTTCAATTAATTATTTTAAGAGTTTTACTCACTTAAAATTTTAGATAAAATATTAAAACATAAAACACCAATTTTTATATAGGAATAAGTTGCTAGCTTAGTAAGACCAAATTAAATTAGAAATAAGAACTGTTGGTACGACCCAATACGGCTGCAGGGGGAACTGTTTTTTAAAGGAGAAGATGTTGCCTTAGTGATTTTTTAAAAGTAAATAATGAATTTCACCCTATTTTTACTAATTACTTTTTCAATGCGCTGAAAAAGGATACATTTAGGTTATTCGCAAGAAGCTTGTAGGTAAAACTGGAGTCCGTACTCGAAAACAAGGAGTGCAGGCAAGAAATATGACCTCCAAATTCGTGGGTTCCCTATCTCTTTCTAATAGTTTGTTATTAGGCTGACCATATAGTTTAATTCATGTCAGAAGTAACCGGGACTATTTTTCTTCCTAACAAACAAGACAAAAAAGGAAGCATACTTTATTGCTCTTTAGATAGGCTGGTATTTAAAAACTTAAATAAAGTCAATCTACAAAATATTGTGTTCGGATTTTATTGAGTACAAACATGATCCAAGCAATGAACTTATTATATTGTCAATTTCAAAATGGTTGTTTCGTTAAGATTACGTACCTCATTTCTTTCGTTATGCATACCGGTTTCATAAACTGGGTAAACGTCGGGTGCACTCACGTAACGTATCGGTTAAATAATCTAACGTCACTGTTCAATACAGAGTACGGCTTCCAGGTTGATCTATAGTTCCATGGTTATTCGTATTGCCAATTAGAAGGTTATAAAAAGTTTCAGTTACTATACGTCAGAATTCAGTTGTCATAAACAACGATATACTTTGACAAATTTTGACATATCGCAAGTAGTTTTAAACAAAGCGAAGCTAGAACTTCAAAAAGGTTTTTACTTTTTTCTAGAATCGTTTGGTTTATAGGACTCCAATGTCATGGACTCCATTCTGGCCGGTTGATACTGGTGACATGCACGAAAATTATAAAAACAGTCAGTCTTAAGGTGGTTCGAGAGCTGACATTTCCATACAAAACGTTTGACCAATATACACTGTGTGTGTTAAAGTTTTATGCTATCAAAGTATGTCGAAAAATTCTTTACAAAATCTAGTTCTCGCGAATCAAATCTGATTTGCGATACATCTATAAATAACAAAGTTATTTTGATCTAAAAACTTGATGAAATTATGTCCCTGTTAAGTTTGTGTGCGTTAGTTTTACACAACATGCATACGTAAGTCCACGTAAAGCTATTCGTGAACAGCGTGTTCTGAAACGAAATACAAGGAGTATTTCGTGTTTTGTGAAAAATATTTTAAATTGCTTAAGTACAATATCTTATGTTTATTTTAATTTATTACGCCGCAATAATGGGTAGAAACATTTTAAAAATTATAGGTACAGACATTTATTTACACAAAGCAAATACAAAGATACTTCATGTTTTTTTTAGTTTTGAAAAATGCGCTAATGATTTTTGAACACACATTTGTCAGTCATCTGACATTTCAATTTTTGATGGCGTCTGGCCGATTCAAAGAGTTTAGAATAGTTTTTCGTTTTTTCTGTGCTTTGATTTTATGAATATGCTTTAGTAAATTAGAAATAAAAAGGGACGAGACTTTTATAAAACAAATGCTGGAAAAACTTGTGGATTTTTACAAAACATGTGTTTTGCCGGAAACAGTGTTAGACGTGTTCCAGCAAATTACATGTGCAGGGACCCTCCTACGTTTGCGCGTAATAAAAGGATAGAAAAAGTAGAAGCCAGCGTAGGAGCAAAGACAAAAGCCTCATTGATATCATATCCATAATTTGTTTTCAACAAGAGCTGAAGACGGGTCTTGACGAGGCATGTACAAGTTCGGTCTGAAGATAGTGTCAGCAACACAGAAGTCATGACTACAGGCTTGCAAACACACAGCTCCACTGGACGTGAAGAATATTTTTCCAATCCATATTCTTGCTCTATTATACATGTGTAAATTTACAAGCGTGCACCTGTGTAGGTACTATTGTATTAGGTACTATGTATTGTATATACCAAAATTAAAAGAAATAAAAACCTTTGTCTCTAAAAATTATTTTGATATGTATTTATTTATTTTTTTAATAAGTAGGTATCCCCTATAAATCCTATAAAGAGTGATACCTACCTAAAATTAATAAATCTAAATGTAAAGCGACTGAACCCTGGTTGTTCCGGCTCGGATATCGTAGTTTCAATTCCCCAGATCTATTGAGGTTTAAGGTAAGTATCACTAATTGTTTCAAGTAAGGACAAAATATAAAATGAAAAGAAATTAAAATTCTTTATTTTTCTCCCAAATCTTAAAATATTCATCACTAGCGGCCCGCCCAGCGGTTTCACCTGCTGCTACTTACCAGTTTTCCCGTAGAAATTGGATCTTTGCCCGCAGTAAAAAGTAGTTTACTACTTTACCCCGTTCCAGCAGAAGTGACACAACAGGACCATGTGCCAGCAAAAGCGGCCCGTCATGTTAAACAACTTTTTATTTGATGCCGATACCTTATCTCCTGTTGTTTAGATGGGATGCTGGTGGTCTGCTTTAGGTACTCCAGACCCTCAATGACCAAGTGCCAACAAAAGCGGCCCGTCGAGATAAACAACCTTACTTTGAAACCATTACCGTATCTCCTATAGTTTAGATGGAATGCTGGTGGTCTGCATCAGGTACTCCAGATCCTCGATAACCATGTGTCAGCAGAAGCGCCCCGTCATGCTGATCAACTTTTACTATGAAGCCATTTTCGTATCTCTTATAGTTTAGCTGTGCTCCTGGTGCCCTCCATCAGGTACTCCAGATCCTCAAGTGCTGACAAAAAGTAGTCCAAGTCCGTTTTCAATATGCCACCAATATCAGTGCCAAATTTCACGAAGATCGCTAAATCGGTTTGGCTAATTTGGGTAATATCCGCTATATTTCCCGCTTTCCTGCTTCTAACCGCTTTCCCGTGGGAATGAGGAATTTTCCCGTAGTAAAAAGTAGCCTATGTTACTCAGGAATGTTGTAGCTTTCTAATGGTGAAAGAATTTTGGAAATCGGTCTGGTAGTTTCGGAGTTTATCGATTACATACAAACAAACAAAAAAACAAATCTTTCCTCTTTATTATATTAGTGTAGATAAAAATCGCAATTCAGGCATTTCCTTATTTAGTTCTTCACATATATATCGGCAAACTGACGGATGATACGCAAATTTTTGATGAATGAATTACGCACACACTCACATTTCGCGTGTATTTGTGTGCGAGAGAACAATATTTTTCACATTTGACCAATACCCGGGCGAATAAAACAATATTTAACGGTATAATATAACTAAATCAGTAAAAGTTAAATGCAAGGGCTCGCGGACATATCAATTTTATTTCAAACTTATCTAAATTACGAAATAATTGGTAAAAATCCAAATTTTGCTCACTAACGCCATCTAGTTTGAAAAATTCAGTTTTGTTTCTCCTCGAACCACCTTAAGCATCTCGCTTATACTTGCGATTTCTGGCATTTCAGTTTATTTAAAAAAAAACACAAGCCCGCCGACTCGATAAAAGGCGACTCATGTATAAATTGTTCGTTTGAATAATTGTACGTTTTTATATTACGAGAATGTTTCTTCCTACAGGTGGAGTTCGATGACATCTACCCGCTCAAACTACTGTTCCAGCAGGACCCGCCGCCCAACGTCAGGAGCCTTGGAGGTGAGACTACTGTACAAGTGTACACACACACACACGAACACACAGAAATATACACATATGCATACATACACGAACACACAGAAACATAATATACACAGAGAGAGAGAAATACACACATATGGACACACACACTCAAAGATTCACACAGAGAGAGAAAGAGACACACTCATAGGGACACACAAAGATAATCACACACACAGAGACACACGCACGCACATATAGGGACATACGCACATATAGGGACACACACAGAGAAACACACAAATAGGGACACACACATACATACACGAACACACAGGGACACACATATGGATAAACACAGAGAGAAACACACATACATATAAGGTGTAAAAAAATTAGCTAAGAATATTTTAAGGGGTGAACCAGTACGTGAAACTGAACAACTTTCCCCAAGGAACATAGGTCGAAATATGAAAAAATAATTTGACCCTCCCATACTTAGTGTGTTACCCGGCCGGGATAATTTGTATGGGAGGGCCAATTTTTTTTTTCATATTTCGATCTATGTTCCTTGGGGAAAGTTGTTCAGTTTCATGTACTGGTTCACCCCTTAAAATATTCTTAGCTAATTTTTTTACACCATGTATATACACACACACACATATACACACACACACACACACACGCGCACACGCAAACACACACACAGAGAGAAACTCACACACAGGTACACACACATACAGACGCACGAACACACACTTAAAAACATACACAAACACACACGATGCCGGTAAGCAACAGCATCATTTACTGACGTTTGGAAATCTCATCATTCAAATTTAAGAGCTTGGCTCTTGTCGGTGGAGTAATTGCCATTTTTTACTATCTTCTGCCAGCGACTTGACCTCTTACGACACGGCATTAATCTTCTCCTCCTCAAAACCCCATAACATCATTAATAGAACTATTTCAAATAAAACATACGAAACTAACACCGAATGTTGCACCCAGGCGGTATCCTCCACGAGGACTTCTGCGGCGTGGAGCCGGTCACCCACCCGCCGGAGCCCGTGGAGACCAGGCCTCCGCCAGACGTGGACCTGCAGAGGGAGCTGGACTACCACAAGACAGACGAGGCTATCCTCGGCAGTAAGTACACACACACACACACACACACATGTTGTACCGGTCACCCACCCGCCGGAGCCCGTGGAGACCAGGCCTCCGCCAGACGTGGACCTGCAGAGGGAGCTGGACTACCACAAGACAGACGAGGCTATCCTCGGCAGTAAGTACACACACACACACACACACACATGTTGTACCGGTCACCCACCCGCCGGAGCCCGTGGAGACCAGGCCTCCGCCAGACGTGGACCTGCAGAGGGAGCTGGACTACCACAAGACAGACGAGGCTATCCTCGGCAGTAAGTACACACACACACACACACACATGTTGTACCGGTCACCCACCCGCCGGAGCCCGTGGAGACCAGGCCTCCGCCAGACGTGGACCTGCAGAGGGAGCTGGACTACCACAAGACAGACGAGGCTATCCTCGGCAGTAAGTACACACACACACACACACACACATGTTGTACCGGTCACCCACCCGCCGGAGCCCGTGGAGACCAGGCCTCCGCCAGACGTGGACCTGCAGAGGGAGCTGGACTACCACAAGACAGACGAGGCTATCCTCGGCAGTAAGTACACACACACACACACACACATGTTGTACCGGTCACCCACCCGCCGGAGCCCGTGGAGACCAGGCCTCCGCCAGACGTGGACCTGCAGAGGGAGCTGGACTACCACAAGACAGACGAGGCTATCCTCGGCAGTAAGTACACACACACACACACACATGTTGTACCGGTCACCCACCCGCCGGAGCCCGTGGAGACCAGGCCTCCGCCAGACGTGGACCTGCAGAGGGAGCTGGACTACCACAAGACAGACGAGGCTATCCTCGGCAGTAAGTACACACACACACACACACACACATGTTGTACCGGTCACCCACCCGCCGGAGCCCGTGGAGACCAGGCCTCCGCCAGACGTGGACCTGCAGAGGGAGCTGGACTACCACAAGACAGACGAGGCTATCCTCGGCAGTAAGTACACACACACACACACACACATGTTGTACCGGTCACCCACCCGCCGGAGCCCGTGGAGACCAGGCCTCCGCCAGACGTGGACCTGCAGAGGGAGCTGGACTACCACAAGACAGACGAGGCTATCCTCGGCAGTAAGTACACACACACACACACACACATGTTGTACCGGTCACCCACCCGCCGGAGCCCGTGGAGACCAGGCCTCCGCCAGACGTGGACCTGCAGAGGGAGCTGGACTACCACAAGACAGACGAGGCTATCCTCGGCAGTAAGTACACATACATATCACGGGATTATAGGTGTGATATGTGTGTGTATGTAGAAATTGATACATAAGGCGTCTATCAGGGCTTGCTTGTTGTATAAATTCGTTTTTTAAATCTTTTCATTACCTAAGTGTTTTAATAGTACATTGTTGTCGAGGTATGGAAAATAAGACTTTGCTGGACGAGTATAGTTTGAAGTCCGAGCCGCAGGCGAGGACTTCAATTATACAAGTCAAGCAAAGTAATTTTCCCCGAGGCTTACATAGTGCTTTTCTCAAAAAAAGGCTAGGAAATGAAAGATTGTACTTCTTATAAAAGTTAGCTAGCGACCACAACATAACGAAACAAATAAAAATTTACAATTTTCCCACCAATTTTAATTTTTTAAAATAAGTTTGCCTGTAAGGCACAGTATTACGTAATATTCAGCCATACTAAATGTTTAGTTCATTCTTTTCTTTTTTAATTCTGGACAGGCAAGGGTCTTCACATCATACAGCCTCGTCTTTAGTTACCTGTTTCATACAAAATTACGTTCCGTTTCTATGAGAGTCATCGAGATAATTTTGAAATCAAATTATGTGGGTTTAGCGTATAACGAATTTATCTTAATGGACACCAGCAAAGGATTTCCATACAACTTTGCTGGCGTGATCTGAGACGTGACAAACAATGTGAAACTTCGCGGTTTCTTTTTTTGAAAGAAATGAACACATTTCCTAGCATGTTTGAGAAAAAGATGAATTGTTTCCTTACAGCGGTTCTGGCGTTGATATTCCTGCTGCTGATCATAGTGGCGGTGGTGTTGGTGCGAGCGCTCTCCCGCCACAAGGGGGAATACCTCACGCAGGTCAGTTGGTCATACTTGTGATGTTATGCGTTATTTCCTTAGCTGTCATCATAAATAATGTTCTGGAGAACTTGTAAGATTGCGCCGCAGGCAGGGTTCTAAGCTGCGAGTTTCGCTATCACTAGCAGTAAATGGATTGTTATAATCCCTACCATTAAAGCGTATATGAAAGAAGCGTCTCGTCGCTTCTTCGATAATGCTCCCCATCATAAAAACCCCTTGATAGTTGCCGCGTCCAACTACTTCCCCCATCCAACCTCGCGTTTTAAACACCTTCCGAGACACATCCTTACGGAAGAAGATGATGAAATCACAGTAGCCACTGCTGCAGCCATTGCGAGTAGATCACACTCCACAAGCTCCTCAAGCAACCGACGCGGAGGTCCCTCATTTGCTCCCCACTTTGGGAACTACCGGCACGTGCCGGGTAGATTCAGTCCAATACGTTCTTCCCAGAACAACTCGTAAGCCCAATCGCGCCCTTGGGCTTGAGCTGGTTGTTTGAACAACCACAAGCTTTTCCGGGTGAGCTCCTGCTCCCCACCATACAGTCAGGTGTAGATTAACAGCCCCGGGGCTAAAAATCGTAGGGTCCACAACTTAAAAAAAAAAAGGATTGTTATAAAAAAAAAACTGTGTTATACAAATTTCTTCTATTTACAATGACGGATCATGACGTCTTTAAGTAATAATACTATCCTACATTGAATTAAGTAATTTTATTTTCATACACTTGTATAATTTTGCAAACGGTTGCAGGTTCAAACCTTGCCTGTTGTGCAATTTTGCAAGTTCCGTATACCCAACACATTGAATTGTTTTAAAAATGTTGTACATACATAAATCACGCCTATATCCCTTACGGGGTAGACAGAGCGTTAATGGCCGTTCAACGGATATTAACACCACGTCTGACAAGTATGAGGGTCAATCAGATAACTGTGTATCACTATAGTGTCAGGTTGTCAGCCCGTCGCCTAAAATTGCAATACACACCCTCTAGTCCCTTAGTCGCCTCTTACGACACCCATGGGTAAGAAATGGGGTGATGCTATTCTAAGTCGGCATCACACGGCTTTGTACTCATAATTGTACTTAGAATGATGGACTCGAAAACAGTTGCATTAAGATATCTATAATCTGATTTGTTTGTGTTTGTTTGTTTGTCAGGAGGAGCGCGGCGCGGACGGCGCGGCGGACCCCGACTCGGCCGCGCTGGCAGCCGCCACCGGGCCCAGGGTCACCAAGCGACGGGAGTTCTTCATATAGGTCACCACGCGCACAGGGTTCATCGGGTCGACAGAACAAGTATTACACATAAGTGCGGTCGGTGTAGGAAACTCATCACGTGAACAATAAAAAATAAACACGCGATTCTTTTGATACTGACTCATGATATAAATCTGAGAGTTTGTGTGTGTATGTATGTTACCTCTTCACGCTCAAACGGCTTGACCGATTTGGATGAAATTTGGAATACAGGTAGAGTATAACCTGGAATAACACATAGGCTACTTTTTACCGCGGGAAAACAACTATTACCACGGGAAAATGAGTGGCAGCGGGTGAAACCGCTCGGCGGATATCTAGTGAATAATATAACAAGCATAAGTAAAAAAAAACACGACTGCTTTCTAAGATAAAACCTAGCCTATGACGTTCGGGATAATGTAAGGATTCTTCCGATACAATTCCCATTCGAACCTGTTCAGTAGTTAACGAGTTTCATCCTTTAAAGAATCGCACATAGGTGTCATAGGTATATACATACATACATACATTAACTCTAAAAACATTACACTCCTTTTTGGTTGGGAAGTCGTGTTTAAGGCTACGAGTTTTTTTCATACTGTCACGGTTCACAGCAATAATTATTTATTTTCTAGATGACATCTTTACAGAATTGTATAACATTTCGTCCGGCTAACGATCACAAAATAATGTAACCTTAAATATTGAATTAAGCATGCATTTCCTACACAGACACGAGAACCCGAAAACATAACAAATCAAACAGGGATGGACGATATTATAATGCCACTATATAGCATGATAGAAAGGGACAGATGCCGTCAATATGATAGCATGTTTGTTTTAACTTTTTTTCATATTTGCTTCCCTCGACTGGATGATGAAAAGATTAAGGCGTGTGTAGTCGTGAACGGCCTCGACAGTGGCCCCACTTCACAAAAAAAAATCTCTATGTAAACAATCTATCAGAAAGCCCGTTGCTCAAGTTTTTAGAAATATTTGCTTTAAACTACAAGTGGCCGCTTTTAGGCACTTTTTGTCATAACTTTAATTACAGCTAATATTTAATTGAATTTGCACGCTCTAATTTTGCTTATGAATAATACTAAAAACTTTAGCAAATGACATTCTAATAAATTTATTGTATAAAAAGTGTTTTTTTGTGAAGTAGCGCCACTGTCGAGGCTGTTGACGACTACACTAGTCTTAAGCAGGTTTATATTGTTTGTGTAACACAAACCTTCCCGAAGCGATAGACCGTTTTCAACCAAATAAATTTTAAAATATTATAGAATGTAATATCACCATCACAAATGCAGATAAAAAAATAGTATGCTCGTATGTCATCACTGCCGAATAGTACAAAACAAATTCCAACCGCTTAAAATCATACACATAAAATAAAATTAGATTCAAATGCATTTAATTACACTAACTTATTCCACATGTTCTTCCAATATCGTATCCCTTTTAGGGTCGAATTATACTAAACAAATTTACAAGGATTTTTTTGCAACAAAGTATACTGCGTACATTCATACATACATACATATATCACGCCTTTATCCCTTTCGGGGTAGGTAGAGCGTAAACGGCCGCAAAAACGGACATTTACGCCACGTCTGACAAACATTTGAGGTTTATTCGGAAAATTGAGTTACGCCATAGTGACAGGTTATGAGCCCATCGCCTAAAATTGCAATACACACCCTCGAGTCCCTTCGTCGCCTTTTACGACACCCACGCGAAAGAAATGGGGTGATGCTATTCTAAGCCGGCATCACCCGGCTACTGCGTATCATACATTAAAATACTCAATTCGTTTGTATAACTAGTTGCAAACAAATCCTTGTTATCTCGCGAGAAACGGCCAGATAATATCGGGATATTATCAAACTACAGGCTACAATTTTACATGTGAAATTCGATGTTCATTGCGTAGCCGTTTAACCATTAAGATACCAGGAATATAAACTGGCTACGCAATGTACTAAGAATTTCACCTGAAGACTTGTAGCCTGTAGTTTCATAACATAGGCACCTGGCCGCGCACTATAATTTGACCCTTAGGTGGATTTAATACTGTAGTTTAAAATTATATAAAGAATCGCGCAAAATTTACGAAGTTTTAAATTTTTGTTATCACCTTTTCATTCATGTTAGGTTCTCAAACATGTTCGCCTAATAAGCTTTAATGTGAAATTAGGTACTAAACTCAATTCCATGTTTCCGACTAATATCTCTAACTACAAATGAGCACTATCACTTTCAGTGAAATAGGCTGAGACAAGGATGAAAGAAAATGTCTATGATTATAGCCAATTACAAATATGGCGGCTAAACATACAATGAAATCTGCGACATATTGCGGAAATCATAGATATGAGATGACTAAAATTGTCTATGGTATGAACTATCGTTTTTGAAACTTTTATAACGCAAAGTGACAGTGCTATTTTAAATAAGAAGTTTTAGTCGGTACCGTGTAATCAAGACAACTACAACTTGTAATTTATGATGTAAATCTGGCCAACATTGAATTAAATTCTAATATTCTCTCCCTCAAGTGCCATTTGGCTACACTCTTTATTCGTGCTTTTAATGTAACATTTACAAGATCCATGCGTAGCTAAGTTGGTAGTGGAATCAATAAAAATACTAAACTTATTCTTATATTTCTTTTTGTTGTTGAGGTTTCTTATCAAAATATTAGATTTCCACTGCCATCTTGAAATTAAGTAAGACTCTGAAGTAATGACCTCAATTTGGGAAATAAATCATCATAACTTATCTTAAATTAGCGCTGTAAATTTCCGTCAAATAGGTTAAGAAATGAATAAGTGATATCTAGGTCACTTCATGACTTACAATTTGACGCAAAATACGTGTTATCTGTCAAAATAAGGCGACCATGAAAACGATAGGGAGTAAATTGAAATAGCGAAGAACCTATTGACATTTTTAAACATGACAGGACTTCAATATCTCCTATTCCTATTGTAAACCTATTTGACGGAAAGTGACAGTGCTAATTTATGGTGAGTTAAAAGAATTATTTCCCGAATTGAGGCCATTGATTGACTAAAAATCTCTCTCGCATCTCAAATTACAATTCATTTTGTATAACTATCATTTGTACATCTTGCTATTAATTGTAATACGTTTTTACGTTTACAATAAGAGTTAGTATTTTATACTGCAAGTAATTACACAAAACTAAATTAGTTTTAAGATTTTATGGAATTATATATTTTAATGATTTCATATTTTACAATAGACTGGTATTATTTGAATTAATATTTGACATTATTGTGACATAATTTAGATTTGTGTTTATTTAGTTAGTTTAGTTCCGTCCAAAAATAGATTTTGTTAATTAAACTCGTATTTTTTTGTTTCTGACAAAATCGTGTAAGAATTTTGTAGTATGTTTAATTAATTATTTTATAATAAAAAATAAGCCATCACATTTAGGATAATATAATGTACAGATTACTGCATAAAGCGCTTAGCTTGTATTTTTAATTTTTAAATATAGTAGACACATTTGGTTTTAATAACATCTCTTCTGATATATGATTCTTAGGTTCAACGCTGTCTCGCGGGCCATTTGTCAAATTTAAACTGCCCGCGGATGTCTTTGGATGCCCTCATAGCGCAGCGTTGGGCCTTAAATAACAATAAGACAAACATCTGTGTCTAAGATATTTACAATACGACGAAATATCATAATTATTTGTGTTTCATTACTCCATGACGAAGAAATGAAGATATATATTTTTAAAAGTGTCACTAAGCGAAAACATAATTTTGCACCTAAAGTTACTTATTAATTATTAATATATACAAGCTGTTACAGAATGAATCAAAAAAAAGATTTGCTTTATTAAAATTTAATAATCGACTAATCCCATCACTAGTGGTCAGCTGCTCAGGTCATACACCTCTCATAGACGTCATAGTCATAGACTATGTATGTAAAGACTGATAGTATTTTCAAACCTTTTTACCTACATCATGTAACCATGTTACAAATTCATTACTATTAAATTACTTTTAAATAATCTTTGTAGTAAATTATCGTCGTTAACTGAAAACTTGGTTTCCAGATAACCAGTAGTTTCAGCCAGAGATATTTTTCTTGATTGTGTGCGCCACTAGTCTATTATTCCATTTTATTTTAAAAGAAGGTTTCTGCCTACTCAAGTTAACATAATAAGCAACATTTTAAAACATAGTCATGTAAAGATAAGTTGTCATGATTGATGATTTATCCGACCTTACTTCGTGACCTATCTGCTGCTTTTAATCTTTGAAAGTACTAGGACAACAGCTTTTCCAAAAATTTACGCACCATTTTTGGCCACGCCCATATCAAAATTGAAATAATTGGGTGTGGGTTCCGTATTTTATTCTTGAGTAACGTAATTTTAACCTACTATGCCACACTATGCCGTGTGGTGTGGTGTCGGCTTAGAATAGCATCACCCCATGTCTACCCGATGATGTTGTGTAGAAAATAACTAAGGATGACCAGGGATTGGGCAGCAGTGTTCTCTGCGACACATTATGTTGCACTGCCCTCGCCATACATTCCCTTTGACACATTATCTTGCACTGCTTTCGCCATGTTCGATTTGACCTTGAACTTAAAGTTACCGTAATACAAAATGAAACGATACTTTTTTATTTCCGAGTACACTGTAGGTATTTTTCTAACCGTTACAAGAGCCTTTTCAATTAATAAAGCTAAGACAGTTAAACGGTGCACCACTTACCTGGTTGGTACTGGTTCACCAATGCTACCAGACCAGGTCACCTAGTACTGGGTACCATGACGCACCTGCTCATACATCTTAGCACCCACATGAGCTCCACAGGAAAATGTGGGGGTTTATGGATCTTCCTGCCACTAGTTCCTTCTTATTCTGTCGTGTGGGACACCGATTCGACACACGACCTAATCAATCCTGGTGTCAGAGTTTTTCAACCTTCTTTAGATAGTAGGCCTCTGACATGGTTAAGTAACGACAGCCGCCGTCTAAGTGATCATAGACTGCAACCGGGACTGACGGCTTAACGTGCCCTACGAAGCACGGAACAAATTTTCTTTCAGGCAATCAGGTAGTTCGGCCTGCAATGTCCTAACGAAACTGGGAACAAATTCACTTAAACTACATACATACACGCCTATAATCCCTTGCGGGGTAGGCAGAGCATAAACGGCCGCATAAAACATTTGAGGGTCATCTGGAAAATTGTGTAAAGCCATAGTGACAGGTTGTCAGCCTATCGCCTAAAATTACAATACACACCCTCGAGTTAGTTAGTCGCCTCTTACGACTCCCACGGGCAAGAAAGGGGGTGATGCTATTCTAAGCCGGCATCACACGGCATTAAATCTTAAATATCAATTCATGTATTCCCCCAGGGGATGTCCTCCGGATCCTGAGGCAAGCTCAGACGACCACTGACAACTATGAAATAACCAATCGATTACCAGGCGAACAGAAGTGTGACGGAGGTCGTGTATTAAACTAAGGATACTAATTTGCAATAGAACCCTAAAAATTGCATAAAAAGGGTTGACCACGGGTTGACCAATAGCGAGGCTGTGTTTTTTAACATATTAGGGTCATGCCAAAGTCATAATCAATAAAAATATTACGAGTTTTCTTCAAGGAGGATCAAAATGATGAAGGCGATCGTAAACTTAGCCGCGCCGCACCATCATCATCATCAGCCGCACAAGTCGCACTGCCGCATTTTGTTTACGGGCCTCCCGACCGATTACCGCCTTGGCCTGCGGCGGCCGCTCTCACGACGCGACAGCGAGAGCGGGACCAACTGTCTAGCGTGCTTTCAGTAACACGGCTCTTCGTTCTTGTCAGATAACCACTATGTTGATCTATCAGCCAAAAACTGAGCCACATTAAAGAATAAGGCGAACCCCACAAAATGACCGACTGACAGATGCGTCTGTCGAAACACCTTGGTAAAATCGTTACAGGGTGCCCAGGAATCCGTTTTTAGTATGGGAATTTGAAATTACCTTTCGTCAAAAGTACGTCCGTCCGCAGGGGGAGTCCTGCGGGTGAATTTAAATAATAATATCAAGGGTGCATTCAAATAACAATATCGAATTCGTAAATTATTTTAGTGAATTAATAATTGTATGCGGTTAAGAAAAATTGCTGGTCAATCTTACGTAATAGTTATTCCACGAAAAGAGAGGATAAAAAGCGCGTCAGTGGCACCCCTATGGTTTGCGCACACGCACATTTGTCACAAAGGCGCCGCCATGACCTTTAGCCCCGCCCCCGAGAGCGGCTTTTCTTTGTGGTTCGATTAGTCGATCGTAAGCTTTCGCGCGCGTTATTGTTTACTTATTGATTTTCGGTTTTGGTAGTTCTTTATGTAAATGGCTCGCTCCATACTGATACAATATTAAGTTATGGTTATGTGTGTGGAAAATGTAGATGGCAATTTAAATCTGGCACGCTCGCTGTATCGGCAAAGATTGTCGTTGGTAGACCACCCGCTGAGCAGCGACGACGGTCACCATTCACCATCGTACCAATGCTTTCTGGATACATCTGGATACATCCAGACGCTTTCATTGTACTGGCAATGTTTTCTTTTCTTACAATAAGACAAATGTTGAGGAATAACCTGCATTTACGTAGAAAAATCTACTTAACCCCACATAAGTAGAAGGCGGTTCTCCTACTTGTCGTTTGTCGTTTACGGTGCTTGACAGACGCATCCGTAAACGCACCGTGGCCTTATTTGTATGGCAATATGATTTGATTTCGCAATTTCCTTTCGTCTGACAGACGCAAGCGTTACGGTAAGTTTAAAATACGCAGCGACGGACGAGACGACAAGTAGGCGAACCGCCAAAAGGGTTTGGAAACGTCTCCTGGACTCCTGGTAGGTAAAGGAGGTGAGGTGAAATTGTTTACTTTATCAATGGGCGGGGTTAGGAGGTGGCGAGATGGCGAGAAAGATCTCCTGGTAAGTGTAATGAACTCAAAATTGTAATAAATAGTGTTGGGACGTAATTATTAAAAATTTATCGAATTTATTAAAATTAATAGGTTTTCATAATTTTCATACATGACACTACGGCTTTATTTTTTTCTGTATACACTCTTTACAGCTGACCCTTCAAGACCCTTTCAGCTTTACTCGTCTTTTTGTAACACCTTGTATACACAAGGAAAAACACAATACAATTAAAAATAAAGCTGACGCGGTTTATCCGTGCGCTCGGATAACTTGATTTTATACAAATAATTATCCTGTAATTATGTAATTTTAGGCGATAGGCTGTCAACCTGTCACTATTGTGAAACACATTTTTTCTGAAACGCCTCTTAAGCATTTGTCAGAGGTGGCGATAGCGATCGTATTTTTACGGCCGTTGACGCCTACCCCGCAAGGGATAAAGGCGTGATATTTGTATGCATTCTCATCATGTTTTTTTCTACAGTTAAAATTTTTATTCTTTTAGCTTTTTTGTATAACTTTCCAGTTATTATATATTATTTCTGCGAGCCAAAATTGTATGATATTTCGTCGTATTAATAAGATTTGTGGTACGGTAAGGTCGGTGCCTTATTTCGAAGCGAGGCACTTGTATTGTAGTACACGTACACTTAGAGTGTTGATATTAGAGTTTTTATTTTACTACTTCGATCACGAATAAATTTTTCACAAATATATTACTGTTTAGTTTTATTGGTTTATTCACCTACCAACCTATCCTATTCGACATAATAATAATCACTGAACAGGAAAAAACTCAATAGCCGCGTCCACATAGGCTGAGCAGCCGCGCCCGCGGCCCGCCTCGCGCGGCAAAATGCTCATGTGCGCCTGAGGCAATTCGTTTGGATCAAATGATAGAGCGAGGCAGCCTCGGCCGCACAACGCGAGCCAATTTGCTCGGTCAGTTGACAGATTAAACAAAATGGCGCCGTACGTACGCACAGCTGTGGCGGCTTATGCTTTTATTTTGATAAATAATATTAAAAAGCGAAGAAATGATTTAAAAAGGAGAAGATATTGGGTCAGAACATGTACAAAAACAGATTCTGTTACGGAAATCGCCTTTATAAAATTTATAACCTCAAAACATTCTTACCTGATCCTATAACACGGGACCGGAATATTCGTTTCCTGACTGATTTTCAGCCAGGAATCCTCTCTCAACCCTCTATTGGTATAATTAGGGCTCTCGCATCCCACAGCCAATTATTACTTGCGTATAAACTTATTAATCGCCGACAGTCACTTTTGTTCATATTGGTAAACAAACGAATTGAGCGCGCACGGAAAACAACAAAAAATACGCCGTCCACACAGCGCGCGGCAAACGACTGAGGCGCCTTTGAGCAAATCGTTTTGCCGACACCGTTTGGCTCGGTCGCGCGCGCGCTCGCCCGAGCGTGAGCATGCGGCTGCCTCGCCCGCACCACGTCCACACAGACCGCGCGGTTCGGCGCATGCCGCGCGCATTGTGCCGCGGCCGAGGCTGCTCAGCCTATGTGGACGCGGCTAATGACTCATTTTGACACACATTTTATTCCAGCACTTTCAGTCATCATTTATAATGCGCACTGCTAAAGAGTGGAACTCACTACCTGCGTCTGTGTTTCCAAACGCATACAACCCTAATCTCTTCAAAGTAAGAGTGAACAGGCTTCTTCTGGGTGAGCTCGAGCTCGCTCCATCTTAGACTCTGTCTCTGTCCTATGACCTAGACTAGAGTCAAGAGCAAACCCATCATAAAAATAAAGACTAACAAAACAAAGTACTAACTTGTATGATAACATACATACAGCCACAACAGTCCACTGCTGGACGTGGGCCTCTCCTTATCGGGGGGTATTGCCATACTCACCACGCTTGGCAGGCGGATGGTCTAGTCTAGCCACAATATACTAAGGAGTATTAGTTTAACTTCATACTAACGGCCGGTTTGCACACTCACACATGCACACGCCCGACCGACCTATACGTAGGTACACGACTACTACATAGAATCTCGTGCCGCTCGTGTCACAGCGAACCGCACCGCCGCCGCGCTTTTTTGTGTGAGTTTCGGCCAAACTGGGAAAATTTATAGCTAGAAACCTAACTACTCAATAAAATAATAATGTCAGTCATTGTTTTCTTACTTAAATAACCATTATGAAGTGTGGTGAAATAACTTAAATTCTGGTTCACAAAACCAATTTGTTGACATCCCTGCAAATGCAGGTAGTTTCAAGCGGAAAAGTGCTCGAATTAAACTTCTGCTCCTTTGTATATTTTGGACTAGCGCAGTGCAAGAAAGGAAATGCCGCTGACCGTTCCCTGGACGATTAGTAGCTTCTTACTTTTATTTATCTGTGACGATTATCCCTTAGTCTTTTTTTACCCGTTTGTAAGATAAGATCAGAATTAAATATTACATACATACATATATATAATCACGCTCATAATTCCTTACGGGGTAGGCAGAGCGCAAACGGCCGCAAAAACGGACATTTACGCCACGTCTGACAGTCATGAGAGGTGAGGGTCATTTGAAATATTGTGTATCACTATAGTGACTAGTGACAGGTTCTCAGCCCATCGCCTAAATTTGCAATAGACACCCTCAAGTCCCTTAGTCCCTTCTTACGACACCCACGGGAAAGAAATGGGGTGATGCTATTCTAAGCCGGCATCACACGGCCACTATTAATTAATTATTATTACAATAGAATTATTGATTAAAAATTGTTTATTTTATTTGCTTACAATCATAAACTATATTCTGAGGCCGGAACCTTCCAGTAAGTATGTTATATACCTACCTGTGGCAGGAGATCCCGCTCACCCATTTCAGTAACTTACATTAAACATAATGTGTAAAGTGAGAACAATTTCTGATTTAAACAATATAAAAGAAAAATGAAAAAAAGGGAAAAACTAAGAAAAAATAAAATTTTAAACATTGCATGCAGTTTGTGTGTGCGTGCGTGTGTGTTTGTGTTTGATGTGTATATTATATTATAATTACATTCATTAGTGTATTATAGTTAATTTTGCGCTTACACTATATTATTTTTATAAATGCAAATAAAATTAGCGTTGGCCCGGGATTGAAACCGGGATCTGTGGAGTACCACCGCTCTGCCACAAGGTTCAATCCCCGGCCTAGTCTAAAAAACACACATAAATACACATATCACGCCTATTTTCCCTTGCGGGGTAGGCAGAGCGTAAATGACCACAAAAAACGGATATTTACGCCACGTCTGACAAATAAGGTCAAGGTCATTCGAAAAATTGTGTATCGCCAATATCGCCATAGTGACAGGTTGTCAGCCCATCGCCTTAAATTGCAATACATACCCTCGAGTCCCTCAGTCGCCTCTTACGACTCCCACGGGAAAGAAATGGGGTGATGCTATTCTAAGCCGGCATCACACGGCAAAAAAAACTTATTTAAAATTATTACATTACCTACATTAAAAAATATCGTCCACGTTCAAAACATGCAATTGTCTTTCTGTGTAGCCATTCCCTTTCGTTCAACAGTTACTTATTCAAATTAGATTTGAAAAATTGGCAAGGGTCAGTCGGGGCGCCGGTAGCTCAGTTGGCAGAGCAGTGTGGCGGTACCCCACGGTCCCGGGTTCAAGTCCCCGCGGGCGCTAACATTTTTTCAATTCCTTATTTTCATTTATGATAATAATATAGCACTGTGTGTGAGGGGCATAATAAAAATATAGTACAAACTTAACGAATACATAAAACAATAAGTATTTTTGACGTGCGAAAACTAAAACAGTGTCCATACCCTGTTGTAGTATGATTTACCTTGAGTTAAATAAAATGATTACTTAATATGCCGGATAGTAATTTGCTTTCAGGGCCCGAAGTCTGCTAAATATAAATCGTTTCAGTTGTGTGTCAATGGCCAGTTTTGGACATTTCGTATTCTGCTAACAGTTTCAAATAAAGAAAATCACAGATGGTGGCATTATATAGCTGGCGTCGCAAGGGTAAAAAAGTATGAGAATCCGGGGCATGGTATCCGGCCAGATAGTGAAAGCAAGGTCGGATATGCCGGATACCAGATAGTTACCGGACATCCGTTTCACCTCTTCATCATTCTGGTTACCCATAGTACAGAGAATTGGTTGCCCATAGTACAGAGAATTGGTTACCCATAGTACAGGGAATCCTAGTTTGGGGACCAGGCACATTTATTGTTGTGCAATAGGTACCTACTTGCTATCTTTTAAATAAAGTTCTAGCTTAATACTTAAAGGTTGTATGTTGTACATGGCGCATGTTGAAGAAATAAACATATTTTACTTTATTATTTTATTTTATTTTATCTCTAGTTCTAATAACTTTAGTGCGGCGGTGTGTTCTGATACTTTGATGGTGGTGCGTGTTGATACATTGGTGGTGGTGTCTGTTGATACATTTGTGGTGGTGTGTGTTGATTCATTGGTTATGGTGTGAGTTGATTCATTGGTGGTGGTGTGTGTTGATACATTTATGGCAGTGGTGTGTGTTGGTTCATTGGTGGGGGTGTGTTTTGATACATTTGTGGTGGTGTGTGTTGATACTTTGGTGGTGGTGTGTGTTGATACATTAATGGCAGTGGTGTGTGTTAGTTCATTGGTGGGGGTGTGTGTTGATACATTTATGGCAGTGGTGTGTGTTGGTTTATTGGTGGGGGTGTGTGTTGATTCATTGGTGGTGGTGTGTTTTGATACATTTGTGGTGGTGTGTGTTGATACATTGGTGGTGGTGTGTGTTGATACTTTGGTGGTGGTGCGTGTTGATACATTGGTGGTGGTGTGTGTTGATACATTTGTGGCAGTGGTGTGTTCTCGTACATCTGCGGCAGTGGTGGGTAAATCTGTGGTGATACCGGACAGACGCGGATGGTGGCAACTGCAAAACAAATTAGTTACTTAACGAGGGTAATTTGCCAACTTGCCGCTCTTGACTCGGTGGAACGCAGGGCCAAGAGGCTCATAGGCGACATAAAACTGGTGGACACCAAGCTACATAGCCTGGCACATCGCCGCAAGGTTGCCTGCTTGTCAGTATTTTATAGATTGTACTTCGGAGAGTGTGCTCAAGAGCTTCACGACCTTGTTCCACCAGCTCCCTTCTACCATCGGACATCCAGACGCACCGCCGGATACCATCCGCACCTGGTTGCCATTCCACCAATTCGGACTAAGCGCTTCCAGTCATCATTTATAATGCGCACTGCTAAAGAGTGGAACTCACTACTTGCGTCTGTGTTTCCAAACGCATACAACCCTAATCTCTTCAATGTAAGAGTGAACAGGCTTCTTCTGGGTGAGCTCGCTCCATCTTAGACTCTGTCTCTGTCCTATGACCTAGACTAGAGTCAAGAGCAAACCCATCATTAATAAAAAAAAAAAAATTGGCCACAAATCGGGATACAAATTCTCTTAACTTACCTTAAATACATATATAAATCACGCCTGTATCCCTTACGGGGTAGAGAGATCGTAAACGGCCGTAAAACGAATATTTATGTCACGTCTGGTCTGGCAAACATTTGGGGGTCATTTAGAAAATTGTGTAAAGCCATAGTAACAGGTTGTCAGCCCATCGCCCGAAATTGCTATACACACCCTCGAGTCCCTTAGTCGCCTCATACACTCCCACGGGAAATAAATGTGGTACATACATACATAAATCACGCCTCTTTCCCGGAGGGGTAGGCAGAGACTACTTCCTTCCACTTACTACGATCCTGGCATACTTCTTTCGCCTCCTCCACATTCATCAATCTCTTCATGCATGCTCGTCGGTTTAGGGTACTCTTGACCTGACCTTTCTTTAGCACGTCCCCGATTTGATCGAGGTACGTTCGTCGAGGTCTTCCCCTTCCGAAATTCCCATCCACATACACAATAAATGTGGTGATGCATTTTAAGCCGGCATCACACGCGATAAGTGATATTATTAGTATTAAATAATTCAGTTTCGTTCGTTAGTTTACACACACACATATATGACGCCTTTTCCCTTGCGGGGTAGGCAGAGCGTTACCGGCCGTAAAATACGGTCGCTATCGCCACGTCTGACAAATATTTGAGGGCCGTTTCAGAAAAATCGTGTATAACTATAGTGACAGGTTGTCAGCCTTTCGCCTAAAATTTCAATACACATGAAACCCCTCGAGTCCCTTAGTCGCCTCTTAAGACACCCACGGGAAAGAAATGGGGTGATGCTATTCTAAGCCGGCAGCACACGGCAGTTTACCTTGATTATGATTACTGTAAATCACTCTTCGCTGATTTGCTCGCCTATCAGAACCTGAAATTGTAAAGATTACATTATGAAAGAATTTTGTAACAAATTTAACTAATAAAATAAAATAAAAAAGAATATTTAAAGTAAACTATGATTTATTCAGTGGAGTTGGTATTATTTTATCAATTGGATAAACATGTATTAAGGCAATACATACATATACATATATCACGCCTATAATCCCTTACGGGGTGGGCAGACAAATATTTGAGGATCATTCGAAAAATTGTGTATCGCCATAGTGACAGGTTGTCAGCCCATCGCCAAAAACTGCAATACACACCCTCGAGTCTCTTGGTCGCCTCTTACTACTCCCACGGGCAAGAAATTGGGTGATGCTATTCTAAGCCGACATCACACGGCAAAATAATTAGATATTATAATTCGTTATTTAATTTCAAATTGACTTAGTGAGCATTTTGTACGGGAGGTTCAATTTTTTCTTATTTCGACCTACGTTCCTTGGGGAAAGTTGTTCCTAATCACCAGCCCGTCTTGAGTTTTCACTATCGGTCACTAGTAAAATTTCACCATATATTATTTTCAAAATAACTTGCTATAAAAAGTATATATAAGTATTAATGTCAGCTATCAAGTTTCCATAGTACAAGCTTTGCTTTGCATGTGCGCCGCCGCCAATTTACTTTGTGCCTATGTCCAACTGTAAGCTACTTAAAGGTGCTGTTCCGAACCGAGCGGCCTACGGCCGACGGCCGACGGCCGATGGCACATGCCGCGGCTATCGGCCGTCGGCCGTCGGCCGCCGCGGCAGATGTCATTCCGAAGGCAGCGGCCGACGGCCGACAGCACATGTCAGAGTATAGTTTTCAGGACTAAGTTATTATGTTTATTAGGTTATTATGGTTTATCGGGTTATCATGGTTCATAGGGTCGTTGGGTTCATCTTGTCGTTAAGGTTCATCATGTGGCCAGAGTTCATCGGCTTGCTAGGTTGGTCGGGTCATCATGGTTCATCGGGTTATTATTTTTCATACATACATACATACATAAATCACGCCTATAGCCCTTACGGGGTAGGCAGAGCATTAACGGCCGTAAAACAGATATTAACACCACTTCTGACAAAAGTTTGAGGGTCAATCAGATAACTGTGTATCACTATAGTGACAGGTTGTCAGCCCATCGCCTAAAATTGCAATACACATCTAACCCTCGAGTCCCTTAGTCGCCTCTTACGACACCCATGGGTAAGAAATGGGGTGATGCTATTCTAATCCGATATCACACGGTATTATGTTTCATCGGGTTATTATGGTTCATCGGGTCGTTGGGTTCATCTTGTCGTTAAGGTTCATCATTGGGCCAGAGTTCATCGGTTCACTAGCTTCATCGGCTTATCATGGTTCATCGGGTCGTTGGGTTCATCTTGTCGTTAGGGTTCGTTAGGGTTCATCATGTGGCCAAAGATCATCGGTTCACTAGGTTTATCGGGTTATCATGGTTCATCGGTTTATTATAGTTCATCGGGTCGTTGGGTTCATTTTGACGTTAGGGTTCATCATGTGGCCAAATTTCATCGGTTCACTAGGTTCATCGGGTTATTATGGTTCATCGGGTCGTTGAGTTCATCTTGTCGTTAAGGTTCATCATTGGGCCAGAGTTCATCGGTTCACTAGCTTCATCGGCTTATCATGGTTCATCGGGTCGTTGGGTTCATCTTGTCGTTAGGGTTCATCATGTGTCCAGAGTTCATCAGTTCGCTAGCTTCATCGGCTTATCATGGTTCATCGGGTTATCATGGTTCATAGGGTCGTTGGGTTCATCTTGTCGTTAGGGTTCATCATGTGGCCAGAGTTCGACGGTTCGCTAGGTTCATCGGGTTATCATGGTTCATCGGGTTATTACGGTTCATCGGGTCGTTGGATTCATTTTGTCGTTAGGGTTCATCATGTGGCCAGACTTCATCGGTTCGCTAGATTCATCGGGTTATCATGGTTCATCGGTTTATTATGGTTCATCGGGTCGTTGGATAAAGCCTAACGACAAGATGAACCCAACGACCCGATGAACCATATTAAACCGATGAACCATGATAACCCGATAAACCTAGTGAACCGATGATCTTTGGCCACATGATGAACCCTAACGACAAGATGAACCTAACGTCCCGATGAACCATAATAACCCGATGAACCTAGTGAACCGATGAAATTTGGCCACATGATGAACCCTAACGACAAGATGAACTCAACGACCCGATGAACCATAATAACCCGATGAACCTAGTGAACCGATGAAATTTGGCCACATGATGAACCCTAACGTCAAAATGAACCCAACGACCCGATGAACTATAATAAACCGATGAACCATGATAACCCGATGAATCTAGCGAACCGATGAAGTCTGGCCACATGATGAACCCTAACGACAAGATGAACTCAACGACCCGATGAACCATAATAACCCAATGAACCATGATAACCCGATGAATCTAGCGAACCGATGAAGTCTGGCCACATGATGAACCCTAACGACAAGATGAACTCAACGACCCGATGAACCATAATAACCCGATGAACCATGATAACCCGATGAACGTAGCGAAACGATGAACTCTAGCCACATGATGAACCCTAACGACAAAATTAACCCAACGACCCGATGAACCGTAATAACCCGATGAACCATGATAACCCAATGAACCATGATAACCCGATGAACCTAGCGAACCGATGAACTCTGGCCACATGATGAACCCTAACGACAAGATAAACTCAACGACCCGATGAACCATAATAACCCGATGAACCATGACAACCCGATGAACCTAGTGAACCGATGAACTTTGGCCACATGATGAACCCTAACGTCAAGATGAACCCAACGACCCGATGAACCATAGTAACCCGATGAACCATGATAACCCGATGAACCTAGTGAACCGATGAACTTTGGCCACATGATGAACCCGAACGACAAGATGAACCCAACGACCCGATGAACCATATTAAACCGATGAACCATGATAACCCGATAAACCTAGTGAACCGATGATCTTTGGCCACATGATGAACCCTAACGACAAGATGAACCTAACGACCCGATGAACCATGTTAACCCGATGAACCTAGTGAACCGATGAACTTTGGCCACATGATGAACCCTAACGACAAGATGAACTCAACGACCCGATGAACCATGTTAACCCGATGAACCTAGTGAACCGATGAACTTTGGCCACATGATGAACCCTAACGACAAGATGAACTCAACGACCCGATGAACCGTAATAACCCGATGAACCATGATAACCCAATGAACCATGATAACTTGATGAACCTAGCGAACCGATGAACTCTGGCCACATGATGAGCCCTAACGACAAGATAAACTCAACGACCCGATGAACCATGTTAACCCGATGAACCTAGTGAACCGATGAACTTTGGCCGCATGATGAACCCTAACGACAAGATGAACTCAACGACCCGATGAACCGTAATAACCCGATGAACCATGATAACCCGATGAACCATGATAACCCGATGAACCTAGCGAACCGATGAACTCTGGCCACATGATGAAACCTAACGACAAGATAAACTCGACGACCTGATGAACCATAATAACCCGAAAAACCTAGCGAACCGATGAACTATGGCCACATGATGAACCCGAATGACAAGATGAACCCAACGACCCGATGTACCATAATAACCCGATGAACCATAATAACTAGTCCTGAAAACTATATTCCGACCCAACCTACGTAAAGCCGCCGCGGCTATACTGGTCTGCAGTTATGTGCCGTCGGCCGTCGGCCGTCGGCCGCCGCGGCAGATGCGCGGCGGCCGATAGCATGTGCAGTCGCCGCTCGGTTCGGATAGTATCCCATACAAGTCCATACGAACAAGTAGTGCCGCGGCGGCCAAGGACGGCCGCCGCGGCATATGCTGTCGGCCGTCGGCCGCTGGGTTCGGAACAGCACCTTAAGGCTAAAAAGAATGATATCTCCAAATATTGGCACGGGGTTCTTACCGCGATACTTATTTCTGTTGAAGACCAAATTTTAAAACACTTCCCGTGTTAGGTATTCAATTTTTGAGAACTTGCATAATTTTCAAGCGTGGGTAGATGAAGCCGTGCCACGCGTTACTGGCATTAAGGCTCGATACAGGTAGAGCGACCGCGCAACCTCGACTCAGCCGCTTTTCGCCAGTTTCTATGAAACTGTATGCAACGATTTATGTGCGGCGACGCGCGCGCGCTGCCGACTGTCGACTCGGTCGCCGCGCCTCGCCGCCATTGCAAGTTTCTATGGACTCAGTAGCAACGGTTCATGTGGAGCGGACGCGTCGCTGCGCGGAATAGTGTGACAATATGTTCGATACCGAACTCTTCATTAGTTTAATCGAAGAGAGAATGAATGAAAGTATAGTACCTACATCTGTACATACATACCTACATAAGTATTAATTTACTTGTTTGAAGTGGAATTTTACTTTAGATTAACGAAATCCTTTTATTATAATATTTATAATATACCTACCTAATTAACTTAGAAAATTACAACTAAATGTTTAAAATGGTATCAAAATCGGTCGTAATTTGTATAAACAATAAAAACAAACAAATTATCAATAGCAAAATACATGTATTTTATTTATCTAACATCTCATATGTAGTCCCACATTTGTCCTGAACTTGTCCCGAAACTGTGGAGAACGCGCGTGCGGCGGACGGCGGCGCGGGCGCTCCACATAAAGGGCGGGGCACACCGGCTCCGTATCCAGCTCTCGTCCGTAGTCACGCACGAACTGATGACGTTGTAATGTATAGGATTGTATGAGATACGGCACACCGCTTGCGTTGCGTATCCGTTCCGTGCTGCACGCAAGCGGTGTGCCGTATCTCATACAATCCTATACATTACAACGTCATCAGTTCGTGCGTGACTACGGACGAGAGCTGGATACGGAACGCATACGGAGCCGGTCTGCCCCGCCCTTAAATCGTTCTGCGGCCCGGTCGCGGCCGCCAAAATTTGCTGCCGGGTCGCTGCTGCGCGGCCGCTTCACCTGTATCGAGCCTAAAATACATTTGCGAAATTGGTGGGCAAGGAATGAGCTGCGGTAGCTGCGGTAGATGGAAGAGGCGTCGCCACTAGTAGGTAATGCGAAAGTCGCAGGTTAAAATCCTGCCCGCGCTTGAAAATTATGCAAGTTTTCAACAATATTTCTGTTGAATTGTCCAATATTTCAACGTAGTTGCATGGGCGGATCACGGATTAACTGATAAGATAAGATAAGATAAGATCAGATAATTCTTAATTTAATAAACTTAATTACAAATAGGTACACTTATATAAAATAATTATGAGGCTTAGCCATTTCCTAAACTAATAATTGGAATTCCTGTGTCTTAGGTAATCAACCAGCCAACATAACTATTATTTTATAAAAATTACTATACTTACTATACAATGTAAATAGACTTAAATAAAATAAATTGATGTGTTGCGGGTGTATATTTAGTGGGTAGATGAAGTTTTCATATTATTGGTATGCATTTCTGCACACCCTTTCCTACTTCTTTTAAGTATTTTGAGTTATTATGTGTTTCTTTCCCGTGGGAGTCGTAAGAGGCGACTAAGATTAGATTAGATTAGATTAGATTTATTTATTTCATACTATCAATTTCACAATTACAATTATTTAAAATTAGATAAAGATGTCCAAGGATAATATGATCGTCAGTAGAATAAAAAATAAAATAAAAATTATAACAAAAAACAACTTATAAAACTAGTAAAAGTCAAATTAAAAATACAATACAATAAAAATAATTATGTCATTCTTTATAAATAACTAATTAATATCTAATTGTACTAATTAATAAATAATTGTAGCGATACAATAACAATGTCAATACCTATAATTATATAAAAATAATATCAAATCAAAATTACAAAATAAAAATAATAATGTCTACAATTAAAATTGTAGTTAATTTATGGGAATTTAAACATTAAAAATTCGTGTATTGAGTAAAATTCATTTTCTAACAAGAGATTCCTTAATTGGCGGTAGAACATTTCGTCACTGTTTTCATTTTTTAGGCTTGCGGGTAGCCGTTCGTAGTAGGTAGGCCCTATCACCCGCGGGTTCTTTGTTGCAAGCTCGGTACGGCGGCGAACAGTCGCAAGTCTTCCCGTGTTTCTCAGCAAACGATCGCCAGCTGAACGGCGACTAAAACTTGTGATATTCCGGCGCACGTACGACATCAACTCAAACAGATAAAGGTTCGTCATGGTCATTACGCGAAATTTGGTAAAATGTGTCCTACAAGTTTCACGGGGACCTATATCAGCCATTATGCGTATTGCGCGTTTTTGTAGAACAAATACACGCTCGGAATCAACTGAAGTACCCCACAGAAGTATACCGTAAGACATAAGAGACTGGAAGTGTGCGAAATATGTTTGTTTTAGCACCGAACTAGAGACTACTGGGCGCAACTTCCTCAGCGCGTAAGCAGCACCAGTAAGCCTATCACAGAGTGTCTGCACGTGGACTTTCCAATTTAAATTTGGATCGAGAGAGAATCCTAGAAATTTGCACGATGTACAAACAGGGACTGGACTATTTATGCTGAGTGGTTTTTCTATCGATTTGGCTGAGAACAGTATTAAGTTGGACTTGGAGGAATTTAGGATGAGTCCATTTGAGGAAAACCACTCATGCAGCTTATTATAAGTACAGTTTATTTTGATATTGAGCTGCTCATAAGTACGTGCACAAAGTATAACAGTTGTGTCGTCTGCGAACAGGACTACCAGACCTTCCGTAATGAAGTGTGACAGATCGTTAATGAAAGCAAGAAACAGCGTATTTCCAAGCGAGGACCCCTGCGGTATGCCCACTGTGACGTCACCCGCCGCGGACCTGTACTTTCGACCATTTGTAGTGACCTCAACCAGCTGTTTGCGGTCAGTCAAGAACGACTGCAGTAGTTTATGGGCGTTATCATTGATCCCGTAGCGATTTAACTTTTGCAGTAGTAGGTCGCTTTGAATAACATCAAACGCTTTCGTGAGGTCACAGAAAACTCCTGCAGTTTTGTACCTGTCATCAATACTCGAAAGTATTGAGTCTATTACTTAAGGGACTGAGGGTGTGTATTGTAATTATAGGCGAAGGGCTGACAACCTGTCGCTATGGCGATCCACATTTTTCCGAATGACCCTGAAATATTTGTCAGATGTGGCGTAAATGTCCGTTTTTTGCGGCTGTTCACGCTCTGCCTACCCCGCAAGGGAGTATAGGCGTGATATATGTATGTATGTGTGACCGCGAAAGTTTAAAACAGAATGATATCAGAAGGACTTACCTGACCCGCGACATTTTGAACAGTATTTCAAAGCCAGTATAACTACGCATATTGGAATTAAAATCAATAAAAAGATAGGATCAAAATTACTGTCGGAATTGGAAGACCTATTGTGCACTATACTGTACCACCTCATCCTTGATGAAAAAATCTATTTTGGATATTGTATGCTATCGTGAGCTTCGACAGATGGAATGACGCTTGTAGTAGCTATAACGCACCGCACAAATTAAACAAGGTAAAATAATATTTAAACGTTTTTCCTATATATCAGGGAAAGGATTAAAACCACCAAAAACAAAAATAAGGTAGGTACTCGAGGCTGATAAGGCCCATAGTTTTCGAAGGCCCAAACTCAGAAAACCGGTTAAAATATACTTAAATCTTATACCTATTGATGAATATCTTGAGGGCGTTGAGTAGAGTGGAAGGAAAGACGAGATAATTTCACAATTTCTGGTTTTTATTCACGTAAAAGGACACGTTATTCAGTTTATATTTCAGTTTTTTTAATAAAGTAGACAAGAAGTAAAGTCAGACAGACAATGACGCCTACTTAAAAATATTAAATATTTATGGTCGACAATACAATCTCCAACACCTATGCACCATCTGCTTGTATAATAGAACTAGCGGCCCGCCCAGCGGTTTCACCCGCTGCTACTTACCAGTTTTCCCGTATAAATTGGATCTTCACCCGCAATAAAAAGTAGTTTACTTCTTTACTCCGTTCCAGCAGAAGTGACTCAACAGGACCATGTGCCAGCAAAAGCGGCCCGTCATGTTAAACAACTTTTAATTTGATGCCGATACCGTAGCTCTTCTAGTTTAGATGGGATGCTGGTGGTCTGCATCAGGTACTCCAGATCCTTGATGACCATGTTCCAGCAGAAGCGGCCCGTCATGCTGAACAACTATTAGTATCAAGCCATTTTCGTATCTCAAATAGTTTAGCTGTGCTCCTGGTGCCCACCATCAAGTACTCCAAACCCTTAATAACCAAGTGCCAACAAAAGAGGCCCGTCATGATAAACAACTTTTACTTTGAAACCATTACCGTATCTCCTATAGTTTAGATGGGATACTGGTGGTCTGCATCAGGTACTTCAGATCCTCGATAACCATGTGTCAGCAGAAGCGCCCCGTCATGCTGAACAACTTTCAATTTGATGCCGATACCTTATCTCCTGTAGTTTAGATGGGATGCTGGTGGTCTGCTTTAGGTACTCCAGACCCTCGATGACCATGTACCAACAATAGCAGCCCGTCATGCTTAACAACTTTTACTTTGAAGCCATTACCGTAGCTCTTCTAGTTTAGATGGGATGCTGGTGGTCTGCATCAGGTACTCCATTTCCTTGATGACCATGTTCCAGCAGAAGCGGCCCGTCATGCTGAACAACTATTGCTATCAAGCCATTATCGTATCTCAAATAGTTTAGCAGTGCTCCTGGTGCCCACTATCAAGTACTCCAGACCCTCAATGACCAAGTGCCAACAAAAGCGGCCCGTCATGATAAACAACTTTTACTTTGAAACCATTACCGTATCTCCTATAGTTTAGATGGGATGCTGGTGGTCTGCATCAGGTACTCCAGATCCTCGATAACCATGTGTCAGCAGAAGCGCCCCGTCATGCTGAACAACTTTTGCTATGAAGCCATTTTCGTATCTCTTATAGTTTAGCTGTGCTCCTGGTGCCCTCCATCAGGTACTCCAGATCCTCAAGTGCTGACAAAAAGTAGTTCAAGTCCGTTTTCAATATACCACCAATATCAGTGCCAAATTTCACGAAGATCGCTTAATCGGTTTGGCTAATTTGGGTAATATCCGCTATATTTCCCGCTTTTCCTGCATCTAACCGTTTTCCCGTGAGAATGAGGAATTTTCCCGCAGTAAAAAGTAGCCTATGTTACTCAGGAATATTGTAGCTTTCTAATGGTAAAAGAATTTTGAAAATCGGTCTAGTAGTTTCGGAGTTTATCGATTACATACAAACAAACAAAAAAACAAAAAAACAAAACTTTCCTCTTTATTATATTAGTGTAGATTTAGATAGCAGGAAGGAACCAACGGGCCGTATGCGAGTGTCATTTTGCCTGTGACACCCGACAACACCCGATTGTTCGCCGACATCTCCACGCCAGTGAGTATAGTATTCTTTGGCCGACATCGCCATTTACAATTTTTTGCTCCCACAAAACATACGTTTCAATAGTCTATACTGCGATTTATGAGAATATTATTGTTTACTGCGTATATTTAACCATCATAATTTAGATAAATATACAGACATGTCTGATTTTGAATCTATTCATTTAAATAATTATCAAAATGTGGCTAATACCTACCTATTTATAAAACCTAGTGGGCTCATTATTTTCGCGTGTTAAAAACGATCGTTTTGGATCTGCAATTACGCCAATATATGACCAAGGTAATAAAACAAGCATAATAAATTAAAAAAATTAAAAACACGACTGCTTTCTGAGATAAAGTCTAGCCTATAACACTCGGGATAATGTAAGGATTCTTCCGATACAATTCCCATTCGAATCTGTTCAGTGGTTACCGAGTGTCAGTCTCATAAAGAATCGCACATAATAAACGTACATATATATGTTACGGGCAACGTGATTAATCGGGCACTATTAATACTGACCGGCCATTATTAATAGTGCCCAAAAACATCGGGCAAAGTGATTAATTAATCACTTGGACCGGCCATTATTAATAATGCCCGAGTGCCGTGGTCCATGTAATAAATCAGTCTTTAAAGTAAGCTTGAATTTATCACTTGGACCGGGCAATGTGATAAATTGGGTTACGGCTATGTAACACTAAAGGGGCGCGCGGGGAAGAGCCACGCGCCATCGCAGCGACGTGTTAGTTCACAGCGATACTTCGGAACGAGAACATGTGAGTGCAAATAGTACGTTTTTCTCGCAAAATGGCGGCATACATGATTAATATGAAAAGATGTTTTAATGAAGAAATTCATGAAATAAAACTAACGAAGTGTTTCGTACACTCAGTTATTTCGGCCGCGGGGCGTTGGCGGCGCCGCCGCGCCGCGGAGATGTGGACGAGCCCTTACCTATGTTTATTTAATCTCTATGTTCAAATTTAACAAAAAAAATAATAAAAAAATTATGTAAGTTTAATTTCATTTGAATAATGTAAGTTTAACTTCATTTAATAAAAATAGTAGGTAACTACTGATTTTATTACATTTATAACTATTTATTTTTTTAATTCCCATGTTCAAATTTATCGATAACTTTAATGATTATTATGTAAGTTAAATTTCATTTAAATAATAAGAGTTTAATTTCATTTAAATAATGTTAGTTTAACTTCATTTAATAGAAATTACGTTACAGTTCTTTATTTTTATTACTTTGCCCAAGGAAGGGGGGGAACTATTAATACTGACCGGGAAAAGTAATTAATCGTGCTGTTTTAATCACATTACCCAATTAGGTCGGGCACTATTAATACTGACCGGTCAGTATTAATAGTGCCCGGACTTATCAAATTGCCCGTAACATATACATCAACTCTAAAAACATTACACTCCTTTTTTGGTTGGGCAGTCGCGTAATTAGCGTTCTAGTAGCTGTAAACTCTTTTCTTTCTCGTTACCTTGCTGTCATTCCTTTGCCGGACCCACAGTCCTTATTCATTGTTAGCGTTATCAAAATACCTACGCTTAAATAAGCGCTACTGGCACCGCAATTATTAGGAAATTTTAAAATTTCAATCCTACTCCATTTACAACTTCTTAAATATTAAAGGACGTTCATTGGGTCGTTGGACGACTTGGAGTCTAACACGAAAAGAAGAAGAATCAATCTTCCCAACAAAGATAGATGTTCAGTGGATGATTGTATGGATGATTTTTACTACAGACAGAAACACTTTATAAATCCCGTGTGATGCCGGCTTAGAATAGCATCACCCCATTTCTTGCCCTTGGGAGTCGTAAGAAGCGACTAAGGGACTCGAGGGTGTGTATTGCAATTTAAGGCGATGGGCTGACAACCTGTCACTATAGTGATACACAGTTATCTGATTGACCCTCGAACTTTTGTCAGACGTGGCGTAAATTACCGTTTTTCACGGTCATTTATGCTCTGCCTACCCCGCAAGGGACTACAGGCGTGATATATGTATGTATGTATGCAGAAACACTTTATTGCTCACATTTACAAGAACAAAAACGAACAACTCAAATACTTACGAGCAAAGGCGAGCCGAGTATCTACCTTTTTTTTTTAAACTGCTGTCAAAAAAGGCCTCATTTCTAGTCATGTAGCTACGTACCATTTTCTTTTTTAAAACAGCCATGACAGCTCAAAACAGAAAGTTCCTACGTAAGTGGTCAAACTAATCTAAGTATATTTTAAAAAAAAACTTAATGCATAACCATGAATGATACTTTCGTCTATTTGTGTAAAAGTTTGCCGTGTGATGCCGGCTTTGAATAGCATCACCCCATTTCTTTCATGTGGGAGTCGTAAGAGGCGACTAAGGGACTCGAGGGTGTGTATTGCAATTTTAGGCGATGGGCTGACAACCTGTCACTATAGCAATACACAATTTTCCGAATGACCCTCAAAAATTTGTCAGACGTGGTATAAATAGCCGTTTTTTGCGGCTATTTACGCTCTGCCTACCCCGCAAGGGATTATAGGCGTGATATGTGTATGTATGTATGTATTTGTGTAAAATACGGACGATGGTGTGTTGAGAATGTGAAACGTGCCACCAAGCACCTTTCCAGGCTTTCCACGTATCCCAGTGACCCAGTAACTGCACTAGAGAACTAAACGCGCTAAAAGGTGGCGAGTGGGCGCGCGTGCTTGATAGCCGATACGGCGCTCAGGTTTTGAGAACCACTCGGGCTAGGGTTGTCTGTTCGGTTATATCGATATCGATAAGCCAGTCCACGTACCAATGCCAACTAGAGAAATAAACATACTAAAAGATGGCGACTGGGCGCGCGTGCTCGATAGCCGATACGGCGCTCAGGTTTTGAGAACCACTCGGGCTAGGGTTGTCTGTACGGCTATATCAATAAGCCAGTCCACGTACTAATGCCAACTAGAGAAATAAACATGCTAAAAGGTGGCGATTGGGCGTGCGTGATCGAAAGCCGATACGTCGCTCAGGTTTTGAGAACAACTCGGGCTAGCGTGGTCTCGATATCGATAAGCCAGTTCACGTACCTATCAAACAAACTAACAAACAAACATACAAACTTTCGCATTTGTATTATTATTAGGATAATGATGTGCGTCTTTGTAAGCTGCAATGTAAGACGCCTATTTCCCACATTGTCGCTGCTTCAATTTAAAGTTCGATTTTCCCAATAAACATTGAGAGTGTGATAAAACTAAAATACATATTTTTTTAACAGTCTGACTACTTTTCTAATTCGCATCAATAGTCACAATAGTCTACTGCTGAATTGGGCCTCCCCCTATTAGGGGTACTTATTGGCCATTCTCACACTGTCGTTTACTGCCTGAAAGGTTTTATGCCCTAGTGGATTGTGACGACACTTACCTATCTACAGGAAGAAATGTGGCTCGTATTGTTTTGGGTTAAGTAAGTTTTTCCCTGAAAAGTTGGACAATTAGGGCCAGGCCTTACCATAAAACAATCGCGTTTAACTTTTTTGTGGTAAGGCCTTAACCGTGGTATTACAAAAAAGCTAGACGCGCCTATTCTGTCATTATGATTTGACGCTGTCAAAAAGCTTATATGCATGTCTGAATTTTATAGTATACTAGCGGCCCGCCCAGCGGTTTCACCCGCTGCTAACTGATTTCCCACGGGAAACAGACCTTCTCCCGACATAAATCGTACATACAAACCTTCCTCTTGAATCACTCTTTTTTTAATCCCCTAAGGGATGAAAAGGGGGCTAAAAGTTTGTATGAAAGTTCGTTGTCTTAAGTGTGATCCGTTTCAAAATTAATGATTAGACTTATGACTTTAAATTATTAAACACGTGTTTCAGCATTATATTTTTGTTATCGTTTATAGTATATTTTATACTATCGTATGATGTTGTAATATTGTTATCGATAGAAATGGCATTTTTCTTCACGTCACTAGTTGTATCGTTTGACACGTAAGGGCTGCTCGAGTCAGCACTGCATAAACGGGTTAAGAGGCTCACCGGCGTCATTCTGCCCTCAACCCTGACTGAACGGCGCTGTATGAAGTCCCACTTTTAGCCGATTTCACAAAAAAGGAGGAGGTTGGCCTAGTAGCAGAATCAGAATAGCATCACCCCATTTCTTGCCCGTGGGAGTCGTTAGAGGCGACTTAGGGACTTGAGGGTGTGTATTGCAATTTTAGGCGATGGGCTGACAACCTGTCACTATAGCGATACACAATTTTCCGAATGACCCTCAAATATTTGTCAGACGTGGCGTAAATGTCCGTTTTATGCGGCAGTTTACGCTTTGCATACCCCGCAAGGGATTACAGGCGTGATATATGTATGTATGTACCTGGAAAGAGATCTATACTAGGCGGGATAGATCTCTGTCTGTATTCTGTACCCCCGAGAGGAACAGATGAATCCAACTGTCATACTTACAAAAAAAAGCACACGATTCGGTATGACAGAACATTCTTTTACGGTTTGTTTTAAAAATGTAGGTCATTTTAGGAAACCAATTTCATTATTTCAAAAAAATACTATTTTTAAATATGTTTAATTTTTTATCTAAAGTTTTGAGGACATGATGTGTGTCGTTACGTTTTTGGTAAAGTATTAAATTGCCTTTATCTGCACAAAGAAAAATTTAATCCTAATCGATGTCAGTTACGATCATTTTTTTACTAACTATAGCAAAAGCATTCATCCATATTCATGTTATTTAGCGTCAACCAAAGGTCTTCAAGAGTAGAGATATTTTATTAATTATCTTTGTATTAATACACTTTCTTAATGTTATAATAAGTATCTATATTGTAAATACAGTATAATTCTCCAAACGGTTTCGAGATTTTTCTCGGAATCTACCATCTTAGTATATTTAATTAGATACGCGGTCACACGGCTAATTTTACCATCAATTATTTTTCTATTCAACAGCCCTCCAAAGTACTTATAAAAAAACATGTAACCCTTTAATAAACAAGCCCTCCCCTATCTCAGGAGTGCAGTAGTGATAAAAACAGATTGCAGCTTAGTGTAACAACATCACGGCAATGACACCTGACACAAACACCTGCTTAACGACATTGCTATCAAGGGAACTGTTACCTATACCCTTTCTAAAGGGTAGCGTGAATAAGTTGTGTCACGTTGTTTGAAGTTGTACTAGAGTTCTGGTCAACCTGAGAATCGTAAAGTGAAAGAGGCCGAGTAGACCTAAAATCGACATTAATACGTGATTTGCTGATCCCTACCCACTGTGTTACTATACTGCACTTTCTTTCATATCAACTCTTACACTTGGTTTTATATTGAATATATTTTTACTATTGTATTTGTGGTTGTGTATAAAGTTTTTTCTATGTCTATGTCTATGATTTTTATCCAATTAACAATGCATAAAACATTCTGAAATAAATCAGAAGATATATGATATATTGCGTTATTGTTTCCAAAACATGATAGGTACTGCTTATTCAGCCGTCGGAAACAAAATAGTAAAAACTGCTTATTAACCTCTAAATACGATTTTAGCGCATTCTTTGTAAAAAATACATATCTACAAAATAATTAAGTGTTACAAAACTCTAGTGAGTTATTGTTTTTGATTCTCAAATAACTTATTTTTGACCGAGCTATCATAAAAATACGCAAAAAAGGTCAAATCAGCAGCTTTCCGTCCTGTTCGCACGCCCGGATTTTGTCGTTTGTCAAAAAGAGACCGGTTTTTAGCCCGCTGAAAAAAGTGTAGTACTTAGTGCAGCATAAATTATGTAAGTCGATGCCATTTTGACAGTTGCAGTTTTTGTAGGTAGCTATTATATAGGCACTACTGAAAAGACCGCGTATACCGGCTCAGTCAAATCAGGTAGGAGCTTTGTAAAGCATTTTAATTACCCGAAAATGTTCACTAAGCAGCCTAAAGTTTAAGCTCCATTTCCAAATCGACGAGAAAAGTTCGAAGCTTTAGAGCTTTGAAAAGCTTTAAATTCAGTCAGGTTAATATTCGGTCGGTAAGGGGGTAAATTAGAACCTATTTCACGGGAAAATATTTTAGAGGGCTAGCGCAAGTACCTTTGTTTAATAGTGTCTGTTGGTTGTATTACCTTATATGTATTTAAATATACTTATATGGGCAGATGATGCTTTGCTATACATATGTACTGTTGCCTAACCCAATAACCTTTTAATCTATTTAGTTAATACGTAAAATATTTTTTTACATAAATAATGTGTCATGTGTGTAGAAAAGAAAATGAAACGTAAAAGCAATAAAAGTGAAGGTACTCAGGAAGGAAGGCAGGTCCTGGGCAGCCCTGCGTTTTCCATAATTGCGTCCCAGGCAACGCAGTGTTCACTGATTAAATCGTCTGTCACAGACGTGTGAGGCCGATGATGAGTCAGGAAACTGAACCAACAACTAAGGCAGTTCACCTAATATAGTGGACTGACGGACGTATTTTTGACGAATGCGTCTGTTAGACGAAAAAGGATGCCCATACAAAAAATTAATACGTTTGACAGACGCATCCAACAACAACATCCCGGTAGATAGGGCCATGTCATTGTAGGTGAGTGCACAGAGTAGGTAGCTACTTACCTACGGTAATTTTGGAACGTATACTAAATTAGGTATTTATTCTATGTATGTGTGCGTTGCAAGTAGGTGGCCCGAAAGATGAGGACGTCTGTTCGAATCCAGCCTGTGGTATAAGAATTTCGCAAATTTCCTACAACAGCTTATGTCTGTCTGCAAAGTTATCGCGATAAAAAGATTTGAGGGACTACAAAAGGTGGTAATTTTATCCGAAAGCACCTGCTACGACACACCCCGCTGGTGTTTCGGAAAGTTTTAGAAAGTTTCCAAACTGGGAAAGTTCTTCACCGGAGGTTGTTATCGGCCGGAAGCGCTTCAGGCGACTTCCGGTTATGAAGAACGTGAAAAAAGTTCATGTTTTAAGAAAGTTTGAATACATCTTGTGATACAATATAGACCTCAGATTAAGTTCAATCTCTGATCTAGATTATCCCCTAAATGGAATAATAGTCCAGCTGAAATCCACTTATTTCTAGAGATCAGGTCTTTCATTTAAGTACTATCGGCAGCTCAAGCACCGTGCTTTACTTTCTTAGTCTCAAAATTACTTTACCCCATTAACATTGAATGCAAACAACATCCCTAGCACTCCCTAGCCTCCTCTAATCGTAACCCTGACATCATGTTTCTTTCGTTAACACCTCCGCTGCCACCTCATAAAAACGCAACAATATCATCAGCATAGGGCAATAATTAATGGCTGCCAGGCCGCCAGACACCTCGGGAGGTGCCAAGAGAAAACACTTATAAAAAGTTTTAGAATTATTAATAGCTTTGTAAGGAGACGACGACGGGCTTAGTGATGTAACAACGAAATAGAGAAAGTAATGCGTTAATTTGTCGATACTTTGCAAAAAATAGTAGTTGCATAAAGTACTTATTCGATCAAAAAGAAGATCAGGTTGTATTTCGTTTGACTTATCTATCATTATCCATACAGTATTTTTTAGAGAAGTAATTTTTTGGTAAGCCTTTTAAAAAAGAATTTACAGATCTCAAAATCATTCATGGCCAGCAAAATAATAATTATGGACAGCAAAATAATTCGTCAGGCAGTTAAAATAATAATTTTGTAAGTATAACAATGGCTTGGCCCCTAAAGTTTACTGCCGTTGAGAATGATATTTAAAATAATTGCTGACCACGATTTGCTGCCCAAATAACAATTTCAGCTAAACAGATAAATTTTAGAAAAAAAATTTTTTGCTCACCAAAACAATTTCTTTTCCCAAATACCGAATCGATATTCTTGTTTACCATTTTCCCATAAGACTATTTAAGAACTTTCAGAATGCGTTTATCGCTGAAACCTGGCACATCCCTAAATCTCGAGCACCTTCAATGTACCTCGTAAAAAATTAAGACGAAGGGCGAGATTTTTTAACTCCCTGCCTCCACGGCGTGCGCGTTAGTGCCGCCACATTTATTCCTCTGTTTCAGTCTGGCTGATCATTCAAAATACCTGCGGCGTAATCGCCTTAGTCAGGTTTTTGAGGAAATTGTGACGATGTTCAAACTTTAAATTGGTTGGAAGTTCGAGAAATTATATTGAAACTTGGTGGATCTACAGTTTACGGTGCAAATTGTACCTACTATTTATTTATTGAACTTTATTCACAAAACAGTATATGGGCGGACTTAATGCCAGTGGCATTAACTACCAGGCTACCTTAGGGCATGTGGAAAGTACCGGCGGGTGCAAAAATAATAAAAATAGTAATACAATAAGTCCAAAATATACCTAAATACACATACATACACATATTCCTTGCGAAGTAGGCAGAGCGTTAACGGCCGTAACATACGGTCGCTATCGCCACGTCTAACAAATATTTAAGGTCGTTTCGGTCAGGTTGTCATCCTGTTGCCTAAAATTGTACTTAATACTTATGAAACCCTTTAGTTCCTTAGTTGCCTCTTACGACACCCGCGGAAAAGTAATGGGGTTATGCTATTCTAAGCCGGCTTGATACAGCGACCTACCTACCTGCCTACTATTTAAGTAAATTTTCAGTCAGTGATAAAAACATACATACACATATCACGCCTATAATCCCTTGTGTTGTAGGCAGGGCGTAAACGGCCGCATAGAACGGACATTTACGCCACGTCTGACAAACATTTGAGGGTCATCCGGAAAATTGTGTATCGCCATAGTGACAGGTTGTCAGCCCATCGCCTAAAATTGCAATACACACCCTCGAGTCCCTTAGCTACGCTTCTTACGACTCCCACGGGCAAGAAATGGGGTGATGCTATTCTAAGCCGGCATCACACGGCAAGAATGATAAAAACAACATCACAATAAAACAATTTTAAACGAATTAACATACATACATACATACATAAATCACGCCTATATCCCTTGCGGGGTAGGCAGAGTGTTAACGACCGTAAACGGATATTAACACCACGTCTGACAAAAGCTTGAGGGTCAATCAGATAACTGTGTATGACTATAGTGACAGGTTGTCCACCTAAACAAATTTAAGTTGTGTTTATTTTGGATTTTACAATTCCAACGTTTCGAGCTCTTTACAGAGCCCGTGGTCACGGATGACTAAGGTGTTAGAAGTCATTATTTAGAATATAAATTATTTTTGTTCTACCGCCATCTATTTCTTAATTGCCTAGCGTAACGTCCCGGTACCACGCAAAATGCTGAAACCGTATCTTGTCTAGTAGGTCTTACAGTATGTTGGATCTGGTTCTTCCGCTGCGCTGTGTTATCAGCGGAATCCAAGTTGATGAGATTTCCCATCCAGTATCTCTGTTGAAATTCGGATGTTTTTAAATATCTATGGCTTCCCGAAGGATTGCTGCCTTATCGAACCTGACATAATGGGTAGGAATATCCATGATATGTTCACACACTGCAGACTGTCTGTCACGACGGTTTTTTACATCGGCAATAATATGTTCTTTTAGACGTGTAGATATTAAGCACATTACTCGTAAACAGGAAGTAAACTATCACTTTGCTTTGACTTTTCAAAAACATCATCTACCTTTGTACAAATGAACATCGTCTCCAATATCCCGAAAACGTTCAAGGCTTAAAGTTTTAAAGTGTACGAGTAAATAATAAAATAGTTTCGTCGTGTAAGTAAAGGTCGACAAATCAACGTCGCTTACCGTCGGCTGCTCTTTCAATTTGCACTGTCTCACCGAATGCAGCGTTTGGACGTATGCAAGAGATACGAATAAACAAAAAGGATGGATGTGGCATGCCAACTATTTGTGCATAATGTCATTGCCAATCGCACTAGCAATCCGCCGAGTGGAAGACAGGAGTGAATGGAGGAACCCAGTTGAAACTATAACTATAATATACTAACTAAAATGAGGAGTTATAATCGAATGCGACCTTCATTCATTGAAGATGACGACAACAAAGAGAAGAGATCATTGTCAAGGAACCAGGCGGAGTTTTCAATGTTTACTGTCTCACCAAATGCAGCATGTGTGGACATAGTACGCAAAAGATAAGTATGAAGGATTTGGAGGGATGCGGCAATTCATTAAATTGGAGGACTTGCGTTCCGTTTTTATTTGCAATAAAACTGTTTCAAACGCAATTTTAGTTGCTCAAACGAGTAGTATATTTTGGTCCGTTTCTGTAAATCGGGAAATTTGCGGAGTTGTGTTGTAAAAATCTCGAAGTCACCAATTATACACAGTCCTTTGAAATAATAACCTATTTGCTTGAGAGCTATGCTCAATCTTACAACCTTATTATATATTTGGAACTGCAAAGAAACGTTGAAATCATTTGGTGCAGCTATTAAATAATCTTTAAAATACTTCTTGTTAGTCATTTAGAAAACTTGCAAAATGTTCTACCGCGGGCATGTTTTGAACCGGTTTGAAAAATTGTGCTACGCATCCCCGCCCTTTGTACCCTACTGCACTGCGACTGCCGCATCCATACAAGATATCTTTCTCGAACCTCGTAGCCAAGTGCATCTGCCGTGGGAGCATACAGTAATGATAATTTATTAGTTCGTTTCCGTTCCGTTTCCGTTTCACGCTAACCCCACACACTGCACTTTACATCCCAAACCGAAACCCCAGCTGAAAATACACTGAAATTCCTTTATGCAATAAAACTATCCAGTTTATTCGTAAATCAAGTCGGACTATTTAAAGTAATACATTTAATTTCCATTGTGAAGCGTCCGAGCATAGAACATAGTCTATAAATGTAGTAGAAATCCAGTTCTTCCTAAAATACAAAAGGTAAAAAAAATCTTGCAATACTCATTCGTTTACCTCCTCATATCGAACGTGAAAGTAAGTAATATATTTGATTAAATCGCCGTGTATCTACGATGTTACGATAAAAAATTACCCCTCTTTCTTCCCATCTACCCCCTGTCAATAACTTAATATAAAGGTGGAGCACAGTTTGATAACCTCGTAAAAGATCGTTGAAGATCGTCGGCCATTTTGATATCGCGTAAACCTTTCAGGAGGGCTCCAGTAATCCTGACAATAAAGAAAAATTCCTACCCTCTTTATGAAGAGGTAAGTCCTTGGCAAATTGTTCGGAATATGAAAGCTATGGAGAGGATAGTATAATTTGTAGTAGATATAAATCAAAGTATAGTTTGTGGTCTCGCGTGGCGTCCCCCTTATTTGTGGTACCCTACTAACAATAAAGCTAGTCTACATGTAAAGTTAACCTGTGCAACAATACCAAGATCAAGTAGCTGAGTGATTGATATAAATAAGAACTTAATATGGATTTATTTTAGTTCAATAATAAAAACTTAGGTAAGTATCTGTTGTCACTTAGCCAACTGGTCATCATTACCCTACCTAAATACGTATAAATTTGTACTGCTCCTAAACTGTCTTGAATATTATTTCATGATCTCTCCATAACACTCAAAATAGCAAAATTGCCATGCTGTTTGATGCCACCCATCATGATTGCAACGCCAGAGACTCCGTTTTTTATTTAATGAGTAGATAACATTTATATACAATCATTTGCCGTGTGATGCTGGCTTAGAATAGCATCACCCCATATCTATCCCGTGGGAGTCGTAAGAGGCGACTAAGGGACTCGAGGGTGTGTATTGCAATGTTAGGCGATGGGCTAACAACCTGTCACTATAGCGATACACAAAATGCCAAATAACCCTCAAACATTTGTCAGACGTGGTGTAAATGGCCGTTTTTTGCGGCTGTTTACACTCTGCCTACCCCGCAAGGGATTATAGGCGTGATACGTGTATGTGTATGTATGTATGTATTTACCAGCCATAATTGCCCACTGCTGGACATGGGTCTCTCGGGTCTTCCCCTTACCCTACCCTGTTGGAAAGTGGCCGCGCTACGCAGCTACACGCATAACGCTACGCCAAGCGTAGCACCAGCTACGACTTTGTAGCCAAAGGCGTTTCTATTCATTTCCTTATTCGTTGTGCAGAACGTTAGAGAGGACGTCGTGCAGGTAACAGTCTGTATAAGTGGATTGCGTTTCTGCTTTACATACAAATATTTTGTGCAAACTCCTCTGATGGCGATCCGGACGTTACGACTCGAGTAAGCCCTTGGATACACTCGCTGTTCGATTCTTGAAGATATTTAATTTGTTAAGGTCCTCCCGGACCTAAGTCGGCGACTGTATCCGACATTTAGATACATCCGAACTTGTCGTCGGTTGTCGTCGGATGTCGTCGGTTGTATACGGTTGTCGTCGATTGTCGTCGGTTGTTGTCGGTTGTCGTCGGTTCTAGGAAAACATGTGTTGCCAGCACAGAAACAAGAAAAGGCCAAAATCATGTTGACTATTCGACACTAAATACCATTGAAATAACTTCGAAACACATACTCTATAATCTTCACTATCGACTCACAAATACAAAAAAAGTATTCTGTAAACGTATCAAATTTTTCAGTAAAGCTTAGATTTTTTGCTTTCTTTGACAATAATACACAAAGAGCATCTACTCATTTATGATTTTAATGTTGACTCTATAAATAAATAATTTCAATCGAGTTTAAAACCAATTCTTTGTGCTGCTTTCTTTGATAAAATTTGTAAACAATCCTTTAGAAATATATTTAGTATTAGACAGATTTAATAGTGCTGATAACACTGCTTTTGACGGCACGTTGATGACGTGTACATAGTGATGAGTATTTTATGAAAAGATAAAATATAACAGATACTATAACACTGGCCACCAAGATAAAAGTATTAATTTGAAAACTTAAATATAAGACTAAGTCACACTGGATGCGTGTGCAACAGTGTACGTTGCAGTAGAGGAAGTATCTACTATGTTGTACTCTTCTCTCTGTCGAGTCGTCCAACGTTATGTTGTACTGAAAGTGTGATACATGTATTTGCACATGTATATATATATACTCTCTATATCAATATGAATTTCTTCCGTAACGAAACATTTAGCCCCTCTGACGTCCCGTACAATTTCTTGGTTATTTTTCTAATTGAAAATTACTGACGAAAATAGTTAAATGCAACCGCACTACACACCGCATCGCTGTGCGATAATCATATGTCATATATGACACATCACACATCACTTCAGCCTTATAGCAGTCCATTGCTGAACGTAAGCGCCATACGGATATGCCATAAGACACGATCTCCTGTTTCCGCCATCAAGTCGGAAGTCTTTAAGTCTTCGGTCAATTAGGCTGGGCTAGAGGGCGTCCCACCGCTACGCTTGCTGAGGCATGAGCTCCAACCAAAAACCGGCTTACTCTACCATCCATCGGCATCGACAGATATGACCAGACCACAACTGCCACACTACCAGATCAAACATGTTTGCCATATTAACTGTCGAATACCGCAACATCGTGTGGTACGCGTGAAGCCAATCGTGTCATCTTTCCCATGCCTTAAAAACCACTGTTTACATAATTAACAGAATTTTTGCTACGTTTCAATCAACCGAAGATTTTATTTCGCGAAATGTTCAAGTACTTATACAAGTTTGCATTGTTGCAATGAATATTTTCTATAATTTTACAACTTCGTAATTTTTGACTTCATCAATTATCTATTACGGTCACTTGAACAAAATCACATGTGATAACTCATATGTATTTTTTTAATAATAATAATAATTTTACATATCAAATGTTTAACTTAAACTTGATAGGTCAGGGAAAAGGAAAAGTTATTTACTTCTATCGACTAATAACGCCTCGGCGTGAATGTGTAAGGGCGAGTATGTGACTGATAATTGTTAACATAAAATGTTACTGCGCAATACTGATGCTGTGCTGTATGTTTTTTTTTGCTGCAACGTACGAGTATAATCACACGCACGCGTGGTGCGCACGTGATGCACGTGCAATTGGTCTGCCTCAGCCTTTAAACAAACTAACTGACTGATGGATACAAAATCTTCATAGAAATCTTAATAGAAATAGTTCCATCATGAATCATTGTCTAGTTATCTATGGGACTATAGTTGTACTTTTTAACAAAAAACTAAACCACCTTCAAGAATAAAATCACCAACAAACGAAATTCATAAAATACTCAAAGTAAATTTTAATGGGATATCAATCCCATTTTTTTTTCTAATTACTCATTAGCTTTTTTATTTAACTACATAATATTATTATTAACAAAATGGGCCTAGAATGATGTACCTCTAAAGAGGGTCCTGAGCCCTGGGCAAGCGAAGACTTCATATTATCAACTAGTTTAAAATATGAACATGCCTAATTTTTAAAACTTGATTAATTGAAATTGACTCAGTTTGTAGCCAAGCTGAATGTTTCTTTATTTTTTGTCTTTATTCGGGGTAACAATTTTCTTTGCTTACCTTATATTAGCGCTGTCACTTTCCATCAAATACTTAGGTTTAGGAATGGATAGGATATATGTAAGTCTTGTCATGAAATGCGCGTGATCTGTCAAAATGAGGCGACGTTTAAGCAATGGTGACTAAATTGACTAGAAATGGCGAAGAAGCCATTGACCTTTTTAAACATGATAGGACTTAGATATCTCATAATTATCCTTCTCCATGCCTATTTGACGAAAGTGGCAGCGCTAATATAAGGTAAGTAAGGAGGAGACCTACACTCAGCATTGGGTGGAAACGGGTAAAAGAATAAAAAGAAGATGAAGTGAATTATTTTACTGATTTTAGACCAATACTTACCCACAGTACAAAAACAGATATATACTAAAATTGAACGTACGTTTTAAACTCAAACCAAAATCTATATGGCGGCGATGTAGGAGTTCGCGACTCATCACGTCTCGTTCCTGTCGGGTGCGGATTGCGGGCTACAGAGAGCCGCTTTGCTACGATGAATGTTAGGGGAGGAATGGTGGATAAAATAGGTGAAGTATGTCAGATGATGGATAAGAGGCGCATAGATGTTTTGTGTGTGAATGAAACAAAGCGGAAAGGTTGCGACACGACGAAACATGGCCCCTACACAGCGTATTGGTCTGGGGTTTCTAGTTCCAACCGAGGCTGTAAGGGAGTCGGCGTGATTCTTTCCGCACGAATGGCTGAATGCGTGACTGAGTTCGAATGTGTGAGCCCTCGACTCCTCTGGATTAGGCTGAAGGTCGGAATCACTCGAATCTTTATCCTAGGTGTCTATGCACCGACGGATGTGGGTTCGGGTGGCTCCACAAAAGCGAAAAAGGGAAATGAGGAGTTTTGGGACAATGTAAGAGATGTTTTGAAGAACTTCAAGGCGAATGAAAGAATTATTATGCTGGGAGATTTTAATGGATGGGTAGATATAAAGCGAGATGGGTATGATAAGGTTCTTGGTACGTTTGGTGATAAAAGAGTAAATGAAAATGGAAAGAGTGTGTTAGAGATTTGTTTACAGTGGGATCTTTTTGTGTCGAATACAATGTTTCAACATAAAAAGATCCACACTTATACAAGAACGGAAGGTGCATCAAGTACTATGATTGATTTTGTGATTGTGGATGAAAGATTGAAGAGTAAAGTTGTAGACACCCGAGTGTACCGCGGTGCTGGTATTGACACAGACCACTTTCTGGTGCTATCACGAATAAGTGGTCTCTTCAAACGGTGGCGGCACAGGGTAACTGAGCGGAGTAGTGCGATAGAAAGAGTGAAAGTAGAAAATTTGCAAGATAAAGAGGTAAAAAAGGAGTATATTAAAAGATTGAAAGAGAAATTTAATGACCTAGAAGAGATGTCTGACATTGAAGAAGGATGGAAAGGATTTAAAAAAGGTGTTGTGGATGTCGCGATAGAAGTGTGTGGAGTTTCCAAAAGGATGAAAGGGAAAACACAACGGAGTGCGTGGATGACCAAAGAGGTACAAGAAGTTGTGCAGAAGAAGAAGAAAGCATGGTTGGATTGGTTAGCTACCAAAGCTAACCAAAGAATGTTAAAAGCGACGGATGAAGATGTAGAGAAAGCACGAAAGGAGTATAAAAGTGTGAAGGATGTAGTTAAAAAGACGGTTGATAGAATGAAGGATAAGAATAAGGATGAATTTGACAGGAGGTTATCGGAAAACTTTCGTTCCAACTTGAAAGTTTTCTGGAAATCCAAAAGGACAGCTCAAAATAAAACCACGTCGTCTGAGTTGAGTAGGATTCGAAGCCAGGATGGTAGTGTAATAAAAAGTGAGGAATGTGTGTTGAAAAGATGGAAGGAATATTTTGAAAGCTTATTTGAGAAAGAAGATCTAGCGCAAGAAATAACTACTGCAGAAGTTAATGAAATTGAAAACGAAAGTGAGATTGAAATGGATGAGATTGTGAAAGCGTTAAAAAGTATGAAATCTGGTAAAGCTGCAGGGTATGATAGGGTGTCGGTCGAAATGCTGAAGGCTGACGAAGGCGTTGTGGCTAGTCAGCTGTACCTCCTTTTTAGGAGAAGCGGTCGAGTGCCAAGTGATTGGTGCAAGGCTGTAATAGTTCATACATACATACATATATCACGCCTATAATCCCTTGCGGGGTAGGCAGAGCATAAAAAGCCGCATAAAACGGACATTTACGCCACGTCTGACAAATATTTGAGGGTTATTTGGAAAATTGTGTATCGCTATAGTGACAGGTTGTCAGCCCATCGCCTAAAATTGCAATACACACCCTCAAGACCCTAAGTCGCCTCTTACGACTCCCACGGGCAAGAAATGGGGTGATGCTATTCTCAGCCGGCAACACACGGTAATAGTGCCATTATACAAAGGAAAAGGGTCACAGCAGGACTGCAAAAATTACCGCGGTATAAGCCTCCTCAGTGTCGTCGGCAAACTGTATGCAAAGGTGTTGATTGAAAGAGTGATGAAAGAAACGGATGAGAAAGTATGGGATGCTCAGGCAGGATTTCGTAAGGGGATGGGATGCACGGATCAGGTCTTTTCCTTGCGCTGCATAGCTGAAAAATTCCTGGCCAAAAACCAGAAAGTCTATTGCGCGTTCGTAGATTTGGAAAAGGCCTATGACAGAGTGGTGAGGAATGAATTGTGGTCGGCACTATCCATGCATGGGGTGAGCAGTATCTTGCAACAGTACACTGTACACTGTACACTGTAGCTGAACAGTGTACGCTCCGTTCAGTGTAACGGAGCGTACACTGAACTTTTTAACATCGAGAAAGGTGTTAGACAGGGATGTGTTGCGTCACCGTGGCTATTCAATTTGTTCATGGATAGTTGTTTGGAAGATTTGAAAGAGAGTGAATGTGGTCTGAGAATGAATGGTTTACTCGTCAAATGTCTTCTCTATGCTGACGACCAAGTTATCCTTGCGTCGTCGGCTGAAGGGTTGCAGGAGATGGTAAATATTATGAATATGGCTTTGAAAAAGAAAGGAATGAAAGTGAATGTAAGTAAGACGAAAGCAATGGTTTTTGAGAAAGAGGAAAATATGACAGAGTGTAAAATTATGATAGAAGAAGAGAGGGTGGAACAAGTGAAAGAGTTTGTGTATTTGGGCTCCATGTTCACATCAGATGGAAAGTGTGAAAGTGACATCGAAAGAAGGGTGAATGCCGGCAACATGGTAAATGGAGCGTTGCGCGCTTTTATGAACAGCTAGAAAGTCTCTGATAAGGCTCGTCTGGCTGTGCATAGAGGGGTGTTAGTTCCGACACTTATGTATGGGAGTGAAAGTTGGGTATGGCGGAAAAAGCATGAAAGTAGAATAAATGCAGTACAAATGAGAGCGTTAAGAAGTATGATTGACGTAAAATTGAGTGACAAGATAAGGAATAGCGTGATAAGGGAACGTTGTGGTATAAAAGAAGACATAGTGACTGGTGTAGAAAAGGGTATGCTTAGATGGTTTGGTCATGTAGAGAGGGTGAATGAAAGAAGATTAACGAAACAGGTGTCGAACGTCGGAAGGGGAAGACCTCGACGAACGTACCTCGATCAAATCGGGGACGTGCTAAAGAAAGGTCAGGTCAAGAGTACCCTAAACCGACGAGCATGCATGAAGAGATTGATAAATGTGGAGGAGGCGAAAGAAGTATGCCAGGATCGTAGTAAGTGGAAGGAAGTAGTCTCTGCCTACCCCTCCGGGAAAGAGGCGTGATTTATGTATGTATGTATGAACGTACGTTTTCTGCCCTTTTTAACGTTTTTGACAAAAAATAATGTCTTTTCTCTTTTAAGTAAGAAAACCAAAGAAAAACTTATTTACTCCTACTTCTTTCCGCAGTAAATTCTCTATGGTATTTTAGGGCATGGAAAGATTTCAGAGAGAACCCTAGAAGCAAGTAAAATGAAGCCATGAAATACTCATTGCAATCATTAAAATAAAACAAAAACAAATGCTTAAAGATACAAAATACTATTTATTTAATCAAGCATATGATAGCATGTATAAGGCGAGTGTAGTTGTCAACGACCTCGACACTGGCGCCAATAGCAAAAGAGGCCGCTTATAGGCACTTTTTTCCATAAATTTAATTGCAGCGAATATTTCATTGAGTTTGCAGGTTCTAATTTTACTTAAAGATAAAACTAATAACTTGGGCAACGGATATTCTAATACATTGTTTGTATACAGACAAAACAATTTTTTTGTGAAGTGGCGCCACTGTCAAGGTCGTTGACAGCTACATTCGCCTTATTCTTTATACAGAATATACGCACCATATTTTTAATAGGTATTTTAATAGTTCACACTATCACGTTATGACACTGTCTATTTCATCTGGTTGGATTTCTCTTTCTTGCCAAAACAGCAAATGATAGTGTAGTAATCCCCGCTTCTGCCACTCCACACTTGACATGTAACATAATGTTGCTTATTTATATGGTTAATGTAACTAGTGGTTTTGATAATTAATACACTCATGATTAAATATAATTATTACTCAGGTACGAATAATGTTGCGTACTTTGTACCGGCGCAGCGTTACTTTGCACATATTAAGATAAAAATGGAAGAAAGAAAGAAAGAAAGAAAACACATAGCACACACGTAGTTATTGTGGCATAACTGTAATATTTAGACATATGGTATTGCGGATTTTTTTTTTATATATTGATGTCTTCTATAAAACTGTAGTACATCACTTTGCTCTATTATCAATAATTTCCACAGTTTTTTTTTTACTTTTTTCACGCCATGGGTTACATTATCGAAATTGTCACGCGGATCCCTATTTTTTCTCGTACTAAATATAGCCTTTGTTTATCAGGGATAATGTAGAATTCTAATGGTATTTTTTTAAAATTGGTCCAGTAGTTTCGGGGCCTATTAAATTCAAACAATCAAAACTTTCCTCTTTATAATATTAGTGTAGACAAGCCAAGTCTAATTGCGGTGAGATGAGTTTTTCATAGCTTCAAGTATAATATTGGTAGGTTACACATTTACTTGCTCTGAGTCTGACATGATATTGACCTGCAAGTTGACATAACTCTCTGGATCACTGATATTGACTTATGGGCTGTCAAACTAGGCTGACTGTGTGCTGACTTTTGAAACCATAAATGCACGACATTGATTAGGCACAACACGATTACGCCAAAAAATGTTTTGTACAACATGACTATGTACGACTAGCATTGTGCCGTTCCAGGTAACATTGGGAATATTCCCAGTAACGTTCCCGGGCACGATGAATATTCCCCGGAAACATAGAACATTGACTGGCCAGATGGCGTAGCGGATAGTACCCCTGCCTGCTACGCCGAGACTCGTGGGTTTGAACCCCATAAGACACAAATATTTGTTAAGTCCATTTTCAAGTATTTGTGTTTAGTCTGGGTGTTTTCTATAGATATATAATACGTATTTATTTACATAAAAGTACTGATATCAGCTATCTAGTTCTCATAGTAGAAACTCAAAAGCGATAGCTGTTGCCATGCATTGGCAATCGCTGCTATAGATTTTGTACAATCTGCATTGGGTGTATCCCAAGAAGAAGAAGCACAAATTTTGCTTAGTTTGGGGCTAGTGGCGCTGTGTGATTTGTTCTGGATATTTATGTATTATTCTTGAAAACAAAAAATAATTTTACTAAATTTACGAATGTAACCTTTTTTTATAAATCAACAATATTTATTTTTGTTGGCTGTATAGCATTTAAAGTCTTAGCGTAGAATTTTATAAAATGACTATCTTTCTCTTTTCAACTCTCATCTCTCTCTTCTGTACATCGCTGCTCGTCCAACTAGCCATCTCTGCTTTTTATTTAATATAATACAGTTTAATCATAATAAATCTAGTATTATTTGCCATAATCCTTCAGGTTATGGGCCCAGTAACACGTTGGATATAAAATTTCGCGAGTGAAACAGTGATCAAGCCGTAATCGCAAAAATTGCCACGCGGTGCTTTGGTAGACAAAGGCACAAGGCAGGAAAAATGGACGCCGGCTCACAATTAGTTGCACGTCGGTTCGATGGGAATGGTTTCCGCCAGTGGAATTTTTTGATCAACTGTGCTCTGCGAGCGAAAGGACTGAGCAGTCATTTAACTGAGGAGGATGAACCCGAAGTTCAAACTCAGTTACATGAAATGTCAGAGGAAGCAAATGTGTGTGACATTGAACTGTGGCATAGGCGTCTGGGACATGCAAATGTAAATACTTTACGTGAAATGGTGCGAAGTGGACTGATAACAGGTGTGAAAGTAGAAGAAATAGACAGTTTTCTCTGCGAGCCATGTTTATTAGGGAAACAGCATCGTTTACCATTCAAGTCGTCACCAGGGTGTACCGACATTGCTGGAGCTAAAGTGTACAGTGACATTTGTGGACCAATGCCAATCAGATCAGTAAGTGGAAAGAGATACTTTGTTACTTTCATCGATCAAGCGACTAGATACTGTAAAGTGTACTTTATGACAAAGAAAAGTGAAGTCTACCAATGTTTCAAAGACTATTATAAACAAACACTGAGTCAGAATGTCAGAATAGCATCACTACACTCTGACAATGGTTGTGAGTACACTAGTGGCCAGATGAAACAGTTTGCAACAGAACATGGCATCCAATTGTGTCGAACGGCTCCATACACACCGCAACAAAATGGTTGTAGCGAGAGAATGAACCGGACGCTAATGGAATCTGCACGTGCAATGTTATTTGACAGCAAGTTACCGGCTAGTCTCTGGGCAGAAGCTGTGAATACTGCAGCTTACCTACACAACAGAAAAGAAAGGGATGGTGTTAGTCCATTTGAAAAATGGGTGGGAAGAAAACCTAACCTTTCTCATCTAAGAACATTTGGTTGCACAGCTTATGTTCATGTGCCCAAGGAGAAAAGAACCAAACTTCAGCCAAAAAGTATCAAGATGGTGCTCATAGGTTATGAAAATAACTCTGATAACTATAGATTGATGGACCTGTGTACGAAGAAAGTCGAAATATCTCGTGATGTTGTATTTGATGAGAGAGCTACCAACAGTGAACGCGAATTAGAGGAGAATGTATTCCATCTGCCCCTGAATAATGATGACAGCCTGGTGTGTCCGCAGTCAGAGCAGGAAGCAGATGAAGAATTATCTCCGCAGGCCTCGATGCATACGGCTGGGTGTGTCCCTCCGTGTGATGCCAAGGAGACTCCACAGGCCTCGATGCATATGGCTGGGTGTGTCCCGCCGTGTGATGCCAAGGAGACTCCGCAGGCCTCGATGCATACGGCTGGGTATGTCCCGCCGTGTGATGCCAAGGAGACAGGTGCCCGCCGGACCCTGCGGCCCTTCACACATGCTGAGGTGAGTTCCCAGCATGATGCCAAGGTGTCCAGAGGTGCCATCAGCAGAGATGGCAAGTTGGCGACGAGCAGCGATGTCAAATTGAGCAGCAACGATGGCAGATCGAGCAGAAGCAATAGCGGTGGCAGCAAGTCACTCTTCAACTCCACTAAATTAGGGGAATTTTTACATAGAGCCCTGGGCAAGCAGTCCTCGGAAGAATGCTTGGAAAGCCCAGTAGATGAAAATACAATGACCTACATGGCAGAGGCATTGTTAGTAGACTGTGAAGTACCAACTACATTCCAGGAAGCAATGTTATCTCCGGATGTTGACCTTTGGACCGCTTCAATAAATGAGGAGCTAGACGCTCACAAAGAGAACAAAACGTGGGAGCTTGTAAGTTTACCTACTGGAAAGAAACCTATTGGGTGCAGATGGGTTTTTCGTATCAAAGAAAATAGTGATGGTTCCCTCAGATATAAATCTAGACTTTGTGCAAAAGGGTTTTCACAAATAAAAGATATTGATTATTCTGAAACTTTCTCACCCACTGTAAGGTATGATACAATTAGAGTAATGTTTTCTTTAGCTTCTCACTTGAATCTCAAAGTTAAGCAATTTGATGTAAAAACTGCATTTTTGTATGGGAAAATTTCAGAAGAAATTTATATGTTGCCTCCTCCAGGTTTAAATGCAAATAATAAAGTGTGTAAATTAAATAAGTCACTTTATGGCCTTAAGCAAGCACCAAGGTGCTGGAATCAAACTGTTACTAAAATTCTTGGAGATTTTGGTTTTACAGATGTTAGACAAATGTGCATTTATGTCGAATAAATACAGCGATTTGATGTATTTACTTTTGTATGTAGATGATGGATTGTTATTTTGCAGAAATAATGCTTTGATGAATGAATTTTTGTCACAACTGAAAGATAAATTACCAATAACTGTAACTGAAAAAGTTGAATGCTTTGTTGGATTACAAGTAAATATCAATGATGATTCAGTGTTTATTCATCAAAGTAAGTATATTGAGTCTTTGTTAAAGAAATACAATCTACAAGATTGTCATCCCATTTCAGTGCCAGCTGATCCCAATGTAAAATTGTGTAAACCTGAATTTCCTGAAACTAATAATTTGTATCGTCAGATGGTAGGGGCACTTATGTTTCTTGCAATAGTATGTAGACCAGATATAATGTTGGCTGTCAATATTGTCAGTAGATATTATGTTGAATGTCATGATAAAACTCATTACAATGCTGCTGTAAGAATTTTGAAATATCTAAAGGGTACTAAAGATCTAGGTATTTTGTATACTCACTGTGAAAATTTCACTGTAGAAGCATATTGTGATGCAAGCTTTGGTTCTGACTTGGACTCACGTAAATCAACAAGTGGATATGCCACAATGATAAATAATAGTGTTGTTACATGGGCGAGTCGAAGGCAGAGTTACATAGCATTATCAACCTGTGAATCAGAATATATTTCAGCATGTAATGCCACTAAAGAAGTTGTTTGGCTTAAATTTTTGTTAAATGAATTATGTAAATTCAATGAATCTGTTCCCTTGTTCATAGATAACCAGAGTGCAATAAAGTTAATTAAAAATGAAAGCTTGCATAAAAGAAGTAAACATTTTGACATAAAATTGCACTATGTAAGAAAAAAATTTAATGATAAAACGATAAGTGTAACCTATGTAAACACTAGGGAACAAATTGCTGATATTTTTACAAAGCCTATATGTAGAGAACAGTTTATATACTTAAGAAATTGTTTGGGTATCGTTTAATAATCTGTTTGAAGGTTCTTCATGTATTCATGTGTTATTGTTATGAACTGTAAACATGTAAGAAGATAGAAAGTTGTCATTTCGTGGGAGTGTTGGCTGTATAGCATTTAAAGTCTTAGCGTAGAATTTTATAAAATGACTATCTTTCTCTTTTCAACTCTCATCTCTCTCTTCTGTACATCGCTGCTCGTCCAACTAGCCATCTCTGCTTTTTATTTAATATAATACAGTTTAATCATAATAAATCTAGTATTATTTGCCATAATCCTTCAATTTTTATTTCTCATTTTAAGTGTTTTTTGAAGTAAAATAAGAATAAACCATTATAAAATCGAATATTAGACAGATCGTGGCAAAATACCATTATTTTAGGAATTTTATAGTAAAATAATGTAGTGAGGGATGGGGGATTACCAATGCAAAGAATATTATGCTGTAGGCATGTTCTTCTGTAGGGTGCATTTCAAAAAGTGAATACTTAAAGATTTCCTTTAGTTTGTAATTATAAAATTACTTCTTTTCCCAAGGAATTTCGTACAAGTTTAAAAAAAAAACTTGGGAAATAGTCCCGGAAACTAAGAATTTTACTGGAAACATTCCTTTGGGAGTATCCCAGTAAATTACTAAAGTAAGCACGCACGGCACATTGCTATGTACGACACAGTTATTGGATCGTCTTCAGTAACTAGCCCTGACAAATAACGTACAGGGGTGTTATTTGAATTAAAATAAAATGACGTCGACGAGTGAATGAACTCATGTTCTAGTGTTGGCTATAATCGACTTCTCGATTAGTTATTCGAATATTACATATAAGGCCGCGGAGGGGCGGACGGTGACACGAAGCATTACAATATTCTGACACAAATCCGACACAGTAGGTTAGGTTAGGTTAGGACGGCCGATGTGGCGCAGTGGTAGTGCGACTGCCTACTACGCAAACGTTCCGGGTTCGATTATGGGTGGGACACTCACAAAGATGATATTTATCACTTTGTTACTTTGTTCTCGGTCTGGTTAGGACATTGCAGGGTGAACTAACTCATCGTCCAAAAAGAAATGGTTCCGTGCTTCAGAGGACACGTTAAACCGTTGGTTCCGGTTGCTGTCTATAATTACTTAGACGTCAGTCGTAACATAACCATGTCAGAGGCCTACTAGTGGTAGTAGGTGGTTAAAAACTCTGACACCAGGGTTCATCGGGTTGTTGGACGATTTGGTGTCCCACACGAAAAGAGAGAGAGAGAGAGAGAAAGAGGTTAGGTTAGAGTTGTGGAGCGAACGAAGTGAGCGAGCCGTAAAAAAATATGTATAAGAAAAAACAATATCGATTTACATCACTACTAGCAAATTTTAAAAATGGTCACGTGATGTCTTCGATGATCGTGTAGTGTATGCTTGGGTTGTACATAACTCTGACGGTCATGGTTATGCTGTGCAAAACACTATCGTACATTATAGGGACTCTTTACCACAGATGAATAAGATACTCTTGACTGTTTACTGTTTATGTTTACAATTCATTGTTTAATTTACATTCATTTAAATCCTATATTTTATTTATTTTTGGAATAATTTGTGTCATCACGAAAAATATTAAGTATAAAGCAGGTGTTTTATGTAGCCGTAGCCGGTGTTTATGTTGTATTTAACCTATCCGTTATAATAATATTATACTGTGACAATTACTTACCTACTTGTTTTATTTATTACCTTTATAGAATAAATAATTCTATCTATTAGTAACCAATCAATATAGACAATGCACGACCGTAATACAAGTAAAATACACGGTATACTTTATTTAAAAATAGAGATACATGTATTATAATCAGATATTCATTGGGTATTTTGTTGACTAAGTGTACCATAATTAATGCACATCTCGTACCTATTACATGGACAGGTAGAATTTAGACGACAAAACGGATATAAGATGTTCATTTCATGTCGTCAAATTGTCGTCAACTGCTGGTTTTCGTGTTTCTTTGGTCCACCGAAAAAGAATCGCTCTTTTCAAAGAAGATCGACATCAGTATGGAAAGATGGTCACAGTTCTCCCTGCATATATATAAGAGATCTGTGCTCCCTGCAGGACCATCCACAAGTTCCACTTGACACAGCTTGATAAGCTGTCCGTTGTTTATTATCCTCTAAACTTCGAATAAGATTCTTGCTGAGATTCTGCTATGTTGAAGATCCAATATCATCCAGATCTGAAGATACCGCGTAAACAAGTATACTGAGATGATCAGAAATTGAAAAACCAACCTCTATATTTATATATAGTACCGAAACACCGTATTTAAGTATTACTATCAGAATGATATCCATAAAAATGCATAATTATTATGAATTTATAAACAAATTTGACACAATAGGTAACTATGCGTTGTAAATAGAAATTATGACAGTTTTAGAGTTCCGTAGTCAACTTCTTGCAGGCCGACAAAAAAGCGAAGTTAGCTCTACATTGACGTTTAAAAAGTTGCTTGCGAAGCGAGCTTGAAAATTCAAAAGGCAAGAGAGTTCCACCCTACATCAACAAAAAAAATATTGCGTGCAAATCGAGCTAGACATTTTACGTTCAAAAAAGCAAAGCGAGGACCTTCACCGCGCTCCACGAATGTAACTTATAATTAAGAGCGAAGCAAGCTCTAAATGTCATATTAGAAAGGAAACAGAGGAACCTGTTGTCTTTTTACTTTGCGCAACAGCAACACTTCACGTATTGCGAGTGAAGCAAGATGGACATTTCACGAAAAAAAAGCAAGAGAGGCGACATACTGCGTTACACTACCACTGCACGTTTTGCGAGGGAACTATCTCAAAATTTTACGTAAAAAAGGCAATAATATAATACTCCCCTCTATTACGACTATTGCGAGCAAAGTGAGCTTAAAATTTCACGTTAAAAAAGCAAGGGAAGGTACACACTGCGTTATGCTTCCAATTCACGTAGATATTGCGAGCGAAGCGACCTCGAAATTTCACGTAAAAATTGGTGGTAAAAATCATCTAATGGAAGACGTAATGATGTGGAGGAAATCAGCTGTAGTGGCAGTATAATTCTTACTTCATGGGGTCATGTCCCCCCTCCATCTGTCAAAAAATATCCTCCCAATTTTTGGGAGGACTAAATTTTATCATACATCGAAAAAAAAATACATTAAGTTGTTCAGTTTTACGTGTAGGAAACGCTCTGATAGTTTGCATTAATTTCTCTGACACAGTGTTAACAGGGTGGCGTGTAAAGTGACGTCCAAAGATGAAATTCAAAGTATTATACTGATGGGTATCCGAATCACTAACATGTATGTTTCGCAATTTATTGTAGTTTCCGAGTTACTCAACATTTCTGGCAGGCTTTCCTTCTTCTGTTTCTTAGTTCTGTAAAAGGGTTTTTTGAGAAGTTGTTTTTGTAGCATTTTTATTTTATGCGTACAAAAAAGATCTTGCCAGTCATGTTTTTCTCATACAACTTCAAAAAATGCATAACTCGGAAATTACCAAAAGTCGCAGAACATACATGGGGGTGATTTAAATAGCCCTCAGTATAACGCATACAAATTTCGTCTTTGGTCGTCAATATTCGGGCCACCCTGTTCAGACAACAAATACTCTACTTACCTAAGTTTTACGCGAGCGACACAGGCCAGCAAAGTCAAAAAATTGTAATAAAAGGATATTCATAAAATATTTCTAAAAGTAGCTGCAAATGTAGAATCATCTCATGCCCACCAATTGGGAGGCTTTCACGGACCTTCGGGTTTTCATCACTTTTTTATAATTATAAGATTCGACGTATTTGATCACAAAAACCCTAGATTTAGGTGTGACCGACACGCTCTTAGCAGGTTTTTATGCAATGTAACAACAAGTATTTAAGTTTATCAGGTATCCCAACCCTTTTTAATCAAATAAAATTAATCAAATAGCTGTGACGTCATATGTATAGAAATGTAGAGAAAAGTCGGAGAATGTAGGAAAATGTCGGCGGCCGACATGCCGGTATCGCTCCCACACTGGATGTATGGAACAGTCGCCGACTGTAGGGAACAGTCGCCGACTTCGGTTCGGGAGCACCTTTATATTATATCGCCTTATGATCTTTGGTTGTTTTATTGAATAAAGTAAATGACCATTTATAACTTCGCTTATTGTTTTTTTTATTTGTATGTAATCGACGATAAAATAAGCAAAACCACTTTCACCGTTAAACACAAGATCATTCTAGGTTAGGTCTTACTGCGAGAAAACGCTATATTCGATCGACCTGATGAACCCCGGTGTCAGAGTTTTTCATCCTCCTACTACAACTACTAGTATGCCTGAGACATAATTGAGTAACGACCGCCGTCTGTATATCATAGATAGCTAGCGGGACCGATGGTTTAACGTGCTCTCAGAAGCACGGAACCATATTTTTAATGGACAATCAGGTGGTTCGGACTACAATGTCCTAACCAGACTGGGAACAAATTCACAAAGTGATAATACCAACTTTGTGAGTGCCCCATCGGGAATCGAACTGGAAACCTTTGCGCCGCAGGTAGCCGTACTACCACTACGCCACGTCGGCCGCCATAAGATACAGCTAAGTTGTCCTTTAATTTCGATTTACGAAACACCGAATTTTATTGCAATGTTTTCTACCATAAGTACGAAGCTTAAAATAAACAAATACACAGATTTATACGTTACGCGAACTAGTAGATTTATGTCCTTTGTCCGAGCATCGTTCTGATAATGTTATGTAAACTTTACATTGTAAAGTGAAATAACTTTTGTTACAGGACAATAAATAAGGCCGAGGTTGTTTGAAATGAAAAATATGCTTCTTGTACTTGTGTTTATACACAATTTTTTTGTTTCATATAGGCGTATGAGATTCTGTCTTTGCGTATGTACACACACACACACATATCACGCCTATAATCCCTTGCGGGGTAGGCAGAGCGTAAACGGCCGCAAAAAGGGACATTTACGCCACGTCTGACAAATATTTGAGGGTTATTCGGAAAATTGTGTATCGCCATGGTGACAGGTTGTCAGCCCATCGCCTAAAATAGCAATACACACCCTCGAGTCCCTAAAATTCCGCTCCGTGAGAAAAGTAAGTATTTTTGAATGCACACAATTTCGTTAGCACATACGATAAACACCTTTTTTATGTTTAGGTAATTATTTTTCATTATATTAGGTATCTAAATTTTGCAGTAAAACACGATCAAAGAGAGTATGCTCGATAGCTGATTTATTTTCCAAAGATTGGTCCATTTTTTTTTTTTTTTGTGTGGTTTATAGCGAATTATAACAGATATTACACGTCTTTTTTTGCGAATACGACACGTCTTGTACATGAAGAGATTCTAGTCGTACAGTTTTTTGTTTTCTTCTTTATTTGCCGAGAAATTTCCAAAATAGTGAAAAATCTATAAAACATGGAAATTCCGCTACGTTCCACAAACAAGATTTGCCGTAAGTATGAAGGGGACAATATTAGTAATTTACCTGTGTCCCGACGTTTCAACACAGTTTCATGTATTGTGGTCAATCCGCGACCTAAATACTATCGCGATAGACCCGGTCTAATACTTAAAATGAGTGAAAGTGATCGCGAGTGCTTAAAAAGTTATATGACGTTTACGAGTTCACGGCAGGCCCTTTAAAACTGTGACATGGTTTATCAGGTCGTTCGTCGACCACATGTCCTACACGACAAGAAAGGAAGTTAGAAGACTAGGTAGGTACTAAGGTACATCTCAAATCTACTTTCCTTTACCCTAAGGTTGTCTGGTAGAAATAGCTACCTAGCTATAAGGCCGCCTATATTGTACTCTTTCTCTTCTATCTGTATGTCCATTTCTTGTTTTAATGCAATAAAGTATATTTGTGCCGTGTGATGCCGGCTTAGAATAGCATCACCCCATTTCTTTCCCGTGGGTGTCGTAAGAGGCGACTGAGGGACTCGAGGGTGTGTATTGCAATTTTAGGAGATGTGCTGACAACCTGTCACTATGGCAATACACAGTTTTTTGATTGACCCTCAAATATTTGTTTGATGTGGCGTAAATGTCTGTTTTTGCGGCTGTTTGCGCTCTGCCTACCCCGCAAGGGATTATAGGCGTATGTATGTATGTAAGTATATTTATTTATGTCATGTTATGTACTCGAACCTAGGAAAACCCGGTTCCCAGCCAGGTCGGGGTAAGTGGTGGCTGATAATGCCGACGTTACTTTGCGGCTAATCTCGCGCTTGCCTCCGTGTGGTTTAATGGTCTCCTTGTGGTACAAGCAAATGCGCTTTGAAATGCCTATGCGGAAAATAAATACGCTGTATAAGATACAAATGCACATATTATGACAAATATTTGGGGGTCATCACCATTAGTGGTAGGTTTTCAGCCCATCGAAAAAAAAACTCTGACACCAGGGTTCATCGGGTCGTTGGACGACTCAGTATCCCACACGAAAAGAGAAGAGCCCATCGCCAAAATTTGCAATACACATGTAGGAGTGGAATCTCCGTGCTAGATGACGTGTAAAAGAGAAAGGTAGAGTCGTATGAAAGGGATGAAGTTAGAGTAGATGTCAGACGAGTGCTAAGACGTGGTTATTGTGAAGGAAGACTGGTGAAAATATAATAAAAATTTATTGTAAGAAGCAACTGTTTATTTATATTTATTTTACTTCGCCACTCGCCGCCCCGTCCACACACATGTAACTCTCGATTCCCTTTGTCGCCTCTTACGACACCCACGGGAAAAAAATGGGGCGATGCTATTTTAAGCCAGCATTACACGGCATAGCCGCCATCACACAACATGAATACAGAAAATAAAGCATATATAAAAAGAACAGACGAGTGAAATTCAAACTTACATAGCGTGCCAGGGACAACTTTCCCCAAATGCACATAGCATAAGGCAAAATACGAACTAAAATACATATCGGTCGGCTGGTACATTTTGTATGGCAGGTCCTAATTTTTTTCGTCTTTCAAGTTATGTTCCTTGGGGAAAGTTTTTCACCTGCCTGTCCTGAGTTTTTGCTATTGGTCACTAGTAAATTTTTTCCCTATATTGTAGTAAACTACTTTATCTAACTTCACAGATCTTAAAATCTCCATTTTTTATTATTTATTAATTATGGGTTTGCTCTTGACTCTAGTCTAGGTCACAGGACAGAGACAGAGTCTAAGATGGAGCGAGCTCACCCAGAAGAAGCCTGTTCCATCTTACTTTAAAGAGATTAGGGTTAGGGGAAACACAGGCGCCGGTAGTGAGTTCCACTCTTTAGCAGTGCGCATTATTTTGGTCAGGAAGACTTTTAATTCTCTTTTGTTACTTAAACCACACGACTTCCTTAGATTCAGACAGACAGGCGGACAGTTTAAACTAATCTAGTAAGAGACGGGATTAAGAGATCACTGTGGAAAGGTAAGTGCAGGTTGTAGAGGCTATTAATAGTAAGGGGAAGCCTTCTTTGGCCATAAATGGCAATCCACAAACCGTCACGAATACATATACATACATAATTACATTACATTAAAGGCCTTATAATACGGTCGTTATCGCCATGTATGACAAATATTAGGTCCTTACATATGAAATTGTCGTTTTGTCGTACTGGCCACTTTGATCACAAATTTCTCCTATTTGGTTAGGAATTCGAAATTCAAATTTATACAGCTATTTCCACATGTAGTTGTGTTTCGTAAACCGTCATTCATTTGTTTTTTTACTTATCTTTTTTCTGTTTGCATCGCTCAATTTACAAAATGGAAAATTTGAAATATCGCGTTATTTACGAGTACGAGTTCCACCATGGCACCAGTGCTGCGGAAACGGCTCGAAGGGTTAATGATGTGTATGGCGGTTGTGTCGCAAAAGAAAACACAGTGCGTTTTTGGTTCCAACGTTTTCGTTCTGGAAATTTCGACCTGCAAAACAAGCCCCGTGGACGGCCGGAGACCCAAGTTGATAATGAAGAATTGAAGGCTATTGTGGAAGCGGATCCATCGCAAACCACGTCCGAATTAGCTGCAGGCTTCGGTGTTAGTGATAAAACTGTTTTAATCCACTTGAAGCAAATTGGAAAGTTTAAAAAACTTGAAAGGTGGGTTCCTCACGAATTGAGTGAAGCAAACCGGCAAACGCGCGTCAACTGCTGCGTTACATTACTTGACCGGCACAATAACGAAGGGATTTTAAATCGAATCATTACCTGTGATGAAAAGTGGATTCTCTACGATAATCGGAAGCGCTCATCGCAATGGCTGGACCCTGGCAAGCCAGCCAAAGCCTGCTCCAAGCGAAAATTGACCAATAAAAAGTTACTTGTAAGCGTTTGGTGGACTAGCGCCGGTGTCGTTCATTACAGCTTTCTCAAATCTGGCCAGACGATTACGGCAGATGTCTACTGTCAGCAATTGCAAACCGTGATGGAAAAGCTAGCTGCTAAACAACCGAGGTTGGTCAATCGCTCTACGCCACTGTTGCTTCACGACAACGCTAGACCACACACTGCACAACAGACGGCTAGCAAATTAGAAGAGCTTCAATTGGAATGTCTAAGGCATCCACCGTACTCCCCGGACCTTGCTCCAACAGATTACCATTTTTTTCGAAATTTGGATAACTTCTTGCAAGGGAAAAAATTCAACTCAGATGGGGCAGTCCAAATCGCCTTCAAAGATTTTATTGATTCTTGTCCGAATGGTTTTTTTTGTAAAGGGATCAATGAACTACCTATGAGATGGCAAAAGTGCATAGATTACAATGGCTCATACTTTGATTAAATAAATATACTATATTAAAAAAAATCGTCTTTTTGTTCCTCCCATAAAAAACGCCAATTTCATATGTAAGGACCTAATATTATATTAGAAAACCGTTTCAGAAAAACTTTGTATCACTATACCAACTATACAGAGACAGGTTATCAGCTTGTTGCCTAAAATTTTAACAAATATGTAACCCACGAGTTACCGGCGCGACAAGGAACAAGACTTGGAATAAAGAATGTAGAATCACGTTATGTAAGTATCTATAGCTACTTATATTTTATTCAATTGGTGAAATGAGTCATAAAATGAACATGGCAATGCTTCTCTTAATACCATTTTCTATTCTGAACGTATAAAATCAGTTTGAGTAGTAGTTGATACTATGTAAAATAAGCCCAAAATCTCTCCCTGTTATAGCAATACATCACATTTAATGGTCCCTAATGACCAGGCGTTCAAAGGTATTCATCACATCACCAATAATTCCAAAAATCACCGATCCATCACCTTCGGTATTCTCCTTGTTTGATGAATAACGTGATTACAATGGTTCCGTGCCTCTAACATGTGGCCTCACATACACACCTACTACGAAAAATTTGGTATGTTGCATTGCTACTTTTGTGGAATGATTTGTATATGTTATTTACTCAATGAAAGCAATGGATTACAATGTCCTTGCCAAAACTTTATATGTAGGTTTATACAGATGGAATACGACTCTCAACTGCATAATCATCCGTGTAATAAAAATACTTTTAAGGTGAGTTGGGCTTAGAAATAAACTGCACAAGGTTGGATGTGTCCCGAATTTTGTATACCATTTCTTGAAATATCCAAATTATGAGACTAAAATGTTTGTTATCCATCATTTCATAGTTTATTTTGTATCCTCTTCTTCCTCATTAAATGAGTGATAAATTTCTGGGCTTATTTTTTGAAATAAGTATTTTTTTATGTTATTTTAATAATCAAACAATGCTTGGTTTTCCGGAACTAAGCCGTCATCGTCTGTTTCTGTCTAACGCAGCGAAAAGGAAAGGGACGTACTTTTTGGGACTGATGCGGCCTATACGCTGGTACTGATTTTAGGTTAAAGCATTTTTTAATTTTTTTTTATATATAAGGTACTATTGTTATTGCTTAGATGTACTGGACGCAAAACAAGCCAACACACTCTGGCCAATTTTGTTTAAAACTTTAAAATATCACGATTTCACGACAATATTTCCCATTAAGTATTATATACCGTGTGATGCCGGCTTAGAATAGCATCATCCCATTTATTTCCCATGTGTGTCGTAAGAGGCGACTAAAGGAATCGAGGGCTACATGTGTATTGCAATTTTAGCCTGAATATCATGTATTGAATTTTCATGTAAAAAGCCGTGTGATGCCGGCTAAGAACAGAAGCCGTGTGATGCCGGCTAAGAATAGCATCACCCCATTGCTATCCCGTGGGATTCGTAAGGGTCGTCGATGGGACTCGAGGGGTGTATTGCATTTTTAGGCGATGGGCTGACGACCTGTCACTATGGCGATACACAATTTTCCGAATAACCCTCAAATGATTGTCAGACGTGGCGTAAATGTCTGTTTTTTGCGGACGTTTACGCTCTGCCTACCCCGCAAGGAATAAAGGTGTGATATATGTATGTATATCATGTATTTAATATGATTTATTCTATGCTATTTACCCAAAGACAAGCGGCACAAAGTAGTAGTATTGTATCCATTATTTTTCATGTTCTCCCAATTTTTTATGTTCAGCGCGGTTGAAGTCCGTCTGTACGGCCCATTATACTGATACCGAGGTGGGGTAGGGTACTCGTCCCAATACGTGACACCATCCGTCAGGCTTAGGAGCTACCTATGCAGTGAGGGTGTGCTTACGAATGTATTATCCAGTGAATGGATTAGCTGGCTGAGCCCATTCGTCTTTGGACTATTTTATTTTAGGAAAATCTGGTTATACCACACAGGCAAGAAAGGTAATCGAAAGGAACACTACAAATAATTATCGGCAAGTGATCTTAACGTCCCCTAGATTGAGCAGAAAATTACTAACACACACACAGATATATCACGCCTATTATCCCTTTCGGGGTAAGCGGAGCGTAGACGGCTGCAAAAACCGGACATTTACGCCACGTCTGAAAAATATTTGAGGGTCATTCGGAAAATTACTTAAAGAAGAATGATATTTCTTATGAGACAATTATTAAGTTTGAATCAAACCAGCGGTGAGATAGAATCAAAGGAATCACATCATCTGTCTTTTTTTTCATATTATCAAATTCATAATTAAAGTGCTTAAACTAAATAAAATGTCTAATGTGATCGTCAAAAATAGAAAAAAAAAAATACAATATCAACGTTCATCAGTAAATAGCTTCATAGCTATAATAAAATCCATGTCAAAAATAAAATAAAAATACAAATAAGATAAAATATCAAAAGCAATGTCTAACAAGATAAACTTGTACCAAAAACAATAATAAGAAAATAAAAAGAAAGATATAATAATAAAGATTAGTTTAGCAAATATGTCAATTTTTTAAAAATAATAATGGCAAGTGGTATATAATAAAATAATGAAAAAGAATTGCAGTACTGAGATGCCAGTAAATGTCTAGATCTAATTGCTCTAAAAATCATGGTAGAGTTTTGTTCATAACCAAAATTATTGTGTCAGTAGCCATTTGGCTTTGCTTGCTGTTGTTTTAATTCCAACTTTATTCCAATAACCTAAATAATTTTGCCATAATAAAAGTTTATCAATAAAAAGCAGCCTGAAGCAAATTCAATTACTTATAAGTATTATTAGTCCCCACAAAACCACCTGCCGAGTCGCAATAACTTAGATGCCGTTAAAGAAATGGAAGGTCTTTGTCCACAAAAAGCCCGCGCTTTTCCACAAAGACGACACTATTGTGTGTGGAACAGGTATTTAGAGAATTAACTCGGTCTAGACGATAGTTGGCGAAGTTTAAGGTATTTTTCAGAAAATATTCTTAGAGGTGGAGCGTTTTTATTTGATCATGGAGATCGCTTTATTAAGGTCCCTTAGGGCTGCCGCAGACTAACGTATCTTTTTGCGAACGACAGCTCGAGCGCTTGTCATAGAAAACCTGAAATGGGCTAAAATGACCAACGGCTCTCACAGTCGCCCGGCGAAAAACGGCGTTTGTCACTCTAGGCAATGTCTCCTTTATTTCAATTACGATCGGTTCATTTTCGGATTTCTTTCAAAAGTGTTCTTGGCGCCGCCACTTGCTAAAACGTACGTTCAGCCTACGGCAGCCCTTAGTAATTTTATACATATTCTGATGACAAACTAAGTTTGTCTCTACGAAGTCATAAAAGTGAACGGGCTTATTCGTTATTATGTGAGTTAGCTCCAACAAAAACTGTGAATCTATCATTAAAGTCCAGACTTTAGTCAAAAACTAAAGAGCAAAGTATAAAAATATACATTCTTTGCAATTAGGAAAGTCAGTCCCAAGAAACTGAAACACAAACAAGAAACTTCTAGAACAAACACTGACCGTAAACAATGAGAGAATGAAAAGTTCCACCTTTCTTGGAACGCAGCCTGTAGCTCAAAACCCACGCTCAAAGAAATGAAAATAAACTTGCTGAAAATTGGACTTGGGCCTGAAGTCTTATTAATGAAAATCTTTTCAGTTGTATGTAGTCTTAGGTGTATGGGACAGCCCACTGAAAACTGATAAGGTGCATCCGTGCATGCAGACCATGAAACTGAACGACTTTCCCCTAAAACATATGTCAGGAAACGACAAAAAGTATTCGACCTCCCCTACAAAATCACGATAAGCTGACTGCATTAACTAACGTCGTACCATTTGTAACGAATACCCTGAGGTGCTCCTAGATAAAAAAAACCTTTCCGTATTAAAAAATAAACTTAGGAAAATAATAATGGAATTAGATAGATCACTAAAGTTTGATAAGATATATTAGTTCTGTTTATCTAGGGAATTAAGTGATGGAGAGATTAAAATTGTATTAATAGAGCGCAACGTATTTAAGTTATATATTCTCTGTATTTATAAATAAACGGATAAAAAAACATAGTCATACAATACATAAAAAATACCCAGACTCAACACTATTTTTAAAAAAAGTATCTTACAAATACTTGTGCTGTGTGCACGCGCCGCCGCCAATACTTGCTTTGTGCTGTGTGGGAATCGAAACCTTGACGTGGCAGGCAGGGGTACTATCCACTATGCCATCGGGGCAGTCAAATAAGTAAGTTTCTGTAAAGCACCTAGCCTGAACCTACGCGCTGGCGGTTGGCATTCTTCCAGCAACTCTGTTACGACTTACGACTCCTACCTGCTATTGTACTCTTAATTTGCACAAACTTTTATTTCTTTTTGCTATTATTTATTGAGGGTGAATTACTTTTGTGTGTTTTGTAAGCAATAAATTAAAAGAATTAAGTATTTTTCGTTTGAAATGTGATACCAAATTTTAAAACACTTCCCGTGTTAGGTATACAATTTTTGAAAACTTGTGAAATTTTCAAGCGCGGGCAGGATTTGAACATGCGACTTTCGCATTACTAGTGGCGACGCCTCTTCCATCTGGGCTACCGCAGCTCATTCCTTGCCCGCCAATTTTGCAAGTGTATTTTAATGCCAGTAACGCGTGGCACGGCTCCATCTACCGGGTTAGTTTTTTGCAACTAATACCTGGCGACAAATTTTATCTTTACAGATTGAATGTAGTCTAAGCGATGAAAACCCGCGATAAATCTAATACCAAATTTTCACACCCAACATTTCCCGTGTTAGGTATACAATTTTTGGAAAATTGCAAAATTTTCAAGCGCGGGCAGGATTTGAACCTGCGACTTTCGCATTACTAGTGGCGACGCCTCTTCCATCTGGGCTACCGCAGGAAAATTGATAAAATTGGCGGGCAAGGAATGAGCGAAAGTCGCAGGTTCAAATCCAGCCCGCGTTTGAAAATTTTGCAAGATTAAAAAAATATATATTATACTTACAGGACCTGAAGTCAGCTAAATCAAATTCGTTTCATTTGTAGGTCAATGGCCTGTTAGTGGGACAGTTATGGTCATTTCATATTCTGCTAACAGTTTGAAGAATAGAAAATCACAGTGGCATTATAATGGAAGGCCACTGTGATTTTGAATGTGGCTGGCATTGCAAGGGTAAAAAATAAAAGAATCAAGGCCCAGGGTCTATTTTTTCCCAAATAGCTATTACATTTACAGTCACAACAGTCCACTGCTGGACATCTCCCCCTATTGGGGTGTTTTGCTAAAGTCGCTTGGCAGGCCGGCGAAATGGCGAGCGTAGTGAAAGATGTTGCATTCGTAGGGCACGCTGCTGTCCATTCCCTGGATATTTCTTTGCGCCTAGTAGTAAAGGCCTAGTGTTATAAAATAGTGGTTTATTTTTTATCAGATGTAGATTTATGACCAACCAGCTGCTAAAAATATTTTGTACTCTAAACCACCTATTTTATATTGTTACTAGCGGCCCGCCCAGCGGTTTAACCCGCTGCTATCTGATTTCCCACGGGAAACAGACCTTTTCCCGACGTAAATCATACATACATACTAAAAACTTTCCTCTTGAATCACTCTATCTTTTTAAAAAACTTCATCCAGATCCGTTAAGTGGTTTTGAAGATTTAAGCATACAAACAAACAAACAGACAGTGACAGACGTGAGAAGCGACTTTACTTTAAATTCCGTTTTTTTTAATCCCCCATGGTATGAAAAGGGGGTTAAAAGTTTGTATGAAAGTTCGTTGTCTTAAGTGTCATCCGTTTCAAAATTAGTGATTAGACTTATGACTTAAAATAATTAAATACGTGTTTCAGCATATTTGAAATTTTAACCCTTAATAGGGTCAAACGGGGGTTTAAAGTTTGTATGAAAGTTCGTTTTTTTAAATGAATGTGATCTGTTTAAAAATTTGTGATTAGACTAATAACTCAAAATAATTAAACACGTGTTTCAGCATTTTTGAAATTTTAATCTTTAAATGGCTGAAGAGGGGGTTAAAAGTTTGTATGATTTTTTTTTATCTTAAATGTGATCTGTTTCAAAATTTCTGATTAGACTCATAACTAAAAATAATTAAATACGTGTTTCAGCATTTTTGAAATTTTAATCTTTAAAGGTGTCAAAAGGGGGTCAAAAGTTTACTACCAGTTGGGCTATCCATTTTCCCATGGGAACGTGACAATATCCCGGAATAAATAATACTTATAAACCTTCCTTTCAAGTTATTCTATCTAATAAAAAAAACCGCATCGAAATCCGTTGGGTAATTCTAAAGATATGAGGAGACACCAAACGGGAAGCGACTTTATTTTATACTATGTAGTGATAGTGATAGTGATGAGTAGGTATTGAGTCAGGAAAAAAAACATTAACATAATAAAAAAGAGAAGATAGACCTTTGCCCTGCAATTGGACAAAACAAAGCTTCAAACTTTAAACTTTTATTTCCAAGCAGATTTACTTACTTTAAGAATATTAAATAAAAAGTTCTACGTAAGAGTAATTAAGCCAGTTTAAAATTATGTTATTGTAAACTCCAAGCACACATCAATTTGGTGTTAAATAAATAATAATGCCCTTGTACAGTACCTAATGTTAATGTCAAATAAGTATCAGCAGCCAAAGGAAAAGAATATAGGTTCTTGGCGAACCGCGGATCAAACAGTTCAAATAAATTTTCACAACACTTGAACACCCAATCTACTTTACCTCTCGAACCTTCCACCGTCTCGCAGACGGCAGACCGGAAGCGACGCCATTTCTTCCGCCACCTGTCGCCCCCACTTCCGGTCACTTGACTGTACCTCACTTATTTATGTCTTCGCGCAAAGGGGGTGAAAGTGGTGAGGTCTATTGGAAATGTCTTTAATGTAACGGCCACTTGTTTTTCAATTGTGATTATTTTTGCCGTAAACGATTTGGTCTTTTTGGTATTGTATTCGAAGGAAACAGGATGGAAAAATATTTATAATAATAATGATAATAATAAAGCCTTTTATTCGGACAAACAATCTTAAAAAAAGTTTAACAATATTGCTTAAAGTTAAATATATATACATTCTTAAATAATTAAACTAAATATTTTGTTTTATGATGCTAGTGATCTATCATCTGTTGTTTGGTTATTTTCTGCAAGTCCGTTTGCCAGTTGGCAAAGGCCTCCTCCAACCTTTTCCACTCTGATCTTTGTCTGGCCACCCTACACCAGGTTCTCCCTGCTACTTGTTTGATGTCATCATCCCATCTTTTCCTTTGTCTTCCTCATTTTCTTTTGCCTTCCCTGGGGTACCATTGAGTAACTAACTTATTCCACTTGTCTTTTCCTCTCATCATGTGCCCTGCCCACTTCCATTTTAACCTTTTGATTTTCAAAGTTACATCCTGTACTTTAGTCTTTTCTCTGATCTTGGTGTTTCTCAGTCTGTCTTTTCTTTTGACTCCTATCATACTCCTTTCCATTGCTCGCTGGCAAATAGCCAGTCTGCTAATTGAGTTGTTAGCTAGGGCCCATGTTTGACTTCCATACATTAAAATGGGTAAGATGCAGGTGTCGAACAGTTTGCTCTTTGCCTTCAGATGCAGGTTTTGGTCTTTCATTACTTCTTTCATTCCCCAGTATCTTTTCCAACTATTTGTTACTCTTCTTTCGATTTCTTTTTTCATGGTATCTCTAGGTGATATCACCTGCCCCAAATATATATATTCTTCCACATAGTTTATTTGAGACCCTCCTACTGTTATGACTGAATATGAATATTTACTGCAAATATTTTAATAAGTGAAACAGCCCATGAAACCGAACAACTTTCCCCGAGGCACATAGGTCGAAATATGAAAAGAAAAATTGAACCTTGGTCGGCTACATTTGTATGAGAGGTCCAATTCTTTTTTTTTACCATTCGATTTATGTTCCTTGGCGAAAGCTTTTTAGTTTCATAGACTGGTTCACCTTTTTAAATATTTGCAGTTTATTTTTTACATCATATAGAAGAGGGTTTGTATGTCACCCGGTTAGAGATACTTTGTAACTTATTTTGGTCAAGTTATAACTTTTATTTCATTTTTAACCTAATACCTGAAGCTTAAGTCAAAATAGTCGACGGTGTTTTGAGAAAGGCTTAGGGTAGAATAAAAAAAATTCTTGAGACATTAAAGTTTATCTCCAGCAGTTGAACTGAACACACACCGCGCTCCGGAAGACGTCGCCATTTGGCAAGGCGCGGCCGCCGCTGCCGCTTTGGCGCGGTCAGGTGTGAAACGACCTTTGCGGCGTACGGAACGTGGCGCTTAAGATTGCAATCGTTCTATACAGGGTGATGCTTGCAAAATGTGCACACACGTTCTAGACGGCAAACTGAACTACTTTTCCCAATAACTCTAAAAATATATTATCCAGAATCACCTTCGAGCAACGCGGGTTTCCTTAGGTGCGGAAGGCCGCGTTGATCGAAGAGAGTCACAAACATGACAGAAACACGGTTTTTAATACCATTAATTACTGAATATTGGCAATTTTGAGCACATTCGCTATTTGACACGAGATGTTGAGCCAAGATTGTCATAAATTCTACAATACATGCCGCATACAAAAATGATATATTTATAAAATATTTAAATAAAATATTGGTTTTTAATCGTAAATACACCATGCCACCATACAAAAATTATATAATGGCGAAAAGGTACAATAACGGTTAACTCACTTGTTGTCCGTCGTTCCGTTTTTTTAGCGCCATGTAACGCATGCGTCTGTCAGGCGAAAGGAAATTGCGAATTCCAATCTTATTCCTGTACAAATACAGCAAGTGAGAGAACCGCCTTAATGACTAAAAAATTGGTTCTAACCTGATTTTAAACTTTTGCGCTCGTACATAATGACTCAAAGGACTAAAACATGGTTCTTACTACGATACAAAATTTTATAGGACTTTCCGATATATCGGCCCATACCAATAATCTGAACAATTCGCTGCCTACCCGCAAAACAGCGCCCAAAGTCTGCTAAATGAAAATCGCCTCAGTTGTATGTAGTTGATAGCGTGTCAATGGCATGATTTGAGGCGTTTCAGATTCTGCTAACAGTTTGAAGTATAGAATGGTCACAATAATACAGTTGAGTGTCGCTGGCATTGCAAGTAGAGAATCCGTGCTCAGATGTTCCGTGAGTCATGTTCGATCCAGTATGTGCATGATGTAAGCATATTACTTTTAATTTCAAATTACGCATAAATTTGACAAAATATAATAAAAAAGCGAGCCTTTGCCGGATCATGGATGACTAAAATACTTTTCAAATTTTACTATTCAAATTTCTGATAATTCCGGTAGAATTGATCTCAATTTTAAAGTCGCGTTTTTTGCGAGAACAATAATGATTTAATTCAAAAGTGGTTTATTAACAAGTATTGAAAATTTATCATACGTGTTATTTATTTAGTAATTAAAGAACATCCAGTGATAACGAGGTAATTTGCAAGCAATTACGATGAGTTATTAAATCTTTGCGACAAAACTAACAAGCCTTTTGTCGTTTAAACAATTAGTTGTATAATACCTTCCATTAATTGTACCATGTAACAATTTGATGCCAATCTAGTGTTATTAAAACGCAATTTTGAAATTATGAAATGATTGAAGGCGAAGTAGTAGTAGTCGACGATACATTAGCACTTCTACGGCTGATTTAAAAGATATTTGATCTTTCCTTTGCTGTACCTAATCACAGAGTTAAAATGAGAGGTATAAAATAAATTATAAAGGGTGAACATTTACTAGTGACATGCAAAACGGGCTGTTGATAAGGAAGAACTTTCCCAACTTTCCCCAAGGAACATAGGTCAAAATATGAAAACAAAATTGAACCCCCCCATACAAAATTGCCGATCAGCTGATTTGGGTTACTATGAAACTCAAAATATTTATGTCATATTTCGACCTGTGTTGTTTTTAAAAGCTTTTATTTAACTTGCAGTGTATGTAAGTAAGTAACAATGTTTGTTCGGTGCAAATCTTGCAAGTTTAATTTGAACCACTTCTCGGTATCCGATTGAGTTGAAATTTTGCATGTTGGTCCAGAACCGATGACAATGCATGTAAATCATAAATTTGACCTGGGGGCCGAATCTGAGGCCATATATCGAACGAGATATGGCGGTTCTGGCTTCGGTTACGCTTTTGGCCTTATACATTACGGACTTTGTTACCAAAATCACACTGGGTTTCTTTAGAGCCAGCAATGTAGGATCATATTGTAAGCTATAAACCGCACATGCGAGCGGCTAAATATCAATCAAAATCAGCTGATAATGTCAAAAACGAGATATGGCCCTATTCTGAGATTCTGTCCAGTATCTGAACCAAATTGGTTACTCTATCCCCTTCAGTTTTTATGGCAACAGAAGAAACAGAAAACATTTCAGCCTAATGTTTCAAATATCGTTCATTCCGGTCATTCAATATGTTGAATGTAAACAAAATATCAAAACAAACAAAAGGAAAGTAATTTTCACAAATGATAATAATAAAGAAGAATCAAGTGAATGGCTGTTTTTTTCTGGAAAAACCCGCTAGCTTTGGGCTAGCTAATGTTCCAGTCGGCCCGAGAAGACATCATAATGTATTTTTTGCAGAAGAAGATGATAAACTGTAAAAATGCATTTGGTTAAGGTACTTACAAATACTTTAGCCCTACTACGATTTTTACTATTTTCAGTCGCTAATAAAATCGCTCCTATTATGCTAGGTTTATTTATGCATTCGTTGCAGTTCCCAGAAATCTTTGCGATTTTTTTAAAGTTTAGTGGCATAATGTCTGTGTTTGTTACTATTACGATTTACGATACTTTATTTATTCTAGAACCTCAAACCTATTCCTCTGAATATGCTGTATCCATAACAAGACGTCCAGTGAGAAGTAGCTTGTGCATTGGAGTAACAGAAGCAAGAAACCGACACTCGACACCCACTGAACAACTACTCAATGTCTCGCGCTCATTTGAAAAGCCGAAAAAGCTTATGAGGAATACATCTGCTACAGACAATGCGCCGCAAGCCAGGGACCAATTATGGTACTCCCGTTGACCGGCTCCTGTGGGGTTCATCACACCATCGTTCAAGTTGGCCACTGCAGGGTGAACACGGCAAATGAGGCTTCATGGAAAACGACCAATTGAGACTGTGGAGCCCCATCTCAAACAATAGCAGGAAGGATCTGAATACGGCAACTAGGAGTGCTGTGGCCTTTACAAATATTGACAAAAAATTATATAGAACTGGACACGAAGAAGAAGATTTATTCTAAATAATTAAAATCTGAAAATGCAATCCAAAGGAGTTCTAAGCAGTAGATGTAGGTATATAATTATTAAGGATAATATGTAAAAACAGAGTTCTCTTTGAAAGAATAATCATAATTCAATAAATTATCACCTTGTTTAGAGAGCGTAGTCCTAGATTAGTTAAAAATATTGCGGTTTGGCATATATAAACTTCTTAATATGAAAAAAACACTGTACAAACGTAAGAACTCATAATATTCAGTAAATACATAAGAGGTGACCAAGGAACTAGCTTCACGTTCCTAGCCACGTATAACAATTGGAGGCTATGGACCAACAATTTATCTACATCTCTACACAATTTTTTGAAAAAACCATAAAGTATTTAGCAGACATGATGATGAAGGGGCATTTTTAATGGTCTTTTACGCTCTGCCTCCCCCGGAAGGAATTGACATGATGTGTGAATGTTGACTATCACAGTTCAATCTTGTAACGTTTGACAGTCGGTTGCTTTACATACATACATACATATATCACGCCTATAATCCCTTGTGAGGTATGCAGAGCGTAAACGGCCGTAAAACGGAAACGTGATGGTACCTCGAAAAGCAATCAATTTTTATTATTAAAAGGTAGAAACAACCGTGAACGGGACTATTTTACCAAATTCTTTTTGGTAAAATCATGTCATTTCAAAGAGCCTTTTTTTTACAAAATGTCATTGCTGTCGTTTATTCAGTTGTCATTTTACCTATTGACGTTGACATAGTCTACAATAACAAACGTGAAATAAAAAATTACGTGTTTCTTTTGCATAAATGAACGTATATTGGCGAATAAACTGTAACAAGGCATCATAAGGTACAAGGCTCTTAGTGAAAGCCTTGAAGCTTTCCCAATGCACAACATTCCAGCATTGCCATCTTCTATTAAAATATGGTAGTATAATCATATTAATCTAACTTATATTGTATATATATATATATATATATCTTATAATATAATGTTTAGGAGTGATTGTGTGTGTTAACTTGGCTCATTATATCCCAGATTCTGCCTAAAATACCGGCGGAATATTGGTTCACTGGTTTGATAGTAAGCTTATGTTTACCACATATTAACTACTTTATGTTTTCATTGCAGCGCAGCTGTCTCCAGGAAACACTATAATGGTGCAAAATATTGCGGTTTTCACACAATTTGCCAGCGTAATTCGTCCGAAAGTATCGTTGCAAAAATTTTAGTGCACGAGCAAGAAGAACAATTCAGATGCGATAAAAACTCTCAGCCAAAACAGGATTTTCATAGATTGACTAGTTATTATTTCTATTAGATAGATAGGTGTTATCAGCAGCACTTTAAGATATCACATTAAACTGTTGATCCTTTTAAAAAGTAATTTTATCAAGAAACTGCTGATGGGGCAGGAAAATTAATCAAATACAATTAACTAATTTGAAATTCGATTTGTTTTACTTTAACTTCCACATGTTGCCACCGTAATAGATACACATAGCCAACAACAGTTAGAGGATACCTCTAGAACCACTGGTTCTACACGGTGCTGATGGTTTTCGTGGTCCTAGAGGAAATCATCGAGTACACTTTTTGTAAATGCCGCTTGTTTTAGGTAGGTTAGCACTAACATTGGGAGGTTAAATAAAAATTTATTAAAATTGTTTTGATGCAAGCGGTTTCTCGAGTTGAGGCAACGCCTTGGCAAGCGTAGCGTTGGACACCCTTCGTTCAGATGTACCGAATACCGATGACTTAAAGACGGCGGCTGGTAGCGACTCGTTCATTGGGTCGTTGGACGACTCAATGTCCTACTCGAAAATAGGAAAAAGAAGCGACTCGAGGCAAAAACCGGGAAATCGTGCCTTATGGCGTACCTTGGGGGAGGCTTATGCCCAGCAGTGGAATGCTGCCGTAGGCTGATGCGATGTGATGATGTGAAAATTAATTTTAAAAGTATTTTAAAAACACGACTGTTTTAGTGGCAGAAATCGATCTTAAAGCATAAACTCAGTTTAGGTCTTAGGATTGTGTAAAAAGGAACAAGCTACTTAGAATTTTCTGATATACAAACTACAATGCATCTATTTTATGTGTATTTAATAAAACCATGTTTCCAATTGCTATGCTTTAAATATTCTCTATATTTGGCCCAGAGACACTGTCGCCGTGCCTTCAATTTATAGTGAGCTCCATAGGTATTGAGGGCACATTCCATCCAGGCCTGCTGAAGAGACAGAGTAAAATGACCATAGATGGGTTATCACGTCATCAGGGCGACACAGCAAGGTGAAGCGCGGTGGGGTTCGGCTTGTCTGGGATCGTAATTAGTCTGGAAGGAGGTGGGTGCTTGTCTGAATGAATCTGCTGTAGCCACTCTGTAGTCCGACGTAAGGATTCTGACCGCTCCTCTCAAATCTCCGTCATACACGTTCGTTTCATTTCTTTTTCACACTGAAATGGGCCTTTGAAAAACTGGATTGACGAGGCCTCAAAGCAGAGAGGAGCACCGTCTACGTTGTGCTTCATATTGGTGGTTAAATAACCCCTTAGTCTAGGACACTGAATGATGTGTATGCGAAAGGCATGCATTTCTCTTCGTTTTTCAGCAGTTAAACATCAAGCACCTCTTGATATGTGCTTAAACACAGGGACGATGGCCTTGAGATGTGCGATGCGAGGTCGTCAAAGAGTGAGGAAGCCGCAGGGAAAGAGCTGTGCTGGGATGGAACTGTGGGTTCGCTGTAGGTGCTATTGATATCATCTTGAGCAGTGGGGCGGTGTATACGTCCAGTGTGGCCAGGCCAGGCAGTAGGATGGCCAGACCATGGCTTTTCGTAAGTTTTGTTCGAAGTATTGGGGCAAAGCAGGCAAGGTATTTGGAATGGATCAATTGGGTCCATATTGGCTGCTCGTGCTATTTATCCTGAGGGTTGTTCCCACCAGAAGCTTAAAACACACACTGAAAAACACCTAAAACATTCTAATTTCGTCGAAAAGTCCAAAAAAACAAATAATTATAAAATATTCTGTGTTGTTTATGTTGTGATTTGTTATTTTATGTCAAAAAGCTATATCTCGTATTTGACATAAAATAGGCATGGAAAGCTATCCTATTTTGACAGATATTTGGGTCCGTATTCCGATATTTCATTCGAATTTGAATGAATGATATCAATTTTTTGACTTATGATTTCCATCACTCACACATTTGCAAAATTATAATTTAGTATACATTGATTGTTATAAAGCATTTTGTTATTTTTTTCAGTACAAAATGTTCAATGTATTTCTATGTTAGCGCGTTTTTTCGTCGTTGAGCCAGAAGATGCCATATCTCGTGCTATATCTCGTCACTGACATTTCGTGAGCAACCCAGATTTGAAGCCCTGATGCTGCTGCCAGGATCGGCTCCGTACGAGAGATCTCCTCAGCGGTTTATAGCTGGGACACAAAATTTTGTATACGAATTCGTTTATTATAGGCAGTTGGTAGGCCCACCATGAATTAGACGCTACATCCAGGGTTGTCTTCGAACTATGGAACTCCTCAATATTCAACTGCTGGGACTTGCAATTTTGTATACGAATTCGTTTATTATAGGCAGTTGGTAGGCCCACCATGAATTAGACGCTACATCCAGGGTTGTCTTCGAACTATGGAACTCCTCAATATTCAACTGCTGGGACTTGCAATTTGTATACGAATTCGTTCATGATAGGCAGTTGGTAGGCCCACCATGAATTAGGGTCACGTCAATAGAAGGCCTCCTGATAGAAGATGTTTAATTTAGCGTTGCTATGCTGGGGTAGGTAAGTTAGGTATTAATGACGGTCTATGAATGCGCCGCGATTTCGCACGCATCGCTCTGGGCATATGTTGTCCCTTTCTCGCTCGCAGGGCGAGACTGGCGACGTGCGCGCAGACCGCCTGACGGCGCCACGCGGTGATTTCTGCACCGCACTGGCAGTCACTCAAAACCGTTCGGACAGGAGGGTATCGCGTATCGTGCGGATTTCCCGCCACGCGTTTTGTGATGCCGCGTGTAATGGACGATTCAATTTGAGATCGCGCGTGTTGATGCATCGTATTATTGTGTTTCTCCTGGGTTGTACTGGAATGCCAGGCTTAGTGATTGTTGGATGTCTCGACGTCTTCCACGTGAGCGTCGCGTTGAATAGGCATCAGGTGGCCATTTTGGCCCGCGTTTGTACGGCCCAAATTCGGGTTGGGTCACGCGTAATGACTAATATCAAAGTGGAATACGAACAGAAGCTGTGAGTGGTTTGACGTGAATAACGCGCCAAGGCTGTAGTGGAATGCTGGGTGTCGATATCTTTTCCACCCAGCCCTGTAAGTACCCACGGAATTCCCATTTGATCCATTCCCTGAACTTCCTTTCTCCGTTGGGTATTTTATGCATTTGGACCGGCACGTTGACTGTAAGTATTAAACCTGGTTGTTTAGTATAAAACTGTTTATTCGTGTTAATGGTGTGTTCCCTTTAGTCACATTGTTGTACCATATCATTGTGACTCCTTAGTACGAATTGCGGAATTCGTGGGGTGATATAATTTGGAGGTACTTACTTATAATCTAGTGCTAATACGTGTGACGTAACGCCAGATCGGCAGACGGTATTTACTACCGACTTGAGTTATGTAAGGGTTGGAACACATCATTTGCCAATTTCAATCAACTTAGTTAATTAAGTTAAATCGATTTAGGTTCACGTTTAATTCATAGTATGCGCTGCTATATTGTGCAGCGTACATGCTATTTAGCGCTGCGTAACGCAGCCATTGTCTGCCTCCAGTTGAACTCCTGGTATTTTGTTCGAAATTTACCTGTGTAAATCGCTTCCACTGCGGGAGTTTAGCTTGGAATTAGACAATTTTTGGTAGCAGAGCGTGGTTCAGAAAACCACTAGATTTAAGATTATTTTAGTATAAGATTTTTAATCTACCTACATAAAAAAAATATATTTATTGTGATTGTAGTGTGTGCCCCGTGTAGAATATCCTATCGGTAGGATCAGGGCCAATCAATTACTGAATTGCTTGTTATTATCGTTGTGTTTACCCTGTGCGGATATCCTAACGGTAGGATCAGGGCCGATTGTTTATTATTGTTTTTTTTTTATTGTAAGGTTCGGTGTTACTTTGAGTTGGTACCATGGCTCCCACAATTACACAGCTTCAGGCAAAAATTAGAACGCACCTAATTTGGTTCGCGACTAAGCAGGCGATGGTCGGTCGCGGGGACCGAGAGGACGCACTCATCGCTTGTGCGCAACGGATTGACGAACGGGTCGCGGAGGTGTTGGATTGCCTCACTGGATGCGAGGAGTTATTTGATGGGACGCCTGATGAGGAGGCCAAACTTATGGTCCGGGCGAATGTGACCCAGTGCCTGGAGATGGGGCAGGAGATCCAGCAGGCGGCTGCTGTGATCACCAGGCGTAGGGCTGGGGAGCCGGACCCATCCCATGGTCCGCGGGGACCGGGGGTGCAAGTGCCCCTGCCGGCTGTGGCTATTCCGGTCTTCCACGGGGACTACACGGATTGGACCCGATTCCAGGATCTGTTTGACAGTGTGATTCATAACCGCACTGACTTGCAGCCGGCATATAAAATGGCACAATTGATGGCCAAGCTGCAAGGTGAGCCCCATGAGCTGGTAAAGCATCTACCAGTCGATGATGCAAGTTACGAGACGGCTCGCGGTTTGCTGATCGAGAGATACAGCAACAAACGTCTCATGATTGACCAACTCCTGGAACAGTGGCTCACCGTGCCGACCATCACACGAGGGACGGACCTCAGGGCCAAGGTCCTCAACCCCGTCTGCGTTGCAGTGAACGCTCTTGAGAGACAGGGGATGCCGGTGTCAGGCTATGATTATATCCTGGTCCACACGTTGTTGCGCCGCCTGCCGAGCGACATGGCCGCTCGTTTTGAACAGTCACACGGAGGTAAGACATCTGATTACCTCCCGACCTTCGAGGAGCTCAAGTCCTTCCTCGAGGCCGAGTGCAGGCGGGTAGATGCCCAATTTGGAGAGTCGCCTCACGCGGAGTCTGCGGCCGCTCGCCGCCCGGAACGGCCGGGTGCACAGGCGCGAGACGGTAAGAGTAGGCCACCCAGGCGATACAATGTCGCTAATTTGGAATCGAGGTGTGCCTACTGCAGAGAGGCGGGGCATCAGGTGACTGCGTGTGAGGAGTTCGCTGCACAGCGGGTGCAGAAACGTCGTGGTGTGGTGCAGCAACGGCGTTGGTGCTTTAGGTGTATGGGGCCGCATCAGGTGCGAGAGTGCCCATCAAGCACCAACTGCAGGTACTGCCAGGGTGCCCACCATCAGCTCCTATGCATGAACCGCAGCGGAGATTACGGAGGCAGAGCTGACGCGGGTCAGCGGACGGAGTCTGCCCTACCTAGACGGGAGCAACGCTCCCCACCCCCTCCAAGGAGGAGTCCTCTTCCACCAGGGTTTCAGGGACGAGGCCAGGGACATCAGCAGGTGATGCCCCCTTCACCACGCGCGAGACAGTCACCACCTCGGCAGCAGGTGCCGGAACGGGGTAGGTGGTCACGGGTCCAAGGTCAGGGGCACCCATCACAAGTACGTGATGCTACGGGCGGGTGCCAACACCAGGGCCAGTACATGCAGTACTCGGCGGGTCTGAACAACATGGTGAGTTCCCATGACCCACGCATGCCTCTCCCCTTGGCTGAGCACCCGCGGCTACAGGCGCATCCACGGTACGCGCGCCTGCCGCAGGGTTACTATAGGCTGCCAGCCATGGCGTACAGGACCAGAGGTCCCTATCAGCAGGAGTGGGACCCACTCGAAGGTGTACGGAGAGAGGGGACCCCCCCGCAGGACGCGGACACTCCGCGCTTAGATTCCTGCTAGGTAATCGCCGCCTACACGCCAGCTTCGGCCCCCCGGCCAATTACGGTATTGTTGCCTACGGCAATGATTTGGGTATGGGGATACGGTGGCCGCAGCATACAGGTAAGAGCCTTGTTAGATACAGGGGCTCAGGGTTGTATTGTGTCTAGTAAGCTGGTGAGTAGGCTACGCTTAAATATAAGGCCCACAACGGATGGGGCTGTAGGTATTGGAGGTGTAGATGTGCCTGACGTTCGGGGTCAGGTGAACTTCGAGTTCACATTAGGTAATACAGGTACAGGGGTCAGCTATCATGCCTCAGCAGTGGTGCTGGATGAAGTGGTAGGGAAACTTCCTCAGGTTCGGTTACCGTCAACGGTACGAGGGTTAACCACAGGCTTAGAGTTAGCTGATCCTGAATTTGATACTCCTGGTACGGTGGACGTTCTCCTCGGGTCAGACGTCCTCGGGAGATTCTGGTGTGGCAGAAAACGGGTACTTCAGCAAACTGGTTTAGTGGCCGTTGATACCACAGGGGGGTATGTTATTTTTGGCCCAGTTTGGAGACCTCAGGACCTACCAGAGGGCGATACGGTTCTCTATGGTAGTGTGTTGTCGGAGGTGCTGCAGAGGTTTTGGGAGTCTGAGGAGCCACCCACAGCGGATAGACGGAAGCCAGAGGATGACGAGTGCGAGCTGTTCTATCAGTACAACACTGCACGAAGTTCGTCAGGTAGGTTTGTTACCAGGCTGCCATTTCTCCCAAACCGCCCCTCCTTAGGTAGTTCGCGACAGATCGCGGAACGGAGACTACTGGCTATGGAGAGAAAGATGAAGCTAGATGCAGCACTTCGGCAGAAGTATATCGAATTCATGAGGGAGTACCTAGAGTTAGGCCACATGTCGGTGTCCAGCATAGATTGGAGGTGTGTCGAGCATTACTATATACCACACCTGGCTGTTTTGAAGTCACCGGAGGCGAAGATACGGGTAGTGTTTGACGGTTCTGCTCCTACATCGAATGGTGTGTCTGTGAACCAGTGTCTGCACGCGGGTCCCAAGTTGAACCGGGACATTGTGGACATCCTCACAGATTTTCGGTTGCACCAAGTAGCGTTCGTCGCAGACGTCAAAATGATGTTTCGCCAAACAATTATACACCCGGATGACCGTCGGTACCAGCTGATTTTGTGGCGTGAGAGCCCTGACGAGCCGATGGTCACTTATGAGCTTAACACGGTAACGTATGGTCTGAAGCCAAGTCCGTTTTTGGCAGTACGCACGCTGCGAGAGTTGGCCGCACAGGAAAGGGTAAGATTCCCTCGAGCCGCAGCAGTACTGGATCGCGACGTCTACGTGGATGACATCTGCACGGGTGCAGATAGCGTGCAACAAGCACTGCTACTACGAGACGAGCTGATCGCGATCATGGAATCAGGAGGTTATGAGTTGCGGAAATGGCTGTCCAGCTGTCCAGAGCTCCTGGCCGGGTTGCCAGGTGAGTTCCAGCAGGACCCGCACCTTTTCGAGAACTCGGACAATCCAAATACGTTGAGCATCCTAGGGGTGCAATATAGGCCAACGCATGATGTCTTTACGTATCAGATCGAGCCAGACCTTTTGCAGAAGACTTGGACGAAGCGTTCGGTATTATCGACGATCGCCAGAACTTTCGATCCTAACGGGTGGATCGCACCGGTGACGTTCATGGCGAAGTGCTTCTTGCAAAGGTTGTGGATAGCAAACTTGGGTTGGGACGACCAGCTCTCCGGATAGCTGTTGAATGATTGGACCAAGTTTGTGACCACCTTACCAGGGATCGTACGCATCGCCATACCTCGCAAATTGCTCCCATCGGTGGGATGTAAGGCTACCCTACATGGGTTTTGTGATGCCTCGGAGCGAGGGTACGCGGCAGCTGTCTATTTGCGGACAGTCAGTTCAACGGGAACTGTAGACGTGCGTCTAGTTATGGCCAAGAGTAAGGTGGCTCCGGTTAGGACAAGATGGACCATTCCAAAGTTGGAATTGGCGGGAGCAGCGCTTCTCACGCGCTTGCTACATCATGTCGCTAGTAATCTACGCGGTACCATCACTTTGGATGAAACGGTGTACGCATGGACCGACAGTAGGATAGTTCTGTGCTGGTTACAGACGTCGGTACATACTCTTGAGGTTTTCGTGGCAAATCGGGTGTCACAGATTAAAGGATCGGAAACTCCGTTGGTATGGAGACACGTACCGGGAGAACAGAACCCAGCGGACTGCGCCTCACGGGGATGTAGGGCCCCTGATTTGGTAGGTCACTCACTGTGGTGGGGACCTCAGTGGCTGACTGAGTCACCTGAGAGATGGCCATACAATGAGTGCGGGTCGCCGCTTGGGCCACCTGATCGAGGTTTGCGAGTGAACGTAGGGCAGATCGTACCTAAGCCTAGTGCGGCTTTCTTGCTGGAACGATACAGCTCCCTCGACAAACTTCTAGGGGTGACAGGTTGGATCAAACGGTTCGTGAACAACTGTAGAAAACCTCAAGCAGAACGGAACTTGGCACCTGTCCTCTCGCCTGCGGAGCGGAATGCGGCTCTAAGTTTATTGGTTAGGGTCGTCCAGGCGGAACATTTTGAGGAAGAGGCCAAGCTGCTCAGGGATGGCCGTGGAAAGCTGAAGGGAGGTCTTGTGCGCCTCAACCCGTTCGTGGACGAGCATGGAATGCTCCGGGTTGGAGGTAGACTTCGGAACGCTAACCTGCCCTTTTCAGCACGGCATCCGCTGTTACTCCCAAAGAAGGGACCTTTGGTAGAACTTATAGTTAGGGATCGTCACCAGAAAAACTCGCATGCGGGCTGCAATGCACTTTTGGCTATTCTGCAGCGCGAGTTTTGGATCTTGTCTGGACGACGTACGGTACGGAGCATTGTGTTTCGGTGCTTGCCTTGCTATCGGTTGAAGGCAGCCACAATGCAACCTCAGATGGGAGACCTCCCACCGGACCGGGTGACGGAAGCCTGGACGTTTGCGGGTGTGGGAACGGACTTTGCGGGGCCTTTTATGGTAAAGGCATCACGCCTTCGCAACGCGAAGTCAATCAAGGCGTATTTGTGCGTGTTTGTGTGCCTAGCAACCAAGGCCGTCCACTTGGAGCTCGTGGCCGACCTCACTACGGAGGCTTTCTTAGCAGCTTTAGATAGATTTGTGTCGCGAAGAGGGCGACCAGCGCTGATCAGGTCGGACTGTGGTACCAACTTTAAGGGCGCTGATCGATGTATGAAAGAAATTATAACGTTTTTATCGGAAAACGAGGAAGCTATCGGCACGAGCCTCTCCCGTCAGGGCATTAACTGGGTGTTCGATCCACCAGGATGCCCCCACTGGGGTGGTATATTTGAAGCGGTTGTAAAGTCCGCTAAGACGCATTTGATGCGCGTTATAGGTTTAACGATATTAACCTTTGAGGAGCTAGCGACCGTGTTTTGTAAAATTGAGGCCGTTCTCAATTCACGTCCTTTGTGTCCGCTTAGCTCAGATCCGAATGATCTGGAGGCCCTGACACCAGGGCATTTCTTAATTGGCCGACCACTTAACGCCTTGCCAGAATACCCCTACACAGAGGTCAGTAGCAATCGTTTGACGCGTTATGAGTTGCTGCAGCAAATGTCTCAGAATTTTTGGAAGCGATGGTCGCTTGAGTATTTGCACATTCTGCAGCAACGCCTTAAGTGGACGGACAGAACTGAACCCCCTCGCATCGGAGATCTCGTTCTGGTTAAGGATGCCAACCTGCCGCCACTGCGATGGCGCAGAGGGCGCATTCTCAACTTGTTCCCAGGTAGTGATGGCACTCCTCGAGTCGCGACAGTTCAGGTAGGGGATTCAGTTCTTAAGCGAGCAATAGCAACGCTATCTCGTCTCCCCAGTAGTGAATAGGCCTAAGGGATTCGGCCTAGGGCGGGTGAATGTTTAATTTAGCGTTGCTATGCTGGGGTAAGTTAGGTATTAATGACGGACTATGAATGCGCCGCGATTTCGCACGCATCGCTCTGGGCATATGTTGTCCCTTTCTCGCTCGCAGGGCGAGACTGGCGACGTGCGCGCAGACCGCCTGACGGCGCCACGCGGTGATTTCTGCACCGCACTGGCAGTCACTCAAAACCGTTCGGACAGGAGGGTATCGCGTATCGTGCGGATTTCCCGCCACGCGTTTGTGATGCCGCGTGTAATGGACGATTCAATTTGAGATCGCGCGTGTTGATGCATCGTATTATTGTGTTTCTCCTGGGTTGTACTGGAATGCCAGGCTTAGTGATTGTTGGATGTCTCGACGTCTTCCACGTGAGCGTCGCGTTGAATAGGCATCAGGTGGCCATTTTGGCCCGCGTTTGTACGGCCCAAATTCGGGTTGGGTCACGCGTAATGACTAATATCAAAGTGGAATACGAACAGAAGCTGTGAGTGGTTTGACGTGAATAACGCGCCAAGGCTGTAGTGGAATGCTGGGTGTCGATATCTTTTCCACCCAGCCCTGTAAGTACCCACGGAATTCCCATTTGATCCATTCCCTGAACTTCCTTTCTCCGTTGGGTATTTTATGCATTTGGACCGGCACGTTGACTGTAAGTATTAAACCTGGTTGTTTAGTATAAAACTGTTTATTCGTGTTAATGGTGTGTTCCCTTTAGTCACATTGTTGTACCATATCATTGTGACTCCTTAGTACGAATTGCGGAATTCGTGGGGTGATATAATTTGGAGGTACTTACTTATAATCTAGTGCTAATACGTGTGACGTAACGCCAGATCGGCAGACGGTATTTACTACCGACTTGAGTTATGTAAGGGTTGGAACACATCATTTGCCAATTTCAATCAACTTAGTTAATTAAGTTAAATCGATTTAGGTTCACGTTTAATTCATAGTATGCGCTGCTATATTGTGCAGCGTACATGCTATTTAGCGCTGCGTAACGCAGCCATTGTCTGCCTCCAGTTGAACTCCTGGTATTTTGTTCGAAATTTACCTGTGTAAATCGCTTCCACTGCGGGAGTTTAGCTTGGAATTAGACAGAAGAATTAGACTGTTCGAAATTAACTGGGACTCGGCCATGTAATAATGACGCCATCAATGAAATGAAAAGACTAAGACATATAACAAGCTAATTCTTCTATTAGGGATGCCGGAGGAGTAGGTACCAACCTACTTCTATAGAATATAAAAGAGATAATTATACTTTATCCTAATGTTAGTTTTCCCCGTGCCTTAAGTTTTTCTATTGAAGGTCTCTCCGTTTTATAGAAAGACTTTCGTATTGATCAATAACTATCGTAACATAAACTAAAAAATATAAAATAAAATTATGTAAAAAAAACTTTTAAAACAAGCTTTTATTTAAGTGCTCTGAAAAGATGAAAATAAAATTTTGAATGACATTAACCACATTCATTTATGACTTTACAGAAATGAAAATATAATAAAAGCTTGTCGCGAAACTTTCAATTTGTGATTGAAATTTTGTAATAAGGTGCGCACCTAACTGTAATTAGGTAGTTTCTTCTAGGCATCGCGACAAGCTTTTATTATATTTTCATTTCTGTAAAGTCATAAATGAATGTGGTTAATGTCATTCAAAATTTTATTTTCATCTTTTCAGAGCACTTAAATAAAAGCTTGTTTTAAAAGTTTTTTTTACATAATTTTTTTATCACCAGCCTGTCTTCTTTTTTCAGTATCGGTCACTAATAACATTTCACCCCATAGATGATTAATTGCAATCTTATTATATTATTCTGACCACTCTCTCCGTGGTCATCCGTGACTACGAACTCTGTAAAGAGCTCGAAACGTAGGAATTGTATAATCTAAAATAAACTCAACTTAAATCTTCGTAAAACTATTTTTTTGATGAGTTTACGAATAAAATATAAGTATTTTGCCCCTATTTAGATATTTAAAATTAATTTATTTTATTACATGATTATTTGGAAGGTTATTTACAGTAAAAAAAAATCTTACCCCTCATCTTATATTTTAAAATATCCTCTCATATACTAATCCTAATTTTATCCATCCGTGACCTGCATTATCTATCTCAGCCTAATCTCAGCATTTTCATTGTATAACCAATCAACTGCAGTCAGGCGTAATTGATATTTTAATAAACCTGCATTGTCCTAACAGATAAAGTTCCTACAATGAGTACTTTAGAAAAACCACCGAACAGGACCAGAGATTACTTTAAAAGGATCAGCAAAGTCATATACTTGATGGGCGCCCAAAACTACTGGTGTGAGGATTTAAACTTACCTACTGCTGTGAAGTTGTTCCACTTTTACCTCATGAACATTGTCAATGTGGCGGCAGTGGCCTTGATCTTGTCACAATGGGGAGTTTACTTCACGGACCAGAAGTTGACAGCAAAACAAAGTTTCGATTCGAAACTCTTTGCTCTTGCGCATCCTCTTTCACTCACAACGGTCCTCATAACAGAGAGGAGTAGAAAGAGAGTCAGTGAGCTACTCCAAAGGCTGGTGATCGATTTGAAGGAAATTTACAATGATGAAAGTGTGGAGAGCGCTATGATAAAGAAATCGCAGTTCGTTGTGAAATGTTACTCTACGATGATTTTCATGACGGCATTTTTGTTCGGCGTGGAAGGATACATGCTGGTTAAAAGAGGTAAGTGCAAGGTGCTTTGTGAAAAGCCAACAGAGAGATCAATCACTGACACCAAAAACAGGCTAATTAATGTTGCATCACTTTACACCTGAGGAAAGTTGCAAATGCGTCTGTAAAACGTCTTGACAGACGTATCCGTGACGCACCGTAAACGCACCGTAGCCGTATTTGTATAAAAATAAAATCAGATTTAGCAATTTCTTTTCGTCTGAGCGAAAGACGACAGTGTGAGAATTGCCTTAGAGATCGACCAATGCACCAAAAACAGGCTATTTAATGTTGCAGCCATGTTGCAGCACACTGCGGAAAGTACTGTTGCCGCAAAATAAAATGTAGAAATAAATGGATTTGATTTTATTCTAGGGCAAACTTTTGTGACAATGGTGACAGCTTGGCCTGACTTTGAGGACACGAGCACCTTAGCTGCGGCTGCTAGAGTGAGCACCTACATCATCTGGTGCTTCCTCCTCATCAGGTTGACCTCTGTCTTCGTCATGGTCATCCCTCTGAGTATTTGCCTGAGCCACCAGTATAAAAATTTGTGCAGTTATTTTATAAAACTAAACGATATCTTCAAAGAGGACTGCAGTCACAAAGAAAAGGAGATCAAGTATGAAAAAGCGTTTAAAGTGGGGATTCAACTACATTCAGAAACTATGGTGTAAGTATTTTTAAAACAATTTAATAATTCGTTTTTTAAGTCATAGTATTAGCAACACAATCAACCTACTAATTTAAGAAAACAACTGTACTGATTTTTGCATAGTAATTTCATGATCAACTAAAAAGTTCAAAAACACGACTGCTTTCTGAGATAAAACCTAGCCTTTGACACTTGGGATAATGTAATGATTCTTCCGATACAATTCCCATTCGAATCTGATTAGTGGTTAACAAGTTCCAGTACTTTAAAGAATCGCACATAGACGTGGATGTCGTAAAAAGTGACTTAGGGATGAATGTGGGGAATGGGTTGCAGCGTTCCCAGTGAATGTAACATCTTGCACTGCGCTCGCCAAAAAGTCTGCCAAGCGTGGTGAGTACGGCAAATACCCACAATAGAGGGAGGCCCATGTTCAGAAATGTACTGCTGTGTATGTTGTAGTATTATAAAAACCAGTGATAGTTGGTGCCTGAAATAAGAATGCTGCTGGTATAAAACGGTTTTAGTGTATACTTCCTTCAAACATACAAATGTGTTGTTAAATTGTGAAAGATTTTACTATCTATCTCTACAAAGAAAGTCGTGTGGAATAGCGTCACCTCATTTCTACTCGGGGATGTTGTAAAAAGCGACAAAGGGATAATCATCCGGGGAATGGGCAGCAGCGTTTTCTGTGAATGCAACACCTTGCACTGCGCTCGCCAATCCACCTGCCAAACGTGGTAAGTTTGGCAATGTCCTCAATTCGGGATATAAATTATCTTAACTTGCCTTAAATTATTGCTGTCACTTTCCGTCAAATAGGTTTAGAAAAGAATAGGAGATATTTTAGTCGTGTCATGTCTTATAATTTCATGTAAAATACGTGTTATCTGTCAAAATAAGGCGACGATCAACACGATCGCGACTAAATGGACTAGAAAAGGCGAAGAAACCATTGACGTTTTTAAAAATGACAGGACTTAGATATCTCCTTTCCTTTTCTAAACATGTTTTTTTGTAAAGAATTGAGGACATTGCCCTCAATTCGGGATATAAATTCTCCTTACTTGCCTTAAATTAGTGCTGTCACTTTCCGTCAAATATGTTTAGAAAAGCATAGGAGATGTCTAAGTCCTGTCATGTTTAAAAACGTCAATGGTTTCTCCACCCTTTCTAGTCAATTTAGTCGCCATTGTTTTGATCGTCGCCATATTTTGACTGCTAACACGTATTTTGCATCAAAATATAAGACATGACACGACTAAAATATCTCCTAGCCTTTTTAAACCTATTTGACGGAAAGTGACAGCACTAATTTAAGGTAAGATAAAATAATTTATATCCCGAATTGAAGCGAATACCCCCCGATAGGGAGAGGCCCATGTCCAACAGAGGACTGTAGTGGCTGTTAATGTAAATGTAATACAATCAAAGTATGTGTTATAAATTGATTTTGATTTCAGATGCGCTCATCAGTTGCAAGAGTTGTTTGGTGCTGTTTACGGAGGTCAAATAATAATTAAGAGCACGTCCGTTATGGCTATGATGTCATCGATGGCGGTAAACCTGATTGGTCTTTCTTACTGCATGCAATTAAGTTAAATTATCATACAAGTTTTTAGGGATCCATTTTGTTGATATTCAGATAGCCAGTTACAATTTTCTCTATCATAGAATACCAAATTTTTAAATACTTTCCGAGTTAGATATTCAAAATTATCTACCGCGGGCAGGATTTGAACCTACGACTTTCGCCATCACTAGTGGCGACGCCTCTTCCATCTGGGTCTCGATTCTCTTATTTTTAAGCCTTTTTAATGGGAGGGAAGACGAAACGTGGGACGATAGCCGGGTAGATGGACAAACGACATCGTCAAAGTTGTGGGGAAGAATTGGATGAGACAGGCCCTTGATCGTCAAAAGTAGAGAACCTAGCCCAGATGGAAGAGGCGTCGCCACTAGTGATGGTGAAAGTCGCAGGTTAAAATCCTGCCTGCACTAGAAAATTATGCAAGTTTGTTGTAAATTTTGCTATCATATCTCTTAGGGCCAGGAAAGTCTCTTCCTCCGACCATAAGATACAAACTTTCAGCCAAAATTTGGTAGAATTTATTTTGATTGCAGAGTTCTGAGCGAACTTTGAGTCATGTGGCATCGACATTGGTGACTGCTTCTTACTCTTTGATCAGTTTGGGCTACCTCATCTGTTATGCTGGATATACAACCGTGGAGGTAAGCCGGTTCTCCCACTTGTCGTTCGTCTGTAAAGCATGCGTCTGTCAGACGAAAGGAAATTACGAATTCCGATCTTATTCCCACAAAACTACGGCTACGGTGTGTTGCGATTATGTGTGTTAAAAAAAATCTGCGACGGACGACAAGTGATGAAACCGCCTTAAACTATGTTAAATTTTAATGTAACATGCTTTTGAGTAGGTACAGTCAAGCTCACGTCCGGTAAGACACTCGAACTGCCAATGTAAGTATTATGCGCGCGGCACAAGAATGATCCAAGGTCTAAACTCTCTAACTCAGCCTGATCTTGACTGTAGAGTACAAAATACATATTTTGCGCCAATGAGCACTGTATATATAATAATATTATGAGGACAAAATTTATTGTTTGTTTGTTTGAATTGAATAGGCTCCAAAACAAACAGAAAACAACTGGACTGATTCAAAATTATTTTACCATTAGAATCCTGCATTATCTATGATCAACATAGGCTGTATTAAAATACTTTATTCCCGCGGGAAAACGGTGAGCAGCGGGCGAAACCGCTGGGCAGGACGCTAGTCCCAAATAAATTGCATGACAAAGTGTGGCGATGGGCTCAAGTTTGACTCCTAGACATTGTTCACAGGCCGCGTCTCTACCATCTGCTATATTCTTCTCTGGCTGGCAGAACTGCACAAAGAAGACTTCTGCAAGAATCAGGCCTTTAGTTGTCATTTCCATTTTAATGAGTCAGGTAATATATTTTATCTACACTCGTCTCATAATGTTCGAATTATGAATTCGAAAACAGATGCATAATGACCTACTTTATGCATTCTGCCTATAAAAACTATTGTTTACTATAAATTACAGAAGCGTAATGACTTAATGAGAAAAGTCTTAATACGATAAAGTTGAGAAATGAAACGAAGTCTTTTTTTCCAATACTCAAATCGCTATCTTCCGCCGCACCTGACAGTTGTTGTTGTACGGTAATTTTTCGGATGTTGTTCAGTTGTTTTAATAGGTTTTTGTTCTGTTGTTGTTGAGATGTTGTTCAGTTGTTGTTCAGATGTTATACCGATGTTGTTCAGTGTTGTTCAGTGTTGTTCAGTTGTTGTTCAGTTGTTGTTCAGTTGTTGTTCAGTTGTTGTTCAGTTGTTTAGTTATTTGCTGTTGAGACTCGACATCTAAACAACTGTTAGTAAAGAATCTTCAAAAATTCATATGAAGCCATATTACGTTCTCGTATTAAATTTGACCATGTATCGGGCCTTGCAATCGCCGGTGCGGACGTTTGGAAAAGTGTTCAACTGAGTTAATTTTTTAGAGTGTAGATAAAATAGTGTATGCAACTGCATATAATTAGGCATTAGAATGCTCGTGTCAATCTATTATCACACTCAGCTACGCCTCGTGTGATAATCAGACACTCGCATTCTAATGACCCCCATTATATGACAGTTGCATAAACTACTATTTTTGTTTAATTGACTTTCACGAATTGGTTTTTCTTAATTATTTTGTTGATAGTTAAGAGCCATCGATGTATCAAAATTTTGGGCTGATGTTAAGAATATCTACCTTTAATGAATCGACATAAAGAATAAGAAGAATTATTTTTCACAAATTAATAAAAAAAAGTAAAATAGTTCATACATACATACATAAATCACGCCTATATCCCTTCGGGGTAAGCAGAGCGTTAACGGCCGTAAAACGGATATTAACACCACATCTGACAAAAGTTTGAGGGTCAATCAGGTAACTGTGTATCACTATAGTGACAGGTTGTCAGCCCATCGCCTAAAATTGCAATACACAACCCTCGAGTCCCTTAGTCGCTTCTTACGACACCCATGGGTAAGACATGGGATGATGCTATGTAAAATAGTTCAAATATTAAAAATCCATAAAAATAAAGGAGTAAGTTATAAGTCTACTACTTTATAATGCAAAAATATTATCCAATAGATTGATCACAATACCTATAGCAAATTTTAATTGTATCTTGTTCATCTCTTTTTTCAGCGACCAGTTGTCCTAAAATGTTTGGGTTCTGTAACTCTATCATTTTCATCGTATGTCACTGTAAGTACCAATCAGTGCAAAATTTATTTTCTAAATAGTTTGAAGGTCTCAATGAATGTGTCTGTGGCCTGGCATGCGACAAATATCGGGATCAGCTTGCTGTGCATCCTCTTAGCGTAGGGTTTCTGTGCGAGCAAACTCTATCTTTTACTTTGGCTTAGCCTTGCATGCTTCTTTCAACAACATGCTACCAACGCACACTCAGCTATTTTGGTCATATAATGAGACGCGGAGACAACAGCCTCGAAAAGCTTATTATTGTTGGGAATACGGAAGGGAAAAGACCTAGAGGCCGCTCACCTACCAGATGGTCTGACCAGCTCAAGGACGCAGAGACACCGAAATTTTACACTGTCGCCAATATGGCCACCGATAGAAGCCGATGGCGACAATTTGTCCGTTCAAGAATTACATCCCACCATAGCCACGATCTTCAGTCATGAAGGACCGACCAGAGAGAGAGAGAGCCTTGCATGGGTTCCAAACCTAGCCTAGGGTCAAGAATAAATTTGTCATTAATTAAAAAAAAACATTTGTCTATTTTCAGATCGTCAAGTCGTGCTACTCTGGATTTTCGGTACTATACTGAATTTATATTTCTACACAAACTGTTTACCTTTAAAAGTTTAAAAACAATAAAGTAAATACTTTCATTTTATCTTTATATCTCGCAAACGCAATAAAATTTAATTACACAAACATTTGTTTGATTTAATTTTTACTCCTATATGAATTATTAAAGTTATAATATTGTAAGTAGAGTATATTAAAGGTGATTTGGTCGACAGTTCAGATTTGATTATATATTGCATTATACATTTCAAGTACCTGTGTTGAAATAGTAGTTTATGCAACTGTCGTATAATGGGGGTCATTAGAATGCGAGTGTCTGTTTATCACACGAGGCGCAGCCGAGTGTGATAATAGTTTGACACGAGCATTCTAATGCCTAATTATAGCAGTTGCATACACTATTTTATCTACACTCTCCAAAAAAAAACTCAGAAACACTTTTCTAAACGTACGCACCGGCCATTGCAAGGCCGGTACAAGGACAAATTCAATACGAGAACGTAATATGGCTTGATATGAATTTTTAAAAATCTATACTTTAGCAGTTGTTTAGATGTGGAGTCTTAACAATAACTTAACTCAACAACTGAACAACATCTGAACAACATCTGAACAACAACTGAACAACAACTGAACAACATCTGAACAACATCGAAACAACATCGAAACAACAACTGAACAACAACTGTACAACAACTGAACAACATCTGAACAACATCTGTACAACAACTGAACAACAACTGAACAACATCGAAATAACATCTGAACCACAACTAATCAACATCTGAACAACAACAGAACAAAAACCTATTAAAACAACTGAACAACATCCGAAAAATTACCGTACAACAACAACTGTCAGGTGCGGCGGAAGATAGCGATTTGAGTATTGGAAAAAAAAAACTTCGTTTCATTTCTCAACTTTATCGTATTAAGAGTTTTGTCATTAAGTCATTACGCTTCTGTAATTTATAGTAAACCCTAGTTTTTATAGGCAGAATGCATAAAGTAGGTCATTATGCATCTGTTTTCGAATTCATAATTCGAACATTATGAGACGAGTGTATATAAATTAATAAATAAATCGTGTGAATTTTGTCTACTTTACAGATAATCTATCCAAAAACTAGTTCACTAGGGTTATAACTGTAAAAAGTTGAAAAAACAAGATACGGTTGGTGTTTGAGGTCAAAAACTAGGTTTATTCAATTGGACCAACTATTAGAGTATACATAGACCAGACCAACTTCATAAACTACATGGTAAAATCATTCACTTCTGATTTGACGCATACGAGTCATATACAATATAATTTTGTTAAGGTGAGGTGGCCTTAGAAATCCTCCGAGCAAAGGCGGAGTAGTGTTCAGAGTTTTCTATGCCATTTCTTCAAATCTCAAAAACACGAATCGTAATTATTTTCAGGACTACTTCAAGATATATGCTACAAAACTATGGAGCCCAAAACACGATTGGTAAAAATTTTCTCGATAGAAAAAAATCGCAAAGTAAGCCCTAATTTTGCGGTTTTAGGCCTGTTTCTTAGACTAAAAACCTGTACCATTTGACCGGTATCCAATATTTCAAAATTTATTTTATGTCATTTTCTTCCTTATTATATGTGTAATCAACGTATGGAGCTAGTTTTTCAATTATCTACTTATTATCATTAAAAAAGAACACTTAAACATAAAAGTATGTTCGGTTTGCGCACGGGCACGTCTGTTTCTACCGCGCCCGCTCCCCTCAGTCGGCCACTGAGCTTCGTCGGAAGCAGACATGTACAACTTTTTTCCAGCCGCGGAGATATTACGACATTTATTGAGCAGGGAAACCAAATGCGAAGTTAAAGAAAAAAAACTAAGCTTTCCAAGCCTTGCTATAAAAAACAGAGGATAGGGTAGTTTGCGGCGTAATATTTACATACACACCCATACACATATCACGCCTATAATCCCTTGCCGGGTAGGCAGAGCGTAAACGGCCGCAAAAAACGGACATTTACGCCATGTCTGACAAATATTTGAGGGTTATGCGCAAAAATTGTGTATCGCCATAGTGACAGGTTGTCAGCCCATCGCCTAAGATTGCAGTACAGACCCTCGAGTACCTTAGTCGCCTTTACCGACTCCCATGGGAAAGAAATGGGGTGATGCAATTCTAAGTAGGCATCACACGGCATAATATTTACAAAAAAAAAAAAGATATATTTTTTCGAATTAGGGTAGAAGTACCTTGCAAGGACTACCTTATGTATGGTTAACATAACAATTTATTTATACCTAGCCTCACCCACGGCGTGATGTTTTTCCCGTAGGAAAAGATATTTCTCCAAAGAAAAAAAAAGTTGCCTATGTCACTCTCCATCCTCACAATCCACCCAACGCAACGTGACGTTACAATTACAACATCAAGGAAGGACAATCAAACAAACACGTTTCGATGGATGAAAACCTGTCAAGTGCGAGTTAGACTTGATAGCTGAGGACGGTTCCGTACAACCTTTCTTTACTATTGTATAGGGTGAAATTTAACTAGTGACCGATAGCGAAAACCATGGAATGCCTACCAGACACCAGTCTGAGAATAAGGAACAAATTTGCTCAAGGAACATATGGATCCCATACAAATTGACTAGGCCGGCTAGTACACCTTGTATGGGAGGTTCAATTTTACATAAAACCGCTCCGTTGCGACGAGAAGAAAGGAAAATCGAACAAGCAGGCTTTCCCATTTGTAATATTAGTGTGGATATATAAAAACCGGTAAAGTGCGAGTTGGACTCGATAAGTGAGGAGGGTTCCGTACAATCTATTTTAACGATTCAATGTGAGTTGTGAGCCAAACTGTGGTCGTAATTGCGTAAACCGAAAATAAATCTGATGCAGAGGTTTTGGAGACGCTCAAGTTTGCTAAACAACTCCTCAGTGGCATCTACGTAGCAGGTATCGGCGTGGTCTAAACGGGGGAGGAGAAGTGTCTGAGCAAGAGTAATCTTAGTTTTAAGAGACAAGAAAGAGCATGGGACATTTTAGTATGAAGCCTGGTATACCTACAATTCGCGATGACAAAAAAACAAATTTTGGCGGCCAGAGATGAAACATGCGCGAATCGATAGAACATAAAAATACAAACAGGAAATACTCTTTGGTAAAATGTCGTAAGTGATACGGTTTCGGAGTAAATGAGGGCCGAAGTTTTTTTTAATTAAAAATATTTTTTTTACTTTTTATCAACTCAAAATGTTAAGGCAAGCATATAAAACATCTAATTTGTAAAAAAGGGTTTTAAAATAATACATTACTATCAAAACCAAAGTAATTAAATTAAACTCGAGCCATTTTTGCAGGCTCCATTTCATTTTCAGGTGTTATATCCATAGTAGAAGAGATGTTAACAAAGGAAAATGAACCTTATTCCATAGCATTAGCATGGATCTGACACCGAGATTGGCATGTGAGTTAGTTAGAGGGACTGTATTTCCCACAATCTGTCAATTTGTTTGAAATGGGGGCTCACACTAGTAAGTCTAGTAATATCTTTTACACCCGGGTGGGATTTTGATGGTACTTCGATAGCAAAATGCTCGTCATGGTCAATGGTTTCGAGATTGCATGTGAGTTATTTCCGCTGTATTTCCGCTACCACCTGCATTTTTTTGCATTCACGAATTTTAATCCTTACCGAGTACCTATCGAACAGCTATGTAGGTATTGTTTATGTTATGATCTTTACTTTTTTCCATTCTAATGTTGTCTAATCAAAGTATCTTCTTTTCACGGCTTTTCGGATATTTCCCTCATTGTATTACGAAGGCCTTTTTGTTTTTTTTTTACTTGTCTGTCTATATAGTCTCTCTATCACCCACAATGTTTTATGACTGATTTCACATTCACAAAATCTCCCATTTATCAGGTGTTATGTTGTTATATCATAGTAACTCGAGCCATTTTTTTAGGCCCGATTTGCCAGGTGTCAGATCCATGCTAATGCTATGAAATAACACCTGAAAATGAAATGGAGCCTGCAAAAATGGCTCGAGTGTAATTTAATTACTTTGGTTTTAATAGTAATGTATTATTTTAAAACTTTTTTTTACAAATTAGAAGTTTTATATGCTTGCCTTAACATTTTGAGTTAATAAAAAGTAAAAAAAATATTTTTAATTAAAAAAAACTTCGGCCCTCATTTACTCCGAAACCGTATCACTTACGACATTTTACCAAAGAGTATTTCCTGTTTGTATTTTTATGTTCTATCGATTTGCACATGTTTCAACTCTGGCCGCCAAAATGTGTTTTTTCCAATATCTCCAACAATAGGTATACCAGTTTGGTTCCATGCTCTTTTGAAGGCATTGAAGCGAAAGAAAAGAGAAAAATACTTTACTGCTGACAGCGTTGACCTGCGCAGTCCAACTGAGAGTGGAATCCAGCAAAATACCTAGGTTTTTGGCAGTTTTTGTGAAAGCTATAGACGTGCCGTTATAAATAACGTTTGGGATAATTGGATGGTCCACTTGCCTACACACACATATAAGAACTACATATTAGCATGGCCTGAGATTTTATTGGGTTGACCACGAGACCGAAGAATTCAGCCCATATAGCAATTTTGCTGAGGTCATTGTTGATAGCCAGATCCTGTTTATTGGGGCTGTTATAGATTTCCTTAGTTTGATCCCTTATTATTTCGCCAATTTTATTTCTATGTCTGTTCGTTTGTATGCCTCGCCTCGATAATTTCAACAGACTGCGGAAGGAACCCTATTTATGGGCGTCAGTAAATGAAGCAGATAAATCTTAATTTAAATGTAATTTTTTTGTCTTCTAAATGAATTTTGATTGCATTTTGATGTATATTATTTGAATTTTTCCCCATATAACATGAATAATCAATAATCATACGGATCCCTACACATTATTTCTTTATAAATAATTCTGTACCTACCTAACTATGACTGATTTATTTTATTAGTTTACATGCCTAAAAAACATAAACATTGAATAGTTATATCATATAACATTAAAAAAGACAACCTTTCAATGAAACAAATAGTTCAATTATTAGCACGTTTACCCTACGCCTATACTGTCGTGCGCGGGAGCCTGCTACGCTGCGTTTGCTACTTGCCCGTGCGGGGGGTACACCCCGCGCCTGCTCCGCCCGCGCGGCTGCTTCACCCCCTTGAAAACGCGGCTACCTCGGCCAGATTTCGCCTTAATGTGGGTTCCGTGTTTTTTCTTTTGTCGTGCGGAACCCCATGTTACGGATGAATAGATACAGAATTTGATTCTTTGTGGGGTTTGTAGGTATAATTTTCACCAGCCAATATCCACGGTAACTTTTTTAGAGCGAAACTAATCAAGGTTGTAGGTGCAATAGGCGAGGCTGGGTTCGAGATGAATCTTTTAATATCTGTGCCTAAATCAAACACTGCTCGGTGTGCACGGTTCTAACAAAAGGTTCGCTTTGTTGAAATTTGGAACAGAGCGATATTGGCCGTGTGATGCCGGCTTAAAATAGTAATGGAGTTTATCGGGGCGTACGTCGACTCAGTGTCCCACAAGAAAGAAGAAGTAAGTATAATTATAGCACCCTAAGGTGTGGTAAAGGCGACTAAGGATAAGGGAATGGGCAGCAGTGTTCCCTGTGAAATCACTGTTTGTTTGCCAACCTAGTTCAGTGAAAGAACATAGTTTTGTAATAAAACTAGGTACCTTTTAATATTTGTCTATGACTCAAGCACTACTAGGTAAGCTACCTAGGAGCAAGATTAGCCGTCTAGACACAGGGAGATGTCACGACGTTGTATTTACTGCTGGACTACACGTGTTTTCAATTTAGATACGCCTTTTGTACTGCACTGTACTTAAGCGTGAAATTTATTGTTTCTTCCACGGTATGCTATGAGAAATTAAGGATACAAGATGCAAGATCATTTATATTTTAGAAATAGATTAGTTATAAAGTTCTTAAATACTAAATTAATAGATGAGTACCGCTACTTCCTGCTTTTGCCGACATAGATGGATATGATACACTTAAATATTGGTTACAAAGTTAAATTGATTATGATTTGCTAATTTGCTTTTTCTCCACCAAAATTTAATCAATTATATGAAATAAAGCTCTAGCATAATGATAATAAAAAAAAGAATTTAAATCATAATTTCCTGGGAATTAACAACAAAAAAATTAAATAAGCATTGTTGCTCACAAAAATTTAAAAAGTGATAATTAATATTTATATCTACACAAAATTTCAAGTACGTCCTTAACTTACTCATGAGTTATGGTATATACTTGTGGGGATACGCAGCCGATAGAGACACGCTTTTTTTTTCGTTCTACAGAAAAAAGCAAACGGAATAACGTTTCGTTGGCCAGCAGATGAGCCAACCCACTTCTTCATCGTTCCCTCAATTAATTTTTGGAAATTGAAACCATTACAAAATTTTTTTATTCAGTACTTTCCGCTAGGTAGGATAATAAAAATTTTGTCTGAGATATCTGGTTTTTGCTTTAATCCAAGCACAAGAAGTGAAATTGCATACAGGTCGCCTTGGACGTTTGCCTACGACTGAGTTATGGCATTTTCAGTACCAAATCTACTATTACAATACCTTGCCAACAACGCTCGATTCAGCATACATTGCTGGCTTTTTAAAGGGCGTTATAAAAATTAATTAAAGTTTAGCAGCAATGTATGGCGAACAGAATCCAGGAAGTAGGGTAGTGTAATGCAAACTTAAAGTTAATTCTGAAAGTAAGGTGAAGTGGAATTCTCTAATGTTACTTTTGAGTTGACTACGACTAACCGATTACTGTACTTCTTTGGATACTTTCAAAATTAAAGTACATCAACATTTTATGTAAAATCTGTATTTACTTATAATATTATCTATTGTAGTATATTTGAATATGATTAAGTATATTTACACTGTCTAATCTTACCTTTATTTTATGGCCAATCTTTATCAAAGGTTGTCTGGGAGAGATCGCTTTCAGCGATAAGGCCGCCTGTACGCATTTTTAGTTTAAGTTTTCCTGTTATTTATTTGTGTTTGAATGTGCAATAAAGTATTTTTACTTACTTAGTAACTTATTATAGTTTGTACTAGGTAAGCTTACTCAACACATTGGGAGTTCTTAAACAGGTGGATATCTATCTACCTCAGTCATTGAGTTTAATTGACCAAGAAAAACATTCATAACTACTCGTATAATGTATTAGTGTCTTGTGGTCGAGAACTTACCCTAAACCGATGAGAATGTAATACATCGGTCTTTCATACTATGAAAGTTTTTTGTATAGAAAGCTAAACAAGTGTACTAAGATAGAACCAACAAATAAAATAGTAAGTCTCTTCCTACTTTTCCGGGATAGAGGCGTGATTTTATGTACGTATGTATTTATTAATAATGCCGTGTGATGCTGGCTTAGAATGACATCACCCCATTTCTTTCACATGGGTATCGTAAGAGGCGATTAATGGACTCGGGGGTTACCTGTGTATTGCAATTTTAGGCAACGGGCTGACAACCTGTCGCTATGGTGATACACAATTATCTGAATTACCCTTAAATATTTGTCAGACGTGGCGTAAATGTCCTTATTTCATGGCCGTTTACACTCTGCCTATCCCGCAAGGGATATAGACGTGATGTGTGTATGTATTTATTAATTCTATGTCTAAAATAAAAGGAGTTCACCGAGAGCTCTAAAGAACAAAAAAAACCTGAACAATATCAGAAAAATCTTCTACTTATTCCTTTAAAAACTTCGCCCCCGTTCATCGCTTCCGCAGTCTAAAAACCGAATGAATAAAATAAAGTAGGTGAGCCTACACCGTGAGAAAAATCTGAAAGTATCCCTCACTTAAAAACTTTTGGAAAAAGGTGGTGAACTTTCCCCGTTAGAGATTTTTCGTCAATTCCTTTCGCCGACAGGATGTAATTAATTTTGCAACAGCTTTTAAAAAAGTTTTCCACTTACACGATGGAGGTGGGTGAAGCTTTCAGATTTTTACACTTTTTTTTGTTATTAGTAAAAAAAAGGGGGTTTTCTATTGCTGTCTATCTAATTCTTTATATTAGTGGAAATTTTACTAGTGACCGATAGAGAAAACTCGAGACAAGCTGGTGATAGGGAACAACTCTTCCCAAATAACATAGGTCGAAATATGAGAAAGAAATTGGACCTCTCATACAAAATTGCCGATCAGCTGTTTTGATGTATGCTCCTTATGTAAAGTTGTTCCTTATCACTGGCATGTCTTGAGATTTCGCTAGTAAAATTTCACCCTATATACTTAAGTACCTACATAAGGTCTGCAAATTAAAATTGTAACTAGATATTGAACAAAAATTGATATTAAAAATATGTGGGACTTTTCAGAGGCGTAAACCCTTCAGACGTTGATGCCCTACCTCCCTTACAATATAACAAGGGACAAAAGCGCATTCTTTTAGGCACGGAAGCATGTGCCTGGATGGATCAAACAATCTGTAGTTACCTAAGAACATTTATCTACACTCGTCTCAAAATGTTCTTATTATGAACTCGAAAACAGTTGTATAAAGACCTGCTTAACGCATTCTGTCTATAAAAATAACAATTTCTTCTCAAACTCTGAAGCTGAATGTCTAATGAGTAAGGCACTACTAAAATAGAAAAATGAAACGTAGTGTTTTTGCCAATACCTAAATCGCCATCTTGCATCACACCTGCCAGATGTTGTTAAACAGTTGTTGTTCGGTTTTTGTTCGGTTGTTGTTCAGTTGTTTAATAAAGACAGACACTCGCACTCTAATGTCCTCCATTATATGACAGTTGCATAAACTACTATCAGATTTCAGACCGTCGACGAATACCGCATCGTAAAATGTCATAATAGAAAATTCTCGACGATTTTCACTCTACAAAACGTGTTACGGCCCATGAACTCGATAAAATAAAATCCCAATAGATGCGGGGAGCGCAATAATTTGGGAAAATAGCTAAAACATACGCGGGCCTATTACATTGGTGGTTATCGTCCCGCTGGCGGCGAAGGGTCTGTGCAGACGAGCAACATGTCGCATGCACTAGGTTGTGACAACTCCAACAAGCTAACTAGCATGCATGGACACCTGACATCTTCTTCTAGTGTTTTAGTAGTGTAGTTTATGATAATTATAAGTATAAGTATTTTATTGTGTTGTTCTGATTGTTTTTAATCTGAGAGACCGGTAATTTGGCTGTTCTTCAAATCCCCGTGTATCTTCCAAAGTCGACATTGGCAGAATTGTCCTTGTTGACAGAAGCTATATTTAAAAAATTTTATTGAATACTGAGAAGATAAAATAAACCCTAGCGGCATAGTTTTAGACAACCTACCACTCGTATTAGTAGGCCTCTGGCATGGTTTTGTAACGACTTTGTAATGGCTGAATAGTTGGGAATAATGGTGTGCGAAGTTAATCGCCGTCTATCTGCCTCGCCTATTTCCACATGCCCTAAGGTAGACGAGTAGATAATGCCCACGGCATTAACTTAAATAAATAAATAAAAAATAAATAAGTAGTGATAAAAGTAAATAAAATATGACGTGATAACCGAGCGAGCAGTCGCAAGTCTACTCAGCCTCGGTCGTGACCCCAGATTGTATTATTTATTGTGCAGGTAGTTTGGAGGCCGGCCAACAGATAGCGCGCAAGATTTTCAACCTCCCGTGTATTTTAGGGCGCAATAATTTTCAAAAAAGAGAAAAAAACTCACGGCGAAAATTTTGCTTGCTTTTTTAATTTCCGTAGCCATGATTTGTTTCCTCTTTGTGTGAGATTTTCTTTTTGATACTGTGTGTAATATACGTGTTTGGAATTTGCACTTTAGTTCGTAGAATTTATTCTGCAACTCTGCATGCAAATGGGTTCAGGTGAAATGTAGCTTGCAAGAGTGTGAGCGTACTAATGTTATGAAAGATATTCTTTTACTAATGAAAGATGAAGTTTCTTACATACATACATACACACATCACGCCTATATCCCTTGCGGGGTAGGCAGAGCGCAAATGGCCGGAAAACGGACATTTACGCCACATCTGACAAATATTTGAGGGTCATTCGGAAAATTGTGCATCGCCATAGTGATAGGTTGTCAGTCCATCGCCTAAAATTGCAGTACACACCCTCGAGTCCCTTAATCGCCTCTTACGACTCCCAAGGGTAAGAAATGGGGTGATGCTATTCTAAGCCGGCATTACACGGCAGAAGTTTCTTTGACTTATGAAAGATGACGTTTCTTACAATATGAAGAGAGTATAGTGATGATGAGGCCAGAAGTTCGAGTGACGACTGTGAGGAAAAGGATAGCCTGGTCAGGTGATGTGACCTGGGCCTGGATTCTCTTATTTTTTTACCCATGCAATGCCAACGACACCCCACTGTCATTATAGTGCAGGGTACCTGACAGGCCATTGACACACAGGTGAAACTATTTTTATTTAGACTTCTAGGGCCCTGGGGGCCTTTCTATCTGGATATGTTTGGAAGTTGTATATATAGCGATCGGCGGAATAACTTCGATACCGCGTTTCAGGACTTGTATGTGGAATGCATGAGTTTTTGCAATACCTTTGGTGAATCGCACACGCACCGTATGCTGTCGCGATTAGTAGTTAATATCCATCATACATTTGACAACACGTGACAGCCCAATTTGTGTGTATGATGTTCGTTTCTGTACACTCCTTTTTTCAGAGAACCAGAATCGGTAAAACACCGGAAAATCATGCGGAGCGTGTGATTCGTACTTTAGGCGATTCCCACGCTATGACGGATGCGTCTGTCAGACACCTTGGTCAAATTGCATGCGATGCAGTGTGCCATGATATCCCTTTCTTATATTGTTGCTTTATTAATTGCTTTTTCACATGGTCATGTGATTTCACACAGTCTTAAGTTAAACGATTACAAAATATAAAAATTGGCGAGTGCGCCAGTGTCAGTAGTTGCAATTCCAGCGCTGCGCTTCGGTGCTGGCGAAATTACTTTTCGTTTGACAGGCGAATGCGTCAAAAATACGTCCGTCAGCCTATCATTGTGCGAAAACCACCTTAGTCTTGAAGGTATTTTTATATTTTTTTGTACATCCAATAACCACTCTATCTGTTCTTCCTGTTTTCCTCAGAATGACAATTCACTTGTCTCGGTCAGTGAGCAAGAGTACCTGCGAGAGGAGTTAACTACCTCCGCCCCATTACCTCGCCTGTAAAGTTATTTGTCTCGACGGGACTATGCAAGACAGAACCACCACAAATTTTGTTACATTTTCTATTAACTTTATTTTTATACTTCATTACACATTCTCTACTGGCCAACCAGAGGGTATACAGAGAGAAAAAGACACGGGTGCACTCGTTTTTTGACTTAATTATTTTATCAGGTGTAACTCTCAACATAATTTTTCACAGATCGATGTTTAATGTCAGAGGCCTACTTTTAGAAGTAGGCGGTAGAAATACTCAGACACCAAGGTTCATCGGGTCGTTCTTAGACTCAGTGCCCAGAACGAAAAAAAGAAAAAGAAGCAACAACGTTACCTAAAAAATAAGGTTATCAGTTCATAATGTATAGATAAACACATAAAAAACATGTTTATTCCAATAAATTTTGATATGTAGGCTTTACTCCAATAATTTCCACCACATCTGTGCCTATATTATACTTATACAATCCATTATTTTTCTTCGTTGGTTCCTTGTGGTATAAGCGCATCCATGTCAGAAAACACAACAAGCCTTCGTAGACCGATAAAGATACGGCGTGCGTTAAGCCAGTCATGCTGTTTTTGTAAACAACCCCGCGTAGCCGTAGCGCCACCGTAGAGGGTGCGCTACGATTACTACGCCGTAGCGTTTGCTACTAAACCGGTTTCTTAATTCACCTACAGTAAATACATTTCTTCATAACATTATCCAAATAAATAACGAACAAAATCATTAAGGAAAAATTTCTTCATACAGGGTGTAAGGGAAAGCGGCCCTGCAAATACTTCTTCTTCTTTTCGAGAGGGACACCGAGTTGTCCAACGACCCGATAATGTGCATTCAGACCATGAAACTAAATAACTATTCCCTAGGAGGAATACATAACAGGAAACGTAAAAAAATATACTTCTCGATAATAAACTAATTGTGATTTTGTATGGGAGATAGTTTTTTTGTCGGTTCCTGACATCGGATTGTTCTAATGGAAAAGTTGTTCAGTTTCATGGTCTGAACGCACTCTATGACACATACCTAGCCAAAAAATAATAATTTATTATCTGACACACAACATCATACTCAGACAATCCCTAAACCAATAAAAAAAAGAAAACCAGATAAACAGTTGCTCAGAAACCTTTTTTTAAATTGAATTCAGCAAATATTTACCAAGATAATTTATTTTATCAAAATTGGTTGAAACAAAATTTTTGCATTCAGAAGCTAGAGTAATTAATTACAAAGGACACAGCACAGTACACCGCCGCGAAAGATAAATCTCCTGGTAAAATAAAACCATGTAAAAATATAACCAAGCAGTGTAAGTAATAAGTGTCAAAATAGGGTAGTTAATTCTTTGTGAGGTGGCTTGACTAACGAGCCTCGGGAAGTAAGGGCTGCGTTCCAGTAGGAAGCGATAATATAACAATAAATATAGGATGAAATTTTACAAGTGACCGATAGCGAAGACTCAGGACGGGCTAGTGATAAGACACAACAAAATGGTCTAAATGTGAAAAAAAAAGAATGAAATAGACCACCCATACAAAGTGTATTTTTTTTCGTGTTTTTGTCATAGTCAGGAGCCTGTCCGTCACCAGCTAGCGACACGCTAGAAGAAGAAGTGCGACTGCCTGCGGCGCAAAGGTTCTGGGTTCGATTCTCGGTGGGGCAATCACAAAGTGCATATTTATCAATTTGTGAATTTGTTCCTAGTCTGGTTAGGACATTGCAGGCTTAACTTATGGTGCTGTGCTTAACGGGCACGTTCAGCCGTTGGTCCCGATTGCTGTCTATGATTTCTTAGACGGCGGTCGTTACAGAACCATGACAGACGCCTACTAGTAGAAGTAGGCGGTTGAAAAACTCTGACATCAAGGTTCATCGGGTCCTTCGTAGACTCGGTGTCAAGCACGAAAAGAAGATGAAGGAGCCTGTCCTAAGTGTATGCTATCGGTCACTAGTATTTTTTTTCCTGTATGATATGGTATGTTTAAGGATCTTTACACGCACCGTGTCACAAAGAAATAACAAACAATATTTGAAATAAATAGTAAAAGCTTCATCATACACATCACGATAAAACTCAATTTTTCTAAAACTCAGCCGTGGCGACAGCAACCGTATTTTTACGGCTTCTGACGTTCTGTCTATCACAAGGGAAAAAGGCGTGATATACGCTTATATGTTAAAGATATACATAGTTACCTATGGAACACGTACCTTAAACCAGCATTTACTGAGCACAGAGTAATAAATAAACGTAGAGACATCACCTTGTTAGTAGGAAATAATTACCACGGGAAATAAAGCGCTCACTGACCAGTGGAATAACTCCACAGTTTTGAATAACCTGCAAGAGTTTTATTACTTTCATATGGCACTTAATTGACAAACGATCCGATGAACCTAACTACCAAATTTTTTATTTTGAATTGCGCATGGGAAGTTCTTACAATTGCAAAACTGAACAACTTTAGGGATATTGATTCGACGAACGGCCTGATGAACCGTGGTGTCAGATATGTTTAACCGTTTACTACTTAGTACGCATCTGACATGGTAGTGCCACAACCGCCGACTAAGTAAACATAGACATAGACAGCCATCGGGAAAAACAGCTGAACGTGCCCACCGACGCACAGAACCATCTATTTCTCCTGAGTGTGAAGTGGTTCAGTCTGCGATGTCCTACTGAACTAGGAACTAATTCACAATGTGATAAATATCAACTTTAAGAGTATCCCTGGGACTCAAACCTGGGACCTCCAGCGCAACAGTTAGACCGCTGGACCACCGAGCCAGTTTATAATATCCGCTGCTATCCATCATAACAAGGTAGAATATCCGATACTCGCAGTTTTTGCGCTCCCATCCTCCAGGTGGCGCTCGATTATTAGATCCCCAAGTTGCCGAACCGCCGGCAAAAAACTAGCAGGGACGGAATTAAACTTGTTTGCCGTGTTATGAAACGTTTTTACCCCAACACTAGTAGGGCTGCAACGCTTTTAAACTACACCTGATTACTGTGCTAGGGCGCCAAAAACAAGTGTGGTTTTCTTTGGCTGTGTTGTGCCGGCTTCCAATAGCATCACTCTATTTCTATCCGTGGGTGTCGTAAAAGGCGACTTAGGGATGAATACGGGGAATCTCGATATCTACTTGCACTGCGGCAGCCAATCTGCCTGCCAAGCGTGGTATTGCGAATACCCCCCAACAGGGGGAGGCCCATGATCAGCAGTGGACTTTTGTGGCTGTTGTAGTTGTTTCCTCGTATATTTCGAAAATTACTGTATTTTTTTATATATTTAATTATGTATTTATTTACAAAAACAAAAATATAAAGGGACAAATAATTTTGGTTGGTTCTTCTTGAGTTATTGAGGATTTGTTAAAGTTTTATGACGAAACCAATTGCATTATCATTATCATTCAAGATACACGCAATTACATGCTTCTCAACAGTAAATTCGGTTATTTATATTGGATCATTTCATTGACTCGTTAAATTTTGTATGGGAGGTCTATTTATTTCGTATTTCGCCATAATATGTTCCTTGGGAAAGTTGTTCTTTATCACCAGCCTGTCTTGAGTTTTCGCTATCGGTCACTAGTAAACTGTCAACCAATATAAGTACAAAGTTTCGTATTAAATATTTTTCATACAATTTCAGCTAATGATTAGAATTTTCAACTTATATATTTGGCAACCCTCACCGCTTGTAGAAGTTCCCCCCACGTGAGGGGTAAAAAGTGTCTGTTGGGAAAAGTTTGGATATTAACAACTGAGTTGAGAGATGAGTCTCGTGTACCTATTACCGATAAGTGCTTACCTATAGGCAGGTTAACATGCATGTGCCAGTCTCAAATTCCACCTTCACTTGTAGAGCATGCGGAAAATTATGCCGCTCCCGTATCGGCTTATACAGCCATGAAAAGTCTTGCCTCAGACAGTGATTAAATCGTCTGTCACAGACGTGTGAGACCAATGATGATGATGATGATGATGATAGGCAGGTAGCCCGATGCATCATCCGATGCATCGATGGTACATCACTACGAAAAATTACTTATTTTATAGATAACTGAGAAGGGCTGTTTTGGTATAAGGAAACTTTAATTTCCGTGTGAGGCCGGATTAGAACAGTATATCCCCATTCCTTTCCTGCGGGTGTCGTAAGAAATAATGAAATGAAAAAATGAAAAAAAAGTTTATTAGACTTTAAAAAACCTTACAGACTATTGTTACATCTGCCAAACTTTTAGTAAAGTTTGTCGGCAATAAGTAGGTGCTAGGTTTAGGCTAAGTAGGCTATTAAACTAGGTTTTTCATAGCTTATGGTACAATGAAATACGTAAGTAACCATATAGTTAAAAATATTGAGGTACAGTAATTTGATTTAAACAACTATTACTCATTACAATGAAAATTAATTTTCTGAAAGTTTTTCTAATAAATATTTTGTTAAATTATCTTAAAGAGATCGCTTAGACTTACTATTTTTAATTTCTAAAGGTATGTCATTTAAGAATTTCGGTACTAAGTACTTTGTTTGCCTTTGTCCAAAGTAGTTATTTACTCTAGGTAAAGCTTTATTGTAAGTTTTTCTCTGAGGCCTACTTTTAGTTTTTAAATGCATCACAGCCAAATTGTTCAACCACTGTTCAACAAATGACTCGAGGGAGTCGATGGTTTCATGTATTTTATAAAATTTTAGGCGACAGGCTTATAACCTGTCAGTATACACGGTTTTATACTAAATTACTATAATCTATAAAAAATAAATACATACCAAACTATAAATACTTATAAAAATAAACAAATAATAAAACTAAGTTTAATTATTTGATTTTTCTTGCAAGCATTATTTTTTAATATATTAACATGTGTATGAATACGTGTAAATTGAAATAGAATTCTATTTAAAGCAATTTTTTTGTACTACCAACATAGCGGGCAGTTGATGCAATGATAAATTTTTCAAGAATACATAGATGGCGCTGAGCTATAGGAAATATATGTAAATAGATGAAATGTTTTGTGATTCTGCCGTGAGATGTCGGCTTAGAAAAGCATCACCCCATTTCTTTCCCGTAGGTGACGTAAGAGACGACTAAGGGATTTAAGGGTTTAATGTGTATCACAATTTTAGGCGAAAATCTGACAACCTGTCACTGTAGTAACCCAAGATTTTTCTGAAACGGCCTTCAAATATTTGTCAGACGTGGCGATAAGACGTGGTATTTTATGGCCGTTAACACTCTGCCATGTATGTGTAAAATAGGGCTTTAAATACATGACCAGTTTAGATGAGTGCGAAATTATAAAGTTTAATAAATTTATGATGGTTATCAGTGCCGGGAGGTTGAGGAGGGTAGTCGTGGCCTACTTCCCGACAATTACCTCCAGGTTTGACTCCCGGTCTGCCCACGATTGAGTTAAAAACATATTTAAGTTTGAGCCGCACGAATAAAGGGAATTCGGTGGATTTGAGGATTAAACCTTTTTGATCAATTACATAATAATATATTAAAAATAATATGAATAATGATATATTTTATTTGCCTAGAGCTAAAGTTATTGTAGATGTTAAAAATTACAGGGTAAAAATATCTCTTAAAAAGTAAATTATAGTATTTCTAGAGGTAGGTATGAGAAGTGCCAAGAGTACGAACTATTATCTATGTTTTATGCCGTAGTGTGTAGTACTTACTCATAGAAATCGCATTGTCTGTCTATGCCATGCTAATAATTTAGTCTAATACTTTGATCGATTCAAAAACACGTCTGTTTTAAATGAAAGGTGACTTAATAGACATACCTTTTAAGAATTTAAATAAATTGCAGTAGTTATAAAATCCCCTTGGAAAAATAAATAAAATAGAACTAACTGGTTCAAATATTGTTCAATAGTGCTGTGAACTTGAAACTTTCGTAATTATGTGCTCTTATTTGTATTTTGCTGTGTGGTGCCGGCTTAGAATATCATCACCCCAATATCACTCGTAGGTGCTGTAAAAAGCGACTAAGGTATAACCATCTAGGGAATGGGCAGCAGCGTTACCAGTGAATTAAACACCTTGCAATGCGCTTGTCAATCCGCACGCCAAGCTTTGTGAATATGGCAATAACCTCTAATAGGGAGATGCCCATGTCCAGCAGTGGATTGGGAATGTATGTTATGTAATGTTTATTTGTTTTAGAGGCCTATTTGTACTAGTAGTAGGCGGTTGAAAAACTCTGACATCAGGGTCCATCGTGTCGTTGGATAACTCGGTGTCCCGTACAAAAAGAGAGAAATTTATTTTACAAGTATCAATACCGTTGAAGCGGCGTGTACGGCTATAAATGCAGGTAAATAACACGGAACGAGTGGTCGGCGCAAGTTTTAATTCAATTATGTCGCTTCTGTTCGCAGACGACGATATTCTTTGAGGGAGGCTTCGGATAACTAAGTTTGTTTATCATATTAATTTCAGCATTTTATTGGAGATTTCTAAATTATGATCCTGCCTTTGCAGGATAAGGTTAAAGTTTTAAGCAACGTACGAGGCATTAATGAAAATAAAAATAAAATTGATTTCAAATGTAGTATGGTTATTATGCACTACTTTTTTTTCATTTGTATATTGAAACGTCCAACGACCCGACTAACCCTAGTGTCAGAGTTTTTTAACCGCACTTATAAACGCAGATAAGAAAAGAAACTACTTGTACGTCGCTTCGAGATGAGTACTAACAGATTAAAGATTTGGAAGTATCGGTCGAGACCACGGAGCAGAAAGAAAGGTCGAGACGCTGTAAGCTCAGTTGGTAGAGCAGTAGGACGGTATCCCACAGTACCGGGATCAAGCCCCGGCGGGTGCTAACGTATTTTTAATTTATTATTTTCATTCTTTTAAATCAAATAACGCAAAACAAAGTGATGTTTTGTAAACAAAAGGAAACAAAATATTTTATTAATTTCCCTTATTTTTTTTAATAATCGGTAAGCACAGCTAAGGGCGGCCGTGTTTGATCTGTCGACCTCCGTGAAGAAGGTTATCTTAACCAGCCGAAACGTAGAGGGATATACTATCTACCAAATAAATAACAGCGTGAAACAGATTTTTCTCTACGGTGGTATTTAATAAAGCAAATGACAGCCGCACGGTGTGTGCTTTCATCAACTTATTTAGTCAATAACACCGGACATAAAAGAGGCTATAAAAAAAGAAAAATACTGAACCGGCAAAATATCGCAATACGGTGCGGCCCGTGTAAAGAAATAACACAATTATTATTTCAAACAATAATTTGTAAGTTGAAAGTTTTCTGATGACCCCATAGAGAAATTAAAACAATTCATAACCCACACCTTCACAGATTAAACTACACAAAATCTCTCGCGTACACTAAAACAATAAAACACGTTGTATTTTGTACACTCGGCAACATAATCTACTACACTTCTTTGCAAACTTTGTTGCCAGTAAATATGAAGAAGATTAGATAATTCTTTAATAATTAAATAGTTTTAATGATAAAAATAATTTATGAGGCTTCTGGTTTCTAGAATTAGAATTCCTGTGGCTTAGAAATATTATTTTATAAAAACTATTATACAATACAACAAAAATATACATAAATTGACTAAACAATATAATTTAATTTTATTACACAGACAAAAATTTTAATTTACAACCATGTCAGATATAATATTTTAAAACCATTTTAAGTATGGAGACGGTAGCGGCAACTTTCTAAGTGAAAAGCACATGAAAGTGCTAAGTTGTGACTTCTTCTAAAGATGAATTAATTCAGAACTTGGTGATTGTATCAGGCTTTACCTGGAACATGATACAGTATTAATTATGTAAGTTAAAAATAATAATAGTGAGCATTCCAGTTAGCTGCATATCAGGAAAAAAATATGCTAAACTTTGTTGCATCTACCCTGAAAAAAAAATGTGATCTGTTTGTTTTCATATTAATTTGCATGCTCGACTGTACACTGCGCGACAAAACAAATGCGTCTCCTTGAAATTTATTCGTCGCGCCGCCGCCGCACACCGAGTCCCGCAGGTGACGTTTGGACGTGTCCCGTTTATTTTGCTGCCGTGTGTACCTATTTTGCTATTGTATACGAATAAATTAACAACGGGTTGCATATTTGAGTTTTCGGCTCCCACTTATCCGTCGCGGCGAATTTTTGCGTTACGGTGCGTAACGGATGCGTCTGTGAAATCGTTTGACAGTCCGTATCCGTAAACGCACCGCAGCCGTATTTGAATGGGAATAAGATCAGAATTCGCAATTTCCTTTCCGTCAGTGTGTGGGAGTGCCAGTGCCTTAACAGGCTTCTTCTGGGTGAGCTCGCTCCATCTTAGACTCTGTCTCTGTCCTATGACCTAGACTAGAGTCAAGAGCAAACCCATCATTAATAAAAACAAATTATTACGCCAATTCCTTTTGAATGACAGACGTCTGCGTGACGGTGCGTAATAATACGACAAATGGGAGAAACCTTATAATTATAACTATTATATAAGTATAGTCTCTGTTATAAGAATTCATTGGGTCATTCGCCATATCGATGAAGAAGAGACTAATGTGTATATTTAACAATAATAAACGAATAATTCATCGAATTATTTGATGCGTAGCCGTATTTGCATGGAAATAAGATCGGAGTTAGCAATTTCCTTGCGTCCGACACACGTATGCGTTAAAATTACGCAGCGACGGAAAACAATTATGAGAACCGCCATAACATAGCATAACAATAATCGCCTCATTATCTAGGCACAAACCTAGCACGTGCCAACACCCGTACATGGTGTCAAAAGCGCATCCCTTAGCTAGCTGGGAGACTGGGGTTCTTTGAAACAGTCACGCGTCGTCGGCGAGATCAAAGAACGCCGTTTGATCATTGCCGCCATTTTCCGCTAGTGAGATACCAACCATCATTTAGTTGCTTTGGTTGTAACTGCTTTGAAAGTCTTGTGTTTGTGAATTTTTACCAACTAATGCCATTAAACTTTATTTAACCATTTATTGTACACAAAAACGTACACAAGAACAATTTACAATGAGACAAGACACAACAGGTTTACTTATTTCTAAAAAGAAATTTCTAACAGCAAACCTACACAAGTGAAGTGATTCCATAATTCGAGACGCGGATATGACTTAATTTTAACATGTAATCTTTTTCCACATTTAAAAGCCGGCTTAGAATAGCATTACCCCATTTCATTCCCATGGGTGTCTCGAGAGGCGACTAAGGGACTCGAGGGTTACATGTGTATCGCAATTTTAGGCGATAGGCTGACAACCTGTCGCTAAAGCGATACACAATTTTCTGAATGACCCTAAAATGTTTGTCAGATGAGCCATTATTGTTATGCGATGTTACGTCAACAATTGTCGTCGGTCGCTGCGTATTTTGAACGCACCATAACGTATACGTGTGTCGGATAAAATTAAATTGCATCACGCCAATAATCGTTTGCGGGGTAGGCAGAGCCCAGACAGCCGCAAAAAAACGAACTAACGCCACGTCTGACAAACTTTTGAGACTCATTCAGAAAATTCTGTATCGCCATAGTGACAGGTTGTAGCCCCATCGCCTAAACTTGCAATTCACATGTAACCCTTGAGTCCCTTAGTTGCCTCTTACGACACCCATGGGAAAGAAATGGAGTAAGGCAATTCTAAGCCGGCATCACACGGCTCAAGTCAAATTAAATTCGTATAAGAATTAAATGTACCAATAAAGAGAGTGTCGCAACTAAGATTCAAACCTACGACCTGTATTTTGAAAAAGACTCATCACGTCGTCAATCAATATAATATATTGATTTATGATATTATGTGTCCATTATCCTAGAAATTGGTGGACAGATTTTCAAATACTTATTTGTGTTTAGTCTGGTGAGCTCTACGTATAATATCTATTTATTTATATAAAAGTATGTAAGTATTAATATTAGCTATCTATTTCCCCTAGTACTAACTATGCTTGGTTGCCAGGATATTTATTGTTATAAAAAGACCCTATCACACAATTGAACTTATAGGTAAAGTACCAACACCAACATCAACTACTCTTTCCCCGTATGAAAGAGGCCTCTCCCGAAATAAAAAGCAGTCTACTTTATTCAAGAATAATCAGAATCAAAAAAACAGATTTTCAGAGTTTTAGCTTAGATACTGACTAAGCTGAACACACAACACATATAAACATTAATTAATTGTTTGAATATGCTAGAGTCGAATTAAAAAGTGATAGAGCATTTGTGGTTCAAAAATGAAATGACTCAGCGCCATCGTGGGTATCCCTTTAGACGAATCATGTGTTCCATCCGTACTATCCGTACTAATATAATAAATCTGAGAGTTTGTGTGTGTATGTATGTTTGTTGCCCCTTCACGCTAAAACGGCTTGACCGATTTGGATGAAATTTAGAACACAGGTAAAGTACAGCCCGGAATAACACAAAGGCCACTTTTTACTGCGGGAAAACAACTATTACCACGGGAAAATTAGTGGCAGCGGGTGAAACCGCTGTATTACAATAAACTTGGTAGTTAGTATATCCAACGCTTTATATTTTTGAAATGTCATGTGGAAAAGACTCTAGACTACAAAAATTTGCATGCTAATAGCATAAGTTAGCTAAACATGTAACGTACAGAAATCATTTATGTAAACATCAAATATACCATATTTATGCAAATAAATACTTATTGTATTATGTTGTATCTTCCGAAGCAATGGAAACACGCTATCACGCGACAAGCGAGTGTCTACTAACTCACTGCGCCGGATTGAACTTTTATTTTGGTAGTAATTATGTAAACCCACGACATTCTGCGTGTCAAGGTGAGCGGGCGGTGCGTCTGCGCAGACGGCAAAGATTATCCGACGCAGGTGGGTCAGATGGTTCAGCGTATGATATGTATGTACCTTACTAACTTATCTTTGATTTTCCTTTTTTATATTAAACACAAACTCGTTAAACTGAAAAATGTTGCATAACAAACTGGGTTCCAATTCTTTTATTTTTAGTCATTGCAATGACATGTCAATGTCAATTTTCATAATAATGCCACTGTGATTTTCTATACGAACTGTTAGCTAATACGAAATGACTGAAACTATACCAATGACACTCACAGGCCATTGACACACAACTGAAACGATTTTCATTTAGCAGACTTCAGGCCCTGTCTGTCGACATATATATATTTATTATTTATTACACGGATATGAAAAGGTGCGTGTTGAACTTCATAATAACACAGACTATGACAGAGACTTCGTGAAAAAGGGAAATCAGTTCTGATATTTTGTACGGGACTCTTGCTTGCCCAACAATATACCTACATAATAGTACCGCGTCAATGTATTGACGTTAACTAGAAGTTATAAGTTGTCGCATCTGCTGTAAAATTGTAGTCTGTGATGTGGTGACACGAAAAAATTATGAGGGTCAACCAAGGCGAAGATCCCACATTCCTTAAGGAATTGAAGGTTCAATGATAAAATTGATTTTTTATTGATTCGTGAACACAAATAGTGCGTGAGACACCTACTATTGTATCGATTTGGGTCAGTATTGATCATCTCGGACGCATTTTGTGAATACCCGTAAAAGACGGGCTTGTTATGAATCTGGAATTCCCAATGCGCAAATATTACTACAAATTGAGGAATTAGTAAGTTAAGTCGAACTCAGTTCGGGCTAGACATTTTTGACTGTGTATAGTTTAATTCAATTCAATTCTTTTTACTAAATGGCCTCTGTCAGCATATGAAAATTCTGCCAATGTCTAAGTTGGGGGATTTTTATACTCAACGCACTGTTACAATGGTATAAAGAATGTTATACCGGAACTGGAAGGGTATTTTGAAACAGTGGAATCTGAATCCGCTTATAGAAGGCCGAACGACAGGTGTAACAAGTCATATCATACTTTTTACGATACGTTTTTTTATTCAAGGGAATGTGTGAAATGCTTTGTGTCGTAAAACAGGTTGATTTATTTTTAGTTTGATGTGATGTGATACTTAACTACTTATTAAGTACTATTCAATTTTGCGAACAAAATGAGTAATAAGTTGATTGTTATTTTTTATTATATTGAGTTTCTTACATCATCCGGTAAATCGTTCAGTAGTCTTACAATCAAGAACTGTGAGGTTATTCACCTTATAGAAACAGAGAAAAACTACGTCATCAGAAATGCCGCACTTTCTGCGTTGTGCTTAAAAATTTGCGTTCATGGAGTTTTATAGGTGAATAGCACTTTCATCAAATGTTAAAATACCCGGATTTATGCGTTAAATACTTGTATATAGATTAGTGAGTAAGTAATCTTCAACATACTTCAATTTTAATTTCTGCGTAGAAAAAACACACACATGTCACACGCTTTTATTCCTTGCGGGCTACTTAGAGCCTACTAGAGCGTTAAGGGCGTGCTGTGAGAAAAATGGGTATTTTTGGATGCACGCAATTTCCTTGGTGAATACGATAGACACTCGATTTTTATGGTATAATGAATTTTCAATATATTATCTAGAATCTGGTCGCAGGAAAACAAGATTAAAAGAAAGTTTCCTCGATATATTTATTTTACACTATTTTGCGTAGTGTATAGCTATCTTATGAATATAACACATATTTTTTGCGAATACGATACATCTTGTAAATTGCTAGATTCTTGCTGTACAGTTTTTTGATTACTCGTTTATTTGACGAGAATTTTCCAAAAGAGTGAAAAATCGTCTAAATATGGCGATTTCGCTCTGTTCTCACGCACAGTAGGTATTTGCCGTTAGTGGGAAAGGGATGCTTTAAAGTTCGAGGCAGGCCCTTAATGGCCGGTAAAAATACGGTCGCTATCGCCACGTCTGACAAAATATTTGAGGCCCGTATATGATTGAGATTCGTATAAAATTATTACGACGATAAAACACAAAGCCACAGTTCCTCTCTAACTAGATCAACTCGTTTAAAGTTCATCTTAACCTTGAGAATACAAATGTATATATTACTTAGTATACGCCTCGATTCTCTAGTACCGACGTATTATTTAAACATATCCGGCATTTCATACTTCTTCTTCTCAGTCGTACACTCTTGGCAGAGTGGTCGTGGTCAGGAATTGGTCGGATCTTGCGTAGATTTCATCACGATGCGTCTCCATCTTACTAAGTAAAAGTAATAGTCACTAATACTGTCACTTCTGCACATTTGCTTTCTGAAGTAGGTACCAAACGAGTTATTAATATAGGGTGAAATTTTACTAGTGACCGATAGCTAAAACTCAAGGCTGGTGATAAGGAACAACTTTCGAAATATGAAAAACATGGAACTAAGTACCATATAAAATTGCGAACGGCTGATTTAGGTTACTATGGAAGCTTGAAATATTTTTGTTAAATTTGGAGTACCTTATGTAGAACACCTGGTGGTCTACATAAGGTACTCCAGATCCTCAATGTCCTTGTGAAAAGAAGCAGCCCATCATACTGAACGACTTTTGTTTTGGAGCCATGCCTGTATCTCTTATAGTTTAGCTGGGCTCCTCATGGTACACCTGGCGGTCTACATAAATAATGTACTCCAGATCCTCTGTGTCCTTGTGAAAAGAAGCAGCCCATCATACTGGCCAACTTTCGTTTTGGAACCATTTCTGTATCTCTAATAGTTTAGGTGGGCTCCTGATGGTACACCTGGTGGTCTACATAATGTACTCCAGATCCTCTATGTCCTTGTGAAAAGAAGCAGCCCATCATACTGGCCAACTTTCGTTTTGGAAACATTTCTGTATCTCTAATAGTTTAGGTGGGCTCCTGATGGTACACCTGGTGGTCTACATAAGGTACTTCAGATCCTCAATGTCCTTGTGAAAAGAAGCGGCCTATCATACTGAACAGCTTTTGTTTTGGAACCATGTATGTATCTCTTATAGTTTAGCTGGGCTCCTCATGGTACACCTGGTGGTCTACATAAGGTACTCTAGATCCTCAATGTCCTTGTGAAAAGAAGCGGCCCATCATACTGAACAACTTTTGTTTTGGAACCATGCCTGTATCTCTAATAGTTTAGCTGGGCTCCTGGTGGTACACCTGGTGGTCTACATAAGGTACTCCAGATCCTCAATGTCCTTGTGAAAAGAAGCGGCCCATCATACTGAACAACTTTTGTTTTGGAACCATGCCTGTATCTCTTATAGTTTAGCTGGGCTCCTGATGGTACACCTGGCGGTCTACATAAGGTACTCCAGATCCTCAATGTCCTTGTGAAAAGAAGCGACCCATCATACTGAACAACTTTTGTTTTGGAACCATGCCTGTATCTCTTATAGTTTAGCTGGGCTCCTGATGGTACACCTGGCGGTCTACATAAGGTACTCCAGATCCTCAATGTCCTTGTGAAAAGAAGCGGCCCATCATAATGAACAACTATTGTTTTGAAACCATGCCTGTATCTCTAATAGTTTAGCTGGGCTCCTGGTGGTACACCTGGTGGTCTACATCTGTACTCCAGACCCTCAAATGATGATAAAAAGTAGCCTATGTCCGTTCTCGGTATGCTAGCAATCTCTGTGCCAAGTTTCATGAAGATCGGTTCAGCGGTTTGGCCGTGAAAGCGTAGCAGACAGACAGACAGACAGACAGAGTTACTTTCGCATTTATAATATTAAGTGTGGATTAGTTTTTTTAGCAAGCAAAATATATCAACTGTAGATTTGTTTTAGTATTTTTTTATCCTTGTATGACTATAATAGCCAAGAATTGACAATGGATACTCCGGCAGAGTGGTTTAAAGCTGGAAGCACCTGACAAAGAATAATAATGTTCAAAATCATCATCACTATTATTAGTTTTAATTACAATATTTCTGTACACATGTTAAAAATGTAATTCCAAGTTCTTTATAATACAAATGCATAACTTATATGAAGAGCTGTACAGTATGTACCTTTTAAAATTTAATAGATAGCGAAAATAAGGAATTGAAAAAATGTTAGCGCCCGCCGGGGTTTGAACCCGGGGCCGTGGGGTGCCATCTCACTATATTCATTACAATAACTTTTACTAGATGTCGCTTGTACGTCGCTTCGAGACGAGTACCAAGAGATTGAAACATTGGCAATGGTCAGTCGGGGCGCCGGTAGCTCAGTTGGCAGAGCAGTGTGACAGTACCCCACGGTCCCGGGTTTAAGTCCCGGCGGGCGCTGACATTTTTTCAATTTCTTACTATCATTTATGAAATTAATATACCACTGTGAGTTCATAATAAAACCATAGTACATTTAAATAGATAGCGTTATTAATTAACCATTTTGAGAGTTGCTATGTTTGCCGCAGTAAAAATCTATTTATATTCGTACTGACATGACGGAACAGTTTAATAAAATACCACTTATTATGAACTTGGCGTCTCTCCACCGTGCGCAACAATAGTAACAAGTATCATACATACACATATCACGCCTATAATCCCTTGCGGGGTAGGCAGAGCGTAAACAGGCTCGAAAAACGGCCATTTACACCACGTCTGACAAATGTTTGAGGGTCATTCGGAAAATTGTATATCGCTATAGTGACAGGTTGTCAGCCCATCGCCTAAAATTGAAATACACACCCTCGAGTCCCTTAGTCGCCTCTTACGATTCAGAGGTAGGTTTGTATTTATCATACATATCGGGATATCATCTGATTCTCTAGGGATGATGGGTTTGGACCTATGTTTCTTGGAGAAAGTTTTTCAGTTTCATGGACTAATTCATTCCTTGAAAGGAACGCAGTACTTTTTCTTAGAGCCTGTATATGTGTGTGTGTCTGTTACCTGTGTTGTGTGAAAGCTTGACATTTGCACAGGTATCTGTGGCGGCGCATCAAATGCCACATGTGTTGCCAACTCCCCTATTGCACGTATAAATTATAGTTTATAATAAGTGTTGCAAATTAAGTAATCATTACCAATAGTATTTTTAACTAACACGTTTTGCTCGGATTTTTTTAAACTTTTATAGTAAATAATAAAATGCCTGTCGCGATAGACGGTTTTTGGATTGTCCTAATTTCCGACCCAGTTGAATGGACAGTTTAATAAAATTAAAAGTCATATTTGTATTACGCATATTATAGTCAAAATTATTTAAGGTCATAAAAACAACACGCATAACCCATGTAGCATAAATTACCAAGTCCTAATGTCTATAAGAATAGAGATACAGCCGTACTTATCTCCTAGAAAAGTATGTTCGCCGCGCCATAACCTATTACTCTAAAAGAGTTTCCAATTCTATGACTTTCAATGCAGTATGACATTTATGCCAAACAAATAGTATGACAAAGAATTTTATGCAAACAGAGGTATGCCAAAGTATATTAGGAACTTCAACAATATGCAAAACGACGGTCAGAAGAGATGTTGTATTCTGTGGTTATGAGCCATGCTTATGACGCATGCATGCATCTTAAATATTGTCTACCGAGGCAAACAATACGTACTGAAACTAAATAAAGATCATGGTTACAATCTTGTTGAAATAATTCAAAACTAGCTGGTGCCTGCGAACTTCGTTATAAAAAAAAAGAAAATTGGGTGATACAAATTTCTTTTTTTACAATGACGGTTCATGACGTCAATAAGTGATATGATAATACATTGAATAAAGAATTTCAATTTCAATTTCAATTTCTTCAAGGCTGGATTTTTGGGGGGTTTTTCCTGTTCAGGAGGTCCGGTTAATTATACCTACGCATGTAAACTATACGCTTTAAAAATCTTGATTTCAATTTGAAACAAATATCGTTTTAAGATGGTGGTGGCGTAAAGTTACATGCCGTGTGATTGACCTGGCCAGCCCCGTGCCAGTGCCTTTATTTTATTTTTAACCCACCCGATCCGGTGTTCATTACAAAATTGTTATAAAAAAAAAGGAAATTGTGTGATACTAATTTCTTTTTTTACAATAACGGTTCATGACATCAATAAGTGATAAATACTATGCTACATTGAATAAAGAATTTCAATTTCAATTTTCGGGTCGTTGAACGACTCGGTGTCCCACACGAAAAGAGAGAGATTTCAATTTTTTCGTTTCGCCCAGAGATTTAGGCATCTTTCGGCGAAACGAAGTTAGTCGTTCTGTTTGTAATACTGGTCACATACGTTCCATTTTAATAAGGTATGCTACAGAAAATAAATGATATAGAGACCCAAAAATATGCATAGATATTTATGGTAACCGATTACTTGATTAGCAACAATAACTAGCCAATCACTATAAAATTATGTAAGTAGCAAATCTAAAGTATGAACTGAACAATGAGCGTACAAAAGAAGTGTGAAAATGAATAGATAACGGTTTATTGTTCAAATGATAAAGATTGAGTATATAAAAGAACTAAATAGCTACTACCTACTACTACTAAATAGTTTCTACCACATCAGAGAGAAATAAACCCTCAAAAATGAAGATTACGCTATTTTTGGCGGTTTTTGCGATCATTTTTATTGCGGGGGCAATGGGGACCTATGACGTCGATGATGACATCGAAAAATGTAAGTAAACTTTTTGCTGTTATGTTGTCAAAATAAAAAAAAAACGAGACCATAGAATTTCAAATTAGAATAGAATTCCGTTGGAGAAGAGCACCTAACTCAATAAAGAAAAAAAAATTTTAAGCACATTAATGAAGTTTTGAAGAAGAAGAAGAAGAAGAAGAATCGCTGAAAATTCACATTACTCTTGAGTAGTAAAAGCTACTTTTTACTGCAGAAAGACGCCTTTTCCCACCCTTTTTCTAACGTAAAGCTGTGCCGCATGTTATGATTTGAAACTACAGGCTAATAATCTACAGTTGAAATTCTTAGTACACTGCGTAGCCGGTTAATATTCTTTGTATCATAATGGTAATGAACATCGAATTTCACCTGTAAAATTATAGCCTGTACTTTGATAATATCGAGCACATGTAGTAAGTCCAGTCAAAATTATATATTAAAAGTAGATAATAATTTTGCAGCTATTTGGAAACCCCGCTGCACTCATAAGCAGAAAAAGATGTGTAAGAAACTTTGTTTCCCACGAAAAAGCAAATGTTTTATAGTACGTGGTAGACCAGTCTGCAAATGTATCAAAAAGTATTTGTAGTGGAATAATGTAGGGGAACCAATTTGCTGTCACATCAATGTGCTGTCACACATAATTACGTCCGATCAATTGACTATTAGTTCCGCAACGGTTTCACGTCATTTTCAAAAACTGACAACGGATATCTACTTTTCTAGAGTCTGTGCGGAAAGAACTAGTAATTTTTTCATAGGTTGCTATGACATTTCAGCGCATTCAATTCCCATGCCTATTCTCTTTCCACACACACTCAACACAAAATGTTTTTCTCCCTTCTATAAATATTTAATAAAATGTTTACATCGATAAAACAATCTTTCATTTTGCAGTGGCATCTTGATTTGACTTTAGGAATCAAGGCAATTCTCCCTACCTCGAGTCATGTATATGGAATGGGAAACTATAAATACACACAAAATTATTGTTCACTCTACCTGGGATTTCTATACTTGACACCTAATGCCATTTGATCAAACGTTAATTGCTCGAAAGCCTATGCTCTATTATCTACGAGACCTACAAATCGTTAACTCGAGAGTTTCGAGCTGGTGATATACAAAATTGTTACCTAGTTGATAAATACCAGAACCGTCTAAAACACATTACATGTCAATAGAAACTGAAGATTACTCATATTTGTTTTAGCTTTTAAGTGCTTTCACAGCATGCAATTAAGTTTTTTTATTTTAAAGGGAACTCGTCATGTACAGATAATCCTGTGTAAGGCTTCATGAGATGACCTTGTAATTATTTCTTGTAAAATGTTAACATAGGTAAATAAATTTAAAAAAGGTAATCTTTTACTGAGGGGTATTTGAATCGTCCCTATTTATATGTTTTTCAATGGTATGCGGAAGAATGTTATACCTGAGTACCTCATTTTAAAGGACTTCCCGTGTTAGGTATTAAATTTTTGAAAACTTGCTGAATTTTCAAGCGCGGGCTGGATTTGAACCTGCGACTTTCTCTGGGCTACCGCAGCTCGTCTCCTGCCCGCCAATGTTGCAAGTGTATTGTAATGCCAGTAGCGTGGCACGGTTATTTTGCAAGTTATCAAAAAAAATATAGTTTTGCCTAATAATTAATGCCAAATTAAAGTTATATGAAAAGATGTGTAATGTCAAATAATTCTGTTAAGTATACGTTTTAAAAATAGGTCATCGAATTTTATGCAACCCAATCCACACTAATATTATAAATGCGAAAGTAATTCTGTCTGTCTGTCTGTCTGTCTGCTACGCTTTCACGGCCAAACCGCTGAACCGATCTTCATGAAACTTGGCACAGAGATTGATAGCATACCGAGAACGGACATAGGCTACTTTTTATCACCATTCGAGGGTCTGGAGCACAGATGTAGACCACCAGGTGTACCACCAGGAGCCCAGCTAAACTATTAGAGATACAGGCATGGTTCCAAAGCAAAAGTTGTTCAGTATGATGGGCCGCTTCTTTTCACAAGGACATTGAGGATCTGGAGTACCTTATGTAGACCACCAGGTGTACCATCAAGAGCCCACATAAACTATTAGAGATACAGAAATGGTTCCAAAACGAAAGTTGGCCAGTATGATGGGCTGCTTCTTTTTACCAAGACATAGAGGATCAGGAGTACATTATGTAGACCACCAGGTGTACCATTAGGAGCCCAGCTAAACTATTAGAGATACAGGCGTGGTTCCTAAACAAAAGTTGTTCAGTATGATAGGCCGCTTCTTTTCACAAGGACATTGAGGATCTGGAGTACCTTATGTAGACCACCAGATGTATCATCAGGAGCCCAGCTAAACTATTAGAGATACATGCATGGTTCCATAACAAAAATTGTTCAGTATGATGGGCCGCTTCTTTTCACAAGGACATTGAGGGTCTGGAGTACCTTAAGTAGACAACCAGGTGTACCATCAGGATCCCAGCTAAACTATTAGAGATACAGGCATGGTTTTAAAACAAAAGTTGTTCAGTATGATGGGCTGCTTCTTTTCACAAGGGCATTGAGCATCTGGAGTACCTTATGTAGACCACCAGGTGTACGATCAGAAGCCCACTTAAACTATTCGAGATACAGAAATGGTTCCAAAACAAAAATTTCTCAGTATGATGGGCCGCTTCTTTTCACAAGGACATTGAGGATCTGGAGTACCTTATGTAGACCACCAGGTGTACCATCAGGAGCCCACCTAAACCTGAACCTGTTTCTAAAAAAACTATCTAACGCGGACGAAGTCGCGGGTAAAAACTAGTATACAATAATTCGTATAACAAAGAAGCATATAAAAAAGACCCGCATCACCACAGAATAAAACTTAATCGAACAGATGCGCCTTTCCTTAAAATTAAACAATACTTCCGGACACAATGCATAGATAATGTCCGAACTTTGCAATATAAAATCATGGAAACTCTGCAACTTTCGCAATTGGATGAAAAATTCATTTAATATCCCTGGGACGGTCAGGTGGAGAACAAGTTCGATATGTAAATTTACTTGGATTAAAAAGATTATACTTTTTCCATTGATAGGCATGCATAAACGTAGTATCAAATGTTTTTATTCTCTATTCAACATATAGATGGCACCACCAGCGACACAAATTACAACCATGAAATTAAAACTATTTGTTGATGTACTATGGTTTATTTTGGGCTAATAACAATTTTCATAATAGGAAGATAAGAAATTGAAAACATGTTGGCGGCGGTCAGGGATTGAACCTTCTTATTTCCATTTGTTTATATTATCTTAAACTTGATGGCAGCACTGAAATACTGCTTAGCCGGTATCTACTATTGTTTCACGAGGCACTTTAAACCTGCTAGCAATATATAATTGTTATATCATCGTTCAATGAGGTATATCTTTCTTTTTAGCAGGAAAAGTCACGATGTGTTATTTAAATCGTCTTCTTTTCTAAATTTATTTATAATTAACCTGAGAGATCACACTACTGGGCAAATGCCTCATGGTCTTCCATTTATTCCGATCCAGTGCCAAAGTCGTACATTCCTTTATTTTTAGAAAATATCCTATCCTACCAATATTATAAATGAGAAAGTTTGTATATTTGTTACTTCTTCACGCAAAAACTACTGAATCGATTGTAATTAAATTTGGCACACATATAAGGTAACATGGATTAACACATAGGTTAGTTATTATCACCACTTATGCAGGCAACGCCGCAAGTAACAGCTAATAACTAAATATATCCAAAACCAACAGCTTAGATTCGTTCTAATATTAAAAATGGCAGCAGCATCGCCTCATAAAATCCTATCAAAATTATTTATAGCGTTTGAAAACAGATGGACTTTTCGGCGTCACGTTCGAAAGCCTCAATCGGGATGAAATATTCAGCCGCTGACGTGCAGGTGGCGCGGTAATGCGCCATTGCGGTGCCTTCTTTATGCATGAGCGTTCTTGTGATTCGGAAGGCACGTCGCGGATGGATATTTACTCGCCAAATAATATTTTTTGATATAAAACAGCTGTCATTAGATTCTTATCTTGAAAGGGTGTTTTTTTTGTTGGAACAACTCTTTCTTTCATTTATTTTATGATTACTCTCACACTGCAATGTTTTTCTGTACTTTCTCCTCGACCCAAAGGTTGTCTGGGAGATATCGATTTTAGTGATAAGGCCGCCTTTGCGTATATTACATACATAAATCACGCCTATATCCCTTACGGGGTAGGCAGAGCGTTAACGGCCGTTCAACGGATATTAACACCACGTCTGACAAAAGTTTGAGGGTCAATAAGATAACTGTGTATCACCATAGTGACAGGTTGTCAGCCCGTCGCCTAAAATTGCAATACACACCCTCGAGTCCCTTAGTCGCCTCTTACGACACCAATGGGTAAGAAATAGGGTGATGCTATTCTAAGCCGGCATCACACGGCACTCTAAGCCGGCATCACACGGCACTTTGCGTATATTAGCTTTGCATTTTCCTGTTTTGTTCATGTTATTTTTGTGCAATAAAATGTTTTTTTTCCTTACATACTCCTTCTTAGATATTTTAGAAGACATCCCATTTGGTAAAAGAAGTCTTTCCCTGCTTGAATTTGTCCAGAATTATACGGAGTGTAAGGGGCAGCCCTTCGAATACTTATAGGGTGAATGCAGACCATGAAAATGAACAACTTCCCGTAGGAAAATTCAAGAAACGCCAATTTTTTATGCTTTCCTTTTTTTTGCAGTCAGCTGAACTTGATTTCGAATGTGAAGCCAAATCTTTGTCGTTCCTGACATATGTTTCTAGGGAAAATTTGTTCAGTTTCATGGTGTACATGCACCCTATTAGTATTCTGAGGGTTGTCCCTTACACCCTGTATACAACTTTAAATTAAACAAACCTATTGTTAATTAGACTCGCTATTTGACAAAAAAAAATGTTTTTTCCCGTAGAATTGATGTTATGTCCCGATTCCACGTGATTAAAACGCCTTATTACAAATAGCACTGTCACTTTCGATTGAATAATTTCAAAAAAGGATAGCAGATGTAATAGAATATTTTATCCATGTCATGTCTTAAATAGTTTATGATTTCTGTGCCATTTTGCAAATTTCCTTTTAAGTTTGAACGCAGAATCACTTTGACAGATACCGCGTAAAACCATAGACAGTCTTTTAAGGAAATGATGAAAAAAATTATAAATTGCGGACAGATCTATCTTATATCGATATAACAAAGATTTCGATTCCTACCTTTCTTTTCCGTGTAAGTCGCTTAGATATCTTGCTACCAAACTATTTTCGTAGTTTGGCGAGAAGTTTAAAGTAAATTATTGTAATATCTGTAAGTACTCAATAAATAAATAAATATGCAATCTAGCAATACATATCAAAATACAAGTTTTGAGAGCGCAAGTTGCTGGTCAAATACCTATAGAAGGCTATGGCTACCTATAGAAGTGCGTGTGCGCATCTTGCGATAGTGTGACCCGGCTTGCTCTCCGATTTATCCGGTCTGAGAGTCATGTGCGGCAAAACTACATAGAACTCTGATCTGACCATTGAGGATGCAGGGGATACAGTGCGAACTAGATTTTTAAACCAGTTTTATTTAAACAATAACAGCCATTAAATTTTGATAAAATATATGTTTCTGTCGAGGACGTAACACATGACAATTACCTATCAGTTACACAATTTGCCAAACTTTACTTGATAAAAAAAAACTTACTTTGTGATTATGTCTACAGTTTTAAAGTTATTACAAAAAATATATATACTTTATTTTCGATACATACCTTTTTTAGTAAAAATTCCTAAATTAGAAATTGCAACGGCATTTCTCTAGTTTCTATGTCAAAAAAACTGTAAAATCTTGCCTAAATTTGAGCGCAAATTGATTGGCTGTTTCTCTCTGGCGCAGCGTTAATGAAATTTACAAAGTTTTCAGGTGAATTATTATTTGCCCCTGTCGTGGCTGCTAATGCATGTGTGTAGACAATGTGTAATAATAATGCAAAATAGTTTTCCTGCAGCAGTAACAAATTAATTTTCATAATAAAATCAGTTTAAGCAATGATGAGTATAATAATGAACTTAGCTCACAATAATGTTTTTTCTAAGTCAAACTTTGAAACTAACAATGCCATTATTTTATTTCTATGTATGAAAATATAAACTTTTCTTTTTATCTCTCTTTATCTTTAAATTGGTTATCCACTGTCTTAAAAGTTATATGCAGCTATTTAGACGGCCACTTCAAAGCTCTTCTTAAAATGGTCGATTACAGGCTATAGTCGTCTAAAGTTCACCAGAATGATTTATTCGTTTGAAAACATTTAGTTCATTTGATCGCTAAACATTGCCTCTTTGCGTCTTGCCCCGTGGCACTCATAGATAAGGTAAGCAGCAATGTATTTCATATAATTTAAAAATCATATTAAGTTTATCTGACCTTTGCCGGCAGCTATAGATAAGCTAAGATCGTAAATAAGAGGGATCCTGATATACCTATGTCTAAATTATAAATATGTCGCATAATAATAACAAAATAAGGAATTCGAACGAAGCCGGAATAACGCAAATTTGTGACTTGATTCTGAAATTCCTAGGATTATGCCGAATTCCTAAAGTGGTTTAGGAAGATGTCAAAACGAGGTCTAAGAGATACTTTTTTCAAATTAAGCGTCGTCATGACTATTTCTGTGTTGACTTTAGTAAAAATAATAACTTATTAAATAATTATATTATTAAATATGTTTTACAAATCTTGAAGAAAATAAAACTTTACATTAGTATATTAATATTTTTAGAAGTTTTAGAAGATTTTCAAAAGGCGAAGGAAATCAACCCATCTGGATCCTAGGTGCCTATAATTTACTATTAACTCCAATTTAGGAATAAATTCGTAGGATATATCTCAAGAAAATTTAAATGAACGTATTATTTCCTTCATAATTGATTGTTTCTTTATTTTTTATTTTTTTTATTTTATTTAACTGTTTATTGTACACAAGATAAAACACAGAACAATTACATTAAAGAAAAACAACACAACAGGTACTACTTATTTCTTAAAAGAAATCTCTTCCAGCAGTCCTACGGTAGAGAGATAGCATAAGGTGAGGCTGATAAATCGTGCACAATTTAATTAATAAATATAGTAAAACACCAGGACTCATCGAATCGTTGAAGACTCGCTGTCCCACGCGAAAAGAGAGATAGACAAATAAAAAAATTATTTAATATACTAATATATATCTATATTATATATACCTAACACTAATAATACATATATATATATATATAAATACGACTAATACGAACTAATTAGACAGTGAAAGGTAATGCTCTTTTACTCTTTTCTTGAAAACTGAGAGTGAAGGGCTGTCACGTACTGTGTGCGGGAGGGAGTTCCACAATCTGGCTGCATGCACAGTGAAAGAATAACTGTAGAAGTCGGAGTGGTGGATCGGAATTGAAAGAATAGACCTTACATGTGAGCGACAAGGCTTGTCCTGTGGTCGGGAAAAATTAAAACGTTCTTGAAGGTAAGAAGGAGAAGTAGGGCTGTGAAGAATATTGAAAAGACAAGAAAGCACATGAGCATTTCTGCGAAGTCGGATAGGAAGCCACTTGAGTTGGGAACGAAACTGCGAGACGTGGTCGTACTTGCGTAAGCCGAAGATAAATCTAATGCACAGGTTTTGGAGACGCTCGAGTTTATTCAACAACTCTTCAGTGGCATCTAGGCAACAAGTGTCAGCGTAATCAAAAAGGGGGAAAAGAAGTGTTTGCGCGAGAGTGATTTTAGTTTTCAGAGGAAGGAAATTTTGGAGGCGCTTCAGCGAGTGAAATGAATAAAACACTTTCTTACTCACGTCATTTATCTGAGAAGTCCAACTAAGGTTGTGGTCCAGTAGCACACCCAGGTTCTTAGCAGTCTTGGTATAGGCAATCGGTGTTCCATTATAAGTGACAGTTGGGATACTAGTTTGATCGAATTGCCTACACATGTACGAGCTACCTATCTTTTTATGGTTATTTCTTGTTTCTTTGTTAAGAAACAAGAAATAACCATAAAAAAGAACTCACAAATAGTCTTAATGACATAAGATTGTAAAAAAACACTTTTGAACTTAATCTTGCCATATTGCTAAACCAATCTAGAATTTATGGATTGGTTTAGAAAGATGGTAGAATGATGTCTACGATTTTGCTATATTGCGGCAAATTTCTAGGATTTTATCCGTATTCCTAATTCTGCCATATTACTGCGACAGATATATAGTATAAGTAAGATTTATATCTTGTTAAAGTGTATGTCAATGGGTCATTATAAGCCGATGGTGTCCGGTTTATAGCTTGAGAATAGTCACTTATAGATATGGCGTTGGTGTAAATTAAAGCTATTATTATTGCCGTGTGATGCCGGCTTAGAATAGCAGTACCCCGTTTATTTTGCGCATGTGTCGTAATAGGATACTAAGGGAATCGAGGGTTTAATGTGTATTAATTTTGGGCAACAAGCAGACATCCTGTCAGAAAAACGAGAAACGGCCCTCAAATGTTCTGACTACCTTGGCCTTTGGTACTACATTGGCCTTTAATGCTCTGACTATCCCGCAATGTATAAAGACGTGATATGTGTGTGTCTCCACAGGTCCCGGATTCAATCCCGGCTAATGCTAACATTTTTTCAATTACTTATTTTAATTTATGAAAATTGGATTATAGTCCGATACGGCTAGCATTATTTGAGGGAATAACTTACAAAAATTCTAGGTTTCATTTACTTATTTTAATTTATGAAAATTGGATTATAGTCCGATACGGCTAGCATTATTTGAGGGAATAACTTACAAAAATTCTAGGTTTCATTTACCATGACGTAATGTGTGTTTATATACACATATTAAATTTTGTGTTATTTTTAACGTTTGCGTAAATTTTCGATTCAATGCAAGGTAGCTCGTGTATTCAATAATTTTTTTTGTGAATAATTGAATTAATATTATTAAATTTTACGCTCCGCCTACCCCGCAAGAGATTATAGGCATGATATGTGTGTGTGTTGTCTATGTGACAGTTTACACAGCGCACAAACCCAGTTTGAGTCGTTTTTATCCACTGCTAACGAAAGTATGTTAGCGTATACCTAAAATTACTCAAAATAATTAATTAGTTCGGCCATTGGTCTAGAAACTTAAGTCAAAATTAAACGACTTTTAAAAAATTTAAACATGGAAGCTAGCCATACTGGGCTTCAAAATGACAACTTGCGTTACTTTCAAATACATAATCCAAAATCCTCCGTGTTACAAAACGTACGTTTTTTCAACACTATCGCAACATCGTGTGGCTTAATGCTGTTCATAAAAATAAGTCTTTATCTGTTGTTGACTCAACCGCCTAACCAACAAAATAATCATTTGATTCAAAACAACCTGCTTATATCTGTTTTTCGGTAGCACATTAACTTGTATGGCGTGTCAATAAAGTTGTATGAGTTATTGAATTTGAAGTTGTTGCATAATCCGATACAAGGTGAAGAAGCCAATAATCGTATGGTAATGACAGTATTCGCTTTTAGCATGATTTCACGGTTTTTATGACGCCTTGGTAGTCTATGCGCTAAATTCTGTATTGGATATGATTATATTAGAATTCTAAGGTAGGTGCGTTGACTATCAATTTAAACATAGATTTAGATGATCATTATGATTCAAAGGCATAAATATCATTCATTATCCATGAACAAAATGTTAATACATCGATCCCCTACCTGCATAATTGTATACAGGGTGTAAGGGACATCCCTCCGAATACTTATAGGGTGCATGCAGACCATGAAACTGAACAACTTTCCACTAGAAACATAATATGTCAGAAAACGACAAAAAAATTGAAGACCCACACAAAATTGCAATCAGCTGACTGCATTTACTACGGGGAGTAATTTTTTTTTACGTTTCCGGAAATATTATCTTATGTAAAGTTGTTCAGTTCCATGGTCTGAATGCACTCTACCAGTATTCGGAGGGCTATCTCTTACACCCTGTATATCCCTAAAGCTTTACGGTGTTATAACACAAAAGTAAGACGCGCGTTTAGAGTGTTTAAATCATTTCCCCATACGATTTGACATTGTCAAACACCTGAAATCGTGTCTATCTTTTGTTGGATTAAAACGGTAACCTAAAAATTTTAAAAGCTGTAGAATCTTCCCTTCGAAGTCTGCGTTTAAAGTCAATCAAATACCGATATCTAATAGGTGCATTATTATCTATATCTATATTTGTATAATTTACTAATGCGCCTATCATAATATTTTTATTCACACGTGCATCAGAATGTATGGCACAGAGAATGTACGGAAAAAAATATGAAATTCTCCCGATCTCAAATTAAAAGAGAAAACAGTTAGTCCGGTACAGCTGGCATAATTTGAGGGTATTTTTCGTACGATTGAGTTATGTGTGTCTGTAAATAACATATTTAATTTTTTGGCATTTTTACGTTTGCGCTAATTATTTACGATTCAATCTATGTTAGATCATTTATGAAATGAAATTTTTAAATGTCTATAATTAAACAAATGTTTAAAATATACAACGACCTCCGACCAGAATAACCGATGACTTAAAAATGCAACTAGATGGCGAAAATGAGAGATCGTGCCCTATGGCGTACCCAGGGCGAGGCCTATGTCCAGCAGTGGACTGCAATAGGCTTATGTATGTATTATAAAATATACCAGTATGGTCTATGTGACAGTTAACACAGTGTAAATATCCAGTTTGAGATACTTTTATCCACTGCAAACGAAAGTATGTTAGCATATACCTAAAATGACACAAAAAAAAATGGATTTAGCCAATGGTCTGATAAGAATAAACCAAAAATAGACAACATTGATATTTTTTTAACATTAAAAGCTAGCCATACCGGGCTCAAATATATTGCCACGTTTCGTTGTTGATATAATGGGCCCTTTTATGCTTTTTATTGCCGTGTGATGCCGGCTTAGAATAGCATCACCCCATTTCTTTTCCGTGGGAGCCGTAAGAGGAGACTAAGGGACTTGGGGGTGTGTATTGCAATTTTTAGCGATAGGCTGACAACCTGTCACTATGGCGATACACAATTTTCATAATGATCCTCAAATATATGTCATACGTGGCGTAAATGTCCGTTTTTGCATCAATTTACGCTCTGCCTACCCTGCAAGAGATAAAAGGCGTGCTATGTGTATGTGTAGGTATGTATGTTTACTATACGTTGATCAATAAGATCACTTTTTTTATAAATTGTGAATTGATTCCAAATCTCTTTGAGGAAATACTTAATAAGACTGTGCATTAGTTGAAAACTTAAATAAATTAAGAAAATTTCAAGGTTGGCTTTAAAAGGTCAAGTGTTTACTTGATGAGTTGAAGGTTGTTACGAATTAAAATTTTATGTTTCTGAACCAGATAATGGCTAATTAGGTTATATTAGTTGATATTTAAAATTGTCCGAAAATATGGCCGTACTCCCACCTGTCGTCCGTCCCTGCGTGGTTTTAACGCACCGTAACGCATGCGTCTGTCAGACGAATGGATATTGCGAATTCCGATCTTATTCCCGTACAAATACGTCAGTCGACAGAGAGTTGACAGACGCATCGCAATTTCCTTTCATCTGACACACGTTACGGTGCGTTAAAAATTCGCAAGTCGGAGAACCGCCCAAATTAATAATTAACCGTAAATGCTAACAATTTCACGTGTGATGCCGGCTTACAATAGCATCACCCCATTTCTTTCCCGTGGGTGTCGTAAGAAGTGACTTAGGGACTCAAGGGTGTGTATTGTAATTTTAGGCGATGGGCTGACAACCTGTCGCTATGGCGATACTCAATTTTCAAAATTACCCTCAAATGTTTGTCAGACGTGGCGTAAATAACAGTTTTTTAAGGCCGTTTATAATTTGCCTACCGCGCAAGGGATTCTAGGCATGATATATGTATGTATGTACCTATGTAAAATTTAACAAGTTTATATACGGGGTGTAGGGGAGACGGTGTACCGAAACAACTATTTCAATGGAGACCATGTTGATTAACTGGAAAAAATTTGACCTCCCATACAAAATTCCCGATCAGCTGATTAACCTACTACAGAAATTAAAAAAAAAACGTTTCCTTACATAGGCACCATAATAAAAGTTGTTGAGTTTCATGGTCTGATCATGCTTGTAAAGTGTTCGGTACACCGTCCCTTACACCCTGTATAAAAAAAGTTCTTTCGCGACGAAGTCAAATTGTAGGCGGTTGAATCGCTTACGACCGACACTCGTCTGCGTAGGCGAATCCCATACTATGACGGACTGACGGATGCGTCTGTCAAACATCTTGGTCAAATCGCATGGGTCATAGTGTGTACCTTAGTATTTAGTAATTTTTTGTATGAAAACTTTGAGATTTCCTTTTGTCTGACATACGGATGCATCAAAATACTTATAGTGGGAGAACCGACGTATAGTTCAGTCGTCGGATTTATTAAGGCGAGTGTAGCCGTCAATGACCTCGACAGTGGCGCCACTTCAAAAAAAAAAGTTATCTCTTTATACAAAAAATCTATCAGAATATCCGTTGCCCAAGTTTTTAGTATTATATTACCTCTTAAGTATAATTCGAACCTGCAAACTCAATGAAATATTCGCTGCAATTAAAGTTACGGAAAAAAGTACCTTAAAACGGCCACTTTTGGTAATAATATCAATGAAATATTCGCTGCAATTAAAGTTATGTAAAAAAGTACCTTAAAACGGCCATTTTTGGTAATAATTGCAATAACTTTAATTACAGCGAATATTTCATTTGGTTTTCAGGTTCTTATTTTATTTAAGGATAATACTAAAACTTGGGTAACGGATATTCTGATAGATTGTTTGTATAAAGATAGAACTTAATTGTTGTGAAGTGGCGCCACTGGCGAGGTCATTGACGGGTACACACGCCTTAAGATTGTCAATGACTAATTGAGCGAAAGTAACTACTCGAAATTGATTTCCATTCCTTACATTTTATTCCATTGTGCATTAAACGCGCAATAGTAATTTTAAATTATTTTAAAAACGTCATTTGAAACTAGAAGATCAATTGACAGGAAGGGAACCAGTTTGGATCAGGTTGTCGGATGGTTCCGCATAATAAACATATGCACAGACTACTAATGAAGATTTATAGATAAGATGTTAAGTGTTAAAAATATACAGAGTGCAAATACTTTAAGGCGAGTGTAGCCGTCAACGACCTCGACGGTGGCGCCACTTCACAAAAAAAAGTTTTCTCTCTATACAAACAATATATCAGAATGTCCGATGACCAAGTTGTTTGTATTATCCTTATCTTAAATTAGAACCTGCAAACTCAATAAAATATTCGCTGTACTAAAAGTTATGGCAATTAATACCAAAAGTGGCCGTTTTTAGGCACTTTTTTCAATAACTTCAATTGCAGCAAATATTTTATTGGGTTTGCAGTTTCAAATTTTACTTTAGGAAAATACTAAAAACTTGGTCCTTGGAAATATCCAATGGTGATTGATTGTTTGTACAAAGAGAAAACTATTTTTTGTGAAGTGGCGCCACCGTCGAAGTCGTTAACGGCTACACTCGCCTTAAGGGTCGAAACTACCCATGAATTTTCCTCCCATACAAAAATGTACCAGCCAACCGAGTCAGTTGGTATTTGCGGTCTATTTTTTTATTTAAATATGTCATCCTACGCTCCACGGGGAAAGTGGTTCAGTTTCATGGGGTATTTCGCCCGGTTAAATATATCCCCCGGCCCGCAAATTGTAATCCAAAGGGTGAACCAGCTACTGAAACTGACCAACTTTCCCGAGGACTATAGGGAGAAAATAAAAAAAAATAAGTTTACCATACGAAATTACTCGGTGAGCTTACAGCGGCTTTACCTGTACCTAATATTATATATTGGATATGAAAGATCCAAAAGATATTTACCTACTTTCCGTAAATAAAAAGTGAAGATCATATAAGTTCGTATTTGTATGATTGTTGACTCCTGTCCTGAATTTATTTGCAGGGTTGCATTTCTAATAGATTACCAAAAATATATCAAACAATTTCAAAGTTTACGACACGACAAGGTCTGGTACTTTTTTTTATTAATGATGGGTTTGCTCTTGACTCTAGTCTAGGTCATAGGACAGAGAAGATGGAGTGAGCTCACCCAGAAGAAGCCTGTTCAGGCACTGGCACTCCCACACCCTGACGGAACGCAGCAAGCTACTTGGTGTCAGACTTCGGTGGGATGGTGGTCGCGAGCCAGGCGGCCCCTTACGGAGCCTTCCACCGCGCACGTGGGATCGTTCAGCCGGACTTATCACAGGCAAGCCTGTGTTCCGTTGCCCGGGGTGGACCGCTAGGAGGTAGATCCCATACCACCCCAAAGTAACTTTATTGGTCCCAGTTTGACTAATAAAGTAATAAAAAGGAAACTTTTTTGTGAAATGCGCCACTGTCGAGGCTGTTCACGAGTACACTCGCCATAATAATTACATTACACTTTTCACCACGGGAAAAACAAAGTTCATACGGATAGCAGCGGTTTAGCTAATTTTCTAAAATTATACAGGGTGTAAGGGCAGCCCTCCGAATACTTATAGGGCGCAGTCGGATCATGAAACTGAACAACATTTCATAAAAAAATATTTTAGGCTACGTTAAAAAATAATTGACTTTCCATAATAAATGCAGTCTGATCGTGATTTTAAATGGGAGGTCGAATATTTTTTGTCGTTTCCTGACATATGTTCCTAGGGTAAAGTTGTTCAGTGTCATGGTCTGCAGCGGTTGCTCGGTAGGCTGATAGACTGAGCTATGCGCGTTGGCGGATATTGCGTTACTTTATTGCACGTGAACTTGCAATTTTGCGTTCTTTTCCTGACTCACTCGTTGAGATGACGTTGCGATTGTTGTGACATAGCAGAAGCCCCAGATGAATCCAATAAGAGTCGCAATACATCTTCAACAGATATTGCAAATTAGCTCTTACATTACGCCTACGTCCCTTACGCCCATAAGTGTAGAGTAACTCTACACTTATGGGCGTAAGGACAGCCCTTAGTTATAGGGTGCATTCAGACCATGAAACCGATCTATTTTCCGAATGACCCTCAAATGTTTGTCAAACGTGGCGTAAATATCCGTTATTTTTAGCGGCCGTTTATGCTCTGCCTACCCCGCAAGGGATTATAGGCGTGATATACATGGTGTAAATAAATGAACTGTAAATATTTTAAGGGGTGATAGATGGGAAGCCGGTTAATAACGATTTTAACCAGGTGGTTATTAACGGCTTTTTTGGTTATTAACGGTTAATAACCAGTCAGACTGGGTTACTACGGTTATTTTCATATATTTTTTCATTGTATGAAGTTTTTAATAATATTTTTGAAAGCAGTTGGTTAGGTGTATAATTAATTATATTTGTTTTCAGTTAAATATTTTTAGTCTACAAGTAAAAGGTACATTTAGTTCGTTCACACGTTGTTTAGGTACTCCGTAAGGGATGTAGGCGTGACTATAGGTGTACCTAGTGCCTGATCGACCGAGATCTAGCTCAGTAGACTATCATGAGAAGTAAAAGAAGCGATGGTAGGTAGGTAGGTAGTTCAATATCATGTAATGCAACGTTGCCACGTCGTCGTCTCGTCACCCGCCCCGCTTGCTTCTTTACTAAAGGAAAGAGCAAAAGAGTCGACGTAAGTAGTTTTCCGCCTACCCGCTGCTTCGTGCTTAGTAGTGGAGATTTCCTAGGTACCCTACGCTACGTGGCCGTCGTCTTCGAGATCGAGACGATAGACGATCACTGGGGGGGCGGTGCGTGGGTGCGTGTGCGTCAAATAATCAAAAGACGCCGCCGCCACCGCAACATCAATGACTCGTCGCTATTGGTTCGATATCGAAAATACCTTCCTATCTATTGCAGTAAAAAAATATCAAAATGTGTTTTAAATGTACCTAGTGTTACTATATACCTACAGTTACTAAATACGTATGAGCACCTACATCTTTAGAATAAAATTGGTATTGTTTTCAAGCAAAAATGAAAAACTCGAACATTTATCTCTGTTACTTTCTCTAAATGCTTCTAAGGGAGTATCCGAGCAACATTTCAGTATTATAATGTGACCGATAACAATCATCTACGCATAACAAACTTAAAAACTCAATATTTTGCTTCTCCGTTTCAATACCGCACTCGGTTAAATAACCATAGTTAACGGGTTAAGTATTGGTAGCTAACGGCGAATTTAGTTAAATAACGGTAGTTAACCGTTAATTTACATCAATTAATTTACAATAGGGTGAACCAGTTCGTGAAACTAACATCTTTCTCCAAGGAACTGAAGGATGCGTTCACAAGACGCGTTTTGTCTCTGTTATTTGGATGTCCCCTTAAAAAACTACATAATATTTGTAAACCTACACATAACAATACTGTACATTTTTATTTTTACCTCATTCAACCTCAACCCCGTCAAAAAACAAGATAGCGACAGCTTAAGCCTGTGTTGCCAACCAATATACTCATTATTTCGCTCGCAAAAATTCAAAATTTAAAGAGTCAATGATCTGTGGAAGGTATTGTGGTTAAATTTGCACTCATAATGCTATATTATTTATGAAATATTGTTAAATTATGTAGGATCCAGGGAATGGGCAGCAGCGTTGTCTGCTTTTCTTAAACTTTGCACTGCGCTCTCCAATCCACCTGCCCAGCATGGTGAGTATGGCAAATACCTCCCTAATAGGTGTAGGGTAGGCACATGTTCAGTGTACTGTTGTGGCTGTTATAGTAGAATGTAGGTAGGTACTTAACTAATCAGACACAACAATTTTCATAATAAATATATTTTTGACCTGGCAACACAATACCTTTCCACACCATGACAGACAAAATAAAACATGTCTCTTAGCTGTTAATTTATCAGAATATTGTGCGGTTTAAGTGAATTGTTTGGTATAGTCAGAGAAAAAAATACTTGAGTATTTAATACTTGTTTAAAATACTTTCTACTACTTACTACGAGTTTACTTGTAAGAAATACTTGTTTAAAGCTTTTAGGTCTGACTCTATCAAGTACCATTCCTAAACATTTTCACCATTATTTTATACTTGAAGCAGGCGCATTGGTAAGTGCAGTGTGAAATTTTAAACTCATAGCACAGAATAATAACTAGTAATTAGCGTTACTCATAGGAAGCTTCTTTTTCCCCCAGACCAGTAATTGAAATGAATGAAGCTGTATGAATGCTTCGAATGTTTCATGGCGCTGACTGTACCAAAACCTTTTTGTATGTTCATCTGAACATCATTGTTTTATGTTGCAATAATTGCTGATTCATTGGGGTTCGACTCTTTTTATAAATGACTCTTTACAAGTCTTTGCCGTGGTTCTGTTCTTTCTTTTCAACGTCAAGAAACTTCAAGCATCAGTTAAAAATCTTGAAACCATTTTTAAGCGGAATCGGAAAACTAAAATATATTTGTCACTTCTTGCTGAAATTCTTAGCCACAAAATTTTCCAGTCATTCTGTTACATCATTGCTCAAAACAGGGAAATATATCACAGAAAATTTTAAACCAATTATTTTTTCTAATCATAACAGAAACTTGTTCTAAATCCTTTGATTATAACCATATAGAACCCAACAAACCGGACAAGCCAGACGAATATCTCTTGCGAAGAACCTAAAGAAGATCCAATAGTTAAGACACAGTAAAGAAAAGAGCAGTAAGTCGTGATGAAATTACATACTTATCTTTAATTATATGAAACTGGTAACTGAAGGTACCTACCTTAAGTTAGCAATCGATATGAACCGGAGGAATACTTGCAGTCATTGTTATTTTGTATCTAATTGTTGTGTGATTAAGGTGTAGTATTGCATCACCACACCTTTTGCCACATTTTGTGTGTCTAAACACATCTGTGTAGAATATCTAGAATTATGTTTTAATGATGAACTGTCTTGTAAGGTTTTGTGTATAGAACAAAAATAATACCAAAAATGCAACTATTTCTAGTTTATATCAGCTTTCACTACTTAGTTAGACAATGAAATGTCTTGAACTTTGTCATTGACGATCTGCCCAGTGCCATTCTACATGCAACGTCAGATTGAATTTACGTATGTATGCATATCAACCGTTTCCTCTGTCTACTGTGTTGAAGATGTTCTCAGTTCAAATGTCACCGCGCGTCCTTGCTGCGCACGCGCTGCTATAAATACCTTCTCCACTCCGAGGAAGGCATCAGTCGCTCGATCGTCTCCAAAGTTCCAGGACATCCAAAAACCTTACCCTTCCAAAAATGAAATCGGTACGTGTGTGCAAAGTGATTGATTTTGAATTGGTGAAAAAAAAATGTTTACCATCGATTACAAATCGTAATTTGTTATCCTATGGATCATTTTTTACTAGATCTAAAATTTGTTTTCGTCTAATAACTTTGATTGAAATGTCACTTAAATCAAGTACTGAGTTTATACCGAACTGGTACTATTTTCTGTGAAAAAAAGTAGTTCCAAAGTCGTCATCGAAACTTGACACTGGCGAAATCATAAAGAAATCGCCATAAAATCAAGAAATTGAATAGTTCTCAGATTCCATACCTAGTTTAAATGATAAGTATTTGAATCTAGCAAAGTTTTATTTCCAAGTAGATAAAAAATTAATACTTTGTGAAGGTTATTCTTTAATGTGTCAAGTACCTATTAGTCAGAACTGTTACACTGCTACAAGACCTACTTTAGTATTTCATGCGTGACTTATTTTGCCGCTCTGGATTTGGGAGAAAACCTCAAAGCTTATTGCAGATAGCGCCAGGCGTGATTGTGCTTAACCAATAAGATGTCGCTCTTCTTGTCATTGACACGTTTTCGACCAATAACCATTTAGTTCCCAGTTTTTCTCCCTGATCTTTTTCTTTTTTACAATTCACACAGCGCCATTTAGCCCCAAACTAAGCAAACTTGTACTATGGTAACTAGACAGCTCATATACTTTCTTTTTGTAAATAAATAAATATTAGGTATACATAGAAAACACCCAGATGAAATACAAAATATCTGAAAATGACTTAACAAATAGTTGTTATGTAGGAGAAAGTTGTTCAGTTTTATGGTCCGAATGCACCCTATGAGTATTCAGAGGGCTGTCCCTGACATCCTGATTCCTGTATGTTATTATATGACTGGCCCGATGGCGTAGCGGATAGTAACCCTGCATGCTACGCCAAGGGTCGTGGGTTCAAGTCATTTTCAGATATTTGTGTTTAGTCCGGGTGTTTCTAAGTTTGATATTTTTTTATTTAGAGGTACAAAAAAGTTTATATGTAATATTATAATATCAGCTATCTGGTTCCCATAGTACAAGCTTTGCTTAGTTTGGGGCTAGGGCGAGGTGAATTTACTAAGATTTCTTAATTTATATCAATGCTTTATTTATTTTAATTTATGCAATAACTTGACATGGGCGGACTTAATTCCGAGGGCATTATCTACCAGTCTACCTTAGGGCATGTGGAAATGGAAAATGCAAAATAAACGCAATAGTGAACCTGAATCTATACACTAAAATACTATAACGCACATAATTATTTAGACTTTATGCCGTGTGATGCCGGCTTAGAATTTGCCGTGTGATGCCGGCTTAGAATAGCATCACCCCATATCTTTCCCGTGGGAGTCGTAAGAGGCGATTAAGGGACTCGAGGGTCTGTATTGCAATTTTAGGCGATGGACTGACAACCTGTCACTATAGCGATACACAATATTCCGAATAACCCTCAAACATTTGTCAGACGTGGTGTAAATGTCCGTTTCTTGCGGCTGTTTACGCTCTGCCTACCCCGCAAGGGATTATAGGCGTGATATGTATATATATATTATGCCTGACCTGTCATTAATGTGTTCATCTGTCAACAGTTCATCGTGTTCGCCCTGATCGTGGCTGCGGCTGTCGCCGCGCCCGCCGGCGGCCCTGACGCCGACGCGCAGGTTCTCCGTTACGACAGCGAAAACATCGGAGTCGACGGATTCAAATACATGTAAGTTAAACGTATAGTTTAAACTTGCAATAGTCGGCACTTGGTGAAACTCCATTGTTATGATTTTGATTCAAACACTTGTACTCGTTTCACTTAATTTATAAGTACTTATTAAAACTTTATAATAGACGTACCTAGTATAGGTAGAAAAATATTAAACCTCCCCATTTATGGGTAATCTCCCCTCGGTAGGCAACCCGAAATTTATTTATTTTCCTACCGTCACAGTTATTTTTTACATTTTAACATTAACGATTATTGCACTATCATCAATGTATCGAGCTGTTTTCGATGTATTTTAATTGTTTATTTTAGTACGTAAAGTGTAATTGCCCCCTGAAGATGCTTATTTAAGCGAAACCGGTTGGGACGAAAATAAATTAAGTGAAACGAGTACAAGTGTTTGAATCAAAATCATAAGTTAAATGTGTATGTTCCCGTCCCAGGGTTGTTAAATGATTCTTTTATCCATCTGCGAAAGTTGCGGAGTTATATGATTTTATATTCTTTCTTCGTGTGTGACACCGAGTCGTCCAACGATACGATGGACCCTGGTGTCAGAGATTTACTACTAGTAGTAGGCCGCTGACATGGTTGTGTAACGACCACCGTCTAAGTAATCATAGACAGCCACCGGGACCGACGGCATAACGTGGCCTCCGAAGCACGGAACCATCTTGCTTTTTGGAAAATCAGGTGGTTCACCCTGCAATGTCCTAACCAGACCAGGAACGAATTCACAAAGTGATAAATATCAACTTTGTGAGTGTCCTACCGAAAATCGAACCCGGAAGCTTTGCGTCGCAGGCAGTCGCACTACCACTCATTTTATATTGTTAACGGCCGGCCTGACAAAAGTTTGAGGGTCTGCCGTCATGAGTAATCAGATAACTGTGTATCACTATAGTGACAGGTTGTCAGCCCATCGCCTAAAATTGCAATACACATTTAACCCTCGAGTCCCTTAGTCGCCTCTTTCGACACCCATGGATAAGAAATGGGGTGATGCTATTCTAAACCGTCATCACACATATTTGATAGTAAAATTGTATTTTGTATGATTTCGTTTCAGTTATGAGACTTCGAACGGTATTGCGGCCCAGGAGGAAGGTCAGGTGGTCAACCCTGGCTCCGAGAACGAAGCCATTGCCGTCCGCGGCCAGTACTCCTACACCGGCCCAGATGGCGTGGTCTACTCCGTCACCTACATCGCTGACGAGAACGGCTTCCAACCCCAGGGTGCCCACCTCCCCGTCGCCCCCCAATAAACTAGCAAAAAATCATGAATAAAACTCTAGTCCCAAACACAATACTCAACCTTACAATTTTCATGTCTATCGTTCAAGCGATTCTGTGATAAAACTCCGAACAAAATGTTGTTAATAAACATTTTTAGTAAATATTATTATGTTGTTTCATTACCAATTTGTAACAATATCTTCTTATAACTATAATGCATATTTTCAGATACAGTGCTTTAGGGAAACACAGATTTCTTTTTCTTGAAGCCAAACTTTTGTTCTACTAAAACAAAACTTACTTGTCTTAGCAACTTGTTTAATGTTCCTTGGGGAAAGTTTTTCAAAGGAACTATTTTCCTTTCGGTACCGTTCCATACTGCGTTTTCGGTATCAGTCTACTAGTAAGATTTCCTCCTGTAATTGGGAGTGATAGTTTTAAACAAAAAATTCAATTCAAGCCAATTGGGACTAAGCGCTTCCAGTCATCATTTATAATGCGCACTGCTAAAGAGTGGAACTCACTACCTGCGTCTATGTTTCCAAACGCACACAACCCTAATCTCTTCAAAGTAAGAGTGAACAGGCTTCTTCTGGGTGAGCTCGCTCCATCTTGACTATGACCTAGACTAGAGTCAATTAACACATCATTAATAAAAAATAAAAAAAAATTAAATGAACATATCAAGTTGGATTCAAAGCCACGTGTTCAGCGATCAGAACTGACCATCTTCTGTATAAAAATTAAATTGAAATAAACTGAATTGAAATTATAGAGTACGTATTCAAGTAATTGCTTCTACAAAATTTAACTTGAAAGAAATATTTCTCACTCAAACATTGGAATGTGTAAGCACAACTTTTACTCATCACAATAAAACAATTTTAAACGGATTTCAGTTGTGTGTATTTTGGATGTTACAATTCCTACGTTTCGAGCTCTTTGCAGCGCTTTTTTTCGTCATCCGTGACCACGAGCTCTGTAAATAGCTTGAAATGTAGAAATTGTAAAATCTAAAATAAACACAACTTAAATCCATTTTTCTTTTATTGTCATTCAAAAGTGATTTTTTGCCACATTTAGTCGCCATTATTTATGAAAATAATATAGAAACTGAAATGTAGCCATATGAGAAAAAAGTTTGAATAGGTTTAATAATATAAAAGTTTTTGTTACAGCAAGAAACCCGATAATGCTAGTTCTGACACCAGGGTTCATCGTGTTGTTGGACGACTCGGTGTCCCACACGAAAAGAGAGAGAGTGGCTGTGAAATATCAATCAATAAAATATACATATAAGCAGACCAATAATGAACTTAGTAATAGAGATGAAGAAATAGAAATCGCCGCGCAAATTCAAGATTTAAAACAATGTATGAAGTCGTCCCCGATTCCCGCAGCACAGCCAGTTATATCTATTGGTGATACCGTCAACAAGAAATAATTCGGTCGTTCGCCCCACCGCAAGCAGTAGCATTACTATATATCCTGCAAATTAGGTGTGATACCGGCTTAGAATAGCATCGACCCATTTCTTTCCCGTGGAAGTCGTAAGAGCCGACTAAGGGACTTGAGGGTGTGTTTTGCAATTTTAGGCGATGGGCTGACAACCAAGTCAAATAAATGACAGACGTGGCGTAAATGTCCGTTTTTTGCGGCCGTTTGCGCTCTGCCTACCCCGCAAGGGATTATAGGCGTGATATGTGTATGTATGTATGTATGTAAATAAGGAGAAATCAAGTGAAGATACGAGGAAATTAGTATAATCACCAATCAAGCCTGGAGAACTCAAGTTGCATATATTGGTAATAGACAATTTTGATTGTTACCTGTTGTATTTACCGAATAAATAAAATAAAATAAAATTAGTGGAGTAAGAGGGGTCAAAAACGGAGGAGATATTATTAGCACAGACAGAAAAAATATTTGCATACACACACACACACACACACACACACACATATCACGCCTGTAATTCCTTGCGGGGTAGGCAGAGCGTAAACGGCCGCAAAAAACGAACATTTACGCCACGTCTGACAAATATTTGAGGGTCATTGGACAAATTGTGTATCGTATCGCATTGCATGAGCTTTTAAAAATCTACAAATCTCAGAACATCTGGACTGACGGTTGAAATGACCGAAAATAATCCTGCTCGGTGTGCCCTCTAATATTTCCAAAAAGGAGAATGGGCAAAAATGTATGGAACGTGGTACCCGCCCCAATGGACGTAATTTATGTGTCACTGAAAAGGTACAAATACGTAGAATGATAACAACCAGGGCGCCAGTCTCTATTTTTTGTCCCAACAGTTTTTTTTAAATGTCTAAGTTGTGTTTGGTTTGTGTTATTTGTTAATCTATGGGTCTATTGTTATAGTACTTATATCTAATAATTACTCGCGTTTAAGGTTGTAAAAATACCTAATTCTTATTAGATAAATCCGTAGGACGCCCTGATGGACCGACGACTTGAAAAAAGTGGCCGACAGTGACTGGATGGCAAAAACGGGAGATCGGGCCTTGAGGCGCACCTTGCTCCCCCAAAGTGCGCCATAAGGCCCGATCTCCCGTTTTTGTCCAGCAGTGGACTGCAATAGGCTGAAATGATGATGATGATGAGATAAATCCATTCTTACGAACCATTTGATGTGGATCAATCGTAAGATAGATTACCGACTTTCTCAGTCCTCGTGTCAGAGTTATTGAATAATCTATAACTGATATGCCTCTTCTAACGACTACTATTCTAGCAAGGACTAACGGCTTAATGTGGCTTCCGCCGAATGGAATTATCTTGTCGTTGAAAAATCCAAAGAATATACTTTAAAGTCACATGATTACAGCCTACAATGTCCTCACTAATAAATCTAGTAGCAACAACACTAAGTTGTCCCCTGGAAGAATTGAACCCCTAGATTCCGGTTCAAGACCATGAATAAGTTATAACTTCTTTCAACTGACTAAAGTTAAGTTAAATGAAGTAAATGTGTACTTACTTCTAAAACAGCATTTTCTTGAATATATCTTGTAAATGTCCCCTGATCTGCTTAAGATGACTTATTTGATATATATAATGTTGCTTTATAGAATTAAAATCGTATAACTTCTCGTGAATAATGATATATTGTTAAAACGAAAAAGAAAAGAAAAAATTAAAAAGAAAGTAAATGAATAATGATATATTGTTAAAACGAAAAAGAAAAGAAAAAACTAAAAAAAGTACATGATAATTTTTATAAAATCTGCATTGTGTTTATCATAATATCACGAAAGGGACTAGGATTTGGGACAAGTCGCCATGGTAAATATTAGTGGTCATAATAATGACTATTAATCGCCACCACAATTATTGCTATTGGAAGGGGTACCAAATTGCCCATTCTCCTTTGCTTGAGGATTGCATTCATGAGCAAAATATTGCGAATAACTGAATATCTTCTTCCCTTTGATTTCTCCTCCACCCAAAGGCTGTCTGATAGAGATCGCGTTGAAATGACCGAAAATAATCCTGCTCGGTGTGCCCTCTAATATTTCCAAAAATTTGCTTGAGGATTGCATTCATGAGCAAAATATTGCGAATAACTGAATATCTTCTTCCCTTTGATTTCTCCTCCACCCAAAGGCTGTCTGATAGAGATCGCTTTCAGCGATAAGGCCGCCTTTGCGCATTTTTAGTTTAAGTTTTCCTGTTATTTATTTGTATTTTGAATGTGCAATAAAGTGTTTTACTTACTTTACTTGACGAAGGAAAGTACTAAGGTCAATCAGGTTCAGCCATAAATCTGGGAAGAATCTAAAGATCTTTCAGGGAGTGAGCAGTATCTTGCACTGAGGCCGCCTTACTTATTTATTTATTTAACCGTTTTTGTATACAATATAACACAAAGGACATAACATATAGATCAATACACAACAGGTCAGCTTATTTCTAAAAAGAAATCTCTTCCAGCAGACCTAGGGTAGTGAGAAGGCATAAAGTGAGGCAGTTGACGTGTACAACTTACTTAGTATAATAAAAAAATACATTTAGGCTAATAAAACAAGAATACTTAGTGCAATAAATAATATAATAATGTATCCTAAAGTATACCTAATTATATGAACTAATAAGATAATCTTACATGCTATACAATACTTCCTACCTTCCTACCTTCTAATAGGAGGACGGTCATGTCCAGCAGTGGACCGTTGTGGCTGTTTTTTTATTTATTTATTAAACTTTATTGCACAGAAAGTACAAAGGGCGGGCCTATTGCCACGCGGCATTCTCTACCGGCCAACCAAAAGATAAACGGAAAGAGTCAAAGCGGGTGCCCATACACAAAAAAAAAACGAAATATAATCGTACTTAAAGTTCGCACTAAAGGTAGGTATACATGTACGACGAAGAAGGAATAAACAAAAATACTATACTTAATAATTTAACAAAATAAAAATACATAAAATAAATACAATGGCTTTTAATGTTAGTTTAACTATGTATGTATTTATGGTGATATGGTAGCGCATGTAAACTAGTTGTGCGGCCTTGACATTCACTTTCTAAGCCTGTGAAGATGTTAAGTTATTCAATCGGTAGAACGTATTATAATATAACTTGTTAGACATGTCAATAGATAGAACATCTTGAATTCAATTTGGAACAAAAGTAGTTTTTAGATTGAGCCTTTAGAGTGATTAACTTGTCTAGCTCCGAGGCAGTGCCTTTATTTTTATTTTATTATCCCGCCCAACACAAAAATGTTATAAAAAAAGTTTTTACGACCGTTTACGCTCTGCGTACTCCGCACGAGTTAACAGCGTGATGTGTTTGAGTGCGTTGTGTTGGTGTCGTCATTTGATCGACACGTCTATTTATCTAAAGAGGCTTCTGTAGTTTGGCATAGGTCGTATTGCTAAACACCAATGCATTGCAACCTCATCAAAGCTTATTATCTAATCTTGTCAATAATCCGTCATCAGCTGCCAGTGTGAGGTGTCAGCCGATGATTTGACGGCCGATGAATTTGACTGCCTGCGACGCAAAGGTTCCGGGATCGATTCTCGGTGGGACACTCACAAAGTTGATATTTATCACTTTGTGCATTTGTTCCCGGTCTGGTTAGGACATTGCAGGGTGAACCAACTGATTGTCCGAAAAGAAATGGTGCCGTGCTTCGAAGGGCACGTGAAGCCGTCGCTCCCGGTTGCTGTCTATGATTACATAGACGGTGGTCGTAACACAACCATGTCAAAGGCCTACTAGTTGTAGTAGGCGGTTGAAAAACTCTGACACCACGGTTCATTGGACGACGGTCATTGGACGACTCGGTGTCCCACACGAAAAGAAAGAGAGTGTGTAGTGCAACAGTCTACAGAGGAATGTTATCTTTCTTCGACAAGCTCCCCTCAACCCCCATTGTGGGTGTCCTTCGAGCAACTTGGTCTTCCGTACCGGGACGAGACGGAAGACCGAGGTGCTCGAAGATGACACCAACTTCGAGCAACTTGGTCTTCCGTCTCGTTCCGACGGAAGGCCGCGCGCGTTGATCGAAGGGTGTCACATACTGTCCAAAACTGTACTCGATTATTCGTCTCTCTGTGAGTGACATGTAGCAATTTTGCATAAAATTTTATTTGATTCCATTAGGAGCGGACGCCATTTCCAACATATTCTTTCATAATTCTCCGTCTGAATTACCTACCTATGCCCGGTGCGGCTGGCATTATTTGAAGACATTTTTTACAAAAATTCTAAAGTCGCTTTTTTATGTCTGTAAAGCACATACTTATTATTACATTCTGTATAATTTTTTACCGTTATGTTTTATTGCATAAACTTTCGATTTGACGTATGTAATCAAGTTCGAAAGTATCTATATTATTCATTTTTTTTGTCTTATATTTAATTAATATTATAAAATATTCCAAATTTTTTCAATGTAACAGTTAACACAGCGTAAAATCCAGTTTTAGCCACTGCAAATAAAAGTATACATACATATATACACACATCACGCCTATTATCCCTTGCGCGGTAGGCAGAGCGTAAACGGTCGCAAAAATATACACCACGTCTGACATATATTCGAGGGTCATTCAGAAAATTGTGTATCGCCAGAGTGACAGTTATCAGCCTATCGCCTAAAATTGCAATACACACCCTCAAGTTCCTTAGTCGCCTCTTACAACCCCCACGGGAAAGAAATGGGGTGATGCTATTCTAAGCCGGCATCACACGGCACAATAAAAGTATTATGCTAGCATATACCGAAAATGACACAATATTAAATTGAGTTTGGCCAATCGTTCAGAAACTAAAAGCCACTGGGCTATACCACCTACGCATGTGAAATCCACGCCTGATAGTCTCAGAATGATTTCATATCTCAGACATTGCAAGATCTAAATACCAAATGTAATATAATATTAAATGGTAATTCATCAAATATCGCGTATAGCACATTAGTGGATCTAACAGTTTGCGCAAAGCATAAACTGACCTTTACATATTGATCTCTAACGACCTTCACCTTGTTACATAATCACTAGTGATGGGACAGTTATCTGAGTTCATTCAAATACGGTTTACGGTTAAGATATTTATTTCTCATAAAAAGAAGTATGCCAGGATCGTAGTAAGTGGAAGGAAGTAGTCTCTGCCTACCCCTCCGGGAAAGAGGCGTGATTTATGTATGTATGTAAAAAGAATTATAATTCACCCTATGAGAAATTTATATATGTTTTTTTCTTAATACTAGGGTAGTTTACCTAGCAAGAGTATTGTCGCGAACAATCGCATCTACACTTTAAACACAAACTATCACTTTTGGTAGGTAAGCATTCGTAAACTAGGTAATTATATACATTAAGAGGGTAAATATACAATAACTACTTACATTATTAGGTGGTTCTCTCACTTTTCGCCAGTCGCTGCGTATTTTTTTACGAAACGTAACGCCGCATGCGTTACGTTTCGTAAAATACGCTGTCAGGCAAAGGAAATTGCCAACTCCGATCTAATTGCCGTATAAATACGGTGCATTTATGGATGCGTACTTGACATTGACAGACGCATCGCAATTCGCAACGCACCTTAGCCGTATTTGTATGAGATTATGATCGGTTTTCGCAACTTTCTTTCGTCTGACAGACGCATGCGTTACGGTGCGTTAAATATACACAGCGATGGACGATAATTTGGAAAACCACGTTTAATAAGTACTTGACAGTACAGTAGGGAGAGGCACATATACAAGTCCATAAGTATAATGGCTTCCAATGGGCACAATCTACCATAACTGACTTGGAAGTATTTGAATAGACTCCGGATTCAAGACCGTACCTGGTAAGGAAAATACAGGATGTTAAAATATTACCTTTAAACAATTTAAAAGGAGAACAATCCCATGGAACTGCACAACTTTGCACAAGAAACATATAGAAAACAGGTAGAAAAAAAAAAAAAAATGGGCCTCCTAAATTATATGTTCTAGTAGACCGAGTTAATTTGTAAGGGAGATCCAGTAACTTTAGTATTTTGATCTTTATTCCTTAGGGAAAGTTATTCAGTTTCATAGATAGACTGGTTCACCCTTTCAAATATTTGCAGTAAATATATCTACTTATTCTGCATGTGGTAGGAATAGTAGCTCAAACAATCAATGCGTTTGTGGTGTCTCTCTCCAATTAATGGCATACCTTTTAACTTGTTCTGCGTGCCCTATCTAAACACATAAACCTTTACGACGCCAAGGAAGGACGATGGTGTCCGTATGGCTGTGTACTGGTCCAAACACTGATAAAATAAAACTGAACGCAATTGGACAGTATTGAGTCACACCTCGGACACTCCATACAGCGGACTCTTTACAGACAACTGTCATTTCTACATGTGCATGTGTGGGTGATCACAGATGTGTGAGTGTAGGGTTGGCATGCAGGTTGATTTTTTATACCTAATATAATATATACTGTATATAATATATACTACATACTATTGGTTATTCTGTGATTGACTAAAGCATTTATAAATTTAATTGAACTGGGTACACAACTATTTCATCACTTTTCTATTTCAGCCTCAATATAAAAATTTACAAGGGTTTAAAAAAAAGTGGTTTATTATTTGTTAGACCACTTCACAATAAATGTATATAAAAAGATAAGGTAAATCACATAAATTTGGTAACTTGAAGAACCATTTTTAGACCAGTGATAAAATTTAAGATTCCAAGGATAACTAAGAATTTTAATACGAAGATGGTCATAATAGGCACTAAGGTTGAACCAGTTTTATATTAACATAAATAAATATATACTTATACATATTACTGCCCGTTTTAAATGTCTCTTTTGCATCCGTTCAAATATTCATGACATAGTTTTTGTATAACTTTGTCGTTTATTTAGTTAAAATAGTAGAATGATATCATTTATTTTGATATTCCGTCACTTAATAAATGGATCACGAGAGTTAACAAATAAATAGAATATATGTTTTAAACCGTTTTTTTTTGTATAGTAGCTAGCAATACGGGGTGTAAGGGACAGCCCTCCGAATACTGATAGGCTTGCAGACCATTAAACTGAACAACTTTCCCCGAGAAACATATGTCAGGAAACGACAGAAAAAATCGACCTCCCATACAAAATCACAATCAGCTGACTGAATTTACTATGGGAAGACGAAAAATATTTGACGTTTCCTGAAATATTTTTAATGGGTATGTAGCGACCTCTGGGAGCTACGGCAAGAAGCTCACTCAAAGTGGTTCACGAGCAAGCAAGACGCAACAGAAGTTCCAACATATCTGTAAGATGGCGCCACGTGACAGAACAAAGAGCCTGAAACTCGGTATCGAAGTGTTTCACCGCGCAACGCATATATACAACTTCCAATTCTATCCAGATGGACCAGTCGGTCCCCTGGCCACAACACCCGGCCAGGCGGGTAGCTACCCTTTTCCCGACACCACCTGGAACCCTACATTCTGCCTATTGGCATCACTCCTGTCACCCGCCATAGGTAATTGTTCAGTTTCTGAATGCACCAACGTTGCTGTCCCTTACACCCTGTATAGTAGATTTATGTCTGTCTGTGAGTTGCAATTTCACGCGAAAACTACAATTAATTTGGAAATGACCTTTAGTGGTGACTCTTTCGGGCAACTGAGGACTACAGGTAACCAACCATTTTGAAACCAATATTCAAGTAGAATAATTTCTAAGCCTCTATACTTTACACTCTGTATAAAGTAATTCATCTCATCATTGGGTCGTTGGACGACTTGGTGTCCACCACGAATAGAAGAAGAAGAATCTCATTATCAACCACAGCAGCCTATTGATGGACAGGAGGACGAAGGCCATCCGTATTGCAGGATATTGGCAGATAGGAGAGCGCATTGCAAAATCTTGTATTCACAAGAACACTGCTACATTCTTGAATTTATCTATTAGTCACCACACTTATTGCTCACGAGTAGAAATGGGGTGATGCTATTCTAACCCAGCACTACACGGGAACATACCTAAATTACAATACATACATACTTACATATATCAACCCTATATCTCCTGCGGGGTAGGCAGGGCGTAAACGGCCGTGAAAACGAACATTTACGCCACGTCTGACAAAAGTTAGAAAATTGTGTATCGCCATAGTGACAGGTTGTCAGCCCATCGCTAAAAATTGCAATACAGATGTAACCCTCGAGTCCCTTGCCTCTTACGATACCCACGGGAAAAAATGGGGTAATGCTTTTAAACCGTCATCATACAGCAACATCGGCATTACAATACAAGCTTCCTTTGTATAAGATCCACTAGAAACCAATGCATTAACACCTCATACTTTTTGCGGAAAGGTATTATCGTGTCGTCTTTGAGACCGCAGATGTAATCTCACTGAATCCTACACTCCTATAACACCCACCTATACTTTTTGTAAGTTATCTGTTACATTAGGGAAAGTCGCTCTACCAAACAAAAATTTGGATAGGTATCTACCTTATTTGTTGGAAATGTGGTATCAATGGTTTTTTAATATAATTTTTCTGCCCATTCTGCAGTCAAGCTTAAATGGGATTGTCGTATGCCAGACGAATTATGGGCAAAAACAACAACTTTGTGGAAACCAGCCACACCGAAACGACGCCGCGGAAGACCCCGTCGTAGGTGGCGCGACAAGCTAGATGCCTTTAGCAAAGACTGGCACTCGGAAGCCCAGAGTAGAAGAGGATGGAAAGAGAACAGGGAGGCCTTTGCCCAGCAGTGGGACGATGAAGGAAAAATAAGATAAGATGTAAATTATAGGGATATTATTTAGTTTAACAGCAAGCCATAGTCTCTGAATATGATTTGAGTTAGCTGGGATATGAGTCGGCAATAGCACGAGCTCGCCCAGAAGCCGAAAAGGTCACTGGCATTTCCCGCACGACGAGGAAAACAAGCACCGCAAGGCACCGGACTCAAATGCAGATCGCCCCATATTAAGCAGCAGAATGAAAAATTACCAGTAATACTGGGAATCCACCCGGTCGGAGGAAGTCCACCGCTGGCCTGCAAGTAAGAACCCGCTTTCAACCGATCATCGGTTCAACTACTCAAAGAGATCAGTTGGTAGCGACTGGATGGCGACAATAAAATTGGAGATCGTTGCCTTATGGCTTGGAGAGACTTACATCTAGCAGTGAACTGCTATAGGCTGATATATGATGCGATGGTGTGATACTGGGAGTGGAAAAAGGTTAAGAAACCGAAAGGAGGTCTAAGTACTTATGAAAATGAACAACATTTCCCATTTTTAAGAAAACTTGCAAATATTTCTATTACGGGGAGGACTTGAACCTGCGACTTTCGCCGTCAATAGTGGTGATGCCTCTCCCATCTGGGCTACTGCAGCTATGTATATGTATTTGTAGTAAGGCTCCATCTACCGGTTCAGTTTTACACCTAATACATACATACATACACATATCACGCCTATAATCCCTTGCGGGGTAGGCAGACCATAAATGGCCGCATAAAACGGACATTTACGCCACGTCTGACAAATATTTGAGGGTCACCCGGAAAATTGTGTATCGCCATAGTGACAGGTTGTCAGCCCATCGCCTAAAACTTCAATACACACCCTCGAGGAGTCCCTTGGTCGCCTCTTACGACTCCCACGGGCAAGAAATGGGGTGATGCTATTCTAAGCCGGTATCACACGGCATTACAACTAATACCCAGCAACTAATTCATTCTTTACATATTGAATGTAGCCTGAGCGATGAAAACAATCAGCTGATCGAGTGAAATAAGTTCAGTTTCATGAGTATCTTGATCATCTTTCGGGTAGTTTTTTGTTACTCCGAGTATAAAATCGGCTCGCATGATTAAAATGAACCAGACTAATAATATCGACCTTATTTTGAATACGATACAGTTCATTTTCAATTCAATAAAACTGTGTTATTTTTTTTTGGCCAAAGTAGCAAAAAGGTCAGTGGGCAGACCAGCTGCCCGTTGGTCCGACGATATCGTCAAGTTAACAGGACGGCACTAGACAAGGCTGGCACAGGACCGTGAGGATTGGCGCTGTAGAGAAGAGGCCTATACCCTGCAGTGGGTGGATGTGGGCTGAGGGATGAATGAATGAACTTTTTTTGGCTTATTTTTGAATTTTTCTGGTTTTTCAGCATTGTGGGGGTGGGTGATCACAAGCCAGTTATTCAAATAGAGCATCTTTCCCTGCGCTACGCCACACAAGACTACTATTTACCACAATGGAGTATCTTTTCCTTTGCTTTGTGTCGGCGTCTCTGATTAACTTTGATCTAGGTGAGTGCAAGGTAAGCGTGCGTCTACCCACTAATGGATTGAGGCTAGGATAGACTCTTTTACCTGAACGCTTTTAGGATAGCAGTCTAGATTTTTATTTCGTTTTGTAGGTAAATGTGTTTGTAATATTTTGTTTAGAACTTGCAAATTTTTAAGCGCGGGCAGGATTTGAACCTGCGACTTTCGCATTACTAGTGGCGACGCCTCTTTCATCTGGGCTACCGCAGCTCAGTCCTTGCCCGCCAATTTTGCAAGTGTATTTTAATGCCAGTGACGCGTGTTTGTAATAGTTAGTACTAATAAAATATAGGGTGAAATTTTACGAGTGACCTAAAGTGAAAACTGAGGGCAGGCTGGTGATGAGGAACAACTTTCCCCTAGGAACATAGGGCGAAATATTTGTCAAGTCGTCCTCCAAACGCACCGTATCCATATTTATATGGGCGTTACATTACATTGCGTTAAAAACGCAGCGACGGATGACAAGTGTGAGAACCGCCTCAATGAGTCCACTGGTGACCAAAGAGCTGGCAGTTTTCTCGGCCAACGGCTAAGTTTGGCCATCCAAAGACGGAACGCTGCTAGCGTACTGGGTACCATGTCTAATGGAGGCGCACTAGACGACTTTTTTTTAGCTTAAATTTAGGTTAATCACTAGGATCTTTATTTAATTTTAGTCTAGTTTAGCTTAGTAATTAATTGTTATTTGTCCCTTTACATTAATAAATCTATAATATAGCAATATTACACAAATGTCATCGATCACCAAAACACCTCGAGTTCGTAACCGATCGAATGTAAGTTATTGTAATTCATAAATCACTGCGTTGCACCGATTACTCGTACACACACGGCGGAACACGTCCCGAACGAGTTATTTAACAAATATTTCGCTTGTTCTTTCTACACGTGAACCTTCGAGGCGTAAGTCACAAAAACATGCGTCTAACGCCACAGAAATTTTGGAAAACCCACAGACTAAAGAACTCGCGCTAGCGCATGACGATTTGGTGCTCTGTGGAAAAACCGTGTTGATTTTTACAACGTTTTACTCATTTTTGAAAATACTAGACCGATTTTGATGAATAGAAAACAAAATAAATTAAAAAGCTCTAATGATTTGCATGTGATACGTAAATGTGCTATATTTTGGCCTCTTGCTATATTCCTATAGTTTTGTTTGAGTGTATCAGAAAATATGTATTTCATGTCTTCATGATTGATTACAAATAATTCTCCTATAGAAAAATTGTCCGGCGTACGATAATATTACCTACTTTGGAACTCGCTTAATAATTGTAGGTATAATATCAAATCCTGAAAATAATGAAGGAAAAAGTTGCGTGCAATCATAACAAAAGATATTTTTATTATTTAACGAACAATTATCACTCATGATGTAGGTTCACACATTATATTTAAGAGCATTGCTGTAGTCGGTGGAGTCTCCGTCAATTTTTTTTGTCTTCTGCCTTCTCTTTGACTTCCCTGTACATTTTATTTGGTCTACCAAACTCCTTCTAAGTCTTTTTCTTCCTCTTTTCTTTCGAGTTTTCCCTTAACAATCGTTTTTAATAACTGTTCATGTCGTATCAGGTGGACTATCATGCCTTCTCTTTTATTATCTATTGTATTGAGTAACGTTCTTTTCTCTTTTACAAGGTGGAAAACTGCCTCGTTTGTCTTCCTTTCGGTCCAGATTATCCGCGACTAACTTATAAATTATTTGGTAGAGAGTATAGCCTTCTACGTTTCAGCTGGTAAAGACAACCTTCTTCACTGAGATTAACCCCGATAAACCCTGGTGTCAGAGTTTTTCAAGCGCCTACTACCACTAGTAGGCCTCTGACATGGTTGTGTTACGACCACCGTCTAAGTAATCATAGACAGCAACCGGGACCGACGGCTTAACGTGCCCTCCGAAGCACGGAACAATTTATTTTCGGACAATCAGTTGGTGGACTATGCAATGTCCTAACCAGACCGGGAACAAATTCACAAAGTGATAAATATCGACTTTGTGAGTGACCCACCGAGAATCGAACCCGGAACCTTTGCGTAGCACGCAGTCGCACTACCACTGCGCCACATCGGCCGTCGTGTTCATCGGGTCGTTGGACGACTCGGCGTCCCACACAAAAAGAAGACTGAGATCAACAGGTCACAGCTGACGGGCAAGCGTAAGTGATCTGTCGATCTCCGTGAAAAAGGCTGTCTTAACTAGCCGAAATGTAGAGGGATGAATCTTTCTATCTACTAAAGAAAACCGCATAAAAATCCATTTCGTACTTTTAAAGATTTAAGCATACGTAGGGACATAGGGAAGCGATTTCGTTTTATACTGATATAGAACGTTTTACTTACGTTAGTAACTTATTATTAATCTGTGGTTTTACGTCGTATCGTATTATCGTGAAGTTGCAAATCTCTCTGCTCTCTTCACTTACACCACACAACCCACGTTCACACCATAGATCATGCACACCTGTAATATTAACGCGCACTATCACGCGCATCTGCGTCGCAACGCGCAAAGAATTCGCGCCGTACGCATTTCGCTGCGTAACATTCCCCCCTTTATGCGAGTAAAATGATTTTTTCAAAGTATTGCTCGTAAGGGTGAAAAGTGTTAACGTTATGAGATTCTTTGTTTTCATATCTATACATACACACATACATACATAAAACAGATATTAACACCACGTCCGAGACAAACGTTTGAGGGTCAATCAGATCACTATAGTGACAGGTTGTCAGCCTTTTGCCTAAAATTGCAATACACATCTAACCCAAGAGTCCCTTAGTGGCCTCTTACGACACACATGGGTTTCATATTATCTATTGCACTGTTATATTTGCTTGGGAATGTTTACAACTGTTTTTTAATGCCGTGTGATGCCGGTTTAGAATAGCATCACCCCATTTCTTGCCCGTGGGAGTCGTAAGAGGCGACTTAGGGACTCGAGGGTTACCTAAGTATTGCAATTTTAGGCGATAGGCTGATAAACTGTCGCTAAAGCGATACACAATTTTCTGAATGACCCTAAAATGTTTGTCAGACGGGCGATTATTGTTATGCGATGTTACGTCAACAATTGTCGTCGGTCGCTGCGTATTTTGAACGTATTGCAATATTAGGCTATGGGCTAACAACCTGTCGTTATGGCGATACACAATTTTCCACATGACCCTAAAATATTTGTCAGTCGTGGCTTAAATAACCGTTTTTTGCGGCTGTTTGCGCTTAGCCTACTCATAGCATAGCATTTATAGAGATTGTTCCGGGTTTGGTTAGGAGATTTCATGCTAAAACACCTCGTTATCCGTAAGGAATATGACACAATTCCATAGTACCTACAATTAATTTAATGAAAACATAAGTTTTTTGAATTTGACCTAATTGAAATTCTGTGATATTTTTATTTAATGGGACTGAGCAAATTAAAAATATTTAATCACATTGAGTACCAAATTTTAAAACACTTCCCGTGTTAGGTATACAATTCTTGAAAACTTGCAAAATTTTCAATCCTGCCCGCGCTTGAAAATTTTGCAAGTTTTCAAGAATTTAATCACATCTTAGACCTCAAAAACCTATTATAAGTAATCAGAGTTATTTTGTAAGATGGTCTTTAATAGTTATGTCTACTGGTTGCGAAAGGATGGGTCGCAGGTTCAAATACCAGCGCAAGCTCTGTAATTATGCTAGATTAATTTATTATACGTTTTGATGGATTTATTTGTGTGATTTAGTTATAATTATGTGCATAACATTTAATACCAATAATTCTATTAACCAAGTCATACACAACATCTGTGTGATAGTTTAAACGCGGAATTTGGATTGCACGACAAATGGCAACTTGCAAAGAAATAGATGTCATATTTACAAACAATAAATAAAATAAAAAAAAACAAACGACAAAACACAAACTTATTGAAAGAAGATAAACAAGAAAATTAAAAGTATATCATTTTCAAAACTTAAAAAGTGGTGGTACTTTTCAATGAGTGCTCGCGTTTCTTATTTTCCTAATAAACATGAATGTCGCATGTAATAATCAGGTAAGTACCTAATTAAAAATACTAAATTAAAAGTATAGAGACTCTACGATCCCACAGACAAACCTCGAATAGTGGTTTTGTGGGGATATGTATTAGTTTTTATATACACTCGTCTCATAATGTTCGAATTATGAATTCGAAAACAGATGCATAATGACCTACTTTATGCATTCTGCCTATAAAAACTAGGGTTTACTATAAATTACAGAAGCGTAATGACTTAATGAGAAAACTCATAATACGATAAAGTTGAGAAATGAAACGAAGTTTTTTTTTCCAATACTCAAATCGCTATCTTCCGCCGCACCTGACAGTTGTTGTTGTACGGTAATTTTTCGGATGTTGTTCAGTTGTTTTCATAGGTTTTTGTTCTGTTGTTGTTCAGATGTTGATTAGTTGTTGTTCAGATGTTATTCCGATGTTGTTCAGTCGTTGTTCAGTTGTTGTACAGATGTTGTTCAGATGTTGTTCAGTTGTTGTACAGATGTTGTTCAGTTGTTGGTTCGATGTTGTTCAGATGTTGTTCAGATGTTGTTCAGTTGTTGTTCAGTCGTTGTTCAGATGTTGTTCAGATGTTGTTCAGTTGTTTAGTTAAGTTATTGTTAAAACTCCACATCTAAACAACTGCTTAAGTATAGATTTTTCAAAAATTTATATCAAGCCATATCGCACTCTTAGTAAGATAACGACTTAAATCAAAATTTGGCCAAAATGAGTTAATGTGAAAAACTGACTTATTAGAGCAGGGCCCACAACATAGACTTTAAAATACAACCCTATCTCTTAAACAATAAGGTTCAAAATAAGATGAGTCTATATCTTACCCGCCCCGAACTCCTATCTCTTCAGTCAAATAATGACCGATTTAGTCTTGCGTCAGTGACTGCATGCAACGTTTTTGTGAAAAGATGACTGATTTAGAAATGAGCCGTTGTTTTATCAAAAGTTGAGGCGAGCGTAATTGAAAAGTTTTTATAAAATAATGACCGATTTAGTGTTTGGTCTTTGTTTTACAAAATACCTGCGATGTTTGCTTGACTCATTTTAAATTAGGTCTGTATTTTACGAAAATTTTAGAAAAGCTCACTGACCCATTTGGAGATAAGCCTGTATTGTTTTGAAAAATTTGTTATTTATATGACTTAACTGGTATTAGGTCTTTGTTGTATTTCTAAATTATAAAAAATTCTGGTAACATTTTTAGTTGAGTCTTTGTTTTAGAAAAAATAATGAAATGACTTCGGTATTATTTCAAATTTGACCTGTATTCGACTTATATCATAACATAATTTAACATATTAACTTGGTGTCTCACTTCGCATTTTATCTTAATCTTGAGGTTTTGTACCGAAAGCTATTTACAAATAAGTTTAACGTTTTACTACTCTTGAAATTCAACGAATTTTCTATATTTTTAGTACATTAATTTTTTAATTTTATTAATGATGGGTTTGATCTTGACTCTAGTCTAGGTCATAGGACAGAAACAGAGTCTAAGATAGAGCGAGCTTACCCAGAAGAAGCCTGTTCACACTTACTTTGAAGAGATTAGGGTTGTATGCGTTTGGAAACACAGACTCAGGTAGTGAGTTCCACTCTTTAGCAGTTCCACTCTTTAATCCTCCGACTGAAAAGTAATCATATTGAACCATAGTTGGAATCATCGGCACCTCGATTGCTGCCGTCAAACTCGACGATGTCAAGGCTAAATGTGTACCAACTCGGTCTCATCTCCAGCCGCATACCGTAGAGTTCGCCTTCACCTCACACGTCTATTGTTTGAAGTGTTTACTATAGAACGTTTTACATAGGAAATTACTGAATACCGCCATTTATCTTTTAAACCACTCAAATTTACGTCGTCCATCACATCACAAGCCAAATAAGTGAGTACTAACAGGACCAGCAGATGGATTTAAATCTTGTCACATTGCAGACTGGGTAGGGAAACTTGAAAAAAATAGTACACGACACGCTACCAAAGTGCCACCTTCACTACATTTACACAATAAATCTCCTACTAAGAACACGTTTTCGTCGACTAGACGGCTAAATCAGCACGTCGCTTCTCATGACGCCATTATCATGCGAAGTAACATGGCTGCCATCGTCATCAAAGCAAGCCGTTCTCCGTAAGTCAGATAGTCACACTGTGCTCACCTTGTTAAAAGACGGTGCAAGGTGTTGAGATCCATACGTTTCGCACGGAATATTGGTAATACAATATGTTGGAAATATCACAAAACGACAGATACCAACTAAATTCAAAGTCATCGATGACGCCCGAAACGTTTGCGATAAATTTGACTTACGATATTGGTAGTGCTAGTGTCATTATCCGCTATTCCAACATAGCCCACCGAGAAGAAGCAGGTGCGGACCTGAAACATCCTGAGCCAAACACGGGTGAGAAAGGGCGTAACCTATTTCTCACTCAGCAATGCACTCCTCAATTCAATCCTGATCGATTTTCCAAGACCAGAGTTTACCACGTTCTTCAGTCAATCGAAAACTTTTTCAAAACCAGTATTGTCATTTGTCTATAATGGTAGGCCCGGCCCATAAGCGAACTAAAAAGACACAAAAAGTAGTATTCGTTTCCGCTTATAGAAGCTCGACTCCGCCTACTTGCCATTTAGGATCGTCATCAAATTGAAAACGAAACTGAATGATGCATCTACCAAAGAACTCACTCTAGAAGAATAGGCGACCACAGTTATCGACGGCAATCGTGTGGCACCCCTTTTCAAGCGGGTGTTACACCGTCAGCTTCATCACGCGAACCTCGACACGAACATCAATGATATAAGCGAACGCTGAGCTTGTTAATTTTTATTGTAATCTGTGGCTGTGCCTATGACTCACGACGCGTTTCACGCTTCACCGCTACTTTTCTTGAAAAATAAGTAAGACGTCTAAACCGCGGTTTGCCACAGTATACCACCCACCTCCTCGTCTGGAGCAACGTCATTGCGCACTTTCATATAAGTCTATTTTGAGTCCCTTATCATCACGCTATTCATCTTGCTCAGCACGTCGTGTATTTTTTGGGATCGCCGCATCGCTCACTAGCCCTGGCGCTCCATTACATGGAAAAAAGTTGGTCCAATATCCACCGAACTACAAGGAACCGCCAGAGAACTCCACCGAGCTATCGACAGTATAATACAAAAGACAGCTACGATCAAAATAGCAGCTTGTGTTTCACACCCTCTTAATGTCAGGACCTGGAAAAGCCTAGTGAGTGTTAAGACAGTCCTGTGCAGCTCACTACCGGGCGATCACTTTCAAAAGGAAGCACTCCACACTCTGATCACTGAAATGAAGTTTATGGTCAACAGCAAACCTTTAACGCACCACTCCATCTACCTAAACAAGCCAAAGTAATTTTTCATGACTTACTCACAATCACTTCGGTACTACTGAGTGTCCTCGTACACGACTCGCTTGTCATCCCCTTGATAATCATGACCTCATCGAGAAAAACACATAAAGAACGTCGCAGTGCCTTGCCGATGTATATTTCACCCAAATACTCAATATTAATATAGATTGATGGAGCCCCACGTCAAGCCGCAATGAAAGCCAACAATATCGTGTAGATCGTGAACAACACTCTACCATAAAACACCTGACAATTGGCCACGCGGACGAGCCATCGCTACGTATCACGAAGCAGACAGCAGCGTGAGGAAGGTGGACATCAGAATAAAAGAGAGCATCTGAACGCTAGCAACTAATAAGTAACATCGGGTAGAAGCGCTGCCAACCAAACCACACTAGCGTACAAATATTGTTTAGTTTAATTTTCTCATTTTCACTTAATTTTCCTTGTAGAAGCCGTCTCCGTTGCAATGAGAACAGCCACCGCACCATTTATAGCGACCGCGGCGCATTTAAATTACATTTAAATACGTTTATTCAAAGTGTTCATTGGGTCATTTTTCGACTCAGTGTCCCATATGACAGAAAAAAAAATATCTTAATAGTTTCATTGTAATAGGACTGTGTTCTGTAGACCATTTGCTAGTCGCTATATCGCAATTTGAATTTGAGTCACATGTTTAAGTTATAGATTTATTTTTAAATAAATTGTATTTTCTTTTAGCTTTTTAGTAAAATAGTGACTTAATTTAAAATGAGTCGGAGATCTTCACGTTTGATTTGGTAAAACAAAGACCGATTTTAACTTAGGTCAATATTTCTTTCAAATTTTTCATGAAATAATGACGCAATTCTAAAGGGTTACAAATAATTAACTTTTTTTAATTAATGGATGCGAATATTTGTGAAAATTTTAATGAATTTAAAAGAACATATTCTTAGGATTAGTTAGGTGGTTCAAGTTTCATTCTTTGCCTTTTACTTTTAATTCTACAGCAATTTAAAAAATATTCTGTTTATTCAACAAACGTTTTTCATCGATACCCAAAAATTTGTGTTTTTGGATTAGGTCGTTATTTTATTAAGAGTGCGATATTACGTTCTCGTATTGAATTTGTCCTTGTATCGGGCCTTGCAATGGCCGGTGCGTACGTTTAGAAAAGTGTTTCTAAGTTTTTTTGGAGAGTGTAGATAAAATAGTGTATGCAACTGCTATAATTAGGCATTAGAATGCTCGTGTCAAACTATTATCACACTCGGCTGCGCCTCGTGTGATAAACAGACACTCGCATTCTAATGACCCCCATTATACGACAGTTGCATAAACTACTATAAGAATACTTTATTGATTGTTTAATAAATAAATTCATTCATACATTATAAAACACCTGCTTTAGTTTGTTTACATAAGGATAAGTACTTATCCTTATGAACTATTGGATGAATTTTTACAAATGACCGATTTTGGAAACGGAGGCGGGCTGGTGATAAGGAAGAACTTTCTCCTAGCAACATGGGTCCAAAGTAATCCAAATCAGCTAATTAGCAATTTTGTATGGGAGGTCTAAATTATCTTTTTTGTATTTCGACCTATGATCTTTGGGGAAAGTTGTTCCTTATCACCGTCTTGAGTTTTCGCTATCGGTCACTAGTAAAATTTCAGCCTAGATATTTCATTGCAGATTTGATTGACTTTATTATAAGTAGGTATCAGTAGATTATGGTCTCTATACAAGTTGTACAGAAAAAAAAATGGATTTCAAATTTCAAATAGTAAATGGACTTCATTAAATCCAACATTTTTTGATTTTTCCTAAAACATTTTTTTATGGAATGTTGTTCAGCTTCATGGTCTAAATGCACATTATTTGGAGGGCTGTCTCTTAGCCCTTACACCCACCCAAAAAAATAAACAATTTCCACTAGTAAATGAAATCAACTGATCTTGATTTTGTATGGGAAGACATTTTTTTGTCTTTTCCTGACATATGTTCCTAGGGGAAAGTTGTTCAGTTTCATGGTTTGCATGCACCCTATCAGTATTCGGAGGACTGTCCCTTACACCTTGTATATTACATTTGTTCTGATAATAAATTTCCGTGTGTAAAGTTTATCACGACGGTGGCGCCACCTCGCGGCATATTTACCGCGTTATCAGCACGTTTTTTACGACAGTTGCCCAACTTTTTCCCGCTAAAACTTTCAATTTTCCTGTCATTAAAGGGCTCTTAACGCGGCCGTGTCGCTGATGGTGTAAAAAAGTTTGGCAAGTGTGTGTGGGGTAGGGAATCCGAAGGGTTCCATCACAGTGAGTGAACGACAAAACACACGTATAGTTTAGGCGCTGAATTTCAGATTGTTTTACTTTAAGAGCGAATATTTTACTTAATCGTAAGTTGTAAAATCCATTAAGATTTTAATTCGCCGAGTGATTATACACAAGCATGCAATTAACTATATTTTATATTTTAACTTAATACTTTAGATAAAACAAACAAACTTTAGATAATTAGCATTACAAACTCATATTATATCATACTTAGAAACGTAAAAACTCAGATGTGTAGGTACCAAACTGCTGAACATACCTTATAGAAATTTAAAAATCGTAACAAATTGATATCAATTTGTTTTTCGTGGCAAGCCCTATCACAGGCTTAGGTCTTTTTGGACTGCTACAGAAACACCTGGTATAATAAAAACGCATATTTGGATCTAGTCATTCCAGTGGTGTAATAAATATTTTTTTTTAAATAAAAAGAAAGAAATGATAATAACTGCATTGAATTTATATTAGCATAGCGTAGCTCTACCTTTAATTAACCTACTATGCTCCTGAATAAAAGTCAGTTTTACTCGTTAAAGAATAGGGTAAAATATTATTAGCTGCAAATAATTTAAGGCGGAAACCAGTACATGAAACTGTACAACTTTTCCCAAAAAATATAAGTAGGTCGAAGTATGTAAATAATATGTGGATTTCCTCTATATATTAACCCGGTTGGCTGGAACATTTTGTATCCTGGTTTCATTCTATGTTCCTTAGATAATTTGCATCTAATAATTGTACATCCTATATTTCAAGGAGTAAAACTCATTTCCATTAAAGAACATTGTAGGTGAAAGTTGGTAAAAATGTGATAAAATTTATTTTGATATAAACTAATTGCGCTAAAATCTATACTCATAGGCAAATAATCTGAAATTCCGCGCCTAAACTATACGCGTGTTTTGAGGCTCACTAACTCTGATGGAACCTTCGGTTTGCTCACCCCACACCAAAATATTTTCAGTTGATATTTTTACATATTTAATATTTTCAGCCATTTTATTTGTGTCCTATTCAGCTTGCCACATGCGGAACCCTAAGCCTGCATGTCGTTGGGAACAATCAAAAATACGTTTCGTTTGATCGAGGGGTGCGCTTACAGAATCGCGTCCTAATGTTGACGTATACGATACCTTCTTACTCACCTACTTCTTATGGTACACTTGCCTCTTAAGGCGAGTGTACTCGTGAACGACCTCGACAGTGGCGCCACTTCACATAAAATCATTTTTCTTTATACAAACAATCTATTAAAATGCTCGTTGCCCAAGTTGAGTATTGTCTTTAAGTAAAGTAAGAACCTGCAAACTCAATAAAATATTCGCTGTAATTAAAGTTATGGCAATTAATGCCAAAAGTGGCCGTTTTCTGCCCTTTATTTCCATAACTTTAATTGCACCGAATATTTCATTGAGTTTGCTTGTTTTAATTTTACTTAAGAATAATACTAAAAACTTGGGCAACGGACATTCTGATAAATTATCTGTATAAAGAGAAAACTTTTTTATTGTGAAGTGGCGCCACTGTCGAGGTCGTTGACGACTACACTCGCCTTAAGAGTGTGAAACGCTGGAGAGGTTAAAAGCTTTCTTCATCTTGACAGTACTTTGTAAAGGCACAGAATTTATAAAATCATCAACATGAGTACCTATCAGTAGCATTTTTAAACCTTTAGGAGATCAATATCGTCGTATTTAAGGCAAAACCAACTAACTAGGCCAAAAATCACAAAGTAAAATCATGAGTAAATTTGATCCGAATGTTTATATACTAAGTTGTGTCATTAATGATTGGTTTAGTATTTCCATATTTAGTCAAGTTGTTCTATGATTCAATGTTAAAGACGTCGTGAAATACGTATTAAAATAATGTTCTTAATTTATCCGCAATAACCCTCGTATTAAAAATTTACCCCTAAATAGTTTGTTTTGCCTCTAGATCATAAAATCTGGTTTAACTTCGTAAATAACCAACATAGACGTACCGTATGTAGTCTTCTTATCATTATACAGGTATGCATCCTATGCATGACGTCAATAAGTGATAGTGCTATCCTACATTGAATAAAGTTATTTCATTTTCATCATATTTCTGTTATAACACTCAAAATAAAGTAAAAAAATAAAGTGTTATTTAAAAAATAAATAAAAGTAAGTTCGTTTTGCTTCTAGATTTGCTGTGTAAAGCACATTGACACTTAAGAAGCAAAGTGGGCTATTGTATATTTTGGCATTTTTAAGGTTGTTCTAGTTTAAAAACAAACAAACAAACCGACATATCCTAGAAGACTTATTATTCATGCACTACGGTATTCCTGAAACAGTCATTTTAAACAACGGTCCCCAAATGACAAGCTCAGAACTAACACACATGTTTCACTCATACAAAATAACACACATACATTTCATACCCCTTCACTGTCCTCAGGTAAATACTATTGAAAGATACAATAGAACCATAATCACGGCAGTCGCATCATTTGTCGATGATGACCACAGAACCTGGGACAAACACCTCCATAAAATACAATTAGCTATCAACTCATATGTAACGAATCCACCAAATTTACCCCAGCCTTTCTAGTATTCGGTCGCGAACTAGTACCGTGTGGTCCCCATCCAACCTCGCGTTTTAAACACCGTCCGAGACACATCCTTACAAAAGAAGATGATGAAATCACAGTAGCCACTGCTGCAGCCATTGCGAGTAGATCACACTCCACAAGCTCCTCAAGCAACCGACGCCCCCGCCCAAGGGCGCGATTGTGCTGGCTGTTTGAACAACCACAAACTTTTCCGGGTGAGCTCCTGCTCCCCACCATGCAGTCAGGTGTTAACAGCCCCGGGGCTAAAATCATAGGGTCCACAACTATAAAAAAAAAGTACCGTGTGGTTCTACTTACTCCCAAAAGGACACCACGGACGACCTCATCTTCGCCCCTAGAGATGTTTATGCGGAAAATCTCGGCCAACTTATTCCTATTTTCGACAAAGTACAATCACGACTACTACAATAAACATCGTCAAAACCTAGAGTTTAAACCTGGTGATATAGTTTGGAAACGTAATTATCCCATAAGCTCTTCTTGTGTATGTCACGCACTGCTGGGGCGAAGCCATCGAGAAACACGGCGAAGCATCTCAAAGCAGGGTCTGGCATGCAAGTCTGCTCAGCAAGCTTCCTGCTTATGGCATCCCAGCAGATTTTTGTACTTGGATTTAAGACTTCCTTAGTGAACGGTCCATCAGAGTAGTCGTTGACGGCTGCTCCTCTGACCTTATGGCCATTGATGCCGGAGTTCCTCAGGGGACTGTTCCCTCTGCAACTCTTTTCCTGCTGCACATCAATGACCTCCTTCAGCATGGTATTGTTGGATACGCAGATGATAGTACCGTTTCAGAGAGATACTTGACAAGTGCAGAAACCAGTGGGAATGAAATAAGTTCGTTAAGAAAGGCCATGGTAGAGCGAACAGATCTGACCTTAAGCCTTGTCTCCCAATGAGGCGACGACAATCTGGTCTCATTCAACGCCACCAAAACACAAGCGTGTCTTTTCACTGCAAAAAGGAGTCCTTTCGACTGAACACCTACTTTTCGGGGTACATCTGTCCCTGTCACTGACAAGCTTGAGCTTCTAGGCATGGAGTTGACATCAAATCTAAACTTCGGCGCGACCATCGAGTACAAGGCTCAAACGGCGGCTAAGAAGCTGGGCATCCTGAATAGAGTGAAGCGATACTCTACGCCTGGACAGCTTTTAACTCTTTACAAAGCACAAGTCCGATCCTGCATGGAGTATTGTAGTCACCTTTGAGATGGCTCAGTAAAATACCAACTTGCTGCTCTTGACTCGGTGGAACGTAGGGCCAAGAGGCTCATAGGCGACATAAAACTGGTGGACACCAAGCTACATACCCTGGCACATAGCCGCAAGGTTGCCTGCTTGTCGGTTTTTTACAGATTGTACTTCGGAGAGTGTGCTCAAGAGCTTCTCTACTTTGTTCCACCAGCTCCCTTCTACCATCGGACATCCAGACGCATCGCCGGATACCATCCATACCTGGTTGCCATTCCACCAATTCGGACTAAGCGCTTCCAGTCATCATTTATAATGCGCACTACTAAAGAGTGGAACTCACTACCTGCGTCTGTGTTTCCAAACGCATACAACCTTAATCTCTTCAAAGTAAGAGTGAACAGGCTTCTTCTGGGTGAGCTCGCTCCATCTTAGACTCTGTCTCTGTCCTATGACCTAGACTAGAGTTAAGAGCAAACGCATACTTAATAAAAAAAACATAATTGAAAACTGCTCTCCATTCTGAAAGTTAGTAGCGTTATTGTAAAACAAGGAACTCAAAGAGGTACATACATCTATATACCTACATATATTTACCTACATCCATTTACCTGCATCTACTTACCTACACCTAGCTCATCTACTTTCACCCACCATCGCCACACTAATTTAATCTTGTTATTTTAGAGTTTGTCCTTTACGCTCATTCTTGTATATAAATAAATAAAGAAGTATCTACAACAAGTTCTCTCCAGCTTTTATTTACCTGTGGCATATGGGCTACACACTGGTGACCAAATCTACTGTAAATAGCAGTAGTTGGTTTTGCTCTCAAATTGCCTGAATGGTGCGCACACAAGTCTAGAGTCAAAATTATATCCCGATTGTATTTATAACCACTCGAGATTAAGATATAATTCACAGCCAAAATCAACTATCACCAGTTTGTTGATTTTGCCTGGTATGTTTGAGGAATGTTGATGATTATCTCTGGTAATTTGGTTTTCAACTTTTCGAATCAAATCAACTTTCTCAAATAGTTAGTTTTTCGAACTCGATAACTTCGTACATAATGGTCACAGACAGTAATCGGTTTTACCACTAGATAGAGAATTCCAAACTAAGCAGCATGGTGTAAAAAAGTAAAAACATCAAAAATTTCGAGATAGTCGGTTTTGCCTTTAATACGACGATATATTCTGTTTTTTAATACTCTTCTTAGCAGTACTAAAAAAATACAGTTACGTCATCGCTTCGAGACGAGTACCAAGAGATTGAAAACACTAGCTTTTTGACAGCGTCTAATCTAATAGAAAAATATTTGAAAAGCGGTAAAGGACAAATCAGCAATTTCACTCGCTGCTACCAGATTTCAAAAGAATCATTACCGCTGGAAAATATAGCCACATAAATACATATACCTATCTTGCCGGGTAGGCACAGAGTACACAACCTTAAAAACCTGACATTAACGCCACGTCTGATAAACATATGAGGGTCATTCAGAAAATGTGCAGGCATATTACGAAAAATTCTTAAATCAAATAATTTTTAGTAATTTTTTTATAGTATCGATTTTTCTAACAAACTTTCTTTTTCAAGGCAAATGAAAAACCACTAAACCGAAAAGATAGTTCCAGGAAAATGGCCGGTCAAAAATAAAGAAAATAAAACCTCCAGCTCGCCGAGCAAATTGAATAAGAAAATTTTATTTTCACCTTTCCGACGGAAAAATAAAGAGGACCCCTTTATTATAGGTCTATTAGGATCGGAATGAACTTCGAATTGGCTAATAACAGTTCCTATCAGGTGAAAGAATTCACTTCTTTTCTGAGCGGTTTTATTTTAGGGAGGGGACGAACGACAGCAGCTGTTACGGAAATACTATTAAAAGGAAATGAATGAATTTGAATTTGGAATGATACGTGCACCAGGTGATCGATTCGTAAAATAATTTGTATTTGATACTGTTTAAATAAGGTCCTATCGAATTAAGTGTATGTATTTTTAAGGTGAGTTTTACTTGTTAAACTGAATAACTTTTCCTAATAAGTAGAAAAATAATTACCTCCCATAGAAAAATAATGTAGAAAAAGTGTGTCACTTTGTATGGGAAGGCCAATTACTTTTTCATATCTGGGAAATGATAAGTTGTTCAGTTTTATGAGTAGAACTCAACCTTAAAATATTTGCGTTGAATTTAATAGGACTTTATACAACAAATTATTGTTTATATAATGCGCAGTTTGAATAGTGGTCAACCTGACACAAGTTTTTTTTTTGTATCTTTTTAAATTTTAATTTGGTACCGAGATGTCAAATTATACAAAAAAGGTTGAATTTTTTACATATTTCAGCATATTTGTTTATACATTGTGTTAGAAAATTAATAAATAATTTGATTAATAATAGACCAACGGATGGAAAAAAATATTATAATATAAAAAATGTATTTCTTTTCAGTTTCATTACCCAAACGATTAAAAATGTACCTCAACATGTAAGAGAAAAACTGTATACGCAGAATACTTAAATGTACTGTGATTTTATTATGCACTCACAGTGCTATATTATTTTCATTGATGAAAATAAGAAATTTTTAAAATGTCAGCTCCCGCCGGGACTTAAACCCGGGACCGTGAAGTACCGTCCCACTGCTCTGCAAACTGAGCTACCGGCGCCCCGACTGAACCTTGCCAAATCTTCAATCTCTCAGAACTCGTCTCGAAGCGACATACAAGCGACATCTAGTATAAGTTATTGTAACGAATAGTATGGTTAGTCCACAATTAGTGTAGGATTTCAAACCATGCGATGAAACCTTGCTTACTTAAATGTACTATGATTTATTTATGCAGAATACTTGATGCTAAAGGCTGTTAATAAAAATATAAAATAAAATAGAGTGATCCAAGAACAAACATCTGCGTGGCCTTTGAATGTTACTGTATCAGAGTGGCAGCCCTTTTTGCGACCAAGACTCCCTAAACCGCCAGATGACCGCAAATGTCTCGAATGAGGTTTTACCATCGACTACCCCGTTATTGACTACACCAGTGAAACCATTTACCATTCTTCACCAAAACATTAATCATCTTGAAAATAAAACTCATAGAATTGAGAGTGAACTCCAACTTCAACAACAAAACGTCGACGTACTTTGTTTGAGCGAGCACTGGTTATCGTCGGATCAGATAAGTACCACTAACATCATGAACCTCAGTCTTCGTGCCCAGTACAGCAGGACAACAATGCAAGGTCACACCTCGGACACTGGCGCTCAAATGTATGAATCAAACGCGTTGCTACGCACACAGTCTAAGCTCGCGTAGGTGAACGCGGACCATGCTTGTGTGTGTGAGACAACATGTCAGGGTTGCCGCCATTTTGCGTTCGCGAATCGGGAATGCAATGTGCGGCAGTATGAAATGACCTTCGTCGTCGCGTTCTTTGCTAGCCGGTGTCTGAGCGTCCTCCGAGCGCGGGTGGGCGGCGCTTGTAGGGGGAGGCAGGAAGTGACCATACTGTACGCTAGTACTATTAATTATACTGTGGCAAGGTGGTGGTACCTGCATCTACGTCAGGTCCCCGATCTCGACAATTGAACGCAAGGAGTTTGCTGATAATTTCAGTGGATTCTCAAAATGAGAATCCACTGAAATATTATTTCAGTGGATTCTCATTTTGAGTGTTGTGCAATAGAGTGTTTGGGTATGGATCTAATAGTAGTATGTATCTACAGGACGCCTAAAGGTGATATATCTATATTCTTTCATAAACTGCATATATTAATGAATCTCCAAGCCACAAAAAATTATCAAATTGTAATTATGGGTGATGTTAATTTAAATTTACATATTGCGAGTCCAAACACAAAGAAATTAAAAGAAACTTTAAAAAAATACGGTTTTAAATCGATAGTAAAGGTCTCAACTAGAATTTCGAAAACCACGCAGACATGTATTGACCACATTTATACAAATGTGCAAAAATCAAAAATTTTAAATGTAGCTGAACTAGACCTACATCTCTCTGACCACTTATGTGTATTTACAGTTATTGACATTCAAAAATATCTAACCAAAAATCAATCAATTCAGAAGAGATTATTCTCAAAATGTAATATTAACAATTTTTCTACCTCCTTATCGACCTATGATTGGAGTACGCTACTAAACAAATACTCATGTCCTAATTTATTGTTAGAATCTATTATGAATGTGATAATGCATTATTACAACGTTTACTTTCCTCTACGAAAATATCCCGTTAAAAATAATGTTAATGGTTGGGTTGATGACTCGGTCCGTCATGCGAGACAAGAAGTGCGTTTCTTAAAAAATAATATCTTGTCACAGTCCACTGAAGCTATAGGTAAAAACAATAAATTATTAGAATTGGAAATTAACTACTTCACATTGCTGAGAGCAACCCGCGCTAACTACATAAACAATACAATTTCAAATAGCAAAGAGGATATGTGTCGAACGGTGTGGCGTGTTATTGCGTCCGAAACTTGTAAAAATAATAACAAAGTAAACAGTGCACTTGACCTACTAGTGAGCAAATCAGCGGGTTCCCGACCGGAGGATCGCGCCCGCGCAGCCGCTACCACGCTCAACCAGTACTACGTCGACACCAACACCACCGACTACACAGCGCAGACACTTCGTATTGCACTTGCTTACCTATCGAACTACTTAGGGGCTGATGTAAGTATACAATTTGAGTTTAAACCATTTACTTTGAACGAAATGGTTCGGACATTAAAATCAATTAAGAGGAAGAAGTCGTGCGATATAAATGACATGTCTACTTACGTTTTAGATTACCTTCCACCTGCCGTTATATCTCTACTTCTCCATGTAATTAACCAATGCGTTGTAGTGGGTACCTATCCTGATATTCTTAAAATTATTAAAATCCAACCTATTTACAAAGGAAAGGGCGAGATGGACAAACCCAAATCGTACCGACCGATATCTCTGATACCTATTGTCTCAAAGGTGTTTGAGAAACTGCTTGGTCTTAGGTTAATGAATCATTTCACCACAAACAAGTTGCTTAATGAACATCAATATGCCTACCAGTGCGGGCGATCAACTTCAGACGCAGCGCGTGACGTCATAAGCAGGGTGATGAATCATCTCGAGGGCGGGCGACAGGTCGCAGCGATCTTCTGCGACCTCTCGCGCGCCTTCGAGATGGTTGATCATACCCTACTGCTTGAGAAGCTTGCGCGATATGGTGTAGACGGTGGGTTCTATAGCTGTCTTCAGTCCTTCCTATCAAATCGTAAACAAAGCACATGCGTTTCAAATATTAAATCTGACTTCCAACCGATTGGATCCTGTGCTGTACCCCAGGGGTCAGTTATGGGTAATAACATGTTTGTAATCCTAGTTAATGATATTACTGCTGCCTGCAGGGATGTTGAATACGTCATGTTTGCCGATGACACGTGCATACTGGTCAGTGCTCCAGACATTCCGGATTTAAAAATAAGATTAAACCTTGTAATGAAAAACATATACAACTGGTTCACTGCGAATGGTATGATGCTAAATGTTGACAAAACTCATATAATGCAATTCAAACTCCGTAGCTGTGACCTTGTAGATTTAAACATTACGCTGAACGATGTACATGTGCCACAGGCAACGCAGGTGAAATATCTTGGCTTCCTAATTGACGCTGGATTGTCGTGGACCCCGCACATCGACTCGCTCTGCGACAGGTTGTCGTCAGCCTGCTACGCCTTGGGTAGACTTTCGCACAGCCTGTCAGAAATAAATATGAGAAATGCATATTACGGCTACTTCCACTCTGTACTTACCTACGGGATCGTTTCATGGGCTATGGCTGCAGACCGTGGTAGGGTATTCAAATTACAGAAACGCGCTGTACGAACTGTGTGCAATAAACCCTACGACCATCCAGCAAAAGAACTATTTCGACAAACTAAAATTCTGACACTAACATGCGCCTACGTTCTTGTAGCAGCAAAAATTATAAGAAAAAACTTAAGTAACCTACAAACATACGCTCAAAAACACAATAGGAACACACGGGGCCGCCTCCAGCTGTATGCTCCTCCTAAAAGACTTGCAAAATCTCGAAAGTCTGTAGAAATATTAGGTATTAAAATATATAATGCGTTACCTGATAAATTAAAAAACGTGGAAAGTGACAAGGTATTCATTTCACAACTTAAAAGAAAACTACAAAATATGGCGTGTTACGATCTCAATGAATTCTTTCATGAGATTGGGTCATCAACTGAACCATAGGTTAAAAATATAATTAAATTAATAATGTAACAGATTAAAATATTTAAAGAATAATAATATTATGTATAGAATAATGACATTTGACATTTGACTTGTAAAATTTATTTTTACCAATAAACGCTTGAATCTTGAATCTTGAAAAGAGGCAGGTTTTAGGAACTTTTTACCGCGAAAAGCTTTGTTCCTTCAGGAAAATGGGTAGCAACGGGTAAAACCGACTGGTACAGTGCCGTGTGATGTCGGTTTAGAATAGCATTCCTAACCCGACGTCGTAAGAGGTGACTAAGGGACTCGAGGGTTACATGTGTATTGCAATTTTAGGTCATAGGCTGACAGCCTGTCATTATGGCGATATACCAATTTCTGAATGACCCTCAAAATATGTTTGTCAGACGTGGCGTAAATGTTCCCCGCATGGAATATAGGCGTAGTACTTTACTCAGCCGCACTCACACTTGTCCGTTGCTTTTACAATTTGCTTTGTACAAGTCCTCGCCTTTTGTGCAGGTACTAGAGTCCTAGGTGCGACCAGTGCCCGATATTATCAAACCACAGGCCACAATCTTTCAGGTGAAAATCGAAGAAATATGTACTGAGAATTTCACATTCTACAAGTGTAGAAGGTGACATTCTTGTAGCCTTCAGTTTTATAACATAGGACACAAATAAACTCATACTTATGAAGTAATTTATGATGACATCTAAAACTAGCTACAACCTAACATTGCAAAACCAGCTAGCATGAATGTATAACATCAATTAATTTATTTCCTGTCTTTGTGAGTATCTGTATCATGCAAATCTAATATTACCAGTTCCTCAATAACAATATTATATCCTCATGTCCCATCCCTATTACGACCATCTTACCAAAACTTAGTCCACCTTGACGGGAGCACCCCCCTACAGCAATCCAGTATTTAGGAACATTAGCACGATTTCGCAGCCCATCGGGCCGATTGTTTCTGGCAGTTATTGCACAGTTCCTACTGTTCAATTGCTTTGAAATACCTTGGAAAAGTCAGCAGGCTGTAGGGAAGTTCGCATTTTAAAACATCGCTAGTAATTTTTACCATTTTAAAGAAGTACTTTATGTCTGGCACGTATATTGGCCACAATTCGGGATATAAATTCTCCTTACTTGCCTTAAATTAGTGCTGTCATTTTCCGTCAAATAGGTTTAGAAAAGGATAGGAGATATTTTAGTCGTGTCATGTCTTATAATTTCATGCAAAATACGTGTTATCTGTCAAAATAAGGCGACGATCAAAACAATGGCGACTAAATTGACTAGGAAAGGCGAAAAAACCCTTGACGTTTTTAAAAATGACAGGACTTCGATATCTTCTATCCTTTTCTAAACCTATTTGACGGAAAGTGACAGCACTAATTTAAAGGCAAGTAAGGAAAATCCCGAATTGACCTCATTAAGTCTTGCAGTCCCGTCAAAAAACTTTGTTTTACGATAGAAATTAAAACATCTTATACTTATAGTGACCGATAAAAAATTCTCAATATAGGCTGGTGATAAGGAACAACTTGCCCCAGGGAAGTTCCCTGAACAGGGAACATTGGTCTTCTGGGTGAGCTAGCTCCATCTTAGACTCTGTCTTTGTCCTATGACCTAGACTTAGAGTCAAGAACAAACGCATCATTAATAAAAAAAGAAAAAAAAATGGACTTTCTTTAGTAAATTACCAGCTGATTAGCAATTTTGTATAGGACGTCCAGATTTTATTCAAATATTTCAAACCATGTTTCATGGGGAAAGTTGTTCGGTTTCATGAGTATCTTCACCCCTTTCGACTTGTTATACACTTTTTGTTACGCCCTGTATGACTAAAGGACGTACCTACATCGAAAGTCATAGTACCCAGATAGTGCGGGCTGACCAAAACGGAGCACCATTAATGATTAATAAAAAAATGCCTCTATACAAAGCTTTGTTCAGTTTCATGGTCTGGTTATGGTTTCAAAATTGTCGGTACACTTTCTTCTTTCTTTTCGTGTGGGACACCGAGTCGTCCAACGACCCGATGAACCCTGGTGTCAGAGTTTTTCAACCGCCTACTACCACTTGTAGGCCTCTGACATGGTTGTGTTACGACCGCCGTCTAAGTAATCATAGACAGCAACCGGGACCGACGGTTTAACGTGCCCTCCGAAGCACGGAACCATTTCTTTTCGGACAATCAGTTGGTTCACCCTGCAATGTCCTAACCAGACCGGGAACAAATTCACAAAGTGACAAATATCAACTTTGTGAGTGTCCCACCGAGAATCGAACCCGGAACCTTTGCGTAGCAGGCAGTCGCACTACCACTGCGCTACATCGGCCGTCGGTACACTGTCCATTGCGTACATTGCATTTACTAAGCCAAACCGGCAGCAATAAAGCTGCCCATAGATTACGCGACTCGCCCGACGGCAGGTGAGTGATTCACAACGCGACTCAACAACTAAAATACGGTAATGGGTGCACAGTGCACCGTTGCGTTGGTCAGCCTGCACTATTTGGGCACTATGATTTTCGATGTAGAACACTTTAATCATTAGCAGGGGGGTTTCACTCCACGGTTAAGGTATGTTCCGCCGGCGGGTTCCCTACGGGAACTAATCTCCGCGGGTTGTCACTTGTCGTCGCCAGACCGCCAGCACGGTAATATTATCTATACAGTATTCTAACTTCATACAAACGGACGGCGCGCGAGCTATACCTACGCGCTCGGATCTCGGCATGCGCTCGGCATGCTAACAGCCGCGGGTGAGGCGGGTAAGCCGCAGTGATGAATGGACGGTGTGCAGGTTTCAAATCAGTAACCGCACGAATTTTCACTCGAAATAAGTACAAATAGTATTTAAAATGACAAGTAGAATATATTGTGCTGTTTTTGGTTGCATGAATTCCTCAATAACGCACCCAGAGTAATATAACTTTTTTTAGATTACCTGGAAACTCTGAAAGGTAAGCCTATAAATTAAATTTACTTACTATTAGGTAAGTAGGTACCTACTACGTAATTTGTGGCTTGTGTCTAAATAGATAGGTATTTCCCTGTATTTCCTTTTTATACAACCGTGTTAGGTATAGGTTTGACGCATCTGCAGGTCGGGGTATTTTTTTTTTATTATGTGGTTATTTCTTATTGAATAAATAGAATAGAGCGAAGGAAAGTGATTAACACGAGTGAAATGGGTGACAGTGACAGCCCCATCACATGCTTACGTACCACGCGGCTGTAGGCACTTATTTCAAGGACACGGCCGAGTTACAATACTGTATAGATAGTATTACCGTGCCGCCAGCCAGTGTGCCGCTAGCCGCCGCACTGTTCGCACGCGCGTGCTGCTCGCGCGCACACTTACTTGACTTTTTTCTGTGTTTTAAGTACCTACGTTTATCTGTTAAAAAATCGATCGGGTCGTCGACTCGGTGTCCCACTCAACACGAAGAACAGTTAGAAACACGCATAATTGATTGTTTTTCTATATAAACAGTAGTCATTAATAATTTCGTTTAGGTTTATAAATATTTACAAATCTTACAATTCCTTCCGTAGATTAAGTGAACAAATAAGATACATAGCAAAATCAGTATCAAAAAATCTTCGTGCACGAATAACAGGATGACAAGTTACAAGTTACAACTTACAACCCTTGGAGTTCACCGGCGGCTCAGTCATAAAACTGCGATGCGCAAGGGAGATTGAGCGTTCGCGCGTGTTCATAAGTTTCAATTTTATTTGTGAGCGGTTGGGTACACCGAGCGTAGGTATTAATTTACACCTAAACATGTATTTTCTAAGGGAGTGATTCTTCTGTATGTTAGTACTATTATATATTCTGTGCCATTAGTCTCGATGGTGAGACGGCTAACTACAAATGTCACTGTCACTTTCAGTTAAATAGGCTTGGAAAAAGAAAGAAGATGATCGCCTCTGCGAAATGGCGTGAAAATCATAGACATGTACTATTATTTTCAAAACTTATTTAACGAAAAATGACAGTGCTATATTTAATGATCCGTTTTAGTTAGCAACGAGGAAAGTTGGTGAGTTTGATGGTTTGATTCACTCTTTAAAATATCATCAGTACAGTAGGTACTGTCCAGTGCGGGACATGGGACTCCACCTATTTCGAGGACCATGACAACTCACAGGGAACCCTGTTGCCCATTCCCTGGATGACGACATTGTTCATCCGGGACCACAGGGGTAATCAATCTGTTTACTAGCTGGTTGGTAGCTCAGGTGAGTGATACGAGTGAGCAACAGAAATACGATAATGGTTGCCATGGCTACGCACATTTAGTTTCAGAACTGTGTTCTATGGAACTAATCCTGCAGCTTGTAGTTGTTATAAATAACTTTAGTGGATGGCGAAAACGGGTGATGGTGCCCTATGGCGTTCCCTGGGAGAGGCCTACGTCCAGCAGTGGACTGCAATAGGCTAATGTATGTATGTATGTAACTATAGTCAAGCTAATAAAAGTATTGTCGCAGTGATATTTTCTTAACTTTGCCAAACAGAATCCACCTACCTGGTTTTTTGGATGTTGTGTTTTATTACCTGCGGAAAGTTCAGTCACGAAATTATCGATTATTCATTAAAATATGACACCAAGATTTTCCGCGCAAGATGTAGGTAATATTTCAAAGACAATGAAAGGTGTAAAATTACGCCTTAATATTTTGAGAAAACTATCAAGCCTCTGAGGCCGTGTTTATACATTGCAAAGTCTGATGATGATAAAACAAGTAAAGTTTCACCATGAAAACTTAAGGTGGTTCTCACACTTGTCGTCCGTCGCTGCGTATTTTTAACGCATCGTAATGCATTCGTCTGTCAGGCAAAAGGAAATTGCGAACTTCGATCTTATTTTCCTAAAAATACAGCTACACGGTGCGTTTAAGGTGCGTAACGGATGCGACTCTCAAGTCGTTTGATAGACGCATATGTACGGGAAAAAGATCGGATCGGAATTTGAAATTTCCTTTCGTCTGGCAGACGCATGCGTTAAAAATGCGCAGCGACGGACGACAAGTGGGATTCCCGCTTAAGCCATTTTCATCTCAGCGAGGATCATCTTAACCCCACCTTGAGATAAATCCGGCAGTTAGCGAACGCTTATCTAAGTCTGCTGTCAAATTGGCGCGCACTGGCTTGGCTAGGATAGAAGGACCTGTCAAATTATGTTTGATCGTCGTCGACAGACATAACAGTTCACTAGACATAGGTTTCATAATATTTGGGAGGAGGTAGAAAGTATTTACTACGTATTTGCTATACTCCCATACTCGGGACGCTTGGCAGGTGCGTTGACAAGGGCAGTGCAAGCATCAGCTCATTTGATGGGCTGATTAGCCACAGACAGAGAACATTGCTGGCCCCACTCACAACAAAAAGGTAGAAAAGGAAATTCATGACCTATTTCGACGACTGTTTAAAAAAATAATGTTCTGAAAATCATCGATAGATGGCGTCTAATATCTGCGGGACATATTTGCTGGGGAGTTCAATTATCTTTTGGTGTGGGACACCGAGTCGTCCAAAGACTCAATGAAGTTCCTTGTAAATTTATTACCTAAGATGTTGCAATTGGTTTGACAGACAGTTTGGACATAATATTTGCGGTGTTAGTGGCGCTTATTTAAGAGTATTTTGATATCGCTAACAATGAATAAGGACTACGGGTCCGAAAAAGGAAGGTTACGAGGAAGAAAACAGTTTGCTACTAGTCATCATCATCATCATTGGCCTCACACGTCTGTGACAGACGATTTAATCAGTGTTTGAGGCAAGACTTTTCATGGCTGTATAAAAACGCAAATTTTATTACTTTGCGTGACTAGTTGAGAAACCCCCAGATGTTTAATTTAACCCCATCTATTGACACACAGAAGCATAACTTTTTAAATCTGAACTCCTTGCAAACTTAAAATACCTTCTTCAGATTGTCACAGTTCAGTGAAAACCAGACTTCGAGAGCATAATTTATTCGTGTTACATCTCATCGCAGATTAAAAATGTTAATTCGGGAATTATTCGCAGTAATTTATTCTCGCCGTCCCCTACGGAGCGGAAGGTGTGTACTTACCTTTACTGAGGGAAGGATTGAAGCCATTTGACTGTCTGACTTTTTATGTGGGGTTCTGGGGTTGCCATTTCCTTCTAGTTAAGTAGAAAATAATAAAAGAAAGTGATTTTCAAGGTAAGTTTATTATTTATTTACATAATAATATCCATATATGCCATCGGTCCCGGTTGCTATCTATGATTAGATGATTACTTAGGCTATTAAGGGATATAGGCGTGATTTATGTATGTATGTATGTATGTATGATTACTTAGGCGGCGGTCGTGACACAACCATGTCAGAGGCCTACTACTAGTAGTAGGTGGTTGGAAGAGTCGTACACCATGGTTCATCGGGTCGTTTGTCAACTCAGTGTCCTAGTCGAAAAGAAGAAGACCGATTTAGGACGGTGTGGTGTCCGCCAACGGTGTTAGTGCACTCATGTACCTAAGATCGAAACTTCAACATTCTTTTCTACCTACTCATTCATTCATTATCGTTTCCCGTGGGTCGCTGATTTGACAAACAACCCAGTGAATTCTAGTATCAAAGCTTTTTTATTACCTTTATTAAAGTAGTGAAAATTCGAATTCAAAACAACCATAAAAAGAAAACAACAAGTTAATACTTTATTCCAAACGTCACCTCGCCATAAGAATCGCCCTCAGGTGTTCACCGACCGCACATCATAAAGACCCTCCAACATTTATCACGGGCCTCAAAATAAACAGCCGCACTACTGACAAACATCCTTACATCAGGTGCTGGGGCTTCCTCGGGGAATACTTTAATACGGTGGACGAGAGTTCGTAGTTTGTGGGGTAAAGGAAAATTGTAATAGAAGTGACTTGTTATGAATATATCAGTCGAGGTTTCAGATTTTGTTTTTAAATATCTGACAATCAGTGCTAGTTGCCCCATAGGTAGATACTTTATTAAATTCCGTAACTGGACTATGCAAAGGTAAGTAACCAGGTAGTTTCAATTGTTTCTGACTTTTATACATAAGTATTATTGGATACAAGTGCTTAATCCATTGGCATTAGTTGGAATCACTGGACAAAATAAAAAAAAATTACTTGTTACCTTGTAAGAGGCATATTACTTGTATATTTATTTGCAATGGGTTCGTTTCTGTTGTTCCCTTTATTCAAGTGAAGATCGAGAAGCCCAAACGTAATCACAGCTCCTGTACTGATGTTTACAAGTATTTGACCTGTCACTCACATTCCTTGTATATATCAAAATTCCTCACAGTACATGTCATGTTTCTGAATGTTTGGATTAAGATTGTTTTTAAACACGTCGTAAGGTCTCATTAATAAGCAGTGCATCTTCTAGAAATAACATACAAACACACAGACCCACATATATCATGCTCTTCCGGGGTAGGCAGAGCGTTAACGGCCGTGTCTGAAAATTCGTGTATCACTGTAGTGACATGTTGTCAGCCTGTCGCCTAAAATTGTAATACACATGAAACTCTCGAGTCCCTTAGTCGCCTCTTACGACACGCGTGGAAAAGCAATAGTGTGTTGCTATTCTAAGCCGGCATCACACGGCACCAAAAAATAAAATTTTACCTAATCAATACACTTGTCCATTCTACTCAACCCTTCCCACTTCTTAGGGCCAGTGGACCCTTAGCAATCATTTTATTTTCATAGTGGGCACCGGATCCCTTGGGTCCACCTTCGTGATTTGCCATTCAAAGTGAGACGTGACGCCGCATCAGGTGAAGGGATGAAGGAAGGTCCAGGGCTAGGTAATGCTGTTGACAGATGGAAACGGATTGGAGGAATCAATCGGTTGTGGTTCGGTAGAGTTTGTAGTTGTAATTCTCGGAAGGAACATTTGCTATTTGATTTGTTGCAGGCGTTTATTTTAAAATATAAAATGTACGGTTATCGAAATGAATGTTTTTTTTATATTGCTGTAATCTAACTTGCTGATACTAAGCTGATTTAATTACACGTAGTCAAAATACAAAAACATTTGAGACCGATTCTAACCAATGTTTATTGGGCGAAGTTTCACTAAATGAGAACCTAGATAAGATGAAAAAGGCTTCAAGACGCGATTATTAATGTTTGGGTACATTTTGGTGGAATCGGTATTTCAAGTTGAAGGTTTATCTATTCTATGGATTGCTAATTGTACTCCTTAGAATCTCTGTAAGAATGTTCCTATCATAATATCATTGTGAAGTTACTTACGTGCATCTTTAATCCTGAATAATATAACCTCGATTTTACAAAATGTTAGGCATATTTTAGGATTATTGACAAAGTCTAATCGTGTGGAAAAAATTTTTGCACTGCCGGCCAATGTACCGCAGTGGTTGTGCGACTGCTTGCGTAGCAATAGTTCCGGGTTTGATTCTCGGTGGGGCACTTCAGAAAGTTGATATTGTCACTTTGTGAATTTGTTCATTTGGACGTTGCAGGTTTCCGTGGTTCGGAGGGCACGTTAAGCCGTCGGTCCCGGTTGCTGTCTATGATTACCTAGACGACAGTCGTTACACAACCATGTCAGTGGCCTACTGTCGTAGGCGGTTGAAAAAAGCAGACACCAGGGTTCATCGGGTTGTCGTTCGTTGGCTTTGTGTCCCTACACAAAAAGAAGAGAAGGTTTAACACGGCCTTTTTTAATAACACCGGTCTAACCAAACAAACTTTTATTTCATAAACACCACGGGGTCAATAACTCCAACCCAAACAAATTTTACCCCACTAAAAAAACAAAACTAAAAACAAAACACGTACGAAATCACGGCTTCGGTAGTTCTAGTTTCAATATCTATCGAAGAAGATGGGAATAAAAAGTTTATATCAAAGAACCCTCCACCTTCGGGTTCAAATCTGGCCGGCATACGTGACCGGGGCACAGATAGATAGGGTAAAGGGTGGTCCTTAATAAATCGCAGTTTATTTTTATAAAACACACCTTGTGAAGGGCGTAAGTTTATGCAGCCCGTGTGCTCCGAATATACGTATGGAAATGACCGATGGGGGATATGGCCGACCTGACTGTTTTGTTTTTGAGTGTAGTTCTGAAATTCGAGAATGGCAAATAGGACAAAATATGTGGAACTATCGATGGAAAACATACAAAAATACAAAATTCATTTATTATGAATCAAAGGTAGGTTCAAACGATGTTATCACAGTATTTAAGATCACTATGATCTGCTATTGAGCATACAATAATAAGACTATAAGACTAATAGGAACATATTTGCCTAAATTTCAATTTTGTCATCTTTCTTTGTTATTTTATTGCATGTTCCTAAGAATAAACACACAATATAATTGTAACATCTCTTATGTTATGTAAGGTTCGCTAATCAAAATGTAAAAATGGAAATTGATACTACTCGGATTCCCGCGGTACAGGATTTTCCTAGTGCGGGATCCAAAGGTTAATTGTAATAGACTTAAGATTCCTTTTAAATAAAAGAACTTTGTACTTTGAACTTTAAATTAAATTTAAATGCATGATAATCTCAAATCATTCATTCAACAATAAATTAAACGTCCATAGTATAAAATGAAACTACATCAGCCACAACAGTCAGACATGGGTTTCCCCCTATTGGGGGGTATTTGCCATACTCACCACGCTTGGCAGGCGGATGGCGAGCGCAGTGCAAAGTATTATGAATGTTCACAGAGAACGCTGCTGCCAATTTCCCGGATTCATCCCTTAGTCGCTTCTTATGACACCCACGGGTAGAAATAGGGTGATGCTATTCTAAAGCGGCGACACATGGCCGTATAATAAAACACGATTACAAATCACGCCCATTATACTTGCGGGGTAGGCAGAGCGTATACGGCCACAAAATCGGACATTTACGCCACGTCTGACATATATTTGAGGGTCATTCAGAAAATTGTGTATCGCCATAGGGACAGGTTCTCACCACATCGCCTAAAACTGCAATACACACCCTCAAGACCCTTAGTCGCCTCTTACGTGTCCCACGGGAAAGAAATGGGGTGATGCTATTCTAAGCCGGCACCACACGGCAATAAAACACAGTTTTATAAAAATTTGGTATGTATTGCTATGTTGGTAATCAGATTAATTTAAAAAAGGTTTGAGTCTCTTTCAGTTTTGGAAATCATAAATTAATAAGGCCAATTTGTTCTATCTGTACTATCACAAATAAAAATCCAATACAATAAAGTGCTTATACATAATATTGCGGTGCGTGCATCAGCAGGGCTATAAAACTCGTCTAGACAAGTGATTTACGTCCACCTGAGCGGGCCGGGATGTGCCCCGAAAATATGGTGCACTGACAGTTTCCCCCCTGACTGTACGCGTTTTGGCAGCGGCGTTGTTTATTTGGTATTTATTTAAATTTTTCTTCATAGTGATGGGATAAGGATATTTCAAGTTAATGTTTAGATTTTATGGCGTGGTGTAAGGATATTGTGATTAATTTTTACACGACTGCCCAAACAAAAACAGAGTGTAATGTTTTTAGAGTTCATGTATGTATGTATAAATGTGTAATTCTATATAGGGCTGAAACTAGGTAACCACTGAATAGATTCGAATGCAATTGTATCGAAAGAATCCTTACATAATCCCGAGTGTCATAAAATGAAAATGAAATAAAAACTTGTCGCGATGCCTAGAAGAAACTACCTAATTACAGTTAGGTGCGTACCTTATTACAAAATTTCAATCACAAATTGAAAGTTTTGCGACAAGCTTTTATTATATTTTCATTTCTGTAAAGTCATAAATGAATGTGGTTAATGTCATTCAAAATTTTATTTTCATCTTTTCAGAGCACTTAAATAAAAGCTTGTTTTAAAAGTTTTTTTTACATAATTTTATTTTATATTTTTTAGTTTATGTTACGATAGTTATTGATCAATACGAAAGTCTTTCTATAAAACGGAGAGACCTTCAATAGAAAAACTTAAGGCGCGGGGAAAACTAACATTAGGATAAAGTTTAATTGTCTGTTTTATATTCTATAGAAGTAGGTTGGACCTACTCCTCCGGCATCCCTAATAGAAGAATTAGCTTGTAATATGTCTTAGTCTTTTCATTTCATTGATGGCGTCATTATTACATGGCCGAGTCCCAGTTAATTTCGAACAGTCTAATTCTTCTATCAGGAGGCCTTCTATTGACGTGACCCTAATTCATGGTGGGCCTACCAACTGCCTATCATGAACGAATTCGTTTACAAAATTGCAAGTCCCAGCAGTTGAATATTGAGGAGTTCCATAGTTCGAAGACAACCCTGGATGTAGCGTCTCATTCATGGTGGGCCTACCAACTGCCTATAATAAACGAATTCGTATACAAAATTGCAAGTCCCAGCAGTTGAATATTGAGGAGTTCCATAGTTCGAAGACAACCCTGGATGTAGCGTCTAATTTATGGTAGGCCTACCAACTGCCTATAATAAACGAATTCGTATACAAAATTGCAAGTCCCAGCAGTTGAATATTGAGGAGTTCCATAGTTCGAAGACAACCCTGGATGTAGCGTCTAATTCATGGTGGGCCTACCAACTGCCTATAATAAACGAATTCGTATACAAAATTGCAAGTCCCAGCAGTTGAATATTGAGGAGTTCCATAGTTCGAAGAGAACCCTGGATGTAGCGTCTAATTCATGGCATGGAGATCTCCTCAGCGGTTTATAGCTGGGACACAAAATTTTGTATACGAATAGGCAGTTGGTAGGCCTACCAACTAACTGATAGGGCTGATAGTAATGTCGAGGTTAAAATGGTTTTGTGGACGAGTTATAAACTCTGCTTTTCACTTTGATTGCGAGGAAATAAAACAATAGTATATTATATAAGTAACATTTATTTAATTAAAATTCAAAGTAAAATTTGTACAGTTTTGAATACTGAAAGAAATTGTTTTTTCCCGAGACTTTGGCGGTAGTATCTGTTGCACAACTCTCTGTGCATTAATTTCCATAAGCGTATTAGGAGAGAGTCTTAAATCCTCTTCTTCACTGGTCATTTTTAACAATTTTAACAAATTGAAGAAATTACGAAAAAACAAGAGCCCGCCGCTTTATTTTTTTTAAATCTTACGACATTGGCATTAGGCTTGGGCTGCAGACCTATACAGCCTACTATTTAAGCCGACATAGTGCTATTTCAATTTTTTCATACATATAAAATGAAATAGCACTATGTCGGGCCGATATCGGCGTTCGGGGCAGAGGCCCGTTGGCTGTGTATGGCTCATATTGAAACAATTTTTATTCTCCAAAAGAGGGCCATTAGAGCAATTTATAAACTTTGCAGTCGTGATTCCCTGAGGGAACTGTTTAAGGAAATTAATATTATGACTGTACCGTGTCAATATATTTATGAAAATATCATGTATGTTAGAAAAAATATAAATACTTTCACTAGAAATTGTGACAGGCATAACCGCAATACAAGGAGTAAAAATAAAATAGATCAACCTAAGCATAGACTCGCTAAAGTTAGGACTTCATTTGAAGGTCTAAGTATAAGATACTATAACAAAATACCGGAAGATATATTGAGTTTATCAGAAAGTAAATTTAAGTCTGTTATCAAGAAAACATTATGTTATAAAGCTTACTATAAGTTAGATGAGTACATTAATGACAAAGAGGCATGGAGCTCTGAAATTCCAGCGCAGCACAAGAAACACGCACTCATTTTTAATACCAAAATGGGGCGTGCGTGGAGTTTACAACTGACATAATTTTACAAATCTGCATGGATGTAATTTCAATTTTTTAAAGTAAATATTTTATAAGTTAAAACTGGTAGATTTATCTACTTCAATTTTTACAAAAAAAAAAATATGTAGCCATTTTTGGTCTATACATATTTTTTTTTACTTACAGAATTAGCTAGGGTAGCTTAGGGGCTAGTAAGATTGTTAATTTAGAGTAGGAGCACTTCTGGGCAGGTTTTTTGGTGGGTTTTTCCTGTTCAGGAGGTCCGATTAATTATACGCATGTAAACTACACGCTTTAAAAATCTTGACTTCAATTTGAAACAAATATCGTTTTCAGATGGTGGTGGCGTAAAGTTACATGCCGTGTGATTAACCTGGCCAGCCCCGTGGCAGTGCTTTGATTTTTATTTTTTTCTCCCGCCCGAGCCGGTTTTCTATTAGGACATTACAAAATTGTTATAAAAAAAGAAAATTGTGTGATACAAATTTCTTTTTTTTACAATGACGGTTCATGACGTCAATAAGTGATATGATAATACTATCCTACATTGAATAAAGAATTTCAATTTCAATTTCAATTTCATTTTCTTTGCCTTCATTTATGAGTAGATACGTTCTTGCACTTGTGCATAAAATGCGATTTTGTGCAGCCTATATCCTGCACCAATAAGCTCTTTCAGAGCATGAGAAGTGAAAAATAAATTTGCATAACCCAATTTTCTCTTTTTTATAACAATTTTGTATTGTCCTAATAGAAAACCGGCTCGGGCGGGATAAAAAAATAAAAATAAAGGCACTGCCACGGGGCTGGCCAGGTTAATTACACAGCACGTAACTTTACGCCACCACCATTTGTAAACGACATTTGTTTCAAGTTTGAGGTGCCTAAGTATCCTTGTCTGAATTTGGAATTTCCTTACGTCTGACAGACGCATGCGTTACGTACGGTGCGTTAAAAATACAAAACAACGGACAACGAATGGGTGAACCGCCTTGAATTGTTATTTTATTCTACTTCAGGATACACTTTGTGAATTTGTTCCCTGTCTGGTTAGGACATTGCAGACTGAACCACTAGATAATCCATAAGAAAGATGGTTTCGTGCTTTCGAGGGCACGTTAATCCATCAGTCCCGGTTGCTCTTAGACCATGTCAGAGGCCTGCTAGTAGGCGGTTGAAAAAGTCTGATACTAGGGCTCATCGAGCAATTCGCTCGCATTTCGCAATTCTCTATGTCTCACATGAAAAAAAGAAGAAGATCTTCAGATAGATCAAACTTATTCCAGTTGCCTGGCCAAAAAGCATCTCAACCTGTCCTGTTTAGGTATCTATTTACCTCATCGGGCAGCCAAGCCTCTTCCTCTAAATCACCCTCACCCACATCACCGCTCCACCGACCGATTGTCCCAAATCCTATAAAGAATACCGGTGCGTCGCGATACCGGTGAAACCTTAGACTAATAGAATAACAAGATGTGTTGTTGAATACCAAATTTTGAAATACTTCCCGTGTTGAGTATACAATTTTTCCATAACTTGCATTATCCTGCCCGAAAATTTTGCAAGTTTTTAAATAAAAAGAAAGAAATAGATGTGTTGTGTGAAAATAATGATATTTTTTTATAAATAAGTGCCATGTGGTGCCGGCTAAGAAAAACATCACCCCAGTTCTACTCGTGGGTGAGTAAAAAGCGACTTAGGAATAATCTTCCAAGTAATGGGCAGGAATTCACGACCTTCCTAGCGTGGTTACTCGTACAATGTAATAGACCTTTTACGCAGAGAGTTCCGCTTTACACCAAGATGAAATTAAGTGTAATTGGAAATTGCAGTGGGACGGTACCCCACAGTCCCGGGTTCAAGTCCCAGCGGGCGCTGAGATTTTTTCAATTTCTTATTTTCATTTATGATATTAAGTATTTGTTCATGGAGCTAGGTCTGCTGAGTTTTTTTGAAGCTCCAAGGCACGTCAATACATGAACTTTGTGAAGCCATTAAGTGCGAAAAATACCGTGTCATTTCTTCAGTTTTCCAGATGTTTGTCGACGGTAAGACATAGCGGCGATGATTTGGATTGGCTATTACCGCCGGCCGTAAAGCGGAACGCGCCGATACCGCCGGACACGGGATTATACGGTACCTACACACACTACAGCGACACACTGAGGAGAGATTTTTAATGCTATTTTGATGATATTTTGTAAAAAAGTTTTTTTGATCGATGATGGAGACAATCAACTGTTTAAACTTCCGCGGTCACACATAATGACTCAAACACTAAAACGAGGTTCTTACCGCGATACTCGATTTTCATGAATTGTCCGATATTTCGACCAAGTTGCATCAGTTTAACCGTGATCATGTACAAGTAGACATTATAATTTTATGGATAGAACGAAAAGTTGCTGATAGTACCTACAGATATATTCCTGTTTAGAGGGTCCGGTTTGTTAGAAACATGTTAGGAACACCTTTTGAAAATCCTGATTTCAATTTAAAACCAATGTCGTTTACAGATGGTGGTGGCGTAAATGTGATAGCAATTATTGAACAAACTCTCCGCACCAGGAGTCACAGGCGACCAGCGGTTCTGACGGTAACCATCTCCCGGTGTATCCCAATTTTTTTTGCTACCTTATTTTATGTGGATAATACGATCAGCTTCCACCTTGTCAACGTAACAACCTGGTTGGACATTGTAACTATGCCACCTTACCCTTACATCCCCTGTCACTCTTTTGGGCTAACTAATAGAGGCGAGAATACCTTAAGTCACAACAAAGTAACGTTGTCAAACAAGGGTAGAGAGGGGAAAATTGACTTACCCCAGATAAGGATGGTAATAGCCCGTGTTTTTTTTTCTGGATGGAATTACGTAACCTTAACAGTTTTCTTGTGTACCTTTATTTTGTTTTTCCGTTAGCCCTCAGTAGTGTTATTGGCAGGACGATTTTGTTTATTCGCTCTATTGGAGTTCTTGTTTTTGCGAGAAACTTTACGAAGTTCGAAAGTGATAGGATTTAATGTTAAGAGTGTTTGAAATGTTTCTAGCAAACACCTACTTTGCCGAAACATTGGCCTCAATTCGAGGAAAAGATAATTTTAACTTACCTTTAATCATTGTTGTTACTTTCCGTCAAAAAATTTTAGACAAGGAAAGGATTTTTTAAAACCCAATCATGTTTAGAAGTCTCAATGGATTCTTCGCCATGTCGTGTCAATTTAGTCGCCATTGTTTTAATCGTCGCCTTATTTTGACAGGTAACGCGCATTTGGCGTCAAACTAAAAGACACGACAGCTTTTTGATTACTCCTTTTTTTTTACTTAACCTGTTTGACGAAAAGTGACAACGCGTATTTAAGGCGAGTTAAGAAAATTGTTATCCCGAGTTGAGGCCTCACTTTTTAGTTGACTGAACTTTGAAATCTATAATAAAAAGTAAATTCTCAATCACAAATACGATTGTTCAATCGCGTGCATCAAAATATGACATCAAAGATTTTTCACCAGTTGGTGACACATCTTATACAAATCGAAAATTACCCGACAGGGCTTATCTCTTGTTAATAATTCCCTATCAGGTAAAGAGATCTGTTAAATAGTCGTATGCGCTGTGAATTAAATTAACTGCTACAACAGTCCACTGCTAGATTTGGACTTCCCCAATCGGGGCATATTGGTATAGTCACCACGCTTGGCAAGTAAATTGGCGAGCGCAGTGCAAGATATTGCTGCCTATTCCCTGGATTACTATTCCTTAGTAGTTTTTTATGTAAACTATGTCTACGAATGAATTTTTTGTACACTGTACCTATTTATATTTATACTTCTGACAATGTAAATTTCTTACTATTAAATAAATGAAATACAAAAAAATTATGAAACCTTCAGGTAGAATTAGGTAATGCTATTCTTAGCCGGCACCTTTATAAGTATGTTTTTTGTTGTTTGCTGAATACGATGGCGAATTGTCCCTCAACGTTGCCACCATCATATTAATTCTAAATACCCTCTAATAATGCCACCAAAAGCGATAAAACGGGTCACAAAAATCCATTAGTGACACAAAAGCGCCCGCACTCGCTGCGTTACTGCACCTAGAGTCGCATGTTAACCTTTATGATCTAATTTGGCAGCGGCCGGCCATTTGGCAATGGCTGCTCATCCACAATAACACATTGAATGCCCGTGCGCCATACAACAGGTACATTTGGCGGTGACGTTGCAGACAGGAGCCGTTTTTTGAACAAGCCGAAAGTAAAAATGTTATGGCCTAGTTCTCATTTTTATGGCTAGGTACTCTGTGAGATTCAATTCTTCTATCTACTATCCTATCCATCTGTAGTTTTAAACAGAATCTATGATTTATAGTTTCGTCGAAACGTGGTAGACACACACCGCGTAAGTTAAGACTGTTTGAATATGACATAAAATGTTTTTTCGCTGTTACGAAATGACATCTACGATGGGAAATTTTCAGTAATCGTTTTAGACCTCAATTATTACATACATACATACATACATACATACATATATCACGCCTTTATCCCTTACGGGGTAGGCAGAGCGTTAACGGCCGTAAAACAGATATTAACACCACGTCTGACAAATGTTTGAGGGTCAATCAGATAACTGTGTATCACTATAGTGACAGGTTGTCAGCCCATCGCCTTAAATTGCAAAACACATCTAACCCGAGTCCCTTAGTCGCCTCTTACGACACCCATGGGTAAGAAATGGGGACCTAGACCTCCATTATTATAATAAACTTAATGTGCAAAAAAACGATTTTAACTTCCTTCCATATGGTTAGCAACGTTAGTAAGGCATTTTACCAGCGGTAAGAAAGCTGATGAGTGTGTTACTTGCCAAGGGAGTGCTCCAGTTAAGGATTTATACACGTATCTCGATGATGTACCGGCATGTTGTTTCCAAATTACTTACGCGGTTTTGGCTCGGCGCATTGTTATCAACGAGTAGTTATAATAGAAATTAGAAATTAGAAATTAGTTATTTGCAAGAATACATGGTATTTCATCATAAATAATGAGATCTTATTTTACATTCCAGTGCAGTATTCTGCTTGCTTCAAGCGTGCAAATTAAAATATATTGATATATACAATTTTCAATGTCAAGTTTTTAGGGTACATAAAAATTAATTGATTATAAAATGTCAAAAGTCTAATATTAATATGAAAATGAAAAGTAAATTAAATACACGAAAAATTACAATGTCGAGTTATTCAGTTACATAAAAATTAAAATTAATCGATTATAAAATGTCAAATGTCTAAAATAAATTAAATACATGAAAAAAGAATTACAAAAGGATAAAAGTGTCAAACATTATTCAAATATTCCCCTACGCTATAGAAACAATTCGTCAGTAACCAGTCAAATAATTTTGTTTTAAATACATTTATACAATTAGTTAATTTAATGTCCATTGGAAGTTTGTTATAAATTGAAATGCTCATATTGTATACATTTTTCTTATAAATATTTGTGTGACTTTGTGGTTGATGCAACAAAAGTATATACATAGACCGTAGCTGCCTTTTTTGTACATCTTTACGTTGTTCATATAAACGTGGATACATTTTAACAAAAATACAAATTTCATAGATGTAAATGCACGGAAATGGAAGAATCTTTAATTTTTTGAACAAAGGCTTGCACGAATCTCTGAACCACGCGTTACAGATTGCACGAATACACTTCTTCTGCACAACGAATGCTCGATCACCATCGACAGAATTTCCCCACAGTATGATGCCATAACGGAGTACAGATGAGACGTAACCATGATAAGCCGATAACGATGCTTCCTCTGATACAATATTTCTCAAATTTTTCAATGCGAACACAAATCGAGTTAACCTGCTGTACACATCATTGACGTGGGTTTTCCAGTTCAGATGTTCATCGATAGTGAATCCTAAAAACTTAAACTTGTTTACTTGATCCAAACTAGTGCCGTCAAAAGAAATGTTTAAAGGTATTTGGCTAGCGTTGTAAGAGCGGAATTGCATTATTTTAGTTTTATCTATATTGACTTTAAGATTATTGTCATTCATCCAATCTACTATATTTACCAATGTTTTATTAACTGTTGATTCCCACTTCGCTTTTTCATCACATTTTATTAGTACCGTTGTGTCATCAGCAAAAAGTAAGCTTTTATGTGGTGTTATGGCTGGAAGATCATTGATATAAATCAAAAACAATAAAGGGCCAAGCACACTTCCTTGTATATTAACCATAGTTTTAAATCTGCTGCACCGTGTCATGCTGGCTTAGAATAGCATCACCCCATCTGTTTCCCTTGGGAGTCATAAAAGGCGACAAAGAGACTTGAGCATTGATGGTGTATTGTAATTTAAGGCGAAGGGCTATGACAACCTGTTACTATGGCGATATTAATATCCTGGACAATTCACACAGCGCACTCTAGCAAATGAAGCAAAGCTTGTACTATGGGAACTAGATAGCTGATATTAATACATATATACTTTATTCTTGTAAATATATACATATCATACATAGAAAATATCCAGACTGAACACAAATCTGAAAATAACTTAACAAATATTTGTGTCTTGTGGGGATCGAACCCACGACCTTCGGCGTAGCAGGCAGGGGTACTGTCCGCCACGCCAAACAGTATGTCATTACAATACAGCGACACAACTTTACATTAAAGACAACTCGAATGAGTTTTGCTTTACCGGTAAGTATATATACATTTTGACGACTTGCAGTAGTCTCGTCATGAATGTCTTGAAGTCAATTCGCATGAGTTTCGGCCTCTACAATAACTACTTGTTTGTACTATAGCAACTAGTTGAAACCACCAACCAGTTCATTTGCCAATTAAAATGTAAAGTTAATACTTACTTATGCTTAGGTTATCCCTGTTCCGCTCTAAATTCTTTGACACGATTTTTCAATCGAGTTCTATGGATTTTCAGTAAGCTATGACGTAATAAATAGCGTAAAAACTTAAATATAACCGACTAGCGACAAGATTGACTGGTGATAAAAAACAACTTTCCCCGAGGAATAAAGGTTGAAATATAACAAAAATATTTCGAGTTTCCATGTAAGTCAAATCTTCTGATCGGCAATTTTGTAAGCGAGGTACGACTTTTTTATCTATGTTCCGTAGGAAAGTTTGTTCCTTATCACCAGCCCGTCTTGAGTTTTTGTTATCAGTCACTAGTCAAATGTCACCTTATATAAAGTACTTTTTTAGCAGGTGTGGTACAAATAAACAATTTAACTTTTATTTGCAAAAAAAAAACAATGAATCCTAAGTTTTTCAAGCCACAAAAAAGTCTTTGGAAAGTCCAAATAGGAAACGTATCTAAAATCTGCCTTGAGTGTTTCACAGATAACTTATTTTATGTGCGATAAAACACTCGCGCCTTTGGAACAATTCAAGCAGCAGCATAAGGCACCGCTCGTTCTATCGCATGCACAATGAAACGAACGCACCTCCCTGTTCCTGTACTGGGAAATGGGTTGTTACCGTTACCTACTAAAGGTGGGACGTTTTTCATACAAAAGTAAAATGGACTCATATCTTTAAAGGAGACAAACTTCTAATTAAAAAAGTCGATGGTAAGTCCCGTGTTGATACCTCTATAACACTTTCGAAAAAAACCATGAGATGCCGTTGTAAAAACCAATCCGTCACTTTACGCCAATAGATGTAGCTACTGGTGCAATACATTTATTTGATTTTATTGTGGACGTAATATTATTTTATCTTTTAACCATAATTAGTTTAGTGCCAAATTTACGCGGGCCTTCATCATTTCGCATAAGCATGTGTAAAAATAATTGCTCGTCATCGCATGTATAAGTCCATTGAGTTTCAGTTTGTATGTAAAACGGACCACCTTAAGATAATATCAAATTGGAAGATGTTAAAAATATACATTTAATCAAAATCCAAACATGCCAAAACGCATTAATAAATTTCAAAACAAATAAAAAAATAAAATATCCAACTTCGTTTGACATATCAATTATCGCTACCTGATCATCTCCGGTCAAAAGTACCCATCAATTTGGCTGCAATGCCGCCCTGGACAGCCACTGATATATATTTGAACTGGAAAGAATCGGAACGGGGATCCCGGGCGATGTTTTTCGCTGTACTCGTAATGAAAACGCTTTGCAAATTGGGCCCAATCTTTGTATAAATAAATAAAAAATTGCAAAGAATAATTTTATTAGCTACCTGCCTCAAATTTAAAACATCATTAAAAGATATCAGTTGATTAAATTGACTGCCGCAAAGACGTCACTTCACTGGTCATTCATAGATTTGAAAAGGTTCATAGATTTGTTAGATCTTCAATTCTTCTACTTATTTCGTGCGGGACACCGAGTCGTCCAACGACACGACGAACCCTCGTGTCAAAGTTTTTCAACAGTTACTGATTTTTAAGTAGGAGCTAATAAGAACAACCCAAAATGGTACAGGAGCTCAGGAACATTGCCAAAGTGACCTGTCACGGGCTGCCACCTATGGCAGATTTATTCCCATTTCTATACGTAATCATGCTTTAGTGTTTTCTTTTAGTACTCTTGTACTGTCTTCTTTACGGCTTGTTTCTAAGGCAGCACTTAGAGTGCACCTTGTATTTTGTCAATTTTCTTCGTGAGTGCACATGAGTGGCCTACTTATGAAAAGCGAAGCAAAACTTGCTGCGGAAATATTTTTGCAATATAAGATAGATAGATTCATATTTCATTGTTAAAACCTGAAACAGCCCTTAAATATTTTTGTCGGAAGTGGCGATAGTGATCGTATTTTACGCCCTTTAGCGCTTTGCCAACCCCGCAAGGGGAAAGGCGTGATATGTATAATATGTATATGTACGTGTGTTGTTTAAACCACAACAAAAAGAGCACAAAAAATTACAAGACTATATAGTTCGTGTTCCCTGATTTTTTGGTCAGTTATCTACAACGGCTTAGAATAACATAACCCCAATTCTATCCATGGGTATCGTAAAAGTGACAAAGAGATAATCATCCTGGGAATGGGCAGCAGCTTTCCCTGTGAATGCAACATATTGCACTGCACTCGCCGATCGTGGTGAGTATGACAATACCCCCTGATAGGGGGAGGCTTAGTTCAGCGTTGAACTGTTGTAGCTGATAATGCATGTACGTATGTATCTACCATCATCATACAATATGCTATTTGTCTATTACTCTACTCTTTAAAAGATAAGTTTCTCCAAACAAATAGCGCACTTTACTCATCCTGGGTATTCCGTACCTGATAAATAAAGCCAGTTAAGCTTTGAGGCGCGCAGCCAAACTCCTTAGAGATAAAGTGTAGCGAGGTGTGAGACATTAGCGAGCGCTATCGGATGACGGATGTGAGAACGTTCTAGAAAAGTAAGGTTTAAGAATGATTCGGGTGTTTTGTGGTGCGATGCTGGATTAAGGTACGTTGTGTGGCCGTTTGGTATTGGATTAAAATACCATCAACCCATTTCTACCAGTCAGTGTACTTTTTAGAGATAAAGTGTAGCGAGGTGTGAGACATTCAGTAAACGTAGTCCCATGAGATATGTGATTAGGTCTTAGAATTGAAAAAGGATCTTAAAGGTTTTAGAAAGATTCAGTTTTTTATGTGGTCGTACGTGGTACCGTGTGGTGCTAGCACGGGGTGCTGGTTAAGAATAGCAGCACCCCATATCTGCTTTAAGGCGTACTCCTTCGAGATAAAGTGTAGCGAGGTGTGAGACATAAGCGAGCGCTATCGGATGACGGATTAAGAGAACGTTCTAGAATAGTAAGGATTTAGAAATATTCAGGCGTTTTGTAAGGCGATGCTGGATAAGAGTATCTTATACCCATTTTTACCTATGAGTGTTTTTTTTTCGTCATAACATGTAGCCATTAGTAATCTCTATCGGATAAGGGAGGAGTTATTGTAATTTTTTTGGAAAATCAGTATAAGTAACAAAATTCAAAAAGGTTGTATCAAGCCGAAAGGAGGTCAAGGTACTCATGAAACCAAACAACTTTCCCATGGATCAAAATATTAAAATAAATTGGACCACCCATACCAAATTGCCGAACAACTTTTTTGGGAACTCCATCTTTTTTTCGACCTATGTTCCATGGGGAAAGTTGCTCAGTTTCATCAGTACGTTAACCCCCTTCCGGCTTAATATGACTTTTTGTTACTCCTTAGGCTCTATCCCAAATAGGCAACTCGAGGTTTTGCAAATCATTAAGTACTACTTACGTAAACTTATTTATTCTACTTTCAGAAATTATTGCCTATTTTCTAAAACAAACAGCTGAGCAGTACAATTCACTGAAGGCATACATTTCTGTACATTTTCTTTTTTGACGACATTGTTCTTTACTTTTTATTCATTTTGATATACGGGGTCCCTTGGCTAATAATTTGTTACTGTAATGTGGTTATGATAATATTTTCTTGTAGAAGTTTTAAAATATAATAAGATAAAAAGAAGGCCCTTACGAGTTGTTATGTATGAAAAATTCTGAATTGGGTAAGTTATAATTATAAGGCATTTTAAATGGAAATAAGAAATTGAAGATTTTCGTTTATGAAAATAATACAGCACCGTGAGCGCATAATAAAACCGCAGTACGATATTATACTAACAAAGATTTTTTATGAAACTTGCGAACCTACAGTGTGAAATAACTTTATATTGAACTAGCGGCCCGCCCAGCGGTTTCACCCGCTGCTAACCGATTTCTCACAAGAAACAGACCATTTCCCGACATAAATCATACATAAAAACCTTCCTCTTGAATCACTCTATCTTTAAAAAAGTTTCATCCAGATCCGTTAGGTGATTATGAAGATTTTTAAGCATACATACGAACAGACATAGGGACAGACGCGGGTAGCGAATTTACTTTATACTATGTAGTGATAAAAAACGCTAAGGTATAAGACCTTGTATGTTTCAGGGGTGAAACAAAGTGTGCACCTATCAGAACATGGAACCTTGCCAAAGTAACCTGCCACCCACCGTAGACAATACTAAAACGGTGACTTTACCTACTATTCCGCACAAGAAAATGTAACTACATACACAAATCACGCCTTTATCCCTTGTGGGGTAGGCAGAGTGTTAACGGCCATAAAAATACGGTCGCTATCGCTACGTCTGACAAATATTTGAGGGCCGTTTAAAATCGTGTATCTATAGTGACAGGCCTGTTGCCTAAAAATTGTAACACGCGTGAAATCCTCAAGTCTTTCAGTTACCTTTGACGATACCTGCAGGAAATGAATGCGGTGATGCTATAGCCGGCATCAGACGGTTGATGTAGTTGAAAGTTGTTTTGTTAGAAACAAGTAAAAATTATGTTTTAATTAAGTTCAGTCACGTAATAAATATAGTATGGAATATGACAACTCGTACGAAAAGTCTTTGGCGGCTCACTCACAAGTCGTCTGTCATTCTTTTTTTTAACACAACGTAACGCATGCGTCTGTAACTAAAGTAAATTGTGAATTCCAATCTTATTACCATATAAATACGGCTATGGTGGGTCTACGGTGCGTAACGGACGCGTGTGTCAAACGAATTGACAGAGGCCTCCGTTACGCACCGTAACGTAACGATTTCCTTTCGTCTGACAGTTTAGTTGCGTTAAAAAAACGGAACGACGGACGACAAGTGAGAGAACCGCCTTTGATGTCATATTTGAGTAATCCAAAATTCAAAGAGCAATCATCAAACTGACAAAAAATCTGGTTTTCATTGACATGCCATGCTATCCATTTAGAATCACAAAATGCCCTTTAGTTGGCGACCTCTGGCCCCTCGAACCCGACGCATTAGCAGGGCTGGTCAACCGGAGTCAATAGTGCAATATTTATGAGCGGGCAGCAATCGTAGATTTATTGGCTGAGGGGAGGCAGGTGGGCTTATTTACGGCCCATCCGATGACGTCACAAGTTGGTGCAGATAGTAGGTACTTCCGCCATTTACGAGTCATGATTATAGTGTTTTACGTAAAAATGGGATTGATCTACATACTCGTACCTATCATTTTTGGATGTCGAGAACCGTGAAACGAACTACATTGTTGAACTACAGTGATTTTGTAGAATAGGTACCTATCATTCCAAATTTAAGGTCTTGGTCGTTTATTGGTGGCGGTGGCGTAAATTTCTGGCCAGCCCCGAGACAGTGCCTTTATTTATTTGTTTTACCCTGAACGAGACGGTTTTCTGTCAGGACAATACAAAACTGTTATAAAAAGAAGAAAATTGTGTTAGACATTTTTTTTGTAGTGACGGATTATGACGTCAATATGTGAGTGTCTAATTCCAAGCTAAACTCCCGCAGTGGAAGCGATTTACACAGGTAAATTTCTAGTAAAATACCAGGAGTTCAACTGAAGGCAGACAATGGCCGCGTTACGCAGCGCTAAATAGCATACGCTGCACAATATAGCAGCGCATACTATGAATTAAACGTGAACCTAAATCTATTTAACTTAATTAACTAAGTTGAGTGAAATTGGCAAATGATGTGTTCTGACCTTTACATAACTCAAGTCGGTAGTAAATACCGTCTGCCGATCCGGCGCTACGTCACACGTATTAGCACTAGATTATAAGTAAGTACCTCCAAATTATATCACCCCACGAATTCCGCAATTCGTACTAAGGAGTCACAATGATATGGTACAACAAATATGACTAAAGGGAACACACCATTAACACGAATAAACAGTTTTATACCAAACAACCAGGTTTAATACTTACAGTCAACGTGCCGGTCCAAATGCATAAAATACCCAACGGAGAAAGGAAGTACAGGGAATGGATCAAAGAGGAATTCCGTGGGTACTTACAGGGCTGGGTGGAAAAGATATCGACACCCAGCATTCCACTACAGCCTTGGCGCGTTATTCACTTCAAACCACTCACAGCTTCTGTTCGTATTTCACTTTGATATTAGTCATTACGCGTGACCCAACCCGAATTTGGGCCGTACAAACGCGGGCCAAAATGGCCACCTGATGCCTATTCAACGCGACGCTCACGTGGAAGACGTCGAGACATCCAACAATCACTAAGCCTGGCATTCCAGTACAACCCAGGAGAAACGCAATAATACGATGCATCAACACGCGCGATCTCAAATTGAATCGTCCATTACACGCGGCATCACAAAACGCGTGGCGGGAAATCCGCACAATACGATACCCTCCTGTCCGAACGGTTTTGAGTGACTGACTGCGGTGCAGAAATCACCGCTTGGCGCCGTCAGGCGGTCTGCGCGCACGTCGCCAGTCTCGCCCTGCGAGTGAGAAAGGGACAACACACGCCCAGAGCGACGCGTGCGATCGAGCACCGCGCCGCATTCATAGACCGTCATTAATACCTAACTTACCCTAGCATAACAACGCTAAATATTAAACAGTGAGAGTATTATCCTACATTGAATAATGTTAATTTCATTTTAGTTTTTTGAAAAAGGTCTATGTATTATGTAATATGTTGTGCCAAACGTTATTAGATTACTTCCAAAATATACAATTACGAATAAAAAAAAGCTGGTGTTTGTTTTACTGTGAAGAAAACTCAACCTAACCATACTGCATTGAATGATTTAGGTTCATGAATTTATTTTACTCCTGCCTCGCCCATTTTCACATGCCCTAAGTTAGACTGGTAGTTAATGCCCTCGGCATTAAGTCCGCCTATGTTAATTTATTGCCCAAAGCTTAATAAATAAAAATATACAATAGCGTCCCGTGCAAAAGCTTGTAGTAAGAAAACTGTCAGCACCAAAACTCTAGCTACTTAATTTTCTCCCCGCCTCGCACCTCGTCAATACGAAAACAGCTTCGGAGACAAAACAGTGTCGGCATAAAATGCAAAAGGGCGTTCGTTCCTGTAACCGTATTAGTCTGGCAACCCCATAATGAGGGTGATGTAATTATCGCGGGCCGGGACGTGAGCCAGTTGCTAACACCTGCATTATGCAGCCGGCGGAGTGGCTCAGTCTTTTCAGATAATTGTAAGGAGGTAGGCTACTTAGGACTGCGGAGTATAAAGATACTGCCACCATCTGCCACTGCTTGCCAGCAAGTTTCACTAGGCCGTCTGTCCTTCCCCCTCTTATAAAATAAGTAGCTGTTACCCGCGGCGTTACATAAGTGGTGATAAAATCTATCCTTGTGTTAATCCATGTCACCTTCTATATGTGTGCCAAATTTAATTACAATCGGTTCAGTAGTTTTTGCGTGAAGAAGTAATAAACAAACAAACAACGTATACAAACTTACGCATTCATAATATTAGTAGGAAGTAGGATAATTACTTATGTATGGTTTATTATGCACTTACAGTGCTATATTATTTAAATAATTGAAAATAAAAAATAAAAAAAATTTTAGCGCCCGCCCGGAACTTGAACCCGGGTCCGTGAGTGGCCATCCCGCTGCTCTGCCATCTGAGCTACCGGCACTTCGACTGACACTGCCAAATTTTCAATTTGTTGGTACTTGTCTCGAAGCGACGTACACGCGACATCTAGTATAACTATCTTTACAAATACTATGGTTAGTCCACAATCACAGTAGGAATTCAAACCGTGTGATGAAGCTTTGCTTATTTAAATTAAATGTAATATAGTTTATTGTGCATTCACGGAGCCAAATTATTTTTATAAATGAAAATAAAAAATTGTACGTCACTTCCAGACGAGAACGAAGAGATTGAAAATTCGGCAGTGTCAGTCGAGGCGCCAGTAGCTCAGTTGGCAGTGCAGTGGGACAGTACCTCAAGGTCCTGGTCATTTCCCGGCGGGTGCTAACATTTTTCGCAATTTCTTATTTATGAAAATAATTACTTAGTCTTACCTTAAACAATTTATCCTTTAATACTCCAAAAACCTTAGAACAACCTTTTGAAGCATTTACCTCTTGAATAATAAAGGGAGCGTGTCAAAGAGGTGTAACTCAAAAAGTGAAACTTTTTAATTTGTTACGAAAAAATCGTTTACCGCCAGTGACCTGTCACCTCGCCAAAGAGAAAGGACGTGATGAATTGTGGCAAAAAAAATTGACGGCACCAAACGGTAGGAGGGTCGAGAGCTGAATTTTAATCGATTAGACATGACTTTGATGTAAATGGTGTCTGATAAATTGACAATACTGTTTATAAAGGCTATTAGCAGGTATTTTACAATTTTCAAGTGCGGGCAGTATTTGAACATGCGACTTTCGCCATTACTAGTGGTGACGCCTCTTTCATCCGGGCTACCGCAGCTCGTCTCTTGCTCGTGAATTTTTCCTTTCATATGCTCCTAGGGGAAAGTTGTTCAGTTACATAGTCTGCATGCACCCTATCAGTATTCGGAGGGCTGTCTCTAACACCCCGTATATAATTGTTCCTATATATTGATTGTACCTTATTTTATATCATTTACTTAGTGTATTCGATTGGCTAAGAAAAATAGAATATAAACGCCAAAAACAAGAGAAGATTTACGGCCAATTACCAGAAAGAGATAGTGGTAAACAAGGTAAAGTGAAAACTTGGCAAAAAAATATCAAGAACAAAAAACTATTCGTCGTCATCATCAGAAAAGTTGAGACAAACAATCGGACGGACAGACTCGGCTTATTTATGTGCACATTAAAAGGATTACCCGCAATTTTCGAAGGGCCGTGACGCTGTGCTGTAAAGAGACGTAAATGCAGATACGCACTTTTGCGGAAATTGCCTAAATTAAGGAGGCACGTGCAATGCTCAGAATATTCCCGTTATTTCTATATTTCATTAAAATTACCGTATGTTTTCGGCTAAGAATAGCATTACCCCATTTCTTTCCTATGGGAGACGTGGGAAACGACTAAGGAACTCGAGGGTATGTATTGCAATTTCAGGCCATGGGCTGACAATTTGCCACTTTGGCGATACACAATTTTCCGAATGACTCTCAAATATTTTTTGTCAAACGTGGCGTAAGTGTCCGTTTTTGTGGCCGTTTACGCTCTGCCTATCCCGCAAGGGATTATAGGCGTGATATATGTATGTATGTATGTAAAATTATGAAGTTTTACAAACAAAAAGATGTAAGTGGGTGTAAGTACCTGCCTTTTTTGTTTCCAAAACTTTTAGGAGAACTGGTAATAAATTAAAACAACACAAAGACACATACATACATACATATCACGCCTAGAATCCCTTACGGGGTTATATAATCCATCACAAAAACTCTATCAGCTATAAATTATTATGATCAGTTTATTATTTCCATGAACTAGTCGATATATTCAGAGTCAAATAAAGGACGCAACATTAAAAAAGTAAGGTACGAAATTCTCCTTCAAAAGAAATGCAAAAAAAAGGAAAAGGTGGAAGAGGAAATGAGAACGACCCGAACCACTGGAATTTAATTTAAATGTTGGGTGTTAAAAATTGGCGGGAAACGTTGTTACCTGTCCGTGTCGCGTCGCGCGTGACGCGTGTCGCGTGTCGCAGCGACGCGACGTGACGTCACTCGACGTGAAATTCTGCAGAAAAACATTTGCCGTGTACGCCGTGTACAATTTTATGTTGAGTGGAAAATATAGCTTTAGAAGTTTATTTCCGCGGTTAATATTTTAAAGCAAATAAAAAGTAAAGCTGTTTTCAATAGATGTAATTTTATTAGTTGTGTTTCAGGATAATTTTCTTGAATTCTGAGGAAGCTGGTTGTTACAAGTTTATAACATTTAAGATCATTGAAACTAATAGCCAACTGCTACACCAAGAAACATTTTAGACTGAAAATTAGGCTGTTGGAGATTAGCGCCGATTAACAGACATACGGCCAAATGGACAGATAAAAAGGTATTAAAAAAGATGAATGCATTGCCGTGTGATGCCGGCTTAGAATAGTATCACCCCATATCTTTCCCGTGGGAGTCGTAAGAGGCGACTAAGGGACTCGAGGGTGTGTATTGCAATTTTAGGCGATGGGCTGACAACCTGTCACTATAGCGATACACAATATTCCAAATAACCCTCAAACATTTGTCAGATGTGGTGTAAATGGCCGTTTTTTGCGGCTGTTTACGCTCTGCCTACCCCGCAAGGGATTATAGGCGTGATATGTGTATGTATGTATGTGTAAAAAAGATGAAATGTGCGGTTATACAATTTTACTATCACCCCCTCATAGATATTCGTGTATTTTTTAATGTACAGACACGCCGGTTTTACTGTTTTGTTTTATGTATAGATAGATATAGATTACTACTCACTCCTTCTCACCAATAGATACTTTTCCAACAAATAGATAGAACCGGCCAGCGATTAGGAAAGTTAGCAGTCAATAGCCGCGGGCGAAAGTTTTTCCATTACCACCTGCCAGCGTGCCACGTGCCCGTAGTTAAAGGGTGCTTCGAGACAAATCGTGTGGCCGAGGAAAACCAAGTAATTTATCCGTATTAGGTATGTTATTTGCGATAAGATGGGTTTGTAAAAGACAGCAAAATTGTTCACTTGAAAAAAGTTCTGATAGATATAGTTACTTTAGAACACGACGACGGTAGCACGTTACTACGGCGTAGCATTTGTAGGCGTTTACTCTACGAAGCTGTAGCATAGCCTAAATATGTAGAAAGTATACGATTATTATGGATTACACTACCCGCTACGTTACAAGTATATAGTTCAGTAGGTACCTAAGTACTTATTATCACAACATTAATAAAAGCGGATTTCCCAGTTTTTTATGTGAATAAGGTGGAAGAACCACCTAATACAACGACTTTAATGAAAGCAGGTTATGGAGTAATCCATTATAACGCAGAAAAACTGTCTTGCCCAACTTATAAGAAACTCTATCTACCCAAAGCAGCCAAGTAAAATAATCCTCCAATCTTCCATTAAAGTTTCCGAGAGCTAAGTCCTAATTTAGTGCCCCGGTCTGCGCCTAGGCACCCTAAATCATACCTGCAAGGTAGTCGCGTGTACTCGGCTGGAAACCCGATAGTAATAAATTTGTCGCAAGAAGGTAAGAAAGACTCGGAGCTTAGATAAAAGAAAATAAGATGTAAACTGTTTTAAACTTTCGCGGTCACGCACAAGACTCAAAACATTAAAACGGGGACTCTAAAAACTTAAAATTATCGGAAAATTCAACAAAACCAAGTATCGTCGTAAGAACCCCGTTTTAAACGAACATCGTTTTTTGAAAATACGACGTGTACGGAATCTACAAAACTTAGGGTGGATTTAGACCTACGTGTGTTCTACAAGTGCTGACTTTTAACTTATACATGCTCAACACGCTTAGAGCACGCGTAGGGTCAGCATAAGTTAATTAAAATATTGCAAACTGTAAAAAGAACAAGAAGAAAAGTGGTTCCATTCTTCTAAGAGCACGTTAAACCATCGGTTCTAGATGCTGTTACGTCATAAGCCTGATAGTTGCTTGGTTGGTACCCTGGTTGTACAAAAACCTGACACTTAGGTTCATCGGGTATCTCACACTTAAAGAGAAGATCTTACACCAAAAGCAGCTCTAAAGTTTTTCGTAACATATCCACAGTTTTTACTCTTTGCCAGAATTCGAGCTATAAAAGGGTAAGCCAATGGGGCATGCGGTCATTTTCGATTATGTGGGGACATAGTTTGTGATGGTTTATGGGAGTTGATTGGGAAAATGTGGGGAAAATCAGTGCAGTAGAAACAGCAGGTAGGAAACTGTAAAAAATTATGGTTTACTGGTCATATCGTGGAAGCTTTGAATTTTATTGCCAATATTTTTACAGACCTGGCGGCTCCCCCACTTATCATTTGTCGCTGCGTATTATAAAGGCATCGTAACGCATGCGTCTATCAGACGCAAGGAAAATGACAATTCCGATCTTATGCTCGTAAAAATACGGCTACGGTGCGCTTACGAGTCAGTTAAACGACTTGACAGGCCGCATAGTCATATTTGTGTGGAAATAAGATCGTAATTCACAATTTCCTTTCGTTTGAAAGACGCATGCGTTACGGTGCGTTAAAAATACGCAGCGACGGACGCGAACCGCCTAAGAACGGAACCGTAATATTCTAATGAGTAGTAACGTGTATTGTTTAATAAACGCAATATGTTTTGCTTAGCACACACCTCTTTGATATTCAAACATCGTTAAAATTATATGACAAATAAGTACAAGTGAGTTGTTAAAGAAAATCGTTTTCGTACGTTCGTTTTTAGGCTACATAGTAAAAGTAGTTCAGTTTCATGGTCTGATCATGCCTGCGAAGTCTTCGGTATATCGTCCCTTATCCCCTGTATAATATCCTGGAAGAACTTTCAGACGAATGGATTCAATCCCAACTCCTCAAGTCCTATGTCTCACCTTACCCATCACAGAAATAGCCACATAGCTCAGAAGGAGCGCTGCTTGTCTAGACTGAGAGCCCTGTTAGGCGGTTCTCACATGTGTCGCAACATACTACGGATTTTCCCGGTTTGGTGTTACTGTCAAAAAAAATTGTATCAAAAATAGGTCGAAATTTCACTAGTGACCTCGCTTTCGGCAATTTCAAGACGGGAAAAACAGGAGAAGAACAACTTTCCTTAAAGAACATAGGTTAAAAAAATTGAGTTTCTATAGTAACTAGTAATCAGCTAATCGGCCAATTTGTATCAGAGGCCCGAAGTTGTCTTCGTATTTTGGCCTATGTTGCATGGGAAAAGTTGTTCTTTATAACCAGCCCGTCTTGAGTTTTTGCTATCGGTCACTAGTAAAATTTCACCCTGTATAGAAGGTATATAAAACACATGTTGTGCGGTTGTCACAGGCTTTTATTTCCTTGTTGGTTCTCCAAAACCGCAAAATCGTTAGGCATGTGTGCAATCCTATTCAAAGCTCCTGTTACCCCTCAGGTAGCTATTGAACCGATGAAACTCTTACCACTTAAGCAATAGAGCTTATTTTAGCACTAAAGTTTTGAGAGCTTTGGATGATGAAAATAGTACGGAGTGGATAAGAAAATATCATATTTCAGACTTACGCGGTTCACACGGCAACACGCTTTCAACTAAATTAAGTTTTGCCAATTATCTGAATAGAATGGTTAGTCCGTAAAAATGCTCTTAATGTAAGTAGCTAAACATGGTCCCCGCTTACTAACAGAATAAAAAAAAGAATTACTGTTGTATAGTTGACTGCCCGATGGCGTAGCGAATAGTACTTCTGCCTGCTACGCCGAGGATCGTGGGTTCGATTTTCACAAATTAAGTTAATTTTCAGATACTTGTGTTCAGTCTGGGTGTAATTTATGTATAATATGTATATATTAACAAAAAAAGTTTTGATATCAGCTATTTAGTTCCCATAGTACAAGCTATGCATAGTTTTGAGCTAGGTGGCGCTATGTGAATTGTCCAGGATATTTGATTATTTACTCAACTATTGCTGTTATGCCAAAAACAATTTACTACAATTGCATTAGAATTCAAAAGTAATAGCAAATATAGCTATTTACCTAACGAACTTTAGAAAATCATAAAAAAAAACATATCTAGATTGTAAAGAAAAGATTTCTTAGCTTTTAAGGGTCTAAACTTAAAGCTTGCTGTTCCTTTATTCTTATTCTTAAGGGTTTAACCTTACGACTGCCACTAGCGTCTAATCAAGCGAAAGTCAGTTATCTCCAGGTTAACGAGGGGCACACAATAAACAGCGGCTTGCAATCCCGAGCCGTGGCTCTTATAGGACCCCCGGGAACTATAAACCCTGAGCAAGGTGAAATTACAGACAAATAGTAAATAGGTTGCCGTGTAGTAGTGGCTAGAAATACTGCTACCTAGAGTATGCAACGTAGAGTTGCTGACCTTGTGTGATTAATCTGGTCAGCCCCGAGGCATTGCCTTTATTTTTTATTGTTATCCCGCCCGAGCCGGTTTTCCATCAGGACAATACAAAATGGTTATGAAAAAATGAAGAAAATGATGTTATACAAATTACTTTTTTTGCAATCACAGATCTTGAGTACGACAAAGTAAATATTGGCGGCGTGATAGTACTATCTTAAATTGAGTACGGATCATTTCATTCCATTTTGACAACAGCATAGTAGCGGTAAACCCGCCTTATGATATCATTCCCAACAGATAGAGATAGATAGAGTTCAGCCAACAGATTTTGAATCAATGTTGCTATTCATACCATTTGGGACAAGGGCAGAGAGAAGAATTGGTTAACAAAATATTTCACGTATTATTTGCGGTGTAGGTGATAAATGAAGGACAGTAGGGGAAGGTGGTATAAGATGGGGCCTTTAAGGAAAAACAGAATAATAACTACGAAGTTTTTATGCTAGGACATAGGAACTTTAATTGAGAATCTGACAGTCTATATTCTTTCATATTCTAATCAACAATAACGCAAAAATAAACAACTTCTTATAAAAATAATTAATAAATCAAAACATTACTTTGCCCCATCTTGCCCCCACCCATGGGGTAAGACGGGGTTATCCCCTGGGGCATGATGGGATATAGGATTTCTTATACACTTCTACATTAATTAATCGCTGTCTTTACAATTTGGGCAAATATCATTGTCATCCTACTAATTCTGTAGTATGTAGTAATCATAGCAGTTTTTCCTCTTCTACGGACTTCTCTCTTTTGTTTCTGAGTCATACTTGGGTAAGACATCAGTAGTTTTAGGCTAACTTAATTAAATTCTGATTTATTTAGATCAGATTGTATGGCTGTGAAGATATACCCCATCATGCCCCAAACGATCATTTTTCAAACACAAATTTTTTTTAAGTTATAAAACAAAACCTACCTGCTTGAAGCAACGCTCATAAAGTAGTAAAATATCTCAGTTTTACATAAAAAATACTGCCTCAGCATTGCTCGTCATGTATTGAATGCAGTCACGTAGTTTACTGACCCCAAATATTACATCAAAAGTGTTAAAAACAATAAATTACTCACGAAATCACAATACACGCACTTTCCGCCATGACATTTGCGGCACTGGATAACTTCACTAAATGGCCGTAAGATGGCGTAAGCAGTCATTTGAAAGTGCGTTTGGAACATAGTTTTTTGCAGATTTCCCATCTTACCCCCCTACCCCGTCTTATACCACTTTCCCCTAGATTTAATTTTTGCAAAACTTTTCCTCCATATTACACACTAGCAGCCCGCCCAGCGGTTTCACCCGCCGCTAACAATTTCCCCCCGGGAATAAGACAGTTTAATATAGCATATGTTCATCAGGGATAATGTAGGATTCTAAAAACCTTGACTTCAATGTGAAACAAATATCATTTTCAGATGATGGTGGCGTAAAGTTACATGCCGTGTGATTAACCTGGCCACCCTCATGGCAGTGCCTATATATTTTTTTTTTATCCCACCCGAGCCGGTTTTCTATTAGGTCATAACAAAATTGTAATAAAAAAAAAAAATTGTGTGATATAAATTTCTTTTTTTTTGAATGACGGTTCATGACGTCAATAAGTGATAATACTATCCTACATTAAATAAAGAATTTTCAATTTCAATTAACGGTAAAAGAATTTTTTAAATCGGTCCAGTAGTTTCGGAGCCTATTCAATTCAAACGAACAATAAAAAAAACCTGTTTCTAATATTAGTGTAGATTATATAATTATTATTTTAGTGCATCACCCGATTTCTTTCCCGTGGGAGTCGTAGGAGGCGACTAAGGGACTTGAGGGTGTGTATTGGAATTTTAGGCAATGGGCTGACAACCTGTCACTATGGCGATACTCAATTTTCCGAATGACCCTCAAAAATATGTCAGACGTGGCGTAAATGTCCGTTTTTGCGGCCGTTTACGCTCTGCCTACCCCGCAAGGGATAATAGGCGTAATATGTGTATGTATGTATTATTTTAGTGTAGATTTTTTTAATGCATAATTTTATGTTTTTTGTCGTCTTTTTATACCGAGTAAGGGACAGCCCTTCGAATACTGATAGGGTGCATAAAACATAAAACTGGACAACTTTCCCCTAGAAACATACTTATGTCAGGAAACGCCAAAAAAATTACCTTCCATACAAAATCACAATCAGCCGACTGCATTCACTATGGGAAGTCAGTTTATTTACGTTTTCTGAAATATGTTCCTAGGGGAAAGTTGTTCAGTTTCATGGTCTGCATGTACCCACCCTATTAGTATTCTGAGGGCTATCCCTGACACCCTTTAATACAGTAATGATTAAATGTAATCATTACACTGGTACGAATAATGTGGCGTAGTTGGTACATTTTTAAATGAAAAAGTAGTTATTGTGGCATAACTGTAATAGTTAGACATATGGTATCGCGGACATTATTATAGATATTGATGTCCTCTATAAAACTGTAGTACATCACTTTGCTCTATTGTCAATAATTTCCACAGCGTACGCGATATAAGATATTTTTTTGGTAAATTTTTCACACGTTGAGTTACATTATCGAATTTTTTACGCGGATCCCTATTTTTTTCTCGTATAAAATATAGCCTATGTTCATCAGGAATAATGTAGGATTCTAATGGTGAAAGAATTTTTAAAATCGGGCCAGTAGTTTCGGAGCCTATTCGATGCAAACAAACAAACAAACAAACAAACAAACAAACAATCAAATCTTTCCTCTTTATAATATTAGTGTAGACGTATTAAGCTCGAAGTAAAAATAAAACAGATGTAACACAACGTGCAACGCAAAATAAAATAAAAATTACGTGAAACACTGTTTTTATTTTTTTTATTTATGATGGGTTTGCTCTTGACTCTAGTCTAGGTCATAGGACAGTCCAACGTTAGTTTTGTTACCATTAATGACATGACAGTGACAACAATAAGTAAATGGAATTAATATCTTGAGGCAATACTTATTTTTATGTCACTTTCTCAACTTTTAAAAGTCTTTCATCAAAACTTTCATAACGCGCACAGACAATTTCTAATCCAACTCATACAGAGTCCAAGTTAAACTCATTACGAAGTTTGAGCACCACAGGTTAAGTTATTCCCAAAGTTTCGGGGGCCGGTGCCAAAAGAAGTCGATCCTTGGAGATTAGTCGTCCAACTGTTTAGATGAGAGGACAAACTTTCCAACAAATTTGTGGAAAGTTTTAGAATCACGTGTTTGTTTATTACTGAGTAAAAAAAAGTTTTATTCATATTCACTATCTGCAATGATAAAAATCTACTGAAAGTTATCAATATATTTTGACTTCAATTTGGATAAATATTGTTTTCAGATGGTGGTGGCCTAAAGTTACACGCCGTGTGATTGACCTGGCCAGCCCCGTAGCAGTGCCTTTATTAATATTATATTTTTATTTTTTTATCCCGCCCGAGCCGGTTTTCTATGAAGACATTACAAAATTGTTATAAAAAAAATTTTTTTCTTGCATTGACGAATTATGACGTCAATAAGTGATAATACTATCCTACATTGAATAAAGAATTTCAATTTCAATTAATCCACTATTTTCTTTTATTGTCAATTTTTTTTTTATTGCACTGATTGTTTGTACTTGGTTAGCATGCTTTGAAAGGGACGGTCGAAAGGTGGATACAAGGTTGTACTTTAGTCAGTACGCAAACTTTGCAGGGTGATTCTATTCATGATGAACAAGTTTTACTATTAGGCCATCTCCGAAATTACGAAAAAAAAAGACAGTTTTTCCATACAGTTTAGTTAAGTAGGTATTTTGTTTTTTGTACGGAACAGCTGATATTATTTTGATGATTTAGAACATGGATCAATTGTTTATACATATACATACATATCAGGCTTTTATCCCCTGCGGGATAGACAGACCGTTAACGGCCGTGAACGGTACGGTCGCTATCGCCATGTCCCACAAATATTATAGTGCGTAATAAAAATTAGTGTACTACTATAGTGACAGGTTGTCAGCCTGTCGCCTGAAATTTTAATGCACATGAATATTGTTTTATCATCGTGACAGGTTGTCAGCCCTTTGCCTCAAATTGACATATAGCCATGAAACCCACAAGTCACAAAGTAAGTATTGGCGGCGCGCTCTATTTTGTGCTCATTCATGTCCCTTAGTCGCCTCTTTTGACATCCGCAGGAAAGAAATGGGTGAATGATGTTATGATGGTATTATATTAGATGCTGATATATAATCACCCTGCAACGTTTTGGTACTGACTTAAAGATTACCCTAAATTATGATTCTCACACCTCCCCAAGGCGCCATGGAGTGGATTACACTCAACTTCACTAATGTTATCCCGCAACTTTGCTCGCACGTTCACCTGTGGTTAGTTTCACTTGCCGACTTTCCAAGTTTCACTTAAGCACAGACTTTAGTAAGTTTTGTGAGCGTTTGGTGTTTGTTCCGTAGTTATTCAGTTGCTTAAACTTGTGCTTTAAAACTTACATTGATGTGTCCATTTGTCGTTTCGTAGCTTTGAACTGTTTCTATTTTTAAATCGTGTTTTAATAATACCGTTTTTTATGACAGAATATAGAGCTACTGCTAATTTGTATAAATTAAGACCTTTTTAAAACTAATAATACAATTTAAATAATGTTTGATAGGTAGATGTCGCTATAATTGTGCAGCGACATCACAAAATTCTGGTTTGTACTTAAAATGCAAAATTCGTATGCTGTAATAGAGTTTTTCAAAATAAGTATTATTAAAAGTGCTTGAACATTATTGTAAAAAAAAACTTATTTATTTTTATTAATGATGGGTTTGCTCTTGACTCTAGTCTAGGTCATAGGACAGAGACAGAGTCTAAGATGGAGCGAGCTCACTCAGAAGAAGCCTGTTCACTCTTACTTTGAAGAGATTAGGGTTGTATGCGTTTGGAAACACAGACGCAGGTAGTGAGTTCCACTCATTAGCAGTGCGCATTATAAATGATGACTGGAAGCGCTTAGTCCGAATTGGTGGAATGGCAACCAGGTACGGATGGTATCCGGTGGTGCGTATTGATGTCCGATGGTGGAAGGGATCTCTCATTCAAGTGAAGATTCACTAAGGCATATAAGATTTTTTATACTCAATCTTCAAGTATAAATATAAATGGCGCTGCCCTAAACTAAAATAAGTCTTTTCATAAGAAATGTAAGTAGGTATGTCACCTGCCATCAATCTCAAGACCTCGAAAGCTTGATTTCCTAAGGATTTGTAATCGAAATACCGCACGCAATGGCGAAAAGGGTATGCGCAATCCTAAAATTAACATTTACCAACCATGATTTTTCCGTGAATTCGACTGATTCGCAACGAGTGTCTTTACCAAGCGAATCAAGCCATTAAATATTTTACTACTCTCTAAAAAAGCTGATTGTGAATATCAAATAACAAGGTAAGAATGTGACCAAAGACTTACATTTTATGCAACTTTTACATCACGTTTAGTTTTACTGTTGGAGATTACCGGTATTTTAAAATCGTATCGTATAACGAGAAAGTTCAAAGATTTTGATAAAATGGAAATACAAATTTCTATTGTTTAAGAATTACGAAAAGTCTGGTAAAAGCGAATTGGATTTCGTGAGAGACCGAATGAAAAATGTGGATTTTGGTCAAATTTATAATAAGTACCTACTTAGGAATTCGAGCTCCTGTTACACTTACGTTAGCTGGAGTGCGTAAGCGATAAAGAAGTGCCCCAACGTGTGGGCCAAACCAAATATATAAGGTGTAAAAAAATTAACTAAGAATATTTTAAGGGGTGAACCAGTACGTGAAACTGAACAACTTTCCCCAAGAAACATAGGTCGAAATACGAAAAAATTATTTGACCCTCCCATACTTAGTGTGTTACCCGGCCGGAATAATTTGTATGGGAGGGCCAATTTTTTTTTTCATATTTCGACCTATGTTCCTTGGGGAAAGTTGTTCAGTTTCACGTACTGGTTCACCCCTTAAAATATTCTTAGTTAATTTTTTTACACCATGTATACAAAAAACGCAATGGACAAGCAGCTTTAAAGCAATCACACTCCACCATAAGAATTCCCCACGAGCGGTCAATAAGAGTAAGCTTAGCCCCATCAGGTGAGGCTCAGTATGATTTACACCGCCCCGCCAACTAAACCGATTATGTTCCAAATTCTCACGTTCGATATTGAGCTATTCGGGTGAAAGCATTTCGAGGTTTAATGTAGGTGTGTAAGTGCTCAGTTGAACGAATAAGTCTAGACTGGGTTTCGTGGGTGAAAAGGGACCTATAATTACATGTTTTACTATATTAATTACATGTTTTACTACATATTGGAATAATTTAGCTCTTTGACATGTTATTTTTAAAATGTATTTATACAATTTTTTATATTTCTGACAACCACACTGTAAGTTCTTATATGGTGACATGTATGGAATTTATAATGTGATTTTCAATGTGCAATAAATAAAACTAAACTATTAGTGTTGTTTTGATTGCAATTTTCTGAACTTTGAGCATTATTCTTCTTCTTTTTGGAGGAAGGCACATTTGGCGCAGCGGTAGTGCAACTGTCTGCGACACAAAAGTTCGGGGTTCGATTCTCGGTAGGGCACTCACAAAGTTGATATTTATCACTTTGCCCAGTCTTTTTAGGACATTGCAGGCTGAACCACCTGATTGTCCGAAAATAAAGATGGTTCCGGGATTCAGAGGGCACGTTAAGCCGTCAGTCCCGGCTGCTGTCTATGATTACTTGTACAACCATGTCAGAGGCCTACTACTACTACTAGTAGTAGGCGGTTGAAAAACTCGGACACCAGGGTTCATCGGGTCGTTGGACGACTAGAAGTCCCACACGAAAAGAAGAAGAAGCATAATTTATTTGGTGGTTGTAGTTAATAGACTTTGTTGTCATTTTCTATGTTAAATAATCATAGACCTAAAAGTTACATACATACACATATCACGCCTATAATCTCTTGCGGGGTAGGCAGAGCCCCAACGGCCACAAAAAACGGACATTTACGCCACGTCTGACAAATATTTGAGGGTCATTCTGAAAATTGTGTATCGCCATAGTGACAGGTTGTCAGCCCATTGCCTAAAGTTGCAATACACACCCTCGAGTCCCTTAGTCGCCTCTTACGACTCCCAGAGGGAAAAAAATGGGGTGATACTATTCTAAGCCGGCATCACACGGCTATTTACGAGTATATTCAGTTCAGGGATCGAAGGATAATTTTTATACTGATTTAGGTACTTAACTTAACCTATGTTACATACATGTAAGGGTCTCGACTAGTGGTTTACCTACGAGCTGACAAGTCCATACATCATCCTGAAACTCTCTTTCAATGTACTTCTGGCAAATGTGTCAATATTCTAACGCAAGGTGATTTTTCATGCTTGTGTCCGGGATCCGTGCGCTGTTTTAGATGCGGCATTCTTTGAAGTATATTACATGTTTGTTTACTTATTTTCAAATACCTAAAATGCTTTTTATAAAAATTGTAAGCAACAAAATTTTTCTAAAAAAAAAACATTGTTGTTCAGTTTCACGCGTCTAAGACGATTCGAACGTAAATTAAACTTTATCAAGAATCACACTGTTTGTGATTGCTGTTGCCGTGTGATGCTGGCTTGGAATAGATTCTCCCCTATTCTACCTGTGGGTGTCGTAAAAAACGACTTAGAGTTTAATCATCAAATGAATGGGCAGCAGCGTTCCCTGTGAATGCAACATCTAGAATTGCGCTCGGCAATCCACCTGCCAAGCGTGGTGTGTTGAGTATGGCAAATAGAATAAGAATATGAGAATAAGAATAATTTATTTAAAAGCTTAATGTCAGCAATACTAGGTGGAAGACCATGTTCAGCAGTGGACTGTTAATGTAATGTAACACTGTAGATGTATAATGTCTTATCCGCATATCGTTTAATACCATAACTCGTCCCTAGATCTGCTGTAAGAAATTACTTATTAGAGATAAGCAGTGCCTGTTGTGTATGTATTCTTTATGTGTTTTTCTCTTTACTGTTCATGTGTACAATAAATCGTAAATAAATAAATATCCATCATACAAAATCAGTACCATTCGTGCTGCGTTTATACCACATCCGATAGTGACCAAACTACCCACATCACGCCTATGCAAACTGCTACGTCACGTCACGTCACGTCGGGACACTTTGCGACAGGTGACGTGTTTACACGGTGTACGACACGCTAATGTTGCTCGTGAAAAATGACTTTTGAGCCGAAAGATAAGTTGCCCACTTTTTTAATTTGGTAACATTTTGCAAGGTAATTTGTTTTTGTAGGAAGGGTTGGGGTAATGGGGTGATGGGAAACGTGCGATTAGAATAAAAACAGGAAAACTGTGTGTTTTTTTATAAACACAAACACGAGCTATCAGAGGAGGAAAGCTTTGCGCTCTCCTTGTCCTTATTTGGTTCCCACTAGCTGTGTGTGTGATGCAGGCTTAGAATAGCATCAACCCATTTATTTCCCGCTGGTGTAATAATATAATAAGAGGTGGAGTCGAGGGTAATAACATTGCAATTTTAGGTGACTGGTTGACAACCTGTCACTATAGTAATGCAAAATTTTTCTGAAACGGCTAATAAATATTTGGCAGTCGTGGCGATAGCGACCGTTTATTACGGCAGTTAATGCTCTGCCACCCCGCAAGGGATGAAAGCGTGTGTAAGTCAAATAAGAGATAAAGATTGTTCATATTTTTATATCTTAATAAGTAGGTACAGTCAAGCTTACGTACGGTTAGACACTCAACCTGCCAATGTAAGTATTATGCGCGCGGCATATTCGGACAGGCCGAAGTCCAAACTGTCTATCTAACCCAGCCTGATCTTGACTGTACCTAGGTGATTAGGCAGCTTTGAATTTGGATGGATCGCCATTAGGTATTTTGATTGTATTTTGTACCTTGTTGTAATCCACAGACCAACGGACTTACCGGGGGCTGTCGCGTATGACGTTTAGATGCTGTGTTGTACTTATACTGCCTCCGCTTAATTCGCGCAGCATTTTGCTAAAATCATCCAAATAGGCTGCATCTCTCAACGTAATCCTTTAAAATCGCACGTTGCTGCAATAGCTCAGTACCCATTCGTCGGCTTAAGCCGCGCCTCATCGCAGACGATCGTTCAAGCCAACGCCTGTCGACGCGATCATTTGTCTTGGGCCACCTTTAAAAGCTATTCGCAACCATTTCTCTTTTTTAAAAACCTTTAGACACTTCCTTTTCGTTTTTCAATCGCCCCCGTCGGTGTTATCGCGATAAATGCCTTTGTTTGGCCGTTTTGTGCAAGGATTTGTATAGAGTTGTGTATAGGGGTGTTCACCTGAGATTATCGAAGTGTGCAACATTTGGTAAAACACCCTTCTATCTACTTATTAGTTTCCCACAAGTAAGAAATGGGTCTCGTTAAAGACAATCCAGGCAATGGCCAGCAGACATCAGACATATATATTATCTTTTTCAATAGGTTAGACACTTATCGGTCCATTTAAGTGAAACACTAGTGCATAAAAGAAAGTATTATGGACTTCCTATACAAAATTACTTAGTTGGCTAACAAATATTTCCTTGTTACAGGAAAGGAAAAGTTTTTCAGTTTAAAGTTTTCAAGGGTTTCTCTAGAAAAATAATCACATCCAGTTCAAAGTCAACGACTAAACTGAGAGTGGTTATACCAGCTCTATGTATATCCGAGCTAGCAACGCTGAGCCGACCGGACAGGTGAATAGATGATGCTGCAATCGCTCACAAATACCATCCGTACTCCGAACCCTGGAAGAGGAGATGGACTGGAATATTAGCAGCGTATTTTGAAAGACTTTGAAGAACGATAATTCTGTTTCTAAGTAAGCTTACAGATATACATGATCTCAGTGAAAAAATTGTTAACATAAATTAATCTATTAGAGTCTATGTGGAAAGAGAATAGGCGTGAAAATTGAGGGCGCCTCTGTGCCTCAGTATGAGAATTGTCATAGCAACCTATACATACATACATCAGCCTATAGCAGTCCACTGTTGGACGTAGGCCAAGTCATCGGTCCACCTGGCCGGAGGTCGTCCAACACTACGCTTGCCAAGGCGTGGCCTCCACTCGAGAAACCTTGAAGTTGTCCAGAAGTATGTGTACCTTGGGCAAACTCTCCAGCTGGGTAGAGACAACTTTGAGGCTGAAATCACCAGAGGGGTGCATAGCAACCTATTAAATATATTATGAGTTGACTTTTTGCTCGCATCTATTCTCTTTCCGCACAGACATAGCATTTAGCATATCAAGTTTAAGCAATTCCGCAAATTTTTCGAAGTCACATGGCAATATATAATCGCAGAAAACGTGATAATACCTCAGCAGTTTTTAGCCACGCCTACAGCAATGATTTGTATGTTATTGAATGCCACTAAAAATGCAGGGTGATATTTTACAACTGACTGATAGCAAAAACCCAAGACGGGCTGTTGATAAGGAATAACTTTGCCTAAGGAACATAGAACAAAATATGGAAAAATAATTGGACCTCCCATTCAAAATTACAATCAGTGCAGTCGGTGTTTAGGGAGTTATAAAAAATTATCACGTCAAAAAATATATGGATCAGTCGTTAAAAACAATCATTTTTGTTTTATTAATAACAAGGGCTCTATTATTAGATGCATGCTCTAAAAGGTAGTAGATCTCTCATTAACTCCTCTCTTTCTCCCTACCTATGCCCTCCGTCAATCAGAAGCGATGGTCGTCAGAGAAACGATTAATATCCCGCCCGGTGCTAAGCCGTTGTAATTGACTGCTGTTTTTCAAGTCCCATTGTTCGGGGAAGGACTGAAAAGATGTTTTATTTTATATACATAGTTGAGAAAACTTGTTGAAGACAGTTTGGAAATTATAATTTTTTGCTGTATTTTTAAGAAGGTATTAGATAATAATAATAGTAAATATAAAGCTCAACCACATAATTTTTAGTTAGGTAACCGCGTAGCACCTTTTTACTGACGAGTTTATTGGTCTTCGACGCCGTAGTAATTGCAGTAGTTTTAGCTTTGCTACGCCGTCGACATTAAAATTTCTATCAAACTTCAAGAATCGTTTAGTGTGGGTCAGGTTTTTTTTAATAGAATGTTAAAAAAAACTTTGTTAGCGAACCTATATAGCAAAACTAAACTATAAAGCAAATGGGTCCGCCTCATCTTCCTAAAATAATCCAATATCAGGTATTTATTTATTTTTATACTTTATTGCACATATCACAAAACATTCTTCACAACCTGAAACTGGAATGACCGATCGCCTCCAGTTAATACCTCATCAACGATCACCATTAAACCGTGTAAACATTACCCGATCACCGCTTTAAAATATCGTCCAAATAAATTAAAATCATACTTCGTGAACACCGCCCTTCATCGGCATTCAGCGCATACGAATCAATCAAGCCGACTATAAAAGGCCGGCGCAATAAATTTCAAGCCTTTTCAGACCGGTTCAGGCATTTTCAGGCCATTTTCCAGTTGTTTTCACCTTTTCCGCTGTGGGGTGAATAGGGCGATTTGTCGCTCGCGCTCGAACCGAAAATGCGCAATTTTACACGTTACTCTTTTTGTTTCAGTGAATTGGGATTGCGCGCTGATTGGCGGAAGAATTGGAGCTAGCGACACTTTTGTGGGCTTTATTATTAATATACATACAAACCAATCATGTGATTTACAATGTGCTATAAATAAAACTAAAACTCAAACTTTACTGGAGCACATCGCCTGAAACTTTTGACTTTTTAGATGTTAAGAGTTTGAAGAAGGAAAAAATTGGTTATTTATACATACCTACATACATACACACATCACGAGTTTATCCCTTGCGGGGTAGACAGAGCGTACAATACGGTCGCTATCACCACGCCTGACAAATATTTTAATGCTGTTTCAGAAAAATCGTGTAGGTATTACTGTAGTGATAGTTTGTTAGCCTGTCGCCTTACATTGTAAAACACATGAAACCTTTGAGTCCATTAGTCGCTTCTACAATATCCGCGGGAAAGATGCCGTGTGATGCTGGCTCAGAATAGCATCACCTCATTATTAATATACCGTCAACAATAGTCGCTATTCCACGTGTATGATCGCTATCTAAATAGCACTGTCGCTTTCAATTGAATAGGCTAGGCAAGATGATGATTGCTATAAAAATTGCTATGATTTTACGCGATATCTGTCTTTAAAAACATTGAAGAAAATGTACAAAATGCCGCAGCAACTATAAACTCCCGTCAATTAAGAATTAACTTAATTAAGAACTTTGTATGAATCTGACAGCTCGCGACTGTCAGATTCATACAAATTTTGTTTACATTATAGGCAATTCTTAATTGAACGGAGTATAGAATGAACAGGGTCAGAGCTAGAGTTTTAGTCAGTGTGAAATCGAGACTAGGAAAACCTGAAGTGTGTTAAGGGGTTCCTTGGACCAGCCCATTATCATAGGCGGTTCCCATACAAATACGGTAGGTTTACGATGCGTAACGGATGCGTGTGTCATAAGTCTTGACAGACGCACGCGTTACGTTGTGTTAAAAAAACGGAACGACGGACGACAAGTGACTGAACCGCCTTATAGATCAAACTAGTAGATCAAATAAATTGGTGATATTTTAATATGTGCCGTGCCGTGTGATGCCGGCTTAGAATAGCATCACGCCATTTTTTTCCGTTGGAGTCGTAAGAGGCGACCAAGGGACTTGAGGGTGTGTATTGCTATTTTTGGCGATGGGCTGACAACCTGTCAGTGTGGCGATACACAATTTTCCGAATGACCCTCAAATATTTGTCAGACGTGGCGTAAATGACTGTTTTTTGGCGGCTCTTTACGTGTGGGTGTTTGTGTGTGTGATATTTTAATTTAATTTAAAACTGAGTAGGTATGCGCCCATTTTTTAAAAAAAAATTGATTACTTATCACTCGTGATTATTATACTCTTGCCAATAAATCTGCTATCAATTCTGAGAAAATTACAAACAAGCATAATATGCTTAAAGGTAAACTCCATATTATGGAGTTTACCTTTTGGTTCACTTGATGAAGATGGTAATCCATATCAGAAACCATCACTCCCCTGGTATGGAAGGTCAACTTACTAGACGTCCAACCATTGTCTTATTTCAAACAAGCGCTGCAAATCGATTTTCCGTGGGAGTAAGACTTGTCCTAAAATGTTTTATACCTAAAAATAATTCCCACATACCACTAAGACTTCATCTATTAAAAAACCGTATCAGCAACGCGTTTTGTAGGTACTTTTAAATATACAACACTTATCCGGATACGGAAAGTGACTTACACATATCACGGGTAGGCAGAGTATTAACGGCTGTAAAATACGGTCGTTATCACCACATCAGACACGTTAAGGGCCGTTAAAAAAACGTGTATCACTGTAGTACTAAATTAACAGCCTGTCGCCTAAAATTATAAATACACATGAAGATCTCGAGTCCCTTAGTCGCTACCAGCGGGAAAATAATGGGGCGATGCTATTCTAACCCGGCATCACACCGTTATACTATGTACTGAAATATATCGATAACAAGATGAAAACTTGATATATGGTCTATTATAAAAAAAAAAGTATTCAGCACATTACAAAGTGATGTCCACTTGAAACAAGGAAATTTATTTTTAGTATTTCAATTATAACATTTTCTCTGGGGGTTTAGTCTGCAAAGGACTTCGGATTTGTTCCTCAAGAGCAGGATTGCATTGACATCGACCGTACAGGCCCTGATAAAAACAACTGTTCGAGCATTTCTTTAAACAAAGGCAATCCTTTGGTTTCTTGTGCACAAATTTCTTCACTCGTTCCCAAAATGTTTTTTTCTTGCACTTACTAGTGCCTATATTGTAAAAATTGGAAAATCTACTACTTCTTAAACTCTCTGAAGAATGATCATTACAAGTTTCTGGAGTAATCGTTTTATGAAAATAATACTGTGGATATTGTGAAGTTTTTCTTCCATTTTTGATTTTACGTAAACGTTCCTCAATATTCAACTTTGCGTGTTGTATATCTTCGTCCAATTCTGCATTAAGCCTATCTTTGTTGCTCGCTTCTATTTCAAATTCCAATAATTTCTTATTTAAATTTAAACATTTCTTATGGAATTTCTTTTCCCTTTTGAGTTTTAATTTATCCAAATCCTGCAGTTGTTTGACATATTTGAGCACTGACTGTGTAACAACAACTGAAGAAGAACCTAGCGAGATTTTTGCCTTAGATTCTTGGGGTGTCCTTACAGGTGGTGTATTTTGATCTTCCGCAGATCCACCTGGTTTTGACAAAGTATCTTTTAATTTTTCTGTGGAACATATTTTGTTTTTTTGGCCCTCTTTAAGGTTGTCTAAGGTGCGAGTTAGGGTCTCCAATTGGAATTTGAGTTCTTCAAGTTCTTTTTCTGTTTCTTCTGGGGAAGGTTTACGTTGTATGGTGGAAGATTTGCTGGAATTTCTGCGACTAAGCACCATTGCCTGTATTCTAACTGAAAGGATCTGTTAGTTTAATTTACCCAGCATGTATATTTTATTAATTTCGGTCATGATGTTCACTGATGATTTTTTAGCATGCTGAATATTTTATTTTCTTATCATTATTAAATTCATATTATTGAATGAAATAGCAATGTTAGAATATAACTGCAACGAAATTAGATAGGGTGTAATAACCGTAATAACTAACAAAATGTATTGCAAAATTTATCATTTTTAATTGCTTATGTCAACATAGGGCAATTTCGCCAATGTCTATCGCTTGTTCTATGGCGTTTTCATTGTGGTTTCGCCAGTGTGAAGTGAAGATAATGTGTTTTTGTGCTTGACATGATTTTAAACATTGAAATGACTTTATTCCGTGTTGTATTTATCGGCTAACGATTTTATACTGCAATACTAATGATTTTTGATCATCAGAAGACCCGGTCTTAGGACGAGGTGAAATAATCTATTATACGAGAGAAACCATAGAACTCGTAAAAGCTGGTCCTAAGCGAATTTTCATTATCACTGAATACAAATGAAGTCATTTTAACATAAAAAAATGGGTGGCCTAATTGTCTTTTTTCATTCAATTAGAGTTTGTTCAACTCTTCCCTAGTTGCTGGATAGATGGCGCTGTACTTGGTAACGTAAGGAACGGAATGTCACATAATTTTTCGTTTCCTTCACTTGGATGTATGAGATAGTAAAACGAAACAAAACTAAGATAATTATTTATTCAATAAACATACTTATATATAGGTACTGACTGGTTAAAAACGCTGTCCAATTGCACAGCTAGCTCGTCAGTCAAACGACGCCATTCAACTACACCGCTAAACGTTCATCAGCTAAATGGTTGAACACAACGTTCTACACTACAGCTTAACGACGCCTAGCCCACTAGTTACCCGTCAATTTGATAGGGTGACCGTCAGTGTTAGGGCGGAATTAGACGTACGCGGGCTCTATGTGTACTCTATACGTACTCTATGCTTGCTCTACGCATGGTGTGCGTGTTTTAGCCCATAGTCACTAGCGCATTAAAAACTCCAGCCAGAGAGACAAAGCAGCTAGTCACAAAGACGACGCAGACAGCCAAAGTGAGGTCTCAGTCAGCCAGAAAGATGCGTTATCCGTCAATGCGCCAGGAAGAGTGACGCCTCATAGCTAGCCAGAGAGATGAGATAGCCAGCCAATGTGAAGTCTCAGCCATCCAGTTAAGTGACGCAGCCAGCCCGAGTGACGCCTCAGCCAGCCCGAGTGACGTCTCAGCTAGCCAGAGAGACGACCCAGCTAGCTAGAGAGTTGACACAGTTAGACAGAGCAGCCAGCCACACATATGATGCAGCCAGCCAGAGAGATGACGCAGCCAGCTAGAGTGACGCCTCAGCTAGCCGGAGAGATGACATAGCCAGCCAAAGTGAGGTCTCAGCGAGCCAGAAATACGACGACGCATACAGCCAGTAGAACGACACAGCCAGCCATAGAGATGACAAAGCCAGCCGAACAGTACGTACATACCCTTGAAAAACATAACCCTCCTTCTGAGGTAGTCATGTAAAAATAAAGAAAACATCATATACTAAAAGTTATAGCCCATTCAGATGTACCCCTGTCTCCCCAACTGCCTTTAAGTTTGTACGTTAACATCACTTTATTGAAACTACGCGACGGATCATTACGTTACAAACTATGTTTTTTGGGAACGTGAATAATTTTATTAAAAATTTAATGGCTCAATTTTTGTGAGATAACAACAATATTACCATGATGATTAATTATTGCAGTGTTTCTTCAAAATTCTGCTTGAATTTGACCTTACTTGGGTCGCCTGGTAGGTGCCTTCATCGTGTTCAATTGTCAAACACCACGGAAATGAACTGTTAAATATTATTTCACCATAAAATGACAAAATATGATCAGTAATTCCATGCGGGTGACGCTATTTTGTAAACAAAGCCACACTAGCGCCGTGGTGGCCGATAGACGTACTAATTCAATTAAACAGCGGTTTTCGTTCAGTTGTTGTGTTGAATGTTTCAAATGCGTCAAAATTCAACCTTTCAACTAGGTGTGTAGTTCAACAACGTTGTTTGATGAAGGAGCTAGCTGTGCAGTTGAACAGCGTTTTTAACCAGTTGACTGCGACACATATATAAACGAACTAAATACTTAAACAACAAAGACTTGTAATTTTACTAAACAATCATTTGCTGCGTCAGCAACGTTACAGTGTTATAAAAAGAGGCATGTCCGAAAAAAAAAAAAAATACGCGTAAAACAAATGCTATTTTAGCACAACTTGTATTTTAAAACTAAACTGTAAAAATTTGCAGCGATATACTATGGGTAATTTCATTGGAATGTGATTATATAAATCAAAAATTTTCATTCTTAATGCTAAGCGCACTCATAGTCTATTGAACTCTTAGTTCAGCGACTTATCTGGCTGGGCATTATTCGTCACCAGTTTTGTGGTTGCTTGGTTTTTTGAAACGCTGGCACGTTGCACATTTTCCAAGTTTATCCTTATTGACTAATTCCTTGATGCTGTTCCCAGCAAATCCACAGTGGCCACAAGTGGGGTTGTCGTCCTTGCATAATTTCGCTGAGTGACCATACTGCTGACATTTGTAGCATCTGGTCACAAGGGTGAAATCCTTCACAAAGAGTACTAGTTGATAAATACTCGCCTCTGCTGTATGAGCACTTCCCTTATTTTAGCTGTGACTTCTTAAGTGAAGTAACAGGATGCAGCTTCCTTTTTCTCAGATTTATGGCTGAGCCTGATTGAGCTGAATGTACTTTCCTTGGTCAAGCTAAGGCATTTATCGACAATATTTTGCTCATAAATGCAATCCTTTAGCTCATTTTCGGACATATAAAAGGGCACACCGAGCAGGACTATTTTGGGTTTGGGTGTTTCAATCGCATTGAGTTATTTATCACGTGGTTGAAATATCATGGTAAAAAACACAACTTGATTTATCTTCACAAAATGTCTCATATATGTGCTTTTTCCCTCTTTTTTTAGTAGTTCGATAGACAGTTCAATTGAATGTCCTACAGAGAAACTCGGTTGAAATTGCAACAGTTCAATAAACTTTTCGCATGTTTGAAAAGTAAAAATTTAAAAATCATAAAGTCCACTTAAAATATATCATAAGACGCCGACGGCTCAAAGAAAAGTGCCCATTACACTATAAATTAGCATTAAGGCGGTACATACTATGCTATATTAACATGATAGATAAACATCCGGAAATATAAGTTCTGCTCATTTTGTGCACAATCCTTCAAAGATGAAGATAAATGCAGAAACTCGAAACAATTCTAAACAGGTACACAACACGCTCAGTGCGTACAAACTTAAGTTGCTATTGCACTACACTGCCATCAACGGGGCCAAATTCGTCAACCATTCCTGGTTATTTCACTGGTAGCATTACAATGAAAGCAAGATAAGTAGCAAGGTATACCGAATCGAACCCTGTCGACAGGGTAGTGTAACCAACTTCAGAAGTTGCTCGGATAGTTGCAGATATCCGCAATAGTTCTACATTTGTTGAAGCATAAATCAGGAACAGGTGAAAGTCAGTCGCTTGTAAACTGGTTTGAGATAGCAAGTTTTGTTTTGCTATGATTATTGCAAGTCCTAGTGGTTGTGTATATCTGTGGTAGGTACAGTCAAGATCAAGCTAGGTTTGGAGTTTGGGCCGTGTCATATCAAGAGGTCAAGTCGCTGGCAGAAGATAGAAAAAATGGCAATTACTCCACCGACAAGAGCCAAGCTCTTAAACTTGAATGAATGAATCCGGAATCACTTTTGTAGTCTATCCGCCCGTCCGTCCGCTGGTCACGGCCCTTTATTCCGGGAACACGTAGAAATATAGAGTTGAAACAATATAGTCAAGTTTACGGCCGCGTGCCGTAGTAAAAAATCAAGCTCCAAACTGAACGTTAAGAAAAAGTACGGCTGATATGAAATATGAAAATTATTAAGTATCTTCGTTTTGAAGTACAAATTAAGGTACAAAACCAAAAATAGTTTCGGAAGTGTAAATATAGAAAATAATCTAAACATGTTCTTTTTAAAATAATTTTACTTGATGGGAGCCGAAAAAGAACAAAATGTAAAAATTGAGGCTAGTAGTTCAAGTGGGGTATCATATGAAAGGGCTTGATTTGCATATTACGGAACTCTCAGTTTTATTCATCATATTACTCACTCAACTTGCAGTTTTTGACTCGCGGTTTTTTATTATTTTTTACTTTATGCCACTACTGGGACTTTGCTTTTATAAACTTTTTGGCCGGGCAAAATTTTCGCCGCGTCACGCAAAAAAGAAAAACTGGTTAAGTATATGAAAACACTAAACCTGCCCCGAATCTATCGCCAGGGGAGAAAACTTACGTAATTGCGTTTGTGAACCGTGAAATGACATCGCAAGTTTGTTACCCGATACCAGGCCTGTGTCACTCCGCGTGTAGGTATTGAAAACATACCTCCAGGCGCCGGCCACTGCGAAAGGGCTAATCTAGCGGGCTGCCGCAAGCGAAAGAAGTCACACGCGTGACTCAAGAAGTGTAATGAAAGGCAGACTTATGGTTTCTTCAGCTTTATTGTACTCGGAGATCGTCCGGCAGATAAGAACTCCTTATTCTAGGTTTACATTAGCTTAAATACGAATTAATTCCTAAGTAAAATGCAAATTCGGCACCTCCCACTACTGAGATTATTTGCTTACTAAGATTGCACTTTGATTATCCTACTAAGCAAATCTTATAATTCTAATTTAGGCTACAGAGTGGGTGATGCTGACACTGCTATCTTAACTCTTCCCTCCTTAAGGTCGGTGTTTATCGAAGTCAGGAAGGGAACAGATTTCAGAAAACATCGAGTAGGAAGAAAAATATAAAAGAACCTAAGTATTTTAATATGTATAACACTAATTATCAGAGAGTAAAACGCTACAAACTACACACCAACTTTAGAATGAGGAAATGGAAGATTTACCTAAATCTAAACTTAACTAAATGAGCCAATACTTACATTAATTACTTATTTATTATTACTTTTACATAAAGAATGGTACTCCAAAGACTAATATCAAAATTAACACCAATGTCCACAAAACAACACAAACTTGCTGCTATTCTCCACATCAATCTCTCCGATGATGTATAGCCCTTGTACATCTATTGTTTATAAGCTTATCTGAAGAGTTCTTCCTCGGTACTGTCACATAGGTCCGAAATTAACACTTGTCACCATAAGGTAGGGGTATTTTGGAAGTAATAAGTGGGTTTCCTTAGATTAGAAATCATTAAATTGGAATGGGAATAATTTTATATACTTACGATCACATACCATCGCAATCATATAGGTACCTATCTATAGGTACAACAAAAACACTACATTTTATGCAGTTTTGCCTATGTGCAAAATTTAATATTTCAATCAGCTGCTTCAACCAAGTCAGCATAATACTTCGATTAGTATGAGTATTTATGCAATTTTATCGTATACTGGGTCAAATATACCGAGGGTTAATTTAATTATACCGTCAAGGTTTCAATGAAAATCCCCCAAAAATACTGTCTATTAAATTACCAATCCCGCGATTTTAACGGGATAATGATAAGGAAATAGTTATAATTTGTGTAAAATATTTTAGCCTTCGAACATATATGTTGGGTCAGCCAAATATAATACGTCCCTATGCAAAATAATGCCCCACTACTCTATTAAGTTACCAACCCTGCGATTTTAACAGGATGATGATAAAGTAATAGTTTTATTTGTGTAAGGTATTTTAGCCTTCGAACATAAGTGTTGGGTCAGCCAAATACCGAACGTCCCTATATACCCACAAAATAAACTCAGTGTTTCATTAATATAATCCCCAAAAATAAGTTATCTATTAAATTACCAATCCTGCGATTTTAACAGAATGTAGTAAAGAAATAGTTTTATTTGTGTAAGGTATTTTAGCCTTCGAACATAAGTGTTGGGTCAGCCAAATACCGAACGTCCCTATATACCCACAAAATAAACTCAGTGTTTCATTAATATAACCCCCAAAAATAAGTTGTCTATTAAATTACCAATCCTGCGATTTTAACAGAATGTGGTAAGGAAATAGTTTTATTTGTGTAAGGTATTTTAGCCTTCGAACATATATGTTGGGTCAGCCAAATACCGAACGTCCCTATACCCACGAAAATGTCTTAATATTCAATTAATATAATCCCTTTGTTAAAAAATAATACCCAGTATACAAAATCAACAACTATAAAGTGATTCGAAATAAAGTGAATATACTAAATTAAACGGACGGGAACAAATAGATGGGATAGTGACAAGGTATTACTCACATGACCGTCGTACTCGTTGTTCCCATACTGTGGATCTTCTACCGGAATCTCTCGAACAATGAAGTCCCTCTGTCTGCTCTCTTCCACGCTTCTTCAGAAATTTATAGGTTCGGTTCCCCTTTAAAGTGTTGATACACACGTCGAGCAGCGGTTGCCCTGGGACGATCCTCGAGCAGCAGGTCATCAAATGGGTCTCTCCAGGCAGCATTACGGTGAAAGGCAGCGAATGTCCTGGGGGTGGTCCTCAATCGGCAGGGCAGCGATCAGCAAGACTGTTGAGTCTTCTCCAGGCAGCATTACGATAGCAGCAATTGTCCTGGGATGGTCCTCAAGCAGCAGGTCATCGATTGGGTATCCTCCAGGCAGCAATAAGGTAAAAGGCAGCGAATGTCCTGCGGGTAATCCTCAAGCAGCAGACCAGCGATCAGTAGGACTGTTGAGTCTCCTCCAGGCAGCATTACGACGGCAGCGATTGTCCTGGGGTAGTCCTCAATCAGCAGGGCAGCAATCCGCTGCCTGGATAAGACTGTTGAGTCGATTATCCAGGCAGCGTCACGACGAAGGGGAGGTACCGGCTGCGCCACTCAAGAAGTGTAATGAAAGGCAGACTTATGGTTTCTTCAGCTTTATTGTACTCGGAGATCGTCCGGCAGATAAGAACTCCTTATTCTAGGTTTACATTAGCTTAAATACGAATTAATTCCTAAGTAAAATGCAAATTCGGCACCTCCCACTACTGAGATTATTTGCTTAGTAAGATTGCACTTTGATTATCCTACTAAGCAAATCTTATAATTCTAATTTAGGCTACAGAGTGGGTGATGCTGACACTGCTATCTTAACTCGTGCGCTATTTGTTCAACTTTCTCGACAATTTTTTGCAAGATGGACAGACGAAAACATACATACATACATATATCACGCCTATAATCCCTTGCGGGGTAGGCAGAGTGTAAACGACCGCTAAAAACGGACATTTACGCCACGTCTGACAAACATTTTAGGGTCATTCAGAAAATTGTGAATCGCCATAGTGACAGGTTGTCAGCCCATCGCCTAAAATTGTTCGTCGTCGGCTTTTACGACACCCACGGGAAAAAAATTAGTTTACATTATAAAATTATTATTATTAGTATACATTTTATTATTATTATGTTGGTATTATTTTCGGATCTCGGGCCCACAGGAACCCGGTCCTTTGAGGCATGTGTGGGGCCAAAGCCAACAGCACAGAGGCCTTTTTTATACCAAATAATATTTTGTGATGTGTACATCAAGCGGATACTTGCTCTGTCTGCACTATAGAAGTACTCGTACACCCAGAGCCAGCACCCGCCTGATGCAAGGACTATTGCAGGTTTATTACTTCATTGAATTAAATCTTCGGCAATAATCGTATAGCATATACAATTTATGCTGCTAGGTCTTAGACTACATGAACGTACTCGTCGCTGCCTGCTGCGTGCCCGCCAAAAGTAGGAGTAAACGCTCGTGTTGTGCGCTAGATGCCGTAAGTAGTTTCTCGAAGTAAGCAACCCTAGACCGCGGCTCATGTTCCCTCAAAAAAATATTTGGCAGGTATGCAAATGAACACGTGGTTGACTGGAACGCGAGCTAAATTAAATCATATTGTCTATCAGATTGAGTACATATTTCTTTGAAAACCATTGCGAAGTAAAGCTTCTGTAACGCTAGTTACTAGTTATTATTCTGTGCCGATACCTTTATCGGTACAGTCACAAAGATAGATCAAATACAATAGATCTTCTTTTATGATTTAAATTAATACCCAGTATATTGTATGCACTGTCTACCCCGTAAAGGGTAAGGCGTGATAAGTATGGGTATGTATGTATGTTTTTGCTGGTAATGATAATGTTAGTTTACTTTTCATTTAAATTATAATATTTATTACTGCCTATACTACTCGTTTATTTGGGAAAATCAAATTCGTTTCAAGACACCGTAGACCACAGATACTTAATTTGACTGTATTTTACCTAATAACTGACTTCCTTCGAGCCTTTGTTTTACGTTGAGATTATTATCACCCTCTGTTCATTTAAAATATGGTTACGTGCAAAACCATCGGTCACGAATGCTATCTATGATCACTTAGACAGCGGTCGTTACACAACTAGGACAGTGGCGCCCTTTTAAACTCGCAAATAAAAACATGGACCTGACCTGTCACCTTTTTTCTTCAGCACGAGATCGAACTCCGAAATCAACTATCAGAAAAAAAATTACTCAATATATGAGGTGTTTTACTAGTGTCCGATACTCAAAACAGAGGACAGCCTGGTGATAAGGAACAACTTTCCCGAAGAAACGTAGGTCGAAATATGATAGTAATATTTTGAGCTTCCATAGTAACATCAATTATGTTGATCGGCAATTTTGTATGTGAGGTCCAAATTCTTTTTCATACATCGGCAAAATGTTCCTTGGGAAAAGTTGTTCACCAGCCCGATTAATTATACGCATGTAAATAACACGCTTTGAAAATCTTGACTAAAATTTGAAACAAATGTCGTTTACAAATGGTGGTGGCGTAAAGTTACGTGCTGTGTATTTAACCTGGCCAGCCCGAGCCGGTTTTCTATTAGGACAATACAAAATTGTTATAAAAAAAGAATATTGTGTTATAGAAATTTCTTTTTTTTACAATGACGGATCATGACGTCAATAAGTGATAATACTATCCTACATTGAATAAAGTTATTTTATTTTCATATTTCATTTTCATTTTCCGTCTTGAGATTTTGCTATCGGTCAGTCAGTAGTCAAATTTCACCCTCCGCTACTTATGGTGCTGACTGTACTTTCAAAGGGTTATTCGCAACTCGTAAATTCCGGCAGGTGGCCTCAACTTTTATCAGATGGAGAGTTATTGAAAGCGTTATCCTCTTTTATTACTTTATCGGTAAAACGGTTGAATAGGTGAATAGAACACTTTTTCTGATTGTTACCAACGGAGGGGTTATTAGTCGCCATTATTCGTATGCTTGTTATACTTGATGCGTTATAATTGATTTTTAATTTCAGTTTTATAGGTAGCTAAGGGACTCGAGGGTGTGTATTGCAATTTAGGCGATGGGCTGACCACTTGTCACTATGGCGATACACAATATTCCGGAAGACCCCTGAAGTGTTTGCCAGACGTGACGTAAGTAAATGTCCGTTTTTTGAGGCCGTTTATGCTCTTTCTCTTATGTATGTATATTTTATAGGTAAGTATGATGTAGTTTAATGCAAAGACAAAGATTGGCGGACAAGGAGCGAGCTGCGGTAGCGCAGATGGAAGAGGCGTCGCCATTAGTAATGCGAAAGTCGCACGTTCAAATCCTGCCCGCGCTTAAAAATTTGGCAAGTTTTCAAAAATTTTATAATATTTTAAAATTTGGTATTCAAGGACAAAGAGTTTGACTGTTGTTACAAACTCTAATGAGTACGCCTGCGACAGTTGACAGCACAGTTATCAATAATCATATTACATAAATTCACATTTCAGGCTTTTATCCCTTGCGGGGTAGACAGAGCGTTAACGGCCGCAAAATACGGTCGCCATCGTCACGTCTGACATATTATAATATTTGAGGACCGTTTCAGAAAAATCTTGTATCACTATAGGTACTCAGCCTGTTGCCTATAATTGTAATACACATGAAACCCTCGCCTCTTACGACATCCGCAAGAAAGAAATAAGCTTTTCTTAACCGGCCTCACACGGCATTTCTCGTTCAGATTTTCTGCTTATTATAATAATTATTAGGTATATTTGTTCAGTGTTTAAACTAACAAACCCACAATAAGTCTAGGAAGAATTAACACAAAACTGTCACATACACAATTTGGCGAATACACTCGGTGGCAAACAAAAATGGCCACGTTTTTTGCGGCGACGGGCACGTGAGGCGAATGCAATCATTTTCTCTTATTGCTCGATTGATTGGGCAGCGCCATTTCTCTTTTATCCCCAAACAAAACGGACAGTCAGGTGAGCTAAACGCTGCCCACCGAGAGGGGATATTTTTTATCGAATGTACGTGATTGTCTTGTTTATTGGTACGTAAAAGTTATTGCTGAGTAGGTAATAATTTAAAATTACACTTTTTCCAAAGGTAAGTAGCGCAAGAATCCTTTAGAATATTTCGTAGTTAAGTAGTAAGTCAGTTTATGTTAATAAGTTGACTCTTATTGAAGTTATAATACCAAATCTTATTAAGCTTAAGATGTTAATCCGTGAAAGGTTATGCTAAAGTTAATTAGGTACGCAAAAAAAAAAGAAAATGCGATAAAAGTTACTTATTTACATCGATTTATAAGTTTTAAATAAAACAGACTGGCGAATGGCTTTTTAATAAGCGGCTGGTAGCGACTGGATGGCAAAAACGAGAGATCGTGCCCTATGGCGTACCTTGGGGGAGTCCTACGTCCAGCAGTGGATCATAATAGGCTGATGTATGAAATACAGACTAAGAGTTTTTATTTGATTCTCTATTGTGAAGAGGGCTCAATTTTAATTAAATCTATATAGTGTAAAATAAACTCGCTTTCCGCTGTCCCTATACATGCTTAGATCTTTAAAACTAAGCAATCGATTTTGATGCGGTTTTTTATAAAGAAAGAGTAATTCAGGAGGAAGGTTTTTAAGTCCTTTTTACTACGAGAAAAACGGTTTATTCTCACAAACGAGAAGCAGCCGCTGTGAGGGCCGCTAATTTTAAATAAAGAATAAGGTTTTGTTGGCAACAATAAAAAAATAAACCAATTATTTTGATTGTCCCACAGTGTATCGTTAGCATAAACCCGGTCGCCAGTAAGTAAGGTGTTCGTGCTTACTAGTTTCGTTTGCAGTTCGTTTCCCAGACAGTTTCTTAGCACAAACGCATTACCTTGGTCTAGACTCTTAATTGCTGCGGCTGTGCTGAATTCTGATTACAAGTGTTTGTAATGTATTTTGTCGCATTTAGTTTAATATCAAATTAAACAAATATATTTAATTAGTGGAACTAGTGAAAAAGTGTTTTATAGGTAAATTAACATGGAGTTCCATCAAGAAGTAACAACACAAAGTGTAACATACATAAGATGCAAGTTTGGTTTTAAATGTTCTACTTTTGTTATAGTTTCATTTTACTTTTATATTGAAACTAGTTTTAAACAATTTGATAAAGTCCTATTTAATTCAGTATACTTGTGAAACTGACCACTTTCCCTTTGGAACATAGGTAGAAGTATGAAAAGAAAAAATTATGCTTCCCATACAAAGTGACACATTTATTAATACATATTGGTATGGGTGTCCAATTTTTTTTTGACCTATGTACTTTGGGGAAAGTTGTTACTTATCACCAGCTTGTCCTCTGTGTTTGGTATCGGTCACTTGTAAAATTTCACCCGATATAAGTTCGTACAGTAGAAAAGTTGATCAGTCACATCACATCACGGAGCGCGCCACTGCCAATACTTACTTTGTGTCACAGAACACATCTTGAAAATATTATGCACATTAATAAATACTGCAGAACCTGCGGCGCGTTCGAATTATTTATAATCAAGTGAGAATAATATCTGACCTACTGAATTGACATGTTCCTACAACCACCCGCTTCATCAATATTTTTCTCCCACTCAATGTTTCCTGCCATCGTTGCCAGTCGGTCCGTGTATTAATTGTCTAATTGTCAGCGCGTTGGCCGGATCCCCTGAAGCCCTCTATACATTTTTATTGGCTACCTTCCGCCGTGCGACGTGACTAGAAGGTTTATTGTAAAGGTGGCGACTCACTGGGTGTATCTTTACGGGGTGTAAGGAAAATAACTGCGTTTCTTTTAAGGGATGAACCAACATATGAAACTGAAAAACTTTCCTCAAGGAACATAGTGTGATGTGCCGAGTTGTGTATCATCACGTTTTGATATGAGGTGAAGATAGGTTTCTCTCTCCTATCTTAGGGTCACGTAGTTTGGTAATGTATAAGCATTAAGGTTTTAGCAATAAAGTACTCAGTGTTACGATATTGAAGTGTTTCAATAGTTCACCCTGTGACCCCCCAGCGAGCCTCGTGTTCTCCAATAGACAATATATGAAAAAAATAATTGACCTTACATACAATTAGACTTGGTTGGCTGCTACATTTTGTATGCGGTGGTCTAATTTTTTTTACATATTTCGATCAATGTTTCTTGGGGAAAGTTTTTCAGTTTCATGGGCTGGTTCGTTCCTTGAAAGGAACGCAGTACTTTGCCTTACACCCTATATAGGGTGAAATTTTACTTGTGACTGATAATGAAAATCCAGATCAGGCTGGTGATTTTTAGTTTTTATTTTTTTATTAATGATGGGTTTGCTCTTGACTCTGGTGATAAGGAACAACTTTTCTCAAGGAACATTTAGGTCTAAATAAGAAAAAAAAAATTACCTCCCATACTAAATTGCCGATCAGCTTATATGAGTTACTATGGAATATCAAAATATTTTTGTCTTATTTCAAGCTAAATTACATGGAGTAAGTTGTTCCTAATCACCAGCCTATACTCTGTTTTACGTAGTAAAATTGCACTCTATAAGGTATAAAATTCTACTTGCTAGCAAAGAATAGGAAATTTTGCAGAATTTTGTGTCAGGCTAATTACATTTGTTACAATTACATAAGATGATGTTTATTTACTCAAAACAACCACGCCCCGCGCGCTGCACGCAAGTTTCACAAAAAGTGGAGTTGCCTTGTGATCGTTAAGTCAAATGCACCGGAGGACTTAATGCCAAACTGATTGCATCGTCTCATCATTGTTTGACAATATAGAACTATTTAAAAAACCAGTCTATCACACCAAGCAGTTTTATCCAAGGAGTAAAGTCGGAATCATAGAAATCTCATCAGCTGCCCTTGGCGAGACGGCTTCATATCGATGGTCAGAATATGAAAAACGATTTGAAGTCCCCTTCAAAATGAAATGACTCAACTACGGACTCAACCCTCTGCAGGTTGACACAACGTGTTCCTCAAGCTGTAATCCTCACTTTCAAAAACTTAAAGTAGCACAATTTCAGTAATGCAAAAAACTGATCCTGAAATAGTGCTAAATAGTATCCTACGAGAAAAAGTTTGTGATACTTTGAGCCTCGATATATAATCATCACCAAACTATAGCTATATCGTCGGAATTATAAAGCTACTTATTTTCACATAGGGCACGATTTTGATTTATTTCAGGTCAATTTTGTGGTATTCCGAAAATTGCTTTTTATTTAGTTTTCATTAGTGAGGATAACAGCTTGAGAAACACGACACAACCACAAAACAGTTGCTGCAGCACTCAGTGTGTCCCCTGTCTGTTTCAGCTGTGTGTGGCGTGTGATTTGTTTTCGATTGCTGTTTGCTCACCGTCCGCCGCAGTGCTGCCCTCTGCAGGTTGACAGAACGATTACTTTTTGCTACGCATTATTATTTTACCGTGAGGGCTGACTGCCTAGCCGAGACGGCTAAGTATCGATGAGGCCGACATATAAAACGTAATGTGTCTTCAGCATGGTACTTTTTAAAATAGGTTTGGAAGTTTATAGATGATTTGAACTACAGAATCAACCTTTTTAATCCCATTCCCAATATTGTTATGTTTTTTCGTAGATTCAGAATTTTAAATGAGATCAGTGGCACACATACCTACTATGAAAGGTACTACACATACACGTATCATATCACGCCTATTATCCCTTGCGGGGTAGGCAGAGCGTAAACTGCCGCAAAAAACAATTCACGCCACGTGTGACAAATATTTGAGGGTCAATCAGAAAATTTTGTATCGCCATAGTCACAGGTTGTCAGCCCAACCCTCAAGTCCCTTAGCCGCTTTTTACGATTCCCACGAGAAAGAAATGGGGTGATGCTATTCTAAGCCGGCATCACACGGCATCATGAAAGGTATCATAATTACATAAAAACTAACTAAACTAAAGTAAGTACGTATATCTTCTTAACTTACAGACCCTATCAATAATACAATCTTACAAGAGAAAGTTTGAATCAGAAATGGTGATATCTTAAAGTCTGGATGATTAACGGGATAGGTAAGACCTAAGTTTGGTTTTCCGTGAACAGGGAACAAGTTTTAATCGAGAGTGGTATAAGTAATCTTCATAAAAAAATAAAGGAAGATGAAGACCTGAGACCTGACCCTCACTCAAAAGAAGCCGGGACTAAATCGAAAGCTCACTCGTCTCTCACGAAACATATAAATAGGTAAAAGAAACTCTGACTCACAAATAAATACTTTAAGTTCACAAGATACAAGGGTCGGATTTTTTTACAACGTTCTGCGTAGAATATATTAATTTACTCAATTCATTCATATTATTCAGACTTGCGGGGTAAAAAAACGGACATTTACGCCACGTCTGTCAAAACTTTGAGGGTCATTCGGAAAATTGTGTATCGCCATAGTGACAGGTTGTCAGCCTATCGCCTGAAATTGCAGAACATACCCTCGAATCCCTTCGTCGCCTTTTACGGGAAATAAATGGGGTGATGCTATTCTAAGCCGGCATCACAAGGGCATTAAACATTTGCTTCATTATTTTACCGTCAGGCTCTCTCTACCCTTACACTGTGCTTAAGGAAGTGGCGTAATAACTTCTCTGAGCATTTTAATTAAAACCTTATCCTTTGAGGATTGCACACTCACTTTTAGAGGCAGCTAGTTGAGCACTTTTATCAACCTGGCTCAAAGGTCAGCTATCTATTTGAATATTAAGATTGGACCTGGCATTTCCGTTGAAAGAACTGTTCTATCCAGTAGGTATAAAATAATTTTGATTGCTGTAATACCTTTAAGTTTTATACAGTCCTAACTTGACTTGTCCTAAATTGAATCGATCAATGAAAAAGCATCCCCGAGCCGGTCTCAGTCACGAGGTAGTTGTCCAGAAGTGTGAGTGTTCCTTGGCCAACTTTGCAGCTGGATAGAGACAACTTTGAGGCTGAAATCTCCAGGAGTGCAGCTGAGCTGGGCAGTATTTGGAAAGTTGCGTCATATTCTGGAATCATCCTTGCCACAATGCCTCAAGACCAAGGTGTTCGATCTGTGCGTTCTGCCAGTCATGACCTATGGAGCTGAGACGTGGAATCTGACAGTAAAACTGGCCTACCGGCTACATGTCACTCAGAGCTATTGGATAAAATCCGGAATGAGACTATCCACAAAAAGACCAAAGTAACGGACATAGTCTGGAAGTGTAGCAACATTGTAGCAAACTGAAGTGGCAGTGGGCTGGGCACATCTGTCGTAGAACCGACGAACTGTGGAGAAAGCGGGTACTCGAGTCGAGGTCACGCCTCTGGACGTACCCTGGAGGAGGCTTACGTCCAGCAGTGGACTGCAATAGGCTGATGTATGTATGTAATAAAAAAGTGACTAAGTTCAGTTTTACGTCTACGAACACGACCTGTTATAAAACTACAGGCTTCAAATCTAGATGTTTTTTTTTACATTGCGTAGCCAGTTAATATTCCTGGTATCATAATAGCTAACCGTCTACGCAATGAACATCGAATTTCACCTGTGAAATTGAAGACTGTAGTTTGATAACAGCTAATACTAGTCTAAATTAGATGGCACTTTGAAAGTTGCCAGCATTTGAAGATTCCCAAACAATATGTCTAATGCTCGAATCACAAAAATATGGAGCGAAATCTAATGTAACCGCTTTCTAAATTCAACGTCCCTTAAAAGTATTTATTTAGTGTACGTCTTTAATATCAGATGCGGAGGATAAAGCTTGCCTTTTTTTTGGTTTCATGTTGATCTTAAATGAAATAATTAAATCCAAATTTTTTCTTTCTTTCTTTGGAAACCTATCTCTCTCTCTCTTTTCGTGTGGGACACCGAGTCCAAGGAAACTTATAATTGACTGTTTGTTTCATTAGCTTTTAAATATTTTGTTGTGTTTGCTGTTGGTTTTCCTACCTCTATAAAGCTTATTTTAAATATATTATATGTTTATGACCCCTTTTTATGGGAAATCACCTCTGAGCATTTTCAGCATTCGCACCAGCGCCATCTACTATTAACTAAAACAACAATTAAAAAAATATCTTTGTGTGAATCTAAGAAACAAAACCTAGTTTTTTGGTTGCGGTACCTACACAGCGGCTTGTGTAGCTTGCGCCGCTAATAAGATTAGGCGTTGTTTGCAAGTCCACTTGTTCCGCTGCCTCACAATGAATAATTCATCGGGTTTTGATTATTTCAGCCTGGTTACGCAGGTAACTTTTGTTAAAAGACTTTTCCCCTGAATAGTCGCCTATTAAGATGATGCTATAAAATAAATTAGAAAATATATTAAAAATAAAAATTATCTATCTATACGAAAATTGTCACAATTTTCGTATAATTTATATAAAATACAACATATTGCCGTCGTGTGATTGCCGGCTTAGAATAGCATCACCCCATTTCTTACCCATGGGTGTCGTAAGAGCCGACTAAGGGACTCGAGGGATGTGTATTGCAATTTTAGGCGATGGGCTGATAACCTGTCACTATAGTGATACACAGTTATCTGATTGACCCTCAAGCTTTTGTCAGACGTGGTGTTAATATCCGTTTTACGGCCGTTAACGCTCTGCCTACCCCGTAAGGGATATAGGCGTGATTTATGTATGTATGTACAACATATTGTATTGTATTTGCAACAGCGCCATCTACTAGAAACTAAAAGAACAATTAAAAAAATCTCTTTGTATGAAGCTAAAAAGCTACATTACTGCTGCTACTAAGCGATGATGCTATAGAATAAATTAGAAGATATTAAAAATAAAAATTATCTTTCTATACGAAAATTGTGACAATTTATACAGGATGTCAAAATAGTAGTTGAAAATATTTTACAGGGTTAACCAGCCTATGAAACTGAACAACTTATTACAATAAATTGTAATATGCTTATGTATGCAGATGACACATGTCTGTACTATGCTGATAAGGATCTTAATAATATAGAACAAAAAGTTCAACAAGACTTGGATAATTTAATAAGATGGGCCCACGATAATGGGATTATTATAAATATTGATAAGACTAAGTGCATGCACATATACTCTCCTTATAATAAGCAAATTAATAGAAAGCCTGTTATTATAGGTCACACCTACGACTGCTTGCATAATTTAACTAATGTCTGTGCTTGTAATAGCTTGCAAGTTGTGCCAAATTATAAATACCTAGGATGTACAGTAGACACAAATTTCTCTTGGAAGTTACATGTAGACAATGTGTGTGGAAAACTAAGATTAGCCCTAGATAACTTCTATCACTTAAAATTCACTCTTAATAAAACAACATTGTATACACTGTATTATGCATTGGCGGAATCGATACTGTCGTATGGACTTAGCAGTTACGGTAGAACTTTTCCAACATACCTAGATAAAATTAAACAAATACAAGTAAGATTCTTAAAGTCATTAGTAAATAAAAAGATAAAAGATAACTGTGAGAAAGAATATGAAAAGTTATTTAAAATCTGTAAAATTTTGCCAGTCCAGCAGAGAGTGTCGCTTCTGCTAATAACAGAGGAGTATAGAAATGATAACTTTAAGCAAGTAGCTTCACATAGTCGTAATACAAGAAGTGCGCTGAATAAAACTTTTGTAGTACCCCGCAAATGTAATTACTATGGACGGAGGACTAAGGAGTACCTAATACCTAAACTACTTAACAATCTCTCAAAGGAAGCAAGTGAGGATAATGTCAGTTTATATGTGTACAAAAAGAATGTCAAAAAATGTTTGTTAGAAAATGGTGAATAGGTAGTTAGCTAACTATTAAAATAAGGGTAGTAATTAAACCGCCATCTTTTTAATAGCATCATTCGATTCAAAAAATCTGTATTGTATTCTAAATTACTAAGTCAGCCACTATTAACGCGCATCTGAATAATTCTATTTTGACCACTAGTTATCATGTATGTAAGCCACTATAAATCTAACTAATCATGGTGGTTATTATTTAGTATCTAAATTTGTAACATGCATTCAACCAGTTAACTTCTAAAATATCAACATATAGCACCAAAATAGTAACTCTATTAGCTTTATATTTTTTAACTCAGTATGTTTAAAATATAACTCAACATATATTAATTAGCCATCAAATTTATGTAAAATTTCCATCAAATAGTATATGATAACCACTAATCTTATCTAGGAACAGTTAAGGACAGATAAAATGAAAAACCTTATTTAGAAAAATCAATTTTTACTAGGTACCGTTTACTGTACTATAATATTTCTATTTCTGGGTAAGGGTAAGGTATTTTTTTTAAATTATTGAATAATTAATGCTGCTCGTGCTTTCGTTGGTCTTCCACGCTTTCTTTTTAGTCCAAGCGGTTGCACCTTGGCCTCTAATGGTGGTGTCACAAACTTCAATCTGATTGCTAGTCCTATCACATGCTTGCAGATGTACTTGCGATAAAAGTCTGGACAATCACAGCAACCAGTAATCCAGTCGTTCTGATTGTTTGGTAATGTTACGTTCCAATATGAAAAAAAAACTTTTTTGTATTCGTCAAAATGCTTGAATTTTTTCTCAGCTTGATTGTTTTTAAATGAGTCTTTGCAGGGAATCAAATATGTGTTGCTGGCTGATGTTGATTGTACAATTTTAATTTTGGTATCAGTTTTTGCCCATTGATATCCAGTTGTCCAATCAGATAATTGCAGGCCAGGTTGTGTCGCAAACGGCTCTTCTTTTGTTTTTTGTGACCAGCTCTTGACCATTTCCACTGCCACCACTAAGAACCGAGACAATGGTATACGCTCGCGGAGGGTGTTGTGGTCTTTAATAACCCTGTTAAAGGATTCCAGTGCGTTATTCGTGGACGGCGATACTGGTGCTGCACCCAAATACCAATTTGGGTTTTTTAGTAGCCATTCCTTTTTAAAATATGCGACGAATGCTTTTTGGTGTTTCCATTTCTGCAGAAACAACACCGAAGCAGCGGAAAAAGCTTCATAAGACGTAGCTGATTGCAGGGCATCAATATCTTCCAATACGTGCTTTCGGATTTTTTTCTCTATTGTTTGGTCTAATTTAGTACAAATCTTTTTCTTAGCGTGAGCCCAGCACATTTTTATGATAGTTTCTTCGCCAAAAACTTCACGAAATGCATTTTGAATACTTTTAGCCGCATCGCAAATTAGGATTTTCGGTTCATAAGTATGAGAAAAAACTGACAACAAATTGTCCTTTAATGCCTGAAACATTGTTTTAAAATCAGCCTTACATTCATTTGTAGATACCGCCAAGCATATGGGGTGAAATTTTCTGTTTTTATCAGTGGTTCCCACTATCAGTACCGGAAACCCCTGCCAAACCAACTTGTACGTTGCGTCTGCATGCAAAATTTCAGCGCCAATACAAAGTTCCATCAAATTCTTTGTAGATAATACGATGCGAAAACTGGGTGGATCACTTTCTAAAATATAATAGGCTATCACAAAAACTTCGTTCCCGTCGTCTGGTACGTCAGTGTGGCTAATTATCCATTTTTCCAACTCTCCTAAAGAAATAGTAGATGGTCCATATTTGATACGCCGGCGATCTGCTAAATAGTTGTACAGCTGCCGTTTTGTAGGTATCTTAAGTTCAGAGTTCTTTTTCAAGCACTCCAAGATCGATTTCGGCTTTAGGTGGAGATCGAATAATTTGTTAATTTCAGACTTTGTTTCGTTGCAAATACCATAGCCATAGTCGCTCTTAATAGAATCGTGGTTATGCTCGCAATCTGTGCGATAAAGTAATACTCTCTCTGTATCCGCCTCGAACAGCAAATATATTTCTGCAGCACACTGTACTCCTTTACGGGGTACTTTGTTGCACCTATAAAATCGTTTTTTTCCATCCATGGTATCATGGGTAGTGCGTATTGCCCACGTATTTTCTGCACTCACGGCTTCTTCGGCAAGACTAACACATAAAAAATTGTTTACAAATATCCATTTCTTCGATTCACCACGCTTTTTTTTCGATGGCTGACCTTCTTCTTCCGATTCCTCTTCAGAACAGTACAAGGGTACTTCGTTTTCACTTTGAGATTGCATAATGAATCCAAAAATTTTCACAAATCACAGCCAAGACTAACGCAAAAACAAAATGCAAACGCATGAGCGAACACACAGTAAACAAATGCAATATACGGGTAACTCGTTGGTCCATGAACCGAATGGCGCTCTCTGATTGGTGCAAATGGCCGACCGCCGTCATATCGCGCTCTCGCGCCAAATTTAAATGATGCTATTTTCAGGATAAAAGAATATGATGTATTAATTTTACATGCTAAGTTATAACTTATGATGTTGCTCAATGAAGCTATAAATTATATTTTTTGAGGAACTTGTGTCGATGCTGTAAAACATAAAATGAGACTAAGCTATAAAATCTGTGGCCGAGTTAGTAAATTACGTTTTAAGATATAAATCAGAAAGACAAGTTATACTAATTGTTGATGTTTACTTGCGGTTTTGTTTAAAATATTTAGATGGCGCCGCAATGAAGACGAATTAGTTTATTAGGGGCTAACATATTTTCCCGTGGCTTGGTTATAAAAAAAGAAGTTTAATCACGTGGCTAAGTAAAAATTCTGTGGCTATACTTATAATTTCTCTTAAAATAATAATACCATATCTTTGTTGGTGAATACATTCATTGTATGTTGTATAAACATAATATAGAAGTCGTGACTGAATGTTTATGCTGGTGATGTGATGATATACCTATGTACGTATTTATAGCAGCTAAAACATGTGTTTGTTTCTCCCGCCAATAAACTGCTGTGCAGTTTGGCAGGTTTGTACCTACTTTCTTTGTATTTTTTTTCTTTAATAAATGCTTTTTTCATTTTTTCATTTTTCATTAAGGAACATAGGTCAAAAATGGAGAAAATGGATCTCCCATATATAATTTTACAGCCGACGGGGCCAATTTTACTTCGACTAATGTTCTTTGGGCAAAGTTCTTCAATTTCATGGACCATACTACTAGTAGAAGGCGGTTGAAAAACTCTGACACCATGGTTCATCGGGTTGTACGACTCGATGTCCCACACGAAAAGAAGAAAAAGACGATGGACTGATTCACCCCTTAAAATATTTGCAGCTAATATAGGATCGTTGATGCTCTATCTATCCCGCAAGGGATATAAGCGTGACCGCATGTATGTACAATGAATCGAAACGTTATCCTTCGCCCAGATAATCTGTACCCCGTACCTCTAAGGTGGGATCAGTGACGTCACAATATGACTGATGGATATGGGGTCCGGAATCGACATTGATTGATTCACGTGGGTATCTGAGGATACGGGATTGTTCTGTCCTACCTTAAGATCGTTTGATTATTGCTAAATCAATCAAATAGGACAGAGACTTCCATTTTATTCTGTATTAGCGGCCTGCAAGGCGGTTGCAGCGTTTGCCGTTTTCCAGTGGGAATAAGACCTATTCCCGTTGTTAAATTATCAAGACATTATGCTGGTAGCAGAAGATCTTATCACCCACCGCCCTGATGGCAACAACTCGCTGGAACTTCAGTCTACTTGCGATTACAGCTGATGTCACTCAGCTGAAATGTCGGGGTGCAGGTAAATCGTTTATATTTACTTCAAAACTATTGTGATAGACCCGGTTTATCAATTAAAATGTGTAAAAGTAGTGTCAGTCAACCCGCGACCACAATACATGAAACTGTATTGAAACGTCGGGACACAGGTAAATTACTAATATTTACCTAAATACTATCGCGATAGACTCGGTCTAATACTTAAAATGAGTGAAAGTGATCGCGAGTGCTTGAAAAGTTATATGTGTAAAAGTAATCGCGATTGCTTAAAAAGTCATATTTTTCCCGTGGTTAAATGTAGCCTTAAGTTTTTCAAGGATGTTGTATCGTTCTAAAGGATTTTTGAAATATGTTTAGTAGTTTCGGAAGTTAAACGATTCAATACATATAAAATTTATGTAAGTATGTATGTATTCGAAATATATAAATAATTAATTATTTTAGTTAAAAGTAACAATTGATTTATCACATTTATTTTTCTATATTTTAGTATTTTTTTACCTTTAGAGGTATTCTGCATTCCCAGCGGCAGCTTTCTTAAATCATATCGACATCTTTTGAACAACTACCTTCGTGCATAAATTAAAAATCACCACAGAAGCGACATATCGAAACAAAAATACCTTTTCTTGTAATGTAGCAGAGTTGATTCGATCGAAGTCCATGTGGGCTACCGGCGGATATCTCAGGCCAATATAAATGTAAATGTTCTCGAGGTACACTGCTGGCCACTGCTAGCCAAAGACTATAGAAGGTGGGAGCATATTTAAACATTTTATAGACCCAAAATGATATAACAAAGTAGTACGTCGCTTCCAGACAAGTATCAAGATGTTGAAAATTTGGAAGTGTTCGGTCGAGGCGCCAGTAGCTCAATGACAGAGCGGGCACAGGTTCCGAGTTATGAAAGTAGAAAAATATAAAATTCACGATTAAACATGAGTCACATCTCAAAATGGAGGCCGTGCAATTTTATCGTAGCGGTTCCTACCTCTAGTAACCAGGAAAGATAAGTCCCAGGCCTGCCTTGGTCCATATACTGTGCTACAATCTACCTACCATCATTTTAAACTCAAGCCATCATCATATCAGCCTAAAGCAGTCCACTGCTGGTCGAAGGCCACCCTCAGGGCACGTCTCTAGGAATGATCTCCTGTTTTCGCCAAAGGTCCATCTGCCCGGAGGACGTTCAACGCTAGGCTTGCCAAGGAGTGGCCTCCACGCGAGGACCCGGTTACTTCACCTTCCATCGGTTCTTTGACAGATTTGATTAGCCCACCGCCAGTTCAGCTAGCAATCTATAGAAAAACATTATCCTAAGTACAATATTTAGACCAATATTTTAACTGCAACAAATTTTCTTCGGGTTCCTGGGTAGGTAAGCGAGTAAAAACACTTCTAATTTTACAAGCGTTTCGCAATAGCATCGGCTTTTTACTTGTTAGTGTAATTGTCTACAGAGGCGACAGCTGTCATACGATTGTTTAATCTACACTAATATTATAAAGAGGAAAGATTTGATTGTTTGTTTGTTTGTTTGCATCGAATAGGCTCCGAAACTACTGGGCTGATTTTCAAAATTCTTTCACCATTAGAATTGTACATTATTCCTGATGAACATAGGCTATACTTTATACCAGAAAAAAATAGGGATCCGCGTGAAAATTTCGATAATGTAACCCAACGTGTGAAAAATGTACTAAAGAAATATCTTATATCGCGTACGCTGTGGAAATTATTGACAATAGAGCAAAATGATGTACTACAGTTTTATAGAGGACATTAATATCTATAATAATGTCTGCAATACCATATGTCTAACTATTACAGTTAAGCCACAATAACCACTTTTTCGTTTAAAAATGTACAAATGAACCAAAAAAATATCTTATATCGGGTACGCTGTGGACATTTTTGACAATAGAGCAAAGTGATTTACTACAGTTTTATAGAGGACATTAATATCTATAATAATGTCTGCAATACCATATGTCTAACTATTACAGTTAAGCCACAATAACTACTTTTTCATTTAAAAATGTACAAACTACGCCACATTATTCGTACCAGTGTAATGATTACATTTAATCATTACTGTATTAAAGGGTGTAAAGGATAGCCCTGCGAATACTGATAGGGTACATGCAGACTATGAAACTGAACAACTTTCCCCTAGGAACATATTTCAGGAAACGTAAAAAAACTGACTTCCCATAGTGAATGCAGTCAGCTGATTGTGATTTTGTATGGAAGGTAATTTTTTTGGCGTTTCCTGACATATGTTTCTTGGGAAAAGTTGTCCAGTTTTATGTTTCATGCACCCTATCAGTATTGTTTCATGCACACTGTCCCTTACTCGGTATAAAAAAAGACGACAAAAAACATTAAATAATGCATTAAAAAAATCTACACCAAAATAATACATACATACACATATCACGCCTATTATCCCTTGCGGAGTAGGCAGAGCGTAAACGGCCGCAAAAACGGACATTTACGCCACGTCTGACAATGTTTGAGGGTCATTCGGAAAATTGTGTATCGCCATAGTGACAGGTTGTCAGCCCATCGCCTAAAATTGCAATACACACCCTCAAGTCCCTAAGTCGCCTCCTATGACTCCCACGGGAAAGAAATCGGGTGATGCTATTCTAAGCCGTCATCACACTAAAATAATAATAATATAATCTACACTAATCTACACTAATATTAGAAACAGGATTTATTATTGTTTGTTTGAATTGAATAGGCTCCGAAACTACTGAACCGATTTCAAAAGTTCTTTTACCGTTAATTGAAATTGATTTTTTTTATTCAATATAGGTATTATCACTTATTGACGTCCTGAACCGTCATTCTAAAAAAATAAATTTGTATCACACAATTTTTTTATTACAATTTTGTTTTGACCTTATAGAAAACTGGCTCGGGCGAAATAAAAATAAATAAATAAAGGCACTGCAATGGGGCTGGGCAGGTTAATCACACAGCATGTAACTTTACGCCACCAAAACGATAATTGTTTCAAATTAAAGTCCAGATTTTTAGAATCCTACATTATCCCTGATGAACATAGGCTGTCTTATTCCCGGGGGGAAATTGTTAGCGGCGGGTGAAACCGCTGGGCGGGCTGCTAGTATACTATATAGGTAACTAATGTCACCTCTGCACTAAATCAATAATATTCTTTGCCGAACTGATACTCTTGACGTGCGTTCCGAATCATAAGAGCGCTCATGCATAAAGAAGGCATTACACTACCCTGCCAACAGGGCCCAATTCGGCATACACTGCTAGTTATATTGAATTTATTGTAATGACACTCGTAAACTAACCAGCTATGTATGGTAAATTGGGTCCTGTTGACAGGATAGTGAAAGGCACCGCAATGGCTTATCAATGCGCCACCTGCACGTCAGCAGCTGAATATTTCATCTCAATTGAGGTTTCAGAACGTGACGGCGAAAAATCCGTCCGTTTTCAAATGCCATAAATAATTTTCATAGGACTTTATTACCCGTTGCTGAAGGTTTTTCTTAGTTGCTTGCTGTGAAGGTTGTTAATGTTGGACTTAAATATTTTTTGTTGAAAAGAAGTAAGTACATTAACAATCTTGCCATTTATCTACCTATATGCCTGGGGTAAACTGACTCAGTTTTAGGTACTGGTACACCCCTTAAAGTATTTGCAGGTAATATATTTCATCCTGTAAAAAAAGTTTTATAAAATAATTAATAGAGCCCAACTGTGAACTAAAAATAACATGATGTTTTAAAAACTCAACCACAGATAAAATCTGTGACGTTGTAGAAAAATAAAACAATATTCCTAATGCAAGTTATGGGAACTGGAGAGGAATTAGAAAGCTGGTTTTACTGTTAAATATTGAATGTTGTACCCCACCTGACCCCTCGGGGTTAATAAATGAATTCTTCGTTCAAACGTGAAAGTTGCAGAGTCTCCATGATTTTTATATTGCGAAGTTTGTACGGCATTATCTATTCATTGTCTCCGGGAGTATTTTACTTGTTTAATTTTTAAGCGATTTGTTTACTTTATGCATGTGATTTTGTGCAATATCTATAAATAAAATAATAATATTTAAACATTCAAACTGCATGATTCTGCAAGTGCATAAATCTGCATTACTTTTTAAATACCCGGTAGATACCATTGGGACAATATTATATTTATCCACTAGTTTTATGTGGTTAAACCGATCTTGCAGGGAAGGCAGAGCGCACGCAGCCGAAAAAACAGACATTTACGCCACGTCTGGCAAACACCTAAGGGCCACAAAAAACGGAAATTTACGCATCTTCTGACAAATATTTGAGTGTCATATGGTAAATTGTGTATTGCCATTGCGACAAGTTGCCAGCCCATCGCCTAAATTGCAATACACGTCCTTGAGTCCCTTAGTCGCCTTTTACGACTCCCACGGGAAAGAGATGGGGTGATGCTATTCTTAACCGGCATCACACGTCACTTGGCTAACTTATTATTAGCAATGGAGCGTAAAGCGTAACATAAACGATTTAAAATTGAAATTGAAATAAAAAGTATTATCACTTATTGACGACATGCTCCGTCATTGTAAAAAAAAAAAAATGTAAGTATAACACAATTTTCTTCACGTGCAAAATATAAATTGAATTGAATGATTGATCAATTAGTAAGTACATGTTTTTTAAATATACAATTGGTTTCGCTGTAAATGGGCATGTGCAAATTAATTACAAATATATTGATTAAAATATCAAGTTTATGAAACACCATAAAGCAATAATGAAAGACACGATTGCAATCATTTTAAAACAATCATTTGACTACTTATAAAGGAACTACTAACTAATTATTAAGTTGACTAGTGTCTACGAACCAGAATGAAGATTGCACTAGTATTGGCGTTATTCGCGTTTCCTCTTACGGTTTCCTCCAGATTATTAAATGACAGTAAGTTTCATTTTTGTTTCCATATTGTCAATGTGAAGTCTCGGCTGAATGTGCAACTACCTTGCTTAAAAATAATCTTTCAATGCTAAATTTTATTTTTATTTACTGTGGATGATTAAATAATTCATGATGTAGGTTTACGCGAGGTAAAGAGTTTAGTCCTCTACGTTTCGGCTGCTTAAGACAGCCTTCTTCACGGAGGTAGACAGATCACATCACAGAACACTATACAGGGTGTAAGGGACAGCCCTCCGAACACTCATACAGGGAGCATTCAGACCATGAAAATGAACAACGTCCCATGAAAATATATTTCAGGTAACGTCCAAAAAAAACGACTTCAGATAGTACATTCAGTCAGCTGATTGTGATTTTGTATAGGAGGTCGTTTTTTTTGTCGTTTCCTGACACATGTTTCTAGGGGAAAGTTGTTTAGTTTCATGGTGTGCGCATGCATACCCTTTCAGTATTCGGAGGGCCGTCCCGTACACTCTGTATACTCCTTGATCACATACGCCCGTCAACTGAGATTGGCGGACATTGCTGGCCGCGTCAAGTACTTAAGACGCGTAAACCTACATCATGAGTGATACTAGAAGAAGAAGAGGAAGAAGAAGAATGAGTGATACTTGTTCTTATAATAATCTAATTATTATTTTGAACGATTTTTGTTTATTGGCATGTAATTGATAGTAATACACTATTTTATTTTTAGTACTTTTTGTTAGAAAATCTACATTACCTTTTTTATTTTTTTACAATATATTTATTATTTATTTACTTCACTTAATATTATTTTTATTATACCAATTGTAATGATGATAATGTACTTATATCTTTTGACCTGTAATGGATATTATTAATAATGAATGTCTATGTCTATCGCTGACATTAGCTACTTTTTTACATCCTACTAGTTAAGACTCTTGCAAATAACAATTAAGTTGAAACGAAATGTTTTACAGTTTGTCTGGACTGCACTCCTGGCATTACGGACTGTATTAATTGTTGCCCGCCTGGAATATACGAGAAACGGGCCTGGTGTGAGAGATATTTGGATACGCCGCGATTTCACTGCGTGTGTTATAGACCCTGGTTTAAAGTTTGACAGTTGAAAACATACAAAGAGTTCTTTTAATGTCCCGTCCCCCGACTGAATCCTGAAAATGCAAAAAGAAATAAATAGGTACATTCTACATACATACATATACATATCACGCCTATAATCCCTTGCGGGGTAGGCAGAGCGTAGAAACGCAAGACACGGACATTTATGTCATGTCTGACTAACAGTTGAGGGTTATTCGGAAAATTGTGTATCGCCATTGTGACAGTTAGTCAGCCCATCGCCTAAAATTGCAATACACACCTTCGAGTCCCTCAGTCGCCTCTTACGACTCCCATGGAAAAGAAATGGAGTGATGCTATTCTAAGCCGACATCACACGGCAAATAGGTACGTTCTGATGTGTGATTCTCGGTTTGCCATGCGAGCGATGTAGCCACGTTTGCAAAAAAACAAGTTTCAAGTTTTTTATTTGCATTACCACATGGTTACATAGATCTATAATAAAAGTCAAGCATGTCACACTTAGATTTTAAATTATAATACAAACTAGCTGTATGGGCCTGCCTCGTACTTTTAAATGTCCCTTTCCCACTAATGGCAAATCCTGTGTGTGAGAACAGACCGAATTCGCCATATTTAGACGATTTTTCAGTCTTTTGGAAATATCTCGACAAATAAACAAGTAAAAGAAAAACTTTACGACAAGAAACTAATAATGTACAAGACGTATCGTATTCGCAAACAATAATGTGTTATATTCATAAGATTACTATACACTACGCAAAAAAGTGTAAAAATAGACGAAACTTTGAAAAATAAATCTATCGAGATAACTTTCTTTAATCGTGTTTTCCTGCGACCTGAATCTAGATAATATAATGAAAAATCATTATACATGTTTATCGTATTCACCAACGAAATTGCGCGCATCCAAAAATACCCATTTTTCTCACAGAGCGCCCTTAAGCGTGATTAGAGCAAAGTGATTAGAAACATGCATAAAAAATAATATATCACCGTAATATTAAAAGTGTTGACGTCTGTCTGACCACTTGACTGTTTGTCGCACAGTTGTTCCATACATAAATCAGCCAATTGCAGATTACTGCTGGATGGAGGCCTCCCCCAGGGCACGCCATCGGGCACGAACTCTTGTTTTCGCCATCTGTACCCGATATTATCAAACTACAGAGAACAATTTTACAAGTTAAATTCGATGTTCATTGCGTAGTCGGTTAGCTATTGTGATACCAGGCATATGAACCGGCTACGCAATGTACTAAGTATTTCACCTGTAGATTTGTAGCCTGTAGCTTTATAACATAGGCACCTGGTCGCTACCAGCCGCCTTTTTTAAGGTCCATCTGGCCGGAGAGCGTCCAACGCTACGCTTTGCCGAGACGTGGCGTACTTGAGAATCCATATTCAAACTTTTCCAAATCATTTTTTGCTTGTAATGTGTTTACAAATTGTTTTTATTTTTATTATTATATAAGTATTGATTAAATTTGAAATATGAAAGAATAAATTGGACAGATTATCTAAGAATCAATTAAAAGCAGTTCGTAACAGAGGCGACTAAGGGACTCGAGGGTGTGTATTGCAATTTTAGGCGAAAGACTGACAATCTGTCACTATGGCGATACACAATTTTCCGAATGACCCTCAAATATTTGTCAGCCGTGGCGTAAATATCCGTTTTTTGCGGCCGTTTACGCTCTGCCTACCCCGCAAGGGGTTATAGGCTTTGATATGTGTGTGTGTGTGTGTGTGCGTAACAGAGTCCAACTCGCGCTTGGTTGACCTTATTAAAGTTTCAGCTAAAATAAAATAGATACAATGGAGCGTACTATACTTGAGTTGGTAGTTCTTACCATAGTAGTACATACTTTCATTTACTAAACCAGTGCGAAATATAAATAGTAAAATTTAGTGGTCACGGTTCTTAGATGAATGATTGATCTTGATGGAAAATAAAATGGATCAATGTTACGAACGAATCAAATTGCAAGCAAAAATAATCATAAGAAACACAAATCATTTAGGACACGGTTAAAGATATGGATTGCAGTATATAAAGAACCAAATATCCACTTACTTCAGAAATCGATTTGGTTTCTACCACAACCAGAGTAAGAAAAACTCTGACACCTGGGTTCATCGGGTCGTTAGACGACTTGGTGTCCCACACGAAAAGAGAGAGAGAGTAAGAAACCAAAATAATGAAGATTGCACTAGTAGTGGTCATATTTGCGTTCGTTGCAGGGACAATGGCAACATTTAATCCTTCTAAAATATTCAATGACCGTAAGTTTAATTTTGTTTCCATGTGGAGTTTTAAAAGAATATTATTTAAGTTGCTATTTAATTCAGTGCGAGTTCTACTTATGAAACTGAATTACTTTCTCCATGTGAAAAAAGAGAATTGAACCTCCCATACAAAAAATTTAATAAAACGTGTAACTTTGTATGGGAGGTTATATATCCTTTTTTTCATATTTCGACCTATATTCCATTGGGAAGATATTCACTTTCATCTGTAGAACTCACCCTAAAAAAAATTTTTTATTTTTTTATTAATGATGGGTTTACTCTTGACTCTAGTCTAGGTCATAGGACAGAGACAGAGTCTAAGATGGAGCGAGCTCACCCAGAAGAAGCCTGTTAAGGCACTGGCGCTCCCACACACTGACGGAACGCAGCAATCTACTTGGCGCCAGACTTCGAAAAATGCACTGAATATAGGACCTTATTATATAAAGTGGAAAAACTTCTCTGAAAGTGTTTAATGGTGTAAACAACTGAAATAATAGTAATGGTGCAAGAACTGAACAAAGAAAAATTGTCATAATATGAAACAAGCAATGCTTATGCTATACAAATATAACCGGTCGACTAAACCTTTTTTATAAGAGGTTCCAAGTACGATCAATATATTCGACCACATCACTACATAGTATAAAATAAAGTCGCTTCCCGTTTGGTGTCTCCTTATATCTTTAGAATTACCCAACGGATTTTGATGCGGTTTTTTTTATTAGATAGAGTTACTTGAGAGGAAGGTTTATAAGTATAATTTATTCCGGGAAATTGTCACATTCCCATGGGAAAACGGGTAGCTCAACTGGTAGGAAACTTTTGACACCTTTAAGGAGTAAAATTTCAAAAATGCTGAAACACGTATTTAATTATTTTAAGTTATGAGTCTAATCAGAAATTTTGAAACAGATCACATTTAAGATAAAAAACTTTCATACAAACTTTTAACCCCCTTTTCACCCATTTAAGGGTTAAAATTTCGAAAATGCTGAAACACGTGTTTAATTATTTTAAGTTATTAGTCTAATCACAAATTTTGAAACAGATCACATTCATTTAAAAAAACGAACTTTCATACAAACTTTTAACCCCCTTTTGACCCTATTAAGGGATAAAATTTCAAATATGCTGAAACACGTGTTTAATTATTTTAAGTCCTAAGTCTAATCACTAATTTTGAAACCTATCACACTTAGGACAACAAACTTTCATACAAACTTTTAACCCCCTGTCCCTTGGGGGATTTTAAAAAACGGAATTTTATCTTTAATAGTTGCTTCATTACATAAAAAACTTCAAGTCTAAGTTTTATCTCTCTAGCTTCAGTCGTTTAACATTTATACTATCACGAAAACTGAGAAAAGTAATATTTTAGTTCCATAATACAAACATAGATGTCGCTGTTAGTTTTCAACGCACTATTGTGATATGTTTTTTCAAAATTTTTATTTGTTGTTATAGCAGCAACAGAAATACAACATCTGTAAAAATTTCAACTGTCTAGGTATAACGGTTCAGGAGATACAGCTTCGTAACTGTAGGACGGACGGACAGACAGACAGACGGACAGCCGAGCCTCAGTAATAGGGTTTTCGTTATTACCCTTTGGGTACTAAACTCAAAAAAAAATATTTTGAGATAATAAATACCTAAGTGTATATTATAAGCTGTAGGTAAGGATAAAAAAATATATAATAAAAAACCTCCAATGTGTAAAAGGGTGTAAAATTTAAAGTGCATATTATGTAAAATATAATTATCCACCCGTGCGAAGCCGGGACGGGCCGCTAGTTATGAATAAAAGAAACAGATCCTTTGAAAGCCCCACTTTGCCATATCCTGCTTAAATAACACTTACGAGTGATTTAAAAAAAACATTTTCAAACAAAATGTACCTTAAAATACTTTAAATAAAATAAGAAGAGGCCTATGTCCAGCAGTGGTCTAATATAAGCTAATTAGATACATAGACAGACCTTAAAATATTAGATTCAAATATTTTAAGGGGTTAACCAGCCCGTGAAACCAAACAACTTTCTCCAGGGAAAATAGGTTTAAATATTATGTCATAAATAAATATATAAATTATTAAGACTTCCCATACAGGATGTTCCATCCGACCATTTTAAAGGAGATATAATTGATTTTTTATGTTTCCACCTATGTTTTTTGTGGAAAGTTATTCAGTTTAATGTACCGGTGCACCCCTTAAAATATATCTAGCTAATATTTTACCATTCTGCTTATTATGCATCTGTTTGTATATTCCTACTTGCAAAACTATTATAAAAAAAATAATAACTTTTTTTTAGCTTGTCTTAGCTGTACTCCTGACGGCCCAGACTGCAGTGAATGTTGCCACCACAAATTCGGCTGGTGTCAGAAAGATTTTGGTATAATTTTTGGTACATTTCGCTGCGTTTGTACGTAACGGTTACAACTAACATGAAATACATAGAAAATAGAAAAATACTTATCATACTTACATAGTGAAACCACACTACGTATGTATACCAAGGGGCAGTACCGAGTTTAACTTCATACTAACGCCCGGTTGGCCCACCCACACATACACACGGCCCGACCGACCTATACGTACACGACTATACTACATAGAATCTCGGGCCGTTCGTGTCACAGCGTTTTTGTTTGAGTATCTAGAAACCGTTTTTTTTTACCTAGAATTATAGAAACCTAAGTAATCATTAAATAATAATGTAATTCATTGTTTTATTACTGTAACTAAGCAATATGGTACCTACCTAAGTGTGACATCATTTAAATTCGGGTTCACAAACCAATCTGTAGACATTCCTGCCGTAGGTAGATTCAAGCGGAAAAGTGCTTGAGTTTAACTACTGTTACATACATACATACACATAGCACGCCCATTATCCCTTGCGGGGTAGGCAAAGCGTAAACGGCCGCAAAAACGGACATTTACGCCACGTCTGACATATATTTGAGGGTTATTCGGAAAATAGTGTATCACCATAGTGACAGGTTGTCAGCCCATCGCCTAAAATTGCAATACACACCCTCAAGTCTCTTAGTCAAATCTTACGACTCCCACGAGAAAGAAATGGGGTGATGCTATTCTAAGCCGGCATCACACGGCACTACTGTTCCTTGGTAAATTGTGGTGAAACGAAAGTGCTGTCGCATCATGGAAGTATCCAAACTGATGACGCGTTAAAGTCTGTCCGACCATTCGACTATTTATCGCAAAGCGGTTCTACATTCAACATTTTCGTTCGTCATATTTATTAAAGATTTATTAAAATGTTTACGTAATTGTAACCTTTGCTTTTTATTTTACACTTTCGTCCTCATATAGACCTGCAGCTTCTCATAGGGACTCTTCTATCAGATAGTACACGTGCTAATTTATTATTTCAATCCAGAAGGCGTTAAGTTAAGAAACTGCGTCCATATGGACTACTGGTGCGAATCTGCGAGGCATCGGTGTCATGAGTGTCTTACGACAACTCGTGTATGAGTTTCGTCCTCTACGATAAGCTTCTTGAAATTTTTACATTTGAGTCACAAATACATTCAAACTAATTACTTACATTTTAAATAAAAAACCTTTTTCATTGACGTATTACGGTTTGTTTCTAATTTTAATGGGATCTTGTAGGAGATCTTGAACGTTTTATTATTAAACGAACAAGTATCACTCATGATGTGGGTTTACACGACTTACAGTTCGCTCCAAGCACTCACACCGATAGCACGCGTCACACTTGTCGCACATCTCCCGCGCAAACCTACCAGTGATCGCAAACATTTTTTTTTTTTCTTCGTTATCTTATAACTCCTATCATGCCGCCTCCTAAAGCAACCCCTGTTTCACTCGAAACTGTATTAAATGAACTTAAAGAGATCAAACAGCAACTTGTTGGTCTTCCAAGCCTCTTGCAAGATGTTAGAGCGTTGAAGAATGACATGAAGGACCTCAAGAAGTCATGTGAATTCAACGGCAAGACTATTAACGAGCATGACACAAGAATTTCTACTCTCGAAAAAAAGGTTTCCGAAATCGAAACTCTTAAGGTTAGCCTAGATGCTGCTCTTAGTGAAATCACGTCTCTTAAACTCAACATTGCTGACAATGAGCAGAGGTCAAGACTCAACAACGTGGAAATAAAAGGAATTCCAGTTAAGCAGACAGAAAACCTGTTTACCATCGCAGAGGAGCTTGGCAAAGCAGTCGACTTCCAAATCTCCAAATCTCAGATTAATTACATTGCTAGAGTGCCAACTCACAACCCAAAGGAGAAGTCTATCATATTGAGCTTTAACAACAGGTATGTCAAAGAAGAGTTTCTTGCTGCGGGTCGTGCACGTAAATCCCTAACCACTTCTAAAATCCCCGGCTTTGGCACTTCAGGAAATAACATCTATATTAATGACCATCTTACCCCGGCTAACAAGCAACTACTAACCAAGGCAAAGGCTGCATGTAAAGAGAAGGACTACCAGTATGTGTGGGTCAAGCATTGTAAAATTCATATTCGGAAAAATGACATTTCGAATGTCTTCATTATCTCTAAACTCTCTGATTTAAACAAGATTGTTTAATCTGTTGTGCACTCCGTGTTTTTATGTTATTGACTATGGTTAGTGACTTGCCCGTAGTGAAATTATTCTCGCTTACTCGCAACTATTGTATAATTAATCGAAAAATGTGCAGTACCCCTGCTCTGACCGGCCGACCTTTCGTTTTTTGCCGCGACCAAGGTCGCGCTACTTATTATTATTTCTCCGAATCCCGCGCCTCCCTATCTTTCTCTCTCACACTCGCCGTAATTATGCTCTATTGCCGTCTCGTTCGCTTTCGTTTCGTTTTGAATTATGATTTTTTAGAATTCGCATTTATCGAGCTTATTAGTTGCTCGCAAGAATACGGAAGCTTTCTTTTCATGAATTCGTTTTTGTTATGCTGTTTTTACGCTGTTTTAATTTATGCTGTTATCAATGGACCTTAATGATGATAAATTAACCATTTATTACCAGAATGCAAGGGGCTTACGTACTAAAACGTCTGTTTTCTATAGGAATGTTTGTCTAAATAGCTATGACCTTGTCATTATTTCAGAGAGTTGGTTATTGGAATCCATAAAAGATTCTGAGTTGTTTGACGATCGTTATGTCGTTTGGCGAAGGGATCGTAACTACACAGCTACTCAACAAGAGTTTGGAGGTGGTGTTCTCATAGCCACGCGCCGTGAGCTGGCAGTCACACCACGACCTGCATCCAGCTCGAGTGCTGAGGATCTCTGGGTAACTTTGACTATGAAGCAACGTAAGAACACCCAACTTATTAAGTTACACGTCTGCGTCGTTTATTTATGCAAGGAAAACTTAGGTAACTCATTTTCTCAGCAGTTAACGAACTTTTTCGATAATGTTGAAACAATCATGTGTCATGCTCCAGATGATAAATATCTAATTGTAGGTGATTTTAATTTAAGTAAAATAAATTGGATGCCAAGTACTTCCGATAACTGTTCCTTCGATCCAATAAACTATCATTCTAGTGATGAAACTTTTATAGTCGACGAGTTGAATTTGGTAAATTTACGTCAATACAATGGAATAAAAAATGACCACAACAGGGCTTCAAATCTGGGTTGCTCACGAAATGTCAGTGACGAGATATAGCACGAGATATGGCATCTTCCGGCTCAACGACGAAAAAACGCGCTAACATAGAAATACATTGAACATTTTGTACTGAAAAAAATAACAAAATGCTTTATAACAATCAATGTATACTAAATTATAATTTTGAAAATGTGTGAGTGATGGAAATCATAAGTCAAAAAATTTATATCATTCATTCAAATTCGAATGAAATATCGGAATACGGACCCAAATATCTGTCAAAATAGGATAGCTTTCCATGCCTATTTTATGTCAAATACGAGATATAGCTTTTTGACATAAAATAACAAATCACAACATAAACAACACAGAATATTTTATAATTATTTGTTTTTTTGGACTTTTCGACGAAATTAGAATGTTTTAGGTGTTTTTCAGTGTGTGTTCTAAGCTTCTGGTGGGAACAACCCTCAGGATAAATAGCACGAGCAGCCAATATGGACCCAATTGATCCATCCTAAATACCTTGCCTGCTTTGCCCCAATACTTCGAACAAAACTTACGAAAAGCCATGGTCTGGCCATCCTACTGCCTGGCCTGGCCACACTGGACGTATACACCGCCCCACTGCTCAAGATGATATCAATAGCACCTACAGCGAACCCACGTTCCATCCCAGCACAGCTCTTTCCCTGCAGCTTCCTCACTCTTTGACGACCTCGCATCGCACATCTCAAGGCCATCGTCCCTGTGTTTAAGCACATATCAAGAGGTGCTTGATGTTCAACTGCTGAAAAACGAAGAGAAATGCATGCCTTTCGCATACACATCATTCAGTTTCCTAGACTAAGGGGTTATTTAACCACCAATATGAAGCACAACGTAGACGATGCTCCTCTCTGCTTGGAGGCCTCGTCAATCCAGTTTTTCAAAGGCCCATTTCAGTGTGAAAAAGAAATGAAACGAACGTGTATGACGGAGATTTGAGAGGAGCGGTCAGAATCCTTACGTCGGACTACGGAGTGGCTACAGCAGATTCATTCAGACAAGCACCCACCTCCTTCCAGACTAATTACAATCCCAGACAAGCCAAACCCCACCGCGCTTCACCTTGCTGTGTCGCCCTGATGACGTGATAACCCATCTATGGTCATTTCACTCTGTCTCTGCAGCTGGCCTGGATGGAATGTGGCCTCACTATAAATTGAAGGCACGGCGACAGTGTCTCTGGGCCAAATATAGAGAATATTTAAAACATAGCAATTGGAAACATGCTAAATTTATTAAATACACATAAAATAGATGCATTGTAGTTTGTATATCAGAAAATTCTAAGTAGCTTGTTCCTTTTTACACAATCCTAAGACCTAAACTGAGTTTATGCTTTAAGATCGATTTCTGCCACTAAAACAGTCGTGTTTTTAAAATACTTTTAAAATTAATTTTCACATCATCAAATCGCATCAGCCTACGGCAGCATTCCACTGCTGGGCATAAGCCTCCCCCAAGGTACGCCATAAGGCACGATTTCCCGGTTTTTCCCTCGAGTCGGTTCTTTTTTCTATTTTCGTGTAGGACATTGAGTCGTCCAACGACCCAATGAACGAGTCGCTACCAGCCGCCGTCTTTAAGTCATCGGTATTCGGTACATCTGAACGAAGGGTGTCCAACGCTACGCTTGCCAAGGCGTTGCCTCAACTCGAGAAACCGCTTGCATAAAAACAATTTTAATAAATTTTTATTTAACCTCCCAATGTTAGTGCTACATACATCCGGTGTTGGTGCTACCTAAAACAAGCGGCATTTACAAAAAGTGTACTCGATGATTTCCTCTAGGACCACGAAAACCACCAGCACCGTGTAGAACCAGTGGTTCTAGAGGTATCCTCAAACTGTTGTTGGCTATGTGTATCTATTACGGTGGCAACATGTGGAAGTTAAAGTAAAACAAATCGAATTTCAAATTAGTTAATTGTATTTGATTAATTTTCCTGCCCCATCAGCAGTTTCTTGATAAAATTACTTTTTAAAAGGATCAACAGTTTAATGTGATATCTTAAAGTGCTGCTGATAACATCTATCTATCTAATAGAAATAATAACTAGTCAATCTATGAAAATCCTGTTTTGGTTGAGAGTTTTTATCGCATCTGATGTGTTCTTCTTGCTCGTGCACTACAATTTTTGCAACGATACTTTCGGACGAATTACGCTGGCAAATTGTGTGAAAACCGCAATACTTTGCACCATTATAGTGTTTCCTGGAGACAGCTGCGCTGCAATGAAAACATAAAGTAGTTAATATCTGGTAAACATAAGCTTACTATCAAACCAGTGAACCAATATTCCGCCGGTATTTTAGGCAGAATCTGGGATATTATGAGCCAAGTTAACACACACAATCACTCCTAAACATTGTATATATATACAATACAATATAAGTTAGATTAATATGATTATACTACCATATTATAATAGAAGATGGCAATGCTGGAATGTTGTGCATTGGGAAAGCTTCAAGGCTTTCACTAAGAGCCTTGTACCTTATGATGCCTTGTTACAGTTTATTCGCCAATATACGTTCATTTATGCAAAAGAAACACGTAATTTTTTATTTCACGTTTGTTATTGTAGACTATGTCAACGTCAATAGGTAAAATGACAACTGAATAAACGACAGCAATGACATTTTGTAAAAAAAGGCTCTTCGAAATGACATGATTTTACCAAAAAGAATTTGGTAAAATAGTCCCGTTCACGGTTGTTTCTACCTTTTAATAATAAAAATTGATTGTTTTTCAAGTTACCATCACGTTTCCTATTATTATTATTTTATTATAGTATTACCGCTAAAACCGCTAAGTATAATAGAGGTATAAGATACTCAATTTTCCAAATGACCCTCAAATGTTCGTCAGACGTGGCGTAAATGTCCGTTTTACGGCCGTTTACGCTCTGCATACCTCACAAGGGATTATAGGCGTGATATATTTATGTATGTATGTAAAGCAACCAACTGTCAAACGTTACAAGATTGAACTGTGATAGTCAACATTCACACATCATGTCAATTCCTTCCGGGGGAGGCAGAGCGTAAAAGACCATTAAAAATGCCCCTTCATCATCACGTCTGCTAAATACTTTATGGTTTTTTCAAAAAATTGTGTAGAGATGTAGATAAGTTGTTGGTCCATAGCCTCTAATTGTTATACGTGGCTAGGAACGTGAAGCCAGTTCCTTGGTCACCTCTTATGTATTTACTGAATATTATGAGTTCTTACGTTTGTACACTGTTTTTTTCATATTAAGAAGTTTATATGTGCCAAACCGCAATATTTTTAACTAATCTAGGACTACGCTCTCTAAACAAGGTGATAATTTATTGAATTATGATTATTCTTTCAAAGAGAACTCTGTTTTTACATATTATCCTTAATAATGATATACCTACATCTACTGCTTAGAACTCCTTTAGATTGCATTTTCAGATTTTAATTATTTAGAATAAAACTTCTTCTCCGTGTCCAGTTCTATATAATTTTTTGTCAAAATTTTGTAAAGGCCACAGCACTCCTAGTTGCCGTATTCAGATCCTTCCTGCTATTGTTTGAGATGGGGCTCCACAGTCTCAATTGGTCGTTTTCCATGAAGCCTCATTTACCGTGTTCACCCTGCAGTGGCCAACTTGAACGATGGTGTGATGAACCCCACAGGAGCCGGCCAACGGGAGTAACATAATTGGTCCCTGGCTTGCGGCGCATTGTCTGTAGCAGATGTATACCTCATAAGCTTTTTCGGCTTTTCAAACGAGCGCGAGACATTGAGTAGTTGTTCAGTAAGTGTCGAGCGTCGGTTTCTTGCTTCTGTTACTCCAATGCACAAGCTACTTCTCACTGGACGTCTTGTTATGGATACAGCATATTCAGAGGAATAGGTTTGAGGTTCTAGAATAAATAAAGTATCGTAAATCGTAATAGTAAACCGTGGGTTTGACAATATTAGCTAAGTAACAAACACATACATTATACCACTAAATATTAAAAAATTTGCAATGATTTCTGGTAACTGCAACGAATGCATAAATAAACCTAGCATAGGAGCGATTTTATTAGCGACTGAAAATAGTAAAAATCGTAGTAGGACTAAAGTATTTGTTAGTACCTTAACCAAATGCATTTGTACAGTTTATCATCTTCTTCTGCAAAAATATAATATGATGTCTTCTCGGCCCGGCTGGAACATTAGCTCGCCCAATGCTAGCGGGTTTTTCCAGAAAAAAACAGCCATTCACTCGATTCTTCTTTATTAGTATCATTTGTGAAAATTACTTTCCTATTGTTTGTTTTGATATTTTATTTACATTTGACTGAATGACCGGAATGAACGATATTTGAAACATTAGGCTAAAGTGTTTTCTGTTTCTTCTGTTGGCATAAAAACTGAAGGGGATGGAGTAACCAATTTGGTTCAGATACTGGCCAGAATCTCAGAATAGGGCCATATCTCGTTTTTGACATTATCAGCTGATTATGATTGATATTTAGCCGCTCGCATGTGCGGTTTATAGCTTACAATATTATCCTACATTGCTGGCTCTAAAGAAACCGAGTGTGATTTTGGTAACAAAATCCGTAAAGTATAAGGCCAAAAGCGTAACCGAAGCCAGAACCGCCATATCTCGTTCGATATATGGCCTCAGATTCGCCCCCCAGGACTCTCGACCTAGTTTTATCAAATGATATTGTTTCAGTCAGCGATTGTAAAAGTGACCCCCTGGTTCCCGTCGATTCTCATCATGGCGCACTCTGTCTTAAAGTTGAATTTGTCACTCTTGGTTCGCTAGACTGTCCGCGTTTTACCCGATTCCTATTTGACAAGGGTGACTATGAGTCCATAAATAAAGAAATTTTGGAAATTGACTGGGACAACGAGTTAAATAAATTATCGATAGACGACGCAGTTGTTTACTTTTATAATGTATTTACCAGATTAAGAAATAGATACATACCAAGTAAATTAATATCTAATGACAAATATCCTAAGTGGTACTCCAAATCTCTGAAAAAGGCAATCAAAGAAAAATTTAAATATCTTCGTAAATATAGAATTTACGGTAATAGGTCCGATGAACAATCTTTTAAACTTTTACGAGACAGGGTCAAGAATCTAGAAAATTCCTGCTACGATAGTTTCATCAAATCAACCGAAGGTTCCATTGTTAAGAATCCGAAGCACTTTTGGTCTTACGTTCACTCAAAATCTAAATCTCGCTCAATGCCTAACACTCTTAGCTACAGAAATTCTACCTTCAATACTGGTATATCTATTTGTAACGCCTTTTCATCCTATTTCTGCTCCACTTTCCTACCCGCTTCTACACCAATTCCTTCTTCTTCTAGCTACGCACGAAATATGCACTCAAGCGACATTGTTTCAGACATTGCTGATATTTATGTAGATAGTAGAATGGTATCATACCTACTTAAAAATCTAGACCCTTCAAAGTCTGCTGGACCTGATGAAATCCCAGCCCGTTTCTTAATTAACTGTGCAAAGACCATAGCTATTCCCTTATCTATATTATTTAATAAATCATTAACTACCGGTACCGTGCCAGAGGTATGGAAGCGGGCTTTCATAACACCCGTACATAAGAAAGGTTCAAAAACTGACATAACAAACTATCGGCCGATCTCAAAGCTCTGTATAGTATCTAAAGTATTAGAAAGGCTAGTATACAATCAGGTATATTCAGCACTTAAACAATCTTTCAGTTTAGCTCAACACGGATTTCTTAAGGGGCGTTCTACGGTTTCCAATCTAGTTATTCTCAACAATGTACTAACTGATTCCATGGACAAAGGTCAACAAGTCGATGTGGTCTATACAGACTATAGTAAGGCATTCGATAGAATTCAGCACGATCTACTCCTACAAAAGCTATCGAGAATTGGTATTCGGGGCAATTTGTTTAGATGGTTCAGTTCTTACATAAATAATCGCTCCCAGGCAGTTGCTATTAATAATTATATTTCTGGGTGGGACAACATTCCTAGTGGGGTTCCGCAAGGGTCTCTATTGGGTCCACTATTATTTATAGTATTTGTTAACGACATCGAGCAGTGTTTCCGTCATGCTAGCCTCCTTTGCTTTGCGGATGACATGAAAATCTATGCTAAAATTTCTTCAACGGCAGATGCAGAAGGTCTGCAAACCGATCTCCTTCGTCTTGAAGATTACTGTAATTTTAATCTTCTGGATCTAAATCCAACTAAATGTAGCATAGTGACTTACACCCGTAAACGTAACCAGATTCGATACAATTACCAGCTTAAAGGTGAAATACTACGTAGAGATACTTTAATACGAGACCTTGGAGTTTACCATGATACAAAATTACTGTTCGATAGTCATATTAACAATATTATAGCTAAATCCACAAGGGCTCTAGGATTTGTTATGCGTACCTCTAAAGATTTTACCCAAGCCAAAACTTTTAAAATTCTATACTGCACATTTGTTCGCAGCAACTTAGAGTATGCATCTCAGATCTGGAACCCTATGTATCACACTTATATTGATCGAATAGAAAACATCCAGAAGAAGTTCCTAAAATATTTGTGTTATCGACTACATCTAAGCTATGACTCAAATAATTATGTACATCTGTGTAAAAAACACCATCTACTTCCCTTGGAAAAGAGACGTGAAATAGCTGATTTAGTTTTCCTATTAAAAATTGCCTCTAGTACTGTCGATAGCCCTGAATTATTATCACAAATAACAATTAAGCCTCCTAGTAAGTCCCTGCGTTCCAACTATTTAATTGCTCTTCCTTATGCGTCAACAAATTACAGACAAAATACATTTATTTGGCGAGCTTCCAATAACTTCAATTATCTGTCTAATGAGTTTGATTTCGATCTGTTTAACACTAGTTGCGAGTCAGCGAGACGAGTTATTACTCGGTCGTTCTTTGACGGTGATAGACACGACTAATATGTTATATGAGGATTTTTGTTTTATTTTGTAATTAACCAAGCATTTTCTGTTTGATTTGGTTGTGTTTTTCCTAAACTTTTAGTTATAGATTTATGCTCAATGTGTGTTGTGTGCTACAACAAAATGGTGTCGTGTTTCATTGTAAATGCTTATTTCAGCTTACTCTATTGTCTACAGGTGAAAACCTATTATTGGCTTTTTGTTTTTATTGTTTTTATGTATGTTATTTCAACAGCTGTTGGTTTTCCAAAATAAATAAAATTAAATAAAATAAAATAAAATAAATTTGGTAGAGAGTTTTATCTCTTGACGTTTCGACTGCTTACGGCAGCCTTCTTCACGGAGGTCGACAGATCACATACGCCCGCCCGTCAGCTGTGATTGCCGAACACTGCGGGCCGCGGCTCGCTGCGCTCGCGCCGAGATGGCGGGTGGCGCTGCAGTGGCCGCAGTTAGTGGTTCTTGCGGTGGTTGCGGTTGACTTGTAGAGTCTATCATCAAAAAGTCCGAACAAAATACACTAACCACATCATCACTTTTCACCTGGTTTACTGCCGCCGGTGATACTGTTTTTAGCACTGGCTTCCATGACGGCGATAACGACCAGTGCTAAAAACAGTATCACCGGCGGCAGTAAACCAGGTGAAAAGTGATGATGTGGTTAGTGTATTTTGTTCGGACTGTTTGATGATAGACTCTACAAGTCAACCGCAACCACCGCAAGAACCACTAACTGCGGCCACTGCAGCGCCACCCGCCATCTCGGCGCGAGCGCAGCGAGCCGCGGCCCGCAGTGTTCGGCAATCACAGCTGACGGGCGGGCGTATGTGATCTGTCGACCTCCGTGAAGCAGGCTGCCGTAAGCAGTCGAAACGTCGAGAGATAAAACTCTCTACCAAATTTACAACAAGTAAGTCGTGTAAACCCACATCATGAGATCTTGAACGATTAGTTTCATTCGCTTTGCTTAGGTTGGAACTAGACGGCGCTGTGTGAATTGTCCACGATATTTATTATTTAGAAATAAGATTAATTTTTCACTTTTTCTTACTATAAGAATGTTTGAAATTAGACTAAAATATCTCAATATGTTTTTCTTCTTTTATGTCTTTCAGCTAAGGCTTTATATAACGAATTAACTTTATTATTATACTGGATAAACGACAAAATACTCCAAGTTATTTTTTATTTGGTACATTAACGTGGTGATTACTTTTTCTTATTTATTTATTTATTTTATTTTATTTATTGAACTTTATGCACAAAAGTGTACATGGGCGGACTTAATGCCAGTGGCATTATCTACCAGTCTACCTTAGGGCATGTGGAAAGTACAGGCAGGTGCAAAAATAATAATAAAAATCGAAATATACCAAAATAATACAGCTGAATAAATACAAATATATTTTATTAATAAATATATATTTATTAAATACATATTATATTATAAATAATAGACTAAATAACATATACCATATACCTCATGCATAGACATTTTGAACAAAAAAAAAAAAAAAGAACAAAGAAAGAAAAAAAAAACAGAGTTTAATGAAGCAACATTTCTTACGATTATGAACAACTTTTACTACCTCTATAAGGCCACCTACGAAATCTACTGACTACTATTTGTAGTGGCATAAAAATACCCTGTATTTATTCCATGAATAATTAGACTTAAAATAAAAGATTACTGTTGTTTGGAAAATTGAGCGCCTGTTAGAAATTCGAAAGCACATTTTGTTTGATTCATATAATACCTTAGACGTAATAAATAAACAGACGCTTGATTTTGCCGAGTGACGCCATCAGTGCCGCGGCCGTCATAAGAGGTAAAGGTGTGAGCATAGAGTAGAAATCACATAGAGATGACACTCCCGCTCCAGACGCGCTCAAGGTCAATCCGTCTGGCTGTCTCTTAGAGAACATTTCAGTCGGGAGTGCGCTTCGCCGCGGAAACGTTCGTCGTGCGGGTCGAATTTTCATTTTTTGTGAAAAATTTAGCAATGCCGAATTATTGTGGTGTGTATGGCTGCAAAAGTGATGCGAGGAAGACTCCGCATCTAAGTTTTTTTAATTTGCCTAAAGATAAGCCAAGGTAAGTGATGATTTTACAGTAAATACCTAGGTACCTACCATTCGTTATTATACGTAATTGTTGTGTATACTCCTATTTTTACTTACGTAGGTACCTAGTTTCCATTTTCTAATTTAAACTACCTAGGTGCCTAAGTCATTGTTAGCTGATAATGATAAATAAGCACATTCGTATCGTAGGTATGTTTTGCACCTATTTTAAAATTCTGTACCTACCTATTAACAATAAAATGGTAAGGTAAGACTTTAAAATGGGTAAATATTTTGTTCCCACCGGAAAACTGTTAGCAGCGGTCGCAACCGCTTGACTGGCCGCTAGTCTGGAATAAAATTATTGGCACGTGACAGCCCCGACTTAAAGCGCGGGAGAGTGCGGGGCGTTACGGGCTGCGGGGGGAAGTAGGTATTTAAAGCGCGGCTTTTGGGGCCCAGACAAAGGAGTTTCGTTTCTATACGCAGTATTATTATCTAGTATTATTATCTATTCTTATGGTGTGAGGTATTTACACGCCACTCACACCAACACCTAATAGTAGTAGGTGTTGCTCACACCATCCCTCAAAAACGGGTAATCTCTGACAGTAAAATAAAACATAATTTAAAAAGTTATTGCGTCAAATTGTAGTTTTTGGTCAAATGTTTATTTTGCCATTTGATTTTGCAGTTAGGTGTTATGAAGAGTAGTAGAAAAACTTTTAAGGCTTGATTTGAGTGTTCAGTCAACTCGTTGCGAATTCACGAGAATTACCAGTTAAAAAATAGCAATTTTAGGATTGAGCATACACAAAGGGCCATTTCGTGCGTGATTTTAATTGCACATAGTTAGGAAATTGTGCTCCTAACTTTGCAAAGTAAAAGCGTCAATGATAATCGAAAAGCTATACACACGAATCTGCCCATTTAAATAATTAATTTATGCTGGTTATCCTCAATTACTGTTTACATACATAAATACATAAATCATGCCTATATCCCTTACGGGGTAGGCAGAGCATTAAGGGCCGTAAAACGGATATTAACACCACGTCTGACAAAAGTTTGAGGATCAATCAGACAACTGTATATCACCATAGATACAGGTTGTCAGCCCATCGCCTAGAATTGCAATACACATCTAACCCTCGAGTCCCGTTGTCACCTCGTACGACACCTATGGGTGAGAAATAGGATGATGCCATTCTAGGCCGGCATCACACGGCAAATTCACTCAATTACTGTATAAAGAACCGTATTGGTCTTTTACTATGTTACGTGCAGCTGAATATCATACTTAGGTACTCACTAGTTCATATATTTCTACTTAGCTCATATACAAATATAAAAATGCCACAAGTAGGTATATTAATTTTAAACTTAAGAAGTAGAAGTACTTTTCTTAAAAATACTTTGAACTTTTTTCGTTTGATCAAATTAAGTAGACAGACATCGTATGGATAGGCATTCTTGAGCACAATTTTGAAGCTCATCGACTCCACTTAACTGGCTCGATGGTGTGGTGGACAGTAGCCTGCTACGCCAAGGGTCGTGGGTTCGATGCCTACAAGACACAAATACTGGTTTAGTTATTATTCAGCTATTTGTAATTAGTCTTTGTTATTTCTATGTATGATGTATTTATTTTCAAAAGAAGTAAAGAAGTATTTTTAGAATTTATATCGGCTTTATAGTTTCCATAGTTTCAGCGTGGTTTCAGTTTTGTTTAGTTTGGGGCTAGATGTCGCTGTGCAAATTATCCAGGATAACAATAATTTTAATAAATTACTTAAAACTTTCTTAAGGGTCCGAAATATTTTAAATAACACAGTGTTTATCTATTGTGAAGTCGGTTTAGTTTTTACTAAATTACGATTTGTTTATTAAGGTATAAATATATTTTATTCGTAAGAATACTCGTGTTTAAAATACAAGTATAAGTAACTCATTAATTAAATTGTAGACAGGTTGTCAACCCATCGCTTTAAACAGTAATACACACCCTCGAGTCTCTTAGTCGCCTCTTACGACTCCCAAGGGTAAGAAATGGGGTAATGTTGTTCTAAGCCGACATCACACGGCATAAATAAAAAAGTCATCAAAAACAGAAACACGCAAGAATCTTATAATAATAAATGTCATGTGTGTTTCGTAAGCAATTTAAAATTACTCGTGCTTGACTCATTAATGCTCTGATAAATATCACATAACGTCATAATTAAGAAATGTTAACAATGAAAGTGCATCACCAAATCGAAATATGAATAGGACATTATCAGTAAATTAGTTCACGTTTTTGTTTACAAATAATGAAGTTTAGTATATATATAATGAAGCAAATATCCACCCTCTTTAGAACATAACTTTTTAAGGTTCCATTCACAGGCAGGATCAGAAGCTAAAATCATGAAGATTGTACTAGTATTGGCGGTATTTGCATTCGTTATCTCGGCAGGACTTGCAGAAAGTAAGTTTATTGCTTATTTTTTTTCTTTTTAAAAAATTTTCTCCTTAAGGAATCAATATTAGGAATAAGAAAAGGATTAAGGAATTAATATAAGAAGGTAATTCACCTAATTATATTTTTTAAATTTATATTATATTATTATTGATTCCTAAAGAGGAAAATTTTCAGTAACATTGTTCCGCAGTTCAAAATTCTACAAATCTAAAAAAAAAACTTACTTCTATAGAAATTTGGATATAATACAGTGCTACTTTTAACCATAGCTTACAATAATTTGCCTCAGAAAAAATATCCTAATTCTGCTTTCTAAGCTAGCAAAAAATATTTATTATTCGTAGAAAATTTTTCGACGTCTCATACAAAATGCTTTATTAGTTAGCATACTAAGATCTTTTTCAACACATTAAAAAGGTACGCTTTCTTACGCCAATAGATAGTTTAACAAACAAGTTAAACATCTAAGGGTTTCTTAAACAGCCACGCAAGGCAATCCAATTTGCGTTCTAGTGGTAGTAAACTGTTTTCTTTCTTGTAACCTATTCGATCTAGTCCTTAATCTTTGTTAACAATATCAAAATACGCACCACTAGCACCGCAAATATTATTCACAAACTTTTAATCAAATTTCAATTAACTTCTTAACAAATGTTCGAGGAGGTCCATTGGATCGTTAGACGGCTCAGTGTCCCACATGTAAATGAGAAGAATGAAGCTCCTCAGCAAAGATTACTTTTACAACCACTTTTTGTAAACTGCTGCTGTAAGCATTCTTCAAAAAATAAAAATAAATAAATAAAATAAAGATTAACCCCGCCGATGTTCAATGCTATCTATCGATGGTACTTTTTTTAACAGCTGTCAGAAAGACCTAATTAGTAACGGAGACCCATATTTTTTCAACGATTTTTTTTGTATTGCTGCATTGGTAGAATGGTCAGAAACTACAGTTTTTCTCTGGACCACTTAAAGCGGGACAGCCTGTATAATAGAAATGTCAATCACTTTATTCAATGTAGGATAGTAGTATCACTTATTGACGTCATGATCCGTCAATGAAAAAAAGAAACACAATTTTCTTATTCAATAATAATTTTGTATTTTGTTACAGTAAAACTGTACGCGTGCATCGATGGGGTTACTGATTGCAACAAAGTTTGTCCATGGGATGGATGGTATGGAAAATGCGTTAACTTTGGTCCAAACTATCAGTATCACTGGTACTGCGAATGTTTCCCAAAAATAAAATAAAAACATCAACAGAAGTTAAACTTCTAATCATACTTACATAGAATACAAAATTTTACTAAAAATATTTCCCGTGTTACTATTTTCGAAAACTTGCAAAATTTTAGACGGTAGCCCAGATGGAAGAGGCGTTGCTACTATTGATGGCGAAAGTCGCGGTGTCTGCGCTCTAAAATTTTACAAGTAATAAAAAGACATATTTACATACCTAATACAACAGTTACATCACCATAGTATCAAAAGAAATGTAATGTGAGATGTCGTATAATAAGTTAGTCCACCTGACTGCTTGTCGCACTGTAGTTCTTCATTCTACAAAACCACTTAATAAAGTACTCAAAACTGTGTAATACGCCTCCGTATACTCTTCCTCAAAAAACTATGTTCTCAATTTTTTGAAGGTTTAATAAAATCTTTGTAATGATACTTGTTATTTTTTATTTCGAAATTACCTATTTATTCAAATTGAAATTCTATATTCAATGTAGGATACTACCTTATTATCACTTATTGACGTCATTGTAAAAAAAAAAATTTGTATCACACAATTTTCTTTTTTTATAACAATTTTATAACAATAAAAATAAAGGCACTGCCACGGGGCTGGCCAGGTTAATCATACGGCATGTAACTTTACGCCACCACCATCTGAAAACAATATTTGTTTCAAATTGATATATTAGGTACGTATTATGGATGACAGCTGATGCGGCGTAGTGGTAGTATGACTGCCTGCGATTACCTATGCGACACTCACAAAGTTGATATTTATCACCTAATAAATTTGTTCCCAGTTTGGTTGGGAGATTGCAGGCTGAAACACCTGATTATCTGAAAAGAAATATGGTTCCGTGTTTAGGAGGGTACGTTAAGCCGTCGGTACCTGATTCTGTCTATGATTACTTAGACGGTGGTCGTTATACAACCATATGACATCAAGGTTCATCGGATCGTTGGATGGATCTCGTGTCCCGGAGGCGACTTAATTAACATATACTAAATAGTGATTTTAAAGTAAAAAAATATTATTATAGATGATTCTACTTAAAATTACAAAAATTGAGTGCCTAGTTATCAAATACCTCACTTCAACGAGCGCATACATTTTGAATTATCCAAATCTTAATCTATGAAATTGCTTGAACTTAGTTAACGTGACCTGCGTTTTGTATTAAAATAATATAAGAAAATTCGCTTCGCTACACGAAATAGTTATTTCAACAACAAGGGAGTAGAGTTTCAATTCAATTCAATTTATTCATGCTTACATGTAAAGCTTAAAGATATTACAATAGAAGTAGCAGATAGTTACATGTACCCTTTAAGGGCATTGCAAGTTGTGGCATGCATACGTAAGACACAATACTTGTAAATATAATTTCCATTTTATCATATTACAGCTTTAACATTAAAACTAATAATTATAAACAATAGCGTGAATTAAAATCATAATAAGTATGTCACATTTGGGTAATAAGTCAACATGTCAATAGTCATACATCAAATTTATCAAATGGGTTAAGTAAAAATTTAATGTCAAGATAAAATTAATATAAAAGTCAATCTTATAATACGTAAATATTTGATTTTAGCAAATAAAAAACTTGTAAACTAGATTGGATCATGCAGAAATTCATCAATAGAGTAATAGCATTTGGTCAATAAATAAGATTTAACTTTATTATAAAAAGGTTTGTCTTTGGTTTCACTTTTAATTTCATTGGGTATTCGATTATATATTTGTACAGCCTTGTAGTGTGGTCCGTTTCTTACAATCTGCATATTTGTTTTGGGTAATTCTAAAATTTTATTTCGCCTGGCCCTTTTACAGAAACTGAATTGGTGCAAATTTTTTCTTACAAAAATTGTGGCTTCAAGCATAAATATACATGGTAGAGGTAGAATTTTTTCCTTTATGAAGTAAGGCTTACAACTATCCCGCGGCTTTATACTAAACAATATACGAATGCACTTTTTTTGTAAAATAAAAACCTCGTGCGCGTGGACACTATCCCCCCATAGCAAAACACCATACCTCAACCATGCATAGGCGTAAGCATAGTATGCAGCAAGCGATGCCTCATGATGGGTGTTAGCCTTCAGGGTGGACAGAGCGTATGTGAATTGGGAGAGTTTCGATTTCACTTTTTCAATGTGTGTTTGCCATGTCAAGTGCGTGTCTATAGTAATGCCCAACAAAGTTAACGCGCAAGCTTGTTCTATATTAAGTTCATTTGCCACTGTGGTCAAATTAATTTCCGGTTTCTGTCTTGGTCTCAATTGAATAAGTTTGGTTTTTTTAATGTTTATTTCTAAATTGTGATCGGCAAGCCATTTCTTTACTTCTGTAAAACTTTTTATTATTATATTTCGACTCTCGTCATTGTCTTTACATTTATATAATAAGGAGACGTCATCGGCGAACATTATACAGGGGAAATTTAGTAGGTTAGGTAGGTCATTTATATAAATAATAAACAGCATACACCCAGCTACGCTTCCTTGCGGTATTGACCAATTTGTACACTTTTTTTCAGATTTTACATTTTCAAGTCTACGTGTTTCTTTATTAAGATATTCAATTTCAACATACTGCTTTCTATTCTTTAAATATGACTTGAACCACTCATACGCCCCTCCTCGAATTCCGATATCGTACAATTTCGATAGTAGTATTTGTTATTTATTGCTAAATTACCTTGTATCAAAATGTGTAACATGGATCTGTTGGTCTATGACATGTAAAAAAATAAAGTTTGTCTATTGCTGGAAACTGTCGTTTGAATAGGTTATGGGCGAATTTGCTCCGATATTTTTAGTAATTTGTGTAATTACAGTTAAAAATAGTAGCTAAACTTCAGTGCAAAGATGACCTCAAACTACATCCAGAGTATGCCAAAATTAAAAGGCAGAGAAAATTATGATGAATGGTGTTTTGCGGCCGAAAATATATTGGTGTTGGAGGGTATGTCCAACTATATAAAACCAAAGGAAAACGTAGAAATCAAGCCAGTGGAAGATGCTAAAACAAAGGCTAAGCTTATTTTGACAATAGATCCGTCGTTATACGTGCATATCAAGGATACAAAGACCTCGGAAGAGTTATGGACCAAACTGAAGAATATGTTTGATGACTCAGGTTTTTCGAGAAAGATAACCTTGCTGCGACATTTGATATCAATAAGGATGGAAAACTGCGATTCGATGACATCGTATGTTAATCAAATGGTCGAGACAGCACAGCGTTTGAATGGCACGGGATTCAAAATAACAGAAGAATGGATTGGGTCGCTATTACTAGCAGGTTTACCCGAACGGTTTTCTCCTATGATCATGGCCATAGAGCATTCCGGCATTACGATTTCGGCTGACGCAATCAAGTCGAAGCTGCTCGACATGGAAGTTGCGAGCGTATCCGAATCATCCGGTGGCGCTGCATTCGCGGCAAAACATAATTTTCGTAAGAAAAATGGCAACCCCAAGACGTCAAAAGTGACAGTTGGTGAAAAACAAATAACTTGTTTCAAGTGTAAAGGTCCACATTTTAGAAATCAATGTCCTTTGTTGAAAAAGCAATCAAACGTGGCTTTCAGTGCCGTATTTCTAAGTGGCGCATTTGAAAAAACCGACTGGTACGTCGATTCAGGGGCGAGCACCCATATGACAGCTAACGAGAGCTGGGTAATGGAGGCAGACTACTCACCAAGTTTAACTGAAATTGTGGTAGCAAACAAGTGCATTGTTCCAGTTTTATGCACGGGAGATGTCGAATTATCGACTGATCAGGGATATTCCATCACAGTCAAAGAAGCCCTGTGTGTGCCAAGCCTAACAACAAATCTGTTATCGGTCAGTGAACTGTTTGCAAAAGGTAACAATGTTGTGTTTTTCAAGACTGGTGTAAACATTTTCGACAAGAAAAATAGATTGGTTGCAATTGCTGATCTAATTGACGGTGTTTACAAGCTCAGATTGAATAAAACTAGTGCTTGTTTGGTGGCAACAGCTACAGGAATTTCTAAAGAAAGTAGTGAGTTGTGGCACAGGAGAATGGCACATTTGAACAGTTCAGATTTGAATAAAATGAAGAATGGACTGGTGACCGGAATTTCTTACCCTGGAGAAGCAGATATCACAAAATTACAGTGTGTGACATGTTGTGAGGGTAAACAAATGAGATTACCATACAATCATGTGAGTGAGAGAAGCACAGAAACATTACAGTTAATCCATGCTGATGTGTGCGGTGCTATGGAAACTAAATCCATAGGAGGTGCCAGATTTTTTCTACTCTTTGTGGATGATTATAGTAGAATGACATTTATATATTTTTTGAAGCACAAAACTGAGGTTATAAACAAATTCAAAGAATTTAAAACAATGGTTGAGAACCAACAAGGAAAGAAAATCAAGATACTGCGTACGGACAACGGTGGAGAATTCTGCAGTGGTGAATTTGATCAATACCTAGCAAACCATGGTATTATACATCAAAAAACGAACCCCTACAGCCCCGAGCAGAACGGACTTTGTGAACGTGCTAACAGAACTGTGGTTGAAAAGGCAAGATGTTTATTATTTGATGCCAAATTAGACAAAAAGTTCTGGGCTGAGGCTGCGAATACTGCTGTATACCTGAAAAATAGATCGGTGGCTACAGGCTTAAACAATAAAACACCTTATGAAGCGTGGTATGGTAAGAAGCCAGATCTGAGTCACATTCGGTTATTCGGAAGTCCGGTGATGGTACATATCCCCAAGGAACGTCGGTTGAAGTGGGATAAGAAGGCCAAGCAGCATATACTTGTGGGTTACTCAGAAACCGTGAAAGGCTATCGTGTGTACGATCGGAGCAAAAATAATATTGCTACAAGCAGAGATATTATTGTGATGGAAGACAAGATTGTTGAGAAGGAACCTGTCGACAACAGTATGATTTGGTGTTATAATGATGACCAAATAGTTGAAGAGCCAAAGGTAGATCCAGTTTCAGTGGGGGAGACTCCTGAAAACAACCCAGAATCAGTGAACTTCAGTGAAGAATGCAGAGATTCAGTGGGGGAGTTTAACAATGAATCTCTTGGTGATGGTTCATCTTATGAGTCTTTATCTGATACATCAGTGCACCAGGATGGTGATAGTACCTTGGTGATGTCTGAAACACAAGAATCCTCAAGTCCTATCCAGTTGTATCCAGAGGAGCCAGCTGTTCCAGATGCAAGTGTGAAAAATCTTGTAGGAACTGAAGCTGACCCAGTGGAAGATACCAGACCTGATTCAGATCGTTGCAAGAGACAGAGGAAACTGCCACAGCGATTTGGTTTTTCCAATATGTGTGTTTCCAATGAAGTTCCTGTCAACCAGGAAATTACTTTCCGTGAAGCGATGACCGAACAGAAGGTGAACACTGGAAGCGGGCAGTTGAGGAAGAGCTTCAGTCATTTGATGACAGCGATGCTTGGGAGCTTGTGGACATACCAGAAAGTGCTACTATTGTGCAGTGCAAGTGGGTGCTAAATAAAAAGTTTGGTTTAGATAACAAAGTGCGGTATCGTGCAAGGCTCGTAGCAAAAGGTTTTTCTCAGAAATATGGTATTGACTATGAAGAAACATTTTCTCCAGTGGTGAGGCATTCTACGTTGAGAATGTTGTTTGCACTTAGTGCTAAAATGGACATGGACATTACACATCTAGACGTGTGTACAGCCTTTTTAAATGGATATTTAAAAGAGAACATACATATGTGTGTTCCAGAAGGTTTTCATAAACCCTGTAATGGAAAAATACTGAAGCTTAAAAAGGCAGTATACGGATTGAAACAATCTTCTTTAATGTGGTTTGAGAGGGTTAGAGAGGTTCTATGTAAATCTGGTTATAAAAATAGTGATGCTAATGTAGAATTGCAAGGTTTTGTTGATAGTGACTGGGCTAGTGATATGTTGGACCGAAAATCCTATACTGGATTTTGTTTTACAATGTCTGGTTCTGTCATCTCGTGGCAAAGTAAGAAACAGAAAACAGTTTCGCTATCAAGCACTGAATCTGAATTTGTTGCTCTTTCAGAGGCTGGTAGAGAGGCTGTATATTTAAGGAATTTGTTACATGAAATAACTGGAAAGCTATGTAAATTAACTGTACATTGTGATAATCAGAGTGCATTAAGATTGGCAACAAGTCATCAGTCACATAGCCGTTCAAAGCATATTGATGTTAAATATAATTATATCCGTGAAATTGTGAAATATAAAATTATTTCAGTAGAGTATATACCTACAACTGATATGCCTGCTGACTTGTTAACCAAGGGTTTGGTACCTTTAAAACATTACAAATTCATGTCTTTGTTAGGAATTGTAAAGAAATGAAAAACTTTGCTCTAACTTTATTTTCATGTTTATTGAGATGTAAGCATAGTTTATTTTGATAAGTGGGGGTGTTATTTATTGCTAAATTACCTTGTATCAAAATGTGTAACATGGATCTGTTGGTCTATGACATGTAAAAAAATAAAGTTTGTCTATTGCTGGAAACTGTCGTTTGAATAGTATTGTGATGTGAGACTTTGTCATATGCCTTGGTCATGTCTAATAATATGCTAACGGCATAATGTTTATCTTGAATGTAGCATAGAGCCTCCTGGATATATTTTATTACTGCCTGTGTAGTAGATCGGTTTTTTCGAAAACCAAACTGGTTATCATTTACAAGATTATATTTTTCGATAAACTTGTACACGCGGTTTGTCATAGACTTTTCTATAATTTTCGAAAAAACTGGTAACAAAGCAATGGGCCTGTAATCATTTTTATTTTCCCTATTCCCGCTTTTTTTGAAAATTGGTTTGATTTTCGCTATTTTTAATTTTTCAGGAAAGCACTCTTCAGTATAAGATTGGTTAATAAGTAACGTAAGCGGGGCAGACAATTCCTCTATACACATTTTAACAAGTAAGTTAGGAATCTCATCCACGCCACAACTTAGTTTACTAGGTAGCTGTGTTATAATTTGTCGTACTTCCCGCTCGGTAACCGGTTCTAAGAACATGGAATTAGTTGCGCGCGCGGTTAGCGGCAGAGGTGGTGGTGGGGTTGACGAGCTAGCGCCCGGCCGTACGCCCGGCGCTGTTTGTGGCATACCTATCGACGCAAAGTGGTCGTTAAACGTATTTGCAATGTCCAGGGGTCTATCAGTTATGACGTTTTCACGGACTAATTTTATTGTTTGGATTTTTTGCGTTTTGCTATGTGTGGTCACGTCATTAATAATGGTCCACATAGCCTTTTGCTTATTTTTAGATCTTTTCATGGTTTTAGTATATATATTTTTCTTTGATAGTCTTATACATTTTTTTAATATTCTTTGATATTTATTGTAGTATATTTTAAGAACCGAGCTATCTGTTTGATTAACCAACGTTTTCATTAATCTTTTTACCTTGCACGATTTTCGTAAACCCTTCGTCAGCCATGTTGTTTTCTTTTTAGATCCTACTTTGATAAGTTTTTTAGGTATGGTTTTATTTAGTATGTATTTTATGTGGTTTTCAAAAGCGTTGTAGTTTTCATTTATGTCATTTTTGTAGATAAGTATATCACTCCATCTACTTTTAGATAATTCTGTTTTAAAGCTTGTCATGTTTTTATCGGTAAATAATCTTTTTTCCGTAAAATATATTAGATTTGATAATTTATTGACATTTGTTTTAAATGTATAAAGTAAACTTCTATGATCCGAGATACCGAAATCTACTACTGTCGCATTGCTATTCGGATTATTTGTAAAAATAAAATCTATGCAAGATGATGTTTTCTTTCTTACACGTGTAAGGTCTTTAATAACCTGATGTAGGTTACATTTTAATAAGATTTCGCATAGTTTATTATAGTCAATCCGCTTCTTTTTACGATCGAGATTAAAGTCACCTGCAATTATAATATGTTTTTTGTTGGCAAACCTTTTTAACTTATCTACAAGTTTATTAATTACTTTAAAAAATGTGTCTATATCACGATCCAATCTATGTATACTTACAATTATTAAATTATGTTGTTCTATTTCAATTGCGCAGCATTCCGTAACGTATTCTACGCTCAAGTCCGTGATATCGTCCAGTGGTTTATAGACTACCCCATCTCGAGTTAGAATAGCTACTCCACCTCCTTTGTAGTGTCGTCGGATGAACGATGCGGCAAATTGGTAGTTATTTATATGTATGTATTGTTTATTTTCTTTTTTAATCCACGTTTCTGATACACACAATACTTCAAATTTTTTGTCTTCCAATAAACTTTCCAAAATATGGATCTTATTGTTAATACTCTGAAGATTTTGTATGCAAATTTGGAATTCAGTTTCGAAAGGAATGCTGGGGGTTACTTGAAGAAGCATCTGGGTTTGTGTACGAGGCTGGTTTAGGTTGACCTTGGTGTTGTGTGGTGTTTGTGTTGTCCGATAGTCTTTCTGCGTAGGATTTTTCGCGTCCTGGTTTTTCTTGGTTGGTGGTTGGGTATTCTCTACCATCTACGTAAAGTTTATTATTACGAATCACTGCAAACCTTCCCATTTTTCTGTGTTCATTTAGGATATCGCGAAGCTTTTTCCTTTCTTTCAGAGATTGTGGATCTAAGTATTCAGAGACTGCTAGACCGGTATTTTTGAAGCAACTACTGTTCTCCAGTATATACCGAGTCATACGTTTACTTATTAGTTCTACCATTATTGGTCGTCGATATCCTTTCCTTCCAATTCTTGCGATATTTTCAATGTAGCCTATTATATATACGTTCATTATTTCTCCGATTACCCTTATCATTCTATCGTGTAAGTCTTTTTCAGTTTCTTTATTGTGCTCTTCTAGACCGTAGATGATAAATTTCTTTGTTCTCTCATGATCAAGTTCCATAGCTGGTTGTATGAATTCTTTTGAGTTCTGGAGCTCGGTGATTTGTCGTTCTAAAAGAAGTTTTTCCTTTTCTAAATTGATTATTCTTTTGTCTAGCTTAGACATATCTTCTGTTATGCTTGTCTGGTCTACTCTAATGCCGGAGATTTGTTCGAATATCTCTTTTTTAGAGTCATTTACAGCTTTTGTAATGTCTCTCTGTATGGACGATCTAAGCAATTCAAATTTCGTAAGGATGTATTTCGTGTTTATGGCAAGTTTTTTGTCCAGCAGTAGACTTATTTGCTCGAGTGTAACGGCAGAGGTTTGGTTAGTTTCATTTGTATTTTGCTGGATTTGATATGATTGTTTATTTGATGTGATTGTACTGTGTATTTGTTCTACAGTGTCACCGAATACGCTTTGGTCATTTGTGGATTGATTGTCAACAGACATTGCTGTATCATCTAATAGTGTTGACTCGCCTAACGGTGTTTCATCAGCTCTAGGTAAACGCCTGGTTACTCTGGAGCATTCCGGGCATATCCAGGTCCTTGATAGCTGTTCTATTTTCTCTTTATATATAGCTTCTTCTATAAACACGCAAGCATAATGAAAAATGCCTTTACATTTGATGCATTGTATTATTTCTGCTATATTAATGTGCTTATTACACGCTATACAATCTCTCATTTTGTCTTGTCTTATTTATCAATCAGTTTACTAACCTTGCTACTTCGTGCGATTTCGTCGTGCGTTCGTGCAATTTCGTTCTGATGTATAGAAGAGTAGGCACAGGCAAAGGTGTAGGCCAGCTGGCCGGTCAGCTGACTCATAGATTGTCCGAGTGCCGATATAGCGTCCAAAAGGTCGTAAGCGCCGTGTCAGCCGTGTCACTTACGCGTATTCTTCAAATACGTTTGTTTGGAGTGTACTCTTTTGAATTTAATCCGTTGGGGTGGATATTTTGGATATATTATTGTATATTTCTCCGTAATTTGATTAAACTTTAGCACTGTGATTCATCCAAACTGTGGTTTTAATACCGGGGTATACAATTTTCTAGTTCACTGGTGATAAAAGTAACTTTAAACACTACTTTCGAAATTTTATTGAAGGAGCAAAGAATAACACGTCTGTCTACTTGTCGTACGTACGCAGGACATGAGCAGCAGTTTGTTTCTGCTTCGAATGTTTATTTTGAACCTCAAGGTAGCGAAAGATACTGAAAATTGAATCATGAGCGTAGCGAGTGATTGTAAAGATGTATCGAGCTCAGTGATTCAAAAGCACGAGATGAAAATTTCCCAAATATTAATTTTTTGAGGGTGCGTTCATCACATATTTAATAGTTAAAACCCTAACTAAAAGAAGTATCACATCTGACTAAATAGCACTAAGAGCAGATTCAGACGTACGTGCGGGTTTTAAGTGTGCTTTATACATGTTTTAAAAAATCATTTACGCAGCTCACGCGCTTATACGCGTAGAGCATGCGTAGAAGACACGTAGGGATCACGTAGAGGACGCGTAGAGATTGATAGACGCATTGAGCACGCACGTGGAAGCAAACGCATGTGCTTCGTGGGTGATTTTGTACAAGCACGCACGCAACCCACGTCCAGCACGCGTACAGGTCTGAATCGGTCGTAATGTACGGCGGTCGTTGATTATTCACAGTTTCACTGTGTGTTTTGCTATCAATTATTTTTCGTACATTTATGCACGCTGTTCTAATAACATTTAACTACGGCAACTGATCAAAACTGTTAGGTCTTATTTGACGTATAATGAACTATTTATTAATAAAAAAGAAAGACTTCTTGCTCTTCTTTGCCATAATATATATTACTAGATTTCCGCCTAGCGGTTTCACCCGCTGCCACTCATTTTCTATATGTAATAGTTGTTTTCCTGCGGTAAAAAGTGGTCTATATGTTATTCCAGGTTATACTCTACCTGTATTCCAAATTTCATCCAAATCGGTCAAGCCGTTTGAGCGTGACGAGGGAACAAACATACATACATACACACACACACACAAACTCTCAGATTTATAATATTAGTACGGATTATTTAAAACACATTGCATTGATGGTGATTATGATTACATATCTACTTAAAGAGGTGAACATCAATATGAAGCGGACTCACGCCGAAGGTTCAGCTGATGCAATTTCTCTAGTGTCGAAACATTACTGAAAGACACATATTTATGCAGCTGAGGATTTTTCAAGGATGTTGGAACAAAACAACTAAGATTTTGCGCATTAGTGGTCCACTCTCATACAATTTTTAGCGACGTAAACAGTGTTAAGTACTAGAGCTAAGTGACAGCTATTATTTTATGTCATACTTGACAGGTGCAAGAACCATTGGGGATGAAATACGTTCGTTAAGAAAGGCCATGGTAGAGCGAACAGATCTGACTTTAAGTCTTGTCTCCCAATGGGGCGACGACAATCTGGTCTCATTCAACGCCACTAAACCACAGGCGTGTTTTTTCACTGCAAAAAGGAGTCCTTTCGACTGGACACCTACTTTTCGGGGTACATCTGTCCCTGTCACTGACATGCTTGAGCTTCTAGGCATGGAGTTGACATCAAATCTAAATTTCGGCGCGACCATCGAATACAAGGCTCAAACGGCGGCTAATAAGCTGGGCATCCTGAATAGAGTGAAGCGATACTTTACGCCTGGACAGCTTTTAATTCTTTACAAAGCACAAGTCCGATCCTGCATGGAATATTGCAGTCACTTTTGGGATAGCTCAGCCAAATACCAACTTGCCGCTCATAGGCGAACTTGAGGCACATAGGCGACAAAAAACTGGTGAACTGGTGGACACCAGGCTACATAGCCTGGCACATCGTCGCAAGGTTGCCTGCTTGTCGGTTTTTTACAGATTGTATTTCGGAGAGTGTGCTCAAGAGCTTCACGACCTTGTTCCACCAGCTCCCTTCTACCATCGGACATCCAGACGCACCGCCGGATACCATCCATACCTGGTTGCCATTTCTCCAATTCGGACTAAGCGCTTCCAGTCATCATTTATAATGCGCACTGCTAAAGAGTGGAACTCACTACCTGCGTCTGTGTTTCCAAACGCATACAACCCTAATCTCTTCAAAGTAAGAGTGAACAGGCTTCTACTGGGTGACCCGCTCCATTATAGACTTCGTCTCTGTCCTATGACCTAGACTAGAGCCAAGAGCAAACCCATCCTTCAATAAAAAAAAAAAAACATTTTCTGTCGCATGGCATACTATTACATACATATATCATCGAATATCCCCTGCGCGGTAGGCAGAGCGAACTTTTACGCCTATCATTTAGAAATTTGTGTATCACTATCCCCAATTTGGAGTACATATTCAGTCATATTAAATTCAGTGCAAAGATTATTGTATAGGAGGCTCATTTTTTTTAGCGTTTTCGTATGTAAAAGTGACTCGAAAAAAAATCTTATAAAGGGTGCGCCATGAGAAAAATGGGTATTTTAGATGCATGCAATTTTGTTGGTGAATACGATAAACACATATGTTTATGTATAATGGTTTTTCATTTTATTATCTAGAATAAAGAAAGTTTGCTCGATAGATGTATTTTTCGAAGTTTGGTCTAATTTGATACTTTTTTGCGTAGTATAAAGCAATCTTATGAACATAACACAACACATTATTGTTTGCGAATACGATACAATTATGTTTCGTCTTGTAAATCACTAGATTCTTGTCGCATAGTTTTTGATGACTTGTTTATTTCGCATTTTATTTCTACACGGTAATTATTTATTATTTAATTTTATCATTTATTGTACACAAAAACATACACATATTTGCCGTGTGATGCCGGCTTAGAATTGCCGTGTGATGCTGGCTTAGAATTTGCCGTGTGATGCCGGCTTAGAATAGCATCACCCCATTTCTTACCCATGGGTGTCGTGAGACGACTAAGGGACTCGAGGGTGTGTATTGCAATTTTAGGCGACGGGCTGACAACCTGTCACTATAGTGATACACAGTTATCTGATTGACCCTCAAACTTTTGTCAGACGTGGTGTTAATATCCGTTTTACGGCCGTTAACGCTCTGCCTACCCCGTAAGGGATATAGGCGTGATTTATGTATGTATGTATGTAAAACATACACAGGAACAATTTACAATGACACAACAGGTTTACTTATTTCTAAAAAGAAATTTCTTACAGCAAACCTACATAAGTGACATTCTATAATTCGAGACGCGGATATGACGTGCACAATAGCAACAAAAACGTATATATACGAATACTACAATACTTAAATTCCTTTATGTTAAGATACTTATATATAAATATATAATATATATACTACATACATACTTACATTACTACGGATAATGGATATGCAAGGGAAAGATAGTGTTCTTTAACTCTCTTTTTAAATACAGCAATACTCGTAGATGGACTAATGGTAATGTTATTATTTATTCTATGCCTATACGCAGTTATCTAGATATCTTAAAGAAAAACTGATCACACACAAATGTAGTGATCCCTTCAATCAATGTCGACGTCTGATCGATGGTGTTAATTAACACCTTGTATTACTACTTCAGTGTCTCTGAGGACGATAGAGTGCCTTAAGGGAGAAAAAATGCCTCAGGATATGGAGGATCCCGGTTCTCAGAGAGGCTTCCTGACGTAGATTAATCTCAGTTTGGTTGAATAAAAAAATCAAGCGCAAATATTACCTGACCCTTAAGCTAAGAATAGAGTTTGAAAGAAACCTTTTCTGTCTTTTTAATAACTTTGTATGAGGAACCACATTTTTAGTTTAAAAGGCGGCTCCACACATACAACTATGTAGCCGGAATCCTGACATGCCCTATATGTTCAGGTGCACTGCAAAACAGGATTGGCTACTGCAGTCACATGAGGGCACACGAGCGGGCAAACCAGCAGAGCCCCGCTCCTGATACAGTCTCTGTAGCCGAAATCTGTAGATGGACATCATCATCATCATCATGAGAATCCAAATACTGGATTTAAAATATTAGCTGCAAATATTTTAAGGGGTGAACCTGCCCATGAAACTAAATATCTTTCCCCACGGAACATACGTCAAAGTATATTAGACAATTCAATTGACTCAGTAGGCTGGAACATAAATTTCGGCCTATGTGCCTTGGGGAAGTTTGTTCAGTTTCATGGGCTGATTCACCCCTTGAAATATTTGCTATTTTTACATCTTATACAGGGTGTAAGGGACAGCCCTCCGAAAACTGATAGGGTGCAGTCAGACCATAAAACTGAACAACATTCCATAAAAAATATTTCAGGAATCGTCAAAAAATTGTGGACTTCCCATAGTAAATGCAGTCAGCTGATCGTGATTTTGTATGTGAGATAGTTTTTTTTTTGTTTTCTCACATAATATGTTTCTAGGGGAAAGTTGTTCAGTCTCATGGTCTGACTGCACCCTATCAGTATTCGAAGCGCTGTCCCTTACACGCTGTACAATAATCCTTTAAATGAGTAGTTAGATGAGCTGTTTGTGTGCGACTGTACAGTTCTCTAACTAAACAACTTGAGGTGATTTGAAACGGATACGATTCCTATTGTCCCACCGTTTAGCAGAAACCTGATACTTGTAACTCGATAGGCTTTTACCTTCCTTTTACCGACACAAACAGTCAGGTGTTTGTTTTATATTATTTGTACTGAGGGTGAAAAACAAGGTTCGTTTGTTGAGGTGAAGTTTGATCTGTTTGAAAGATGAAAAACAATTATGAAAGTTTCTATTTGGTGAAATTGTACTAGTGACTGATAGCGTTAATTTAAGACGGGCTGGTGATAAGGAATAAATTTTCCTAACATAGGTCGAAATACGAACAAAAATGGACCTCTCATACAAAATTGCCGATTAGCGAATTTGAGTTACTATGGAAATATCCTATATTCCTTGGGAAAGTTTTCTTATTACCAGCCCGTCTTAAGATTTCGCTATCGGTTACTAGTAAAATTTCACCCAGTATAATCATCACTAATAGATGTCTAAGAAATAAAAGCTACAACAATAGTCCACTGCTGGACATGGGCCTCCCCCTATCGCTAGGCACTGCGATCTTCTTCTTTTCGTGTGGGACACCGTATTGTCCAACGACCCGATAAACCCTGGTGTCAGAGTTTTTCAACCGCCGACTACTAGTAGTAGGCCTCTGACATGGTTGTGTAACGACCGCTGCCTAAGTGATCATAGACAGCAACCGGGACTGCGGTAATCACTACGATTGGCAGTCGGATTGGCGAGCACGGTACAGGATTATTCATTCACAAGGAACGTTGCTGCCCATTCCGTGGATAAGTTCACCTTTTGTACGATACCCCCGGGTAGAAATAGGGTGATACTGTTCTTACCAGGCATCACAACGGCATATAAATAAGAATTGAAGTTTAAATAAAGGTTTTCAATTTTATCCCCAAAATTGCGACATTCCTCAAATGCTTAAAAACCATAGTGTATCCTGACAAAGATTCACTCGCTTACTTTTAACTGGCCCGATGGCGTAGCGGATAGTACCCCTACCTGCTACGCCGAGGGTCGTGGGTTCGATCCCCACCAGACAAATATATAAGTGATGTCAATTTTCAGATATTTGTGTTTAGTCTAGTAATTTTCTTTGTATAATATGTAAAAAAAATATCACAATAAAACTATTTTAAACGAGCAAAGTGAAGTTGTGTTTATTTTGTATTTAACAAAATAATCTAAATAATCTAATATTTATTTACAAAACAAGTTTAAGAGTATTTATATCAGCTATCTAATAGTAATAGATGGCACTGTGTGAATTGTCCAAAATGTTTATATTTTTGTTTTTTCAGAATAATTTTACCTGTAGTTAAGTTTTCTTCTTTTCGTGTGTGACACTGAGTCGTCCAATAACCCGATTAACCCTGGTGCTAGTACTAGGCCTTTGACATGGTTGTGTAACGACTGCCGTCTAAGTTATCATATACAGCAACTGGGACCGACGGCTAGACGGGACCTTAGAATCACGGAACCATCATGTAGGTAAGTAAATAGGAAGAAGTTAATTTACCTGTAACTTTTCCAAAATATTTGACAGATACGAGAACGGAAGTATCGCAAGGCTGTAACGTTTAATCTTAACTGCGCCGGACGCCTGTCTCTATTAGGGCTGCCACTTTACTCATTGAAATGAATAATAATTTCATCTCATAGGACTAATGTCTGCAAAACGGATAAGGTGCAGAAATTCCGTTTGTGCTAAGTGCTAAGAAAAGACGGAGGAATATTGAAAAGAGATAAAAAATTTAGAGTTTTCAATGGAAATACTTTTCTGTGCTATCTACCAAGACCGACGTCTATGGAAGTGAATTGTAATCAAATTTATAACATACAAACATTCAAACCAGGTTACTGACGACCACGGACCACTTGACGGCGCAGCTACAAAAAAAAACCTGCGATAAGTCGATACTGTTTTGACAATAAATTATAATAAAGTCATCATAACCAGCCACAACCACCCACTGCGGGGCAATGGCCTCTTCTCTATTGCGCCAATCTTCACGGTCCTGTGCTAAACTCATCCATAGAGATCCCGTCGACTGTACCACCGGGCTGATGGTCTGCCCGCTGACCTTTTGCTCCCCTTGGCCACCACTCTGTGACTGATTTTGTCCACCATCCGTCAAGCCTCCTTGCCACGTGTCCTGTCCATCTCCATCTCAATCTTGTGATTCGCTTTCCTACATCTTCGACTTTTATCTTAAGCTTAGCATGGTGGCAATAATAAAGTTAGGAAATATATATTATTATTCATATTAACACAGCCCTAGCTTCGTCTGCAGAAATTCAATTAACATTACCTCCAGTCGTGTGCACCTTTATTTCCGTTTGGAGTCACTTAGCCCCCCTTCCCCTGCCTTCCCCTTAAAGTGCTATATACAGACCAAGTGAATACGAGCGAGCGAAGTAAAGTTCAGTTGTGTTCGAGCTCCATAGTCACTATGTACACTATGCGAATAGTCGGAAACCGTGGTCAGAACAGTCAAATGAAATAGACTGACATTTGAATGTCATTGGGCATTGGACTTTTTCCCTAACAGACTTTTAATGAAGCCAATGCAAAGACTACATTCAATCTATTCATTACATACATACATACATACATATATCACGCCTTTATCCCTTGCGGGATTCATTACATTTAATTAAATAAGACTTGCTTATCAGTATCCGGTAATAAAACCATCAGTTTTTGAATTTTACATATAAACGGCGTAAACGGCCTTAAAAACGAACAGTTACGCCACGTCTGACAAACATTTAAGGGTCATTTTAAAAATTGTGTACGGGTATAGTTACAGGTTGTCAGCCCATTGCCTAAAATTGCAATACACATGTAACGCTTAAGCAAGGAACATATATACCCCTGTAACGAAGTACGACCTTGAGTTTCTTAGCTGATTCTTACGACTCACACGGGAAAGAAATAGAGTGATGTTAATCTGACTCGTTATCACACAGCAAATAAATTGAAATCCCATAAAAATGATCCAGAAAACCTGTTCCCTTATTTTTGTAGTCCAAAGATGTCTTGCTATCAAATCCATTGATAAAAATCGTTCACAAAATCCTGTTAAGTCTGTACAATCCTTCGTAGAGGGAGAGTAAGTGGGGGTAAGAAGGCAGTAATGAGGTCCGGCGATCGTTTAGTTTGTAGGTAATAGCCTACGTGCGTTTGAGGTCTTTTCTACTGAAATTATACCGAAGCACTTGCAAGATTATGTTATGATTATGAGTATTATGAAGTGGAGGACCATGTTTGTTTTGCTTAATAGAAATAAAATAATGTTACTTAGAAATAGATCTAAAGTAAATAAATAATTCTTCATCTTTTTGTGTTGGGCACCGAGTCGTCCAACGACCCGATGAACCCTTTCGTCAGAGTTTTTCAACCACCTACTACTACTAGTAGGCCTACTACTGACATGGTTGTGTAACGACGTCTAAGTAATCATAGAGAGCAACCGGGACCGACGGCTTAACGTGCACTCCCAAGCACGGAACCATATTTCTTACTGATAATCAGGTGGTTCAGCCTGCAACATCCTCACCGGACTGGGAACAATTTCACAAAGTGATTGATAAACTTTGTGTGCCCCACCGGTAATCTAACCCGGAACTTTTGCGCCACAGGCAGTTGCACTACCACTGCGCCACATCAGCCGTCAATAAATAATCAATAAGATTGGTATCTTGAATTCAGTTTTATGTCACGGTGGTAGGTACCTATACATACATCAGCCTATTACAGTCCACTGCTGGACGTAGACTCCGCCAGGGTGCGCCTTAGAGCACGAGCTCTCTTTTCGCCATCCAGTCGCTACCAGCCACTGGAAGTGTAACAAACTGAAGTGGCAGTGGGCTGGGCAAATCTATCGTAGAACCGACGGACGGTGGAGTAAGCGGGTTCTCGAGTGGAGGCCACATTTCCTCAAGCATAACGTTGGACGCTCTGCGGCTAGATGGACGGATATTTTAAAAAAGGTTAGTGTACCAAGCCTACATAGCCTTGCACAATTTGCACATCGCCTGCTTGTCGGTTTTTTACAGATTGTACTTAGGAGAGTGTGCTATAAAGCTTCACGACCTTGTTCCACCTGTCTCTGTCCTATGACCTAGACTAGAGTTAAAAGCAAACCCATCCTAACAGCAATAAAATAAAATAAAAAAGGATTACAATCTGAAATAACAGATTGTCTGAAATATGACAAATCCCACGCCAAACTTTAATTTCATATTCAAACAAGCAGAAATCCCGCGACAGGACAGGTGTTTACCGACGTCATAGAAATTACGTCTTATTTAGGTAGGTACTTAACTTATAAAGCTTATGCTGTTTGAATAGTTAATGGGTGCTGTTTGGTAGGTTATAGATATTTAATAGTGTTAATAAGTGCCGTGTGATGCCGGCTTAAAATAGCATCTCCCCATTTCATTCCCGTGGGAGTCGTAAGAGGCGACTAAGGGGCTCGAGGGTGTGTATTGCAATTTAAGGCGATGGGCTGACAACCTGTCACTATGGCGATACACAATTTTCCGAATAACCTTCAATTATTTGTCAGACTTGGCATAAATGTCCGTTTCTTGCGGCCGTTTACGCTCTGCCTACCCTGCAAGGGATTATAGGCGTGATGTGTGTGTTTGTGTTAATAAGTGCGTCTCGCCTACGAACTGTTTCAGTTTTGCGAGGAATAGTACATAAGTTTCTTGTTTTTAACGTACCTTGAATAATTAGAACAAAATGGTTTAAATTATAAATCGTAATAGCTGGTCATGGTCTGGCGACTTATCGATGTTCCTCGCATAGGTGCGTATAACTTTTCCCAACAATCTATCTTATAATAATAGAAAATGTATGGAAAGTCAGGAACGTTTATTCAAGCTCAGTGACATAGTGACGTGAAATAGCTCAATAATTCATCGATATTCACGATGCCAGACTGCAGCAGTCATAGTGATGGGATTATACGGGATGTAGGGGTCGGTGTACCGAAAACTTTGTAGGCATGATCAGACTATGAAAGTGAACAACTTTTCCTATGGAGACTATGTTGGTGATAGTTTTCCTTGAGGGCACTTATTAAGTTTCATGGACAGTCTGCTTTTGCTGTGAGCTAAAACTTACGTCTAATTATAAATGAACATAAAAAAATGTGCCCGCCTGGACTTGAACCCGCGGCCATGGAGTATCATCCCACTGCTCGGCCAACTTATATACCGGCGCTTCGACTGACACTTCCAAATTTTCAATCTCTTGGTTTTTTCAATTTCTTAGTTTCAATTATGAAAATAATATAGCACTGTGGGTGCATTATTAACCATAGTACATTTATGTCTTATCGATAATTTTATACCGACAGGTACATCCTTAACGTGGCTCACGGTGTGTGACAAATGATATAGAGTCAGTGGACCCGTGCAGCTTCAGTTTGTCTCTAAACACACAATTTCACTCTTATTTCGGGGAGTAACGGCCCGTCTGGCAACACATTTGTATGCGAGCTCGCCGCACGGAAGAACGACCGTTATTCGTTATTACCTTCGATTTCGTAAAGGTGGGGTGATGTTTGCAGGTAGTCTTGCGTGAGATAGCACTTATTAGGCTACTTCGTCTATGTTGGCATTTCTTCTGTCTCTACTAAATAAATGTGATAGGTAGTATGTAACGAGGAGATTTTGTACTAAATGGAATACTATTGTAACTGTAAAAAATATTAATGTATTTGTTTGAGAATAAGGTGGATATTCGGAATTTTCTTTCGTCTGACAGACGCATGCGTTACGGTGCGCTAAATTAGGATACTAGAGATGAAAGTATTTTTCTTCTATGCACGATTGATTTAAATAAATCAATTGGTTCTACGCCATATTTAATTGATTTTCCACGCGCTGACCTCCGAACTTGACTTTAAATACTCAATGATTATGAAATTCAATTTATAAATTCAAATTGAATAATTGAATGGGGAAAATGATGGTTTTAATCTGGCCAGCCCAACTGACTAAAAGGAGTAAGAAAGGGAGATTTATGAAACACCTTAATCTTAGTGAATCTCATTGCAGAAAGTCGAGATATTGCAGTATTAATTACTGGCATAAAGGCGGTGTACAAGGTTAACACCAAATACTGAATTTTAAGTTAAATAAAGATATTTTCAATTCAACCCTTACGTATGTACCTGTTACTATAGAGATACCCAATTTTTGTAAATTAGCCTCGAATATTTGTCAGACATAGCAATGGTGTATTTTTTACGGCAGTTAACGCTTTGCCTACTCTGCAAGAAAATGAAAATGAAAATGAAAAATAGAAATAAAAATGAAAAAATGAAAAATTTATTCATAACTTATCTAGTTACAGGTCAATCCAAACACAATGTAACTCAGTGTTACACGAGTAGGTATAGGTAAAGTAGGTATCCATTCTATAAATACAAGGAATATAATGATGTATTTATGCAAGGAAACTGTTTTTTTTTTTTATAAAATTGCACATGTTCCACACAATACTACAATATTTTAGGGCCAGAAAGCTTTTTTTGACGTCCTGCTACAGTCGCACGTGGATGCGGCATCGTGTGCCATGATATACGGCGACCGAATAATTTCAACTCATATTCGTCATTTCGTATCTACCGCAATTTATGGTGCTATTAAATACAGTGCAAATATGTTTATGGTGAGTTTTACTAGTGAAACTCAATCACTTTCCCCAAGAACTTATAAACATACTAGCTGTTACCCGCGGCTTCGCCCGCGTACTCATAGAGTTTTATTAATTAGTTGTGTATTCTAAACGACACATCGTAAGGCGAACAACTGTGTAAACTGGGAGGGCACTAAAATCACTATTCACCGATACACAGACGACACTACACTGGAATGGTTCACTTCCTTGAAAAAGTATATAATTTGTGGTACCTGGGCGCTACCATCACTAATACAGGCTATTGTAAAATCAAGTAATGAGGCGCAAGAATGATCCTTGAGTTCTTTTGCCACTTTGCACTCATGATCACTGGAAAAGTCGATGGCAAACGACCAAGAGGTTTCAGTACAATTAGGTGGTCTCATTAAATACACTCAGCGCTCTATGTCGCCAAAGATACGCAGCGATGGAAAAGAATCTTGAATGAGAAAAATATTTCCCATCAGGGGAATTACGACCTTCAATAATGAAGATATTACGACGCTAGAAAGAAGATTATGACACATTTATAGTGTAAGGAAAAACAGGCATTTAATGTTAAAAGTAAAGATAACGTAATTTTAAATCAGTGAACCATAAACGTAAGCAATAGTTGTTCAAAGAATTCAACAAACAAACCAAGTCAACAAATCCAAATCACAAAGCTAATAAACACAATCCAAATTACAAAGCAAACGTAACCAAGAATATCGTAAAAGAAACCGAAAAACAATTCTAAACAACAAAAACCTAATCACAAAGATAAATCAGTGACCCATAAACGTAAGCAATAGTTGTTCAAAGAATTCAACAAACAAACCAAGTCAACAAAACCAAATCACAAAGCTAATAAACACAATCCAAATTCCAAAGCAAATTATTATTGTAACAAATCAAATAAAACAACCGACAGAGTATAGGTACCGTATGCACTATAAGGTGGCGAGCGGGCTGATGTTCGGACCTATATCCGATGCCGGAAAAAATTCCAATAGCGCGTTTTAAAAACCTAGTGGCGCCATCTATCGGTAGATTTAGGAAGCCATCAACTTTAGTTTTTAAATTTTTGAGAATGAATTTGTTTTAGATTTTGTGTTTTTTTTTTGTTACCTTTTTAGTTATTTTTTTATTTTTATATTTTTCTAAACAGTAGTTAACAAAAATATTCATAAAACTCACCGTTTGAATGCAACAGTACTCTCAGAGTTAAGTAACTTATGCAACATCTCACCGCGGCGGGATAATACCATATCCCTGTGTCAAAATGGGTTATATTGGTGGTTAATAAATAATAAGAAAGTATAGATTGCTATATAGCTTTAATTTTTTTTTAATATTCCTGCTATTTTGAAATTTTTATTACATACAAACATGCTCCAAGAAGACATGAAAGAAAGGAGTGGGTATGTAATCAAGGATTTGAAAACCTATATTAGCTCCAAACCAAATTAACTTGGGGATGGATGTTCTTGGATTGGAATTATAATAATATGAATACGCAGTATAATGATTTTGCCTAGTCTTCAATTTTCAGGACTATGGTACCAAAAAATTTAAGTTTATTATGTGTCTTCGCAAGTATACGCAGGGCAAACTTACTGTGCTAAAAATGGTTATTATTATAGAAATGGACTTTCAAATCATGTTTAACTGTAGAAATTAACTTTACTACTGTGGTAAGAAGTATCTCAAGTACATACCCACATCACCCTTAAAGCCACATTCATATCCCAAAACTCATATTCAAGAGACATTCTCATAGTAGTGCTATACAGGGTGTAAGTGACAGCCCTTCGAATACTGATTGGGTGTATTCAAACCATGAAACTGAACAACCTGCCATAGATTAAATTCTTTTTTTCTATATCCCATACAAAATCACAATCAGCTCACTGCATTTACTATGGGAATATCAGTATTCGGAGGGCTGTCCCTTACATCCTGTATATACATCTTTTTTATGTGGTATGGATGTATTCTATGCTACACAATAATCAGTTTTCCGATGGGAAAAATATGTTTTTCCGAGATAAAAAGTAACCTATGACACTCACCAGCTTTTCATCTAACTGCTTTCCAAAAAAAAAATGCTTTACATCGCTGCATGATACTCATTTATGTATGTAGTATGGATGTATTCTATTGCTAAACATTAATCGGTTTTCCGAAGGGAAAAATATGTTTTTCCGGGATAAAAAATAACCTATGTCACTCACCAGCTTTTCATTTAGCTGCTCTCAAAAAAAAAAATGCTTTACATCGCTGCATGATACTCATCTATGTTCGTAGTATGGGTGTATTCTATTGCTAAACATTAATCGCTTTTCCGATGGGAAAAATATGTTTTTCCGGGATAAAAAGTAGCCTATGTCACTCTCCAGCCTCTCACCTAACTGCACACCTAAAAAACACTGCATGATATCGCTCTGTTGTAACGTGAAAGAAAGACAAACAAACAAACAAACAAACACACTTTCGCATTTATAATATTAGTATGGATGTCGAAATATCAAAAATGTATTGGACCTTTCATACAAAAATAATCAAAAAAATATGTCAGTTTGTTAGAGGATAGTAGGTCCAATACTTCATATTTTTAGACCTATGTATATCTGGAAAAGTTGTTTAGTTTTACGAGTACAATTTAATAGGACCTTATGTACCGCAACATCATGCGGTGCGGTTGACTACCACCTGGTGCCTCGGTTATGAAACTACAGGCTACAAGTCTACAGGTGAAATTCTTAGTACATTGCGTAGCCGGTTCATATACCTGGTATCATAATGGCTAACCGACTACACAATGATCATCGAAGTTCACCTGTAAAATTGTAGCCTGTAGTTGGATAATATCAAATGAACTGTTGTGTTCACTGCTTTAGAGTGGGTTTGTGCGACGGCGGCAGATTTCTGCCGGTTCCTTAATTAATTGGCTTGCATTCGTTAGCATGAATTAGCCAGGTACCAATCTGAACGTTACTTGTTTTGGTGAATTTTCTATCTATCGGCTTTTTGAAACACAGATAAAGATACGTATGATTTGCAAAAGTGTAAAGCCAATTTAGATTTTTGTCTAAGAGAAACATGTAGTAAATTTTATAAGCTTCCAAGTTGCCTTAGCCATTTTTTGTGTAATACCTATCGTTTTCAAGTGATGAGCAAATAACTTAAACAAACGGAGTCTTTAGCCTTTCAAGAGCAACAGTTGGAGTGTTAAACTCTAGTACTTTTAGGATGATTGTCTCTTTAACCTATTTCTGAAATGAAAAAGGTTTGTCCCTACCATTTAGTCTACGCGTATACCAGATTTCAAGCATTCATGAACCGGAATAACAGAATCCTTGATGGAGTTATGTAGCCCTGGTAATAGTTCATAAAAGTACGAAAAGAAGTGTATTTTATGTAATGGTTTGAAAATTAAGGATTGCTTGAAGAATACCATTTCAAGATATATTTTTTTCTCTTCCTTTAATAATAAGAGTATGTGCGGAAAGAGAATAGGCGTGGATATTGAGTTTTTTTTTTTTTTCGTTCTAGATTACAATTTTAGCCCCGGGTCTATGAAATCTACACTTGACTGTATTGTGGAGAGCAGGAGCTCACCCGGAGAAGTGGATATTGAGGGTGCCTCTGTGCCTCAGTAGGAGAAATGTCATAGAAACTTTTGGAAAAATAATTAGTTCACATTTTTCCCACACCTATTCTCTTTCCGCAAAGACTCAACAGTATTTTCGAATGTTGGTAGCGATTACCTTATATGGCAACTCTACAAAATCTGAGTCTCTAGCCCCTAAATCAAACAATGTTCCCCAACTCCGAGAGACGGTAAACTCACACGGCACCACAAGTCTCGGCGGATCCCACCGGATCAGGTGGACCGGATTATTCCAGTTCAGGGCGGATTCAACCGGATCCAACACGATTTTAGACTTACGGAAGGTTAAAGCTTAAAGGTAGATAATGGCCAGAACTATTTGGAGGGTCTGTTTTGAGAATAGATACGTAAATAATATTGTAGTACGCAAAAATTAAGTTTAAAAAATCCTGTTTGTCCGTTTTGGACAGGCAGAGGTCAGAGACTATACTGCTTAGTCTTTAGAAAGTTCTCAAGAAATTGCGAATTGTTATTATCATACAAATATGGCTGCGGTGCGTTTACGGTGCGTCACAGTGCGTAACGGATGCGTCAGTCAAGTTGTTTGACAGACTCACCCTTAAACGCACTGTAAAAGCACTGTAGTCTTATTTGTATGGGAATAAGATAGGACTTTGCAATGTCCTTTCGTCTGACAGACGCATGCGTAACGGTGCGTTAGAAATCCGCAGGGACGGACGACAAGTGGGAGAACCACCTTACTCTCTATAGGTATTTGGTCTAGAGTAGAATAATCTATGCTACCACCTTTACCCAAGAGTCTTCAAAGTTAAAAAGAATCATTTAACTAAAAGTACGCGGTGAATTGGGTGCTTAGGGAAGTTTCAGCCATTCACCTGAAACTTGGAAAGTTCTCGGCGTTGTAATGAAAAAATAATTTCAATTTGTGAACTTGCTCTCGCCGACTGACATCATTACCTTCGCATATTTGAGAAAGTTGGCGAAAATTTGTCTAAGGATGCTGAAAATATTTGCTTGAATTTTTCCGCAGGTTTATTTTTTAATTATAATGGTTTGTTCACTGGCAATATATTATAATTTAACTTCGGAACCAGTACGAGCAGGCATGAACTGCTAGGTTAGTGTATATAAACTATGTATAGATAGGTAGCTATTAGTTAATTTAGTCTGTTTATTTATTATTAATTTAGTCTGTATTAGTTAATTGTAACTTCAACTTCAACAGCTACATAAGTCTACTGCTGGACATGGGCCTCCCCCAATCGTGAATATTTGTCATACTTACCACGCTTGGCAGGCAGATTGGCGAGCGCAGTGCAATGTTTTGTATTCACAGGGAATGCTGGTGCCCATTCCCTTGATTCATCCCAAAGTCCCCTATTAAACATCCACGGGTAGAAATGGGGTGATGCTATTCTAAGCCGGCACCACACGTCATTTTATTATAAATAACCTCTTAATTATTCCTTTGCACAAATAAAATTAAAATGTTGATTAACAAAAAGGAGGTTTGTAGGTAAGTATTCTTCTCGTGAAAGTGCACTATTTTCTTTTGAATAGATTTTATGAGGGGAACTTACCTACGTAAGCATTGTTTTTCAATATACGAAGCGCTGGTAAGGTATATTATAGTTTAATCATGAAATCATATTTTTGACTGCAAATATTTGACGACCGCAATGGCATTCTCAGTCACCAAGTTCAGCTCGTCTTTGCTGCAGGAGACTGGCGAAAGGAGGCACGATGTTAGGTGAGCCATAGATTGCGATGGGGCTCCACCGGCCTTTCTTTAGTTCAAAAGCTAGCCAAGAGTGTGTCAGACACGCTCAAATATTACGGGGTGAAACTTTTTGTTTACCGTCCCTTTCTCGCTTTATCGTCCCTATAAGGCGCACCTAACATCGTGCCCTCTTTGCAGGTGTGATCTGAACATGGAAAAAGCAACTTGCAATAGTTTTCGTTACTTTTGAGTTCCTAAAGAAAACCAGTCAACTGATCGGGTATTTTGTATAGGAGGTCCAGAAAAATGTTCTCAATTATTTACATAATAATACTCTTAATATTATGTAAGTAATTGAGAAAAACTTTCTGGACCTCCTATACAAAATACCCGATCAGTTTCATGATCTGAAAACGACTGGAAAGTTTTGCACCCGGTATAGGGTTTTGTAATAACTAAATTGATTCCAATGCCTCAAAGATTATTTTAAGTTAATGCTTTTAGATCTTGACATCAAGGACGCTCGATTCAACTAAGTTACTGCTTCCCTCACTCCACCTCGCTCTAAATTACTCATCCTGAATTATCCCGAGCTAAACAGTTCCAAACTCTAACACCGTATCAAATCAAACGTATCCCGGGATCATCCCGTCGGTTCCGTAAGCCGGCAGGTGGACCGGGTCGGGATTACGGGACATCCCGGGACCACGGGACACGGGACACGACACTCGCACTATCGATCTTAGTGATGTATCCATGCGGGGAGCGTGTTTGACAATCGTCGTATAACTTTGACACCAATTTTCATCGCCGCTGCCAATACTTACTTTGTGTTAGTGTCCTCCACAACAGAAGATCGTACACAGTTCTATCTTATCTTTAAAATACATACACACACACACATATATATCACGCCTTAACCCTTGCAAGGGACAACACTCACGACGAACAGCTGACAAACATTTGAGGGTCATTCAGAAAATTGTTTATTGTCATAGTAACAGGTGTGATATCGACTAAAATTGCAATACATATTAACCTCGAGTCTCTTAGTCGCCTTTTACGAAACTCATGGGAAATAAATAAGGTGCTGTTATTCTGAAAAGTATTCGAGAACAGACCCGAAGCGGATGAAAAAAATCTACTTTTCCTAGAGATCATACCTAGGTTGAAATAGGAATAAAAAATGTTCCTTTCATATAACATTTGGCTTTGACACATTTGTATAGGGTATTTTTTATATTTAGGCTAAGTTGCTACGAATATATTTTCAGAAAAAAAAAAAACCGTACTAATTCAAGCGGGAAAGAGGAAAGACACACGCCGTCCCGTTTTACAACGACTGTTTTACCAAATGTTGGTGATCACTGCAATGAATACTTATAAAATTATGAAGTTTACTTCAGTTTTTACACTGAACTGGAAAATGTGTATCGAATTACGAAAGATTATTTACAAAATAAATTATTTAGATTATTTATAAAATAAATTGAAAAGTTATTTACAAAATAAGCAGGCAACTGTTTGGCTTTCGATTCAGTTCTTCAGGTTAGAATATATATTTGCTGTTGTGGCAGGTTATTATTACCTACCTATTTCCTAACAGAAATTTAAAAAAACTGAGGCGACTAAGGGACTTGAGGGTGTGTATTGCAATTCTAGGCGATGGGCTGACAACCTGTCACTATGGCGATACACAATTTTCCGAATGACCCTCAAATATATGTCAGATGTGGCGTAAATGACCGTTTTTTCGGCCGTTTACGCTCTGCCTACCCCGCAAGGGATATAAGCGTGATATATGAATGAATTAAAAAAAATCGGAAATACACTGATTTTAAGAACGTACATGATACCGACCGTTCTAGCCCCTCTAGCCTCAGTAGTATATTTAACCCCTAGCGCACCCACTATTGTTATGTTAAACTTAATGCAAGAGTAGTAAGGTTAAAAATCACTGGTACACATGCTGTACCGAGGTAGATAAGGCCTTATTGATACTACAAAAAATGTATCACTTATATTCTAGACCAGATGGAAAGCTGGTCAAAAACAAACTTTTGATTTATTCTTCATTTAAATATTTGCCCAAGTCGGTAGGTACTCAAACAGGGAACTTTACTAAGGCAAACATACCTACTACTGCGCCGTATAAAGTTGTCGATATATTTTAAATCTATTTTGAATGTAAATATTTGCGAATTATTAAAAGTTTTCTTAATACTCTTGTTACTTGTGACCGATAGCTAAATTTCAAGGTGGGCTGGTTATCAAAAACAAATTTTCCCAAGAAACAGGTCGAAATATGGAATAAAAATTGGACCTCCCATACAAAATGTTCCAGGAACCGGATTCTCATATTTTTTTACCCTTGCAACGCAAGGTAAGTATAAGCGGTGGTGCGCCGCCTGCAATGCCAGCGACTCTCAACTGTCTTTTTTATTGCAACCATGATATTCTATACTTCAAACAGTTAGCAGAATACGAAACGTCCATAACCATGCCACTGATACGCTATCTACATACAACTGAAATGATTTTCATTTAGCAGACTTTGGACCCAGCCAACCGGATCAATTTGTATTGGAGATAATTTTTTTTTTCATATTTCGACCTACGTTCCTTGGCGAAAGTTGATCAGTTTTATAGACTGGTTCGCTCCTTAGAATATTTGCAGCTAATATTTTGACCTTAGAAAGCGACAGCGAGGACCAATCTTTCATCTAAGATTTTGACACCTGTATACCTATTTCTCCACTTTTATACCAATACTACACCTTGTCAAATGGACATTCTTCACACAGAATTATCGGTTATTTTATCGGTTTTTAGTATTATCATTGACCCATATACTATGTTGACCATGAAATTCACGAAATTGATTTTGATATGTGAAAGGAGATATTAGTATATAAACCTCATTCTCAATACCAAAATGAGCTATTTTACAGTGCTTTATTCGAAAGTAAGTTGTATTATAACTTTTTTCACTCAGTTAGTCAGGCACTCCATTTTACTAAAAGTGATACAATTTTCAGCATGAGACTCATATGGGTATTATCCCTATTGGTAGTTGGCATTTTGGCCGAAAATGGAAACTTTCAACAAGTAAGTACTGATTTATTTTATTTTAAACTTTATTGCACATAGAGTACGAAGGGCGCGTTTAATGCCACGCGGAATTCTCTACCGGCCAAAGAAATAAACAGAAAGAGTCAAAGCGGGTGCTCATAAAAATAAATTATTGTCATACAATAATATTTTTTCATTTGTTTTTCAACAATTCTTTTACTGTTTATTTACAGAGACTATTTAATTGAGTTTGCAGGTTCTATTTAATTGAGGATAACACTAAAAACTTAGGCATCGGATAGTCTGGTAAATTGTTTGTAGAGGTGTAAAGAGAAAACTTTATTTTTGTGAATGGCATTGTCGAGGTCATTGACGGCTACACTCGTATTAATCAAACAAACTTATAAACATATTATAACATTGAAAAACCTAATATCACATAACTTTTTTGTAAGTAAGGTCACGTTTTCTTTTAGGTCAGTACAAAATTGTAATAAAAATAGAATTGAGTTCTACAAATTCCTTTTTTTACACTGACGGATCATGACGTCAACAAGTGATTGATAATACTATCCTACATTGAATTAAGTATATTTCAATTTTAATTACAGTTTACATACAGAAATTATGTCCGTGTTCGACACACACTTAGCCAGTTTTAAAATTATTAGTTATTCTGTGCAGAAAAGAACCGTGAGATTTGGGGGCGCCTCTGTGCCTTTTTAGTTGACTTTTTTCCCACGCCTATTCTCTTTTCGCACATACTCTAGTACTACGGCACAGGTCGGTTAAGAAAAATTATGATGGCAAATCTAGGGCCGCGGCCAATCTGTCAAATTTGTATCACAATATACTTACCCCTCAAGTAAACCTCAACCTGACTTACTGGACAGGAAACTTAAAGTTTGAAGTTTTTAGAAACCTTAAAATTGCAAATACAGGGAGTAACAAAAAGAGTTTTACTAACCGAGACGAGGTCAAGGTAATTATGATACTGAACAACCTTCCCTAAATAACAATATTTAAAAACATTGGTAGGTACTCCCATAGCCATTGACCGTCAATTTTGTATAGGAGATCCAATTTTTTTTTTAGTACATCAACCCTTGTCCCATGGGGAAAGTTGTTTAGTTTCATGAGTGCCTTGACCACCTTTCGGCTTATTATACCAAGATTCAAGGTTCTTTATAAGCACATACATACATACATATATCACGCCCATTATCCCTTGCGGGGTAGGCAGAGCGCAAACGGCCGCAAAAACGGACATTTACGCCACGTCTGACATACATTTGAGGGTCATTCGGATAACTGTGTCTCGCCATAGTGATAGGTTGTCAGCCCATCGCCTAAAATTTCAATACACACCCTCAAGTCCCTCAGTTGCCTTTAGCTCCCTCAGTCCCTCAGTTTATTAGCACCATTTTTGTTAATCTCTACATAGCAAAGAAAACCTTTCATAGATTCTTTGGAATCTATAATAAACATAGCTCTTTGACAAAGATCTGTTTAAGGCAAATTTTTAAGATCTATCTTCTCGCTCTTAATTAAATCTTTATGGTTTAGAGTCAAGCAAGAAGAATGAAAGCCAGTACATTCATCTACTCAGGAGGCAATGAAGCTAGAAAAAAGGTATGTATAGTTATAATAAGATTATAAACAGAAATACCTTTATTTGTTCAAATGAATAATTATAAGGTTATTTACAGTATAGGAAAATACTAAACTAACTAATACCTACCTATCTATACCTATACAGGGTGTAAGGGATAGCCCTCCGAATACTGATAGGGTGCATTCAGACCATGTAACTAAATAACTTTCGCTAAAAAAGTTTCAGGACACGTCAAAAAAAAATCACCTTTAAATTTTTAAATTTATTCGGCCCGAGCCGGTTTTCTATTAGGACATTACAAAATTGTTATAAAAAAAGAGAAAATTGTGTGATACAAATTTCTATTTTTAACAATGACGGATGATGACGTCAATGAGTGAGAATACAATACAATATTATGATACATTGAATAAAAAAAATCTATTTTGATTTCAATTTGGACTTCCCAACTTCCCATAGTAAATGCACTCGGCTAATCGTAATTTTCGAATATTTCTTGCTGTTTCCTGACATATGTTCCTAGGGAAAAGTTTATCAGTTTCATGGTCTGCACGCACCCTATCAGTATTCCTTGTCCCTTGCACCCCTTTTACCCCGTATAAGGTGTAAAAAAATCAACTGTAAATGTTTTATTTTGACATCAACTTTTTCATATTAAATGTAAAAAACGTTGCAAAAATTAATGTGGTGAACCAGTCCATGAAACTGATCATTTTTCCTTAAAAACATTGAAAATGAAAAAAAAAAATTGAAATTGAAAATGAAAAAAAAAATGTGTTGGCCGACCGGATCAATTTCTTTTTTGTATTGTAACCTATATTCCATGGGTAAAGTTATGCAGTTTCATAGACTGGTTCACGCCTTAAAATATTTGCGGCAATTTTTTCTATAAGGCGGCTCTCCCACTGCACCGCACTCCGTCGCGTAGCGCGGGATCGCAGATTTTAAAGTTGTATGCAAGTACATCAGTACGTATCGAAAAACCGCCGCCTAGTGCAACACACCGACAAAGCGTCAACGCGCAGTGGCGGGATTTGCCGCTCCGCGGTACACGTTGGGGCGCGTTCACAGTGTGTGAGGCGCCTAAATGATTTCAACTCTGTCCTATGACCTAGACTAGAGTCAAGAGCCAACCCATCCTCAATAAAAAAAAACCCCGTTTAGGTGTGATTATAGCTGTACCTACCAGCTCAGGATGATGAATAGTTTTTTTTTTTTTTTTATTATTTATTAACTTGACTTGTATGTATGTATGTTAACAAATCTTGCAAGTTTAATTTGACCCACTTCTCGGTATCCGATTGAGTTGAAATTTTGCATGTGGGTCCAGAACTGATGACAATGCATGTTAATTATAAATATGACCTGATGCTGCTGCCAGGATCGGCTCCGTACGAGAGATCTCCTCAGCGGTTTATAGCTGGGACACAAAATTTTGTATACGTATTTGTTTATGATAGGGAGTTGGTAGGCCGACCATGAATTAGACGCTACATTCAGGGTTGTCTTCGAACTATGGAACTCTTCAATATTCAACTGCTGGGACTTGCAATTTTGTATACGAATTCGTTTATTATAGGCAGTTGGTAGGCCCACCATGAATTAGACGCTACATCCAGGGTTGTCTTCGAACTATGAAACTCCTCAATATTCAACTGCTGGGACTTGCAATTTTGTATACGAATTCGTTTATTATAGGCAGTTGGTAGGCCCACCATGAATTAGACGCTACATCCAGGGTTTTCTTCGAACTATGAAACTCCTCAATATTCAACTGCTGGGACTTGCAATTTTGTATACGAATTCGTTTATTATAGGCAGTTGGTAGACCCACCATGAATTAGACGCTACATCCAGGGTTGTCTTCGAACTATGAAACTCCTCAATATTCAACTGCTGGGACTTCTATAGAATATAAAAGAGATAATTATACTTTATCCTTATGTTAGTTTTCCCCGTGCCTTAAGTTTTTCTATTGAAGGTCTCTCCGTTTTATAGAAAGACTTTCGTATTGATCAATAACTATCGATTGAAACTAAAAAATATAAAATAAAATTATGTAAAAACAACTTTTAAAACAAGCTTTTATTTAAGTGCTCTGAAAAGATGAAAATAAAATTTTGAATGACATTAACCACATTCATTTATGACTTTACAGAAATGAAAATAAAATAAAAGCTTGTCGCGATGCCTAGAAGAAACTACCTAATTACAGTTAGGTGCGTACCTAATTACAAAATTTCAATCACAAATTGAAAGTTTCGCGACAAGCTTTTATTGTATTTTCATTTCTGTAAAGGCATAAATGCATGTGGTTAATGTCATTCAAAATTTTATTTTCATCTTTTTAGAGCACTTATTTAAAAGCTTGTTTTAAAAGTTGTTTTTACATAATTTTATATTTCTTAATATCGCATTTTGTTAGTCTTATGCGAATACCTGTCATTGGTTTATTAGAAACATAAAACTGTGTACACCTAATTTGAAAAAAGTGTTTGTATTCCAAATAAAAATTTATTTAAAAATTTTACTTTTTATTTACTAAACATTTGCGCATACCCAACACGCTCTTGGTCAGTGTTTTATAATGTTTTTGAAGTTTACGTTTTTTTTTATTATTTTGAATTGTACAATTTCAGCGTGAACACAGAAGAATGAATACGATTGGATACTTTCTTGGAGAACAACCGTTTAGGGAGCCTGAAGCACTGGAGCAATTAATGGTATGTACCTACAGTCAAGGGTTACAGTTTGAACTTTCAACAGCTTTTTTTAGGGGCTGGTTTCTGCAATTTTTGCCCCGGTGTTTTGAAATCAACACCTGACTATTTGGTGGGAGCTGGAGCTCACCCGGAGAAGTTAGTGTTTAAATGCAGTCAGCTGATCGTGACTAAGCATGGGAGGTCGATATATTTTGTCGTTCCTTGACATGTGTTCCTTGGGGAAATTGTCAAGTATCACGGTCTGCATGCACCCTATCAGAATTCGGAGGGCTGTCCCTTACACTCTGTATATTTGAAATAAAATCAATTTGTTTATCTTATCAGATTGTCCGTCGCCGACGTGCAATTTCTAAAAATGAAAATAATAATAATATGGAAGCTGAGAAAAAGGTAACCTTTTTAACTTTAACTTTTTTTACCTTTTTAAAAATCTATGATCTTGAACCCCCTGAGTCCCTACGACCTAGGATTAGGATTAATTAAAAAGTAAGTGCCTTTTCAATAATGTCTCACTCCGAGGGTCAGCTGGAAGAAATAAAAATCTACATGGAAATAAGCTGTACCTGTTATGTCACATAGCAATGTGAAAAAGTTATGTTTTGTGTCTTTTTTATAACATTTTTGTGCGCAAAAAACTCTAAATAAATGAATAAAATTAAAAAGAAAATAAATTCAAGGGAAAGATACCCAATTGAATTACATTTCAGCTAATAAATTATATATGTGGTAAAAAGGTATATTATATTAACGCCAATATCCATTCTATAAGTATGCCTTGAAAATAATATGATATATCTTTTATCTAAAAAATGAAATAATCATTTATAAAAATAATAGAGCACTGTATGTGCTTTATAAACCATACTATAACAAGTATATTTTGTATCATTATCCAACATAAAAGCGTAGGATATTTTTGTTTTTCCAGATTTTGAATGTGAAATGTAAACGTAGTATATGTCATGTATTACGCCGTTGTAAAAAAAATCAAAAGCTTAAGATTACAATATTAACAAAATAATAAAATAAAAAATAACAGTATTTTTGACTTTGCATTTTCAGAGGGCAGCAGCCAGCCCATATTTTATGCCTCATAATTTTGGTGATACCAAGGTATGTTGGTTTTAAAATTTTAAATTAATTTCCTAAACCAGAGACACGGGTTCTGAAAATTGCTTTTATCTACACTCGTCTCATAATGTTCGAATTATGAATTCGAAAACAGATGCATAATGGCCTACTTTATGCATTCTGCCTATAAAAACTAGGGTTTACTATAAATTACAGAAGCGTAATGACTTAATGACAAAACTCTTAATACGATAAAGTTGAGAAATGAAACGAAGTTTTTTTTTCCAATACTCAAATCGCTATCTTCCGCCGCACCTGACAGTTGTTGTTGTACGGTAATTTTTCGGATGTTGTTCAGTTGTTTTAATAGGTTTTTGTTCTGTTGTTGTTCAGATGTTGATTAGTTGTGGTTCAGATGTTATTCCGATGTTGTTCAGTTGTTGTACAGATGTTGTTCAGATGTTGTTCAGTTGTTGTACAGATGTTGTTCAGTTGTTGTTTCGATGTTGTTCAGATGTTGTTCAGTTGTTGTTCAGATGTTGTTCAGTTGTTGTTCAGATGTTGTTTAGATGTTGTTCAGTTGTTTAGTTAAGTTATTGTTAAGACTCCACATCTAGTATAGATTTTTAAAAATTCATATCAAGCCATATTACGTTCTCGTATTGAATTTGTCCTTGTATCGGGCCTTGCAATGGCCGGTGCGTACGTTTAGAAAAGTGTTTCTGAGTTTTTTTGGAGAGTGTAGATAAAATAGTGTATGCAACTGCTATAATTAGGCATTAGAATGCTCGTGTCAAACTATTATCACACTCGGCTGCGCCTCGTGTGATAAACAGACACTCGCAGTCTAATGACCCCCATTATACGACAGTTGCATAAACTACTATTAGAATCGTCATAAAGAACTATATTTCTGTATTGTACAGTCACCCTATTGCAGTATACTGCTGGACGAAGGTAAAATCATTTCTTGTTTATTGTACCTACCCCAGTGTGGGTAAGTGCCCAAAAGAGTAAACTATTAGAATTATATGTTAGCACTTCACTTTGACTTTTTGTGATTCTCTATCCCTTTTGTAAAAACCATAGTAACGTCAGACTGAAAGAGATAGAGAATTAAAAAAGTGCCAAGTAAAGGTCTAGCAAGAAAGATCTCAAGCCACAAACTTACCAAAAATGGCGTAAGAAGGTTTGTTAATTCAATAAAATGCAAGTTTTGCCATAAAACTGCAAATTTTAAAGGGTCATTTATTTATTATTACAAACCATACTCATGGAAAAACGAGAGCCAACACTAAAAATGTAAAAAGTAAGCATCCCAAGTTTTTTATTATTTTAAAGAACTACATAGATTAAAGATTTAAATATTTGTATCTTTTCAGATAGTCCGTCGTTCAATTTCTGGAAACAAAGATGAACTATTGAAAAAGGTAACACATTTTGTAATTTTTCTTTTGATATATTCCTACGATTATTACAGCAAGATTATGCTACGATTTGTGTAAAAAAATTACATACCATTCATTTTCAATTATATTAACAAATTGATATACATTATACTTATTTTTTAATCAGCATGCATACTGAGTATCAAACATTCACGTATGCAGTTTCGCATACCAATGACCTTGAATACAAAAAAGCTCTATTTCACGACAAGAGTTGTAAATAATTGCAATTGATTAAGCAAAATAATACAAACTAAAAGTGTCCTTTGATAAAAAGTCGAAAGTCTGTATCTTCATAATATTATATACCTCCTACATAAAATCTAAACCTCTTATTATATATTTATATCATTTTACTTGTTTTAGTAGATATTCCGTTATTATTATACTAATTCTAAAAATGAACTCATGCGAGGACATACGATAAATCGATAGCATACAATAAAACGTTACAGATTTTTATTTGAAACAGATTTTGATTTTAATGTGAAACGTGAAAGTATATTTCATCTATTTCTCCGTTGTGTAAAAAGTCATTATATTTTGGAATATATTTTTACATTATAGATTAAAATACAAAAAATGTACTTAAGTAAAAACACTGTATCTTTGACCTTGCTATTTCAGAGAGCAGCAGCCAGCCCATATTTTATGCCCCACAATTTTGGTGATACCAAGGTATGTTAGTTTTAAATTAATTTCCAAAACCCGAGCAACGGGTTCTGAAACTTGCTTTCAGAATCTTTATAAAGAACTATATTTCTGTATTGTAAAGTCACGAGATTCAGATTCAGATTCAGATTCTTTATTCAGCTTAAACAACATCGTCAACAGAGTATAAATTAAATTATTCAAAACATTCACAATAATTTGATAAATAGTAATACATGTCAAATGTACTTAAAATTAAGTTCTTTACAATTTCTTATTGTAGATCACGTTCAATAAATTTAATTAATCATTACTGAAAGTATCTTTAAGGTGTCCCTTTATTCATAAATTCACCCTATTGCAGTATACTGCTGGACGTAGGTTTAATAATTTTTTGTTTATTGTACCTCAGTGTTAGGAAGTGCCCAAAAGAGTAAACTATTAGAATTATATGCGAGCACTTCACTTTGCCTATTCGTGATTCTCTATCCCTTTTTTTAAACCATGGTAACGTCAGACTGAAAGAGATAGAGAATCAAAAAGGGCCAAGTGAAGTACTAGCAAGAAAAAGCACAATCCACAAACTTACCACAAATGGCGTAAGAAGGTTTGTTCATTCAAAAGAATGTTAGTTATGCCTTGTAACTGCAAACTTTAAAGGGTCATTTATTTATTATTACAAACCATACTCATAGAAAAACGCGAGCCAGCACTAAAAGTGTTAAAAGTAAGCATCCCAAGTTTTTCGTTATTTTGAAGAACTACATAGATTAAAGTTTTTATATTTTTATATTTTCAGATAGTCCGTCGTTCAATTTCTGGAAACAAAGATGAACTATTAAAAAAGGTTACACATACTGTAATTTTTCTACTGATATATTTCTATGATTATTACAGCAAGATTATGTTACGATTTGTGTAAAAAAAAATACATATTCATTTCAAATCATATTATCAATTGATAAACATTATACTTATTTTTTAATCAGCACACAAACTGAGAATCAAACATTTACGTATGCAGACTGGCATACCAATGACATTGAATATAAAAAAGTTCTATTTCACGACAAGAGATGTAAATAATTGCAATTGATTAAGCAAAAAAATACAAACTAAAAGTCTCCTTTGATAAAAAGTCGAATTTCTGTGTCTTCATAATATTATACCTCCTACATAAAATCTTAAGTATTTTTTATGTAATTAAAAATTATTTATAAGAATATTTATATAATTTTTCTTTTTTTAGTAGATATTCCTTTATTACAATACTAATTCTAAAAAATTTACTCATGCGAGGACATGCGATAAAACGATAGCATACAATAAAACATTACAGATATTAATTTGAAACAGATTTAGATTTTAATGTGAAAGTATAAGTATTTCATGTATTTCTACATACATACACATATCACGCCTATTATCCCATGCGGGGTAGGCAGAGCGTAAACGGCCGAAAAAAACGGACATTTACGCCACGTCTGACATAAATTTTAGGGACTTTCGGAAAATTGTGTATCGCCATAGTGACAGGTTGTCAGCCCATCGCCTACAATTGCAATACACACCCTCAAGTCCCTTAGTCGCCTCTTACGACTCCCACGGGAAAGAAATGGAGTGATGCTATTCTAAGCCGGCATTACACGGCACATTCATTTTCGTTTTTCATGTATTTCTCCGTTATGTAAAAAGTCATTATGTTTAAAATTTTTTTTTTTTTTTTTCTCTGTTGAAGGTGTATTTATTTAGTATTTCAACAACAAATTAATTACAATAATAAAAATAAAATAAAACTTATTTAAAAATACCTCCCCAGGACGCCCCCGGGCCAAAGGTGCCCATTACGCTACAAGCATTACCACGCTGTATTGCAATGGACAACCTTTGAACCAGGAACGAGCCAGAGCGAGGGTCCATGCCTTTTTCCCTCATCCGCCGTCCTATCTGTCTCACAAAGACTTTGGCCTCGGAGCACCAGCTCCCAGCCGTTTCCACCGCCAATGGGACAAATTCGTACCCCTGGGCGAGGTCCGCATACTTAGCCTTCTTCTTTGTGGCTGCGGATTCGGCAGCCGCCCCAGCTGCCTGGGTTGTCTGGCCTAGATGACAAGCAGCAAAAGTGCTGACACAAGTCGCATCCCATAACAGGCATCTGCCCTTATGCCATGGGACGAGTGTCAGACCATCCGGTCTTTTACCATCAGTACGGCTCAACCCAGGAGGTTCTAGTACGCATGGGACGTTGGCCGAAATAAGGGCCCTTCGAACGATATCGTTGAGAGCGTGGTGCCGCGGAAACCTGCCTGCGCAACGACAACAACTCAAGCCATGATGGCCATTGGCCTCCACCATGGATCCACAAATGCAGCGATGGGGTTCGCATACATTGCAGCCAAGGCGAAGGGCCACCGCCACACGCAGTGAATCGTTGTCTAAATGCGTTCCCAGGTTAGGTGAAGGAAGCGCATGCAACCACGCCCCGGATTCTGACCGCGATACCGCCCGTAGTCTAGCCAAATCCGAACCCGCTGCCCCAGAAACTAGCTGAGAAGATGTGGCCTTGCAACCAACCTCATCCCACGCACGCTGACAGTGGGGATCTGAGGGCAAAGACTCACCCTGATAGCGAGACGTCCATGCTCTGATAGCGTCGGATCCATGCGGAATGCTCACCCTGTCACCGTTGGGGAGAATAGTAGTGACAAGGCTCGACACCGCATGAACCGACGCTAAGAAAGCCGGGAGACTCACCTCCTAATGTTTAAAATATATTTTTACATTATGGATTAAAATAAGAAAAATGTGCTTAAGTAAAAACTGAATCTTTGACCTTGCTATTTCAGAGAGCAGCAGCCAGCCCATATTTTATGCCTCATAATTTTGGTGATACCAAGGTATGTTGGTTTTAAATTAATTTCCAAAGCCAGAGCAACGGGTTCTAAAACTTGCTCTTACAATCGTCATAAAGAACTATATTTCTGTTTTGTACAGTGAACCTATTGCAGTATACTGCTGGACGTAGGATAAAAAAAAAATGTTTATTGTACCCCAGTGTGTGGGGAAGTGCCCAAAAGAGTTAGCTATTAGAATTATATGCTAGCACTTTACTTTACCTATTTGTGATTCTCTATCCCTTTTTTTGAAACGATAATAACGTCAGACTAAAAGAGATAGAGAATCAAAAAAAGGCCAAATAAAGTACTAGCAAGAAAGAGCTCAATCCACAAACTTACCAAAAATGACGTAATAAGGTTTGTTCATTCAAAAGAATGTTACTTTAACTTTAACTGCAAACTTTAAAGGGTCATTTATTTATTACAAACCATACTCATGGAATAACGAGAGCCAACACTAAAAAAGTTAAAAGTAAGCATCCCAAGTTTTTCGTTATTTTAAAGAACTACATAGATTAACATTTTTATATTTTTATCTTTTCAGATAGTCCGTCGTTCAATTTCTAAGAACAAAGATGAACTATTGAAAAAGGTAATACATTTTGTAATTTTGCTTCTGATATATTGCTATCGAAAACTGTATCTTTGACCTTGCTTTGTATTTATATATGTATGATTATAGGTGTACTTACTACATCAGTGTTTTTTTTATTATTATTTAATAATTTTACTGATAGTTTGCTCATGCAACTACTAGCAAATCTTTTCTTTTTTGTCTCTATTTCAATGTAAAGGTTGCCTGTTAGAGATCGTTGCAAGCGATAAGCCTGCCTTTGCTTACTTTTAGTCTTACGATTTCTGTATTGTTTTTTTTTTCTGTTGTGTATGTTGTAAGCAATAAAGAGTTCATCTATCGATCATCTATCTTGCTATTTCAGAGAGCAGCAGCCAGCCCATATTTTATGCCTCACAATTTTGGTGATACCAAGGTATGTTGGATTTAAATTAATTTCCAAAACCAGAACAACGGGTTGTAAAACTTACTCTTAGAATCGTCATAAAGAACTATATTTCTGTATTGTACAGTCACTCTATTGCAGTATACTGCTGGACGTAGGTGAAATCATTTTTGTTTACTGTACCCCAGTGTTGGGAAGTGCCCAAAAGAGTAAACTATTTGAATTATATGCTAGCGCTTCACTTTGCCTATGTATGATTCTCTATCCCCTTTTTTGATACCATGGTAACGTCAGACTGAAAGAGATAGAGAATCAAAAAAAGGCCAAGTAAAGTACTGGCAAGAAAGAGCTCCAGCCGCAAACTAACCAAAAACGGCGTAAAAAGGTTTGTTACTTCAAAAGAATGTTAGTTATGCCTTGTAACTGCAAACTTTAAAAGGTCATTTATTTATTATTACAAACCATACTCATGGAATAACGAGAGCCAACACTAAAAAAGTTAAAAGTAAGCATCCCAAGTTTTTCGTTATTTTAAAGAACTACATAGATTAAAGTTTTTATATTTTTTTATCTTTTCAGATAGTCCGTCGTTCAATTTCTAAGAACAAAGATGAACTATTGAAAAAGGTAATTTTATAATTTTGCCTCTGATAGATTAGATTAGATTAGATTTATTTATTTCACATTATCAAATTCATAATTACAGCACTAAAACTAAATAAAAATGTCAGAGGATAATGTGATACATTGCTATCAAAAACTGTATCCTTGCTATTTCAGAGAGCAGCAGCCAGCCCATATTTTATGCCTCACAATTTTGGTGATACCAAGGTATGTTGGTTTTAAATTAATTTCCAAAACCAGAGCAACGGGTTCTAAAACTTATTCTTTAAATCATTTTAAAGAACTATATTCCTTGATTGTACAGTCATAAACACATAATTGCCTGCATTATACCCTACTGCAGTAATACTGCTGGACGTAGGTACAGTCCTTTTACTTGCTTATTGTACTCCAATGTGGGAAAGTGCGCAATAGACTAAACTATTACAATTATATGACGGCACTCTTCTTTTCCTTTTTGTAATATTCTATCCCTTTTCTTTTATTGTAATAGTGGTAACGTTAGACTGAAAGAGATAGAGAATCAAAAAAGGCCAAGTGAAGTGCTAGCATAAAAGAGCTCAAGCCCCAAACTTACCAAAAACAACGTAAGAAGGTTTTTGTTAATTCAATCGAATGTTAGTTTTGCCATTAAACTGCAAATTTTAAAGGGTAATTTATTAAATATTATAATAATGAAAAAACGAGAGCTAACACTAAAAGTGTTAAAAGTAAGCATTAAAATCTTCACGTTTTTCTGCTGAACTATATAGATTAAAGATTATATATTTTTATCTTTTCAGATAGCCCGTCGTTCAATTTCTGAAAACAAAGATGAACAAATGAAAAAGGTATATTATTTTGTGTATCATATTTTATCTCTATGATTATTACAGGAAGATTATGTTATAATTTGTGTAAAAATTTGTCATATGATTATAAATTATACTTAAGTTTTTAATCAGCTCGCAAACTGAGTCTCCGACTCTTTAGTATGGAGCCTAGCCTTGAAAAACATGTTTTTGTTTTTTCAAGATTACTTGCTGTGTCAACTATGTCGGTTACTCTTTACAGGGTGATTTTACTTATGATACTTTACAACGACATCTTGAAAAATAAATCTTGCTGTACATACAAAAATGAAGATTTCACAAGTTTATAAAAAGTTGTCCAAAGTCATAACTATAATTAGCCTGCAAAGTTTGCGTACTGATTAAAAATTACCTTGTATTTTCGATCATCCATCACATATTACTAAAAACTTATTATCTTTGAAATTTACGTTTTGTAAGTTACATGTTTGCTTGAACAGTCCAATTTTTAATTTATTTACAGCGTATTGCTCGAGCTTCTCAATGCCCCTCATGTGGCAAAAAGAAGGTCAGTAAAAATATATATAATCATATAAACTTTTCGATCAACGCGTCTTCAGTCTCGTAAGGCCGCATTGATAGAAGTATGAACTGGGTAAATACGGGAATTTTCTATCTGACAGTTACGCGACCTTATTTTATAATTCCATACCGTGTTCCATACCATATGGCGTAGTGATAAGTAGAAATTTTGACATTTGGGTAACAATGAAAATTAACTTTTTCCGTTTAAAAGTTATTATGTATTAATAAATATCCTTAAGAGTGTTTGTTTTAATATTTCACCATATATAATTTAAACAATACTATCCATACAAAATGTATAATCAAATCAGAAGTTGATTTGTATGGGAGGTCCAGAATGTTTCGTTTCAGGTCATATTTCTTATCACCATCCTGTCTTGATATTTCGCTATTGATCCGACCAAAAACTCAGAACGGGCTGGTGATAAGGAAAAACGGGAACAACTTTCCCCGAGCAACATAGGTCAAAATATTAAATAGGTAACCTGTTGACAGCTGAAGGCAAACGATTGCAGCGCACGATGTGGCAGAAATGTGCATTAACTCTGTGTGATCATGTTTCGACATCTAGTAAATGGACTTGCCGTGTTGGCACAAAAGCTTACTTTTAATTTTAATTTATGCATTAAGTAAGATTCGCGATATGGGTGATATAATTAGTGGATAAGCAAACTAATATCATAGTTATAATTTTATAGTCCTATTATCTTGGTTAGTACCGAAGTACTAAAGTTGAAAGGATTTTTCATGAAACCCATTTTTTTTTTCTAAAGGAATAATTTAATTAAAAAAACTGAATATTTTTTTGTTTATTTGATCATCCAAGAGTTCATAATTAATTTTTAAAATATTGCCTAATGACGCAATTTGGAAACGATCACTGTAACAAATAACTCCATTCGTAATGCATTCGTACAAATTCCATCAAATTAGATTTTGTTTACATAAATTTGACACTAAACGATGACTGACGTACTAGGAATTATAGTTTCAATTGTCAATTCAATTTTCAATTGTTTCAATTGTTGAAAGAGATCACGATAAAGATTCGTTTGATTCTTGGTCAGTATGACGTCACACAGGTCAAATGAAGGTTATTTAGTTTTTTTCACAAATAAGAGTAATCTTCAACTTCTTCTTACTTAACATTTGTATGTTTTAAATTTGACTTAAATATCTCCAAATTGTTTCCTTATTTTATGTCTTTCAGCTAAACTTTACATTCCGAATTGAGGAGTTAATAATAAAAAATATATAAATTATTTAGGGCAGCTTAAATCCCGATCTTCATTAATTATAACAGCCCAAGTAGATGTTGACATTCATAAAAATGTAATGCCATGCAATAGTTTTTTTATATTTTTTTTATTATAGGATATTTTTTATATCCCATGTCATTTAAGTAACCAGCGTCAACACTTACAGTAAATACCCCATATTTTTGTTCTGACGTCTTAACAGTAGCAAAAAAAAAGGATTCTTTATTTTTGTTAAAAAAAATCATCAATTTAAATTACAAATGGGAGTCCAAATATTAAAAATATTACTTTTTATTTCAGATTAAACGTCGTGCTAATAACAACAATAACGTGGAAACTGTGAAAAAGGTACATATATATATTTATTTCATACTACTAAGGCTTTATTTATCAAAGAAATATACTTTATTGCTTTTAAGAAATTTGCCATTCCATACCAACACAAACTCTTCACATGGCCTCAAACGTAGCTATAAATCACGAAGTGTTGTGATAGTTTTACTTCTCGATAGTCGCAAACCTCTTCTTGAACAATGATTTTAAATTATCGAATGGTTTACAAAAAATAAAACATAGAACTCTTTGGAAGTACCATAGGCTCGCTGGTATAGTCCGAAACGGCTGGCATTTTTTAAGGGCATTACATAATACAATTCTAAAGTCGCTTTCTTTTTGTACGATTGCGTAATGCGTGTCTGTAAAGCACATAACTATTATATATGTACTTTATGACGCTTACTTAAATTTTCAATTGAATGTATGGCAGCTCGTTTATTAAATTAAATTCTAAGTGTCTTTAAAAAAATTAACATTATAAAAATGTATGTTAGCATTTTCGTTAAATAATACAAAATAATTAATTGGGTTCGGCCAATGGTCTAAAAACTATAAGCCAAAATTAAACGATTTTATATTTTCAAAACTTAAGAGCTATCCATACTGGGCTAGTAGTAAGCGTTTCAAAATCAAGAAATAATGTATGTGGCTCATAACATGGTGACGTGGTTATCCCGATTTGTCTTCTTATGACCATAGAATTCTAAACCGATCCTAAAGTTTAGGTAGGAAAGGCTAAGTATACGACAAAATTTCTTACAAAAGACCGTAGGCGTGAGGAGGCTACAATAAGCTACTTGTACTATTCGTGATGTAGGAAATACTGCATAAATTATAAAAATTCTATTACAAAAGAAAAAAGACCTAGTTTAAACTTTTTGAGAGCTTCAAATCTAATAGAAAAATATTTGAAACACTGCCTTAAAGCGTAACAGTACGGCTTATATTTTAATATCCTGAATAAGATCTAACTAATTTATGTACTAAAATATTGTAAAATAAAATCGTGTACTTATTTCATACCTCGCAATTCAGCATCGACCCCGTCAACAATGTGTCCACAATGTCTACAAGGTATGTAGACATTTATGTAAATACGTCGCCATATTTTATTTGTACTTACTTTATCTATTATAAGCAAAACAATGCAGGTGTCTTATCATCCAAGTTTCTACGTACTACAGAGTTTTATATATTTTCAATAAAATGGACTAATTAATCTTCAACAAAACATGCAAAACTAGAATTAGTTGTTATTTAACGCCGTTCAATACGATTAAACGGAAATTAAAAAACTACTTTTATTGAGCAAATATTTTTTGCACTTTAAACGTTACCGGTGAACTGTAAAACACCTGCTCGAGCCAATATTACGCTGCTAAAGTAGAAAGGTTCTGTATGTTTATATACATTAATATTTATTTGTGGTCGTATAACTGATATGGGAAATTTTCTAGATAATCTTTAGGTTAGGTTAATCTTTAGGAAAGAAACTTTTTCAGTTTAGCTCAGCGCCATCTAAGTAGGTATACATAAAGATTATCTAGAAAATTTCCCATTAGGTACTTACACCATGCAATATTATACATCATCGTGTATAATATTGTTTAAATGGTGATAAGTGCGTTTCATCTGATCATGATGCTATATTGTCTTACACTGGTCGAAATGAAGTAGTTTTTGATACACAATATTTTAAAATTATAAGCTTAATATATTTAAGAAAACACGTTTTACACTAGTTCCACTATTATTTTAATTAAAATGCTCTTAATCCGACCGGTTTCGTAACTTCATCGTTAGGCATTGCCTGAATACCATGGAGTTCTATCAAGAAATCACAACACAATGTGTGAATCATTATATGCTTATTGTTCTAAAATAAAAAAAATCTACTTCCTTATAAATTGTTTCTAAACATACATTACATTCTGAACTCACAAGTAGGTATATTATTATATACTTTGAAACAACAAGTATCTCATCTGAAGGACAATTCCCCTAAAAATCTATTGCGGTAATAAAGGTTTCAAATAGGAATCCAAAACAGAACATGAAATTTCCGTCTGTAAAAAATATTAGTTCAATCTGTTCATGGATAGTTGTTTGGAAGATTTGAAAGAGAGTGAATGTGGTCTGAGAATGAATGGTTTACTCGTCAAATGTCTTCTCTATGCTGACGACCAAGTTATCCTTGCGTCGTCGGCTGAAGGGTTGCAGGAGATGGTAAATATTATGAATGAGGCTTTGAAAAAGAAAGGAATGAAAGTGAATGTAAGTAAGACGAAAGTAATGGTTGTAGCATTCTGCTACAATTACTACCATTTTTTCTAAATATTTCCTGAAATCCATTTTACTTTATCAATTTGTTTGTTTACTTTCTTGATGTTATGTCAACCTCTCAAAGTTGACGGCTATCTATACATCATAGAGCCGCGTAGCTTTCTACTAAAAAGTTATTATACATTGATCTACCTCTTCGTATTTTCTGACCTCCTGGTACTTGTATCTAAATTTACTACGCCTGGCACTCTCCCTCTCCCTCTCCCTCCGGAGGAACTGAGGTCCCGAGCCCTCCAGCGTGCCTCGGAGCCATCCTCACCTCATCATCAAGCTAACATGAGATGCCAACAGATCTCCCTGGACAGCGACGACTGGCCACTGACAAGTTCCATGATCTCAAAATGACGGCTGACGAGGTTGACGATCGTCGAAGATTCTAGAACCGAAGAGGATGACGATCGAAATGAAGAGCGCGATCGTCATCGAAGCTTCTGGAAATGAACATGACTATCGAAATGAAGACTGTGACAGTCAGCGTCAGACGAGGGTATAAAAGCCACGTCAAGCAGCTAGGGGATCAGTTTGGGCTGGACTCTAAGTTGTGATCTCGAAGACTCCCAGTATAGTCTCTCACTGAGTAACCACTGTAACAGTCTATTTTAGTCCTAAAAGTCTCCCCTCAAGTGACGGAAGCTTAAAAGTCTCCCCTCAAGCGCTTACGCCTCGTCGGATTGAAGATACAGCTGCTGCGAAGACGCTCCTCGCGCTGGACGCGCCGCCGTTACCTTCTGTGTGAGTGGCCAGGTTATAATTTTGGTTTTCGTATCAGGAGGTGGTTATCTGTTAATTCTTTAATAAAGCCTTATCGTTTACGTTCCCTCTTTTACTCCCTCGGCCCCTCACTTAGCGTGCGGGCGCGAGGCTTGCTAGGGTGCCTACACACAGGACACTCTACCCACACTTACTCACTCACGCCCTCCGGGGTCACAGGCACTCGTGTTCGCGAGACCACTCTACAAATACTTAGCTATAAGTATTCACCTGCGGTTACCTTGGCTCCCTGAGCGCCGGTGCCTCTCGGAGCCTAGATAATACGACATGGTTTTTGAGAAAGAGGTAAATATGACAGAGTGTAAAATTATGATAGAAGAAGAGAGGGTGGAACAAGTGAAAGAGTTTGTGTATTTGGGCTCCATGTTCACATCAGATGGAAAGTGTGAAAGTGACATCGAAAGAAGGGTGAATGCCGGCAACATGGTGAATGGAGCGTTGCACACTTTTATGAACAGCCAGAAAGTTTCTGATAAGGCCCGTCTGGCTGTGCATAGAGGGGTGTTAGTTCCGACACTTATGTATGGGAGTGAAAGTTGGGTGTGGCAGAAAAAGCATGAAAGTAGAATAAATGCAGTACAAATGAGAGCGTTAAGAAGTATGATTGACGTAAAATTGAGTGACAGGATAAGGAATAGCGTGATAAGGGAACGTTGTGGTATAAAAGAAGACGTAGTGACTGGTGTAGAAAAGGGTATGCTTAGGTGGTTTGGTCATGTAGAGAGGATGAATGAAAGAAGATTAACAAAACAGGTGTATTTGGCAAGTGTGGATGGGAACGTTGGAAGGGGAAGACCTCGACGAACGTACCTCGATCAAATCGGGGACGTGCTAAAGAAAGGTCAGGTCAAGAGTACCCTAAACCGACGAGCATGCATGAAGAGATTGATGAATGTAGAGGAGGCGAAAGAAATATGCCAGGATCGTAGTAAGTGGAAGGAAGTAGTCTCTGCCTACCCCTCCGGGAAAGAGGCGTGATTTATGTATGTATGTATGTATGTAAAAAATATTAATATTAAAATATTTCAGATTGCACGTCGTTCTATTTCTGAAAATGAAAACAATATGGAAGCCGTGAAAAAGGTACTCTTTGTAACTTAAGATAAAAGACATGACAATTGGCAAGTTGTCAGTCAATTCTTTATTATTGTTTTTTTTTTAATTGCAGCATCAATTCCCAGAAAACGTGGCCAAAAACAGCGTAAGTTGATAATTTAATTCAGTTGAATTTTTATTTTTTTTATTCAATTACAAGATAATATTATGTTAATTCCTAAATAATGTTGTTATTTTAATGTACTTATTTACTTACGGGGTGTAAGGAACCACCCTCCGAGTGCACCATAACTCACCCTGAGATTAGACTTACGTTACATGCTGTGTGAATTAACCTGGCAAGCCCCGAGGCAGTGCCTTTATTTTTATTTTTTTATCCCGCTCGAGCCGGTTTTTTGTAAGGACAATACAAAATTGTTATAAAAAAAAGAAAATTGTGTTACATAAACAAATTTCTTTTTTTTTACAATGATGGTATAATATTGTTTAAATGGTGATAAGTGCGTGTCATCTGATCATGATGCTATATTGTCTTACACTTGTCGGAATGATGTAGTTTCTGGGACACATTTTTTTTAAGCTTAATATATTTGAGAAAACACTTTTTACACTAGTTCCACTATTATTTTAATTAAAATGCTCTTATTACCTGAATACCATGGAGTTCCATCAAGAAATCACAACACAAAGTGTGAATCATTATAAGATTATTGTTCTAAAACTCAAACAATCTATTTCCTTATAAATTGTTTCTATACATACATTACATTCTGAACTCACAAGTAGGTATATTATTATATACTTTAAAACAACAAGTATCCCATCTTAAGGACAATCTTCCCCTAAAAAATCTATTGCGGTAATAAAGGTTTCAAATAGGAATCCAAAACAGAACATAAAATTTCCGTCTGTAAAAAATATTAATATTAAAATATTTCAGATTGCACGTCGTTCTATTTCTGAAAATGAAAACAATATGGAAGCCGTGAAAAAGGTACTCTTTGTAACTTAAGATAAAAGACATGACAATTGGCAAGTTTTCAGTCAATTCTTTATTATTGTTTTTTTTTTATTTTTTATTGCAGCATCAATTCCCAGAAAACGTGGCTAAAAACAGCGTTAGTTGATAATTTTATTTAATTTAATTATTAATTTATTTATTTAATTACAAGATAATATGTAAATGGGTGTAAGGGACCACCCTCCGAGTGCACCGTAGCTCACCCTGAGTGTAGACTATGAAACTGAACAACTTTTCTCTTGGAATATATATTAGGAACCGACAAAAAATGGCTTCCTTTCCCATTTTATAAGCAAGGCTGATCATGATTTTGAATAGAGGGGCAGGTATAATTTTTGTCATTTCCTTTCATATGTACGGGATTTTTTTTGGTATCATAGTTTTCTCTTAATGCACCCTATCAATATTTGGAGGGATGTCCCTTACTATTTTGGCGTGTTAACAGAAGTAATGCCGCAGCGTATGCACTTGAATTATATTTTTGAGTTTCAACGAACTCCTACGTAATATTGCCAAAAATAGCTTAAGTAGATAATGAATGCCGTGTGATGCCAGCTTAGAATATGCCGTGTGATGCCGGCTTAGAATAGCATCACCCCATTTCTTTCCCGTGGGAGTCGTAAGAGGCGACTGAGGGACTCGAGGGTGTGTATTGCAATTCTAGAGGATGGGCTGACAACCTGTCACTATGGCGATACACAATTTTCCGAATAACCCTCAATTATTTGTCAGACGTGGCATAAATGTCCGTTTCTTGCGGCCGTTTGCGCTCTGCCTACCCCGCAAGGGATTATGGGCGTGATATGTGTATGTATGTATGTATGTAGATAATAAATATATCAATTCATAATATATTATTACTCGTCTTCATCAAATCTATAGGGATTATATTATCTTAGTGCAGTGTTGCCCGGAGTCTATCAATATTTCCTTCTACAGAAAGAACATTGTTTTGTTTCTATTTCAGATTGCACGTCGTTCTATTTCTGAAAATGAAAACAATATGGAAGCCGTGAAAAAGGTATTCTTTGTAACTTAAGATAAAAGACTTTTACATGTCAATTGGCAAGTTTTCAGTCAATTCTTTATTATTGTTTTTTTTTTTTTAGTTGCAGCATCAATTCCTAGAAAACGTGGCCAAAAACAGCGTAAGTTGATAATTTTATTTTTTATTTATTTATTTAATTACAAGATAATATGTTTATTCCTAAATAATGTTGTTATTTTAATGTACTAATTTACTAAATGGGTGTAAGAGACCACCCTCCGAGTGCACCATAACTCACCCTGAGTGTAGAGTATGAAACTGAACAACTTTTCCCTTGGAATATATTTTAGGAACCGACAAAAAATGGCTTCCTTTCCCATTGTATAAGCAAGGCTGATCGTGATTTTGAATAGAGGGGCAGGTATAATTTTTGTCATTTCCTTTCATACTATGTACGGGAAATTTTTTGGTATCATAGTTTTCTCTTCATGCCCCCTATCAATATTCGGAGGGATGTCCCTTACTATTTTGGCGTGTTAACAGAAGTAATGCCGCAGCGTATGCTCTTGAATTTTTTATATTTTTGAGTTTCAACGAACTCCTACGTAATATTGCCAAAAATAGCTTAAGTAGATAATAAATGCCGTGTGATGCCGACTTAGAATATGCCGTGTGATGCCGGCTTAGAATAGCATCACCCAATTTCTTTCCCGTGGGAGTCGTAAGAGGCAACTGAGGGACTCGAGGGTGTGTATTGAAATTTTAGGCGATGGGCTGACAACCTGTCACTATGGCGATACACAATTTTCCGAATAACCGTCAATTATTTGTCAGACGTGGCATAAATGTCCGTTTCTTGCGCCCGTTTGCGCTCTGCCTACCCCGCAAGGGATTATGGGCGTGATATGTGTATGTATGTATGTATGTAGATAATAAATATATCAATTCATAATATATTATAACTCTTCTTCATCAAATCTATAGGGATTCTATTATCTTAGTGCAGTGTTGCCCGGAGTCTATGAATATTTCCTTCTACAGAAAGAACATTGTTTGGTTTCTATTTCAGATTGCACGTCGTTCTATTTCTGAAAATGAAAACAATATGGAAGCCGTGAAAAAGGTAGCCTTTGTAACTATTTATGAATTACTTAGTAGTTACTACCGTAACACAAAAATATGAAAGGTATAGGTTTTTTTTCATCCTTTTGGCTCATCAGGCATATAAAACCCCGTATTTTTTCATCTTATGTGTGGTCAACTAAACTAGGTATAAAACTTTCGGATAAAACTTGTGTTGACAAACAGGAGTATTATTTAAATAAAAAAAGTTTTGTATGCCAACAACTCTGTAGATGGCGTTGAACTGATTACGTTACTAGATTCTAAAGCCAAAACGCATGAAAAATTGATTGTTCTTTCCAACGGACGAGGAAAGATGATCCTCGTTTTTAACGCTTTGTTATTAATTAATATAATGTTTTATTAGTACGTTGATTTAATTGTGCTTTTTGTTGAATTGCAGGGAAACCCTTGAAATTAAATGTTTTTGTGACGCAAGTGATGTATTAATGATTTGTTACGTTTCGTTTTACGATCTCATACATCCAACTGAAAAAAATATGAGACGTTCCGATCCCTACGTAACGTACCAAGTACAGAGCCATCTATCCAACGACTAGGGTAGAATTCAAATAAAAATAAATCTCCCTTTTTCCTTTAAAATACTGTAAGTTTAAATGGCCAAAAACACATTGAATTGAACGATTCTAACCATGTTAGGAACACAATTTTAGAAAAATTGCGAAGTTTTCTACCGCCGGCAGGATTACTTTCGCTACAACTAGTAGCTATACCACTTTTATCTGGGCTTCCGCGGCTGATCCATTGCCCGCGAAAATATGCGAGTGTATCTTGATGGCAATAACCTAAACTATAAAACTAAAATTTGATTATTTTATTATTTATTTCTGAAATTGCAGCATCAACCTCCAGGAGGTGGCGTTGCCAAAAAAAGCGTAAGTAAATAATATTCCTAAATAATGTTGTAAATTTAATGCTTTTATTTGTTCACGGGATGTAAGGGGAAACCGTCCGAATGCACTATTAACTCACCCAGAGCTCCGACCATAAAACTGAACAACTTTCCACTTGGGATATACTTTATAAAACTTCAAATATATCTTGCGATATATAGTAAAAGCAGAGCTGATCTTGATTTTGTATGGAAAAGAAGGACATTTCTTTTCATACAATTAGTCCGATACGGCTGGCATCTTTTGAGGACATAACTTTAAAAAATCTAAAGTCGCTTATTGTTTGTACAATTGCGTTAAGTGTGTCTGTAAAGCACATATTATGACATTTTGTGCCATTTTTGACACCTGCGTAAATTTTTGATTCGTTGTATTGTAGCAGGTTTGTTTTATTAAAGTCACAATATAAAAAGTACCAGTATTGTCAATGTGACTGTCAATACAGTGTACAAACCCAGTTTGAGTCTTTTTTATCTACTGCAAATGAAAGTATGTTAGCTATAAAGACACTAAATAATACATTGGGTTTGGCCAATGATTTAGAAACTGAAAGCCTAAAATAAACGACTTTAATATTTTTGAAACATGCAAGCTAGCCATACTGAACCAAATCCCCACTTTACTCTGTTTGCGTGGGACCTTCCAACACTCGCCCAGAGTCGGTTGAGTGACTTTCGCACTTCCCAGTGAAAGTAAAAAAGGCAAAATAATATTTCCTTCTACAGAAACAATATTAAATTATTTCCTTCTACAAAAACAAATTTTGTTTTTGTTTCTATTTCAGGTAGTACGTCGTTCTGTTTTTGAAAAAGAAAACAATATGGAAGCCGTGAAAAAGGTAGTGTTTGTAACTGTTTATGAATTACTTAGTAGTTACTACCGTAACACAAATCTATGACAGGTGTAGACTAATTTCCGTCTTTTCGGCTCATTAAAATATAAAACATCGTATTTTTTCATCTAATTTTTGGCCAACGAAACTGAGTCAAAACAAAGTGTTTTCGGAGCTTTATAAAACTTGTGCTGACAATTGATTTTAAAATTCACGTGAGGTAAAATTACCAAAAACACATTAATGGTTACTAACGGAGGAAAACAATTTAAGAAAATTTGTAAAACAACTCTTCTATCTAGGCTACTGCGGCTCATCCATTGCCCGCGAAATTATGCAAGTGTATCTTGATGCAAATAACCTTAAAAAATAAAACCTTATAATACTAGTAACCTACTAATATAAATGTATTATCAAACTTTTTTAATTTGGTATTTAATTTCTAAACAATTGATTTCTGAAATTGCAGCAACCTCCTCCTCCAGGTGGTGGCGTTGCCAAAAAACGCGTAAGTAAATAATATGTTAATTCCTAAATAACGTTGTTATTTCAATGTTCTTATTTATTCACGGGATGTAAGGGAACACAGTCCGAATGCACTATAACTCACCCAGAGCTCCGACATAAAACTGAACAACTTTCCACTTTGCACATTTTTTATAAAACGTCAAATATGGTATCCTTATATAGTAAAGGCAAAGCTGATCGTGACTTTGTATGGAAAGAAGGTCTATTTTTGACATTTATTTTCTTAATAATAAGTCCAATACGGCTGGCCTTATTTGAGGGCATAAGTTAAAAAAATCTAAAATCACTTATTTTTTGTACAATTGCGTTGTGTGTCAGTAAAGCACATATGACATATTTTGTCATTTTTGACGCTTGCGTAAATTTTTGATTCAATGTATAGTAGCTCGTTTATTAACAAAAAAAATATAGTGTTTATAATTAAATATACATTTGGCATGGCAGAGGCCGTGTGGTGCCGGCAGAGTAGAATAGCACCACCCCATCTCTTCCCGTGGGGGTCGTAGGAAGCGACCGAGGGTAAATCCGGCCCAAGCACAACGGTAATGGAGAGGCCAACTCCACAATTAAACCCGGAACGGGGTCTCCTGAGGGCGCGTGTGACAGAGATCTACCGCGCGGCAGACTCCTGCAGCCGACCTGGCTCCGCACGTATCGACTAGTCGTTCCTGCGGATCCAGCTAGGAAGGCCGAGAGGGTGGCGCAGGTCCTGGGCAGCCCTGCGTTTTCCATAATTGCGTCCCAGGCAACGCAGTGTCTTTGCCTCAGACACTGATTAAATCGTCTGTCACAGACGTGTGAGGCCAATGATGATGATGATACATTTAAAAAAGTACCAGTATTGTCAATGTTACAGTTAATACAGTGTACTAACCCAGTTTGAGTCGTTTTCGTGAGTCGTGAGTTAAAATTACCGAAAACACATTCATGGTTACTAACAGAGCAAGACAGTTTAAGAATATCAAATAAAATAAAAATAAAATTTTCTGCCGCAGGCAGGATAACTTTTACTATCACCTCTTTTATCTCTATCTGGGCAACTGCGGCTCATCCATTGCCCGCGAATCTTGATGGCAATAACCTTAAAAAATAATACCAACAACCTACATTTATTAATGTATTATCTAACACGTCTTTTTATTTGGTATTTAATTACTTTATTATTGATTTCTGAAATTGCAGCATCAACCCCCAGGAGATGGCGTTGCCAAACACAGCGTAAGTTTTTATGTGAATTCCTAAATAATGTTGTTATTTTAATAATAAAAAATAACCTTGAGAAAAAGTAAAACAAAGACAAAACACAGTACAATAAGGCGGCTTTAATGCTAAAGCAGCATTCTCTTCCAGGCAACCTTTGGGTGATATGGAAAGTGCAAACATATAAGCGGGATAGTGCAAACACCTATATATATTACTTATACTATATTACACTCCAATACATTCATGGACAATATGATAAACTTAATAGATACCTTATAAACTACAACATAATAATACTTAAACTATACTATGGAAGCGTGGATAATACGAAATACTCCGAAGGGAAAAATAGATGACAGTATAAATGGAATAGACTAAAATATATTATACTATAGATTTAGATAAATAGTATTTCCTGGTTCGGTCAATAAAGGTTTCAAGGGAAGGAGCCTGACGGACTTCTTCAGGCAAAGAATTCCACAGCTTGATTGCTCGCACTGTGAAAGAATTTGCAAAGAAGTCCGTCTTGTGTGGAGGACTATTGATCTTATCTTATTGTACTTATTTATTCACTGGATGTAAGGGAAAACCCTTCAAATGCACTATAACTCACCCTGAGCTCTAACCATAAAACTGAACAACTCTCCTTTTGGAATATATTTTATAAAACGTCAAAAATGAATTTCTTAACCCACTTACCCCTACTAGGTGTTAAAACACCTCTAAATATTATATTTATGTACCCTCAAATAAAATTGTTAACAGTAAACAGTCCGGTCCCGTTCTTTGATTACCATGTCAGTACATGTATCAAGCTGTTACTGAGTGCAACTGTGATTGAATATTTATTGATTTTATCAGTTTTTTTCGCGTTTGAAGTTAGTGGTTTCAATTTTATCCAAACATGTCATCAAAAAGGTAAGATATTTCGTAAATTTCGTTATAAATTGTTGTATTTTTGCTATGATTCCAAATAATACATGTATACATTACAAAGCCTTGTAGTGAAGCTCTTGCAAAAATACATATTTTTGTTAATTATTTATGGTTATATAGTACCGGTGTTATAACACCTGGTCGCATAATCCACGTCTAACTAATGTACTCATTAAAATTTTAGACCTCGGTACAAAAAAACCTTGAGGCTTCATGAAATCGTTGAAGAATTGGAAAACGCTGATGAGAATGAATCAATACCCGGTTCCATTGCAATATTACCACCGAAAAATGCCAATGCGGATGTCACGGACGAAGACTCGGGCGAAGAAGACAACGTTACAATACTTAATCTCCCAGGTTTGTTTCACAAAATTATGCAAATATATATATTTTAGTTATTTTTTTACTAATTTTGCTATCCGTAATCATTTTCAGGTTCACAATTTAGAGCAGAGGCAGTAACTCAATACAGTGATTCTTCTGACGAAGAAGATAACGTCCCACTTTCTGAACTTGCCAAAGTAAGACGCACCGGATTTGACGATGTCCCGAATATAGCTAGCTCATCTGCAAATTCTGCAGTGGATGTACCGGTGACAAGCTGTAATGTTACACAGCCTACTGTACGAAAGACCCAAAAATATACTTAGAAAAATCGTCACACACCTAAACAATATGAGGACTGGCGCAACGACCAGGCACAAAGTGTCCTCTGCCAACTAATGCTACCTTCAAAAAGACAGAAAGGGGAACCTTCAAATTCAAATCTAGTCGACCAAGCAACATCTTGGTGTGCAAATGGAATGACAACAGTGTAGTTACTGTTACATCTAATGTGGAAAATGTTGAACCATTACACAAAGCAAAATGTTTTTCACAAGAACAGATAAAGTACATCTATATTGATCAGCCATTTTTGATAAAGAAATACAATGAGAACATGGGGGGAGTTGACAGGTCCGATCAAAACATTGGGCTTTATCGTACCTCCATCCGTGGTAAGAAATGGTATTTTCCTCTTTTCTGTCACGGCTTGGATATGGCATTGCACAACGCATGGCAGCTTTATAAACACAATGGAGGGCAGTATGATCACCTAAACTTTCGTAGGGTGGTGGCTAGGGGTTTATTAGAAACCTTTAAGAAAGGCGAAAAACGAGGGCCTTGTCCCACACCGAGCACTCATAGAGAAACATCTCGATATGACAGATTGGACCATTTAATTGAGTATAAAAACACGCAGCTAACTTGTAATGTGTGTAAGAAGAAAACTAACTTTATTTGTAAAAAGTGTGAAACATATTTGCATCCCAAAGTCTGTTTTATTACTTATCATACCACTGCATAAGAGTTTTTTTACTTTTCTAATAAATCAGTATAAACAAATAATAGTTTTATTTAAAACATTATTAAATAACTTATACTGCATTTGTACCTGGTTATAGTAGTGGATTTTCCGACCAGGTGTTATAACACCGCATCATTTTCCGCTTTTCCGGATGAACTAGATTTTTTAAAACATTTTTCCATGTATATTGGCTCTATACCAATAAACATACCAAAAAATTAGAAAAATCCATGATGTCAAATGGTTTCAGGAGTATCTGGGCATAATAAAAATGTAAGTGTAAGTGATTTTGTATGGAAGGGAAGGTCTATTTTTTGTCATTTCCTGTCATATAATTAGTCGGATACGGCTGGCATTATTTGAGGTAATAACTTAAAAAGATCAAAAGTCGCTTATTTTTTGTATAATTGCGTAGTATGTCTGTAAAGCACATATGACATTTTGTGTCAGTTTTGACGTTTGAGTAAATTTTCGATTCAATGTATGGTAGCTCGTTTATTAACTATTTTTTTAAGGTTTATAATTAAATTTACATTATAAAAAGTACCAGTATTGTCAATGTGACAGTTAATACAGTGTACAAACCCATTTTGAGTCACTTTTATCCATTGCAAACGAAAGTATATCTTATCTTATCTTATAGAGCCATCGGGATCCCACTGCTGGGCAAAGGCCTCCCTCCCCTTCCTCCACTGATCTCGATCCTGTGCCTCCGTATACCAGTTATTACTTAGGGAAAGTATATAATGACACAAAATAATAAATTCGGTTTGGCCAATGATACAGAAACTGTAAGCCAAAAATAAACGACTTAAATTTTTTTGAAAAATGAAAAGCTATATATACACTCTGTTTACGTGGGACCTTCCAACACTCGCCTGAAGTCGGTTTAGTGGCAGTCATTATATTATCTTAGTGCAGTGTCTGACGACGCGACGGTGACGACTGTTGAGTTTGCCTCTTTGATGAGCCTATAAAAGCATTACCTACTTGAGACAATTGGGGGCACCACAGCAGGTGGTACAGTCAAGTTCAGGCTGAGTTAGACAGTTTGGACTTTGGACTAATCATATATGAAGATTCCCGTGTGATGCTGGCTTAGAATAGCATCACCGCATTTTTTTCCGTGGGTTTCGTGAGAAGCGACTAACGGACTCGAGGGTGTGTATTACAATTTTAGACGATGGGCTGACAATCTGTCACTATGGCGATACACAATTTTCCGAATGACCTTCAAATGTTTGCAAGACGTGGCGTAAATGACCGACCCGCAAGGGTCAAGGGTATTTACTATTATAGGCGTGATAAATGTATGTGTGTATGTATTAATCTTATGCCGCGCACAGCCTTACATTGGCGGTTCGAGTGTCTAACCGGACGCGAGCTTGACTGTACTTGGTTTGGACGGTGTCACAATTGCACTATCGTGTCGTAGTCGGAGAATCCTCACTTCACTGCATTTGCGTGGGACCTTCCAACACTAACCCGGAGTCGGTTGAGTGACTTTCACACTCCCCAGTGAAAGTCAAAAAGGCAAAATGATATTTCCTAATACAGAAACAATATTTGACTTTATTTCTATTTCAGGTTGAACGTCGTTCTATCTCTGAAAATGAAAACAATATGGAAGCCGTGAAAAAGGTAGCCTTTGTTAATAGTTATATATTACTTAATAGTTACTACCGTAACACAAAAATATGAAAGGTGTAGGTTATTTTTCATCCTTTCGGCTCATTAGGGATAAAAAACTTCCTATTTTTTAATCTAATATTTGGCAAACTAAACTGGGTCAAAACAAAGTGTATTCGGAGCTTTATAAAACTTGTGATGACAATTTCTTTTCAAATTAGCATGAGTCAAAATGACCAAAAACACATTGAATTTTACTTACGGAGGAATATATACAATTCTAGAAAATCTGCAAAATTTTCTTCTGTTGGCAGGATAACTTTCGCTATCACTCGTAGCGATACCTCTTCTATCTGGGCCACACGGCTCATCCATTCCCCAACAAATAATGCAATTGTATCTTAATGGCAAGAACCTAACAAATAAACCTAAAATTTAATTATTTTATTATTAATTACTTAAATTGCAGCATCAACCCCCACCCCCAGGAGGAGGTTTTGCTAAAAATAGCGTAAGTAGATAATATGTTAATTCATAAATAATGTTGTAATTTTAAATTACTTAATTTATGGAGTGTACGCGACAACCCTCTGAATGCACCATAACTCACCCTGAGCTTAGACTATGAAACTGAACAACTCTCCTCTTGGAATATTTTTTCAAAACATCAAAAAATTTCTATCTTCACTGATCGTGAATTTGTATGGAAGAGAAGGTCTTTATGTCATTTCCTGTCATACAATCCCCACTTCACTCTGTTTGCTTGGGACCTTCCAACACTCGCCCGGAGTCGGTTGAGTGAATTTCAAAAGAATTGCGAAATAATATTTCCTTCTACAGAAACAATATTTGTTTTTGTTTCTATTTCAGGTTGTACGTCGTTCTATTTCTGAAAATGAAAACGATATGGAAGCCGTGAAAAAGGTAGCCTTTTAAACTATTTAGTCGTTACTACCGTAACACAAAAATATAAAAGGTGTAGGTTATTTTACATCCTTTTGGCACATCAGGCATATATCACCCCGTATTTTTACATTTAATGTTTAGCCAAGTAAACTGGATCAATTTAAAGTGTTTTCAAAGCTTTTCTAAACTTGTGCTGACAAAATAAAGATTTTTTTGAGAATAAAATAAAATATTATTCCAAGAACTTTGTAGATGGCATTGAACTGACTACTTTTCAAGAAGCTTAAGCTAAGACATATGAAAAAAAGTGATAGTTCTTTCTAAAGGATGAGTACAGATGATCCTCGTTTTCTGCAATTTGTTATAATTTAATATTCTGTTTTATTTGTACGTTGATTTCATTGTTGTTTTTGTTAAATTCAGGGAAACCCTTGAAAGTAAATATTTTTGTGATGTAACAATGATTAGTTAACGTTTATTAGTTTCATATAAGAGATAAAATAGAAAAAATATGTGACGGTCCGTTCCTTACATTAACGTACTAAGTACAGCGCCATATATCCAGCGACTAGGGTAGAGTTTAAAAAATAAAAATAAAACTCGCTTTTTCCTTTAAATGACCGTGAGTTAAAATTGCCGAAAACGCATTGAATTGAACATTTCTAACCGTGTTAAGAATACAATTTTAGAAAACTTGCAAATTTTTTTACCGCTGGCAGGATTACTTTCGCTATCACTAGTAGCGACACCTCTTATATCTGGGCTTCCGCGGCTGACTATTGCCCGCAAAATTATGCTATGTATCTTGATGGCAATAACCTAAACTATAAAACTAAAATTTGATTATTTTATTATTGAATTCTGAAATTGCAGCATCAACTTCCAAGAGGGAACGTTGCTAAAAACAGCGTAAGTAAATAATATGTAAATTCCTAAATATGTTGTTATTTTAATGTTCTTATTTATTCACGGGATGTCATGTAAAACTGTTCAAATGCGCAATAACTCACCCGGAGCTCTGGCCGTGAAACTGAACAACTTTCCACATGGCATATATTTTATAAAACGACAAATATGTCTTTCTTGACATAGTAAAGGCAGAGCTGATCATGTATTTGTATGGAAGGGAAGGTCTAGTTTTGTCATTTCTTGTCATATTGAATGGCTTCAAACACATAATTTTTACTCAATTCAAGAATTTTTAGATAAAAAGATTAAACATTAACCGATATTTGCATGCCATATTCTCTTGGCTGAATGTGGATTACCTTTTTAATGTGACATAAGATTACCTTACACCTTGTTTAATGTACCTCATTCTGATCAAATAAAGAAATTATGAATCATAATTAGTCCGTTGTGGCTGGCATTATTTGAGGACATAACATAAAAAAATCTAAAGTCGCTTATTGTTTGTACAATTGCGTTATGTGTGTCTGTTAAGCACATACTATGACATTTTGTGCCATTTTTGACACCTGCGTAAATTTTCGATTCGATGCATAGTAGCAGGTTTGCTTTATTAATTTCACATTCATAAAAAATACCAGTAATGTCAATGTGACAGTAAATACAGTGTACAAATCAGATTGAGTCGTTTTTATCTATTGCAAACGAAAGTATGTTAGCCTATAATGACACTAAATAATACATTGGGTTTCGCCAATGATTCTGAAACTGGAAGCCTAAAATAAACGACTTTAATATTTTTGAAACATGCAAACTTTATAGCCATACTGAGCCAAATCCCCACTTCACTCTGTTTGCGTGGGACCTTCCAACACTCGCCCAGAGTCGGTTGAGTGACTTTCGCACTACCCAGTGAAAGTAAAAAAGTCAAAATAATATTACCTTCTACAGAAACAATATTTGATTTTGTTTCTATTTCAGGTAGTACGTCGTTCTATTTTTGAAAATGAAAACAATATGGAAGCCGTGAAAAAGGTAGTGTTTGTAACTATTTATAAATTACTTAGTAGTTACTACCGTAACACAAATCTATGACAGGTGTAGGCTTATTTCCGGCTTTTCGGCTGATTAAAATATAAAACATCGTATTTTTTCATCTAATTTTTGGCCAACGAAACTGGGTCAAAACAAAGTGTTTTCGGAGCTTTATAAAACTTGTGCTGACAATTTATTTTAAAATTTTCGTGAGGTAAAATGACCAAAAACACATTAATGGTTACTAACCGAGAAAATCAATTTAAGAAAATTTGTAAAACAACTCTTTTATCTAGGCTACTGCGGCTCATCCATTTCCCGCGAAATTATGCAAGTGTATCTTGACGCAAATAACCTTAAAAATAAAACCTTATAATACTAATAAAATAACCTACTAATATAAATGTATTATCAAACACTTTTTAATTTGGTATTTAATCACTAAACAATTGACTTCTGAAATTGCAGCATCAACCTCCAGGAGGTGGCGTTGCCAAAAAAAGCGTAAGTAAATAATATGTTAATTCTTAAATAACGTTGTTATTTCAATGTTCTTGTTTTTTCACGGGATGTAAGGGAAAACCGTCCGAATGCACTATAACGTACCCGAAGCTCCGACATAAAACTGAACAACTTTCCACTTTGCACATATTTTATAAAACGTCAAATATGGTATCCTTATATAAGGTCCTATTAATTTCAGTGCAAATATTTGTAGGGTGAGTTCGTCTTGTGAAACTTAACAACTTTTCTTAGTAGGATTTTATCGAAATATGAAAAAAAATTGGACCTCCCATACAAAAAGGTTCACAAAATATTTCAGTTTGTATGGGAGGACCAATTTCATTTTCAATATTTTGAATAAATGTTACTAAGGAAAGTTACTGAGTTTCTCGAGTAGAACTCAACCCCAAAATATTTGCACTGAATTTAATAGGACCTTATATAGTAAAGGCAGAGCTGATCGTGACTTTGTATGGAAAGAAGGTATATTTTTGTCATTTCTTTTCATAATAATAAGTCCGATACGGCTGGCCTTATTTGAGGGCATAACTTAAAAAAATCTAAAATCACTTATTTTTTGTACAATTGCGTTGTGAGTCAGTAAAAGCACATATGACATTTGTGTAATTTTTGACGCTTGCGTCAATTTTTGATTAAATGTATAGTAGCTTGTTTAATAACTAAAATTTTATAGTGTTTATAATTAAATTTACATTAAAAAAAGTACCAGTATTGTCAATGTGACAGTTAATACAGTGTACTAACCCAGTTTGAGTCGTTTTCGTGAGTTGTGAGTTAAAATTACCGAAAACACATTCATGGTTACTAACAGAGCAAGACAATTTAAGAATTTCAAATAAAATAAAATTTTCTGCCGCGGGCAGGATAACTTTTGCTATCACTAGTAGCGACACCTCTTTTATCTCTATTTGGGCAACTGCGGCTCATCCATTGCCCGCTAATCTTGATGACAATAACCTTAAAAAATAAACCCTACTTTTATAAGTGTATTATCTAACAAGTTTAATTTTATTTAGAATTTAATTACTTTATTATTGATTTCTGAAATTGCAGCATCAACCCCCAGCAGATGGCGTTGCCAAACACAGCGTAAGTTATTTTGTCAATACCTAAATAATGCTGTTATTTAATGTACTTATTTAATCACGGGATGTAAGGGAAAACCCCGATCGTGACATTATATGGAAAAGAAGGTCTATTTTTTGTCATTTCCTGTCATATAATAAGTCCGATACGGCTGGTTTTATTTAAGGGCATAACTTAAAAAATCTAATTTCGCTTATTTTTGTACAATCGCTTTGTGTCTGTAAAGCACATATGACATTTTGTGTCATTTTTGATGCTTGTGTAAGTTTTCGATTCAATGTATGGTAGTTCGTTTACTAACTTAAATTTTCAAGTATTTTTAATAAATTTACATGATAAAAAGTAGCAGTATTGTTAATGTGACAGTTATTACAGTGTACGAATATATATTAGCATATTTATTACTATAATGACACTAAGTAATAATTTGGGTTTGGCCAATGGTCCATAAACTCTAAGCAAAAATAAAGAACTTTATATTTTTTTGAAACATGAAAAGCTGTATAGCCATACTGGGTTTAATCCCCACTTAACTTTGTTTGCGTGGGACCTTCAAACACTCGCCCAGAGTCGGTTGAGTGACTTCCTCACTGCCTTGTGAATGTCAAAAAGGCAAAATTATATTTCTTTCTACAGAAAGAACATTGTTTTTGTTTCTATTTCAGGTTGTACGTCGTTCTATTTCTGAAAATGAAAACAATATGGAAGCCGTGAAAAAGGTAGCATTCGTAACTGTTTATGAATTACTTTGTAGTTACTACCGTTACAAGAAAATATGAAAGGTGTAGGATATATGCCCCCGTATTTAAGCATCTTATGTTTGGCCAACCAAACAGGGTCAATACAAAGTGTTTTCGGAGCTTTATAAAACTTGAACTGACAAAAGGGGGGAATAAAAATAGTTTATTATTCCAAGAACTCTGTAGATGGCGTTGACCTGACCATGTTACTAGATGCCAAAGCCAATACATGGAAAAAGAAGTGATTGTTCTTACAAACTGACGAGGCTAGATGATCATCGTTTTTAGCGCTTTGGTATTAATTAATATTTTGTTTTATTTGTACGTTTATATCATTGTGGTTTTTGTTAAAATGCAGGGAAACTCTTAAAAGTAAATGTTTTTGTGACGCGAGTGATGTAACAATGATTTGTTACTTTTCGTGTTGTGATCTCTTACATCCAAGTGAAAAAACCTAAAAAATATGTGACGTTCCGTTCCTTACATTAACGTACTAAGTACAGCGCCATATATCCAACGACTAGATAGAATTAAAAAAAAAACCTCCATTATTCCTTTAAATTAACGTGAGTTAAAATTGCCGTAAACGCATTGAATTGAACGTTTCTACCCGTGTAAGGAATTCAATTTTAGAAAACTTGCACAAAATTTCTACTGCCCGCAGGATAACTTTCGCTATCACTAGTAGCGACATTTATTTTATCTAGACTACCGCGGCTAATCTATTGCGCACGAAAATAATATCTTAAAGCCAATAAATAACCTACAAATTTAACCTAATAACACATATAACTTAACAATATAATGTTGAACCTTACTCAAGAAATGTGTAATTTGTTAGGTATTCAAATATTTTATTAATTATTATTTAACCATTTATTGTACACAAAAACATACACAGGAACAATTTACAATGAGACAAGACACAACAGGTTTACTTATTTCTAAAAAGAAATTTCTTACATTTTTTATTATTTTTGAAATTGCAGCATCAACCCCCAGGAGGAGGCATTGCCAAAAAAAGCGTAAGTTGTAATGTTGTTTTATTTTTATTTTGATTTATGATGGCAAACCCATCTTGACTCTAGTCTAGGTCATAGGACAGAAACAGAGTCTAAGATGGAGCAAGCTCACCCAAAAGAAGAAGCCTGTTCACTCTTACTTTGAAGAGATTAGGGTTGTATGCGTTTGCAAACACAGACGCAGGTAGTGAGTTCCACTCTTTAGCAGTGCGCATTATAAATGATGACTGGAAGCGCTTAGTCCGAATTGGTGGAATGGCAACCAGGTATGGATGGTATCCGGCGGTGCGACTGGAGGTCCGATGGTAGAAGGGAGCTGGTGGAACAAGGTCGTGAAGCTCTTGAGCACACTCTCCGAAGTACAATCTGTAAAAAACCGACAAGCAGGCAACCTTGCGGCGATGTGCCAGGCTATGTAGCTTGGTTTCCACCAGTTTTATGTCGCCTATGAGCCTCTTGGCCCTGCGTTCCACCGAGTCAAGAGCGGCAAGTTGGTATTTGGCTGAGCCATCCAAAAGGTGACTGCAATACTCCATGCGGGATCGGACTTGTGCTTTGTAAAGAGTTAAAAGCTGTCCAGGCGTAAAGTATCACTTCACTCTATTCAGGATGCCCAGCTTCTTAGCCGCTGTTTGAGCCTTGTACTCGATGGTCACGCCGAAGTTTAGATTTGATGTCAACTCTATGCCTAGAAGCTCAAGTCTATCAGTGACAGGGACAGATGTACCCCAAAAAGTAGGTGTCCAGTCGAAAGGACTCCTTTTTGCAGTGAAAAGACACGCCTGTGTTTCGGTGGCGTTGAATGAGATCAGATTGTCGTCGCCCCATTGGGAGACAACACTTAAGGTCAGATCTGTTCGCTCTACCATGGCCTTTCTTAACGAACGTATTTCATCCCTACTGGTTTCTACACCTGTCAAGTATCTCTCTGAAACGGTACTATCATCTGCGTACCCAACAATACCATGCCGAAGGAGGTCATTGATGTGCAGTAGGAAAAGAGTTGCAGAGAGAACAGACCCCTGAGGAACTCCGGCATCAATGACCAAAAGGTCAGAGGAGCAGCCGTCAAGGACTATTCTGATGGACCGTTCACTAAGGAAGTCTGAGATCTAAGTACAAAAATCAGCTGGGATGCCATAAGCAAGAAGCTTGCTGAGCAGACTTGCATGCCAAACCCTGTCAAAGGCCTTCCTTCCTTCCTTCTACAAAAACAATATTTGTTTTTGGTTTTATTTCAGGATGTACGTCGTTCTATTTCTGAATATGAAAACTATATGGAAGCCGTGAAAAGGGTAGCCTTTTTAATTCGAGTATTTATAAATTACTTAGTAGTGACTTCCCCATAACACAAAAATATTAAAGGTGTAAGTTATTTTCCATCTTTTTCAGGCATATAAAACCCCGTATTTTTTCATCCAATGTTTAATCAACTAAACTAAGTCAATACAAAGTGTTTTCGGAGATTTATAAAACTTGTGCTGACAAAAGAGAGTTTTTTTAGAATAGTTTTTTTTTTACTATTGCAAGAACTCTGTAGATGGCGTTGAACTGATTACGTTACTAAATGCCAAAGCCAAAACGCATGGAAAACGAAATGATTGTTCTTTCCGACGGACGAGGCTTGATGATCCTAATTAATAGCGCATTTTTAATAATTAATATTGTTTTATTTGTACGTTGATTTCATTGTGTTTTTTGGTAAACCCAAAAAACACAATGAAATAAAGAAGTGATGTAACAATGATTAATTACTTAACGTTTATTGGTCTCATACATCCAAGTAAAAAAAACAAAAAAATATGTGACGTTCCGTTCCTTACATTAACGTACTAAGTACAGCGCCATATATCCAGCGACTAGGGTAGAGTTTAAAAAATAAAAATAAAACTCCCTTTTTCCTTTAAATGACCGTGAGTTAAAATTGCCGAAAACGCATTGAATTGAACATTTCTAACCGTGTTAGAAAATAAGAAATATACAAGTGTATCTTGATGGCAATAACCTAAAATATAAAACTAAAATTTTATAATTTTATTATTAACTTCTGAAATTGCAGCATCAACCCCCAGGAGGTGGCGTTGCCAAAAACAGCGTAAGTTCTTATGTCAACTGCTAAATAGTGTTATTATTTGAAATTTCTTACTAATTTTTGGGCCGTACGAGACAACCCTCCAAATGCACCATAACTTATCCTGACCACAATAAAATACGTGACCACGGGCTCTGTAAATAGCTCGAAACGTAGGAATTGTAAAATCCAAAATAAACACAACTTAAATCCGTTTATAATTATTTTATTGTGATGAGTAATAGTTGTGCAAACTCAAGAAAATATTATAACTTATCCTGACCTTAGACCATGAAACTGATCAATTTTCCTATTGGAATATTTTTTAGAAAACATAATAGTAGTTTATGCAACTGTCGTATAATCGGGGTCATTAAAATGCGAGTGTCTGTTAATCACACGAGGCGTAGCCGAGTGTGATAATAGTTTGACACGAGCATTCTAATGCCTAATTATAGCAGTTGCATACACTATTTTATCTACACTTTCAAAATATAACTCAGTTGAACACTTTTCCAAACGTCCGCACCGGCGATTGCAAGGCCCGATACATGGTCAAATTCAATACGAGAACGTAATATGGCTTGATATGAATTTTGAAGATTCTTTAGTAACAGTTGTTTAGATGTCGAGTCTCAAAAGCAAATAACTAAACAACTGAATAACAACTGAACAACACTGAACAACAACTGAACAACAACTGAACAACACTAAACAACATCGGAAAAACATCTGAACAACAACTAATCAACATCTGAACAACAACTGAACAACATCTGAACAACATCTCAACAACAACAGAACAAAAACCTATTATAACAACAGAACAACATCCGAAAAATTACCGTACGACAACAACTGTCAGGTGCGGCGGAAGATAGCGATTTGAGTATTTAAAAAAAAAACTTCGTTTCATTTCTCAACTTTATCGTATTAAGAGTTTTCTCATTAAGTCATTACGCTTCTGTAATTTATAGTAAACCCTAGTTTTTATAGGCAGAATGCATAAAGTAGGTCATTATGCATCTGGTTTCGAATTCATAATTCGAACATTATGAGACGACTGTAGATAAAAAATAATAATTGTGCGAATGTGTTCAGTGGTAACCGAGTTTCAGCCCTTAAATAATCGCATATATACATAAAAAACATGAACTCTATCGCACTCTTAATAAAATAACGACCTAATCCAAAAACACAAATTTTTGGGTATTGATGAAAAACGTTTGTTGAAAAAACAGAATAATTTTTAAATGGCTGTAGAATTAAAAGTAAAAGGCAAATGATGAAACTTGAACCACCTTACTAATCCTAAGAATATGTTCTTTTAAATGCATTAAAATTTACACAAATATTCACATCCATGAATTAAAAAAAGTTAATTATTTGTAACCCTTTAGAATTGCGTCATTATTTCATGAAAAATCTGAAAGAAATATTGACCTAAGTTAAAATCGGTCTTTGCTTTACCAAATTAAACATGAAGATCTCTGACTCTTTTTAAATTAAGTCACTATTTTACTAAAAAACTAAAAGAAAATACAATTTATTTAACAATAAGTCTATAACTTAAACATGTGACTCAAATTCAAATCGCGATATAGCGACTAGCAAATGGTCAACAGAACACAGTCCTATTATAATGAAAATATTAAGATAATTTTTTCTTCTGTCATTCATATGGGACACCGAGTCGACAAATGACCCAATGAACCCTTTGATTAAACATATTTACATGTAACTCAAATGCGCCACGGTCGCTATAAATGGTGCGGTGGCTGTTCTCATTGCAACGGAGACGGCTTCTACAAGAAAAAATAAGTGAAAATGAGAAAATTAAACGAAAAGATGTTTGTACGCTAGTATGGTTTGGTCGGCAGCACTTCTACCCGATGTTTCTTATTAGTTGCTAGCGTTCAGATGCTTTCTTTTATTCTGATGTCCACTTTCCTCACGCTGCTGTCTGCTTCTTGATACGTAGCGATGGCTCGTCCTCGTGGCCAGTTGTCAGGTGTTTTATGGTAGACTTTTGTCCACGATCTACACGATGTTGTTGACTTTCATTGCGGCTTGATGTGGGGCTCCATCAATCCATATTAATATTGAGTATTTGGGTGAAATATACATCGGCAAGGCACTGCGACGTTCTTTATGTGTTTTTCTCGATGAGGTCATGGTTATCAAAGGTACGACAAGCGAGTCGTGTACGAGGACACTCAGTAGTACCGAAGTGATTGTGCTTTGGCTTGTTTAGGTTGATGGAGTTGTGCGTTAGAGGTTTGCTGTTGACCATAAACTTCTTTTCAGTAATCAGAGTGTGGAGTACTTCCTTTTAAAAGTGATCGCCCGGTAGTGAGCTGCACAAGACTGTCTTAACACTCACTAGGCTTTTCCAGGCCCTGACATTAAGAGGCTGTGAAACACAAGCTGTTATTTTGATCGTAGCTGTCTTCTGTATTATACTGTCGATAGCTCGGTGGAGTTCTCTGGCGATTCCTTGTAGTTCGGTGGATATTGGACCAACTTTTTTCCATGTGATGGAGCGCCAGGCCTCGTGAGCGATGCGGCGATCCCAAAAAATACACGGCGTGCGTGCTGAGCCAGCTAAATAGCGTGTAGGGACTCAAAATAGACTTTTATGAAAGTGCGTAATGACATTGCTCCAGACGAGGGGGTGGGTGGTATACTGTAGCAATCTGCGGTGGAGACGTCTTACTTATTTTGCATTTTTGGGGTGGTATGGGATCTACCTCCTAGCGGTCCACCCCGGGCAACGGCAACACAGGCTTGCCTGTGGATAAGTCCGGCTGAACGATCCCACCAAGCGGTGGAAGGCTCCGTAAGGAGCCGCCTGGCTCGCGACCACCATCCCACCGAAGTCTGGCGCCAAGTAGCTTGCTGCGTTCCGTCAGTGTGTGGGAGTGCCAGTGCCTTACCAGGCTTCTTCTGGGTGAGCTCGCTCCATCTTAGACTCTGTCTCTGTCCTATGACCTAGACTAGAGTCAAGAGCAAACCCATCATTGATAAAAAAAAAAAAAAAGTAGCGGTGAAGCGTGAAACGCGTCGTAAGTCACAGGCACAGCCACAAATTACAATAATAATTAACAAGCTCAGCGTTCGCTTATATCATTGATGTTCGTGTCGAGGTTCGCGTGATGAAGCTGACGGTGTAACACCCGCTTGAAAAAGGGTGCCACACAATTGCCGTCGATGACTGTGGTCGCCTATTCTTCTAGAGCTAGTTCTATGGTAGATGCATCATTCAGTTTCGTTTTTAATTTGATGACCCCGTCGATCCTAAATGGCAAGTAGGCAGAGTCGGGCTTCTATAAACAGAAACGAATACTACTTCTTGTGTCTTATTAGTTCGCTGATGGGCCGGGCCTACCATTATAGACAAATGACAATGCTGGTTTTGAAAAAGTTTTCGATTGACTGTAGAACGTGGTAAACTCTGGCCTTGGAAAATCGATCAGGATCGAATTGAGGAGTGTTTTGCTGAGTGAGAAATAGGTTACGTCCTTTCTCGTCCGTGTTTGGCTCAGGATGTTTCAGGTGCGGGCTTTTCGGTGGGCTCTGTTGGAATAGCAAATAATGACACTAGCACTACCGATATCGTAAGTCAAATTTGTCGCAAAAGTTTCGGGCGTCATCGGTGACTTTGAATTTAGTTGGTATCTGTCGTTTTGTGATATTACCAACATATTGTATTACTAATATTCCGTGCGAAACGTATAGATCTCAACACCCTGCACCGTCTTTTAACAAGGTGAGCACAGTGTGACTATCTGTCTTACGGAGAACGGCTTGCGGCATGCTCTTTGATGACGGTGGCAGCCATGCTACTTCGCACGATAATGGTGTCATGACAAGCGACGTGCTGATTTGGCCGTCTAGTCGACGAAAACGTGTTCTTAGTAGGAGATTTATTGTGTAACTGTAGTGAAGGTGGCACCTTGGTAGCGTGTCGTGTGCAAATTTTTTCAAGTTTCCCTACCCATTCAGTCTGCAATGTGACAAAATTTTAATCCATCTGTTGCTCCTGTTAGTACTTACTTATTTGGCTTGTGATGTGATGGACGAGGTAAATTTAAGTGGTTTAAGAGATAAATGGCGGTATTCAGTGCTTTTCTATGTAGAACGTTCTGTAGTAAACACTTCAAACGATAGACGTGTGAGGTAGTGATTCAAGGCGAACTCTACGGTATGCGGCTGGAGATGAGACCGAGTTGGTACACATTAAGCCTTGGTTTCATCGTCGAGTTTGACGACAGCAATCGAGGTGCCGATGATTCCAAATATGGTTCAATATGATTACTTTTCAGTGGGAGGATTAAATTAATGTACTAAAAAATATAGAAAATTCGTTGAATTTTAAGAGTAGTAAAACGTTAAACCTATTTTTAAATAGCTTTCGGTACAAAACCTCAAGATTAAGATAAAATGCGAAGTGAGACACCAAGGTAATACGTTAAATTATGTTATGATATCAGTCGAATACAGGTCAAATTTGAAATAATACCGAAGTCATTTCATTATTTTTGCTAAGACAAAGACTCAACTAAAAATGTTACCAGTAATTTTCATCATTAGAAATACAACAAAGACCTAATTTCAGTTAAGTCATATAAATAACATTTTTTTAAAAACGATACAGTCTTATCTCCAAATGGGTCAGTGAGCTTTTCCAAAAATTTCGTAAAATACAGACCTAATTTAAAATGAGTCAAGCAAACATCGCAGGTTTTTGTAAAACAAAGACCAAACACTAAATCGGTCATTATTTTATAAAAACTTTTCAATTACACTGGCCTCAACTTTTGATAAAACAACGGCTCATTTCTAAATCAGTCGTCTTTTCACAAAAACGTAGCATGCAGCCGCAGACGCAAGACGAAATCGGTCATTATTTGACTGAAGAGATAGGAGTTCGGGGCGAGAAAGATATAGACACATCTTATTTTGAACCATATTGTGTAAGAGATAGGGTTGCATTTTAAAGTCTATATTGTGGGCCCTGCTCTAATAAGTCAGTTTTTCACAAAAACTCATTTTGGCCAAATTTTGATTTAAGTCGTTATTTTACTAAGAGTGCGCTATATACATTACACTCCTTTTTTGGTTCCGTTTTTTAACGCAACGTAACGAATACGGACGCGTGTATAACACGACTTGACAGACACCTCAGTCTGTTACGCACCGTAAATCCACCGTAGCCGTATTTGTATGGTAATAAGATTGGAATTCGTAATTTCCTTCCACCTGACAGACGCATGCGTTACATTGCGTTAAAAAAAAAACGACAGACAACGAGTGAGACAACCGCTTTAATATATTTTGTTTCTTTCGCAGAATGCACGCGAACGTCGCTCTTATTATGATGATGAAGATAATATTGAAAACGTATGTAAGTATTGTTCTAACTATTTATGTGTTTGTTACTACTGAAGCCTAATTTACAAATGGAAAATACTTAATTTACTAATAAAACACTTTTTCACTAAGTAAGTAATTGTATCAGGCGTTACTTTGCGGAAGTCCATCTTGATTGAATTAGATAGAAAGGTATTTAGCTTCTTCCGCACTTATGATCTAGCCATCATAAGTGCGGAAGAAGCTAAATACCTTTGTATCTTATTCAACTTTTTCACTAGTTCCACTAATTAGTTATATTTGTTTTATTTGATATTAAACTAAATGCGACGGGTTTCAAACATCATTATTTATGATTTAACTGCCCGATGATGATGTTCGAAACCTGTCGCATTTAGGTTAATATCAAATTTAAAAAAAATGTGGACTTAGTGAAAAAGTGTTTTATAAGTTAAGTAGATTTCCATCAAGAAATAACAACACAGTGTAACATACTGCAAATACTTTTTATTGACATCCCATTGTCCTTATACTCATACACTCTTGAAAAGCTTGTTACTAGCATGTCATTTTTGGGTAAGTAATGTACAGACTGATTTAGTAGATGCCAAAAAATAACTTTGTGGCTCTTAGCAGGTGGGAAATCATATTTATGGCATAAAATATTTCCTAATACAGCAGCCAGAACATTTTTTTTTTTTAGTTGTGGACCCTACGATTTTTAGCCCCGGGGCTGTTAATCTACACCTGACTGTATGGTGGGGAGCAGGAGCTCACCCGGAAAAGCTTGTGGTTGTTCAAACAACCAGCTCAATCGCGCCCTTGGGGTTGGCGTTACGCATGTACCAGGGCGCCCCGGTAGCTTTGCGCATGAAACGGTTTTGGATGACCTGCAGCATTTTCAGATGTGAATCGAAGGTGTGAGCAAAGGCTACGCTGGCGTAGGTCATAATAGGCCTTACGCAGGTGGTGTAAATTCTCACCTTATTTCTAAGGGAGAGTTTGCTCTTTTTGTTCAACATCGGATGTAATCTGCCCAAAACGAACGCGGCGCGGTCGCGGACTCTCATAATGTGGCTACGGAAGCTAAGTCTTGAGTCGAGGGTGACTCCTAGATATTTGGTCTCGTTGACCCATGGGATGGGTCGGCCGAAAAGCTTTACAGCGGGGACGTTTAATCGGTACGAACCTCTACGAAAGTGCACGGCTGCACTTTTGTCCGGATTTACCTCGATTCTCCATTTACGGAACCAGCTCCCGAGGGAGTCTAGAGCGTTCTGGAGAATCTTAACTAATTTTAAGTGGTTACGGTGGGATGCGTAGATGGCAGTGTCGTCGGCGAACATAGCCAGCTGTGACATGGGCGATTTGGGGATGTCGCTAGTGTATAGCGTGAAAAGTAATGGGGATAGGACGGAGCCCTGAGGGACCCCTGCCTGTATGGTGTGGGGTGAAGACAGAGTGCCTTCCACCCTGTAACGAAAGCTTCGATCCGACAGAAAGTTACGTACTAAAAGCACGAGACGATCAGGCAGCAGCCAGAACAGTTCATTACATTCCCCTATATTTAAGGCGAGTGCAACCGTGAATGACCTTGACAGTGGCACCACTTCACAAAAAAAAGTTTTTCTTTATACAAACAATATATCAGAATATCCTTTGCACAAGTGTTTAGTATTATCACAGAATATATAATAGTACTAACGTACAGAAGAATCACTCCCTAAGAAATTACATGTTTAGGTATAAATTAATACCTACGCTCGGTGTACCCAACCGCTCACAAACAAAATTGAAACTTATGAAATCTCCCTTGCGCATCGCAGTTTTATGACTGAGCCGCCGGCGAACTCCAAGGGTTGTAACTTGTCATCATGTTATTCGTGCACGAAGATTTTTTGTTATTGATTTTGCTATAATATCTTATTTGTTCACTTAATCTACGGAAGGAATTGTAAGATTTGTAAATATTTATAAACCTAAACGAAATTATCAATGACTACTGTTTATATAGAAAAACAATTAACTATTCCTGTGTCTAACTGTTCTTTGTATCGAGTGGGACACCGAGACGACGACCCGATCGATTTTTTAACGAATAAACGTACTAAAACACAGAAAAAATCAAGTAAGTGTGCGCGCGAGCAGCACGTGCGTGCGAACAGTGCGGTGGCTAGCGGCACACTGGCGGTCTGGCGACGACAAGTGACAACCCGCGGAGATTAGTCCCCGGAGGGAACCCGCCGGCGGAACATACCTAAACCGTGGAGTGAGACCCCCCTGGTATTATCCTTAAATGAAATTAGAACCTGCAAACACCTTGAAAACTAGGATTAAAGTAATGGCAAAAAGTGCCTTAAAACGGTCACTTTTGGTATTAATTTCCATAACTTTACCACGAATATTTCATTTAGTTTGTAGGATCTGATTTTACATAAGCATAATACCAAAAAATTGGGCAACGGACATCCTGATAGATTGTTTGTATAAAGAGTTTTTTTTTTGTGAAGTGGCGCCACTGTCGAGGCCATTAGCAAGTACACTCGCCTAAAAGTATTTGCTATACTCACCACGCTTGTCAGGCGGATTGACGAGCGCAGTGAAAGGTATTGCATTCACAGGGAACGCTGCTGCCCATTCCCTGGAAATTGACCTGCAAATTTATAAAGTATTTTTTTTTCAGGATGAAATCATTTCTAACTTCCATAGTGACAACATTCACCTCGACTATGATGAAGACCGACCATGGTTATAATGCTATTTAACTTTCATCTGCTGTTTATATAAATATGTTTAAAAGAAATAACGTCAAGATCTAAGCATCTGAGAAATTAAAAGTGTGCAATAAATATTTTGTTTTATTTACAATAGAAATCACAATAAAATACTCAGAAGCCAGGATGAGCCTCCAAGTACTCTTTCTTTCACTGCGCCAATCTACTTTAATAAATGAATATCTAAGACATTTCACTCAGCGCCATCTAGCCCCAATCTAACAACGTTTGTACTTTTTTATTTGTGATCGCAAGGTAGTATAAACACAAATATTTGAAAAGTAACATACAAATATTTGTGCTGTTTGGGGATCGAATCCACGGCCCTTGGCAAGGAGTACTTACTATCCACTACGCCATCGGGCCAGTCAACACCACTCTTCTCTTTTCGTGTGGGACACCGAGTCGTCCAACGACCCGATGAACCCTGGTGTCAAGAGTTTTTTCAACCGCCTACTACCACTACCGCCTCTGACATGGTTGTGTTACGACCGCCGTCTAAGTAACCATAGACAGCAACCGGGACCGACGGCTTAACGTGCCCTCCGAAGCACGGAACCATTTATTTTTCGGACAATCAGTTGGTTCACCCTGCAATGTCTTAACCAGACCGGGAACAAATTCACAAAGTGATAAATATCAACTTTGTGAGTGTCCCACCGAGAATCCAACCCGGAACCTTTGCGTAGCAGGCAGTCGCACTACCACTGCGCCACATCGACCGTCAACACCACTAAGCGAAATATTTACATGAAAATATCTAGGGTTACAAGTGACCGATAACAAAAACTCAAGACGGGCTGGTGATACGGAACAACTTTTCCCAATAGGTCGAAATAAAAAAAAAAACATTTGGACCTTTCATACAAAATTGCCGATGAGCTGATTTGATTTACTATGGAAACCCAAAATATTGATGTCACAAAATATGTTTGGGCAGGGTTTGAACCTGCAAATTTCGCAATCACTAGTGGCGACGCCTTTTCCATCTGGTTTGCATGTTTTCTAAATATTGTAAAACAAGAAGTGTTTTAAAATTTGGTAATCAATCACTAATGTATACAACCTCCACTTTTGTGTGGGTCAAACACGTCCTCAGATGCGAAAGCCAAGTCCAATAGCTGTCTGGTCTTAGCTTATTTCCCGGTGAGTCTCATTCCTTGTTCCCTTTGCTCCACTTCATAATATTTTTCACCTTGTTTCGTTTTCCAATTTTCCGCAAGTCACTCTGGGGGGCAACCAGCCATGTTTTGATTTAGAAATGCGGTAGAAACAATTTGATGTACTTTATAGCGTACGGTGCGATTGTGTTGTAAAACGATTTGAGAATAAATGATAATGAAAATGTTAGAATAAAACAATTTTAAACGGATTGAAGTTGTGTTTATTTTGGATTTAACTTTACTGTTATTAGCTTAAAATTTACCGGGTTAGTTTTGCAGATAAAACCGAGCGTCTAATTCTTTACAGATTGAATGTAGCATAAGCAATGAAAACGCGTGATAAATTGAATATCAAATCTTTAAAGTATTTTTTTTTAGGTATCCAGTTGCAAATATTAAATTATTATAACTTACAATGTCTTGAAAGTATTTTATTTTCTTATCTTCCTTATCCTTCAACCACGCATTGGCCGTGTTCCATAACTGCCGAATAGCTGAAGGGGGCGACACAGGTAACTCGACGGAAAATGCAATTCTCCAAATTGAATTACGCTGTCCACTTGCCCTCTTCTATATCATCGCTGCTCACCCCGAGTTATTGTATGAAATGTTATGATATGTGGACGACAAATTGCTTTTGTGCTGTGATGGTTCGGCTTTTACGGCGATTCTTCAAAGATACTACGACGTGAAGGAATAACTATAGATAATGTATAAATATTTTTCTTCTTAGTTGTTGTAGTCTACAATTACTGTAGGTCGTGTCCAATTATAATTCCTTATTCTGGAACGATTAAGTAGAGGTTTCAACAAGATTTCTCCATTCACTCTAAATAAATCTATTTACCAAACGAAAATTAAAATTGATTTGGTTGGTACTTTATCCACATTATGGCTGTTCTCACACGCACCTTAACGGATACGTCTGACAGATAAAAGGAAATTGTGAATTCTTTACTTATTCCCATACAACTACGTGCGTTTATGGATGCGTATGTCAAACTACTTGGTGCGTTTAAAGTACGCTGCAACGGATAAATGGGAGAACGACCAACGTTTACGAAATCTGATACAAAATCTGATACCATGGCACACGTTACCGCACTAAATTGCGGATGTCACAGGTTATCATTTGTATGTTGGATGGTTGTCACAAACCGCAATATAGTCCAGTACTTGAGCAAATCACCTTTAACCGCTTTCTTAGAGCTTCCGCTAGTATAGATTGTAGGTATGTCACCATATGTAAATAACAGGCAACCAGGTTCGATCATACATACCCTGATACATACATTGACATGGGTCTCTCCCTATTGAGGGTTCTGCCATACTCACCACACTTGAAAAGTGGATTGGCGAGCGCAGTGCAAGATTTGGCACTAACAATTAACGTTGCTGCCCATTCCCTGGATGAATTTATCCCTCAGTCGTTTTTTACAATACCCACGGATTGTATTGGTATAATGCTATTCTAAGCCGGCATCACATGGGAAATAACTCTAAAGAGCACAGTATAATTAATAGTACTAGCGTACTAAAGAGTAAGCCTATTTTTACCTACTGAAGTACCAAAGTTTACCTGCAAATAACATGTTCTCTGAGTCTCATAAAGGTTGACTGGAAGAGATCCCTTATTGGGATAAGTCCGCCTTTGTTCCTCTTGTTTCTAGATTTATTTCTGTAACTGTTCTTTAAAATGTGTCTGGTGGTACAATAAAGTTAATACATACATATATAAGTATAAAGCCTAGCCTATGACACTCGGGATAGTGTAAGTATTCTTCCGATACAATTCCCATTCGAATTTGTTAAGTGGTTAACGAGTTTCAGTCCTTTAAAGAATCGCACATACATACATGAACTCTAAAAACATTACACTCCTTTTTGGTTGGACATTCGTGTAAAAAGGAGAAGGGGGGAATTGGTAGTCGGTCGCCAGTGTACGGTTACAGCAGTTAGAAGGAGCAGACGCCACGTGAGTTAGCAACAATTTATATGTAAATCAGGCGCAGGGGCACTTAGGCCAGGAGCCAGTGGTGAATTAAACTCGAACTCAATATATTTATTTCGAAGTAGGTTCAGACTGAATAATTTTACACTGTCCATGTGAATATAATGTAGGTGTCTATTGAATACCAAATTTTAAAACACTTCCTGTATTAGGTATACAATTTTTTAAAACATGCCACATTTTCAAGCGCGGGCTGGATTTGAACCTGCGACTTTCGCATTACTAGTGGCGACGCCTCTTCCATCTGGGTTACCGCAGCTCATTCCTTGCCCACCAATTTTGCAAGTGTATTTTAATGCCAGTAACGCGAGGCACGGTTCCATCTACCGGGTTAGTTTTGCGGTTAGGTGTCTATTATTAAACCTTGTGTGAGGGACTATGTACTGAAAACTTTGCATGGAACCTGTGTTGGAAAAAAATATTGTTTTCAAATTTCCATAAGAAATTTGCCAGCTGTTTGGGAATAAACCCTCTGAGAGGGAAATAAAACTCGTTAACGAAGATAACCATAGGAATAGTTGACCTGGCTACGCCTGCAATGTTTTTGATACACCATTGAAAAACTCTGACACCAGGGTACCTACACGAGAAAAAATAATACTGTCCTTTACACTTTAAAAATCTCGTACATACACATCACGCTTTTATCCCTTGCAAGGTAGGCAGAGCATTAACAGCCGTACAAAACGGCGCTAACGCCACGTCTGACAAATTTTCAAGGGCCGTTTCAGAAAATCAGTCTCACTTTAGTGACAGGTTGTCAGCCTGTCGCCTAAAATTATGACACATATGAAAGCCTCGAGTCCCTAAGTCGTATCTTACGACACCTGTTACACTGCTACACTTGGTATTACAAAATGTGTGCGTGTTCCTTGTGTAGTCCTGAAAACTTATAGCTTTATGTTTAATCCTCTTTATCCGGTTTTTGCCAGCGGTTACATTTTTTTTTCATTTTCACTTGTAGATACCGTGAAAGTTGGCAGGTATAATAATTACCCTTCAAAATAAAGAGGCGTATATCTAGTAACAATAATTTCCTGAAATTATTTTATTTAACATAATTATCATGAAGTGGAATACCAGTATTAATAGATCATTAATGCTCTTTTGTTGTTTGTATGGTGCAAAAAAATCAAGCTTTATTATCTCCATTCAGCTCCTGGTCTAAAACCAGGGGCGTCAGTCTCGCGAGACAAATCTAATTGCAATTTGCTGAGGTGGGCTCCTGGACCACTTACTTTTTATCGCTCCTTCTGTAAGCATAATCTGATAATGTCTTGTCTGGATACCAATTTGCAAGAGATAATTTTGTACCTGGGATTACTGCTGTTATTCTCATTTCATCAAAACTTTAACCTAATAATAAATATAGGTGATAGGAAAATCTCAAGAAGGGTATGTGATAAGGAAAAAGTTTCCTCAAAAAACTCATTTTGATATATTTCAAAAATATTTTGACACCATACTAATTCAAATCAACTGATGGGCAATTTTATATTGGATGACAATTTAATTTTTGTATTTTGACCAATGTTGCTTGGGGAAAGTTGTTCCTTACCACAAACCCTTCTTGAAATTTCGCTATCGGTCACTAGTAACTTGTTATTGTATTAGTTCTAGGCTCTTTGGACACTCTTATGCCTTATTGTGTTGTAATTTATTGTGACGAATAATAATATTAATCCTCAATCTGGGCTTAATATTTACTATTCAGATGAGAGTCTGACAGCAGTTCTCCGTTGCTTAGAAGCAGTGAGCCGCTAAAATTGCAAAAAATAAAATAAGAGCTACAAGCTACAATATATGCCAAACCTTGTCAGACTTCAAGGAAGTTGAAAAAACACTTTTTTAAAACGTCAGGGGTTTGCAATTTCTAAAATTAATCAGGCTCGGCTGCTCGAGCTTGTTACGCTTACATTCTGAATAAACTTTTCACTTTTTCGCGCGATTATAAACGCAAATATAAACAAAAAGATCTAGCAGATCTAGAAAATGATATCGGTCCTAAATCAGACCGTAGATATCAAATTTTGTTCAAAACCTACAAAATACTAAGCTACGAGAAACGTAGCAATACTCTACGACGTAGCAGAGGTCATAGCTACGTAGCAATACAATACTGAGAGCTTTTGGATCACCGAATCAGTTTTTTTTAAATACCTTCAAATATTTGTGTATTGATATGAATGACTCTCTGCCAACCCCGCAAAGGTCAAAAGCGAGATTTTTTATCTATTATTACCAAGAACTTTGTTTGGTACTCATACATTTTATAAAATCACAACACTGTTTTTCACAAGAGATGTGTAGTCTTACATACAAATACCCTTGTCGAGTATTTAACTCAAACGAAATGACACATGTCACAAAACTATTAGCTAGAGCTTGCAATCCTTCACATCACAGATATTGTAACAGAAGAAGACTTCCTTTATACCGTTCCGTTACACAATGTTTTTGATATTTTATCAAATTTGTATTAGATTTTATTTTTGACATTGATAATTGTAATTTTCTTATAGCTATATACTGAAGATCGTTAACATTGTAATTTTTCTTTTTTCTATTTTTGACGATCACATTATCATCCTCTGTCATTTTCATTTAGTTTAACATACATACATACATATATCACGCCTATATCCCTTGCGGGGTAGGCAGAGCGGAAAAGACCGGAAAAACGGTCACTCACGCCACGTCTGATAAACATTTGAGGGTCATTCAGATAATTGTATATACTATATTGACAGGTTGTCAGCCCATCGCCTAAAATTGCAATACACACCCTCGAGTCCCTTAGTCGCCTCGTACGACTCCCACGAGCAAGAAATGGGGTGAATCTATTCTAAGCCAGTATCACACGGTGAATTTATATATATTTATGTCGTTTCAAGGGCTGTTTCAATTTAAAAAAATGAACACAGTATATTTTTTGGCTCAGACGGTTCCTATTAACCTTCTCCTAGTTAGATAGTCTATGATTTCATATAATCCAGTGTAGTTGAGTCCACATAAGGTATTACACGGAGGATTTTGTTTTTGTTTGCTGACTGTACCTATGTTATCTGTCAAAATGTCAAGGCAGGTTTTTACGTGGATTTAATTTAACTAAAATGCTTTAACTTATTTTATCTACACTCGTCTCATAATGTTCGAATTATGAATTCGAAAACAGAATTGCATAAAGACCTACTTTATGCATTCTGCCTATATAAACTACGGTTTAATATAAATTACAGAAGCGTAATGACTTAATGAGAAAACTCTTAACACGATAAAGTTGAGAAATAAAACGAAGTTTTTTTTTGTCAATACTCAAATTGCCATCTTCCGCCGCACCTGACAGTTGTTGTTGTACGGTAATTTTTCGGATGCTGTTCAGTTGTTTTAATAGTTTTTTTTCTGTTGTTGTTGAGATGTTGTTCAGGTTTGTTCAGTTGTTGTTCAGATGTTGTACCGATGTTGTTCACATGGTGAGCAGTTGTTTAGTGTTGTTCAGTTGTTATTCCGATATTGTTCAGTTGTTGTTTAGTTGTTGTTCGGTTGTTGTTCAGTTGTTTAAGTATTTGTTGTTCAGACTCGACATCAAAACGACTGTAAGTAAAGAATTTTCGAAAATTCATATCAAGCCATATTACGTTCTCGTATTGAATTTGACCATGTATCGGGCCTTGCAATCGCCGGTGCGGACGTTTGGAAAAGTGTTTAACTCAGTTTTTTTTTTTGAGTGTAGATAAAAAAGTGTATGCAACTGCTATAATTAGGCGTTAGAATGCTCGTGTCAAACTATTATCACACTCGGCTGCGCCTCGTGTGATAAACAAACACTCGCATTCTAATGACCCCCATTATACGACAGTTGCATAAACTAGTATTAGTTATATCCGTAATTGTGTGACAGAGCGTCGCAACACACCCAAGTAGGTTTGGATGGTTTGAATAAAAAGGTTTTTTAGGTACACTGCATTGTTCTTGTACTGCGCTCGCCAATCCACATGCCAAGTGAGGAAAGGGTAAAGCCCTTGTCCACCAGTGGGCTCTTATGGCTGTTCATATAGAGTGAAATTTTACTAGTGACCGAAATCTAAATTTCAAGAATGGTTTGGTGATAAGAAACAACTTTTCTCAAATATATGACAAAAATATTTTGAGTTTCCATGGTAACTTAAATCGGCTGATCGAAAATTTTGAATAAGAGGCCCATTTATTTTTTTGTATCTCGACCTTCCTTGGGGAAAGTTGTTTCTTATCACCAGCCTGTCCTCTGTTTTCAGTATCGGTCACTAGTAAAATTTTACCCTATATTGTTTAATGTTTGTGTTTAGGAAGGTATAAGAAAACCTGCTCAGACAATTTTTGATTTCATAACTCAAATATTCAATTATCGTATTAGACTAATGAGGTATCTTTTACCCTGTACATAACTTACGCCATGTTAAGTAGGTACGCCGAGTGATGTCGGCTTAGGATAGCATCACCCCATTTCTTTCCCGCGGGTGTCGTAAGAGGCGACTAAGGGACTCGAGGTTTACATGTGTATTGCAATTTCAAGCAATAAACTGACAACCTCTTACTATGGCGATACACATATTTCTAAATAACCCTCAAATGTTTGTCAGACGTGACGTATATGTTCCGTTTTTTACCGCTGTTTACGCTCTGCCTACCCGCAAAGGATAAAAGCGTGTTATGTATTTATTTCCGTGACCAAGCCTTAATCAAGAATAATTTAATTTATCCCTGTAGACTCGATAAAAAATAATTAACAAATTCGGAAGCATTTCTATAATGTATGTATGTTAAGTAGATACTTACATGTATCCAAATTGAAGAATTCTTTAATTCCTGTCTTCAAATAAAAGCGTTCACAAATCACGTCCCTTGCAAATTAAACATTATTCTTTTCCCATCCGAATTCCCGGAGCAGAGACACTTTTATTGGAATTTTCCGATCGCGTACGTGACAATAAATACTTTGGTTAGGGCTGGGGGCATACGTAACAGTAACTGGTATATTTACTAGGTACCTATTTGGTAATAGGGAGGAAAACACAAAGCGTATTGCAGATGGCAGCAGAGGCGACTGTGCCTAAAAGCACCAGTAAGAAATAATATCAGTAAGAACCCGTTTAAATTATAACTATGAATACCAATAAGATGTAACTAAACTTTGACTTGAAATTTTCGACGAATCATAGAAAAAAGCACACTCGAGAGTAGCTAAATTAGTTTCCCATTACCTCTTTCCCATTACTTACTTATACGAGTATTATTTCGATAAAAGGTTAAACTGTCAGTGAAATAGGAAACGACGAAAACCACTCAACTGACATACTATCGAGAAATAACTTACTAAGTTGTTTTTAAAATAGCGGAAATCGGGCCCAGTTCTGGTCAAGAATCCTAAACATAATAAAAACCTCCGTGAATTTCAATAGAGGCATTTTTGTGGCCAGGTATTGGTCGAAGATAATTTGAACTGTTACTGTCGACTCCATGAAGAAGAATAGTTGTAAGGTAACAAGCAATAACTTTGAAAGCATTTCTACTGGTAAGGGATACATTACGGATTAGAAATAATTATCTTGTAGTGTAATTAGTTTTGTATTGTACAGTACATACATACACATATCCCGCCTTTATACAGAGCCGTAGGCAGAGCGTTAACGGCTGTTAATACATTTGCTATCGCCACAAATCTTATAGGACTCTTTCAGAAAAGTCAAATATCACTATAGTGACAGGTTGTCAGCCTGTCGTTTAACATTGTAATCTACATGAAACCCTTGAGTCCCTTCGTCGCCTCTTAGGACACCCACGGGAAATAAATGGAGTAATGCTATTCTAACTGGCATCACACTGCTGTAATGTTAGGTACCTATGCATGGCATTTTAGAGGTTAGCAGATACTAGCAGTAACAGTTGAAATAATAGTTTCAGTAGCAGCTCTACAGTGAGTGCTAAATGTTCGCACCCCTGGCATTTAGCTGTTTACGTCACACAGGGACACTCTGTAACTATCGCCCCATGCAAATCCAACCTGCTTTCTATTTACTAGTTGCTTCTCATGGAGATCGAACAGTTTTGATAATATGACCATCTAATCGAAGTTGGGTGGCGTGGTTCTTTGCAAGTAATAAACCGGTATTAATGATGAAAAGATTTGTATGAAACTGCATGTATAAGTACATACGACGCTTGCTATCAAATACAATTTAGGTCGGCATATTATGAAAAGTCTACCTTGGTACAGTGCATATAGGGTGAAACTTTCTTTACCGTACGTAGTGTCATTAATGGGATATATTTACTTGTGACTGATAATGAAATCTCAAGAGACAAACTAGTGATAAGGAATAACTTTTTCCAAGGAATCCTATCGTATTTCGATATGTTCCTTGGGTAAAATTGTACCTTACCATAAACCAGTCTTGAGTTTTTGCTATTAATTTAACTAGTAAAATTTCATCCTATATCTTTATATAATGTTAGCCTATGCTAAACTTAATGCAGCGTACTGTTAATGGAAAGCGTATGATTTTGTAGAAAGCCTGTTGAAAACTTGCTTGTTACATAAATTCCTGCTTTTGTACATGTTAAAACTGACAGTATTGGGATATGGCAATAGACTTAGTTCTAATAATGTGTGAACGTTGTTGCGTGAGCTGAAAAACATATATTCCTCCTATTCCTATTAGTCCTTTTGTTTATGTAATTAGTTTATTCATGTTTTTCGGACTCAAATTTGTAAATAATTAGTAAGTTTATAAACAATAAACATATTTTTTATTTATTTATTTATATTGACAACGCTGATTTGTCCTAAGCCAATTGCTACCTGTATAATTTTTTTTATCACCGCGACTGCCAATTACTTCGCAAGTTACCTAAAATATTTAGATCCCTACAGTCTTGATAATAGAAAAATATCAAGACACCTCAATCACACTATATCCTATACAGGATCCGAGAAATTGTCCCTTTAGCACGAGGCGAGGCGAACAACAAAATAAAATCCAACACAAAAAGCGTAAAAGAGAACGTATTGATTTGCAGGAATTTTTATTAGGAGGTGAGCTACGTACGGACGGCGATTTGCCTACATTATTGCTTTTCCTGACGGTAGAATGTGATGCTGTGGAGTTTATTGGTGCTTATAAAAGCAATTTAAGAAAAGGTATCGGCAACAAATGTTTGCTTGAGGAAAAGTTATTTTATTTATTTATTGAACATTATTGCACAGAAAGTACTAAGGGCCGGCATTCTCTACCGGCAAACTAAAAGATAAACAGAAAGAGTCAAAGCGGGAGCCCATACTAAAAACGGAAATAAGATCATACGTACAATTCTCACTAAAGGTCACTAATACAAAACATAAGAAAAATAAACAAAAATATAAATGACACCTTTTAACACAATAAAATAAAATTACTTAAACATAAAATAAATACATGCATACATAAATAAATAAGAATAAGAGTAAGTGCCTAGAAGCTACCGCCGGCACGGCAGGCAGCCTGTACTAAACTACGTAGGAGAGATTTAGGTTTCTCAATGAACTTTTATTATCAACTAGATTTCCACCCAACGGTTTCACCCACTGCCTCATTTTACCGTGGTAATAGCTGTTTTCCCGCGGTAAAAAGTAGCCAATGTGTTATTCCGGTATATACTTTACCTGTGTTCCAAATTTCATTCAAATCGGTCGAGACATTTGAACGTGAAAGGGTTACAAACATACATACACACAAATTCTCAGATTTATAATATTAGAACGGATTTGTAGCTCAGTGTTGCTCCATCACTTTTCATTTGTTTAGACTGGAGTCTTACCAATGCACTTCCGTACCTAAAGGGTCAAAACGGGACCCTATTACTGAGACTTCGCTGTCAGTCTGTCCGTCCGTCTGTCACGAGGCTGTCTACGAATATAAAGATACAGCCATGCCATGTGATGCCGGCTTAGAATAGCATCACTCCGTTTCTTTCGTAAGAGGTGTTCGTGGGAGTCGTGACGAGTCGCGACTAAGGAACTCGAGCATGGACCAATTACTCGAGGGTGTGTATTGCTTTTTTAGGCGATGGGCTGACCACCTGTCACTATAGCGATACACAATTTTCTGAAGTGTAAATGTTTGTCAGACGTGGCGTAAATGTCCGTTTTTTGCGGTCGTTTACTCTGCCTACCCCGCAAGGGATTATAGGCGTGATGTGTGTATGTGTGTGTACGAGATACAGCCTGGAGACAGAAAACACAAAATAGTAAAGGAATGATACAGTGGCAGTATTTAATAGCCGGTGGTGTTATACTGCGAGCACGACGTAACGCCTACGATATTGCTTCCTGAATGAGTGACGGTGTGCAAGTGTGATTGCTATTGCTAAACACGCAGGCGTTTGCGACACTTTTCATACGATTTTGGGTACAACTCGAACAGTTTAGTTTCGAGCGGATATTTTCTGTTTTGACTGCTTTTTTTGCAATAAATAAGTGGACAAGTTGACAATTCTGTCTGTCCAGACTTATTATCTTGTGACACTGCACCGGTCCGAAGAAAGACCATATAATATAAGGTGCTTTTATATCTTTAGGGCGGTCGAGATCTACTCGTAAAACTGAATAATTTGCCCACAGAAAATAGGTCAGGTACATAAAATGAATTTTAATTTATCATTTTTGTATAGGTAGTCAATTTTTATTTATTTTCACCTTTGTTTTTTGGGGAAAGCTGTTCAGTTTCACGAGTAAAACTCACTAAAAATATTTGTACTGAATTTAATAGGGTCTGGTATTGACCAGCAACAGAACCTAAGTACGTTTTCAATGCTGTAAGCTTCATTCAACAATTTTTGAACTCACTTTATAGACATACATACATAAATCACGCCTATATCCCTTACGGGGTAGGCAGAGCTTTGATGGCCGTAAAACGGATATAACACCACTTCTGACAAAAGTTTGAGGGTCAATATTTTTTAACAGGTAAAATATATTCGAATAGTAAGTAATTGTATCAGGCGTTACTTTGCGGAAGTCCATCTTGATTGAATTAGATAGCAAGGTATTTAGCTTATAAGTGCGGAAGAAGCTAAATACCTTGCTATCTAATTCAATATTCGAATAGGTTATTTGATACATTTTAAACACAGTTTCGGTTCTTAGTACATACATCCATACATATACATGTATAGTTTCTGTTCTTAGTAATTCATCGACACCTTCGACAGCGCCAAACCACCAATCAAAGCTCTCCAAACGGCGCGTGTCAGACAAATTCGACGTCTGGCGTGTGCAGGCGCCTAACTAGACGGCGTCACGGATCGCTGGTGACGTCACGGATCAGCTGCTGACGTCACGCGTGAGTGACAGCGCTACGGCGATCGATTACCTTGCATTCCGGGAGATCAATTGCCTAAGTATTCGTAATTGAAATCCCGCACGCAACAAAACGGCTTTTCTTATGCGCAATTCTAAAATTGCTATTTTCTAACCGTGAATTTTTTGTGAGTGTATCACTTGTATCAAGCCGTGAATAATTTTTGCTACTCTCTGAAACAGCTGATTATTTAAATCAAATGTAGCTAGTCTATATATAGTTAATTTGTGATCAAATGACAGGGTATGCATTACCAAAGACTACGATTTGACGCAATAACATTTCGTTTTACTGTCGGATGTTACCGGTTGTTAAACCAATAAGTTTACTTAGGGATGGTGATAGTGGGGACTAAATATTTCTGCGTATAACGAGATAGATCAAAGGATTTTAAAAACTTGGCAATTCGGATATCTAATGTTCAGGATATACGAAAAAACTGGAGTAAGCGAATTGGATTTCGAGAGAGACTGAATTACGAATGCGAATGTTGTTCAAATTACTAGTACTTAGGAAATCGGGCTCCTGATCTGTCTTTCTGTCCGTCTGAACAAAGGTGAGCGAAGTGAGTAGATCGTAATGAATTACTGGTGATAGTCGATTAATTACCACGTTCGATTTTTGAATGCATTGTATTTGTCGGTTTTGCATACACTATATGTCTTGAATACCTTCCTGTAAACTGCATTAGGAAAGAGCGGAATCTCCTGACACAGGCAACTTACGCTTAAAAGGAGGTTCCGGCCACTATAATTTAAGGTATATTTTATGTTACTGAAAATAAAATATTTTAATTTTTAATTTTTTTATTTTTTTAACAGCCGCAACAGTCCACTGCTGGACATGGGCCTCTCCCTATTAGGGAGGTATTGCCATACACACGCTTGGCAAGCGGATTGGCCAGCGCAGTGCAAGATCTTACTTTCACAGTAAACGCTGCTGCCCATTCCCTGGATGAATTTATCCCTGAGTTGCTTTTTACGGCACCCACGGATAGTATTAGGGTGATGCAATTCAGAGCCGGCATCATACAGCAGTTTGTCAGTTTTGGATGATGTTAATTTACGAAACGTTACACTTTCCAATCTATTGGAACACGCATTTTATGAACCATGTGACAGTATGCACAGTCTTCAAACTTTAAAAGTACTAAAGCATACACTGGTTATATAGGGTGAAATTTTACTAGTGAACTCAAGGCGCGCTGGTGATAAAGAAAAGCTTTCCCTAAGGAACTTAGGTCGAAAAAGGAAAAAACAAATGGACCTACCACATAAAATTGCCGATAAGCTGATTTAAGTTACTATGAAAACTTTTAATATTTTTGTCTATCTTCATTCAACCTATGTTCTTTGGGGAAAGTTGTCCTTTTTAACAGCCTCAGCGATATTGTTATCGGTCACTAGTAAAATTTCATCCTATAATATACAATACAATACAATATGCTTTTATTGTACACACATATAAGAGTTATAGTATACATATTATGTAGTAGTTTAATGAAACATTTGTATTAATTGATCGCTAAAGTAGTTACTTAAGGTGCTGCTGTTTGTACCTTATCAATACCAAGAACAAGCAAACTAAAGAAATGAAACTCGAAAATTACAGAATTTAAATGAATTGTTCAAAACGAAATTCAAATCTCGGCGAGAGTACATTGTAAGGGTGTGTTTACACTAAATAACGAAAGGTACGGTTAGGTTCCACCGGTTTACGGATGTAAATCAAACCGGATGTTTTATTAAACACGAGCGAGTAGCGACTGCTGGATATTCAAATTAAGTGGCGGTGTCGATGGGCTAGGTTTGTGTGGATAAGGACTAGGTAAAAAAATATTTACCTATTAATTTTAGAGATTCATTTAATTTCGAGTTCCAATATTGATATTACATACATACATACATACATACATACATACATATATCACGCCTATAATCCCTTGCGGGGTAGGCAGAGCGTAAATGGCCGCAAAAACGGACATTTACACCACGTCTGACAAATATTTGAGGGACATTCTTAAAATTGTGTATCGCCATAGTGACAGGTTGTCAGCCCATCGCCTAAAATTGCAATACACACCCTCGAGTCCCTAAGTCGCCTCTTACGACTCCCACGGGTAAGAAATGGGGTGATGCTATTCTAAACCGGCATCACACGGCATATTGATATTACCATCATCAATAATTTAATATTTATAAATAACAAACCTAGCAAATGATTGAAGTTATAAAGTTAAATTGCACCTGATAAAATAAGTCAGAGTTGAGAAACGCGTTTTTAAAACCCAAAAAGAAACGGTGTAGTTTTTCAACTTGTCGCGAACATTTTCATTATATTTCGAAATTTATTTGAGAATATATGTTTCTTGCCGTGTTATGCCAGCATAGAATAACAACACCCCAATACAACCCGTGGGTGTCGTAGAAAGTTCCCAGTAAAGCAATATATTGCACTGCGCTCGACAAACCGCTTGCCAAGGGTAGTGAGTATGGCAACACTTCCTTCCAAAACGGGGTATTCCATGTGTACCAGTTAACTGTTGCGGCAAATGTATTAAATTATTGAACATAAATTAATAAAACACTGAGCTACCGCTCACGGCTTCACCGTTAGAATAGGTTTAAGAATAGTAATATTTTAAAGTGTATTTAAGTTTTTTTTATCGTATTTTATTTTTATATTTTATTATGTAAAACAGTTATTTGGTAAACTGTTTACCTACAGGAATAACTATTCTTAGTTTAGGAAATAGTTAAGCGTCATAATTGTTTTTGTATAGTTTTACTTATAAGTAATTATGTTTATTAAATAAGTAATTTGTATTGTACTTATTCCACACTTTTCCAGCCCACGAAGTCTCCCACCTCTAATATTTACCCGCTACTTTTGCAAGCGCAACATCTCCAGTGTACAAGTACAAGAAAATTAAGCTTGTTTGACTGTTCGTTGTGTGTTCAGTGTACACCCTGCTTTAGACTTGTTTCTTGTACAGGTTTAATTTATGAAGTTTATCAATTTTATTTAATGAGATATGTTATGAGGTTAAAAGTGAATACAGTACTGTATCTAAGCATGATAAGTTAGATAATATATTTTAAAAATATATTTAAATATATTTGTCTATATTAGTGCGTACCATACTTTTAAATTTTGAGCTTTTAAGTATAATAAAATTAATCTGAAACTGAAATTGAAATTCTTTATTCAATTAAGATAGTATTATCATATCACTTATTGACGTCATGAACCGTCATTGTAAAAAAAAAATTTGTATCACACAATTTTCTTCTTTTTATAAGTATCACACAATTTTCTTTTTTTTTAACCATTTTGTAATGTCCTAATATAAAACCGGCTCGGGCGGGATAAACAAATTTAAATAAAGGCACTGCCACGGGGCTACCCAGGTTAATCACCACCATCTGAAAACGACATTTGTTTCAAATTGAGGTCAAGATTTTTAAAGCGTGTAGTTTACATGCGTATAATTAACCGGACCTACTGAACAGGAAAAACCCCCCAAAAAACCTGCCCAGAAGTGCTCCTACTCTAAATTAACAATCGTATTAGCCCCTAAGCTTCCCTAGCTAATTTTGAAAGTAAAAAAAATATGTATAGAAATATGCCTACATTTTGTTTTGAAAAAATTGCAGTGGATAAATCTTACTCTAAATTTAATTTCATTCACCTCATGATGTCGGCTTAGAATAGTATTACCAGCATCACCTCATTTCATTTTCATGGATGTCGTAAGATGCGACTTAGGGACTTGGGGCAATGGGCTGACAGCCTGTCACTTAGGCGATACACAACTTTCTCAATGACCTTCAAATAATTGTCAGACGTGGATTAAATGTCATTTTTAACGGCCATTGACGCTCTAAGGGATTAAAGGTATGACATATGTATGTATGTACCTATGTTATTTTCTATCATACTAATAGACAATCCGTACTAATATTATAAAACTGAGAGTTTGTGTGTGTGTATGTTACCACAGCACGACCGATTTGGATTAAATTTGGAACCCAGGTAGAGTATAACACAGAATAACACATAGGCCTCTTTTTACCGCGGAAATTGAAATTGAAATTCTTTATTCAATGAAGGATAGTTTTATCATATCACTTATTGACGTCATGAACCGTCATTGTAAAAAAAAGAAATTTGTATCACACTTTTTTTTATAACAATTTTGTAATGTCCTAATAGAAAACCGGCTCGGGCGGGATAAAAAAATAAAAATCAAAGCACTGCCACGGGGCTGGCCAGGTTAATCACACGGCATGTAACTTTACGCCACCACCATCTGAAAACGATATTTGCTTCAAATTGAAGTCAAGATTTTAAAAGCGTGTAGTTTACATGCGTATAATCAATCGGACCTCCTGAACGGGAAAAACCCCCCAAAAATCCTGCCCAGAAGTGCTCCTACTCTAAATTAACAATCGTACTAGCCACCCTAGCTAATTCTGTAGCGGGCAAACAACTATCACCACGGGAAAATGAGTAGCAGCGGGTGAAACCGCTGGGCGGAAGTCTAGTGTAAGCTATATGCGTTTAGCTTAAATTAATGGGCCTTGTGACAGCGCCCATCAAAATGTAACGCTCACGAAAATATCACTCAACAATATTTACTAACTTCCAAATAAAATCAACTTTCACCCTCTTAGCACGGAATATTAAGCCGAAGAAAAGTGGTCAAGTGCGAGTCATTCTTTAAAAAAACTAAATTCATTTTTATACAGGGTGTAAGGGACAGCCCTTCAAATAATGATAGAAAGCATCGAGACCATTAAATTGAACAACTTCCTGTAAGAAAATAGTTCAGGAAACGTTAAAAATTATTTTGACTTCCCGTAGTGAATGCAGTCAGCTGATCGTAATTTTGTTTAGGAGATCGAATTTTTTTTATACTTGATTACCATAATGGGATTATACTTCTTATAGCTTAAATAGCCAAATCGACTGATCTCATATTATTCTTACGTAGTTAAATCAAACTTAGTTTATGGTACATGTAACTGTAAATTTCCACAATTCATTAAACTTGTGTAGCTGTTTTACATACATATATCACGCCTTTTATCCCTTGCGGGGTGGGTATGCAGAGCATAAACGGCCGTAAAAACTGATATTTTCGCCACGTCTGACAAACATTTGGGGTTCATTCGGAAAATTGTGTATCGCCATAGTGACAGGTTTCGTGAGCGTTACATTTTGATGGGTGCTGTCACAAGGCCTATTAATTCATGGTAAACACACATATCTAACACTTCTAAGCAAGATAAAGAGTTTGGGTTGGTAGAAATTAACAAACACATACCACGCCTTGAATCTCTTACAGAGGTAGGCAGAGCGTCAATAGCCGCAAAAAAGAACATTGAATCCACGTCTGACAAACATTTGAAAGTCATTCAGAAAGTTGTGTATCGCCATAGTGACAGGTTGTCAGCCCATCGCCTAAAATTGCAATACACACCCTCAAATCCCTTATTCGCCTCTTACTACTCCCACGGGAAAGAAATGAGGTGATGCTATTCTAAGCCGGCATCACACGGAAAGCTGTAGCTGTTTTGATCACAATAAAGCATGACAATACAATCAGTTTTTTTTTTTATAGAAGCCCTTTCAAAAGTTGAAACCTTCCACTGTGGAACCCAAAAAGCAAGTGACGTGAGAAAAATCGTTTCCTGTCATCACTATGACGGTTCACCGACAAAATTTTGTGTATAATTCATTTCCAAGCGACTCGAGTTAAAGCGGCCCGGCGACTATGAAAAATGACGCAGGTTCAACACATTGATGCATGTTCTTAGTTAAGTATTTTAAAAGCTGTTAGGTGAACTCGTGATGCCGGTTTGGATTGCCTTGTGATACCTACACATATCACGCCTATTATCCCTTGCGGTGTAGGCAGAGCGTAGACAGCCGCCAAAAAACGGCTATTCAGGCCACGTCTGACAAATATTTGAGGGTCATTTGGAAAATTGTGTATCACCATAGTGACAGGTTGTCAGCCCATCGCCTAAAATTTAAATACGCACCCTCAAGACCCTTAGTCACCTCTTACAACTCCCACGGGAAAGAAATGGGGTGATGCTATTCTAAGACGGCCGCCCACGGCCGTGTGATGCCGGCTTTGAATAGCATCACTCGATTTCTTTCTCTTGATCGTAACAAGGGACTCGAGGCTTACATGTGTATTGCAATTTAGGCGATGGGCTGACTACCTGTCACTATGATGTGATGATACACAATTTTGTAATGATTCTCAAATGTTTGTCAGACGTGGCGGTAAATGTCTGGTTTTTTCGGCTGTTTACGCTCTGCCTTCCCTGCAAGGTATAAAGACGTGATATGTTAGAGTTAGGTTACGTCCCGGCTCAGAAGAGATAACTATTCTGTGGTATCGGTCCCCATCATCTCTATATTTTAATGTTAATCGACTAAGATTTTAGAAAACTTGCAAATCTTACCTCGGGCAAGATTTGAATATGCGACTTCTTTCACTAGTAGCGACGCCGCTACCATCTGGGCTACGGCGGGTCATCCATTGTCCGTGAAGTTTTGCAAGTGTTTTTTTACATGTTGGCATGGTTCCTCCTATTATTTTACATAAGAATAAACTTATTTTCATTATGAACGTAAATGAACACTCCTTGTAGTCAGTCGCGGCAGGTTCATGTTTTCATCATACATAATTCCGTGATCGGCAAAGATTAAATCCATTATCATGTCTGTGTAGAATTATGACATGGTTTTATCAAATTCATACTTTTTACTTTGGTGGCAAGATTGATAGTTATTTTTATATTCATACTACTCGTGTTTGAATTATTTACATCCTATAATGTTTCTAGAAAACGTGTCATTCTTTGATTGAAAACGCCTTTCATTTGGAAATATAAAGCTCACTGCTCAGTACACAAAAGTTTTCAAAATTCAATCAACAGCCCACATTATTAAATACAGCAAAATCACGAAATTTTAAAAATAAATTACATTTCTTTTAAAGGTAAACACGAAACCTAAAGCCCTTCTAAAGTCTAATAATTTCCCAAGTGTCATGTCCCCGTGAAATAAATGAAGTGAAGAAAATAAATTTCATTTAAAAATCACGGCAGACCATTATTTTGCCAAGCTTCCCCTAATTAATTTCTTGTCACCGTCTCGCTATGGCAGTGACAGCCCTGAGGCTGAGACAGATGATTTAAATCGCGCAAGAGTGAACGAGATAGGTTTATAAAGGTGAGTACGCTTCATTAACATCTTTTAGTAGTTAGGAAGATAGGAAGTTCTCAGCTTCGGTAGAGTTCTGCTATCCTGGTAGCTCCGTCTTATTAATGATCGTGAATAACAATAAATTAGAAACCTGGCACTTTTGCAGACGATAATTATTTGCTCGTTAAAAGTTTTGTTTATTTAAACAAACAAAATCTAGCGTGAGCTGCCGAAAAGAAGATTGATAATAAAAACAATACTCTCAAGAAGAACAAATATCTACTTCTTATAAAAAAAAGGTTTCTGGCGCGGATACACGGTTTAAACGTGAAAAATCGGGCTCGCTTCACTCGCAATATGTGTTAAAATATATTTTTTTCTTTTTGTCTAATTTTAATTGTTAATTGGATTCGTGCCTTAAATAAAGGTACAAAAGCAACAAGTCTTCAGTCTTATTTACGTGTCGTTTATAATAATTATAACAGAAGCGATGGATTTCTTCAAATTAAAAGCAAACCACAAATCACATTTTCCGCATTAAAAATTCAATGGTTCTGGATAACACTCATAACACGATAAACGCGGCGTTGAAAATATCCGCGCCTGATGCTTATCAAATAGCAATCGATGTGGAAACTCATTAACTCTTTCACTGCCGAGAACTTCACACTCGCTTACTTAATACTCAATCCACACTAATATTATAAATGCGAAAGTAACTCTGTCTGTCTGTCTGTCTGTCTGTCTGCTACGCTTTCACGGCCAAACCGCTAAACCGATCTTCATGAAACTTGGCACACAGATTGTTAGCATACCGAGAACGGACATAGGCTACTTTTTATCACCATTCGAGGGTCTGGAGTATAGATGTAGACCACCAGGTGTACCATCAAGAGCCCAGCTTAACTATTAGAGATACATGCATGGTTCCTAAACAAAAGTTGTTCAGTATGATGGGCCGCTTCTTTTCACAAGGACATTTTGGATCTGGAGTACCTTATGTAGACCACCAGGTGTATCATCAGGAGCCTAGCTAAACTATTAGAGATACAGGCATGGTTCCAAAACAAAAGTTGTTCAGTATGATGAGATGCTTCTTTTCACAAGGATATTGGGGATCTGGAGTACCTTATGTAGACCACCAGGTGTACCACCAGGAGCCCAGCTAAACTATTAGAGATACAGGCATGGTTCCAAAACAAAAGTTGTTCAGTATGATGATCCGCTTCTTTTCACAAGGACATTGGGGCTCTGGAGTAGCTTATGTAGACCACCAGGTGTACCATCAGGAGCCCAGCTAAACTATTAGAGATTCAGGCATGGTTCCAAAACAAAAGTTGTTCAGTATGATGGGCCGCTTCTTTTAACAAGGACATTGAGGATCTGGAGTACCTTATGTAGACCACCAGGTCTACCATCAGGAGCCCACCTAAACTATTGGAGATACAGAAATGGTTCCAGAACAAAAGTTGTTCAGTATGATAGGAATAAGTTGAGAAAGGATTTTTCCTAATTTTTACCGAGGACAGAAAAACAAAAAATGTGGTATAGGGGCATAAAAATGTATTACAGTAACTTAAATTACCTTTTTATCTGTCTTATCTACTTATGCTGACCATTTTAGTGTGCTCAAATCGGCACCTCTGGAGTAAGTACTCTGTTATCTACTGACGTTTGTATTCAATGGTTATAAATATTGATCTATCAGGCCGGATAGCAAATTTTGAATTTTCCCTTTAACAACAGAAGCAAGCAAGTCATCTTTAACTTTTTAAGCCCTCGCGATCACTTTCACTCATTTAAAGTATAAGATCGGGTCCATCGCGATAGTATTTAGGTAAATATTAGTAATTTACATGTGTCCCGACGTTTCAATACAGTTTCATGTATTGTGGTCGCGGATTGACTTACTAATATTTACCTAAATACTACCGCGATAGACCCGGTCTAATACTTAAAATGAGTGAAAGAAAGTCATCTTTAAACAGTACTGATAAAAACTGTTCTAATATCACTGTCACACTTACTATCAAAACACATACCTACTTTAGAACTTCTGCCTAAAAAACTATCTAACGCGGACGAAGTCGCGGGTAAAAGCTAGTACTCAATAACTTATTAAAATAGATCATTCAATTATTGTAATGGTGGGCCTTTGTGGCTGTTATGTGTGTTTATTGGTCGTATCTGAGGGAAAAGAAAAGATAGATTAAAATATGATGGTAGCTTACCCAAAAGTCTAAAAAAGAAACTACCAATTTATTGCCATCAACATTTTGCGATACAGTCAAAACCATTTAACCGACATTTGTCGAGCGAGACACAGTACAGGCACTTTAAAAAATGAATACGGTTATAACATTTTGCATATTCCAAGCAGCAGTAAACCTGTTTTTGTCAATGAGTCGACTCATTACATGCACGAACAGATTTGTTTTCCGATAGTCAACAACGTTACGCTGTAATGATCTTTAACACGAAAGCCAATTCAGAAATTAATAGAGTTTAATTCGTTTAGTAAGCTTTTGTTGTGTCACTTGTATTAAAGCAGTGACTGTTACTGCCGTGGTTATTGAGAAGAGCGAAAGACGTTTGGGAGCTTATAAATCTCCGATAACGTCTAGTTCCCCTTTCTATACACTTTTTTCGGTTTTCAAACAGTTACTTGAATAAATAACGTTATAAGTTCTGTTGTTGGGTAGGCTGAGTTGCTGCTGATACGAGAATAAAAGATCTGAATACCTACCCCTTGCTAAGTGTAAATAGAACTACTTGACATATTAACTACACAATGCAATTTGAACGCTCATATCAATCTCAAATCGTACAAGACGAGCTCTCCAAGGGAGGACGTTCAAAGATTCATTATATGCAAAATGGCACATTCTCGAAAGTGAAGAATAAGGCGAGGGGTTACTTAAGACTCTTTCTGGAAACTTCGTCTATACATGGACTGAATCATCTTGTTGCTGTTGGAAGACATTTTCTTGAGATGTGAGTATTGAAAAATCATTAAAACCGTAAAAAAAAACAACAAGCCACTCTTTTTAAATTTGCAATTTTTTGAAAATATTACAAAGAAGTTATTACTTCTAAGATACTTGAATTCACCTTTTATAAAAAAAATGGACTCATTAATGAGGTTAAATGGCGTTCCGTTAACAGCGATTAGGAGTTTTTGTCACATTATGTATGCACTATGCATGGTTTGCCGATGACGATTAATCATCAAGGAAATGGGCAGCAGCGTTCCTTGTGCATGCACCATCTTTCACTGCGCTCGTCAATCTAAGCGTGATGTGTAAAGCATTACCCCTTAATAGGGGGACGCCAATGTCGAGCAGTAGACTGTTGTGGCTGTCAATGTATGTTATCTACGCATGTAATGGTTAATATATCGATTTTCTTCTTATACTTAGTCTTTTGTGGCTTACCATGGTGATCCTGGGTGTGTACGGATCGATCACCCTCTCCAAAACCACATGGACCCGCTACCAGTCCTCTCCGACTGTTGTCTCTATGGACCGAGACATGTTCGCTTGGAACACCACCTTCCCCTGCGTCACCATCTGTCCGGTCACCAAACTGGACCCCCAGAAACTTGAGGAGTACGTGCAGTAAGTTCTTTTCGAATCATTCGGATCATCTAAGTAACGGACATAGTCTGGAAATGTAGCAAACTGAAGTGGCAGTAGACTGAGCTCATCTGTCGACTGTAGAACCAATGAAATCTACTAAGTAAATGTGGATTTACTTAGTAGATAGGAGACCACGTCTTGGCAAGCGTAACTATGGATCCAGTCAGATAGACCGATTACCGAGTACCCAGGGGGATGCCTAAGTCTAGCAGGGGACTGCTATAGGTTCATGTAAGTTTGTATTATCAGCTACTAGGTTGCTCTAATTATTATTTCCATGGAACGGGACTTCTTTGTTAAGAATTTTACCTTCGGACGTTAGTCACCCAGCCAAAGTAAACCCTCAAATAAAAAGCTTAGGGACTTCGTTAAGTAAGGTATTAATAAATGTGCCTTCTGAGTGTTTGTCCATGCTGGGGTGATAACATTGATTAGATAGTCATAGTTTTGCTAGGTCTATTCTTTAGATGCCTTGATACTCATCGATTTGATTTGGAGAAATAACCAAGTTGATTTTAGAGTTAATATTTTACAGGTCTTCTACAGAGCCTGACAAAGAAAAGCTAGAGAAATTCATAAGATCCTTATCCAATGCCACGTATGAAAACTTTGAAGACATCCCTGACTACACAGGCATCGATCCGGAATACTACATGGACATTCTTCTAAATTTGACAAGAGAATTCAGACCAACTCTAACTATAGGAGCTTCCGGGATCAGTCTTAAAATTTTCCCTACAATCACCGAGATGGGTCTTTGCTATGCAGTGAATTCTAGAGTTGCTGTTTATAATACTATTTCGTAAGTGGTTTATGTTTTGGTGCTTTTAACGGTTGAAATGTTTAAAAAAGTTACTCGTAAAGTATCGAAACGGGCACTCACTCATTGATATAATTTGACAGGTACAGGGCAGATAATCGTTGGGATATTATAGAGGCAGAGTCACTCAATAAAACGTTTTATGTTCATCCACTTGACGGGGAAGTTTTTGCTCAAGTTATCAACTTGTCAACTGCTTATGATGTAAGTTTATCGAGTTTCTTAAAACAGAAATAATTTATTTGTAAAATCATTATTAAAGGCATTGGAACCCTAATGGCTATCACATTTCAAAAAACAGCGCAGTATGGCGATATTTTTAAGTCAGGTTGACAACTTACAGATCTTTAGCTACAGTCCAAAATTATGAAAAATTAAAAAATCTGGCAAAAGCACTATCGAACAATGAACGTCGAAGTGATTTTAGATTAGAGAGATTTAGGATTTTATATAAGGATGTTGTTGATGAAGTTATTGATGTTCCTAATATTCATTTAAATGTGCAGGTTTACATTCACGGGCCTCTTGAAATGCCCGATATATCCACAAAGCACCAGTACTCTGCTGAAGACTTCTACATGAAACTCTACGTCACAGCTCTCTCCGTCTACACCGCTCCTGATGCTGCTAGGTAATATCAGTCATCATTCTGACTGCTCATATCTCAAATTTATGTAAGGTGCAATTTGTCACTCATCAGTATCAGCAGATTAATCAGCAAATAAATAACGACAGCCGATGTGGCGCAGTGGTAGTGCGACTACCTGCGGCGCAAAGATTCCGGGTTTGATTCCGAGGTTCCTCACAAAGTTGATGTTATAACTTTGTGAATTCATTTCTAGCCCGGTTAAGGCATTGCAGGCAGGAAAATTGGTCCAATGCTTAGGGGGGCACGTTATGCCATCCGTCCCGGCTGCAGTGCTGTCTATCATGTTATAGTCCTACTAGAGGTAGTATCAGTAGGCGCTCGAAAAACTCTGACAACAGGGTTCATCGAGCTTTTCTTCGAGTCGGTGTCCCACGACAAGATGAAACAAAATAATTTTCTTTTTTCCGTTTTCCTTGTAAATTTGTTAACATCTTTTACCATTTCAGTCTCAGTGTAAACCAAAGACGCTGCAGGTTCATCCATGAGAACAACTTAAAACACAATTCTATTTACACTTACAACATGTGTCGTATGGAATGCCGCATTCAGCTTTGCTTGAAATATTGCAACTGTATTCCTCACTTTTATAGAAGAATTGGTAAGAACTGTAGACAGATAATCTCCTTTTCTAGCAGATTTTTTCTTTAATCTAGGATAAACTTATTATGAGATAAAATGTATTTTTACTGACAGTGGAGAGGTCAAATCAGTTTAACGGGCCTACTTCCATGAAGTGAGGTGAAAACGAGCTACGAGAATGCATTTTATGCATAATCTAAGGCACATCACTGTCAACAAAATTTTGTTTTTTAATCTTCAAGATATGAGGAATACGCCAGGGCAGCGCAAAATCTCATTTTATATTTAATAACGGAGAAATTAAAATTTGAAGTTACCTCTATTTTTCAGTGATGAAGCGTGGCGTAAGAGATTTCCTCCGCCAGTGCTAATCGAACTGTATTGATCTTAGTATGATTATTGATGGCAATTTCACGTTGAACCCGCCCGGGCGGTTATTTTTTGACAAAACGTCTTAGTTATTATGAAATTTAGCAAAACACTTACTGTTTCCGGCTGATTTCCTTGGGAATAAAAGGTTTTTGTTTTGATGTGTTTCCTCTGCTGTCAAAACTGACGTGGAATTGATCATAGATAAACGGAATATGATGCAGACGCGACACACACTACATTTGTTCGATATTTTGACCGTGAAAAATTATTGTAGCTAGAATTTTGCCGTATAATATATCAACTATCTACAACAACGGCATTCTATCCGCTATGGATAATTTTGCCAATGTCAATACTACCATACTACGTTGATTGATACATCGAACGAAACGTTAAATATGAACCGATTAGACGTAGGTATTAAAATATTTTTACGATCAAATAATAGGATGACGTGGTTGTTAGTGCAGATTAGTATGAAGTAGTAAGGTTCGATTTATATGCAACACTAGACGGCGGCACGGCGGCACAAAAGCAGTTTTTTAACCGCGGCGGATTTTTTTTATTGTAAATATGGAGCGCTGCGCATACGGTCACCACCAACCACAGTTTTAGGATAAATTATAAGAAAGCAAGGATAATAATTATGTACATGTACTTACGTACATACATACCTACATACACATATCACGCCCTTGCAACTTGCGTACCTAGTATACAAAAGTATTATTTATGTTCTAAAAGATTTTTGTCAGATTTCAGTTCAAGAGTGGGATCAATTGATTCGGAAGGTTTTTAGTGTTATGGGGTAGAAGGGTTCTAGAGTGGCACTGGGTCAAGATGTTCATGCTAGGGTAACACTGGGTTGAAAGGTTCTAGACTTATACCTAGCTGGAAAGTCTTAGAGTGTCACAGAACAAAATGCCAATACCAATGTTAAAATTTCGGGAAGGTCGAGAGTATCATTATATTAAAGGTTGTGGTCACCCTGGTTCGTTGGTTACACTGAAATATACCAAACATTGTATAGGGCTAGAAATCCCTTTTCTAAAAATACCAATTTCAAGACCAAAAATTACAGGATTATCCAGATAGGAATGGATTAAAAACCTTAGTCAAAAAAACAATTAGAAGCACCTTCGATTTTAAAATTTTCTTAGTTACTTTAATAGATATCACCAAAATGTATGATATTTTTTAACTATGAAGCAATTCAACTGGTGTCAGTGATTAAAGGAAAAAGATTGTTAAAGGTGTTCGAAGGTTTGAAAAATTTAAGGCATGCGGCTCTGTGTATGTCTGATGGTCAACAAATATTGTTCAAAAACTAATGAACGGTGCGAGAATGCGACCGTTAGGTATATATTATCATATCATAATATCATACTCGAATATATAATGGCCGTCGCTAATTGGTTTTTGCTATTTATATTTTGAACTTACATCTATGTATACTGATTTATGCAATAAACGTTTAAAATTGAAATTGAAATTTAACAGTATTAGTTGCGCTTAAGGTGCACGCAATGACGAAAATGACAAAGAAATATCCAAAAAAAGTTTCTTAATGTCGAAGTTCGCAAAAAAATTTACAATACCAGGATGGACAAAAACGAAACAAAAATATGTTCGCGCAAAGTGCGTAACATGATACTGGCCACTTGCATTTTTAAACCTGAACTAATAAGCTGGCTTTATTTAGTTTAATGACTTTGCTTCTTCTGTAATAACGTTAAACTAAAAAGTTGTAAATATGATTTGAGATGTTATGAAGATAAGTGTTTTCTGAACTGATTAAGCCCTTATTTTTAGATGAATTCTTTTCATGTACTGAAAGTTTAAGAATAACAAACAAACAGACAGTACAGTTAATAGAGTTCATAATTAATATGGATACTATGCGTTCAGCTAAGTCTTGGCGAATGGTTCAGCTTATTTCAAAATATGGTCCTTATATCCACAAAGGACCGGAAGGAAGGAGGATAATGTAGGTTAATATTCCTTCCAAGTTATAATATCAACTTTGTGAGTAGTCCACCGAGAATCGAACCCGGAACCTTTGCGCCGCAGGCAGTCGCACTACCATTGGTCGTCAAGTATTGTATCAGTACCAGTTAGACTAACATTATATGAAATGGTGACACCTCTATAATATACTCTTTGACATGACTTCCGAATTTCATTTGAATTTCGTTCCTTCCGGCGAAGTAGGACTCTTAATGTCATACTACTTGTATCTAAAATGTACAATTGAATTAAACGTTTCATTTTTTTAGGTGATGAAAACATCTGTGACGTCAAAGGTTTGAAATGCCTTTCAGAATACAAAGGTATATATTAGAGTATATTTATCTACTGGTCTTGAATTATTATGTTCCGTTTTATAAAAATAAATATATTTTGATGGTGTTTATATTTCAGATGAGCTTTACAAGCTTCAAGACCAAAAAACTAAGAAAAAGCTCAACTGTGGTTGCTATCCTAATTGTGATGACGTGAACTACGTAATTCAATCAAATGTAAGTTTTATAATTTATTTCCATCTTATGAAAGATCCAAAACGGGCCTCGGCGAAGAGATAGACCCCAAAAATTATGGTGCAATAATTTTAATTCCTACTTGAAGGAGTTGACGGGGATTGCAACCTGGTGACTGGACCTGGATCGCAATCAATGGATGTTGCGAGGAAACCATTCCCAACAGTGGACACAATAAGGCTTCACTGCATAGTATAATATAATTACTAGATAGTATAAAATTAAGTCCCTTCCCGTAGTTGGTGTCCCTTGCGTTGTGTGCTAAGATCCTTAAAATTACGTAACGGATTTTGATGCGATCATTTTATATGTAGAAGGAGTGACTCAAGAAGATAACATTGCGGGAAAAGGTTTTATTTCTTATTAAATGGATGGCAGCGGGTGCACCTGCGGGCTGCTCGTATTACAATTAATTAGCTGACTAATTATTGTCTGCAGGTTCTGCAGGAATGGTTCTTAGGCACCAATCTACAATGGGGTATCGTGACGTACCCACGAATGAGGTACAGGCGCGATATTATTTTTGGTTTCACAGATGTGCTCGGTAAGTTTATGTTCCTTTGCTAATTACTTTTAAAGGCAGTTCTTCTATTTGTTGTCGTAATAATAATCGTAACGTATGCGTCTGTCAGACGATAGGATATTGGGAATTGGAAGAGGCGTCGTCACTAGTAATTACAAAATTCGCAGGTTCAAATCCTGCTCGCGCTTGAAAATTTTGCAAGTTTTCAAACCAATGCTTACCTAACACGAGAAGCGATTTAAAATTTAGTATTCAATCCTGGTGACAGAGTTTTTCAACCGCCTTCTACTAATAGTAGGCCTCTGGCATGGTTGTGTAACGAATGCCATCTTAGTAATCATAGAAAGTAACCGGACCGACGGCTTAACGTGGTTCGGCCTGCAATGTCCTAACCAGACTGAAAACAAATTCACAAAATATCAACAATGTGAGTGTCCCACCGGGTGTTGAACCCTGTACCTTTGCGCCGCAGGCAGTCGCACCACCACTGCGCCACATCGGCTGTCTATTTATTTATAATAATATTTTTTTTAAATCTTGTTTTCTTTCAGTATCAGTCGGTGGTATGGCTGGTCTTTTTCTCGGCTGCAGTGTCTTAAGCTTCATGGAGATTGTCTATTTCCTGACTCTTCGACTTGTCTGCTATTCTAGAGAACAATATACTCTGAAGAAATAAGAAAAATCCCGTTTGATGTCGGTCGGCTTAGAGTGGCATCACCACATTTATTTTCCATGGGTGTCGACGATCAAGGGACTAGACGGTTACTTGTGTATTGTAATTTTAGGCAATGAGCTGACAAGAAATGAAGTGATGCTATTCTAAGCCCTCTAAGCCGGCGTCGCAATATGAACTCGAAAATAAATCTAAGTAAATATACTGTTCTTAGGTATGTGGAACTTATTTTATATAAGTAAGCACATTAGCAGTTCATCAACCTAACACTTTGATAACCATTTAAACCTGACTCTTATAGGGTTATGCTGGTTGCTGCTAATTTTACATACCTAGTTAACGAAATTAAGTAAAAATAAATGTGCCTACATTGAATTGTGTTTCATTATAACTTTTCAATACAATACCTAAATCTTATACAAGCCGTAAAAATATATGCTGAAAAATTTGAAATATTTATTGTTTGTGTAAACCAGTCCATGAAATAATAACTTTCCCCAAGAAACATAGTAGTTCGAAATATGAAAAACAAAATTGGACCTTTCATAGAAACAATACGATTGGCGGATGGAACTTTTCTTAAGGGAGGTCCAATTATTTTCATATTTCGGCATATGTTCCCTGGGGAAAGTTGTTCAGTTTCATGCGCTTGGTTTACCCCTTGAAATATTTGCAGCGAATTTTTTTACAACCAGTTTACATTGAGTATAACTAATTAGCATAAATGAGTTTATGGAAAAACAGTGTTATATAACTCAAAGTACTGCTGAACTGCAAACACAGTTAAATGTGTTATTGCATCAAACTTGCCGTGTGATGCCAGCTTAAAATAGCATCACCCCCATCCTACCCGCGGGTGTCGTAAAAAGCGGGAACGGGCAGCATCAGCTTCCCTGTGAATGTAACGACTTGCACTGCACTCGCTAATCCGCCTGGGAGGGAGGCCATGTTCAGCAGTGGACTGTTATGGCTGTTAATTTATGTTAATGTATCAAACTTGCAAACATTAACAACAAATTATGATACTACTAAAGGGACCAGCATGCCTTCAGGTAAATTTAATCAAGGGTTAGGGTGATTACGGACGACGTGGTATTAACACGTCGTATACTGTGTCCTTACCCTAAAATTCCCTTAGGTTTCTTGTCCACCGGATAGATAACATATCTAATACTTTGTACTGGGTGTACAAAACCCACAATTTCATTCTTATACTTATTTTCATCTAGTGTACAGATTTATACTTCTAAATTCGTTTTAATTAAATTAAATTTAATCTTAGTCTAATTTATCTCACTGCAGCTGGACAAAAGCGACAAATTTATTAAACTTATACTTATTTTCTGCTTGTGCACAGAATTATACTTCTAAATTCGTAAAATTATTAGATACTAGCGGCCTGCCCAGCGGTTTCGCCCGCTGCTTACCGTTTTCCCGCGGGAATATGAAATTTAAATATAGTCTATTTTCATCAGGGATAATGTAGGATTTCCAGCAGTGGGCTGTTGTGGCTTGCAAAATTGGCGGGTATTGGTTGAACCGGGGTAGCTCAGATAGAAAAGGCGTCGCCACTAGTGATGGCGAAAGTGGCAGGTTCAAATCCTATTTCACTATAAAACTTAAAAAGAATTGTTTCACACTTAACACTAAAAATTTTCGCAAGTTTTCTACATTTACTAAAATGTAGTTTTAAAAATCCTTAAATAACCCCTTAGTTACCGCTCTACCTACTCCTCAAGCGATTATGTGTGAATATCTGGAATACTATAGCACTACTTTAGTGCCACCCTGGCTGATGGACAGACACCTTTATAGGGTAAGCACTTGCTAATAATTAAGATATCCCTTTTGAATTGTTTGCCCAATTTAGCCAATTTGGGCCCTCACCTACAATTTGCGGGTCACCTTTACTAAGTGATACTTTGTTAAGGTCAGGAGATTAATTTCTGGTTGAGTTGCTTTTGTATCTTTAGTGTATTGTTGTTGAAATACATTAGGCACTAGTAAAAGCTTGAGTTTTTGTTTACTAGGAAACAAGGCATTTTTTGTATTTTTTTTACGTGCTCATTGTGTTCAACTTTGAGAATTGGGTTCATCAGGTCGTTGGACAACTCGGTGTCTTAGTAAATGTGTGATGTATGAGGTAATCTATATTTTTTTAGTGTATTAATTATATAGGGTGAAATTTTACTAGTGACTGATATAATAGCGATTTTTTGGCTGGTGATAAGGAACAACTTTCCTCAAGAAACATAGGTCGAATATAAAATCCATACTTCCATACTAATATTATAAATGCGAAAGTGTGTTTGTTTGTTTGTTTGTTTGTTTGTTTGTCTTTCTTTCACGTTACAACAGAGCGATATCATGCAGTGTTTTTTAGGTGTGCAGTTAGGTGAGAGGCTGGAGAGTGACATAGGCTACTTTTTATCCCGGAAAAACATATTTTTCCCATCGGAAAAGCGATTAATGTTTAGCAATAGAATACACCCATACTACGAACATAGATGAGTATCATGCAGCGATGTAAAGCATTTTTTTTTTTGAGAGCAGCTAAATGAAAAGCTGGTGAGTGACATAGGTTATTTTTTATCCCGGAAAAACATATTTTTCCCTTCGGAAAACCGATTAATGTTTAGCAATAGAATACATCCATACTACATACATAAATGAGTATCATGCAGCGATGTAAAGCATTTTTTTTTTGGAAAGCAGTTAGATGAAAAGCTGGTGAGTGTCATAGGTTACTTTTTATCTCGGAAAAACATATTTTTCCCATCGGAAAACTGATTATTGTGTAGCATAGAATACATCCATACCACATAAAAAAGATGTATATACAGGATGTAAGGGACAGCCCTCCGAATACTGATATTCCCATAGTAAATGCAGTGAGCTGATTGTGATTTTGTATGGGATATAGAAAAAAAGAATTTAATCTATGGCAGGTTGTTCAGTTTCATGGTTTGAATACACCCAATCAGTATTCGAAGGGCTGTCACTTACACCCTGTATAGCACTACTATGAGAATGTCTCTTGAATATGAGTTTTGGGATATGAATGTGGCTTTAAGGGTGATGTGGGTATGTACTTGAGATACTTCTTACCACAGTAGTAAAGTTAATTTCTACAGTTAAACATGATTTGAAAGTCCATTTCTATAATAATAACCATTTTTAGCACAGTAAGTTTGCCCTGCGTATACTTGCGAAGACACATAATAAACTTAAATTTTTTAGATAATTTTTCCGGTTTAGTGACTGCGTCTCTATTAAAATTACGTTATCTTTACTTTTAACATTAAATGCCTGTTTTTCCTTACACTATAAATGTGTCATAATCTTCTTTCTAGCGTCGTAATATCTTCATTATTGAAGGTCGTAATTCCCCTGATGGGAAATATTTTTCTCATTCAGGATTCTTTTCCATCGCTGCGTATCTTTGGCGACATAGAGCGCTGAGTGTATTTAATGAGACCACCTAATTGTACTGAAACCTCTTGGTCGTTTGCCATCGACTTTTCCAGTGATCATGAGTGCAAAGTGGCAAAAGAACTCAAGGATCATTCTTGCGCCTCATTACTTGATTTTACAATAGCCTGTATTAGTGATGGTAGCGCCCAGGTACCACAAATTATATACTTTTTCAAGGAAGTGAACCATTCCAGTGTAGTGTCGTCTGTGTATCGGTGAATAGTGATTTTAGTGCCCTCCCAGTTTACACAGTTGTTCGCCTTACGATGTGTCGTTTAGAATACACAACTAATTAATAAAACTCTATGAGTACGCGGGCGAAGCCGCGGGTAACAGCTAGTAATATATAAATAATTTGTGTTATAATTGGCCTCGATTCGGGATATTAATTCTTTAAACTTACCTTAAATTAGTGCTGTCACTTTCCGTCAAATAGATTAAGAAAAGTATAGGTGATATCGAGGTCCTGTCATGTTTTGAAAATGTCAATAGGTTAATCGCAATTTTTTGTCAATTTGTCGCCATTGTTTTCATCGTCGCCTTGTTTTGGTAGATAGCGCGTATTTTGCCACAAATTATAAGACATGTCATGCCTACAATATCGCCTATCCTTTTCTAAACCTATTTGACTGAAAATGACAACAGTAATTTTATGGAAGTTATGAGAATTTATAGTACTAGCTTGCTAAGCGTGGTAAGTATGGCAATACCCCCCAATAAAGGGAGGCCCATATATTATCCAGCAGTGGACCGTTGTGACTGTTGATGTCATGGCAAAGACATTGCATTTGCAGTCATAAAACGTTTTCACATCTGGATGAAAAAAGAAAATTTGCAACCTTCAAAAGTCGTAAGTGTAAAAAAACATTTATTTACACTTGTGTCAACATAATGGAAAGCTCAAACTTATCAGTTACACTACATAACACACCCAAGATAATAGTTATGTTAACAAATAAAATGTATCGTATTCCAAAACATCTATTTGGATAGTGTGATATTCATGACTGGTTTTCCTTCAACGTAACTTGCCACTGTGCTATCAAAAACTTGCACGCATTGGAAAGCGGGCTAGTCGCTCTGTAATATAAGTTGTTTGGATCTCATAAGCAGGATTTCGAAGGGTATCCAAGGGGGTAAGGGTAAGTTGAGGGGGGAGAGTGTAGGAAATGTTAAAGATTATTGTTTGGAGTTAACAGTGCCGAGGTGTAATTTAATTCTAAGACGCTCTACCTTTGGAGCTGATAGAGATGGGAGGTTATCGATATTTAATAAATATACATTGACTCAAATACTTAGTTTTAAAAAGAAATCTAACTCTAACATCAGCCCTAGGGTAGTGAGATGGCTGGCATAAAGTGAGGCATTTGACGTGTACAACTTACTATGTTATAACAGCTTTGTGCAATAGTTTGAGAAGATCCTTCAAGAATTACAATTATACAAGGAGTAACAGAAAGGGTATTATAGGCTGAAAGGAGGACAAAATAGCAACTCATAACACTGAATAACTTTCCTTTCCTTAAATAAGGAGCTAATTTAATAACCTTCCAATCAATACCATGATACCTACACGTAAATCATCGATATTGAAAAGCCGTCTGTACCCCATCCCTACGTAGGTAGCTGTTTATGAAGCTTACACATTAAGATTTTAATTGCGGCTTCCAAGTGGCTTGGCAATGTGGAGGGTGTTTTATCAGGCACATACTGGGTGTTTTATCATCCACACGCGACAGAGGATTGCAGGTGAAATTGTTATGTTAATTTTGTGACTTGAGAATTTGAATGAGGTGTAAAGGATGCGTACAGTTTTAGGAGATAAGATAGGTTGGTAATGATAGCACCTTACTACATGACATTTGGTACATTGGGTCGTTTATAGACTTGGTGCCCGACAAGATATGATGATGTTACGAGTATTTCAAGATTTGGAGTCATTAAAATCTAACAATGTAAAAATAAAAATCGTGGCTTTGTTCATCGACCCGATTCAAGTAGGAATAGAAACGTAACGCAGTATGAACTCTTTACTAAAGTATCAACTCTTACTTAGGACAATAATGGGATCTAAATAGCTGATTACTTAATATACTTACACACATGTCACACATACACATATCACGCCTATAATCCCTTGCGGGGTAGGCAGAGCGTAAACGACCGCAAAAACGGATATTTACGCCAAGTGTAATAAATATTTGAGGGACATTCGGAAAATTGTGTATTGCCATAGTGATAGGTTGTCAGCCCATCGCCTAAAATTGCAATAGACAGACACCCTTAAGTCCCTTAGTCGCCTCTTACAACTGCCACGGGAAAGAAATGGGGTGATGCTATTCTAAGCCGACATCACACGGTAACAGCAAAGTTGAAACTGAATAACTTTTGGTGTACACTCTACATTCAAGTGGCATAATGACAAAAACTTAATATACTTTTTTTTATAAAATAAATACATAGAAAACACCCAGACTAAACACAAATATTTGAAAATTTACTTAACAAATGTTTGTGTCTTGTAAGTATCGAACTCACGACCCTCAGCATAGCAGGCAGGAGTACTATCCGCTTCGCCATCAAGCCAGTAATAAATACAATAACACCAATTTTCACATAATGAAGCACCTACAATAGGTACTTATCGTCAACTCGTGTTGGTTAAAGTAGGCTCGTTAAAAACTTGGTTCAAAGTGACGTCTGCACGCGACTGTCACACAATGGAGAGAGGTGAGTGAGTTAAAATACGGGTCGTTCTAAACAAGAAGATCTAACAAAATTAATGAGTAAATTATTAGGCAAATCAAACGCTATGACAGACTGACGGTTACGTCTATTAAACACCTTGGCCAAATAGCATGTGTTACAGCGTGTGCCATGGTATCCGTTTTTGCATAGAAATTCGAAATTTCCTTTAGTCTGACAGACGGATGCGTCAAAATTTGTTCCGTCAATCCATCATCCTGGGAAAACTGCCATAACCTTAAAACCGTCTTATTAAGATAATTACATTTTACTTGGATATTAGTAAATGTCAATTAAGATTCTGCATACTTATTTGCTTACATTTTAATTTCTTTTATCAATATACATCACGTTTGAATTTAGAAAACTGCGATTTGATTCTATACTTAACCGGCACCACACTTTTAGTAAACAAAGCGAATCTGAAACCTATTGTTGACTATAAAAAACAGGGAACCATCTTACCTCCTTATGAATTACACCTACAATCTACCCATAACATACATACATACATACATACACATATCACGCCTATAATCCCTTGCGGGGTAGGCAGAGCGTAAACAGCCGCAATAAAAGGCCATTTACACCACGTCTGACAAATGTTTGAGGGTTATTTGGAATATTGTGTATCGCTATAGTGACAGGTTGTCGGCCTATCGCCTAAAATTGCAATACACACCCTCGAGTCCCTTAGTCGCCTCTTACGACTCCCACGGGAAAGATATAGGGTGATGCTATTCTAAGCCGGCATCACACAGCGAAGCCGGCATCACACCCATAACATAAACACACATAAATCTGAAACACCCCATAGAGAAAATCGCACACCTACACTATCCGTCATTTTTTATCGGTATAAAGGCAATCGCCCATTGCCCACCTTGGAGAAATGAGCGGTTGCGCCCTTTAGCCCTAAGACAACCATTTATCTGTAGTAGGCATTCATCATAAATGAACCTTTTTATAGAAGGTGCACGTGTGAAAAAAATAAGCACATAAATGTTGATAAAATTGTAGCTGTTTTACAATTGAGGTGAAATAACGCAATTGGAATGTCATAGTGTGCGTAACACAAAAAAGAAGTGTATTACGAATTATAATTAACACCATTATCATCATTGGCCTCACACGTCTATGATAGACGATTTAATCAGTGTCTGAGGCAAGACTTTTCGTGGCTGTATAAGCCAATACGGGAGCGGCATAATTTTCCGCACGCTCTACAAGTGAAGGTGGAATTTGAGACTGGCACATGCATGTTTAGATGACGTTTTTGCCTTTTGTTACTACGTTGAATTTATATTATAAAATGTATTTTGTATTTGTAATTTTAGCAAGAAAAAACGTACCTTTAACACATTTTTAGAGTAAGTACCTTTAACCGAACAATTTTTCTAAAGAAACTTTAGTTAAATGAAAATACATCCCATTTAAGAAAATTACTTACTTATCAGATTTTTGGTATGGGTAGTCCAATATAATTTTTATATTTTGACCTTTGATCCTTCAAGAAAGTTGTCAATTTGACTTGTTTTCGGGGAAGTCGGCCGTCGAAATCTCCCAGTATATTATCTGACTGAAGCACCTGAAGTCTCTATGTTTGTGCGTGCGTGTGTGTGTTTGTGCGTGCGTGTGTGTTTCTGTGTGTGTGGCACTTTTTAGAGGAATATCGAATTTTATAACTCTATGTACCTGATATCGGACCCAGATTGTAATTTTTTTTCATGGATGAGCGACACAGATCAGATCCGTGGATCAAATCAACCGGTTATTTGTGCGGAACCACCGAACCACACGGATCCGGATCAAACAGGGCTTTTCCCGTGTTCATGTGCATTTAAATAAATAAATTTGCTGCATTTTGGCAGAAATACTTTTTTCGGCTAGGCTAGATAAAGCTGGGATTGTCGACAAAAGAATGGTTTTACTTAGCCACTAGCAATCCCACACGACGATGGAAATATAACGCAAAAATTTTGTAGGCCTTGAAATGTAGAAAAAAGGCGTAGAATGCTTAGCTTACAATAATGTACAGTCGTTTGTAGCAATTAAGGTACCAGGAGGGGTACTCCAAAAAAACAAAACTATTTTTTCCCCAGCAATATTCTTTTCTTAAGTAGAAAATTACTTATTTCTTGAGAATAAGTTAGAATTTTTATTATGTATTGACTGGGGATAAAATAATTCAATTCTATTGGAGTAACCCTGGTACCTCATGAGCTAAAACCGACTGTACCTGATGATTGTCATTTTATAAGCTTATTTGGAAAACCCCACCTATATTTCTCGTTAATATCCGTTTTACGGCCGTTTACGCTCTGCTTACCCCGTAAGGGATATAGGCGTGATTTATGTATGTATACCAGTTTAGTTCTTTATGTGCATTCGGAAAATGGTGTATCGTCATAGTGACAGGTTGTCAGCCCATCACCTAAAATTGCAATACACACCCTTGAGTCCCTTAGTCGCTTCTTACGATTCCCAAGGGAAAGAAATGGGGAGATGCTATTCTAAGCCGGCATCACACGGCATTAGGGAGATGTTATTCTTAGCCGACATGACACGTCACCAGTGATTTTTCTGAAATTGCCCACAAACATGATTTTTCTGAAACTGCCCTCAATTATTTGTCAGACGTATTTTACTTACCTTTTACCCTCTGCCTGCCCAGAAAGAGATAAAGGCGTGGTAGTTGTATGTGCATACAATAATTAACCTACCAATTGTCAATGTTCATAAAGCGTATTTGGAAAACGCCACCTCTTATTTTCGCAGGCGGTTTAAATTGAGGGAGAACCCTACCGTGTTGATTCCACAAATCCATTCGCAAATGATCATACGCGGCCAATCAGTGTGACGCTATTACGCGCCAATGAGTAACATAGATTAAAAATGTTACAGAAGTGTCGGTCGCTTACCTTCCATTTAAGCAAAACAGTTTTCAGATTTGTAGAAAATTTTAGAAAAAAAACAGTTTTTTCTACAATCCACGAAAGTATACCTCTTAGAAATAATAACTGAACCAGTGAAGTCATCATCTTTCCATTATCATTATCATCAGCTCACATCCACCCATTGCAAGGTAGACTTCTTCTCTATCTTCACGGTCCTGTTCTATATAACCTTTATCTTATAGCAGTCGATAAACAACCCTGAGTAAAATTGGTAGAAAAGTGGGTACCATCAGGTACGAGTATATCAAACGTGTATTCGGCCTGCAAAAAAACATTTTATGTAAAGTACTATTCAATTCAATGCAAATATTTTTAGGGTGAGTTCTAATGGTAAAACTGAACAACTAGTCCTAATAATAAGAAAATTAAACCTCCCATACAAATTTACACATTTTTGATAATTTTTATATGTGAAGCCCATTTTTTTCATATTTTGACTTATTTTAACAGGGAAAAGTTGTTCAGTTTTGCTAGTAGAACTCACTCTAAAATTATTTGCCCTGGATTTAATAGGACTTTAAATAAACTTTCGTTCTAAAAATGAGGGATGATGAAAGATCATTATTAATTTTATTTTATTCTTTGCCGCTTTCAGTATGAATATTGTAGAGCAATTTGGAATAATTTGTTCTTAATCATTTCACGCTATATCGATTCGATACGAATATTTGTTGATTTGGAATCCAACTTTGATAGGTTTTACTAATTTAGTTTCCGCTGGTCAAGTTTGAATAACTAGCAGTTTATGTAGGTAATATTAATAATGAGGGCTTATCGACTTGTTATTTAGATATTTAGCGAGGTTGGTTGTTACTATAAGTAAGAATTTTTCATCTTCGAAATGAAATTCAATGATCTATGCTGAGCAAAAAAATAAATCTTTTGACCAGTCACAGAAAAAGAGCTTCCAATTAGTTGATTAGTGGAAAGTCCTAATATTCTTTCATACCTATTTCTGCCTTTGTTCCTTGGAAAACTTCGTTTCTTCTTTGGTCCAACCTTGGTCACAATAGAATAATATTTTCATAGTAATAGCCCACAGCTGGACACGAACACTAGTTGGGGGGGTATTTGCCATAATCACCACGTTCGGCAGGCAGCGCAAGGTGTTGTATTTACTAGAAACGCTGCTGCCCATTCTTTGAATTCATCCCTTAGTCTTCTTTCACGGCACCCACGGGTAGAAATGGGGTGATGCTTTTCTAAGCTGGCACCACACGTAATTATCAAGTATTGCCATTCCAAACAAGGTACGAGCATGTACAAGTATAAAAATTGTGGATAAAACAATTTAATAACAATCAAAATTGCATTCCAAAATCAAAAGTCCATTAATAAAAAAATCTTTAGATTGTTCACTTTTCCCTGAGTGTTTAATTGGAATTTATTTCTTGTCATTTTTTTTTTTTAATGTTATCTTCGGCCGGGGATTGAATTCGGGACCTGTGAAGTACCGTCCCACCGCTCACAGGTCCCGGATTCAATCCCCGGCCGAAGATAACATTTTTAAATTATTTTTTTTTTCCAGCCAATGCTACAATTTTTTCAATTTCTTATTTTTGTTTATGAAAATAATCCAGCACTGTGAGGTCAAAACAAACCCTAGTACATTTATTTCCTTTAATGATATGATAATCCTTGACATCTTGTAAAACGCTCGACATGTTTAGTGCAAATGAGTTGAACAGTTGTCTTTGAGGTGGCCATTTTGTTTGCAGTTAAATTATCTTCTTTATGTTGACACCATTTACAGGAGACGGTTTTTGATGAAAATTTAATACCTTCGTACAGATTTAGCTGCGACGGTGTTTCTTTGTGTTGAGAATGAAAATGTATTTCGTTAGTTTTGACTTTTTTATCGTACTTTTCACGTACTTTTTTGATTTAACTTTTAAAACTGTCTTATCCAAGAGAAACAAATCTACGTTGAGTGAAATGCGTTGTACTGTAAAATCATAGTACGTTTGTATAAGTAAGCAAAGTTTCATCGCATGGTTTGAATTCCTTCACTAATTGTGGACTAACCATAGTATTTGTTACTAGAAAAATAAATCAAAAGCCACCTGGAAAATAATAAATGATAATAAACAAAATATGCCAAAAGAAAACATAACACACATCCTATCAAACGGCGACAAAATAACAGAGCCTAAAAAAATTGCTAATACTTTCAATACTTACTACATAGAATTGGCAAAATCTGAAGATAACGCTAAATAACACGGACATACTCATAAAAATGTTAGTACATTAAAATCTCTGTTTATGCTACCCACGAACCCCAAGGAAATCAATGATATTATAAATAATCTAAAAAATACTACAAGCACAGGATATGACCAAATAAATACAGTAGTATTAAAATACGTAAAATTCATAATAAGTCCAATGTTGAGCTATATAATAAACTTATGCATAGAACAAGGAATATTTCCAGACAAACTAAAAATAACTATTATTAAACCAATGCATAAGAAAAACGATAAAAGTAACGTAGCGAATTATAGACCCCTAGCACTGATTAGCGTTCTATCAAAAGTTGTTGAAAAAGTTATTTTTAGCAGACTCTACAATTACTTAGAACTCAATAATCTGCTTGTGGAACAACAATATGGGTTTCGGAAAAATCGTTCGATTGATATGGCAATATATGATTTTGTAAGCACAGTAAATTCGAATTTAGATAAAGGACAACCTAATTATGCATTATTCATGGATATGTCACGGGCGTTTGACTTTGTAGAGCATAATATTTTGCTAAGCAAGCTAGAGTCGTACGGAATAAGAGGCAATGCGTTAAAACTTTTTAAATCATATCTAAGCAATAGGGTACAACAAACCACAATATGTAGAGTCAATCCCAAGACAAAAACTGAAGAAGAATACTCCTCTGATACAAAAATGATTACGCACGGAGTACCACAAGGCAGCACTCTTGCGCCTTTACTTCATTTTATACATAAATGACATAATTAAATCAACTACCAATAAAATTATCTTATTTGCTGATGACTGCACAATACTTTTTAATAATAAATTTGAAATAGAAAATACTTTGACATCTGTAATGACATGGCTTAAATGTAATAATCTAAAAAATTAACTTGGACAAAACTTTAATTATGAATTTTAAAACAAATAAAACAACAAAGCAAATTGACATGAATATCAACTTAATGAATTTACAAACAACAAGAACAACTTAGTTCCTTGGTTTACATATTGATGATGATATGAAGTGGCAGACTCACATAGAGAATACTGCAAACAAAATCACTCAGCTTGCGTATGCCTTATACCTTTTATCTAAAAAGTTAATGAACATACACTTTTGACTGCCTACCATGGTTGTATAGCCTCGAGACTCAGATACGGGGTAATTTTCTGGGGTAATGCTACAAATAATATTTGTGTCTTTAGAGCCCAAAAACGCTGCATACGAGCAATGTGTGGCATAAAACGATTTGAAAGTTGTAGACCTTATTTAAAAAAATTTAAAATATTGACTCTTGCATCTCTATATATTTACGAAGTTGCAGTATTCATTAGGAAAAACGATGCATTATTTCCTAAAGTTACGAGCAAAAGGCGCTGTGATCAACTAATAACAAAACCCTACAAAACGGCACTTTATAGGAAAAGTATAATGATAGTTGCTCCAAAATTATACAATAAAATTCCAAAAACCATACGGGACATCCAAGATCTTGAACAATTTAAACGCTATCTCTTAGACTATTTAATACAAAATATATTCTACACGATCGATGAATTTCTCAATAGCTAGGTAGATTAGATTAAGCTTTTATCATTTCATTATTTAATATTGTAAATTTATAACTTATTTTATTTAATGACATTGCAAATTTTACTGAATTAATTGTTGACATTTCTAAATGTTTATATTAGTGAATCTTAAAAAAAAAATGTATATAAGAGAGAGAGAGAGAGAGACTTATGTAAATACTGTATATTTGTACGCTGAAAGGCTGAACATAGCGGACAATGTTTTATTTTACTAAGATCTTATGTAACCTATGTTTCACAAATAAATTATTTGAATTTCAATGTAGATGTCGCTTGTACGTCGCTTCGTGATGAGTACCAAGAGATTGAAATATTTGCAAGTGTCAGTCGGTACGCCGGTAGCTCAGTTGGCAGAGCAGTGGGATGGTACCCCACGGTCCCGGGTTTAAGATCCGGCGGGCGCTGACATTTTTTATTTTCATTTATGAAAATAATATAGCACTGTTAGTGCATAATAAAATCATAGTACAGATTCCAAAAAAAATCAGACCTAAGAATATCTTAGTACAAAGTTGGCACTGCTACTAACCACCCACGTCAGCTTAGCTCCCACAGTGGGAGTGAAGCGGCCACTGAGTGGATTCACGTGTCACCCTGCTAGCCCACGCGTGGCGCTACCATAGACAATAAAACTGTGAGACTGTGATTGAAAATGTAAACATTATCTGTGTTTTTTAATGGTTTTCACTTTACTGTGGAACTACATGGTATTCTAGTTAATAAAACACTTTTATCAACACTCGTCTCATAATGTTCGAATTATGAATTCGAAAACAGATGCATAATGACCTACTTTATGCATTCTGCCTATAAAAACAAGGGTTTACTATAAATTACAGAAGCGTAATGACTTAATGAGAAAACTCTTAATACGATAAAGTTGAGAAATGAAACGAAGTTTTTTTTTGCCAATACTCTTATTGCCAACTTCCGCCGCACCTGTCAGTTGTTGATGTATGGTAATGTTGCGTTTGTTTTATTAGGTTTTTGTTAAGATGTTGTTTAGTTGTTGTTCAGATGTTGTTTATTTGTTGTACCGTTGTTGTTCAGTTGTTGTTTATTTGTTGTACCGTTGTTGTTCAGTTGTTGTTCAGTTGTTGTACATATGTTGTTCCGATTTTGTTTTGATGTTGTTCAGATGTTGTTCAGATGTTGTTCAGTTGTTGTTCAGTTGTTTAGGTAAGTCACTCCATATCTAAACAACTGCTAAATTACAGAATTTTCAAAAATTCATATTAAGCCATATTACGTTCTCGTATTGAATTTGACCTTGTATCGAGCCTTGCAATGGCCGGTGCGTACGTTTAGAAAAGTGATACTGAGTTTTTTTTTGAGAGTGTAGATAAAATAGTGTATGCAACTGCTATAATTAGGCATTAGAATGCTCGTGTCAAACTATTATCACACTCGGCTGCGCCTCGTGTGATAAACAGACACTCGCATTCTAATGACCCCCATTATACGACAGTTGCATAAACTACTATTTTACACTAGTTCACCAGTCGCTTCAATAACAGAGCAAAGTGGAGAGAGAAGATGAGGTAGACCCCAACATCAGATAGGAAAAATAATTGCCAAAGAGAGAGAGAGAACAGTGGAATTACTGTAAAAAAATAAATTAATAAAAATGTTTTTATTTCCGCACAACATAGTACAATTTCACAGGTAGTAGGGACGTTATTCACAGAGCTTAATTTATTTATACTAGGTGTGTGAAGCTGGCGCCTAAACTAGGTATCAAATTAAGGTCACCACTTATCAAACACACCACAAATCAGGCCTCCACTCCAGAATGGTGATTGATAAGGTGGAAATGTTCCTTTTAATCTATACGTTGATCTAAAGCAAATTTCACATTATGTCAAACTGACGGACGTATTTTTGAGATAGATAACGTTAATATACCTAACCTCATAGGCTTGTAGCCTATGAGTTTTACAGGTTGATGGAAAAAGTGCACTGATTTTACAAACTCATGTCGTTGACAACAGCGTATCCTGTAAATAAAAAGCAACAACGTTTGTTGACCCCTCTATTGAAAAGTCAGTCATAGTACTGCCGTGTGGTGCCGGTTTATAACAGCATCACCCTACTTCTACTCGAAGGTGATGAAAAAGCGACTTAGGGATAATCATCCATGAAATGGGCAGCCGCCTTCCCTGTAAATGCAAAATCTTGCACTGCGCTCGCCAATCCACCTTCCAAGCGTGGTGAGTATGACGATAGGGGTAGGCCTATGTTCTATGATTGGAACCTTAAAACTACACACTTGATTGAGATACGTTTCTTTTAACAAATAGAGGGATTCAAGGGGTAGGTTCGTAAGTATCTTTTACTGCGAGTAAGACTTTGAATCCTACAGGAAAACGGGTAACATCGGGTGAAACCTCTAAATCAGTCGCTAGTTGTTGATACATTAAAACAATAGTCAATCGAAATTGAAAATTTTGTAAGTTTTCAAAAGTTTTATACCTAACACGGGAAGTGTTTTAAAATTTGGCTTTCAATAGTCAATCGAACTGAAAATCGTCTCCTATTGGTCTTATAGTATTGTAAGTTGGCTGACAAGCTGTGAGACCAAATTCATTCACTGCGTATTAGCAGCGTCTTTCCCTGTTAATGAGTCTGTGGTTCCCCGCCCACCTACTGAACGAAAGCCCACCTCAGTATGGGAGTTTAATCCCTACTTTTTAACTTGAAGGTGACACTGTATCGCTTTCCTAGTTTAAGAGGATTGGCTCGCGGTTAGAACAGGTTGACGACCGATGTGGCGCAGACGCAAAGGTTCCGGGTTCTTTTCTCGGTGGGACACTCACAAAAGTTGATATTTTTCTCTTTGTGAATTTGTTCCCGGTCTGGTTAGGATATTGCAGGGTGAACTAACTGATTGTCCGAAAAGAAATGGTTCCGTGCTTCGGAGGGCACGTTAAGACGTCGGTCCCGGTTGCTGTCTATGATTACTTAGACGGCGGTCGTAACACAACCAGGTCAGAGGCCTACTAGTGGTAGTAGGCGGTTGAAAAATTTTGACACCAGGGTTCATCGGGTCGTTGGACGACTCGGTATCCCACACGAAAAGAGAAGAGAGAACAGGTTGGTGTTTTTAATGCGGGACCGTTCACCTTTCAGTTTGAGGGTGAAAAAGTGCCCACATTTAGCCGTTTTTGTGTACATAACTAATCATTATGAAATTATTTTATTGGTCTTCATTCTTTGTATCAAATAGAATAGTTACGAAAAGTGTTTTTACAGCTTTTATACCACAAATTGAATGACAACATTTCAAAAAAGTCAATAAACATTTTGAATGTTTTTTAAATACTATATCCAAGATAATTTTTGATGCAATTCCAAATTTTGCTGAGATATCCGTCGTAGAAGATCTACTAGCAAATTGGCTACGCTGCTACGAATGCTACGGCGTAGCTGCACCTTTGACCTCTACGAAAAATATGATGTAGTAGGTATACGGGAAGTAACAAAAAAGGTATAACAAGCCAACTGAACAACTTTCCTATGGATGATAGGTCGAAATATGAAAACAAAATTGGATCTTCCATAGTAAATTATCCAGCTGTAAATTTTGGATGGGAGGTCTTCTAAGCTTGTTGCCCTTTTTGTTACTCCCTATACAAAGAAAAACTAATATCGTTAACAATAACGGTTATATGCTATTAAATTCACATTAAAAAAAAAAATATATATAATCGTTCAGTATTATAAATAATGCCGTGTGGTACCGGTTTAGAATAGCATCACCCCATTTCTTATGCCGTGTGATGCTGGTTTAGAATAGCATCACCCCATTTCTTTCCCGTGGGGACGAAGGGACTCGAGGGTGTGTATTGCAATTTTAGGCGGTGGGCTGACAACCTGTCACTATGGCGATACACAATTTTCCGAATGAGCCACACCGGTGTCGTTGTGGGGAGCGAGTCGGTGAGTTTGGGCACCATGGCTTGTCGTGCCTAATGAGTGCTGGGCGTATTCCAAGACACGCGTCGATAAACGACATAATAAGGAGAGCATTGGTGTCAGCGGGAGTACCGGCTGTTTTGGAGCCAAATGGTGTCTGTCGCTCGGATGGTCGGAGACCAGATGGTATGTCCCTGATACCCTGGAAACAGGGTAGGGTGCTGGTCTGGGATGCCACGTGCGTGGATACTTTGGCTCCTTCGCATTTACCGGGCACTACTGCACGAGCTGCTTCAGCGGCGCGGTCGGCGGAAATTTTAAAGAGACGGAAGTATGTGGATCTGGGGGATTCTTATGTATTTGTGCCTTTTGGGATTGAAACGATGGGTCCTTGGGGTCCGGAGGCAAAATTATTTTTAAGGGACTTATCAACGCGCCTCATTGAGTCAACTGGTGACCTGAGGGCTGGCAACTTTTTTGCTCAGCGTATAAGTCTTGCGGTTCAGCGGGGCAACGCTGCCAGCCTTTTAGGTACCTTGCCTCATTGCGGCGCGTTGGAAGAAGTGTTTAATTTATAAGTTAGTGAGTAGGTTTATTTTTGTCAATTTTTTAAGTATTTTGACGATGCATGCCGCGGACATATTTTGTAAATTTAATTTTTATGTTGTTCAATAAATATATTTGCAAACTCAAGAAAATATCACATTTTCCGAATTACCCTCAAATGTTTGTTAGACGTGGCGTAAATGTCCGTTTTTTGCGGCCGTTAACGCTCTGCCTACTCCGAAAGGGATGAAAATGAAAATTAAAATGAAAATGAAATAACTTTATTCAATGTAGGATAGCATTATCACTTATTGACGTCATGATCGGTCATTGTAAAAAAAATAAATTTGCATAACGCAATTTTCTTCTTTTTATAACAATTTAGTATTGTCCTAATAGAAAACCGGCTCGGATAAAGGCGTGATATATGTATGTATGTATGTATGTATCGTTCAGTATTATTAACTTAACCACTTGTCTGTCACGTACCGGGAGCCGGACAACAATTTTGAACCTTAACTACCCACAATAAAATTCAAAACCAATGAAATTGTTATAGTATGAAGCGACAGACGAGTGAATAAGCCATTATATGTGAACGAACTGTAATATCTATTTATTTTAACTGATAAAGATGTAACGTGACGGACAAACAGACTGCACGTCGAAGCACAGAGTTTCCCTGTTATACTTGGCAGCAGACTTGTTATCCCACACTGCTTGTGCTCAATGTGTTGTAGAGTATGAAAATGTAGAAGTTAGCATTTTGACGTATTTTGCATGGGAGGTAAGAATCTTTTCTAGGCCTGATTCACCTGAAAAGTTTGTCCCTTTCATTGACGCTGCGCCAGAGAGAAACAGTCAATCATTTTTCGCTCATGTTTTTGCAAGATTTCACGGTTTTTCCGACATAAAAACTAGAGAAATACCGTTACAATGTCGCATTTAGGTATTCGTACTGGAATAGGTACGAGTATGTATCTTAACCAAATCATTTTTTTTTATAACTTTAAAACTGTGGACATAAAATTGAAAAAAAAAAACAAATAAAGGTTAAGGACATTGGGACCTTTAGTATGGCACAAATACCCACGGCGAACATTAACGTTTTATACCTTATTTTAAAGCCTGAGATGTCTAGTTGTTGCAACACAAGCCGCATTATTGTGAGCAATGGGAATACTGAGTTAACGAAAAAAAAGTTCAGAAATATTTATTTTTTTTTTTTGTTTTAAATGTGGCGGTAGTTACCACCTACACGTGTTCAATAACTATATTAGTGCCATGTAGGTACATTATTATTCAAATATAAGTATTATATTTTAAAAATAAGAATATTGTATGTAAGAAAATTATGTATGTAAGTATGTATGTATAATCTCTTTATTGCGCATTCTTAAAACTAATACAGAAAACACATATTAAATCAAAAACAAGAAATGACACAAATCCGGACTTATCCCATTAAGGGATCTCTTCCAGTCAACCCTTGAGAAACTCTGAGGATACAACAAGCTATTTATATACATACTTGGGACCAAACTGAATACAATATTATCTACTATAAATACGACGTAGATATCATATACTTACTTACATACTTAATATACCCTACAAATTGTCTGAGTTATCCGACCCAAAACCCCAAACTAAAAATAATTATATTACTCATCATCATTTCAGCCTTTATCCTCCCACAGCTGGGTATAAGCCTCCTCTCTCTTGTGCCATAGATTCCTATCCTGCGCAAGTCTTGTCCAGGTTCTTCCGACAATCTTTACTATGTCGTCAACCCATCTAGCGCTGCGGGACGACCTACGCTTCTACGCCCTACTTTTGGCCACCACTCTGTCGAGGATTTTGTGCTCCACCTGCCATCACCTCGCCGCACCACGTGCCATGCCCATCGCCACTACGCCTCCACGGCACGCTTACTGACATCCGCAACTTTCGTTAAACGTTGTATTTCAGCGTTTGGAATTCGGTCGAGAAGGGTGATGCCTAGCATGGATCGCTCCATGGCTCTCTTTGCCACTTGTATTTTGTGCACAGTCTCTTTAGTAAGCGTCCATGTTTCGGCACCATAGGTCATGACGGGCAGGACACATTGGTTAAATATTTTGGTCTTCAGGCACTGTTGCATTTTTCGGTCTTTGAGAATGTCCTCAAGCTTGCTGAAGTATGATAAAGTCAACCTCGTTCTTCGTCCTGCCGTCAGGGCACTTCCAGGTTTAGCCATGTGGTCCCAAGCCTAATTCGCCGCGCTCCTGTCCCACTTTGGCGTTGAAGTCCCCCATGACAACAGTGAAGTGGGTCTTAGTAATACGGTGTATGGCCCTCGACACGTCGTCGTAAAGGGCCTTCACCTCTTGGTTTGAGCTGCTCGAAGTCGGCGCATATACCTGTACGACCTTGAGAGTGTTTCTCTCGGTCAATTTTTAGTACTAGGTACGCTACCCTGGTCGAGACGCTGCAGATCTCCTTCACGTTGTCACGGAGAGCTTTGTTGACGAGGAACCCTACGCCACCCTGGCTCTGTGTGCTCCCTTCCCTGAAGTAGAATAGGTGACCTGATTCTAGGATTAAAGTGTCCTCCCCCTCTCTTCGGACTTCTGACAACCCAACAACAAGCCACCGTATCTTTTCTAATTCTACCTCAAGGATTTTGAGGCTTTCGTCGAGCCGCAAACTGCGTCTATTATACTTCGCCAGGTTCAGTTTGTGGCAGCCATCGTCTTTAGCCCGGGGATTCTTCGCACCCCCTGCCCCACCATGACCCAGGCTGCTGCCGTGGCCCGGGATAGTAGGGCGGCCGGAAACTAGGGGCCGTTTCATTTTGGCTCTATCCATAGGGGGATTTACCCAATAGTCACCACGCTGGGTAGGCGGGTTGGTCACCGCAGTGTGTGGTTCTGGACTATGTTGTCAAACACGGAAAGCGCTGCTGCCCACATTCCGGAAACCCTCAATCGCTTCTTACTATACCCATGGGTGGACTTGAAGTGGTGCTATTTTACTCTGCCGACACCACACGGCATAGAATCTTGAATATAAATTGACACCAATATCTCAACATTCCCATTAGATATAAAAAAAATAACTTACCATTTAGGAAATACGTAATGATATCTAAAAACTATCATATGTTTCATTTATGTTCGCATGATTTGGGTTACTGGGTCAGAAAGGTCCCAATGTCATTTGTTTTTTTTTTTTTCATCAAGTTAAGTTTGTCAAATTGTGTAACTTATGGATATAATATGTTATCTCGACAATGACATATTATTTTTCACAATTTTATGGCTGTAATTGTCTAAATAAAACTTGTTTATAAATCTTGCTCGCGCTAAATCCTCGCTTTAAACATCAAATATTTCAGGTTGCAGGACCTCCAATACAAAATGTATCTAACGTTCAAAATACAATATTACTTCGATTTTTATTCGATAAAATGTTTTGTCCCAGTACATAACATATAGGCTTTGCTTTACTAAAATATATATGTGTACTGTGGGGAAAGTTGTAAAACAGCATGGGAAAGACCAGCATAATTTATTGGCTGGGATGAAAATATTCACGGTTCAAACGATAATAATGAAAGAAAATAATATATTACATACAACCCATGAGTATCGTGATTTGTAATTTTAGGAGACGCGCGCTGGCAACTTGTAACTATATGCAATTTTCGAAATAACCTCAAATATACGTCAGAAGTAGGGTTAATGTTAGGTTTTCAGCTGTTAACGCTCTGCCTACCCTGTTACCCGCATACGAACCACAGCTATAAAAATGAGACGGATGTGAGTCTTCCCACAGCGTTAGCTCATCCCTCATTTCATCGTACCTTATGGTTTAATGAGCTGTTTATAACATTGACTGCCACAACAGTCCATTGCCGGATATGGGTCTCCCCTTATTGGAGGGTATTGCTATACTCACCACGCTTGACACGCGGATTTGCGAGCGCTGTGCGGGATATTGCTTTCACAGGGAACGCTGCTGCCCATTCCCGGGATGAATTAATCCCTCAGTTGCTTTTTACAACACCCACAGGTATTGGCGTGATGCTATTCTAAGCCGGCATTAAATGGCGTGGGCTGTTTATTATCATTTTCTTAAGAGTGCTGTTGTCTAAAACAGCTTATTATATTTAGCTCAGCTTTTACCGCGCACATTGCACACCTAGGAAGCTCATTAAGGCACTACATTGTAGTCAAGGCACAGCTTTTTCTGATACAGGATGTTTCTTTACTATTTGAAAGAGCATAGAAGATAAGCCTTTTTTTATCTTCATACATACACATATCATACATCAGCCTATTGCAGTCCATTGCTGGACGTAGGCCTCCCCCAGCGTACACCATATGGCCAATCTCTCGTTTTCGCCAGCCAGTAGCTACAAGCCGCCTTTTTTAAGTCATCGGTTCATCTGGCCGAAGTTCGTCCAACGCTACACTTGCCGAGGCGTGGCCTCCATTCGAGAACCACTCCACTTTCCGTCGGTTTTACGGCAGATCTGCCCAGACCACTACAACTTCAGTTTGCTACACTTCCAATCTACACCACTTTTTAATGATGTGGGTGCAAGTCAATCAACCAGTTCTAATGCATCTTTCCCGGAGGGAAGAGACCGCTTCTCCAACAAATGTTAAAAAGGAGGTACAATTGAGTAGCCGCAACGCCTTCGCCAGCCTTCAAAATTTCAACGTCACTATCATAACCTGCAGTTTTATCACATTTCATACTTTTCAACGCTTTTACTATCTCATCTATTTCAATCTCACTTTCGTTATCGATTTCATTCTCTGATGCAGTTATTATTTCTTTCGCTAGATATTCTTTCTTTAATAAACTTTAATTATATGAAACAGTTTAATATTTCATAGGCTGGCTGGTCCACCTATTGAAATATCTTAAACAAATTTCTACATCATGTATAGTGTGGTAAGTAATTGACGTCAAATTGTGCGCAAAAGCGAATGCCGTGTTAAACGTTTTACAGTCACATGCGGAACATTGAAGATTTTCACGCCATTATAAGGACGTGTGTTTATAATAACATGGACTGGGGAAAGATATGACGAGTTACTGGACATATTAGGTACCATATACTGTAAGGCGAATGAGTTTTAGATATTATAAGTGTACATGAAGATGTAGACACTATAAGTGATAGTATAAGTGTCTACTCTTCATGTACACACACACGTATGTATATGCGAGTAAAATAGAAATTCGCAATTTCCTTTTGTCCCACAAACGTATTCCAGATGTTTTAAAAATACGCAGCTACGCACGTCGAGTGTGATCCCGACTTTCTTCTCTTAAATAAAAAAAATCTCTAGTTGCAGTCGACGCGCTGGTTGCTCAGTTGGCCCTTTGTGTAATTGAGCCCCGATCACTGCTAACAATTTCTTATTAACTCAAAGTAGGGTAATGAAAAACTTGTTATGATAAACAAGCAATTTAAATCGGGATTTATTAATTCTCATTACTTACCTTCAATTAGTGCCGTCACTTTCAAATACGCTTAGCCAAAGGATAGTAGATATTTTAGTCATATCATGTCTTATAATTTGACTGAAAATACGTACTATCTGTCAATAAAGGCGACGATGAAAACAATGGCGACTAAATAAACTAGGAATTGCGAAGAACCCATTATCATTCACATATACGGGGTGTAAGGGACAGCCCTCAGAATACTGATAGGGTGCATGCAGACCATGAAACTGAACAATTTTCCCCTAGAATCATAATATTATGTCAGGGAACGACAAAAAAAATTACCTCCCATACAAAATCAAGATCAGCTGACTGCAATTTGGGGAGTAAATGTTTTGTTGCGTTTCCTGAAATATTTTTTCATGTGATATTGTTCAGTTTCATGATCTGAATGCACCCTATAAGTATTGGGATTGCTATGCCTTACACCTTGTGTATGGACTTAGATATCTCCTATCTTTTTCTGAGCTTATTTGACGGAAATTTACAGCACTAATTTAAGGTAAGTCAAGAGCTAATCAATATATTCATTGCCCTGCCCTAAGTCAAAATCAGTAACCTTCCCAGTCTTGCCGCTCTTGCCATATTAACTCGTACCTCCTAAAGACACCTGTTAATAAAAGCGTCTGGCAGATAAAATTAGCGACAATAATGGTAAGCACACATGAGACACTGCACACGTTGCGTTTAATGTGGCTGCGTCGTAATATACGCGATACCGTATCACGCATATTACGCGCGACTGTAGGTAATAGCTTGCGTGAAGGTAGAATGGGTTGTGCTTCCTTTGCATTGACTAGAGTAGACTAGCTCTTGGATAAACCAGTTTTGGAGTGCGTGAGCTAGTAAGCAAGTAACTTGAGATTTTTCTTCGAAGAGTTATTCATGTCTTTGGGTGAAAACCATGCTTTTTCTTTCTTCTTTTCGTGTGGGACATGAGTCGCGTATGACCTGATAAACACTGGTGTCAGAGTTTATAAACCTCCTACTGATAGTAGTAGGCCTCTGACATGATTTGTGTAACGACTGCCGTCTGAGTGATCATAGAAAACAACCGGGACCGACGAAGCACGGAACTATCTTTCTGACGGACAATCAGGCGGTCCAACCTGCAATGTCCTAACCAAACTGGGAACAATGTGCCAAAGTGATTAATAAATATCAACTTTGTGAGTGCCTCGGGAATCGAACTTGGGACCTCCGGATCAGAGACCAACAGTGAGACCGCTAGACCACGGAGGCAGTTGGCAACCATACTGTTACTCCTTGACACTTCACCTGGTACGACACAACACACACGCTACGGTCAGATTTTTTATCAATGAGGTTGCTTCTAAACAGTAACAATTGCATACAAGTCGTTCAGTCATCAATCCTCTTCCACTACACTGGCACAAACGAACGCTCCCTCAATAAACGGCAGGTATTTACGAGTAGGTACGCCGCGGTGCCCAGTACATGCGCCCATAGCTATTGTTTTGGATCGCACTCAGCCACCGGCCACTTTCAGCCAGATTCAGCCGCTGTTCAGCCGTTTTTAGCCGCCACCTAACCGTGTTGTCCGGCTGATTTGTAGTTCGCTTTGTTTTGCATTTGCGTCAGCCCCGTTCAACTTTGTATGGGGGAGACAAGATACCGTCAGGGGAAAACTACCAGTGTGGTTGCTTTGAGTAATCACGTGCTTAGTAAGTTATAATTGCGACGTACCTTGAATTAGCTTTGAAATCAGTCATTTTTAAATTTAATTTTCCACGCTTCTATTTACGTATTTTTCAATTACCATAATATTTTAGAAATAAATGAGCTGGTAAATTAATAAGATGCAAATACACAAAATAATTAGTAGTTTTTTTTTACTTTAGCAGCCACACCAGGCGGCGATGACAACAAAGAGTGCATTCAAAATGGCGGTTTTTCGTGTTTACGTGAACTGTATATCTTTGCCGTAAACTTTCTGTCATATTTTCATTCTAAATCGTGTTAAGTCTCCGATTATGTGTTAGAATTTACGTTTGTTAACATAAATGTGCAGTGATATAGGAGAAATGACTCTTAAATCGCCACAAAAACGTCGAGTTTGAACTGCCTTTATTTTGTGAAAAAATACACGTATTTCTGTTTTGATGGCAGATAAAGAGAACAGGGGCACGTGCTTTAAGTGTGGATCTTCGCCTTCTACGGACGGCGTTAAACTGTTTCGAGATTTAAAACCGGGAACCAAGAACCTAGTTCGGTAAGTAAACAATGTCTACTTCATGGTTTTATTCCTGATTATTTACTCCTACAACACACTACAAGGTAAAAACTGTAGTATATGGGCCGCAGATATATGGGTCGCCGAGTGTCGCGGAAGTTAGGGGGGGCTAAGAGCGGAAATCACCCCCCCATTTTCATACATTTTAAAGTTATGTTTTTGCGCCCTGTGTCGTTTCTGGCACTTCTCCTGCCCCTGGCTCGTGCGTTGTGGTCACAGTTCTGACCTAACCTGGCGCTTTTCAGGTTTAGGCTATACCAAACGGACCTATAAAGTCAAAGCTGCAATCACGAATATCTCTAGCACTTAAAGTTTCCGGCAAATAAAACTACACAATTATACCCTTAGAAATAAATAATTATCAGGAAATAATTAGATAAGAATTTCAACGCCCAACTCTGCGGCCCATATACTACAGTTTAGCCCACTAAGTGTAGTATTTTGTACATATTGTAATACCAATATGAATAACATGTAATGCCAATTCATTATTTTCAGGTGCGAGTTGTGGGCCTAGTACTTGTTCCCTGACAGAAATGTCAGCTCTACTGAATTTCAAAAAAAGTTGTTCAATGAGCACAGAATGTTGTGTGCAAGGCATTTCAAAGATGAAGATTTCAGAGATTGTGCCGGCAGCAAAAACACTTATTTAGAACTGCTGTTCCATGTGATGTAGATGTAAGTAAAAACTTGTTTTTGTCTGTTTTTCTGTCATGTAGGCTGTCTGATTCCTCGTGGTGCGTTTGGTCCATTTCCCGGAATCGTTTAATATCATTATGTGACAAGTATACTTTAATTTTGATAATAATTTGATTTTAAGACCACCTAGTTGCTACTCTATATTTTGCACGCTTGCATGCAAGCCGAATATTATGTACTTCCTTAATTGTTAAAACCTAATGTAACATGTAACAAATAAATTATCTTGATTCTTGATTATTGAAAATAATGATAAATATCTCATGTCTTATTTTTAGGTTGAGCAACATGTGCCCGTCTTCGTATCAGACCAACCACAACAAGGACAATCCAGAATGATCCCGTTAAAAAACAACAAATAAACAAGCAAACGTTGCTAATACTAGTACTCCTGTTCGAAGCGATCCTACTCCTGCTCGAAGCGAACCTACTCCTTCACGAACAGAACCTACTCCTGCTGGAACCAAACCTGTCAGCTCCTGCAGCAAATCAAAAAAGACAAAGAAAGAAAATATCCTACAGGCGAAATGCATGAAATATGTGCAAAAAATATGCCAACTGCAAAAACGCATTAATGTATTGACATCGAAAGAAATGCTTTTGTATTCTGTTAGCTAGTGTATTTATTCTTTCTAAAATTTACTAGGTTACTAACTAGGACAATTATTCATGGATCATCGAATACAATTTCAAGAATTTGTAAGAAATTGCTACCCAGATTTGCATTGCCATAGCAATTAAGAAATAGATCCATATGCTTGTGCATTGTGCTATAGTTATGACATGGACTGTGTTTGTATCTCTTCACGTAGGTTTTTCTGGTGTGTTACACAACAGAACAGTAAAACATTTTGTGCAGTTTGTGACGAATATAGGAAATAAACCTTTATAATATCTCTCACTTTTGTTGTTTGATGTATTGTAAGGAAACTCAATATATAAGTTGCTTTTATTCCTTATTTTGGAATAAAAGTTAAAAAACTAACATATATTGAGTTTCTTTATATAAAAACACCTTTAAAATTTGAAAATGAAATCCTATATATAGGGCCCAGTTCATTTTTCCCGCGCTTTGCCAGTTAGTGTCGTGGGTTGTTCACAGATGGCGGTAGTAAACCAATTTGTATGAAGTTGGCTTTCTTCTCCGCCAGGAGTATAAGTGTTCTGTGATTTGCGTTGAGGTAAATAATTGTAAAAACTTACACACACATACTTAATAATACTTAACAGCCACAACAGTCCACTGCTGGACATGAACCTCCCCCTATCGCCCTATACTCACCACGCTTAGCAGGCAAATTGGCGAGCGCAGTGAAAGATGATTAATTCACACGGAACGCTACTGCCCATTCCCTGGATAATTATCCCTTAGAAGGTTTTTACGACACCCACGGGTAGAATTGGGGTGATGCTATTCTAAGCCGGCATCAAACACATATCACGCATTTATCCCTTGCGGGCAGTCTGAGCGTTAACGGCGGTAAAATACGGTAGCTATCGCCACGTTTGACAAATATTTGATGGCCGTTTCAGAAAAATCGTGTATTACTTATAGTGACGGCCGATGTGGCGCAGTGGTAGTGCGACTGCCTGCTACGCAAAGGTTCCGGGTTCCTGATATTTATCACTTTGTGATTTTGTTCCCAGTCTGGTTAGGACATTGCAGGCTGAACCACCTGATTGTCCGTACGAATGATGGTTCCGAGCTTCGGAGGGCACGTTAAACCTTCGGTCATGGATGCTTTTTACGATATCTTAGACGGCCCATGTCAGAGGCCTACTACTAAGCGGTTGAAAAAACTCTGATAACAGGGTTTACCGGGTCGTTAGACGACTCTGTGTCCCACACGAAAAGAAGAAGTTCTATTAGGTGAGGTCTCACTTATCGTCTCAATTTACCTGACTGTATTATAAACTATTTAACATCCGGCAACCCTACCGGGCATGGCAACACTATTGCACTATTAGTTACGATTAGTCGGAGCTGTAGACTAATGAAGACTAATCGTCGATTAATTCAACAGGTTAGCGACTTAGCACTATTCTAGTCGATAGGTTTACAACGGATTCAGTTAATCCGTTTTGGTGTGTATGTAATTTATTATGGAGCTAATTCGGGGATTCACACGTGGTATTGTACCTAATTTCTATATTAAAACCAGTAGGAGCAGGAGTGTTTCCGTATACTGACTTTATTTAAACTTCAATAGAGTTCATTTTGAATAAGCAACTAACATACATACATTTTTTTTATAAGTGATGGGTTTGCTCTTGACTCTAGTCTGGGTCATAGGATAGAGACAGAGTCTAAGATGGAGCAAGCTCACCCAGAAGAAGGCTTTTAAGGCACTGGCACTCCCACTCCCTTACGGGATAGGCAGACGTTAACGGCCGTAAAACGGATATTAACACCACGTCTGACAAAAGTTTGAGGGTCAATCAGATAACTGTGAATTACTATAGTGACAGGTTGTCAGCCCATCGCCTAAAATTACAATACACATCTAACCCTCGAGTCCCATAGTCGCCTCTTACGACACTCATAGGTAAAAAATGGGGTGATGCTATTCTAGGCCGGCATCACACGGCATCTAACGTTATATCAAGTTGATGAGATGTATATTACATACATATGTCACCGGAAGATAACAAGAATCGCAAATTTATAAATTTCCTAGTAAATTGTAACGGCTGGTGAGGAGAGGAGCTATTGGCTGACGAGATGAGCAGTGTAAAGCGAAGTGGTGTGGAGCGATGTAATACAAAGAGGTGGGGTGCGGTGAGGTGCGGAGGTGAGGTGAGCATAGACATTTGTGTCTATGGAGGAGAGGAGGCGAGGAGAGCATAGAGGCGAGACAAAAATGACGTTTTTCATTCGAATTTGGAGTTTGATGTGACATCGGCGTTTTTTTCACTTTTTCGTAAAATTGAGAAATTATATTGGAAAATTTTATCGAATATAAAGCATTGTGATTCCAAGAAACTCTTTTATTCGCTAAAATATCCTGACGATAATAGTCAGAAGCGGGATGATTCCAAGTCCACTATGAAGGGAACTCTGCAGGAGGGTTCAGGCTAGAACCTGGACGGTATGTACGGCAAAAGAAGAAGCCAGGAAATGTGAGTAATGACCAGATTTGGAAAGCTTACACAAAAAAGCTACGAACAGCTCTGCAAATTATGCTAAATAAGAAAGGCAGTCAGTACCAAATCGAATTCCATTGAAAATTTCAATACCGCTAAACTTATTCTTGATTTTCACCCGGAAGACCAGAATATGAATGTTCAGAGTTGGATTAAGAAAATTGAACAATTGGGAAAAATTTACCTACAGCTGGAGTGATTATACGAAAATTCTAATTTGCAATCGAAGCTGCAAGGTCACGCTCGCATTTGGTTTAAAAGACTTGAATCTTATTGAAGCAAAAGGGTGTAAACGTAGACTTGACAGCTGATAAAGATGAATGGAAGAAAAAACATGTTGCGCCAACTCTAAATAAATTGGGATAAGGGCAGGCAGATGATCATGATGATGAGACTTGAATTTCAATCTTATGAACATACATGGCAGGAGTGGTAAACAAGTAGAGAAGTTGGCTCTGAGCTATCGATGTTTGCAAAGTGAACAGGCAGAGGTGTCTTGTATAATACAGGGTTTACCCGACGAGCTGCAAGCTAATGCTCAAGCATTTTAATGTTCTACGCCAGACAAAGTATATGAAAGATTCTTGTCAGCTTTTGATCATTATCAATCCGATCAAGGTTTCAACTTCCAAGAAGCAAGAAAGGTTGACGAATAACTGAAAATGACACCTTGAGAAATTTTTATGACGTAGATGCCTGTGATTAAGTTTCTGGTTATGGAGTACAGGTAGCTGAAGACAAGGTGCCGTGGGCAACAGCTTATTAAATGTGATTGTAGCATGCACGCCGCAAGAAGACGTGTGTGCAAGATATAGACAGCACAGCAATGGCTGTACGCACTATGCTATTATGTTCTATTATTCACGATGGAGAAGGATACTTGAAAGTGTGTAACATGGCATGTTGAGCAGCATGCCATATACCGGATCGAGGGCGACATGATAACACGAGCTGAGCAATGTGTTTTTGAGGTGAGCGGGGATTTTTAATTACTACGGTAAGGGGAGGAAAAGGTGCAGACGACAAGCGAAAAGGATGAGATAGAGTAGAGTTAATACAGTTGAGATAAGTAGGATCTTTAACAAAATTTGCTACTTTAGTAAATACAGTCTACAAAGTAGACAGGGTAACATCATAATACAGTCGGTAAGGAGATAGGGTATCCATCTAGGCTAGCAAAGATAAGTGTAATGTGTAAATATATAGCGGGTGACAGGAGTGATGCCAATAGGCAGAATGGAGCGTTCCAGGCGGAGTCGGGATAAGGGTAGCTACCCTGCCTGGCCGGGTGTTGTGGCCAGGGGACCTACTGTTCCACCTGGATAGAATTGGAAGTTGTATATATGCGTAGCCCGGTGAAACTCTTCGATATCGCGTTTCAGGCTCTTTGTTCTGTCACGTGGCGCCATCTTGCAGATATGTTGGAACTTCTGTTGCGTCTTGCTTGCTCGTGAACCACTTTGAGTGAGCTTCTTGTTGTAGCTCCCAGAGGTCGCTACAAATACAAGCAGTCGTTTCTCTTATATTATCTTTCCCTATCTATATCTAAAAGCTTCGCTTTGGCTGCGCTCTGGTGATATGATATAGCATGTAGTGGATTAAAGTGATGGATGAGGAAGTCATAACTGGGGATGATCTTATTTATCTGCTGTAAATTAACGATTTTTCTTGCGCCAATTGCGGTGCAATTGGTTTCAGGATGGCCGACTGTAACGGCTGGTGAGGAGAGGAGCTATTGGCTGACGAGATGAGCAGTGTAAAGCGAAGTGGTGTGGAGCGATGTAATACAAAGAGGTGGGGTGCGGTGAGGTGCGGAGGTGAGGTGAGCATAGACATTTGTGTCTATGGAGGAGAGGAGGCGAGGAGAGCATAGAGGCGAGACAAAAATGACGTTTTTCATTCGAATTTGGAGTTTGATGTGACATCGGCGTTTTTTTCACTTTTTCGTAAAATTGAGAAATTATATTGGAAAATTTTATCGAATATAAAGCATTGTGATTCCAAGAAACTCTTTTATTCGCTAAAATATCCTGACGATAATAAAATTTATAAACTTTCGTAAGATTCTACACGAGAGATAAATTGTATTATTTTACGGCCACATTTTCGCAAATTTATTAATTTACGACGTCTTGTGGTAAATTTATAAACTGACGGATATCCATTCGTAAGATTTTAAACGGTTCGACCAATCACGGAAGATCTTTTAATTTTACGCTTCTTTAAAATACGGAAAATAACACACTGCTCTCTGATTGGTCCATGTTGACAGTGGCAATGCTTGTGTCATAGACTTAAGTACAATCAGACTTACCAAACAATAAATTCATCAGTTTCGATTACCTACATCTCAGTATTTTTACTTTAAAACTAGGTAGGTACCTAAAATAAAGGGTTACTTTTTTAGAGTTCCGTACCCAAAGTGTGAAAACGGGACCCTATTACTGAGACTCGGCTGTCTGTCCGTCTGTCTGTCTGTCTGTCACCAGGCTGTATCTCATAAATCAAAATAGCTAGAGAGTTGAAATTTTCACAGAAGCTGTATTTCTATTGCCGCTATAATTTTTATGCTATTTTCGTACAAAATGGTACGGAACCCTTCGTGCGAATTTTTTACATAATGCACTAATGACCCCCTAATTCACTCTTCGAAAATAAAACAACAGAAAATATGAAAAAATCTGTGATATTAAAGAGGTTTATTAAAAAAGAATAAAACAATCATAAAACATTATAACCGGCCTTTTGCCAAAAAAAAAAACAAACACTATAAAATTAAATTAAAAAAAAACCGTGAGCCTCAGAAAAATTGCTTGCCATTGCCAAACAGACGCTATAGTGGTAGCTAGTCGTACACCCAGAAATAGCTGCAAACGGCGTTAAAAGCATGGAAATCAGAACGATATAATCTAAATTTATATTTGGCCCTTATCACGAAAAAAAAAAACAAAAAAGGAGAGGAGTTAGACGTAACGACTAATAGGTAAGTAAGAGCTTTATAAAAAACATGCTTAAAAACATGTAACAAGTTAACATTAGTATAAAAAATTATGAAATTGAAACTAAAAGTTTAATGTAAGTACTCGTACCTACCTACTAGTTTCCTTATTATCTACTTATTGCAACATGTCAAAGATTTGTGGCACCTTTTTCGTCACTAAAAGTCATAATGTCATACTTTTTGGCGTGATCTTCTTCTTCTTCGTCGAGTCAATGGAAACAGTAATCATAAACAGGATCACAGTAATTTGGACCAATGTGTTGCTACGGCGATGGCCTTGTCGTTCGCCTCTTGCAGATCCTTCAATCTACAGGAGCAGGGGTTTGTTGGGAAGCTCAGTAGATGCGACATTGTCTGTAAACGCCACAATCGCACCTATCGTTGGTTGAGAAACCCCACCTTTTCCGGTTGACATGGCATCTCCCAACACCAGCCCGGAGTCGGTTGAGCGACTTCCAGACTGCCCAGGGGAGATTGCCACCCGGTGGAAGCTTCTCGGCAGGAAGAAGGTGGGCTGTTGAAGGCGGGTATAATTTAGCCCACTGCTCCAGTCGGATCTTGGATGGATCATTTCCTTCGCAGTATGGTTGGCCAAGGAAACTCTTTCGACTCTTAAGGCGTGACGTAGGCGGGATATGGTTGAACAGCGTATGTCTGGCGTCTTCCTGTTGCTTCAGTCTTTCCGTCCAGCATGCGGCATAACGTCGTGCACTCGGTGGGGCTATTCCGGCTAGAGGGTATAAATGCGCCAGGGGTGTTGGCTTCAGTGTGCCTGTAATTATTCGGCAAGAATCGTTGAGAGCCACATCCACTTGGCTAGCATGACTTGAGCGAGCCCACACCGGGTTAGCGTATTCACCAGCCGAGAAGCATAAAGCCAAGCTATTTGTTCGGAGAACGGATGGAGATGTTCCCCATTTGGTGGTAGTAAGCTTACGCAGGAGACAGTTACGTGCATTGACCTTAGCCTTTAATTTAAAGCAATTTACTTTGTATGTAAGGGTCCTGTCCAAAGTTACACCGAGGTATGTTGGCGTAAAATTGTGCTTTATTTGTAACCCGCACCAGTCGATCTCCAGTTTTCTGTTAGCTTCTCTATTCCGCAGGTGGAATGCGCAGGTTTTTGTCTTCGATGGATTAGGCCGTAGGGAATTTTCTTTGTAATAAGATGTAAGGTTTTCAAATGCTGTCGATAGATGTTTCTCCACCTCCTCAAAGGTTTTGTCCTGGCTGATAAGGGCGAGGTCGTCGGCATATATAAAGCGATGGGTTGCATGGTGATGTGGTTGGTCATTCGTGTAGATGTTAAACAGGGTTGGTGCTAGCACACTACCCTGTGGGCATCATCTGCACGCGCCATCTGCTTTTCTCAGAGTATTCTTTGTCTGTGGGCCGAAGTCCCAAAACTTTAGCTTTATTAAAATCTTCTATCATTTTAATGACATTTTTATTTTTTACCTCTGTCCATTCCGACTTTTTACTATTTTGGTCATGGCCACTATAAAACTTTCGTACCTCTGTGGTAAATTTATCTTCGTCAACAAATGTTCTTGCATTGGCCGCACTATCTTCAAAATTTTGGTTGTCCGCAGCTTCTAAGTCACTCATTATAGGTCTACTTTAGTAACCTCAGCAAAATAAAACTATTTTCACAATAAAAACATTAAAAACTTTACAAAAACACACAAAACACCGGTTTGTTTATCTTCGTAACAAACAATGATGGCGGCGAAAGAACACGTGACTTATCCAACCAATCAGACCGCACATGGCGTTTGCTTATTGCTTACTTATTATTTTACGCGTAAGTTCGGTAAATTTATCAATTTGCGAAAATGTGGGCGTAAAATAATACAATTTTTGTCTCATTTAGAATCCTACGAAAGTTTATAAATTACCTAGGAAATTTATAAATTTGCGGTTCTTGTTATTTTCCGGTGACACATACATACGTACATATAATCACGCCTCTTTCCCATAGGGGTAGGCAGAGACTACATCTTTCCACTTGCTACGATCCTGACACACCTCTTTTGCTTCTTCAACATGCATCAATCTTTTCATACATGCTCGTCGGTTTAGGGTATTCTTGACCTGACCTTTCTCTAGAACGTCCCCGATCTGATCCAAGTACGTGCGTCTTGGTCTTCCCCTTCCAACGTTCCCATCCACACTCGCCATATACACCTGTTTCGTTAATCTTCTTTCATTCATTCTCTCAATGTGACCAAACCATCTCAGCATTCCTTTTTCTATACTAGTCACTATGTCATCTTTTATACCGCAACGTTCTCTAATCACGCTATTCCTTATCCTGTCTCTCAATTTCACTCCTATCATACTTCTTAGCGCTCTCATTTCTACCGCATTTATTCTACTTTCATGCTTTTTCTGCCATACCCAACTTTCACTCCCATACATAAGTGTTGGAACTAACACTCCTCTATGCACAGCCAGACGTGCCTTATTAGACACTGTCTGGCTGTTCATAAAGGAATGCAACGCTCCATTCACCATGTTGCCGGCATTTACCCTCCTTTCAATATCACTTTCACACTTTCCATCTGATGTAAACTTCGATCCCAAATATACAAACTCTTTCACTTGCTCCACCCTCTCTTCTTCTATCATAATGTTACACTCCGTCATACCTTCTTCTTTTTCAAAAACCATTGATTTCGTCTTACATACATTCACTTTCATTCCTTTCTTTTTCAAAGCCTCATTCATAATGTTTACCATCTTCTGCAACTCTTCAGCCGACGACGCAAGGATAACTTGGTCATCAGCATAGAGAAGACATTTGACGAGTAACCCATTCATTCTCAGTCCATTTTCACACTCTTTCAAATCTGTCAAACAACTATCCATGAATAGGTTGAACAGCCATGGTGACGCAACACATCCCTGTCTAACACCTTTATCGATGTTAAACAGCTCAGTGAAGGCCCCGTTAATCCTGACACAAGCACTGGAATCCTTATATAAGGATTTCAGTGCTCGTACCAAGATGCTGCTCACCCCATGCACGGATAGTGCCGACCACAATTCATTCCTCAGAACTCTATCATAGGCCTTTTCCAGATCCACGAATGTGCAAAAGACTTTTTGGTTCTTAGCCAAATACTTTTCCGCTATGCACCGCAAGGAAAAGACCTGATCCGTACATCCCATCCCCTTTCGAAATCCCGCTTGAGCATCCCAGATTTTCTCATCAGTTTCTTTCACAACTCTTTCAATCAGTACCCTTGCATACAGTTTACCGACGACACTGAGAAGGCTTATACCGCGGTAATTTTTACAGTCTAGCTGTGACCCTTTTCCTTTGTATAATGGCACTATTACAGCCTTGCACCAATCACTTGGCACTCGACCGCTTCGCCAACAAAGGTTAAAAAGGAGGTACAGCTGACTAGCTGCTACGCCTTCGCCAGCCTTCAGCATCTCAACCGATACTCTATCATACCCTGCAGCCTTACCAGATTTTGTACTTTTCAGAGCTTTCATAATCTCATCCATTTCAATCTCGCTTTCGTTTTCACTGTCATCTTCTTCATGTATGTTCACCTCTTGTACTTCTTCTTTTTCAAACAAGCTTTCAAAATATTCCTTCCATCTCTTCAACACACATTCCTCACCTTTTATTATACTACCATCCTGGCTCCGAATCCTACTCAACTCTGATTGTGCTGTTTTTCCTCGAGTTGTTCTTATAGATTTCCAGAAAACCTTTAAGTTCTTGCGAAAGTTTTCTGATAGCCTCCTGTCAAACTCATCTTTATTTTCCTCTTTCTTTCGTTCCACTGTCTTCTTTACTACATTCTTTAAACTTTTATACTCCTTTCGTGCTTTCTCTACATCCTGATCTGTCGCTTTCTGCAATCTTTGGTTAGCTTTAGTAGCCAATAAATCTAACCATGCTTTCTTCTTCTTCTGAACAACTTCTTGCACATCTTTACTCATCCATGCAGTCTTTCGCTTATTACCTTTTGCATTTAAGATGATATCAGACTAAATGATAAAACTGTTGGCAGCCAGGGCCACGGTTCTCATACTTTTTAGCCAATCTATTGCCCTTGTAATATTCTTTACTGGAATGAGCTGCGGTAGCCCAGATGGAAGAGGCGTCGCCACTAGTAATGCGAAAATCGCAGGTTTAAATCCTGCCCGCGCTTGTTAATTTTGCAAGTTTTCAATAATTCTTTACTTCAATCTGTTAGCGGATAACGCACTATTCAACTGACATCCACTTGAGAAGTTTTAAAATAGTGGAATACTGCCTGTTGTCATCATGCATTTGTGGAAGTATTTTGATTGTGTGACTGAAGAAAAGTTATACCAAGTCAATGGTGACACCAAAGGTGATACTGTAAGCATAATAAAGAGCCCCGATTCTCTTACTTTTAGCCATTGTAATGCCATCGATACGTAATTTTCATTCCATCCCATCCTCGTCGCCACTGTTAGGTTTCTTATTAGAGGCGCAATGAGACACACGTTAGCGGTTCAACAGTAAATTGATGACTGACAATTAGAGGATAACCTTTACGTAGAAATATCATACACACAATATTGAAAACATTCTAACTGATACTTGAACCACAACAGCTGAGCTTATCAAATAGCAGAATACGTACCCTGTAAGTTTTACACAATTCTAAAAGCGTAGTCTAGTTGCTACACTGTTTCTTAGAACATGGAACTATAAATGGTCAAAACTTGTTGATTTTTATGGCATGGGATTTGACAACTTTGGTAGAAACTCATATTAAAGCAACCTGAAATCCCGTTTAGGACTAAACTCTACTTACTGTTACACAGTGATTAGGCATGTAATCATGTAAATATTTTGATTGTGCTGTCCACCAATCCCGTTCAGTCACAGGTGCGCAAGATTCTCAGAACTCACGTGACATTTTATTGCATATGAGCAAAGTTTAGATCACGTCCACAATGATCTATGTCCGTACAGATCAACTAATGGAGCAATGCGAATATAGCCATTGTGGGGTGTACTATAAATACACTGTGATGCCTAATTCAGCTCGCTTAGGTGTCGACAGGTAACAGAATAGTTGCGTTTTAATTGTATTTGCTGCATCTGTGCAAGCATGATATTACTAGCACATAGACCTTTAGACCCTTTGTATCATTTGTATATTTTTTCGACAGTTATGGGTATATTAAGTATTTAAGTATATTATATTTACGTCGTTTTTATGTAGTATAACGTGCCGGTGTGATGTCGGCTTAGAATAGCACCACCCCATTTCTTTCCCGTGGAATTCGTAAGAGGCAACTAAGGGACTCGAGGGTGTGTATTGCAATTTTAGGCGATGGGCTGACAACCTGTCACTAAAACGATACACAATTTTTCGAATGACCTGCAAATATTTGTCAGACGTGGCGTAAATGTCCGTTTTTTGCGGCCGTTTACGCTCTGCCTACCCCGCAGAGGATTATTATAGGCGTGATGTGTGTGTGTGTATAACATTAAGTAGACATTATTGTATTCAGTTTTTATTCAAGTATGTATATAAATAGCTTTTCGTTTACCTTTTTGTTGTAGTTTACCTGCTCACGTCGTATCCTAAGAGTTTCTCAAGGGTTGACTGGAAGAGATCCCTTTCTAGGTTAAGTTCGCCTTTGTGCCATTTCTTGATTTTTCTTCTATTACTTTTAGCAATGTACAATAGAGAGATTACCCGTACATACATTACCATAACCTTAGCCGGCGAAATATTTTCAAGGATGTCTCGTAGCTGATAAAAATACTGGAGCTTTACAAATCTATGTACTATATAGTGCTTAGTTTATATTCTGACATAGAGTCAGAACCTCACACATCGTTAAGTAAGAAAATTAAATCACCACCTCTACTTCCTTCCCTAAATAGTCTCAACAACGATGAAGCATTTCCTTTGTGTATAGCAACTGAAACAATGGTTTCAACGAAACACGGGAACTTCAAAAGGACCCAGGATTTACACTCATATCTCAGAAATAATAAACCGCGCGTGTCACCTTAAGATCAAAGGAATTAAACCTCAGGTTGGACGTGTATCTGAACAATCTCCTGATGAGCTTTTATACGAAGGTGGTAAAGTTGGAAGTCGAACGGTGGGAGATGCAAAAGTTGGGCAAGATTGCAGAAAATAAACACAGTATTATTATACTTAAGTGGCTCGTTGTATAATTTCATTTTGCGACAACCTTTATGTGGGTTGAAACGGGGATACGACATCGATAAAAATATAATATGATAGAAAAGCACAAAATTTCGATATTCCATTCAGGTAATAATTTACTAGTTGATTTTTAATCGCAACAGACCTTTGCAAAGAAAAATATCTTATTTAATGGGATATGGGCGGGATTTTAAGTACGTTTCTAGAATGTATAGTACAACTTATTTTAGGCAGCAGATTGTTTGAATATTGATAGATATGTTTACAAATGTCATGGATTTTAGAATGTTTATCGATAAAATGATGCTCCTCCCTCTACACTCATAAAAGCTGTAAGAGCAGATTTTAACCGAGTCCCATTTGCAAAGAGTTTGTTTAGTAAGTATGTGCCAACTTTACTGGAGATAAAGAGGCCCATTCAGGTACCATGTCGTCAAGATAAACATTACACTTGACTGTTATGTACAAGAGAGTGTGAGGAGAGATGTGTTTTGAAGATATTTCAAGCTAATTTCAATTTGTTTCATGAAAATGGGTGAAATGTTAAAACGATAGCCGTAGATACTGTCTCTATTTCTGTGTAGGTACTCATAAAAACTGTTGTCGATATTTTTGTCTCCTGCCAAACTGAAACTGTTTGTCTTCTGTTTGCATTGGTCACAAAAAGTGGCAAAAGTTGCTTTTATGCGGTGTGACAGAACCTTATCAAAAGCAATTTCTTGACGCAAACAAAGATTTCATTTTTATGTTGTCAATTTTCAAGTTTGTACATTGACGTTAAAATTCTTACTTAGTCATTTTTCATTAAATACTTTAGTTGTATAACTATCCTAAGGCATAACGTACTGAAATGATTACACTTAAGTTTTACGTTCTTAAAGACACTCTTGTATACATAAAGCTTGTTTTTTTATATAAGTTAAGTTAATTAAAAATGACGTTATTATGATAAATTTTAATCATTAGCAAAAGTCATGTGTAAAAATAATGAAACACCATCTTTAAAAACTCTGCAATGAACAAATAACCCGCCCCAGCAAACAAATCAGCGAAGGTGTTGGCAGGATCTTTCACAACAGAATAATAAAGTAATAAAATGCAATCAGCACTGTAGAAACAAACGGACAAACAACCAAACATACAATTTGTTATATTTGTAGCGGATCACCTGGCGGTTTACAGGAATACACGCTAACTCGCGATTGATGGATGTAGCTGGATTAAAGTGGATTGATACTTTTAAATAAAAAATTACTGATAGCTTTTTTATCAACCACACAAAGTTTGTATAAAACCGTAAGGAATGAAAGATTGCGGGGGAGGCCTTTGCCTAGAAGTGAGATCAAGAAGGCTTATTGTACAAATAAAATTAGCGATGTAAAACTTGAAAATTTAATGAGTTTTCCTTGTATTTCTTAAGCTGTGGACATTCCACTCCTTTGTTTGTCATGTTGATGTATATATACTTATTGCAGTCCACTGCTGGACGTAAATCTCTCCCAGTATACGCCATCTATCGTTTTCGCCATTCAGACGCTACTGGTCCCTTTTTTAAGTCATCGGTCCATCTGGCCAGAGAACGTCCACAACGCTACGCTTGCCAAGACGTGGCCTCCTTTCGAGAACCCGCTTATTTCACCGTCCGTCGATTCTACAGCAGATGTGCCCGACTGTCACTTCAGTTTTCTACACTTCTAGACGACGTCCGTTACTATGAGCTTTTAGCTGATAGTCTCATTTTGGACTTTATCGCTCGGGATCCAGTCTCACTCTGGCGTTCAAGTCCCCATGACAACAATGAAGTGGGGCTTAGTAGGCTTAGTGGGTGAACGGCATTTGCCTCGTCATCAAAAAAGCTCCACCTTTACTCTGAACTGCTCAAAGTCAGCACATGATAGTTACGACCTTAAGAGTGTATCTCGCGGTCAATTTCAGTACGAGGTACGCTACCCTGGTCGAGACGCTGCAGATCTCCTTCACGTTGTCACAGAGAGCTATGTTCACGAGGAACCCTACGAATCACTTCCCGGCAGCTTTAAACCGCCTCTTACAATACTCATGGGTAGACTTAGGGTAGTGCTTTTCTATTCTGCCTACACCACACAGAAAAATGTGCAACAGTATCGATGGTGCAATTGAATTGCCTTCGAAAACTGTAATTAGGTTTATAACTTCAACGACACCTACTATATAATCTGCATCCGTTCCTAAATCTTGCATTATTTTTGCACCTAAAAGACTTACGTTGTTGCTGTCTGATCATGATAATATGAAGCAAAACTACAATAAATATCAAAACGTTCAAGTCCTCAGCCGCAACGTAAAAAAGCCGGCCATGTGTTTCGTATCGGTGCGATTCGGTCGCAATCACCATTAGCTCCGTACCTACGTACATCACCTGCGTAGATATTTTTATACTCATAACATTAACGCTAGCAGCGCACGCGCACACGTTTTTAACCGACTCAAAAAGAAGAGGCTTATCAATTTGATGTGTAGCGTATCTTATGTATGAAACATGTTTGGAATTCGAAAATCTTTTAGTTTCTGAGCTACGATGCTGAGAATTAAAAGTTTGGCCTCGCACATTTTGAAATTAATACGACTGATTTCAAGTGTTCTTATAATTAACAAATTTCATAAAATTAGTTATGAAACAGGGCTGTTAATAATTGTTTTTCCATTCTTTATTAATTTAAAAGCGAGACCATCACTTTTTTTGTTTCATTGACAGTGGTTTCCATTTACTACTCTTCCTTGCAGGTGTTCGGATACGCAGACCATCATATCAGGACCATGGACTGTGAATCAACCACGAGTTTGCACCAGAAGAGGCTTGCAAAAATCCTCATCTGAAACTAATATAGTTTATCCAGAAGTACTTCTTGTCGTGTGTAACACCGAGGCGACGAACGAACCGATTAACCCTGGTGTCAGAGTTTTCAAACCGCCCACTACTACTAGTAGGTCTCTAGAATGGTTTTGTAATGACCGCCGTATAAGTATCACAGACAGCAACCGGTGCCGACGGCTTAACATGCCCCCTAAAGCACGGAAACATTTTATTTTGCACACAATAAGGCGGTTCATCCTGCAATGTTCCATTTAAACTGGGAACAAATTTATTAAAAAAGTGGAAATATCAACTTTATGAGTGTCTCTCTAGGAATCGAACTTGGGTCGTTAGGATCTGAGACCAACGGTGAGACCGCTAGACTACTGAAGCTGTTAATCCAGTGCTGTAAAAGGCGGTTTTATTTTCATTTTAAATGACGACTTGTTGTATTCGTTACATTAACGCAGCGCAAGCGCACACGTTTTAAAATTTTATTGCGTTTTCACTCGGATCGATAACCTTTGGTATTTTTAGGATTAGCGGTTGATGTGTTTTTATTTCGAAACGCAGGTGAGATGCGTACCTAATATAATGTTGTTCGTTATTCAGGCATGTTGATACAAGGAGCGATATTTAGGCCCTTAATAATTACATAATTTGAAAGCGACGCGGTATAAGTTTTGCAAGCCTGCTAATAGACTACACTAGCATACTTTAAAGCTATGCAGTGACCTCAGGGAACTACTACAAGAAACTGAATCAAGTATTTTACAAGCAAGCAAGACGCAAGACACTTACAACATATCCGCAGGATGACGCCCCGTGACAGAACAATGGGACTCAAACGCGGTATAGAAGTGTCTACCGCGCGCTGCATATATTCAACTTTTAATCCTATCTATCAAGGTAGAACCATCGGTACTCCCGGCCAGGCAGGGTAGCTACCCTTTTCCCGACACCACCTGAACCTCTCCATTTCACGTTTTTTTTTTTTTTTAAGGATGGTTTTGCTCTTGACTCTAGTCAAGGTCATAGGACAGAGGTTCTGGCATTACTCCTGTAACCTGCTATAGATATTAGCATCATTATTATTAACATATTTGAGCTTTTGCCCATTTTTTGTCATATTGGAGGTCACTTGATCGTTCTGTAAGACATCTGTTAGACCCTCAAAAAGTAGCACCTAGACTAGATCTTTGACAACGATATTTTCAGTTTTCCTGCATGCGAATCTTACATTAAGTTCCCCTTTATAAAATCTATTTTAATGATTAACATTTTGTGTTGTGATTTCTTGATGAAACTCTAATCTATATTTCTCGATGGTGTTCCGAAGATGAAGTAACGAAACCGGTCGCTTCATTAGGATTTTAATTAAACAAGCGTAAAGAAGTGTTTTATTATATCGTTAAGGTATCTAGTATACCAATTTTAACCATGTCTTCTGAAGCACGCGTCGATGGGTGAGGGGCCGAATCCCCGGATCGTCAGTTGTTTTTTACGGTTGAACAATCAACAAGAAAAGTTTCATAATAGTAACGAATAGAAAAAAAAATGATTCTGCGTTCAAGAGTTCAGAATAAAAATAATTTCTATGCAGGTACTTGGTAACAAGCTACGAAAAAACACTTTTTAGTCACTGTTTCGTAACCGGTTACGAATGAACACTATTTTTTTCCACGTTCGTAACTTTTCGTAACTAGCTACCAAATGACACTATTAAATCACTATTTCGTAACTACTAACCGTGGATGCTAGACTATTTGCTTGTTTGGGAAAGTTGCATGACTTGACTTGACGAGCCCTACATTTTAGATGACAGCTGTCAAACTAAAAAACCGTTTATCTCGTAAACCTTGCATGCTAGACTATTAGTTTGTTTGGGAAAGTTGCATGAATTGACGAGCCCTACATTTTAGATGTCAGCTGTCAAACTAAAAAACCGTTTATCTCGTAAACCTTGCATGCTAGACTATTAGTTTGTTTGGGAAAGTTGCATGACTTGACGAGCCCTACATTTTAGATGACAGCTGTCAAACTAAAAAACCGTTTATCTCGTAAACCTTGCATGCTACACTATTAGTTTGTTTGGAAAAGTTGCATGACTTGACGAGCCCTACATTTTAGATGACAGCTGTCAAACTAAAAAACCGTTTATCTCGTAAACCTTGCATGCTAGACTATTAGTTTGTTTGGGAAAGTTGCATGACTTGACGAGCCCTACATTTTAGATGACAGCTGTCAAACTAAAAAACCATTTATCTCGTAAACCTTGCATGCTAGACTATTAGTTTGTTTGGGAAAGTTGCATGGCTTGACGAGCCCTACATTTTAGATGACAGCTGACAACTTCCCCAAAGAAACTAGTAGTCTAGCATGCATAGTTTCCGAGGTAAACAGGAATTGAGTTTGACAGCTGTCACTAAAAATGTGGCAAGATATAGACCTATAACTTCCCCAAAGAAACAAATAGTCTAGCATGCGTAGCTTCCGAGATAAACGACTTTTTAGTTTGAGAGCTGTCATCTGTCATGTAGATTTTGTTGAGGCCTACAACTTCCGGACCATAAAGTTGAATTTTAGTTTACGAAATAAACGAGCTACACGTTTGACAGCTGTCACTTAAAATGTGAACAAAGGGACACTTAAAATCTAAGTAAGATTTCAAAAACAAATAGTTTGTTAAGGTGCATTGTTGATAGCATAATCAATGTACAGCGAACACGAGTGGTGGCTGGGAATTTTTGTCTCATTCGTCACTAGTGGCCTTCAAAGTGGAGACAAATGGGAACACAAGTTCTATTGGTACATAGCTGAGCAGATTTTTTTAGATAAAATTTTTAAAAATAGTGTTTATTCGTAACCAGTTACGAAACAGTGACTAAAAAGTGTTTTTTCGTAGCTAGTTACCAAATTCTGGTTACGAAAGTGCACGAAGGGCATTTTTCCTGAGGCTTAGAATAGCGTTACCCTATTTCTATCTGTGGGTGTTGTAAAAGATGACTAAGGGATGAACCTAGGGAATGGGCAGCAGTGTTCTTTGTAAACACAAACACTCTTGCACTGCGCTCGCTGATCCACCTGTCAAACTTGGTGAGTATGGAAAATACCATCCCAATAGGGGGAGGTCCATGTCCAGCAGTGGACTGTTGATGTTTATATCTCCTTAAAAGTCGTTTTTTTTTAAAGAAAACGATCATGTATATGGTCATGATCATGACCCATGGAGCCGAGACGTGGAACCTGACAGTAAAACTGGCCCACCGGCTACATGTCACTCAGAGAGCTATGAAAAGGTCTTTGCTCGGTATCTCGACAATGGACAAAATCCGGAATGTGACTATCCGCAAAAAGACCAAAGTAACGGACATAGTCTGGAAGTGTAGCAAACTGAAGTGGCAGTGGGCAGGGCACATCTGCCGTAGAACTGACGGACGGTGGAATAAGCGGGTTCTCGAGTGGAGGCACCGACTCGGCAAGCGTAGCGTTGGACGACCTTCGATGCCTTAAAAAAAGGCGGCTGGTAGCGACTGGGTGGCAACAACGAGAGATCGTGCCCTATGGCGTACCCTGGGGGAGGCAGCAGTCCAGCAGTGGACTGCAATAGGCTGATGTATGTATGTATGATCATGTATCATACGAAATTCCGCAATAATAAGTATTAAATGCGTTTGAAATGTGTCTTTCAGAATTGATAATTGTTAAATTGTACTTTCGCGAAAACTTTTAAGTAATAAATGTTACATAATGCAAATTTATTATGAAGTAAGCAAATTAGGCTGACGGTCTGTTATTACACTCTGATGGTGACTGTGCAGACGCTACCATCTAGCAGCTTATTAGGTAATCGGTTTGAAACTCTGACAGCAGGGATCTTCAAATCGTTCGTCGATTTGGTGGGTGGTGTCCACACAACAGAAGAAGATAGGCTGATAAGTACTTTACTTTACTTGAAGAAAGCTAGAGACAAGTAAATATTCTACTATGATTCACAATAACAAATATGAAATAAATATTACTATATTCTATCTAGGATAGTAAATGTCATTACTATTTTGTATTATTCTCATAGAAAACTTTAATGTATCCCCGTGCCTAATGATATTAATCAAAAGGTATTCTGTGAAAGCTATCTTTACTTAGCAGCTAAATGATAGCTGTAGATGTTCGGTACTTTTTGATTAACTAATTTTAATTTTAATATAGGCACTTACATATCACTCGCATTCTCGAAACAAATCAAGCGATACACCATATGTCAAAATCCATCAAGCTATTTGGCCCGTGAAATAGAATATAGGTCTACATACATATAAACTATACTCTCGAAGAATATTACCCTGCTATTGATGCAGTCAGATAGTAAAGAAGTAATTTATTTCTTTCAAGATTGCGCTTCTCTTCTTCATAGTACAAATAATGTAAAAAACAACTGACGATCCGGGGATTCGGCCCCTCACCCGCGTCGATCAGACAGCACCGGAGCGAGTCCGGCCAATTTAGATGTCACCTTTGTGCCGGTATGCGCGCGATAAATCGCTCGCTTTTCGACCTGCGTGTCGTCGGCGTGCGCGCACCTTGCATACGTCCCGAGTAAGATACCACAGATGCAGGGATGGTAGTGGAAAATTTAAATTTAACATTATTTCTTTGCGTGTGGGAGACCGAGTCGTACTATGACCCGTTGAACTCCGATGCCTACTAGATGCGCACTTTGCATACGTCATTATCTGCGCGTAGTGCTTGCTACAGGGGAAAACATGAAGTTGACAATATTAGTAATAAATAAGTATATCTGCCGAAACCACACCGACACACAGCAAAATATCAGTCGTAACAGAATAGCATACATACATAATATCACGCTTTCATCCCTTATGGGGGAGGCAGAGAGTAAACGGCCGTAAAAACTGACACTTACGCCACGTCTGAAAATCATTTTAGGGTCATTCATTAAATAGTGTATCACCACAGATTGTCAGCCCAACGCCTAAAGTGGCGATACACTTGTAACCTCCAAGTCCCTTAGTCGCCTCTTACGACACCCACAGAAAAGAAATGGGGTGACGCTATACTAAACCGACATCACATGGCGTTGCTGATGGCATCAGTATAGCAGTTTTTTTTAATGGGGATAGAACAGGACGGAAAACCAGTGCCGATGTTATCAAACTGCAGTACATACATTGCGTAGTCGGTCCTTCATCATCATGAAGTACTATCTTCAAATTGAATAGGATAAGATACCAGTACCCGATATTATCAAACTACAGGCTACAATTTTACAGGTGAAATTCGATGTTCTTTGCGTAGTCGGTTAGCCATTGTGATACTAAGAATACGAACCGGCTACGTAATGTACTACGAATTTCACCTGTAGACTTGTAGCCTGTAGTTTCATAACGGGATACCGTCGTTTTGCATATTGTTGAAGTTCCTAATATACTTTGGCATACCTCGGTTTGCATAAATTTCTTTGTCATACTATTTGTTTGCCATAATGTTTATATTTCATACTGCATTGATAGTCATACTATTATTTTGACCTATTTTATTTTACACTAATTTTAAGTCGCATATTTTTTATTTTTCATAATTTTTTTCTACATAATTATTGCTTGTCATAACTATTAATGGGCATAATATTTTTATGGGAAACATTAGATTCAAACTAAGTATTGTTGAATAATTTTAATTTATTTGAGCAATAAAATTCGTGTAATTTTACATTCAATAATATATTTTAACTTCTATTTGTTTTCATTCAATATAACTATTTAGAGGTAATACGTTATAATTATAGGTAATTTTTATAAACCAAATTTTATTGTAATTTTAAGTTTTTTGCTGTTGCTCGAAAAAATTAAATTTTTGATGAGTATTCATTTTTATTCTTTATAATATTTACGATACGCTGTTGTTTGTTGATATATTTTTGTCTTTTTGTGGTGTTGCTGTACCTAATTAGGTAAGGTTAGGTCAGGTTAGGTTAGGTTAGGTTAGGTCAGGTTAGGTTAGGTTAGGTTAGATTAGCAATAATTACTTTAGGTAAAGTTGATATTTTTTTGTATAGGGCGTTTTAGTAGTATGTTTTTGAATAATATGCGTTATTATCACTATGCGTATTTAAAATAATGCCAATGAATAATATGCCTAGTTATCTTTATGCTAATGAATAGTATGCCTAGTTATCTTTATGCTGATTGACATTATGACGTGGTAATTTATGCTACTAGGGTTATGCGTGTTGCTTTTATGACTTGGAATAATTATGACTACATAACATATGCGTCATAGAAATATGACGTAAAACTTTATGCAAACCGACCCCAAACCTTACATAACATTGGCACCAGAAAGGAAAACTCACCGGCTACACAATGTCTTAAGAATTTCACCTGTATTCTTGTAGCCTTTAGTTTCATAACATAGGGCACTCTCATTACTATACATGTGTGCTACCGAAACAGCATGGAAGTTTGGCAGAACTAAAGTAAGCTTTATTGCTGCTGGTCCGACAATTTGTAGCTAGCCCTAACAGCCCCCATACCACACGTGCATACCAGCCCGCCACTGCATATTTGAGCCTCGCTTCTTCAGCAGCACGGTAGTTCGAGACTCGGCACTAAGGTGCGAATGATCGCTGCTTCGACATTTACAGACTGACATCTTTGGGCAGGCGCCAAACTCACCTGAAATACTAGTCTACCACTTGGCATGCGTGCGGGAATTCATCATGTTGTAATTGTGGTTATCTTGTTGCCACTAATGATTTATCAAACCAAATCATTAATCAGCTCCGTCTTTATTTGGCGCAGGTGAATCCGATTTAAGTGGATGATTGAATTTCCATGCCACAGTGATTGATTGGAAACGGCGCTTATATTTAGTGCCGTTCTATCGAAAGGTTACTGGAATTAACAGGTAAAAAACAATACTGTGTACGAAAATAAATAATTGGACAGCTGTTCTTGTTGCATTAAGTGCATTCACACACATATCACGCCCTTTCCTTTGCGGGGTTTGCAGAGCATTAACGGCCGTAATATACGGTAGCTATTGCAACTTTTGACAAATATTTTACGGCTGTTTTCAAGGCTGTTTTAGAAAATTGTACTCTCTATACCTACACGATAAAGCAAGTTGACAGTTTATTAAGCCTTAAAATTGAAAAACATACCCTCGAGTACCTTAGTTGCATTATCTTCAGTTCAATAAAGGGTTCGGATAAAAAAGTTGGTTGGTATGTATTGAATAAAAAGATATTATCAAATATTTATGAATTTTATAAACCTATGTTAAACTTATTTATCTCTTGAAACCATGAAATATAAATAGGGAAGTAGGAATAAGACTCTTTCATTTTATAAACTTATGTCAAACTTATTTATTTCTTAAGACCATGAAATATAAATAGGTAAGTAGGTATAAGACTCTTTCGAAACTTTTTCATCATTCACAGCCGGAGCCAAAAGCGGCCAAGCTTCTGAGGTATTTAACGATTATTATTATTATTATGATCACGGTGCACAGCTGCGGGACATTTTAAAATAATTGTGTTTACCTTTTGCTCACACGCTGCCAGTTATATTCGGACTGTTTTCAAATTTCGAATACCTTCGGCTTTAAGAGGTTTGTTTTAGTTCTGTAAGTGTTTCGTGAGGTTTATTTTGTTAACGGATCGTTTAAAGGTGTTTAAAGTGTCCATGACTCAAGAGTGTTGAATAGAATGTGGGTTTTAAGATGATATGCACGGATGTAGGTAAACGAGAAAACTAATGTACCACACATCAAACTGTTTAGTTTATTAATCGAGCCCACACATGTTTAGGTAAGCGCTTCAGTTCAAGCGCGTCTTGCTCAGAGAGTACTTTATATTAACATCTGCCTGTCAGATTCCAAATTCAAACGACGATTTTCTTTGGTTCGGTAGATTGACAAAACTATTCAATTCAATTCAATTCAATAAACTTTATTGCATATCACAGTAACATCTTAATAGCTAAAACAGTTAACATGTGACACCCCGGGGGGGTACAGCAATTACAAGTTAGTAGAGAGTATTAGATACTCTTACCACAATGTATTCATATATAATAATTCTATATACGTAAATTACTTTCTTGAACATACTTTTAGTCTTATTATCTATCATAATAAAAGTTATCTAGTAATCTATATTTCTTAAATTATCATTAAAGAATTCGTTTATATTATAGTAACATTTTTCTATTAAAAACTTTTTTAATCTGTTGATAATTTGTTTAATTCTAAATTATGATCATCTAACCAAAGTTCGATGTTCGTAAGTGTTTCGCTTAATTTACTATTTAATTCAGTTATGTTCTGACAAGGTAAAAGTACAGAAACATCGTCCGCGAATATGACACACTTGTGGTCTATTTGTTTTGAAAGATTATTAATATATATCAGGAACAGTATGCAGCCCAAAACACTTCCTTGAGGGATGGAGCCAGTAATGGGTACTTTGTCGGACCTGAATTTTTTTATTTCTCCTGTTGTAAAGTTAGTGTTCTGTATTTCAACTATTTGTGACCGATTTTCTAAATATGATTTAAACCAATTGTATGCAACTCCCCGTATTCCTATACTATACAATTTATCTAAAAGAATTTTATAATTAACCCTGTCATAAGCTTTGCTCATATCGAGCAGTAAGCCTATAGCATATTTTTTTGTATTTATCATTTCAAGGATATTTTGGGTGAATTTGTATTTAATATAACTACAGTCACATTAGACCGTTTAAATTTCAAATAATGAAGAAAGTAAGACAATAATTATAAACTTAAATAGTGAGTCATGTAGTAAAATAACTAAAACCAGTTAAACTAATTTAGTCTAATGTTAAATATAGTACTATTAAGTCTATGGGTTTATGACCTGAAATAAACATATTTTATTTTATTTTATTCTTTATTCAGTGAATACACTGAGAGAGTTTCAATATTTAGAAAAATAAATGGTTATCAACACTCCTTAACATTAGTATGATCTTTATATTTTTTGAACCTTCCATTTCACCACCAAAAACAGCACAAAGATATAAAGTGAGTAACAAACAAAAATATTTTATAAGTAAATTCTACAGTATAAGTTTACCTCATATTGTACGTCAGAGCAGAATCCCCCTCAGATCCGTAGCGTTATGACGCGTGTCGCGGCCCGCCGTTTGTCCAAGCTGACCACTTCCTGCCTGCGTCTACCCTCCTGGTAAGAACAGGAGTTATGGAGAGGACTCTTTTTTAGGCGTTTTATTTAATATTGGTTACTTAAAGCATTGGAATGGAAAGCATGATGCGGCAAGAAAGGTAACCAATATTCCCCGTTAAAGTTAAATTCTACTTGTGAACACTGCGGACCCACAATACCCCTGGCCACATCCCTGGGATAGTGGTGGGAATATGTTGTGTGTGTAGGAAGCCCAGTGCGTGTAATGAAAAGTGTGTGGAAGTGTGTAGGAGGCTGGGTGGGGCGATGACCTGCGCAGGATTGTTGAAACACTGGATGAGGCTAACCGAGGATCGATCGTTTGCTGGGCCCGAAGTCTGTTAAACAAAAATATTTTTAGTTGTATGTATTGTGTCGTTGGACGACTCGGTGGAACCACACGAAATAAAGAGTTGTATGTAGATAGCGTGTCAGTTGCATAGTTTTGGGAGTTTGAAGTATAGAATATCACGTTGACAATAGAATGTTAATAGAGTGTCGCTGGCATTGCAAGGGTAATATTAAAAGAGAATCCGGGCCCTGATCTTACTCTGCTGGTTTGCATAAATATTGATATTATGTACTGCAGTAGCAAACCTAATTTAAATTATTTATTTAACACAGCTCTCCATGAAGCGGAAGATCGAGCTCAATGGAATCTAATTACCAAAGATAGTGAACGGAGTCACGATTCTTAAAAGTGAGGCAACCGACTGAAAGAGAGGGAGAGAGAGAAAGAGAGAGAGAGAAATTATGGGAGAATCAAACCAATAAACGTTGCAATTTTTAACTTTCCCAAGTATAAAAGTTTCCAAATGAACGTGCATCCATGCCTTCCCTATTCCGGTCACAGGTCAGCCGTGGCGGGAGATATTTCAAGAATATTATTATGTAAGAACATGCACGAGGTTTATGATCACCATTCACCTCTAGATACAGTAGCCTTCCACACCGAAGATAGGGCTGCCAAAAATATTGCAAAATGTTGGTAATTTATGTGATATTTTTATTTTATGGTCTTCTGCAACCATAAAAAAGTAATAATGGTATCAGATCAGGTCAAGTTATTCTTTATTATAAAAAAGTTTGAATTTCAAAACCGAAGCCGCAACTTTGCAATCTAAAAGGGTGTCATAAGTATGTGTTAGGGAAACTTCAACAAATTCAAGGTAGTAGTACAATTACAGTAATTTTTTTGTACCACAGAAAAACTATCGTCCCGCTGGAGAACGCGGCTTGTTTTTAAAGTTTGTGTGATTCTGGCAATAAAGGTGCATGTCGCTGGACTCTTAATTTGCAAAAATGTATGAAATTAAGACCCTGATATCTGTACTCGTACACATCAACAGCTGCAGTACTACTACCCTTCAAAATACCAAAAGTAACAAAACCAAATTTCATAATAAAGATCCCGCAAAAGGGTGCCGTGTCTCAATGAAAAACATCCCGTAAAATCTCGTTCCTTTTTCGACTGTCCGCAATCACACACTTATTCAAACATGTTCGAGCATGTTTTTTGCGAAGGGCGTGCATAATAACGTATGGAATCAAAGGCAAAGGAACGCAAAATAAACAGCCAAACCGCACAGGTAGACACAGGAAAATTGAGTCTGTTTCAATGAAGAGACGAAATTGCTGGGGGTTGGTGAGTAATGAAAGGGTAGTCGGTGTTGTTGAAGAAGCAAAGATAACAAGGTAGAAACAAAACTCGGTTTATCTTTCTACACGTGTAGATACAGAGACAATAAAGATCAAGAGTCAATCAATAGAGCTCAGTAGTACTGGCTAGTTGTACTTTGATTAACTTTGTTTTTGGTATAAATAAGATAGTAATTTTACAAAATAGAGAAAAACAAAAAATTTGCTTCCAGGTTTTGAAACATCTGATTTTCTTTAGGATGAAACTGTAATGAAAACAAAATACGGAGGTATAGCAGGCGCCAGCGATTTAACCAATTTAAATGTAATCAAATAACAAGCCCACGTTTATTTAAGGTGGACTTCAAAGCCGCAGGAGACAAAACAATGACTCCAATACAGTCCATTAAATCTAGCATCGTCCGTGAAAGAATCCCGTCGCAAGCAATTAGCTTCCAAGATTCATTTGCATACCTCCAAACTTCTTAATTACCTGCCTTATAATTATTTTACCAAACAGACTTACCGAAAACTCATTAGAACCGGCGACAATCTTCATTATTTACCTTGAGCTCTAATTAATTCCTTGTCATGGTTTTTGCTTTGAGTAATATCTCACAAAAAACGAGCAAGAAGAATGGTAGAGTCTGCAAGATGGAGTGGGACGGGTAGACGTCTCCGGCACCCGATTACCATCTTTTGGCAATTAGTAAAACACACAAAACTCCACCCCTGGCATGTTTTTGCTCCCCTGGTACTCCTGGTAGGTGATGCTTAATATTCTGCCCGTAAATTACTTGGAAAGTTAGTGCCAAGGTGGCTCCAAGTCGAATTTAAATGCACTTGGACTCGGAGATAAGGTGTCCCGATGTTTTGGGAATTAATGAGCCCGAACCAGAAATTGGATGTTGTTGAAATAAATGTTCTGCGAGATTGGGGAAATTGAACGAGTAAAATTTAAATTTATCCTACTTCAACATTCTAAGGACGCAATCACGAGAAAACTTGTGGAAGATTTGTGTCCGGAAATTCTACGATTCAACTTTAAGTACACATTGATTAGCTACCTGGTTTGAAGTTCATTTTCATACATGCATTAAAGTAGTAGTTCTATTTCCAGTTCAAGTGGCTATTTACCAACGTAATTAAAACTTTAATCGGTGCTACTCAACAAGCTGGTACATCTGTCGTCGGGTTACCCCACTTTCGGGGTAATCGAACATTTACCCTGCATCTGGGCATTCTGAACGATTACCCGCGCGCCCGCGGCAATCATATCGAGTGCCATTGTATGAGATAAAAAGGTAAAAAATGTGAATGGAGTAGAAAATATTGAGGGTGAAATGGATGCGCTATTATAGTCATATAAACTAGTTAAGCTCTGATTTTCAAATAATTGATAGAGAGTTTTTTGTAATTTTATTTATGAATCACAGTATTTGATTAATCATCATATATAAAATGAAATTTTAGCAGAACTTTCTTTCTAGCTAAGTCGAGAAAATAACATAATTTATGTATTTCTTGTGGGGTAGGCAAAGGCTGTAAAACACAGCCGCTATCGCCACGTCTGACAAACATTTGAGAGCCGTTTCAGAAAAATTGTGTATCACCATAGTAACAGTTTGTCAGCGTCAGCCTGTTGCCTAAAATTGTAAAACACATGAAACCCTCGTGTCCCTTAATCGCCTTTTACGACACCCGCGGGAAAGAACAGGGTTAATGCTATTTTAATATCTAACACTTATTAAAAAAACAACATAATCATTTTAATGTTGTGTCTACTATCTACTTTTTTGAAGGCTTCGTAAGCATTTACTCAAATTTATACGAAATAAACCTTGCAGAGGAAGAAGATCAAAAGAGGCACTAATATAATTTCCAGTTCTGATGAAATGTTGAAGACTACACAAGTTTTTTAAAATTTATTTTTAGAACTTTTGTCACATCCAACACACCAATTGAACCTACATCCCTGGTAGTACAAAAGCGTTTCCCCAACGGTGTTTCAAGTGGCGAGCGGTGCGGTATGAAATACCGGGATCGATACTGCTATTATAATAGCTTCCTTTATTGAGTTTATGCCCTTTTGATTGCTGTGCTCCTGGTAGCCCCACATGTGGAGGTGGAAATGTTTTTTAGGAATTGGATAGAATTGTTTGTTGTTTGCTAATATTTTTTACAGTTATTGTAGTCTTACATCTGTTATATTACATTTCACTTACTGCAAGTATAACTTTAAGATTAAAAGAACGAAAAGTTTCAAAGCAAAGCATGTTAGCCGTCCCAACTTTTTGTCTCTTCGTTATAAAAAATACTTTCATTAGACTGTTGACGCTAAATTTGTTGTGTAAAATTATTTGCTTTAATGAAAATGATATAATTTTATTTATTGTAGGATAGTGTTATCACTTACCTATTGACGTTATGATAAGTCATTATAAAAAATGGATGTTTTATATAACAATTTTGTATTGTCCTAATAGAAAACCGGCTTGGGCTGGATAAAAAAAAGCAGATAAATGTTTAATGACGCTACAAAGGCTTTTCGATTCTACGAATTTGGTCAGACATGAAACCAGAAAGGCAAATTCCACAGCTTTTAATGTAATTACATAAATTTTCACCAACGATCCACCGCCCTGATTGTCCAACTTTTTCGCAGCTGACCGCGCGGAAAATTTCAATTGATTATAAAAAGGTTTTTTGCGTGAGACCCGATATGGAAGAGACCCTTAACGTTACAATGAATTTAATTGAAATTGGTTTGAGATGTTTCAAATTTTAATTTACGTGGCATTTGATGGGTGCTTAACGCACCCTATTTTTTGTAGCCTGACTAATTTTCATTATTCTTAAAACCAAATAAAATAAAATCATCGTTACCATATACCTAGGTAGGTATGTGGTTGTTCAGAAGTGGTTTAGAACTAAAACTGATTACAGCCTGTGCCATGTATTATCATTGTACAGGTACAGGTCCACATTTACAGGCTGAAATCTGCCTGTAACGCACTTGTAGTTACAATTTACAGGTTACAGGCGTTTTATGAAGACACTTGTAAAGCTACCACTGTCAGTACCACTCCAAAATCTCGACTACAGGTAAATTTTACAAGTCGATGTACAACACTATTGATTCATTCATTTCATTCATTCAAATTCAACGTCAATGTTATAGCACAGATTAAATAATGTGAAAGTATGTAAACACTTAGCTAAATATATGACATTACACTGAAAATTATTATTTTACTAAAAAGTAAATTATAAATTAAAATCATATTATTGATAGAGTACGTTAAAATAGTACTGTTGTGAATTAATAATAATAATCCACAATTGACGATAAAGTTTTACTTTATTTAACGCCTCGAGCAAAATAATTTGGCAAGGAACGCATTTTGAGTACTTTTGAACATATTGAATAGATTTTTATGCAGAAATCTTGCACTTGTAAAATAATTACCTAGGTCAGACGACCTGTAAAATTATTCACAAGTTGTAAGTTTTTACAGTTGTAGTTTACAAGTCTTTTGATGAACACCTGTAAAAACTTGCTCGATTGTGTTTTTAAAAGCAAAATCTACCCTATGGTTTGTCGATGGAAATCTACAGGTTACAGGCACCTGTGACCTGCAGTTGCAGCTGTGACTTGTAAAATTGTAGACCTGTAGCTTCAAAAAACGCCTGTAGTTGTAATTTTCATCAGTGCTGCTATTTAAATATTAATTTTGGCGCGATGTTGCCACTTTTTCGCCTGTAGAATTGTAGTTGTTCAATGATAGCACAGGCCACTGAGCGTAAAATCTTTAATGTCATATTCAATTACACAAGCCGAGATTCCGTGACAACATTGTTATTGTATGATGTTTGACAGTTTTATGTCATATGACAGGACAGGAAAATCTTTTATGTCATATTTGAACAATCCGAAATTCCTGTACAAAATTATTCGCATACATACACATAATGTGTTTTGTAATTTAGGGTTTTGAGGACATTATAATCGTTAACTTTTGCCTGTTACTTATCCAGATCCTGTTATGAATTTCCTCAACTTGAATCAACTCTCCCAAACTTTTTACCAGCACCACCTGATCCGAAATTAGAAGGTGTTTACAGAAAGTAATGGACAGACAGACAGCTACAAACTAGATTATACCACCTCCATCAAAGTCCAACGTGATTGATGAGGTTTTGACCAAATGAGACCCCCGGCCACCTGACTTTCTACCTTCATGCGGTAATTTTGAGGTTCACTTTCATGAGGAAGATGGGAAAAGTTGAATCGGCGTTTTTTGAGTTCCTGCCCTAATCTATCATGATGGTCGTAGGTATTGAATTTTGCAGGTGATAATCATGTTTGAATGGGGGCACAGGAAAAATTATATAAATTTAATACTTCATGGATTACTTGATTTTAAAAAGCAGTTTATGAACGCTTTCGTCAGTGCCAATAGCAAACAAGCATAATAAATTTAAAAAATATGAACACGACTGGTTTTTGAGATAAAGCCTATTACAATTGGGATAATGTAAGGATTCTTCCGATACAATTCCCATTCGAATCTGTTCAGTGGTTAACGCGTTTCAGTCCTTTAAAGAATCGCACATAAATATAGAGGTACATACATACATGAACTCTAAAAACATTACACTCCTTTTTTGGTTGGACAGTCGAGTAAAAATAAATCGTTTCGTTTGTTCACGAATCGTATTCACATAAGATAAAGAAAAACCCAAAAAAACTCAAATGTCATGATAATTAACCTGATCAAATAGTACCCTAAAGTGCCATCGTAACAGTATCCCATCAACTAAATCTAATCCCATTTCTTCTGTAATTTCTATGCGAATCCATTATCATCCACCTTCTAAACATCGTCTAGACGCAACTAAATTAGCTTCTTACCTCACAATCACACAATCACATTTAAATGGTAATGCAACGACGTTTAGGGCATTAGACAATTACAAACCAACACCAAAAATCATTTGCTGGTTACAAAATCTGAAATAGTCATCTTCAAAGGAATTTGCACTTTAAAACTTGAGAATAAAGACGTGGTTGCTCATTTCAGATTTGATCGATGGTATAGTTAACTTGGTAAGTGCAAGCTATAGTAAAAATGATACGTTTGTCGTATATCGTATTTTTTCTGATAAAATCTCAATATGGGACACGGTGTGAGGTATGATTTATATTTTATTGATAGGGGGCAGTTATCGTCGTATGATGTAATCGCTGAATATGAGAAAAGTGCAATGCAATTTAGCTTTGTTATAAGGGAAGTATTTTGGTGAAAAAACATTACTACCAGAGCTGCACTTTGAGTTAGCAACTAGATGTCGTTACTGGTTTCTATAGAGTTATAAAAAATAAGCAGGTATCACTTGGTGTTACTATTTATAAATAGAATAGGCGGCACAGTAAACTATGCAGCATTATAATAGAGTTTTTGTGATAATTATTATTTATCCGTCAAAAATTATACATATCAAAATAGTATCAGTAGCATCTCGAACCGAAGTGACTAGTTTAAAGAGATTTATTTAAACTACATTCATACCAGTTTTTTATACAGATATGAAGCAAAAACCAGTGTTACTGAATAATTACATATATCATCCTATAGCAGTCCACTGCTGGACGTAGGCCTCCCCCAGGGTACACCATAGGGCACGATCGCTCATTTTCGCCATCCAGTCGCTACCAGCCTTTTTTAAGTCATCGGTCCATCTGGCCGGAGAACATTCTAAAACGTTGGACACCCAACGTTACGCTTGCCGAGAAAGTTGTTCTACAGTTGTGCCCAGTCCACTGCCACTTAATACCTTACCTAAATCAGTAACTGGAGTCGCCAATCCCCTCGTAGATAATTAGTTTATAGGTGTAAATTATGCCACACAGGCGTTAGTGTAAGTTAGGTGTGTCCAGAGTCCAGTAGGCAACGTGTTGATAATTAGTGTTCGATACAGGAGCCGTAAATCAGGACACGAGTGGGTAATTGCTAGACAACGTGTTAGAGACAGGATATCCGTGATTGCTGAGGTTAGGTCCCTGATGGATAGAGGTTTGTTGAATAATGAGCTCACACCTTGACTGACACCAGGGTTCATCGGGTCGTTGGATGATCACACGAAAAGAAGAAGAAGGGGTCCACTGATACAGGTTTTTCATACAGTTGCATATACTGCTGTTGGTGTTATGCATTTTTTAAAATTTAATACATATCATAATAATATTGAACCCTATTTACAGAACCTGTTTATAAACATTTTAAATACTTACGTATTCTAATCTGAAATGAGAAAATTAACGGAAAATTACGGATGAACGGAGCGTTGGTTATAATGATAGGAGGAAACAAAATTAAAAATCACTTTTTTCTGGTACTAAGTATTGCGTTGTAGCAGAAAAGTCAACGCACATAAAAATTTTGGAAAAATTTGAGATCCAAATCAGAAAAACTCAAATAAAGGTTTTCGTCTCAGGTAAGATGAAAAAAATAAAACATTTAATCTTGCTAGTATAAACAAACTTTTTAACAAACACTTGCAAAGCTTATAGTATCAAGATACCTTCTTATTTTGTGCTACACAATTAATAGGGATAATTCATCAGAAGTTTACAAGTCCGACCTTTCTCGATTGGGTTATTCCACTCATCTCCAATACAATAAATTTGTCGCTTGAATGTATTAAATTCTGCTGCAGGAATATGCCTTTGACAGTAAGGTGTGAAAGCATAGCCCTGCGAGACACTGGTAGGAAATAATTTTACTGTGAGGCAGGTTGGGTCATATAGACCTGGAATTTAAGTACCCCATAAGTTCGGAATATTAGAAGATTAATGTTTAAAATGAAAATAGTGAAATGTGTGATAGGTAATAACATTATTATATTATACATAACTAGTGCGGTCCTTGTACGTCAGACACTAGGTATTCTATTGTAGATGAAAGTTCATCTGTTATCCTTTATTATGATTTTTCCGTTTGTCATATTCTCAATATAATGTTTTGTGGCCTCTCAGGACTTAATTGGCTGAATGAAAGCTAAAATCTGGCTATTGTTCGGCTGCTTACAATCAAACGCCGACCAAGTGCAAGAAGCCACTGCTTCTTGTGTTTTTCTTTTTAAGGAGGCGACAAAAAAAAACATTTTTATCATTACTTACATTCGTGTCGAGGTAGAAACTTCAACGGAGTAGGTAGATACTAAAAATAAATATTTTTTGAAGAATTTTTTTTTTTTCAATTTATATTGGAGTTCGTTTTATTAATTTTTTACTTAGATTTTAAGAAGTTGCTACTGGGTCATAGAGGAGCTAATGAACAATGTCTTTAAATAGTAAAATTGATTTGGATTATCGCAGAGTGACCCATTGAATTCTTGCGCAGGAGTGACCAAAACGAGCACTATGCACTTCAGGAATGCACAAGTAACAAATTGCGCATACACAGCTGTCAAACAGATCGCTCTTGCTAATTGGGGTGACAAATCGCTAGGATCCAAACACGGTGATCTCTTGGGTAGCTTCGAGCAGGGAATGTTGCAGAGAGAACGCTTAGTCATCAGAATGAAGCTATGAAAAATCCATCGCAATAAGACAGCAGCATCGTCAACATCAACAACAGGACATGTACACTGCTAGACATAGACAATGAATAACTGCATCAATGGATGTCAGCAATCCCAACATGTCATCCTCCTATCAGTAGGCGGTCCAATGCAATGCTTTTAGATGCATTACCCACTCGTTTCACAAAAAAATAAACACTACGTTTGTTTAATATTTAGCGTTGTTATGCTGGGGTGAGTTAGGTATTAATGACGGTCTATGAATGCGGCGCGGTGCTCGATCGCACGCGTCGCTCTGGGCGTGTGTTGTCCCTTTCTCACTCGCAGGGCGAGACTGGCGACGTGCGCGCAGACCGCCTGACGGCGCCACGCGGTGATTTCTGCACCGCACTCAGTCACTCAAAACCGTTCGGACAGGAGGGTATCGTATTGTGCGGATTTCCCGCCACGCGTTTTGTGATGCCGCGTGTAATGGACGATTCAATTTGAGATCGCGCGTGTTGATGCATCGTATTATTGCGTTTCTCCTGGGTTGTACTGGAATGCCAGGCTTAGTGATTGTTGGATGTCTCGACGTCTTCCACGTGAGCGTCGCGTTGAATAGGCATCAGGTGGCCATTTTGGCCCGCGTTTGTACGGCCCAAATTCGGGTTGGGTCACGCGTAATGACTAATATCAAAGTGAAATACGAACAGAAGCTGTGAGTGGTTTGAAGTGAATAACGCGCCAAGGCTGTAGTGGAATGCTGGGTGTCGATATCTTTTCCACCCAGCCCTGTAAGTACCCACGGAATTCCTCTTTGATCCATTCCCTGTACTTCCTTTCTCCGTTGGGTATTTTATGCATTTGGACCGGCACGTTGACTGTAAGTGGTAAACCTGTTTATTCGTGTTAATGGTGTGTTCCCTTTAGTCATATTTGTTGTACCATATCATTGTGACTCCTTAGTACGAATTGCGGAATTCGTGGGGTGATATAATTTGGAGGTACTTACTTATAATCTAGTGCTAATACGTGTGACGTAACGCCAGATCGGCAGACGGTATTTACTACCGACTTGAGTTATGTAAAGGTCAGAACACATCATTTGCCAATTTCACTCAACTTAGTTAATTAAGTTAAATAGATTTAGGTTCACGTTTAATTCATAGTATGCGCTGCTATATTGTGCAGCGTATGCTATTTAGCGCTGCGTAACGCGGCCATTGTCTGCCTTCAGTTGAACTCCTGGTATTTTACTAGAAATTTACCTGTGTAAATCGCTTCCACTGCGGGAGTTTAGCTTGGAATTAGACAATTTTTGGTAGCAGAGCGTGGTTCAGAAAACCACTAGATTTAAGATTATTTTAGTATAAGATTTTAATCTACCTACATAAAAAAAAAAAAATATATTTATTGTGATTGTAGTGTGTGCCCTGTGTAGAATATCCTATCGGTAGGATCAGGGCCAATCAATTAGTGAATTGCTTGTTATTATCGTTGTGTTTACCCTGTGCGGATATCCTAACGGTAGGATCAGGGCCGATTGTCTATTATTGTTTTTATTGTAAGGTTCGGTGTTACTTTGAGTTGGTACCATGGCTCCCACAATTACACAGCTTCAGGCAAAAATTAGAACGCACCTAATTTGGTTCGCGACTAAGCAGGCGATGGTCGGTCGCGGGGACCGAGAGGACGCACTCATCGCTTGTGCGCAACGGATTGACGAACGGGTCGCGGAGGTGTTGGATTGCCTCACTGGATGCGAGGAGTTATTTGATGGGACGCCTGATGAGGAGGTCAAACTTACGGTCCGGACGAATGTGACCCAGTGCATGGAGATGCCGGGCTGCCGTTTCTCCCAAGCCGCCCCTCCTTAGGTAGTTCGCGACAGATCGCGGAACGGAGACTACTGGCTATGGAGAGAAAGATGAAGCGAGATGCAGCACTTCGGCAGAAGTATATCGAATTCATGAGGGAGTACCTAGAGTTAGGCCACATGTCGGTGTCCAGCATAGATTGGAGGTGTGTCGAGCATTACTATATACCACACCTGGCTGTTTTGAAGTCACCGGAGGCGAAGATACGGGTAGTGTTTGACGGTTCTGCTCCTACATCGAATGGTGTGTCTGTGAACCAGTGTCTGCACGCGGGTCCCAAGTTGAACCGGGACATTGTGGACATCCTCACAGATTTTCGGTTGCACCAAGTAGCGTTCGTCGCAGACGTCAAAATGATGTTTCGCCAAACAATTATACACCCGGATGACCGTCGGTACCAGCTGATTTTGTGGCGTGAGAGCCCTGACGAGCCGATGGTCACTTATGAGCTTAACACGGTAACGTATGGTCTGAAGCCAAGTCCGTTTTTGGCAGTACGCACGCTGCGAGAGTTGGCCGCACAGGAAAGGGTAAGATTCCCTCGAGCCGCAGCAGTACTGGATCGCGACGTCTACGTGGATGACATCTGCACGGGTGCAGATAGCGTGCAACAAGCACTGCTACTACGAGACGAGCTGATCGCGATCATGGAATCAGGAGGTTTTGAGTTGCGGAAATGGCTGTCCAGCTGTCCAGAGCTCCTGGCCGGGTTGCCAGGTGAGTTCCAGCAGGACCCGCACCTTTTCGAGAACCCGGACAATCCAAATACGTTGAGCATCCTAGGGGTGCAATATAGGCCAACGCATGATGTCTTTACGTATCAGATCGAGCCAGACCTTTTGCAGAAGACTTGGACGAAGCGTTCGGTATTATCGACGATCGCCAGAACTTTCGATCCTAACGGGTGGATCGCACCGGTGACGTTCATGGCGAAGTGCTTCTTGCAAAGGTTGTGGATAGCAAACTTGGGTTGGGACGACCAGCTCTCCGGAGAGCTGTTGAATGATTGGACCAAGTTTGTGACCACCTTACCAGGGATCGTACGCATCGCCATACCTCGCAAATTGCTCCCATCGGTGGGATGTAAGGCTACCCTACATGGGTTTTGTGATGCCTCGGAGCGAGGGTACGCGGCAGCTGTCTATTTGCGGACAGTCAGTTCAACGGGAACTGTAGACGTGCGTCTAGTTATGGCCAAGAGTAAGGTGGCTCCGGTTAGGACAAGATGGACCATTCCAAAGTTGGAATTGGCGGGAGCAGCGCTTCTCACGCGCTTGCTACATCATGTCGCTAGTAATCTACGCGGTACCATCACTTTGGATGAAACGGTGTACGCATGGACCGACAGTAGGATAGTTCTGTGCTGGTTACAGACGTCGGTACATACTCTTGAGGTTTTCGTGGCAAATCGGGTGTCACAGATTAAAGGATCGGAAACTCCGTTGGTATGGAGACACGTACCGGGAGAACAGAACCCAGCGGACTGCGCCTCACGGGGATGTAGGGCCCCTGATTTGGTAGGTCACTCACTGTGGTGGGGACCTCAGTGGCTGACTGAGTCACCTGAGAGATGGCCATACAATGAGTGCGGGTCGCCGCTTGGGCCACCTGATCGAGGTTTGCGAGTGAACGTAGGGCAGATCGTACCTAAGCCTAGTGCGGCTTTCTTGCTGGAACGATACAGCTCCCTCGACAAACTTCTAGGGGTGACAGGTTGGATCAAACGGTTCGTGAACAACTGTAGAAAACCTCAAGCAGAACGGAACTTGGCACCTGTCCTCTCGCCTGCGGAGCGGAATGCGGCTCTAAGTTTATTGGTTAGGGTCGTCCAGGCGGAACATTTTGAGGAAGAGGCCAGGCTGCTCAGGGATGGCCGTGGAAAGCTGAAGGGAGGTCTTGTGCGCCTCAACCCGTTCGTGGACGAGCATGGAATGCTCCGGGTTGGAGGTAGACTTCGGAACGCTAACCTGCCCTTTTCAGCACGGCATCCGCTGTTACTCCCAAAGAAGGGACCTTTGGTAGAACTTATAGTCAGGGATCGTCACCAGAAAAACTCGCATGCGGGCTGTGTTGATGTGTTTCTTGAGGGCGTTGAGTAGAGTGGAAGAAAAGACGAGGAATTTCACTATTTTTGGTTATATTCACGTAAAGGACACGTTAGTAACAAGTTTCGTAGTAGACAAGCAGAAAAGTCATAGACAATAACGCCTACTTAAAAATATAAAATATTTATGGTCGACAATACAATCTTCAACATGCTGGGGCACCTAGCAAAGAACTGAAGCTAACAATCGGGATATACATTTCCAAAAGAGTCTATTTACTCAAAAAAATGCAAGGCTAAGTAACCTATGACAAATCAAAAATTAGGTAGTTACAATTAGACCTAGATATTTAACTAACAAAACACGTAAGCGTTGTAAGAACAAACCTAGGTTACAGCACCTACATGTATATAATTAAAGGTAAAACTTAATTACCGATCACAAAAACAAAACCAATCAGTAACTATAGTATTTCACCTAGTTATAACACATCACAATAAACAATGCAGTAGTTACGTTTAATTCTTAGGGTAACTTAAAACTAGTAGGTATCAACGAAACTATCCCTTTCATTACATTATACACTTACCTAATCTAAAGGTAAGACACATACTTTAGTGACAGACCTAATATGAGTCCTCCTATTTGGCGTCATAACCTCAAATGCTCTTACGTGGTTATCCTTCCCAGGAAAAACCTGAGTTATACGTCCCATTGGCCATGACAAAGGTGGAGTATTGTTATCAATTAAAAGCACTAAAGATCCTACTTTAACATTACTCTGAGGCGTTTGCCATTTTGGCCTACACTGAAGTACATTTAAATAATGCCTATACCAAAGTTTCCAAAAAGTTTGCACCATTTTGTTACAAACATTCCACATTCTTAACCTATTTACAGGAGTATCACTTACATCATGTTCAGGATAGGCAGTTATAGGACCCCCTGTTAAAAAATGACCTGGTGTAAGGTATGTAAAATCATCACAATTTGATGTCATTGGCAAGAGAGGCCTTGAATTAAGTACCCCCTCTATCTGTACTAATACCGTATACAATTCTTCATAAGTAAGTTTGCTGTTTTGAACAGTACGCTTTAAATGGTATTTTGTACTCTTTACCGCTGCTTCCCACAGTCCACCAAACACTGGCGAATAACTTGGAATGAAATGGAATTTTATCTGATTTTGTGTTGCATAATCATTTACCTGAGTTTGATGACTTTGAGAGCCTAATAGTCTGTATAATTCGTTTAACTGAGAACTTGCACAACGGAATGTACTAGCGTTATCACAATAGCAGTCACTTGGTAGACCTCTTCTAAACGCAAACCGTCTAAAACATGCCAGAAAGGTAGCGGTAGTTAGGTCAGACGCTAGTTCTAGGTGCACAGCTTTAGTGTTGAAACACACAAATACAAGTATATAACCTTTTCCTATGACTGAACGTCTTAAACGTGATAACTTGACTTCAACAGGACCACAAAAATCTAAACCGACCCTAGAAAAGGGTTTCACAGGTTGAACTACCCTATCACTCGGCAATGAACCCATCAACTGTTTGGCTGCTGACTTCTTAAGCTTGAAACATGTGATACACTTATGAGTAACTTTTTTAACCTCCCTAATCCCATTCAATATCCAGTACTTTTGGTTAAGACTCGACAATAGTAGTTTGGGACCGGCGTGTAACAATCTAACGTGCTCACTACGAATAATTAAGTCTGTTAGATGAGATCCTTTTACTAAAACTATAGGGTGTTTTTGTGCATAACTAATATCAGAGTTCTGCAGTCTCCCGCCTAATCTAACGAGATTTTCTTTGTCTAAAAATATGTGTAACGGTTTAAAGGACCGCTAATGTCTTTGTTTGTTTTTAATGAATGTATCTCATTATGAAAATGAACATTCTGATCGTGTTTAATTAATAACATCAAAGCCTTCTGTAAATCATTTGCAGAAAGAGCTTGTTTTTCAAATTTAAAACTTTTGTCTCTAGATTTTGATTTCAAATTATTGCAAAATCTGAGTACATATGCCATGACACGAGTCATCTTATTTATGTCAGAATATCTATATATAAAAGATTGCATAAATTCGTTTTCTTTAACTATGAGAAGTACTACTTCACTAGAGGAGGATGTCGAGGAAGGAACCGTCTTCATTTCAGGTAAACTTTCTAGAGGTAAGTCTATTTTATTACTTACAAATCGATGCTCCCTAGCTCGCAGGAACGCTGGACCATTCCACCAAATGTCGGCATTGCATAAAACCTGTGGATCCACCCCACGGCTTATGAGGTCAGCGGGATTGTCCTGTGACTGAACATACAGCCATTGCCAGTTACCTGTTAGTTCTTTGATCATTCTCACTCTGTTAGAAGCATAAGCCTGAAGCCTTGTTACATCTGTACCAATCCAAGCAAGCACAATCCTTGAATCGCTATGCAAATAAACATTATCAATTCTTATTTTTGTGAGAAGCGTATCGTACACTCTGGACACTAATTTCGCCAACAACAACGCTGCATTCAGCTCTAATCTGGGAATGGTTAGTGGCTTCGCGCGCGGATTGATCCTTGACTTAGAACAGAGCAAGAATGTTTTAGCATTACCTTCGGTCTCCACGATGCGCAAGTATAAGCAGCATCCGTACCCTGTAGTGGACGAAGCGTCTGCGAACCCGATGAGCTGAACTGCTGCAGCTGCGTCCGCAATTGGAATGTTCCTGTTTAAATGTATAGGTTGCATGCTAGCTAAGTTTTCAGAGAATTGCAGCCAGTCATGAACTATGTCTTTGGATGGAACTGCATCCCATTCTACCTTATCTTCCCATAATCTTTGCATGATTGCCTTTGCTTTAACAATAACAGGACTAGCGAACCCTAAAGGGTCATAGAACCGAGAAATGCAACTCAAAATGCTGCTCTTTGTAACGTGCGTAGTTGACGGACTATTAGGGCTTGAAATTGTAAACGAATCCTGTCTTAAATCAAGTTGAATACCTAAAGTTTTGATATTAAAATTACAATCCTGACTAAAATTTAAATTGTCAAAATGCTGATTTTTAGTAGGTATATCCGAAAGTACACTGGCTTCATTAGAAGACCATTTGTGTGTCTCTAGACTTCCAAGTTTTAGCAACTCACGCAATTGTCGTTTTGTCTCATTTAAAATATTTAAATCCTCATGACTGTATATTGCATCGTCAACATATGTACAGTTTTTTAAAACAAAAGATGCTAGAGGAAATTCGTGCTCGTATCTCGTAGCTAATTCAAATAAGCAGCGTGTCGCGAGATAGCCTGAGCTCTTCAAACCATATGTTACTGTGTCTAAGCAAATACATTGAACTGGCTCATGCAAACTCTTTCGCCAGAGAATATTTTGAAGCGATTTATGTGCAGGGTTAATATTAATATTTCTAAACATGCGTCTGATGTCTGTGGTAAACATAAATTTACCAAACCTAAAAAGCATAAGTATGTCAAAAAGATCACGCTGTACCTTTGGCCCATTGTATAGTATGTCATTTAGTGAAACACCTTTGGTTGTACGCATAGAACCATTGAACACGACCCTAAGCGGTGTGGTCGTACTCGACTCATTGAAGACAGCATGATGGGACAAAAAATAAACTGGATCCTTGGAAAAATCATACGAATTTATGTCCACATAGTGAGCTTGATTCAACCCTACATACTCATCAATAAATTTTGTATATAGCGACAGAAGGTTAATATTTTTGTGAAGCCGTTTTTCTAAGCTATGAAATCTATACAAGGCTAAATCAAAAGAACAACCTAAAGTTTCATTAACCTCTTCCAAATTAATTTTTAATGGTAAATTCACTTGAAACTTGTTGTTTTCTAGCTTTACAGAGTCAGAAAAAATTAATTCCGCTTGTTCCGACTCACTTAGTTTATCATTTAAAACTTGAGGAACTTCTTCAAGCTTCCAAAAGTTTTTTACGGTTTCATTTAATTCACTGATATCATTCTCACATGTGCGACAATGTAAGGAAATTAAATCTGCACCTACATTATTTATAGGCAATGAGCCACCAATGACAAGTCCAAACCTAGTGTTGATGATAGTAGGCGCTATCTCCCCCTTCTCATGCTGCTGCTGGCCAGACCGTGCACTCGGCCTTACACTCACCGCTTGAGCAGCGGGCTCTGGACCCTGTGAGGGCAGCACCAATGCCTGGAAAAACACATCGGCACCCATCAACAAACTTATTTCACTTGGAGTGTCAAAGGTACTGTCTGCCAGATCCGAACGGGCAGGTAAATCCCAATTTGAGATGTCTATTGGCTGCTGGGGCATGAAACATGTGACACTATCAACAACCTTAAAGTGCACCATCTTTTTATAATTAGTCTTCAGCGAATGTACCTCAAGGGGTATTGAATATTTACTTTTACTAGTAGCACTTGAAACTCCCACAATGGTAGTATTTGATCGCATGGGGGCTAATTGCAAGCGGTCTATAAGCTTAGCTGAAACCAGGGATGTTTGAGAGCATGAATCTAGCACTCCCTTGACATAAATCTCTTTATTCTCTTTGGTGAATAACTTAACCCGAACTGTAGGAAGCAGAATTTTACTATCCACATGTGATATTAATGTTACCGGCGGTGTAATGCTTTCAGGGTGTACCCATGTATTATGCGGGCCTTTGCACTGATTGCACCGGAAATGAAAACGACATTTGCCTTTGTGAGTATTAAGACATACAAAACAAAGATGCTTATCTTTTGCAAACTGAATACGCTCTGCTGATGGCAATAATTGAAATTTTTTGCAATTATATAATTTGTGTGAATCAGACTTACAGTTTAAGCAGGATGTAGGGTCCTGGACTGCAACATTCACTGCCAGTCTTGCAGCAGGCTTCCAGTTGCTTGTCGTGGCCGGAGTAGTCTCTGCAGCCAATGCTCGTTTCTCCAAAAACGATAGCAACTCATTGACGGTCGGCTCCTTCTCAACATCCCTCTCCAGTTGAAAGGCTCTGGCTGTGTAGCCATCTAATTTTCGCGTAAAAATAACAATTAGGATTGGGTCCCATTGATCAACTTCAATCTCTAAGTTTTTAAGGGCAGATAGACATAACCTAATTTGAGAGACAAAGGACCTAATACCACTACCTCTTAAAGCAGGCAAATCTAGCAATGAGGACACATGCTCAGTTACAATTTTTTGTTTGTTATAGTACCTATCTTGTAATAATTTAAGAGCCTCTTCATAACTGCCACTTGTGAGGGGTAACTCTGCAATTACACTTAGTGCCTCATCCTTTAAAAACGACCTTAGGTAGTGCAATTTTTGAATATTATCTAGACCGTTATCCTTGTCAACCAGAGAAATAAACATGTTGTAAAATGTTACGTACTGAGACGCCGACTTACCATTAAATGGTTCGATATTTATCGTAGGCAACTTTAGCCTATTTTGTTGTGAGTGAGGAGGCGAAGGATTTGGATCTTTACGCTTAGATAATTCGTCCATAAACCCAGCGTAAGTAAAATGGTAGTTCTCTTCAATAGTGCTAATATCTTCAGAGTCATTCGGGTCGAGTGCAAAAATCTCGCAATTTTGCATTTCGTAGTCCGCAAAAGACTGTTTCAAGTGATTTAGTTTTGCGTTAATTAATTGCACTGACGCACCAACTAGCCATTCTTTATTTTGGGCAACTTTTAACAAGCGCGTCAATGTGCCTTTTATGTAACCTCTTTTTGCAACTAATCGCGCCTTCAAATCTTTTTCTTCCTCACCCATTTTTACAATATTTTGTTGACTTTATCACTAACGACGGACGTATTCGTACACAATGGACGTATTTTTAAATAATAGTATGACTGAATAAAATAATATGGCGGACCCAACACAAATATGGAATCCGGATCGACCACGCCGCGAAATCAGAACCGAAGCTCCACTCCCGCGTCTTGCGGTACAAGGATGCAACTACAAAAACTACCAAATGCCACACTTGCAGCTATCACTTTCACACCTGCAGGAATGTCCTATAAAGCGTCCCCTTTCTTCACAAGGCGTCAAGTAAGTTCTCCGCTCTAAAGGTAGATGGCGTGACCTTTATCCCTGAGGCCCGCTGAGGTCAGTAATCCTGTGTCGCACTTACTCTTGCGTGTCGCGTATTTTCTGTTCCGCTCTCGATGATCTGTCATTGGACCGGTGTTGCCATTTGCGTACTTCCTCTTGGTAGAAACCAAAATTGCAGCGTAGCCGTTTCCAAACAAATTGGAAAATAAATATCGCAGCTAAACTGATGTCACTGATGAGATGAATGAGTAAAAATGTTACAGACTGTGGTTACAGATGATTCCTGGTGAAATACAATATGCTCGTGTATTACTTGAAAGCAGGAAAATAGCTTCTTGACTCGCAGCGTAGCTGTACCGCAAACAAAGGCGATGATCACAGCTAAACCGATGAAGGATGAAATCTCACAAATGATGATTGTCGATGTAATATAATAGGTTCGTTTATTACATATGATCATCAGTCATAAATAACTTCTTGAATTGCAGCGTAGCTGTACCCCAAACGTAGGTGATAATCGCAGCTAAACCGGTAAATAGGTATTTTCTATACCCTTGATGACGTGCGTAAAATTGCAGTGTCGCCGAAAGCAAATTGTCGTAACTTGCAGAAATCGCAGCTAAACTGGCACGTATTTTTGAAAATAATAGAATTTTGCGTGTATGCTCACGTAACCAGAAGAAATCGTAGTGAATCGCAGCGTGATGGTGGACAAGGCGATGCGATGTAATTTTGCACCCTGCCACAAGCCGAAGTAGCGTCTTCTTCCTTATAGCAACTATCCCTTGCGCGCTGGAACGCTTGAAATCCGCTTTGAAGGACCATATGTTGATGTGTTTCTTGAGGGCGTTGAGTAGAGTGGAAGAAAAGACGAGGAATTTCACTATTTTTGGTTATATTCACGTAAAGGACACGTTAGTAACAAGTTTCGTAGTAGACAAGCAGAAAAGTCATAGACAATAACGCCTACTTAAAAATATAAAATATTTATGGTCGACAATACAATCTTCAACAGGCTGCAATGCACTTTTGGCTATTCTGCAGCGCGAGTTTTGGATCTTGTCTGGACGACGTACGGTACGGAGCATTGTGTTTCGGTGCTTGCCTTGCTATCGGTTGAAGGCAGCCACAATGCAACCTCAGATGGGAGACCTCCCACCGGACCGGGTGACGGAAGCCTGGACGTTTGCGGGTGTGGGAACGGACTTTGCGGGGCCTTTTATGGTAAAGGCATCACGCCTTCGCAACGCGAAGTCAATCAAGGCGTATTTGTGCGTGTTTGTGTGCCTAGCAACCAAGGCCGTCCACTTGGAACTCATGGCCGACCTCACTACGGAGGCTTTCTTAGCAGCTTTAGATAGATTTGTGTCGCGAAGAGGGCGACCAGCGCTGATCAGGTCGGACTGTGGTACCAACTTTAAGGGCGCTGATCGATGTATGAAAGAAATTATAACGTTTTTATCGGAGAACGAGGAAGCTATCGGCACGAGCCTCTCCCGTCAGGGCATTAACTGGGTGTTCGATCCACCAGGATGCCCCCACTGGGGTGGTATATTTGAAGCGGTTGTAAAGTCCGCTAAGACGCATTTGATGCGCGTTATAGGTTTAACGATATTAACCTTTGAGGAGCTAGCGACCGTGTTTTGTAAAATTGAGGCCGTTCTCAATTCACGTCCTTTGTGTCCGCTTAGCTCAGATCCGAATCATCTGGAGGCCCTGACACCAGGGCATTTCTTAATTGGCCGACCACTTAACGCCTTGCCAGAGTACCCCTACACAGAGGTCAGTAGCAATCGTTTGACGCGTTATGAGTTGCTGCAGCAAATGTCTCAGAATTTTTGGAAGCGATGGTCGCTTGAGTATTTGCACATTCTGCAGCAACGCCTTAAGTGGACGGACAGAACTGAACCCCCTCGCATCGGAGATCTCGTTCTGGTTAAGGATGCCAACCTGCCGCCACTGCGATGGCGCAGAGGGCGCATTCTCAACTTGTTCCCAGGTAGTGATGGCACTCCTCGAGTCGCGACAGTTCAGGTAGGGGATTCAGTTCTTAAGCGAGCAATAGCAACGCTATCTCGTCTCCCCAGTAGTGAATAGGCCTAAGGGATTCGGCCTAGGGCGGGTGAATGTTTAATATTTAGCGTTGTTATGCTGGGGTGAGTTAGGTATTAATGACGGTCTATGAATGCGGCGCGGTGCTCGATCGCACGCGTCGCTCTGGGCGTGTGTTGTCCCTTTCTCACTCGCAGGGCGAGACTGGCGACGTGCGCGCAGACCGCCTGACGGCGCCACGCGGTGATTTCTGCACCGCACTCAGTCACTCAAAACCGTTCGGACAGGAGGGTATCGTATTGTGCGGATTTCCCGCCACGCGTTTTGTGATGCCGCGTGTAATGGACGATTCAATTTGAGATCGCGCGTGTTGATGCATCGTATTATTGCGTTTCTCCTGGGTTGTACTGGAATGCCAGGCTTAGTGATTGTTGGATGTCTCGACGTCTTCCACGTGAGCGTCGCGTTGAATAGGCATCAGGTGGCCATTTTGGCCCGCGTTTGTACGGCCCAAATTCGGGTTGGGTCACGCGTAATGACTAATATCAAAGTGAAATACGAACAGAAGCTGTGAGTGGTTTGAAGTGAATAACGCGCCAAGGCTGTAGTGGAATGCTGGGTGTCGATATCTTTTCCACCCAGCCCTGTAAGTACCCACGGAATTCCTCTTTGATCCATTCCCTGTACTTCCTTTCTCCGTTGGGTATTTTATGCATTTGGACCGGCACGTTGACTGTAAGTGGTAAACCTGTTTATTCGTGTTAATGGTGTGTTCCCTTTAGTCATATTTGTTGTACCATATCATTGTGACTCCTTAGTACGAATTGCGGAATTCGTGGGGTGATATAATTTGGAGGTACTTACTTATAATCTAGTGCTAATACGTGTGACGTAACGCCAGATCGGCAGACGGTATTTACTACCGACTTGAGTTATGTAAAGGTCAGAACACATAATTTGCCAATTTCACTCAACTTAGTTAATTAAGTTAAATAGATTTAGGTTCACGTTTAATTCATAGTATGCGCTGCTATATTGTGCAGCGTATGCTATTTAGCGCTGCGTAACGCGGCCATTGTCTGCCTTCAGTTGAACTCCTGGTATTTTACTAGAAATTTACCTGTGTAAATCGCTTCCACTGCGGGAGTTTAGCTTGGAATTAGACAACGTTTATCTGCCAAAATAGAGTTTTTCTAACAGTTATTTATTATGTACAGAGGAAAGTGTGTTTTGTGCACGTAGTTGTGTCTTAGCGTACCAAATCTCATGTTTTAATTCCTGGTTATTTCTATGCCGTGTGATGCTGGTTTAGAATAGCATCAACCCATTCTCTTCTCATGGTTGTCGAAAGAAGCGGCCAAGGAAATTGAGGGTAACGTTATGTGTATTGCAATTGTAGGCAATGGGCTGACACTCTGTCACTACAGTAATACACAATTTTCTAAACGACCCTCAAATGTTTGTCAGACGTGGCATAAGTGTCCGTTTTATACGGCTGTTTACGCTCTGTCTACCCTGCCAGGGATTAAAGGCGTGATAAGTGTATGTGTGTTTACTACGCAATGACCCACTCGTTTGATAACACAGAACACTACATTCTTGTGCCGAATTAGAGTTTATCTAATAATTATATGTACAAGGAGTAACAAGACGAAAGAAGGTCAAGTTACTCATGAAACTGAACAACTTATACCCATTTTGTTACTCCCTCTACATACATACATATATCACGCCTATTATCCCTTGCGGGGTAGGCAGAGCGTAAACGGCCGCAAAAACGGACATTTACGCCACGTCTGACATATATTTGAGGGTCATTCGGAAAATTGTGTATCGCTTTAGTGATAAGTTGTCAGCCCATCGCCTAAAATTGCAATACACAGCCTCAAGTCCCTCAGTTGCCTCTTACAACTCCCACGGGAAAGAAATGGGGTGATGCTATTCTAAGCCGGCATCACACGGCACTTACCCCCTGCATGTATAGAGTATAGCGTGTTTTGTACATTTAGCGCACTAAAGCTCACGTTTTAAATCCTGGTTATTTCTATGGTTCCTCTTAAACATTTCATTGCTCTGCGATAGTTAGCCTGAGATGATGGAGTATATGGACAAGGCTACGGGAATATTTAAGGGATTATTTATGAGACCAAAGAAATTAATCAAAAGCTAACTTAGTGCAGACCTGGCAGATCTACGCTAGGTAGTTCAACATGGATTTATAAGTATTTACGTGGATTTAGAGGAAGAGGAGGGAGACCTTTGCCCAGCAGTGGGATCCCGACGGCTTTATAAGATAAGATAAAACGTGGATTTGGGTAAAATTTATTACATTACCTGGTCAGTTAAGAGCAGTCCACTGTAATATTTTCTTGAGTTTGTTTTATTGTGATGAGCAGTCCACTGCTGGGCGTAGGTATACCTCAAGGTATGCCATAAGCCCCATAAGACACGATCTTCCATTTTTGCTCTCCAGTCACTACCAGCCACCGCACAATTGTAATTATAACGCAAATAGCTTGAAATAAAGTAATTTGCCGTGTGTTGCCGGCTAAGAATAGCATCACTCCAATTCTACTTCTGGGTGTCGTAAAAAGTGACTAAGCAATAATCTTCCAGGGAATTGGCAGCGGCGTTCCCTTCGAAGGAAACATCATGTACTAGAATCGCGAACCCGCCTGCAAAGCGTGGTGAGAATGGCATTACTCCCAATAGAGGGAGGCCCATGTACAACAGTGGACTATTGTGGCTGTTAATGTTACTTTAGAGCTAAACACTTAAAATTCCACTGGAGGTTTTCGTACCTTCAATTTGAAAAACAGTCACCGATGCCTACTTCTTTAAAGTTTTACAGCGTAGATTAATAAACCAGTACATAAATGATCTTCGACGGCCGATGTGGCGCAGTGGTAGTGCGACAGCCTGCGACGCAAAGGTTCCGGGTTCGATTCTCGGTGGGGCACTCACAAAGTTGACATTTATCACTTTGTGAATTTGTTCTCAGTCTGGTTAGGATATTGCAGGCTGAACCCCTGATTGTCCGAAAATAATTGGTTCCGTGATTCGGAGGGCACGTTCAGGCGTCGGACCCGGTTGCTGTCTATGATTACTTAGACGGCGGTCGTTACACAGCCCTGTCAGAGGCCTATTACTGGTAGTAGGCGGTTGAAAAACTCTGACACCAGGGTTCATCGAGTCGTTGGACGACTCGGTGTCCCACTCGAAAAGAAATGAAAGAAGAATGATCTTCCATAGTCCGCAACTTGTTGGCCACAATTAATAGTTCTATCTGGGAGGACAATAGCGTGGCATGCGTTCCGAGAAACCAATCTCGATTTGATTCAGAGTAATCGCTGACTTCAACTATCTGCATGAATAATTGCCTGCGTGTTTGTTGGTGCGTCTTCTGTGGATTTGTTTTTTGTGTATGGATGAATTAATGTGAAGTAGTAATGGAATTCCATGCTCGGTATAAAACTTCCAGACCGTATACGTAATACTGAAATCCGACGCCGTACAAAGGTGGATGATGTAGGTAAAAGAATAACTAAGCTCAAGTGGGCATGGGCGGGACACTTGGTAAGGCGGGAAGATGTAAGGTGGACCAAAGCAGTGACAGAGTGGCGGCCGAGGGAATGAAAGCGGCCAGTGGGCAGACCATCGGCCCGATGGTCAGATGATACAATATCGGCTATATGGAAAGGTGGGATGCGTTTGGCACAGGACTGAAGAGAATGACGCAATAAAGAAGAGGCCGATCCAGCAGTGGGCTAATATAGTCTAATTAGATAGATAGTAATATTAATACACCTTACCTGAAGAGATGAATTGAAAGCGAAATAGTTGCTTACTTATTTTGCGAATATACTTTTCGTCTTTCGTACTATTTAAGTTTGGCGTAAAAACTGAATTAAAATATATAAATTATGTAATACTTTCATCGCTTTTCGGGAGGTGGGCAGGACTCGTGTATAAAAGCAGTCACAGAGGAACAAAATGATCAGAGGGCAGAACATCAGCCCATGATGGTCCGATAATGTCGACGGGATCTCTTTGGATGAGTTTAGCACAGGACCGTGAAGATTGGTGGTTGGTTGTTGGATGGATTCATGCTGATCATTGATCTATAGTATACTAAAGTGTGAAGGTGTGTACATTACAATTACAAGGACAATAATTGCATTATAAAAATAGTAGATCAATTTAATAAAATATATATTTTATCTTCAATTTTAACGATTTAATAAAATTATAAAATAACTCTTAAAAGTTAAAACGTGTAACGTGCACATATATTTGTTTTTAGTATAAAACTAATTTACGTTTATTTGTTTATTACTTTTAACTAATACGTGATTTGTTAATATTCACAATTATATTATAATATGAAATAAATAATATTCAAATAAAAACCCTCCTATACATATTGATATAAGACAATATCTAACTCATGCCTTGTCATTCCGGCTTAGAATAGCATCACCTCATTTCTTTTCCATTGGTGTCGTAATAGGCGGGACTCGAAGGTTACTTGTGTATTGCAATTTTAGGCGCTAGGCTAACAACCTGTCACAATCATCATACCAAAGGATCATGCCCACCGAGTAAGGGACTCCAGGCCAGATTTGCGTCAAGGCAGAAGTAGTTTCAAACGGTTTATAATTAACTTCTTATTTACCTCCTGTTATTAATTTTATGTTAAAAACCCGGAGTTCAAAGTAATTCATCAAATTGTAACATAACCTAGAAATGTAGGTCCCCATATTTGCTGTCATTTTACACGAGTATTTATCATCGACATGAAGTTGCTAGGCCATTCGCCTAGCTGGTGAGATTTCTATGGTATTTATACTTACCTAAGGTTTATATTACTGACCCTAATAATTCGGAAGGTAAACAAGAATCATTAGATTGAATTCTTGTGAACTAGTGAGTTCCTTAAAGATCACGGCAGGGAAACTCGTCTGGTCTGGACACACTGTAGATTCTACCTCTAGAGGTAGACCATTCCAAAACACAGCACTCACTGAAATCCCTCCCGAGCCCCAGTGACGAAGACTACTATTTTTACTACCACTTACTAATTCATATTGGGCGGGATGGAGTGGATAGCACAGTTGTTGCAGTTGAGGAACAAAAGGTGTCATTTTTGGTGCACCTAGTAAAAAGTCACCTTTTGTGCCTAACACAAGCTACATGTTACCTACTAAGCTGCAAAAAAATAAAATGACACCTTTTGTTCCTAACCTCCTCAGTTGTAAGTAGGTATACATTGAAAGAAGAGGAAATAAAATACAACAAATAATGCAAAAATATTGTTTTAATTATCTAGTCACTACCCAGTCGACATTGGTTCATTTGGCTGGAGAGCGTCCAACGCTATGCTTGCCGAGGCACACATAATAATATTATTTTACCTTAAATAAAAAGTTAATCATTCCTAGCCCCCAGAGCACACACACACACACAGAACAGTGCATGTTGCACCTGAATATCCGTAAGAAAGCATGTTCTGTGCTTCGGAGGGCACGTTCAGGTTCGAAACAATTGACAAGTCGTGTTGTTGTCCTCGTTCCATTTGCCTTGTCGCAGCCCTATAACAGGAGGCACAGACACGTTCCATTCTTGAGACCTGAAATGCATAAACAATAAATTATGTTGCTATCAATCACCATAAAGGAATTTATTATTAAACTGTCTCCGTGGTCTATAATAATCCAGTTTTTGCCATCTAGTAGATACCAGCCGCTTAGGTTGTACACTAGGTATAGGGGCATAACTATCAAGGGTGATTGAATTAAAGTAAAATCATGTAGTCTTTCATATTGTCTAAATAAATACCTGAGTTGGAGATATCCAAGACCGCAATAGGTCAACCATTCGAGGAGAAGACACTTCACGATATGTGGTTGCTGATTTAGGGGAATTCGGAAGGAATACACCGATTTCGCCAATCAAATGTTATTGGCAAGGCCATATTGGCCCACGTATTGTTTATTAGCCGTTTTCGTCAGTAATTTCAATGAAAATTATTTCAGGAAAAGACAAAATACAATCCAAGAAACTAAAGCAAAACTAAAGAAAGAAAAACACCAAAAACATAGAGCCAAAAGTCAATCAACGTCAAAGACACAAGTCAAAGGAAAAGAACAAAAAGGAACTATACATGTAGAAAAAAGAGTTTACTACCCTCTGACAGGAAAAAACTAAGGGAAAAAACATGCTGTGTTTTATGACCAATCAAAGCAAGATCTAATCATGTAATAAATAAAATCCCGGGTTTAAAACATACTTTCAAGTAGCAAGAGGACGTAGATTAATTATTATATTAATTTTAATATTAGTATCATCTTGACGCATGCGACAAAGCAGGCCCAAAAATGGGCATGATCCTTTTCTGAATGCCCCTAAAATGTTTGTCAGAGGTGGTGTTAATGTTCTATTTTACGGTCGTTTACGTTCTGCCTACCCCGCAAGTGATATAGGTGTGCTAGATGTATGTTTTGTCTAACTCAGTTTGGGCGAAATGACTAATCTCAAAAGCACATGTGCGCTAAATACTAAATATTCCGCTCACCTCCTCTCAAATCCAATCAGCATAAATTTCTGCGCCTACGCTTCACGGCCACCGTGGTAGCCATAGAAAGGTCACAGTAGGGGTAAGAGACAGCAGTTATACCGATCATATAAATGTTAAGTGTCTAATCTTACCTTTACATTACAATACAAATACTTTATTACACAAAAGGAACATATTTTTACAAAGAAGTGAAATGTAGTTTTTTTTACGTGTTAGCTTTATGGCTCAGTTAGCAATATCTTCCATGCAACAAGGTAGTAAGGAGTAACCTTTACGCACTTCTTTCTTGTCTTTGATTTCACCTGCATTCAAAGTTTGTCTTAAAGAGATCGCATCCATCTTTGACCATAGTTTATGTTTTACCTATTATGTGTTTGTGTTTTTACAATAGTTTGAATGTGCAATAAAAATATTTTACTTGCTGTAACTTATCTAAGCTATATGTTTTGAAATAAATGCTGTTGTTTGAGAGCGCAATAATTCATTGAAAATAACTTCATTCAAATATTTTTTTAAGGCTTACATTTTTCACTAATTCTACATTCGTTGCTACCATAGCAGCGGCACTAATTTTGTCTTTATAAAGGATTCACAGTATGAAAGATCGCGTTATCAATAATAGCTACAATAGTTCACTGGATGGACTTATGGGCCTACCCCATTATTGGGTGTCTTTCATACTCACCAACACCACGCTTAGCAGGCGGTGTGTCAAGTATAGTGCCAGCCAGGTGTTGCATTAACTGGAAACGCTGCCGCCCATTTCCTACATAAAATCCCTTAGTAATATTTAGTATATCTAACGGTAAAAATAGGGTGTTGCTTTGCCAAAACACACCCCAAATTAACAAAATGATAACCACACAGCACAAGAGCTTACCTACTGCTTTATTTTTTACTGAGGCAGTAGGTGGATGCCAGTAGCCGACAGATGCCGTGTAATAGTCCCGCGACAATTTTTCGGGCAGCCCCCTAATGTTGGTGATCGAATCTGGTTAAAACGGTGCACTGTTGTGTGGCATGGGCTTTTATACTTAAGTATACCTATACTTAAGTATAAAAGCCGATGCCAGTAAAATAAAGCAGTAGGTAAGCTCTTGTGCTGTGTGGTTATCATTTTGGGGTCGGTTTTGCAAAACAAACATCCATTGATTGAGTACCTACTCAACAAAACAAGCCCATCGCCTAATATTGCAATACACACCCTCGAGTCCCTTAGTCGGCTCTTACGACTCCCACGGGACAGAAATGGGGTGATGCTATTCTAAGCCGGCATCACACGGCAAAGGTACTCAAAGTCTCTATTAAATTCGAATTTCAAAACTTAATTTTGTAACAATGCTAAAATGGAAAATACAAGATACAGAAACAGTTAAGATAGAAATGATTTGAGAGAGATGTACCATGTCCGTTGCTACATGGTACTCTAGGAGAAATAGAAATTTGTGTCAGACGGGCCTTTTCAGAACTGCTATATCAAATATAAATATATCCCATCTAAGCGATGAAAACCTTGCGATAAATTAAATAATAATATGAATACAAAAAATTTAAAACACTTCCCGTGTTATTTGAACAATTTGAGAAAACATGTAAATTTTTCTATCGCGGGCAGAATTTGAACCTGCAACTTTCACCATCACTAGTGGCGACGCCTCTTCCATTTCACACACGGAAAGTGTTTAAAAGTTTGGTATTCAATTTATCGCGGGATTCATAGCTTTGGCTATATTCTATCCGTAAAGAATGCTATGCTATATGAATTCAATTCAATTTATTCAAAGCAAACCATTTTCGCATAGAATATTAAAACGCCTAAAAATTACTTCAATCGTGAATATTTATTTTATTTATTTGGATATTTAGATGGGTGTCTTAACCAGCCGAAACGTAGAAGGCTAAACCTACCAAATATCAAATAGTTCTTAGAACTTAAATAATTTATAGGTATGATTAAACTCCTTTCAAAAAAGCCTTTTGCATACTATGCAACCAACCATCCCCAAACAAGCAGGGGTGCAGTGTACTCAGGTGTCGAATCGCGATTCTGTGAAAGGTATGTGCACCGGCCTTTTATGATAAAGTACACTCGTTATAAACGAGTGCAGTGTGTTAATTGCAAAGTAATGTAAATGTTAATGAAATAAATTTAAACAATTGTCATATATATTTTAAAAGCTTTTATTTAACTTGCAGTGTATGTAAGTATGTAAGTAAGTAAGTAAGTAACAATGTTTGTTCGGTGCAAATCTTGCAAGTTTAATTTGAACCACTTCTCGGTATCCGATTGAGTTGAAATTTTGCATGTTGGTCCAGAACCGATGACAATGCATGTTAATCATAAATTTGACCTGATGCTGCTGCCAGGATCGGCTCCGTACGAGAGATCTCCTCAGCGGTTTATAGCTGGGACACAAAATGTTGTATACGAATTCGTTTATTATAGGCAGTTGGTAGGCCCACCATGAATTAGACGCTACATCCAGGGTTGTCTTCGAACTATGGAACTCCTCAATATTCAACTGCTGGGACTTGCAATTTTGTATACGAATTCGTTTATGATAGGCAGTTGGTAGGCCCACCATTAATTAGGGTCACGTCAATAGAAGGCCTCCTGATAGAAGAATTAGACTGTTCGAAATTAACTGGGACTCGGCCATGTAATAATGACGCCATCAATGAAATGAAAAGACTAAGACATATTTCAAGCTAATTCTTCTATTAGGGATGCCGGAGGAGTAGGTACCAACCTACTTCTATAGAATATAAAAGAGATAATAATACGTTATCCTAATGTTAGTTTTCCCCGTGCCTTAAGTTTTTCTATTGAAGGTCTCTCCGTTTTATAGAAAGACTTTCGTATTGATCAATAACTATCGTAACACAAACTAAAAAATATTAAATAAAATTATGTAAAAAAAACTTTTAAAACAAGCTTTTATTTAAGTGCTCTGAAAAGATGAAAATAAAATTTTGAATGACATTAACCACATTCATTTATGACTTTACAGAAATGAAAATATAATAAAAGCTTGTCGCGAAACTTTCAATTTGTGATTGAAATTTTGTAATAAGGTACGCACCTAACTGTAATTAGGTAGTTTCTTCTAGGCATCGCGACAAGCTTTTATTATATTTTCATTTCTGTAAAGTCATAAATGAATGTGGTTAATGTCATTCAAAATTTTATTTTCATCTTTTCAGAGCACTTAAATAAAAGCTTGTTTTAAAAGTTTTTTTTACATAATTTTATTTAGTTAGTAAGTTCTATATGAATAATAAAAAAAGCACTTTTCCTAGAGTCAAGTAAAGGCACACTCGTCGCACCTGTGAAATGTGATTCTCTTTTTAAGCAGTATAGATAGCTAGGACATAATCTCTAATCTATTCATACAATTTGCATACAGTTGCATAATTTACCGCAGGTGATATTGACGACTAATGCTTATAAATTCTTAGCTTTCTTTGGTATAAAAAATGAAGTGCTTTTTTAGTGTCGTTGCTCTCTATAACACTGTAAAAGCTATACTTTTGTACCCTGGGGTGGTCAGCATAGGGGTGCATCCCTTCCCCAACTGCCCCCCCTAAACTCTTTGATGTGGCCGCTCGGCCGCCCCGTGACCGTGAAAATGCGATGCGATTTATCTGAATGCAATCAACACACGTGATGGCTCCGGAATTTCCAACTCTTTTGTTGATAGTGTTTTAATCTGGATTATCTTATGAAGCGTACTATTTCATCATTCGTGTCGCATTTAGACTTAAAGCTGCTGTTTGTTAAGTCGACGTTTAAAACCCTAAGAAGGTAGAGGTATACTATACCGTGCAAAACGATGACAGTTTACCCCAAATAGATAAAAAGATACTGGCTTAGAATAGTATCACCTCAGTTCTAATCGTGGATGTCGAAAAAAGCGACTAAGGGATCAATACATTCAACCAAGGAATTGACAGCAGCGGTCCCTGCAAATGCAAAATCTTGCACTGTACTCACCAAGTTGCTTGCCAACGTGGTGAGTAGGGCAATGGCCTCTAATAGGGGGAGACCGATGTCTGGCAGTAGACTATTGTGGCTGTTAATGCAAAAATAAACAAGATTCTTAAAATATATGACAATATAATAATAAAAATAATCTTTTATTACTAATACCATATAACTTTATATTTCGTATATAAGAAATTAACACAATCGATGTATTATGTAAAAAGGCAACGGACTCAGCTATTGTCAAAGTGTTGCACAAGAAAACATTGACACTGATATATACTGATAAACTAAGACGTGGCAAACCGTAATGCACAAAATTAAAGTCCAAAAATATAATTTTACTCCAAGGTGCTCTCCATTAATTCAACGTTAGAATCTATTCTCCAAACATTTAGTGCAAATGTACGATAAGTGTAGTGAAGGGGAATATAAGGGGGTAAAAGGAAGGGGAAGTGAGGGTGCCAAGTCGATGGTGAAACAATAGTCGGCACGGCAGTCACTCGTAAATACCTGCGTTTTATCGGAGGTGTGCAGACTATCCCGGCTCGTTCTAACATGCCAGAGACTGGAACGATGCTAGAAAATCTGAGACATGAATTGTGCAAAACGACTGAATGAATGATTTTAATTGGAATGAAATGTAACGTCGAGGTCTCTTGCGATTGCTAATTTTTTTTTCTTTTGCTGTGGGATACTGAGTTTGATAATTGAGTTACATTTGAATACACTAAACTGGAGAAAACAGAGAATGAACGAATCCGTAGGTGTGCTATATAAATATTTTTTTTATAGGTGAACCAGTCCTAAAAACTGAAGAACCTTCCCCAAAGAACAGAATGTGGACCCTCAATACAAATTAACCCAGTCAACCGTAACATTTTGTATGGGAAATTCAAATTCTTTTTGCATATTTTGACTTATGGTTTTTGTCGAAAGTTGTAAAGTTTTATGGATTGCTTTACCCCGTGAAATATTCACTGGTATTTTTTTTATATCTTACATCCTTACACCTGACATGTAAGGTTCTTATTTGTCAGCCAATATGGTGCAGAGGTAGTATAAGTATCAGCACAAAGCGTCCCAGAGTTTGAGCCTAAGAAAATATTTCAACAAATTAACAGCCACATCAGTTCACTCCTAGACATGGACCTCCCCTTATTGGGAGGTATTGCTATTTGTTTGACACATACAAACACTTACACATTATAATGGTTCGATCGGGTCTATGCGCGTACCGGAATTGCCATATTCACACCGATTGGCAGGTGGATTGGCGAGCGTAGTGCAAGATGTATTCACAGGGACACTGATGCCCATTCACAAGATGATTAGATTTTTATTATAACCCTTAGTCGCTTTTTATGTCACCCATCATTCAGTAACATCGGGGATAATTGAATAAATAATTTAAACATATTTGTGTGGGTCTAGTTGTGATCATTTTTTACCACCAGCTACTGACACTGTCGTAGTGTAAACGAGCATCAAATAACAGGACTACCTGCGTGGATGAGTTGGCAGTTCGCCAGCGACTGGTCAGTCCGGGCTTCGATACCTTGTCTGGACAACGGCCACAAAACCTGGACTATTAGAAGCTATGTCTATATTCGAGAGAGTCTTTGCTACTTGGTTCGACAATTTTGGTTTCATATTTAGGATTTGAACTCTTAAAAAGCGTGATGCCGGCTTAGAATAGCATCACCCCATTTCTTACCCATGGGTGTCGTAAGAGCCGACTAAGGGACTCGAGGGATGTGTATTGCAATTTTAGGCGATGGGCAGACAACCTGTCACTATAGTTATACACAGTTATCTGATTGACCTTCAAGCTTTTGTCAGACGTGGTGTTAATATCCGTTTTACGGCCGTTAACGCTTTGCCTACCCCGTAAGGGATATAAGCGTGATTTATGTATGTATGTAAGTAAGATATAAAGCTAACTTTATGGTAGTTTTAACTTTGCCTTATTTTGTCGAATTTCTTGGTGAAAGTGCAGTTCAGTCTTAGGTGAATCTTACACGATGACGGACTGACAGATGTGTCTGTCAAGACACCTTGGTCAAATCACATGCGTTACACTGTGGCAAGGTATCAGTTTTATTTATGGGAATTCAAAATATCATATTGTGTCACAGACAATGCGTATAAATACGTCCGCAGTGGAAGGACCACCTGATAAGCTGGTTCATCATCACACCATGAACCATTTTCAGCACTTTTTCAGTATCTTAAATTAATAATATGCAAGCGGTTTTTATTTTGGTTTCAAAAACAATAAAGAACATAGATTCTAATTTCTCGTTTTCTTCAGCATAAGATGTTATGGTGGAGGACCTGTTTATAGTTTAGTTTTAGGTTAATTTTTTCTGTAAATAATTAAATTGTGTTAGTTTTATGTTCATATACCACTTAAATAAAAAAAAACATAAAATTGAATAAAGTGCACTTTTTAGATATTATAAAAGTGTGTTTCGTGGATAGCTAAATAAACTTGAGTAGTATTTTATTTATTTCACCTCCATTTCTATAAACTAATAATCCGGGCATTAAACTTAGTTCCCGGACGTGTAAAAACGAGCACTGCAGGTATTAATACGGAGAGCAATAAACTGACCAATTTGTGAAGTAGAGAGGGGAACTAACAATGCATAATTATATCGATAAAGTTTTCGTCTACTTTTTTTCATACCACGCCGGTTTTCTGTTAGGACATTACAAAATTTTCATAAAAGAATACAAATCATTATCGTTATATTCGATAAATAAGTTCCTTTTTTTATAATGACGGATCATTACGTCAGTAAATGATAAGACTATCCTACATTTAATAGAGAATTTCAATTTCAATTTGAAAATTCTGTGAATTTAATAAATATGTATTGTAATGTACTAGGACAATTTTTAATTTCATTTGTTTCAAAATTAATATTCACCGAAACAGTCAACCGTTTTATCCATGTAACATACTCATCTTTTACCGCGCAAAATGTTCTTTTCCTATGATTAAACGTGCGGCCCCGAGATTTTCATAGTACTGAGTACCAATGTAAAAAACATTGTTCAAAAGAGAAAGTTTATAAATACCTTCATCTTAGTTATAAATTTGAACATATTATACCTAAATCTTCAAAAAAAGAACACAAAACACAAAAGTGTAAAAGAAAATAAACCACTATCAATAATAATTGACCGCAGTTATTACCTTTCTAAGTTTAGCTCCAGCACAGCACGTTAATGATAAACAGCTAATAAAATTAATGGCAGGTTATAAATTTTGCGCGAGAATCAATTACGTTTTATGACATATGTCATTGCACTTCCCAACCAACCGACTAATGTGCCAGCCAAAGAGTTGTAGATGCGATAGTAAAGTTGTAAGTGCAAACTCAAATATCAGGATAACTGTACGTCGACTGCTAAAGTTTAAACTTTGTCGTACTATAAACTTTTTGTAGGTATACAAAATTTGTGTACATCAATATCATATCCCTTTTGGGGTTAGCGGAAAATGTTTTATACCTACACTTTATGTAAGGTGGGCATAGCGCGCAAGCAAATTTTAAAACCGGTTTCATTTACACAATTACAGCCGAAAAAGTCCGAATAAAATCGGTTTTATTTTAGATAATTTAACAGATACTATCAGATACATAATTTTAAAAACTTTACTTGATAATAAAAATAATGTTACCTCTATTTGAAACAACTGTTTTTAACTTATATATTATTATTTTTTGCTTTAATTAAGATACTTAACCTTTTCAAATAAAAATGGCTGAATTATACATTGAAACGGTAATTCGCTAGTTTCTATGTCAATAAAACTCTTAAATCTCGCGAAAATTTGGTTGCCATTCCACCAATTCGGACTAAGCGCTTCCAGTCATCATTTATAATGCGCACTGCTAAAGAGTGGAACTCACTACCTGCGTCTGTGTTTCCAAACACATACAAACCGTACAAATCTTCAAAGTAAGAGTGAACAGGCTTCATCTGGGTGAGCTCGCTCCATCTTAGACTCTGTCTCTGTCCTATGACCTAGAATAGAGTCAAGAGCTCAGTAAGATTGAAAATGACCAACTTTCAGGAAAAACTGGGCCTAATAAATTTTATTTCATAGCTTTCTTCGATATAAATTTAGCTTCTTAGTACAAACGTACTTAAAAGTTACACCTGAAACAACTTACTTTCCCTACTCAAACTCAAAACGAAACGGACCAGAAAATCGGTGCTAAAATTAAACTTCCTTTGAAAACAGCAAAGTGAATAAAATAAAAATAAGTTGCAATTGGATCTGCAAATAATAACAGCTGTACCGGTACCTACCGTACCGTTTCTGTTTGTAAGAAGTTTGCGCAGGTTCCCGGTAAAAGTACCGGAATAAATGCTCAGACGGTATTTAGGAGAAATGTTGGATGTTGGAACTACATAGAGATGTTACACAAGAAAATAAAGATACCAAAAATTTTACACGAGTGGGATACGATTTCCAGACTTTAAGCGAACGCTTTAGCCACTCGATTAAAATTAATAAATGTCTGTTTCCCTTGAAAGCCAAAAAGGATTGACCTTTTTTGCATAGAGACAGCTCCAGGGTTAAAAAAGGGGCATTTCATAAAATATAGGAAAATAAGCTGTCGGCGGTGGTGAAACAGAAGAGAAAAACAAATTCTCATGAATCACAGCTAGGTAGTACGTTTAATGACGCTAGCTTACCAACTACATTAAATAAATTATTTCTGCAAAAAAGTGTCTTATTTAATAGTATGTAGGTAATTAAATAGCATTATTTACATCTTTTTTATTATTCAACGAAAAAGTTTCACTCATGATGTGGGTTTACACGACTTACTTGTTTTTTAGTTGATAGAGAGTTTATCCCTCTACGTCCTCTCTACCAACTAAAAAACAAGTAAGTTGTTTACATGTTATTTTAAAATTATCAAAAATGTATTCATGAAACAAGTCTATTTAGGGTTGTAACAACTCTTAATAAACATGCTAAAGTACAGTCAAGCGCAGTAGTGGCACGTGGCGCGCCAGGTGTGCCAACCACACGGCACTAAATATTTCGTCGTTATTTGTGTTGCCGAGTGTACCTTGTTCTGCAAACCCTACTCTAATTGGAGTGCGATTTTAAAATAGATGTTATTTCTGTATCCGATATTGTTCTTCGGAATGTGTTCTTGGTATTGATCGTATGGTTCACACCTGGCTTTTTGTGAATGAATTTCACGAGAGAAAATAGAATTGGAAATATACAGATATCACACATCATGCTTATATCCCTTACGGAGAAAACAGTGCGTAGTCGGACGTAAAATAGTAATTTTTAGCAATTTCAACAAATACTTCTAGGTAATACTGCTAGTGTATTAAAATATTATAATGATAAAGAATGAGACACTTGATTTGTCCCGTCCCGTAGTCTCAATCAATTACCCAGCAACCAGTCCAGCAAATCCTCCCCATTAGCCCTAGTAATCTGACCCTCACCTGCAATAGTCCTTGCATCAGGCGGGTGCTGGCTCTGGGTGTACTTCTATAGTGCAGACAGAGCGAGTATCCGCTTGATGTACACATCACAACACAGTATTTAGTGCATAAAGGCCTATGTGCTGTTGGCTTCGGCCCCACTCATGCTGCAAAGGACCGTACCTGTGGGCCCGAGATTCGTAAACGTACCAACAAACATAGTAATAATAACTTCAGAAAATTATACACTGCAGGTCTGTAGACCTGCAGTGCTGTAACAAGTTTTCAGTCCCAAATTTTTTATCTGATATTCGTAAAATAACAAGTATATTTGAACTTCAACCCCTTATGAAAAACACATACACCTCCATCTAAACATTGCATATAAACCAATAACTGCTCCAAAATTTTTAAAGTTTGTTTTTTACTGATGAAAATGAGCTGGAAACGGTTGTTCTAGGAATAAAAAAAACAATAAGGCGTTGGTTGCAATAATATTATTCCTATTCAAACAATCAAAAGTAGTTCAGATTATATTATAACTGATCCCTTAATTCACATAATTGATCTAGCTATTGTAACGGTTTTTTTTAGTAAACTCGAATATAAAAAAAACGTAAATAAGGGCATAAAACGAACCTAAACAACTATAGGCCGATGGATATTTTTTGTATCTAACAGATTGATGCCCCCTTTAAAGTTACAAAATATTCTAAATCCAAACCTAAGGCTATGTGTATATGGCTTTCAAAAAATACTAAGCTAAGCTATCTTTAATATTATTTGAAAACTAGTACAGACCTGCGTAAATAACAACAGTATAAATATGTAGGACTATAGCTGAATATTTTAAAGACCTTTGACTGTGTTTTTCCATCAAATAGCACTGAAGCAATTAGATTTGGAATTATTGAAGATGTATTAAAATTGATGGAACCTTAACTTCGTAACCAGGTTCAAGCCACAATACTTCACACATATAATATAACAAGGAGACCAATCCTACAGTCAAATTATGAAAACATTATTATAGACGTGCCCCAAGGTAGTGTCTTGAGACCGGTATAATTATTGATTGATGTAAACCAGCTATCTTTAATAGTATATCATTCATGTGTTTGCAGACGATACATCTTTATTGTAACTTAATATGTAGAATGATTGTAATTATGTACAGGAAATCAACAAAACAATAAATTTAAAGGTAAATTTTGACAAAACAAGAACTGTCCAGAAACTTATGTTCCTATTACAAGCATGATGTGTCAATTAGTAGACTATTGCTTAAAAGGTATCAAGTAATTAAGTAATAACTGGTATAAAGGGTTAAATCACCTTTTTTTAATTCGAATGCTGAAATTTCAAACTAAGCTAAAGCATAGGCTCTTGCAAAAAGGTTTACATACTATTAATGAATTTTTGTATGCGTTAGCTTTAATTCAAAATGAGTACCTATCTATTTTTTTTATAACTATGATTATTAAGAATATAGTACGTTCAAAAGGGCAAACTGTTGATACCATTCTATATTGTACCTGTGTTTACCATCTTGTAACCACAGTTGTCATTAAAAATTCTTATATTAACTTATTTCATCTCATCTAGCTATCGTCATTATTTTATATGTTAATATTTTATTTCAAACCAATGATTTGTTAAGTATGAAGAACTTTTAATAAAAATATAAACTTCTAGACTCTTAGAGTTGCATAAAACTTAATAAAAAAGCATACACGATGCCGAAAGTGGCTATCACATATTAAATTGCAAAATACGCAACACCGTGCAGCAAGTGAGCTACAAAGTGAATTTGTAAGAAAAATAAAAGATTGTTTTTTAAACCGAGTTACAAAATTATAATTGCGTTCTCTCCTCACTTACCCCTTTTTACATAATTACTCTCTCTTCTGGATGCGTATTACAAAAAACCCTCCAGGCTGAAACAAGGCAGATTAAAGTGAACAAATATTACGTTTAGAATTAGACATAGATTCTTTTATAGCGTTTTCCTACGTATTGACACGTCATATTGAGTGAGATATTAATGGAAACAATTTTTATACCGTATCTTTGAAACAATGTCAACTTTGCAATGCAGATAGCTTAATGGATGGAAAATCTGACCTGTATAATGACAAAAAGTCAGTGTGCTTTATCATTTTCCAAAATTTTACTCTAATGCGGCAAAGTGTTATTATTATTTACCTTATCTACTCTTTCTCTTTTCGTGTGGGACACCGAGTCGTCCAACGACCCAATGAACCCTAGTGTCAGAGTTTCTCAACCGCCTACTACCACTAGTAGGCTTATCTACTTATACGCATGTAAATGACACGCTTTGGAAATCTTGACTAAAATTTGAAACAAATGTCGTTTACAAATGGTGGTGGCGTAAAGTTACGTGCTGTGTAATTAACCTGGCCAGCCTCGAGGCAGTGCCTTTATTTTTATTTTTATATTTTTTTATCCCGCCCGAGCCGGTTTTCTATTAGGACAATACAAAATTGTTATAAAAAGAAGAAAATTGCGTTATGCAAATTTCTTTTTTTTACAATGACCGATCATGACGTCAATAAGTGATAATGCTATCCTACATTGAATAAAGTTATTTCATTTTCATTTTCATTTTTTCATTTTCACTTATGAAATCTGTATAGCTACAACGTTATTAACAGCAGAGTTAATAAATACGCGTCCCGGTCCTTATCTTCCAGACTCTTCCTGACTGCGGCAAACTTCAGTTATCAGGTGAAACTTAGCGCCAAATTGAAAATTTTACGAGACCAACCTCTGGTGAAATTAATTGTGTTATCAAATATTAATGCAAGATCTTGCCACCCTTAAATACTTTAGCTATTCTGAGTTATGCTATATTTTCGAATTCTGTGGTTAAGAATTCATAAAATTACTAGCGGTCCGCCTAGCGGTTTCACCCGCTACGAACCGTTTTGTTTTCCTTGAATGTACAAGAAGTTTTCGACTGAATGGCAGATATTTTGAGAGTTTTTTTATTAATAAGTTTTTTTTATTAAAAGATTAGACCATTCACTAGATTTTAATCATATTCTTAAAGTTTTTTGTAATACCCACCTTAGTTTAATGGTACCTACTCTTAAGCCTATCTGTTATTGTTATTAGAAGAGCGGAACTTCCTAACACTAGCAAATATTTTGCTTATTAAGAAACTCCAACACCTATAATATGAAGATTATGTTAACTACCATTAAGTTACCGAAATAAATAATTTTGTATTTTGAATTTGAATACAAAATTTCAGATCAGGTCTATTCCTAATTAAGCTCCATAGTAAAAGTTGTTTAGTTTCATTGTTTGATCATGCCTGCAAAGTTTTCCATACACCACCGACCCACCGTCCCTTACGCCCTGTATAGGGATAGACACGGAAAGCATTACGACTTTATTCTATAATATGTAGTGAAAGTGTTTAAATGCCAGTCAATAAGTGTCACCCACGAACCGTTTATCCGTGTCATAAACATACAGCCTCTAGAATATGACATGCAAATAGGTAAAGTTTACTTTGTTGGGCGCTGACTTAAAATTTATCAAAATGATTATATTAGTTGGTGCTCCCACTTGGCGTCTATTGCTGCGCATTTAAGCGCATCCGTAATGCAAACGTCTCCGAGACGAAAGGAAATTTTGGATTCTCATCTTTATCGTCATCATCATCAGCCTATTGCAGTTCACTGCTGGACGTAGGCATCCCCCAGGGTACGCCATAGGGCACGATCTCCCGTTTTCGCCATCCAGTCGCTACCAGCCGCCTTTTTTAAGTCATCGTACTTTTCGGGGTACATCTGTCCCAGTCACTGACAGGCTTGAGCTTCTAGGCATGGAGTTGACATCAAATCTAAACTTCGGCGCGACCATCGAGTACAAGGCTCAGACGGCGGCTAAAAAGCTGGGCGTCCTGAATAGAGTGAAGCGATAGTTTACGCCTGGACAGCTTTTAACTCTTTACAAAGCACAAGTCCGATCCTGCATGGAGTATTGCAGTCACCTTTGGGATGGCTCAGCCAAATACCAACTTGCCGCTCTTGACTCGGTGGAACGCAGGGCCAAGAGGCTCATAGGCGACATAAAACTGGTGGACACCAAGCTACATAGCCTGGCACATCGCCGCAAGGTTGCCTGCTTGTCGGTATTTTATAGATTGTACTTCGGAGAGTGTGCTCAAGAGCTTCACGACCTTGTTCCACCAGCTCCCTTCTACCATCGGACATCCAGACGCACCGCCGGATACCATCCGTACCTGGTTGCCATTCCGCCAATTCGGACTAAGCGCTTCCAGTCATCATTTATAATGCGCACTGCTAAAGAGTGGAACTCACTTCCTGCGTCTGTGTTTCCAAACGCATACAACCCTAATGTCTTCGAAGTAAGAGTGAACAGGCTTCTTCTGGGTGAGCTCGCTCCATCTTAGACTCTGTCTCTGTCCTATGACCTAGACTAGAGTCAAGAGCAAACCCATCATTAATAAAAAAGAAAAAAAAGAAAAAAACGGTCCATCTGGCCGGAGGTCGTCCAACACTACGCTTGCCAAGGCGTGGCCTCTACTCGCGAACCCATTAACTCCACCGTCCGTCGGTTCTACGACAGATGTGCCCAGCCAACTGCCATTTCAGTTTGCTACACTTCCAGACTATGTCCGTTACTTTGGTCTTTTTGCGGATAGTCTCATTCCGGATTATCCATTATAGAGATACCGAGCATAGACCTTTTCATAGCTCTCTGAGTGACATGTAACCGTTGGGCCAGTTTTACTGTCAAGTTCCACGTCTCATGTGATTCAGTCTGCAATGTCCTAACCAGACAAGGAACAAATTCACAAAGAGATAAACTTCAACTTTTGTGAGTGCCCCACCGAGAATCAAACCCGAAACCTTTGCGTTGCACTACCACTGCGCCTCATCAGCCGCTTTTACCTTATATAATGCAAAGGAAAGATTAATCATATTAAAATAACGTAAGTAGTATTTGTAAAAAGTTATCGAGATATCGATACACGTGCTGACTGACGACAGTTTATTAATAATTTGCAACACTTCATTTATTAATTTAGATTATTTCTGCCATTGTGTTAGAAAAATATGCCAGTACAGGGAGTAACAAAAAGGGTATAACAACCCGAAAGGAGGACAAGGTACTTATGAAACTACATGGGCTAAACATTATAAAAATTGGTCAAAACCGTTTCATGCGCTACCTTAAACCGTTTCATGCGCAACCTAAAACCGTTTCATGCGCTACCTTAAACCGTTTCATGCGCAACTTTAAACCGTTTCATGCGCAACCAAAACCGTTTCATGCGCAACCTTAACCGTTTCATACGCAATGCTACCGGAGCGCCCTGGTACTAAGGTCCTCCTACTATTAACTTTAATTAAAGAAAGCGTCTCATCGCTTCTTTGACATCGCTTCCCATTATAAAATTCCTTAATTTTGAACCCCTAAAGTATTCGAAAACACGACGAAACAACTACCTGCCTTTTCTCGAAGTGTTTCATATTTTTTTTAATCCTCACAACTTCAGATTTATCGAAGTCTCGGCATGATTTTGTCTTTGACTACAAGACCAAATAAATTCAATAATTTGTATCGATTTTCACCAGAGAAAAAGTACATATTTCTGATTCATAACGTACTTTTGCTTTCGTCATTATTTAAATTTGTCACACATAGTTACATCACCTATAAATACACTTGCAATTAGGAGAAAGACCAACTCTACATTCATCATGAAGTTTGTTGGTTTGTCACTGGCGCTTTTGCTCCAATACGCAGCGATCTCACAGGCTTCTCTTCATTCTAAGTATAAGAGAGATATAACAATACCAGACAGGTTCGGTGAGTATTTTTATGTGTTATTTTGTATTTAATTCCATTATACTTATTGATTGTTTTCCTAATTTAAATATAGGTAACCTTATTATTTATACGAGGGTTACTCTAGAATGGATTTCCATAGCTGACGCATAGCGGGTGTTAGGGGCAGTGTATCGAAATATTTACTTGTATGATGTCCACGAAACTGATAAAATAAATATTATAATATGATAACGGTTGTAAGGGAATGAGTACCAAAAACTTACAGGCAGGATTTGATCATGAAACTAAACAACTTTTATAATGAAGCCTACGTTGGGAAACGAAGAAAAAAAAACGAGTTATCATAAGAAGCCAGGCTGATCGGGAATGTCGTATGGGAAGTCGTCTTTTTTTCTTCTTATTACCAAAATTACCTCCATAGAAAAAGATGTTCCGTTTCGTTGTCCGATCATGCTTGCAAAGTATGTAAGTATGTAATTAGGAAACGAAAAAACATTAATTGTACCTACGTCAATTTCTAAAATAAGGGCCCTCCATGTGCAATGGTGCATTTACAGGGCTGAAAATACTGAAATTGATTTTTGGGTTTTGTGCTCAAATATTGCATATATATGCAAGAACACTCCACTGTTTTTTTATATTATTAAATGCTTATGTCTCTTTATTTTTAATTCGAGCACTCTTCTCTGTTTTCTATGCTATACTATTTTGTTTTCAATGGGGTATTGGGGTATTGCAGCAATTTTTTTCTTATATAACTAGAATCAACAAAAAATTAAAAGATGTTGCGGTCAGCGCTCTAGATCTAAAACTTGGATTATTCGTTTGGCCAACATCATAAACAATGTTAATTCACAACCTTTATATATTTGCAGGCTGCATGACGGACGAAGACTGCGCGTTATTAGCGAATGTATGTACTGGAGGAAAAATGGAATGCATTTTCAATGATTGTGTTTGTGTCAATCTACAACCAACAGCAGAACCATCGTCAACGATAAACGTTAACATAACTACAAATACTAAGATACCTACAACTACTGTGAAATATATAACAGTTAACATACCTACAACAACAAAAAATACCGAAACTAAGATACCTACAGTAGAGCCAGTTCCGACATCATTAACAGTTGTACCGACAGTGGAACCAATAATACCAACTTTGGCCCCAGAACCTACAACAGATACACCGTATTAAACAATTTACTTCACTTTTAATAGTAACAGAATGGCATACTCAACTTCTTGCCTGCAAATCTGTACTGTAAATTATACTATCACAGGCTTCCATGGAAATGATTTGTAAGTACATCGCGTAGTTGGTCAGCTATAACAACACCGGAATGGTTACCGGCTCCGCAATGTAAATGCTAATAATGTAACCTAAAGATTAACAGTGTGTGATTTTGTTATATGGGGCACAGGTTGATTTTAGTATAGATCTCAAATAGTATAATTTATTTTTAATCACATTAACGCCCACAATCATGTAGTATAATTAACTAGATAGTAAATATTTTCTTCTTTCAAAAATGTGTTTCTTATTTCTGTTCATAAAATAATGGATGTAAAAATTTACAATATATTTACGAAACCCAATTATTATTAATTGATAAATATGTTTATTTTCGTTTAAAGCTTTCCGATATTAGCTCTATTTGTTTGGACATCACATTATCCATTAATATAAATATACGTTTTACGGCTGTTTACGCTCTGCCTACCCTATAAGGCGTGATGTAGACGTGATATATGTATTAGAAAAAGGGGGGTTACACTTCACTCAAAATTAGTTGGTTTGCATTGCACCTGAATACTCGTATAAAGTAGACATAGAATTTTGATGAGAATTATTTGATTAACAAAGTTGTTCAACACAATGGGCGGCATCTGTTGGTATATAGACATCTAGGGTTAAGTACCTGATATGGAACACCAAGAGTAAGGTAAACTATAATATAAAAGATACTAATATGACTCAGTAGCAAAAGTTCATAATAGAAAACTCCGACACCAGGATTCATCGGGTCATCGACTTGTGTCCCACAGAAAAATAAAAATAAAAGTAAAATAATGAGCACAATGTGCTCCTACAATGTCTGTGATACGGAAGAAGTATTTGTTTAAAAAGTTCTCATATAAACAAAGGTGTGCTGTTTATGTCACACGGCTGATCAATAATAAACATTATTTAGTATTGTTAAGACTGTTTACAAGACGTATAATTAATCTCACGTTGCAGACAAATTATAAGTAATGCTACGAAGCAATTTAGTTGCCAATATGATTGGAACCACACACATCGTTTCTGTGATTTGTTTACTTGCAATGGAAGCCATGAGCAAATCAGGTAACTAATACTTAAATATCGCAATTCAATCTTACCTTTTTGGTCATATAAAAAAAACGGCTTCTTTCTTTTCGTGTGGAACACCGAGTCGTCCAACGACCCGATGAACCCTAGTTTCAGAGTATTTCAACCGTCTACTTCCACTAGTAGGCCTCTGACATGGTTGTGTTACGACCGCCGTCTAAGTTATCATAGACAGCAACCGGGACCGAATGCTTAACGTGCCCTCCGAAGCACGTAACCATTTCTTTTCGGACAATCAGTTTGTTCACCCTGCAATGTCCTAACCAGACCGGGAACAAATTCAGAAAGAGATAAATATCAACTTTTGTAAGTGTCCCCCCACCAAGAATCGAACCCAGAACCTTTGAAAAAACGGCTGAAGAGTACGATTGCATCACACTTTGATCTTTTGCGAGGTAGGCAGCACGTAGGCGGCCGTAAAAATGGCTGTTATCGCCAAGCCAGTGATAATAAATTATCAGTCCATTACCGCCTCAAATTGTAATACGCTTAAAACTTCTCATCCCTTAGTGTCCTCTTAACACACCCAATGAAATGAAATGAAGTTATGCTATTCTAAACCGGTATCATACACACATACACATATCACGCCTATAATCCCTTGCGGGGTAGGCAGAGCGTAAACGGCCGCAAAAACGTACATTTACGCTACGTCTGACATATTTTATTATAGTTGAGGGTCATTTGGAAAATTGTGTATCACCATAGTGACAGGTTGTCAGCCCATCGCCTAAAATTGCAATAAACACCTTCAAGTCCCTTAGTCGCCTCTTACGACTCCCAGGGGAAAGAAATGGGGTGATGCTATTCTAAACCGGCATCACACAGCAAAATAAGAAGACTATGATAAATGTATATATTTAGGTACTTCTTTTGGGTCTGGGTGATTTACATTCTCCCTGATACAATGACAATTTGTACGTAAGGGATTGAATAGGTGTTTTCAAATTTTTAATCAAATCTCTTATTAGGGGGAGGCCTATTAATCCTGCATTGGATTGTCATATTTGTTTTCGATGATGATGATGACACATTTTTATTTAATAGAACATATAAAATGTTTTTATATTGATTTAATGTTATAATATCAACGTAATATAAAATTTAAAATTAAAATTTATGAAATATTTGTATGCCAAATGGCTGGTCATGTTGAAACTTACATGTTTATTCCTAAGAACTATTGTACACATGCTACCACAAATAAATAAATTGAATTGAATTGAATTGAATTGAATTAAAAACAACAAATTATAAACCTCTTAGGAACCACACTAAGGTAACGTACCCAAAAGGCTGGCACCATTCCCCCGCCGAATCGCGTGAAAATCAGATCAGTAGTTCCACAATAAGCCGCATTGTGATGGGGCCTAGAAAGATTGTTATCTAATTCAGAGTAAGAGCACTTCTAGGCAGGTTTTTTGGGGGGTTTTACCTGTTCAGAGGGTCCGGTTAATTATACGCATGTAAATAACATACATACATATATCACGCCTTTAATCCCTTGCGGGGTAGGCAGAGCGTAAACGGCCGCAAAAACGGACATTTACGCCACGTCTGACAGATATTTGAGGGACATTCTGAAAATTGTGTATTGCCATAGTGACAGGTTGTCAGCCCATCGCCTAAAATTGCAATACACACCCTCGAGTCCCTTAGTCGCCTCTTACGACTCCCACGGGTAAGAAATGGGAAGATGCTATTCTAAGCCGGCATCACACGGTACAATAACACGTATGTAAATAACACGCTTTAAAAATCCTGTCTTCAATTTGAAACAAATGTCGTTTACAGATGGTGGTGGCGTAAAGATACATGCCGTGTAATTAACCTGGCCAGCCCCGAGGCAGTGCCCTTATTTTATTTTTTTAGCCCGCCCGAGCCGGTTTTCTATTAGGACAATACAAAATTGTAATAAAAAAAAGGAAATTGTGATATAGAAATATTTTTTTTTTACAATGACGGATCATGACGTCAATAAGTGATGATACTATCCTACATTGATGTTGCTCAAAACTTCTTTAGCTTCAAGACCCCAAGGGCCCAACGTCTCCACAGCGAAATTATGATGATGTATTTCTATCTTGCAGCCCACCGTACTGCTTCTCTGACTGTCTGCTCCCCGCACCCTTGCAGGAAACATGAGGACTGCGACTGGAGGCGATGTGAACAGAGCAACAAACCTCAAGCACCCAGGTAAAAAACAAACCACCACGCAGTTTGGCAGATACTTGATAATTATGTTATTTTGAATTAGCGGGTATCGTAAGAGGCGACTAAGGGGCTCGAGGGTTAGATGTGTATTGCAATTTTAGGCGATGGGCTGACAACTCGTCACTATAGTGATACACAGTTATCTGATTGACCCTCAAACTTTTGTCAGACGTGGTGTTAATATCCGTTATACGGCCGTTAACGCTCTGGCTACCCCGTAAAGGATATAGGCGTGATTTGTGTATGTATTTATGTATGTATGAAATTAGCGATCCACCAAGCTACTAGCTGGTGACCGTTTTCCCGAGAGATGAGACGGTTTTCTGTTACGTATTATACAGGATGTATCGGACAGCCCTTCAAATACTCGTGGGGTGCATTAAGACCATGAAACTGAACAAATTCTCATTAAAAAATATTGCAGGAAAGTTAAAATAATTTTTGACTACCCATAGTAGATGCAGTCAGCTGATTGTGATTTTGTATGGGAGGTGATGGGAGGACATTTGTTTCTAAGGGAAAGTTGTTAAGTTTCATTGTCTGCATGCACCCTAACAGTGTTGCTGTCCCTTACACCCCGTATATAATAAACTTTTCTCTTGATTCAATATATTAAAAACGCATTGAAACCCGATGCATGGTTTATATAAGGTATTTTACACAATGTACTCATAAAGTTGGAAAGCATACTCACAGCATAATTTTGTATGCTTTGTCTGGCTCCTTAAGCCATCAGTCCGGGTTGCTGTCTATGAGTACTTAGACAGCGTTTCACAACCACGTCTGAGTTGTAGGCGGTTAAAAAGCTCTGACACCAGGGCAGGGTCCATCGGGTCGTTTTAGGACTCGGTGTCTCACACGAGGAAGAAAAAAAGCATTGTTTTGGAGATTTCAACAGCCAGTTTACATGGATAGCCTGTTACAGCCAAACGGCGTTATATGACATCCGTGACACGACTATGTGAGGACTTACAAAAAAAACGGCCAAGTGCGAGTCAGACTCGCGCACGAAGGGTTCCGTACCATTATCTATTAAAACGCGCAAAAAACACGTGTTTTGTATGGCAGCCCGCATATTTTTATATTTTTTTGTATTATGTTGTTATAACAGTAACAGAAATACAACATCTGTAAAAATTTCAACCGTCTCAATTTCGCGGTTCATGAGATACAGCCTCCATACTAAAAAACAAGTTTTTTGTATGGGAGTCCCCTTAAATATTTACTTTATTCAAATTTTTTGTATTTGTTATTATAGCGGCAACAGAAATACAGCATCTGTGAAAACTTCAACTGTCTAGGTATAACGGTTCAGGAGATACAGCCTCGTAACTGTAGGACGGACGGACAGACAGACAGACAGCCGAGCCTCAGTAATAGGGTTTCTGTTATTACCCTTTTCGGTACGGAAGTCTAAAAAGGAGCAGTCCATAATTTCATGATGTTAATTTTTTCAGGTGTCAGACCGTCAATACCGTTGAAGCTGACGTCACCTGTTGTGGATGCTCGAATCAGAATGACAGATACCTGCCTGCTGAGAAATATGGCGATAATCCTACGTTTGTTGAAGAAAATTACGATTATTTATTATGAAATGCAACTTAAGGCGATACCCACACCGCATGATTTTCCCGTTAATTTGCCAGATCCGGTTTTACGACGAAAGAAGTTTACGAAATCCCATACAACCGGTACCCGATATTATCAAACTACAGGTACATTTTACAGGTGAAATTCGATGTTCATTGCGTAGTCAGTTAGCCATTATGATACCAGGAATATAAACTGGCTACGCAATGTACTAAGAATTTCACCTGTAGACTTGTAGCCTGTAGTTTCATAACATAGGCACCAGATATCGTTGCACACGTCGCCGCATCAAATATATCAAGGGGTAAACCAGACTATCGAATTGAACAAATTTCCCCAAGAAACAAAATGTTCAAGTCAACAATTGAAATAAAGTTGTTCGGTGTCATAAGCTGGTTCACACCTTATAATATTTACAGTTAATACTTTTACATCCTGTGTAGTTTTTTTGAGAAACGCATGATCCTACTATAATATTATAAATGCGAAAGTTTGTATGTTTGTTTGTTTTATACTTCTTTACGCAGAAACTACTGAAATGATTGTAATAAAATTTGGCACACACATAGAAGGTAACATAAATTAACACATAGGATAGCTTTTATCACCACTTATGCGGGCAACGCCGCGGGTAACAGCTAGTTTATGCATAAAACCATGTTTACATAAATACAAAAGATGATAAAAAATTGTTACGTGATACTTTTAGGCTGTAATACCTTAATTTGAAATTGTTGGCTATACAGAAAGTTTATAAGTAGAACTGTTCATAAAGAAACTAGATTTCACCTGCTGCCACTCATTTTCCCGTGGTAATAGTTGTTTTCCCGCGGCAAAAAGTAGCTTATATGTTATTCCATGTTATATTTTACCTGTGTTCCAAATTTCATCCAAATCGGTCAAGCCGTTTGAGCGTAAAGAGGTAACAAACATACATACATACACACACATACACACACAATCTCTCAGATTTATAATATTAATAATAAATAATAATAGTACGGATTAAATGCAAATAATGTCAATGCATAAAAACTAAATGTGAATGAAACGAATCAAATCAAATTGTTTTTTGCTTTCCTAAAATAAATCTTTAAATACTCCATCCGTTATCATATTCCTGCCCTAATCTAAAATCATTTGGCGGTACTCTCATTTGTATGTATGTATGTATGTATTAACTTTATTGTACCACAAAACAAATTTACATGATCAGTAAAGGATGGAATAAAACAGGAGGCACAAAGGCGGACTTATCCCACAAAGGGATCTCTTCCAGTCAACCTTTGAGAGACTCAGAGGATATGTTATTTGCAGGTAAACTACGGTACTTTAGAAAAAAATTAGAATTTGTCGTCCGTCGCTGCGTTTTTTTGACGCACCGTAACGCATGCGTCCGTCAAACGAAATAAAACTGCGAAATCCGATCTTATTCCCACACGATTTGGAACGAGGCAACATGTTTTGTTGTCGCAATAAGAATTAGCTTAATTGACGTCAACTACCCTTGTTAAGAAAACTTTCTGATTGTTCTCTATTTTTGCTTTTACGCTAAGGATTTATTTTTGTCATTGTTATCACTCTCTGAGATTTCATAGATTTATAAGTGCATAGGTATTTTTTTATATTGTCTAATTATCCAGCCACAATGACACAAAATTTCAATGAAAAGTATAATATATTGATTTGCGAATTAATAGTATGAAACTTTTTATAGAAAATCTCCCACACTCTTGTAGGTACTTATTAAAAGAACTTAATTAACGTTAATTAAATGTTACGTAACATTACTTTATATGAGTATTGATTAAATATAAGATAATTCTCCTAGGATTGGCTGAAGCGAAGAAAAGTTCATGATAGGAATACATACACACATAATTACAATAACAGCCACAACAGTCCACAGCTGGACATGGGAATGCCCCTTTTTCGGGGGTATTGCCATACTCACCACGCTTGCAAAGCGGATTTGCGAGTGCAGTACAAAATCTAGCATTGACGGGGAACGCTGTTGCCCATTCTTTCGACGAATTCATCCCTACGTCGTTTTTACGACACCCACGTGTAGAATCATAGGGATGAATGATAGGATTATAACATTTTAATAAATAAATTACAATTTTATTTTACACTTATTGGATTTATTGCATTGTCGTAAGACCTTATCACAAAAAACTACTAGTTAAAAAGCATTGTCACTTTCCGCCAAATAAGTTTAGAAAATAATACTAGATGTCATAGACTATTTTGGTCATGTCATGTCTTAAACACATACCTACATACATACTCATATCACGCCTATAATCCCTTGCGGGGTAGGTAGAGCGCGAACATCCGCAAAAAACTGTCATTTACGCCACGTCAGACAAATATTTGAGGGTCATTCGGAAAATTGTGTATCGCATTGGTGACAAGTTCTTCATCGCGTAAAATTGCAATACACACCCTCAAGTCCTTTAGTCGCCTCTTACGACTCCAATGGGAAAGAAATGGGGTGATGCTATTCTGAACCGGCATCACACGGCACGGCATTTCAAATGGTCTATTATTTCCGCGCCACTTTTCAGATTTCCTTGTATGTTTAATCGACATATTTTTAATAGCCGTAATTTTGACAGAGACCGCGTAAAGCGAAAGCGCTATTTTTACTTAGAGATAACATTAACATGAAATTGAGACTAATAATGCCTTAAAATTACAATAAATATAGTATATAAATCTATAAACTTGGTATTTCAAATTGTGTACATGTATAGGCTTAAATGACAAGATTATCATTTCACATAGAATGTACGAGACGTATTATTTTCTATAACATATCTATTTAATTCATTATGTCGGTTACAGTTTACCTAGTCAAATACTTAATATGTACCGAGTACTTACTACTTGCATTTGTTTGGAACTACTAAATATAATTTTACTGGTGACCGATAGCGAGGTCTCAAGACGAGCTGGTGCCTATGTTTAGAAACTACAGGCTACAAGTCTACAGGTGAAATTCTTAGTACGTTGCGTAGCCGGTTCATATTCCTGGTATCATAATGGCTAACCGACTACGCAATGAATATCGAATTTCACCTGTAAAATTGTAGCCTGTAGTTTGATAATATCGGGTACTGGTGATGATAAGGAACAATTTTTCTCAACATAGGTTGAAATATGACAAAAATGTTTTGAGTTTTCATAGTAAGTAACTCAAATCAGCTGATCGGCAATTTTGTAAGGTCCAAATATGTTTTTCGTATTTCGACTTAAGCCCCTCTTGGGAAAAGTTGTTCCGTATCACCAGCCCGTCTTGAGTTTTCGCTATCGGTCAATAGTAAAATTTCACCCTTTATCTTTTAACTAAGGTTCTTTCACATGCCACATGATTTTGGGGTATTTTTCCGCTCCGATGTTAAGGACAAAATAAGTTGTATGAAACAACATTTTTAGAGTAATGTATCATAGTTGTCACCACAGTGTCACAATGTAAGTATTGGCGGCGGCGCGCCGATAGTGTGGCTTTATTTGCCAAATATGACATTTAAACTGTCAAATACAAAACCTTGTGCGGCACACAAGACAACCTACGGTACGTCTATCCCAATAAGCTATTTTTGACACCTGTCAGATTCGCGCTACTGCTATGGAAGAAGGTCCATTTTCCTATGGCGACATCTATCAAGTATGGCTCATTGCGATGATGCCCTTACTTTACTGTCTTTTATCAACATTTTCATCGCTTTCTTCTTTTCGGCAAATAAAAATTTTTGATTATTATCATTGTCTAAAAATTTAAATTATCTTAACATGCTTTAACTAAAAATCATACTTATTCCAATACAAAAATTCTACCCAGTAAATACTACGGTGAATGTCGCCGGTAGTTAAGTACTTTTAAACTATTTGAAAAAACTGCCTACCCCGCAAGGGACGATAGGCGTGATATGTCTGCCTGCATATGCCCTGAAAAAACTGTGTAAATTGATCCCTTGAAGGGGTAGATTGATGTGCTCCTGACAGTCCCTACCTATGACTTTAAAAAAAAATCGGCGACATTCACGGAACTTTGCGAGCATTAGATACAACATAGTTAGTATTGGCACATTTAATCTTCATTATGTATCTGTGGGCAGGGAAATGATAAGTGGGCAGCGTGAGCATGTAAACAGGTAACTCGCGCTACTACTCGTCTTGCCACTGCCACTTCCTGTGCTCCCGCGAGTGTCAGCTTTTCATGCGGTCAAAGAAACGGCAGCACAAGCGCGAGTTGAATAAATTGATATCTTGCTCACTCGTACTGCTGCGAGAAGAATATCAATATGTTACACAGTGGTAAACACTGACTCGCGTTGATACTTTTGCTGAAGTATTTCGGGCAATATTCGTGGCATTAAAATTACTGAGCGTATCGAGCATTTGCCTTTGCGATTCTTGCCTCGTCATTTGCAGTAAAATCGTTTTTCACATAGCACTGGCAACATGACTTTGCTGGGAATGAGTAGATGACGCATTGGATCACGTAGCCTTTCGGACATGCTTTTCGTGGCACTGATCATCGCTGGTGCAGTCCTGTGGGGTGCACAGTCGTGGGTTTGGTACTCTACCTGTAAAGGTACTTCCTGTTAAATGAATATGTATCGTCAAAAGTAATAGTACATTACGTCACAGGCCAAGTATAAAGCAATTTCTGGTGGAGTGGCATTGGGCTTCTAAAGTAAACGAGACCAGAAATTGTTATTTCGGCCGTGGATTGTACAATACTTTTCTCTCATTTGCAAGGAAATAACAATAATAATACAGTAATTTTAGAAAATAATTAATTTATTATGAAAGAAAGAATTATGGAGCGACACTTAATTCATGTTGAAAGTTATGTTACAGTTTGTACAATTAGTTAAATTCATCTTCCGATGAACTCATTTTTCCTTGTTTACTTTTCACTCAATTACACAGAAGAAAAGCCAAAATTTTCGTGACTTAGCGCCAAACCAAATTGGCGCCAAAACATGCGCGCGCCCAAGCGCGTTCCATTTTGGTAGAATTTAAAAAATGGAACGCGCGCGGTAGATATAAGTGTTCTTGAACATGGTATTGTGTACCATAAAACACCTAAACACGAAAGTGTGAAGTTAAAGAACCTTTTTTTTCCGGCCTAGTCCGGAAATTTCTATTACAGTCCTCTGCGCCTTGACTACATAAATGAGCCCATTGACGTATTCTTTTTTTAAAGTAATGAAGCCATTTCCGAGCAAATTGGAGCAAAGATCATTGCAGAAGAAAATAAGAAGTCTGTTCTCTTCTATTGTTGAAATAAGTTCACACCAACTGATTGTATTTTTTTAGCTTCCGATATTTAGACGCTGTTACAAACAACATGATCACAGGTATTGTGAGCTTTAAATAGAAAATTTGTTCTGTTTTTACGCTGAACTGGTAAAAAAGTACAGAAGTGAGAAAGACAAAAAGGATATTTGCAAAATAAGTAAGCAACTGTTTCGCTTTCGATTTCAAGTAAATTAAATTTAGTGATTGACCCGCTCAGGTACAAGAAGCTTATCCTAGAGGACGAAACTCATAAACGAGTTGGCGAAGCCCACTCATGAGACCGATGCCTCGCAGATTTGCAACAGTATTTATGTATTATTATATTATTAGATATGTTTTTGTTCCTTTTTTTAGGCTCGGCTTCTACTGTTGCCGGTATCAAGATGCACACGGGCCTAGGGTTGTATGCGTTTGGAAACACAGACGCAGGTAGTGAGTTCCACTCTTTAGCTGTGCGCATTATAAATGAATTAACTCCAGAAAAACCTCTACCTCATAATAAAAATAAATATTTTTTTTTACCTTTGTAATGGTGTTTTATTGCAGAGACTGTAAATACTATAGCAGATAAGTATACGATGAGTACCACCCTCATGATGCCACTACTTTTGCATATAGCTATTTTATATGATTTTCTTTTTGTTTAGTATTTATGTTGTCGATTTTTTTATGCTGAAGATTGGTGCCCAAAGGGCAGTATCACTCTTAAACAATTACTCAATCGCACTGGCTCTAGAATGGACTCATTCATAATTGTTTTTTCGCACTGTCTTCGTTGGTTTACTCTCAAAACAATCAAGAATTTGTATACAAACATCGCTTATGTTACCGGATAAGATGTTATTAATTCCATGCAATTTTGTTTGGTTGTTTTATTTACGTTGGTTGTTTGTATATTATATGAAAGTAATCTATTTGAATTCAATCCAGCACTTGCACCTGATGCTGAAACTATTTAGACAACTTTTACGGAAATCTGTATGCCTCGCATGCGCCGAAGCCTCTATCTGACGCAAAAAACCACAGTGGTAAATCTTTTCCACCACTTTACTGACGATCTCCTAGACGTAAATATAGACAAAATCGGTACAGTTTTAGACAGCTTAAGAATAGGAAGGCTCCTGGCAAAGATGGAAAACCAGTCCTTAAGTAGTTGAAAAGGCTTTTCAACTCAGTAATCGCCAGAGGGACAATTTTGAAGACGTAAAGAAGTAGTGTGGCTTTATTTTTCAGTAGGAGACAAAACTCTCTTCAAAAACTATAGTCTGATCAGATTTCTAAGGCGCGTCTTTAAGCTGTTCTCGAGATTCGTTATGAATCATCTGGCTTAAAGATTTTACGCCTGCCGGCCACCAAAACAGGCCACCGTTTCCAGGCCAGGTTTTGTAAAGGGTTCAGTACTGTGGACCACATCCATGCTTCACGGCATGTTATACATAAGCCAGAGGAGTATAACCAGCCTCTGTTTATGGCTTTTGTGGACAACGGCATCGAAACCTGGATTGTATTGGAATCTTTGCAGAAGTGCCAAGTCAAGCCAAGTGCTAACGGTAGATAGAGGTACAAACAAGACTAAATTCGTATTTAAACAACTTCAATGTTTTAAGAGATTCCGGATATATAGCATTTATCGCTGATAATGCTATTATTGATAAAATCTTTCCCAGCTTTAGCAGTCAACCCAATGTATTTGAATTTCATCATTATGTGATATTGTAAAGATCTGATTTTTGTTGTTAATTTGATAAATCTCTGCCTCATAGCATAGAAAAATAGGATTATTGTAATACTCAGGGTCTAGATAAATTGTAAATTTAGAGTAGGAGCACTCCTGGGCAGGATTTTCGGAAAATTTGCTGTCCAGGGGGTCCGGTTAATAATACGTAAACGTAACCTTCTGAAAATCATGACTTGAATTTGAAACAAATGTTGTTTACTGGTGACGGCGTAAAGTTGTATGCCAGTTATCTGGCCAGCCTCAAAGCAGTGCCTCTATTTTTAATTTTTATCCCGAATGTGTCGGTTTTCTATGGGAATAATAAAATAGATAATTGTGTTACACAATGGATTATGACGTCAATATGTGATAATTTAAATATTCTACATTGATTAATGAAATTTTTATTTTTGTTTTTGATGAATAAACAATAAACCACAAAGCTGGCATTCGTTTGTTGTAAGGTCTACGGACTGTGTCTATCTTTATCTGTTCATTTGTATTGGCTTGAGTTTGTTGATAACATCGCAGATAATCAGCGATGCTATCATCAAAAGTTATACTAATAGCGAATAGAACTAAACAAAACTATGATGCTATTAGGGTCAACAATGTGTCAGGAATCAGTTGTTATTTAAAAAACAAAACAGCAATTCAATTAAAATGATAAATGATGATAAAAATGATAAAAAATATTTATTGTCTCCCAGTAATTAAGTTAAGTTATTACATTTGTTAAAGTGTACCTATAAATTCATGGTTGTTTAATTGAAAGGGAGATAGGAGTCCAAACTAGGTGAACCTGTGCTATGGATCTCCTAGCTCCAACATTCTGACATCAGCACACACTTATAATTATTTAGACCAGTAGTTTAATTAACTTATAACTAAGTAGAATACAATTTGAATACTTAGTAAGAGTTTATAGTTAAAATTAGTAAACTGATTATTATTATATTTTAAATAAAAGTAATAAATATGTAATTTGGTATATTATACAAGTTACCTATATTATGTTACAACATCAAGTAGACTTTCGATATATTCGTAATTCATTTTCATCAGCCACTCCGTGACTAATTTTTTACATTCAAATCTAACTTTACTATAAATATCGAATTCTTTATTAGCAATATTATAAAGCTTACTACTAAGAAAAATATAGAAGTTTTGTGCAAAAGTAGTATTTACAGGAGCGACTCTGCACACCTGGTAAAAACGTCTTTTATTCAAGTTTTTGTGGTTTGAGTTAAAAATTGTCTTATGCTTCTGTAAAATAATAGTGAGTATATAAAGCTGTCTTACAGTTAGAACTTCAGTTTCCATATAAAGTTGAGTTGTGGGAAATAGACGAGGTTTAAAGTGTGCTATTTTAAGAATTAATCGCTGTGCTCTTTCAATTTCTAAAAAGTTACTCTTTGGTGTACCTCCCCAAACAGAGATGCAATACGTAGTTACGGATTGAAAAAATGAAATGTATACCGATCTCATGAGTTTCGCATCCGCTACGTGTCTAAGAGATTTGAATACGTAACATAATTTTCTGATTTTGTTAGATGTGTTATGAATGTGTTCAGCAAACGAGAGCCGACTGTCGATACAAACGCCTAAATATTTGATTGAATCTGTTTTATCAATGGAAGGACATTTACATTGGTTTCTGTTTGCAGGAGCACAAGAATGTGCTATAATTTTGTTATTATCATTAAGTGAAGCTTTATTATGGCGTATACTATATGTAATATATTTCGTTTTGGTCGCATTCAAAGTTAGTGAATTATTTGCTAACCATTGACACACTACATCGAATCCCTGTTGAGCATATTCAAAGCAAGAATTAAAACCAAAAACGGTCTTATTACTTATAAATTACGTAGTTTAAGCTTTTGACAGCGTCAAATCGTATTGAAAAATATTTTGAACAATGCCTAAAAGCGCGACTCACATAATTGTATGATCATACGGTTGAAGACACTGGTAACACAGTTTTTCTAAATAATTTTTTCTTTAAACTAGATAAATAAGGTCAAAGAAACGAGTTAAACATTTATAACAGTCTAGATAGAGAAAACTGACATTATTATATCAGCTTTTGACTTAAAACTGAAAACATAATACCTATTTATACCCAATTTAGTTACAATTTTAATAGAAAAGAGAGCAAATCTGACGTTACTTTGAATAGAATGAAACGTCAAGTTTCAAACCAACCGTAGAAAATTCCTTAGAAAAACTTGCTATAAAGTTTCGTCGAGCGGATGGTAAAGGGATGTAAACAAGTCCTGTACATGGGGTCGCCCCCTCCTTCACGGCATATGATAAACCACCGACATTTGTCCACTACCTTCGCTTGTGAAAAACAGAATTTTACGCAACACATATCATAGTGGACGGGATGAACAGACTATGCTCGAATAACGTAGTGGTTTAAAAAATCTTATAAGTATTAATTTAAGAACAACTGATGCCCGCAAGTTAAATTTGTATAGCCTAAAACTTGGCCGGTAATTTTTGCAACATATGGGTATCATTTGCATTAAAATCCGTTTAATGTTTTTCTCGTGATATGACAGATGGACTCAATCCGTCACAAATTGGATACCGACCCATCTATAAAAAAAAACGCGGGCAAGAAAGACCGTTTAAACTATGGAGCGATGATATAACAAGAGTAGCTGGTAATTTGTGGCCCAGACTAGCAAGGGGTAGAGGACATTACATTGGAAAACATTGGAGGAGGCTTACACCGCTTTTGGAGGTCCTTACATCAAAAGATATGAATTTTGCAAATAGTATTTAAACAAATATACTTACTTAACTAATAAATAAGCTAAGAAATAGATACATTGTAAGGAAATGTTAATATTAAAATAATAAAAAATGGTTTTCTCGTGATGCTTTCACAGATAAACAGAAAAACCGACAAAAATCCTTAAACCTATTGGAGAACACCTTCCAGATAGGAGACTTATGTCCACCAAATGACTTTTGTGGTTGTTAATGTAATATGTGTTTGTCTATTTATTGTTATCAATTTTAAGTATCCCCAAATAAACTCGTATTCTTTAAGTACCTTCTATGTACAGAGAGTACTTTTTCTAGGTTTTATTCATTGTTTATTTTTATTATTGGTACATTTTACTGAGTGACATATTTTTAAACTCTTTTTCCTATATATTTTTTTAAGTTTAATGCACCTGCCTTGACCCTTTACACATGCCCTAATGTAGACTGGAAGACACCAGACCACAAAATAAAAATCGTATTTTTTTGTTATTTACTACAACATCGATACTAGATACTACTTTAAAATAACAGGAATGCGGTTGACGACCATCGTGTGTCTCTTGGCAAGGTAAGGGGTCCGACACGGTCAGTGCGTATACTCTAAAGAAGTGAATAAATCTGCCCTATAGGTGGAATATAAATATAAAGATTCCGCTGGACAACTTCCGGGGTCGTAGGGCTGGTGCAGATACAATGTGAAGAATAAAGGTTGATATACAAGACCCGGGTTTTTTTTATTAGTTCGCTATACTTGCAGAGAGGCAGAGGTAGACCTAGAGTCACCTTTACCCAAATAGAGGAAAAAGTCAATGTCGTGTCGTATAAGGTGGTTTAGTCACTAGCAGAGAGGAGGTTAATTTTGTCTTTCGTAAGTATATCGACCTATGTTTCTTTGTAAAAATTGTTTAGTTTCTTTGAAATTGATTTTTTTTTATTTAATGTAGGATAGTATTATCATATCACTTATTGACGTCATGAACCGTCATTGTAAAAAAAGATATTTGTGTCACACAATTTTCTTTTTTTTATAACAATTTCGTAATGTCCAAATAGAAAACCGGCTCGGGCGGGATAAAAGCACTGCCACGGGGCTGGCCAGGTTAACCACACGGCATGTAACTTTACGCCACCACCATCTGAAAACGATACTTGTTTCATAGGTTATTTCACCTCTTAAAATATTTACAGCTTATATTTTTAGATCTACATGCACTCTTTTTGTCGGAGGGCTGTCCCTTACATATTTACGGATATTTTGATTATTATTTATATTAATGATTATACGCGTGATATATGTATGTATGTATGTATGTATAAACATAAAAATATTTGTAAGCCAAATGACTGGGCATGTTGAATCTAAAATGTATTAATATAAGATCTATATTGTACACAAGTTCTCGCAAATAAATGAATTGAGTTACTCAATGCCATGTGATGCCGGCTCAGAATAGCATCACCCCATTTCTTTCCAGTGGCAGTCGTAAGAAGCGACTAAGGGACTCGAGGGTATGTACTGCAATTTTAGGCGATGGGCTGACAACCTGTCACTATGGCGATACACAATATTCCGAATAACCCTCAATCATTAATTGTCTACGTGGCATAAATGTCCGTTTCTTGCGGCCGTTTACGCTCTGCCTTCTTCTCAAGGGATTATAGGCGTGATATGTGTATATGTGTGTATGCACGACCGATGTGGCGCAGTGGTAGTGCGACTGCCTGCGACGCAAAGGTTCCGGGTTCGATTCTCGGTGGGACACTCACAAAAGTTAATATTTATCTCTTTGTGAATTTGTTCCCGGTCTGGTTAGGACATTGCAGGGTGAACCAACTGATTGTCCGAAAATAAATGGTTCCGTGCTTCGGAGGGCACGTTAAGCCGTCGGTCCCGGTTGCTGTCTATGATTACTTAGACGGCGGTCGTTACAAAAACCATGTCAGAGGCCTACTACTAGTAGTAGGCGGTTGAAAAACTCTGACACCAGGGTTTATCGGGTCGTTGGACGACTCGGTGTCCCACACGAAAAGAAGAAGATGTGTGTATGAACATAAAATGGAACATAAAAGGAAAGGTAATCCTACATTAAAGGCCGCCTGCGATTTTTGAAAGTATCAAAAATTTTCTTTTAATGAAAATGAAAATTAAATGAAAAATGATAATAAAAATATTCAATGTAGGATAGCATTATCACTTACTGACGTCATGATCGGTCATTGTAAAAAAAAGAAGTTTGCATAACGCAATTTTCTAATTTAAAACAATTTTGTATTGTCCGTGTGATGCCGGCTTAGAATAGCATCACCCCATTTCTTACCCGTGGGAGTCGTAAGAGGCGACGAAGGGACTCGAGGGTGTATATAGCAATTTTAGGCGATGGGCTGACAACCTGTCACTATGGCGATACACAATTTTCCGAATGACCCTCAAACGTTTGTCAGACGTGGCGTAAATGTCCGTTTTTTCGGCCGTTTATGCTCTGCCTACCCCACAAGGGATAAAGGCGTGATATATGTATGTATGTATGTATTGTATTGTCCTAATAGAAAACCGGCTCGTGCAGGATAAAAAAAAATAAAGGCACTGCCTCGGGGCTGGCCAGGTAAATTAGACAGCTCGGAACTTTACGCCACCACCATTTGTAAACGACATTTGTTTCAAATTTTTGTCAAGATTTCCAAAGCGTGTTATTTACATGCGTATAATCAACCGGACCCCCTGAACAGGATAAACCCCCCAAAAAACCTACCCAGAAGTGCTACTACTCTAAATTAACAATCTTTCTAGGCCCTAAGCTGCCCTAGCTAATTTTGGAAATAACAAATAATATAAGTATATTATGTATAGCCCAAAAATGGCTACATAAAAAATAATAATATTATATTATATTTTTTTTATGTAATTTGATTTTTACTCAATATCTTCACTATGCATTGTTATTATTATTAAGGCGAGTGTAGTCGTGAATGGCCTCAACAGTGGCGCCACTTCATATACATTATTTTCATTTTATCCAAACAATCTATCAGAATGTCCGTTGCTCAAGTTTTTAGTATTATCCTTAAGTAAGTAGATTGATTGTGAAAAGACTTTTTTGTGAAGTGGCGCTACTGTCGAGGCCGTTCAAGTCTACACTCGCGTTAAATTTTGAGTGTTAAATAATATTCATAGTAAATAACCTTAAAATGGTCACAAATTAATCTCATATGTTACCGTGTATTGCCATGAAATAAATCTGATAAGGACCATTTCACGCAAATTATATTACAAGTAGGTTGATACATGAACCAAACTAGTTTACAATAAATACACGAAAGAGCAAAATTACAAACGACACATACGTCAATGAACCGTAAACGCACCGTTGGCGTATTTGTATGGGAATAAGATCAGAATTCCCAATTTCCTTGTGTCTGACAGACGTATGCGTTGCGAATTTGCTTAAAAATGCAGACTGGCAGAATACCTACAGGATTTGAGGGTTGATGTGTATTGCTTTTAATCGATGGGCTAAAAACCTGTCACTATGGTGATACACAATTTTCGGAATAACCCTCGATTTTTTGTCAGACGTGGCGTAAATATTCGTATTTTACTGTCGTCTACGCTATGTCTACTCTGCAAGGGATGAAGGCATGACATCTGTTTGTATGTACGTTCTCCAAAATAATATAGAACGAAAAAGTATAAATAAACAAGTTATATTAGAATGTGAACCATAAAAATTACACATTCACACACACATTCCAAATTGTTTGCAAATGACATTAATACGTACAACGCAGAATTCTGCAACTGAACTTTTAGCAGGTAGATAAGGTCTCGTAAAAGTAAATAGTAGCACATAAAGAAATATAAGACTATTAGTAAAGTAGGCTTTTCAAGGACAAAATATCATGTTACCTCGTATTATACAAAAAAGTTAGACGCGCATTAAGACGCTATTTGAATTATTTTGCACCTTACGATTTAACGTTGCCAAACAACTTAAAGTACCGCCGTTCCAATAAGTCGTATGTGACAGCTGTCATCTCCATACTTAAATAGATGTCAACAAAGGAAAATGGACCTCTTCCATAGTATTATCACGAATCCGACAGCTTTCAAATACGACTTATTGGAACGGCGGTACTTTAGACACTGTTTATTTTTTTTTCAAAACACCTTATAAGTCTAAAAGGGAATATATTGAGAAATGACAGCATGTTTTTCAAATAGTATCCAAAATTTATTTTTTTATTACATACACAAAGTTTTTAAATGTGTTTGACATGATAAATCTGCTTGCAAAGTTACCATACGTCATCATATGGGCTATCAGATTTATCGTTTAAGAATGCATCTGTAAAATCATCCATGGCTCTTCCTTCTAGTTCTGATTCATATGCTATACCGTCCGCGGCGAGGTAGCTTCGCCGGAATGGTTGAAAAGGTCTCGGTCTTCTGGGCTTATTTTTCCTAAATCTGTGTCGTTTAAGTGTCATCCTGGGAATTGGCTTATTAGGGAATGTCCCAAATGAATTTCGGGTCAGGTCATTTGGGAGAGCAGGGTATGACTGTGGATTATATGACCCAGACAAATATTGAAGTCTCTGCCTATTTGGTCTTACAGTATATGGCCCAGGGGAAAATGGCGGTTTCAGACCATTAGGTCTCATAGAATATGACCCAGGATAATATTGCGGTCTCTGACTATTTGGTCCCACAGAATATGGCCCAGGGGAATATGGTGGTCTCTGACCATGAGGTCTTACAGAATATGACCCAGGGGAATATATTAGCCCTGATCTGTGAAGCGCAAAAGGGTCATCGGGACGTTGAAATCTTCCTGCAAAATTAAAAAATTAAGTGTAATCGCATTCAATAGAAAAAAAAAGTCATTGTCTTTTGTTTATCTAAAAGCTCAACACTCTCACAATATTTATAGTCAACTGCTGAACATAAGGCTGATTTTTAGAATCAACAATTGGATATTTTAGCATGGTACACCTACAATTTACAATGACGAGAAACTTACTTTATCGGCAAGAGATGTAACATTTGTGCCAATTCATTGTACATAAAAACAGTATATAAATACTCTTTGGTTAAAATCGTAAGTTATAAACTTTTGATATAAATGACGGGTTATTTTATTTACTAATTACAACATTGAATGCTTACCTTAGCGTTTAAGTTTCGATAATATAAGACAATAATTATATTTTCATCATTTATTTTCAATTAAATTAGTAACGAAAATTTACCAAAGACTATTTTTTCTGTTCTATCTATTGTCACATGTTTCATCTCATGCCACAAAAAAGAGTTTTTTTGGTCGTGGAAAATTGAAGGTATACCAGAGTAATGCCAGCTTAGAATAGCATCACCCCAATTCTACTCGTGGGTGTCGTAAAAAGCGACCAAGAGATACATTAATCCAGGGAATGGGCAGCGGCGTTACCTGTTAATGCAACATCCTTCACTGCTCTCGCCAATCCGCATGCAAAGGCTATAGGTTAAAAGTAGAGATCTACCTCCAGCAGTAGACTAATTGTGGATGTAAAAGTGTACCAGTATTTTAGTATTTGCATTAAAGAATGTCACGATGGTGAGATAATTTGAGAAGATATGGTGTCGGTACCATTTATTAAAAATATTGTATTCAGGGTTTAACATTTTGGTCTTCTTCTTCTTCTTCTTTTCGTGTGGGACACCAAGTCGTCCAACGACCCGATGAACCCTGGTGTCAGAGTTTTTCAACCGCCTACTACCACTAGTAGGCCTCTGACATAGTTGTGTTACGACCGCCGTCTAAGTAATCATAGACAGCAACCGAGACCGACGGCTTAGCGTGCCCTCCGAAGCACGGAACCATTTATTTTTGGACAATCAGTTGGTTCACCCTGCAATGTCCTAACCAGACCGAGAACCAATTCACAAAGTGATAAATATCAACTTTGTGGGTGTCCCACAGCAGGCAGTCGCACTACCACTGCGCCACATCGGCCGTCGTGGTAAAACAGTGGCATAAAAAAAATGCGTAACTTACCTACCAACCTATTGCTATCATAGCGATCAAAGTCCATATCATCCGGTATAATAAGGGATTCTGCAAAAATCAAAATTGGAACATAAAACAAAAGCGTTATAAAAAGGTAGCTGGCCATTTTTAGAGTGGCAAAGCTACTAATCCAGGCAGCAGAGATTCCTGCAAATGCATCATCTTTCACTGCACTCGCCAATCCACATGCCAAGCGTGGCGAGTACAGAAATACCGCAATAGGGAGATGTCCATGTCCAGCAGTGGTCTGTTGTGGCTGTTAATGGTAATGTATACCATGCCGTGTGATGCCGGCTTAGAATAGCATCACCCCCTTTCTTACCCATGAGTGTCGTAAGAGGCGACTAAGGGAATTGAGGGTAAGATGTGTTTTGCAAATTTGAGCGATGGGCTGGCAACCTGTCACTATAGTGATACACAGTTATCTTATTGACCCTCAAACTTTTGCCAGACGTGGTGTAAATATATATTTTAAGGCCGTTAACGCTCTGCCTACCCCGTAAGGGCTAAGGCGTGATTTATTATTATTTATTTATACCAGTTTAGTTTTTTTGCATTTAAGAAGCCGTTTTTTTTAGAACGCGATGATGTGATAATTCGAGCCTATTTAAATTAAGATGTTGGTACCATTAATTTAATATATTTTTATGTTTTATATTTTGGTAGAACTGTGTCATATAAAAAAATACAATTTGGTTACTTACCCGTCAATCCATAACCATCAAAGTCCTCTACAAAAATGGATTGTGCAAAAATCAAAATTGGAACATAATACAGAAGCATTATAAAAAGAAAACTAGCCATTTTTGGAGTGACTTTTTTTCACATTGAGTAGAATTCTACTCAGTTTCGAAGTGTTCCTAAATATAAGGACTATGTAGAGAATATGAGTGACTTATTTCGTAGCACAGCTTTTATATATGAAAAGTAGAATAAAGTGTTTTTGTGTTGATATATTTAGGATGTTGATTTGTTTGCGTGTTATGCCTTATGTAGATTCAATTACTATGTTTTTGTGATTTTTTTGGATTCCGCCCTTTAAAAAAATGTAATCTTTATAGAAATTGAAATTGAAATTAAAATTGAAATTCTTTATTCAATGTAGGATAGTATTATCATATCACTTATTGACGTCATGAACCGTCATTGTAAAAAAAAGAAATTTGTATCACACAATTTTCTTTTTTTTTATAACAATTTTGTAATGTCCTAATAGAAAACCGGCTCGGGCGGGATAAAAAAAATTTAAATAAAGGCACTGCCACGGGGCTGGCCAGGTAACACACGGCATGTAACTTTACGCCACCACCATCTGAAAACGATATTTGTTTAAAATTTTAGTCAAGATTTCCAAAGCGTGTCATTTACATGCGTATAATTAATCGGACCTCCTGAACAGGAAAAACCCCCCAAAAAACCTGCCCAGAAGTGCTCCTACTCTAAATTAACAATCGTACTAGCCCCTACGCTATCCTAGCTAATTCTGGAAGTAAAAAAGAAATATGTATAGACCAAAAATGGCTACATAAAGAACCGATGGACGTTGGGGTAAGTGGGTTCTCGAGTGAAGGCCATGAATTGGCAAGCGTAGCGTTAGAAGACCTCCGGCCAGATGGGCCAACGACTTAAAAAGGCGGCTGGTTGCAACTGGATGGCGAAAACGAGAGATTGTGCCCTATAGCGTACCCCCCAACAGGTGGAGGGCCTACCGTCTAGCAGTTAGGTATGTATGTAATTTTTATAGGATCACTTTGTTGTCCGTTTGTCCAAAAAAAAACTTCTGTCTCTTTATCATATCAAATCATATCGAGTTTGATGCTAAATATATGCTTAATCACTCGTCTGTCGCTTCATACTATAACAATTTCATTGGTTTTGAATTTTATTGTGGGTAGTTAAGGTTCAAAATTGTTGTCCGGCTCCCCCCGGTACGTGACAGACAAGCGGTTAAACTATGTCACGCATTTAAATCAACACCCTGTATGCAAGCACGTACAAGTTTATCTGAAAATGATCTTGTTCTGAAAATTCAAATTTTAAGGGTCAATGTAGCGTGAGATTTAAATTAACCTGTATTGCATGATAACAATGTAGGTATTTGTCGAAGATCGCACAAGTGCCAAACAATATTGCGTTTTTTGACAAGCTGCAAGCAAATAACTGCAAACTGTGAATAGCATCACCCCATTTCTTTCCCGTGGCAGTCGTAAGAGGCGACTAAGGGACTTGATATTGCAATTTTAGGCGATGGGCTGACAACCCGTCACTACGGCGATACACAATTTCCCAAATGATTTTCAAATATATGTCAGACGTGGCGTAAACGGCCGTTTGCGCTCTGCCTACCCCGCAAAGGATAAAAGGCGTGATATGTGTATGGCCGTATATACATGCACATAGCACGCCGTAAAAAGCTGTAAAAAAGGGCATTTACGCCACGTCAGACAATCATTTTTGAGGGTCATTTCGGTAAATTATGTATCACCATAGTGACAAGTTGTCAGTCCATAGCCAAAAATGCAGTGCACATGTAACCCTTAAGTTCCCTTAATCGTTTCCTACGATACCCACGGGAAGGAAATGGGGTGATGATTTTCTAAGCCGGCATCACACGGCACATCGCGTAACACGCATGGCCGTGTGTCATGATATTCGGCGTTTTTAATCGATGCTACACAACTTTCGGCAATGAAACATACCGGCAAAAACCGTAATACCGTGCGGTGCGTATAAAAATCGCCCTCACTACGTTTTGCCAGTACACGTTTAAAGTTTTTGTTCACCCGATCATAATGAAACAAAAGGTTATGTTTTGATTAAATTTCTGACCCGCTGACAATCCTCGAGTTAAATATTCTTATGAACCAAGATAAAACACGTCATCGTAGATATCACGGGTCGATATAATAATCAATTCAATTGCCTTAATTTAAGAAATAAATTCTCTGAACTTATTTTAAATTAGCACTGTCACTTTCCGTCCAATAGGTTTAGAAAGTCTTGTTATAATTAGATACAAAATACGCGGTATCGTCAAAGTAATGTGCGGATGAAAACACTGGCGACTAAATTGACTAGATATGGCGAATAATTGACATCTTTAAACATGACAGGATTAAGGTATCTCCTATCCTTTTCAAAAACTATTTATCGGAAAGTGAAAGCGCTAAATTAAGTCACGTTAAGAAAGATAATTCCCAAATCGAGGCCAATATCCTAAAAAAACGCTCGATTTAGTTTACAAGATTTAGAAACATTAGTATAAAAATATTACACAAGCTGATATTACCGTCAAAAATAAACTTCTTAATCAAGCCCCTGTTTAGCAGTCAATCGTTGTTGAGGCTGTTGATAAAATAATTCCACAATATCGTTCAAAGTGATATATTAAAAAAATATATCTTCTCCTACAAAGTTGAACCAGAGACTAAAACCACTAGTCCACATAGAGTCATCCTTTAGATGTCAACCGGTGATGTAACCCTGCGTAAAAAATAGTGAAATCGAAATTTTACCTTTTACGGTTTTCTATACAAAAAAAGTTAAGACGTGGTTAAAGCTTTTTGACAGAGTCAAATATTATAGAAAAATATATTGAACACTTCCTAAAAGCGCGTCTAACTTTTTTTATAACAGGGGCAAAGTTTTAAAGCTATTTTAAATAATGTCTCGTGTGATGCCGGCTTATAATAACATCACCCCGTTTCTTTCCCGTGCGTGTCGTAAGAAGCGACTAATGGAGTCAAGGGTGTGTATTGCAATTTTAGGTGATGAGCTGACAACCACTAGTCAGTCACTATGGTGATACATAATTATCTGAATGACCCTCAAATGTTGTCAAATGACCGTTTTTAAGGCCGTTTATGCTCTGCCTACCCCTCAGGGGATTTAAGACGTGATATACGTACGTTTAAATAATGTTCCCAACTGTATTTTCGAAATGCATGATGAAATAAAACAAATGAATATTCTCTCCAACAGATGTGAGTACATTAATCCTACCTTTTAAATGCTCTTTCATCAATAAGTACTCCGAAATCTCATTTATGTCGGAGCATGTGGCCAGGGGTTTTGTAATTATGCACCCCTAGTACACCATTGGCAAATATTTGACGCCCTCTCTAGGTGTGCTATACCCCGTCTGGCCAGAGGCATAATATGCCAGTGTAGTGTGTCACCTTTGTTGAAGATTCAACCTGAGGGTAGATTGGAATTGTTATAGTTTTTGGAGTAAGTCAACATACATACACATATCCCTTGCGGGGTCGGTAGGAGCGAAAACAGCCGTAAAACAAATATTTAGGCTACGTCTGGAAAAACTTTTGAAGATGATTAATAAAATTGTGAATCGCCGCAGTGATAGTGGCAGCCTACTGCCTAAAATTGCAAAACACCTGTTACCCTCAAGTCCCATAATTACCTCTTAAGACCCCCACGGGTAAGAAATTGGCCGATGCTATTCTAAGTCGACATCACATGTCAGTAAGACAATATACCTCTAATTCATAAGCAACATTAGTGGATACTGAGGCTGTAATGATTTTTAGGTGGTATATTATAATTTTGTATGTATTGGACTAATAGCACCGCCCCGCGCGTCGACTGCATAATTCGTGCTTATAGTATCTTAAACTAGTGAAAGGGATTCGAATATAATTTATTTTTAGGCTATGTTCTAAAATGTGTAATTTTTGACAGTATGTTTTAAATTAAAATTCAGCCACTCGGACAGTGTCATCAGTAGCTTTTCTCAGTCAGCCATTACTTACCATATATTTATTACGCCTCTCCCTAGCGGGGTAGACAGAGCGTTAACGGCCTAAAAATACGGTTGCTATCGCCACGTCTTACAAATACTTGAGGGCCCGTCTTAAAGAAATATACATACATACATACATACATACCCTCGAGTCCCTAAGTCGCATCTTACGACACCCACGGGAAAGAAATGGGCTAATGCTATTCTAAGCCGGCATCACACGGCAAACCATATACATATCAAAATTGTCTGAAAAATATTAATTTCGTAAACCATAAAAAAACAGCAATTATTATGATTGCAAATTACGTAGAAGCAATCGTATTTTATTGCTTGCTGGTACTTTTTATGTTCATTCACCTTTATAGCTTTATAATCCCCCGGAGCGAATAAACCGAATAAAGAATAAAATAAATATAAAAAAATCTCATAATGTCCGGATGACCGTTACGCCCGCGGCTAGCCCTCATTCAAAAACATTTTATTTACGAACTTCTAAATTTAAAAATAAAATAAAGTTAGGGCTGGAATAATTTGAAACTCTGGTTCCGTAGTAAAGTTTTAAATTGGATAATTTAAAACATTGTTTTCTTTGTGCCTTACGTTAATTTCAAATTGAAATCGAAAGTTCCATTGGGACATTAATATTCCTTAATATCTCATACTGATTTATTATAATACTTTATTTACTACATTGACAGACAAACTAAGTCGTGCACTGCCAAGCACCAAATGAAACAATGCAATACTTAAATGTAATTTTCATCAAGCATTAAGATATTTGACTTAACACTCTCTCTTAGCCTAACTCTTGACTTTAGGAAGACATATTTGGAGCAATATCTAACTACTTATTATAGTTTTTTATTATATAGGAGTTATTAAAACAAACTTTTTTCATTTTTATATAAGTCTACAATTATTATTTTACACGAAGCCCAATAACCTACGGATCCCTAAAACTTTAAGTGTATTTGCAGAGCTCAAAATAAAATAGCGCACGGTGAAGGTGGTTCAAAATTAAAACTGAACAATATAGTTTCGGCCCCTCGCGATTTACCCCGAATTGAGGGTAAAATGAAGGGTGGAGCGCGATCGTGTGGAATCCAGTTTCAACCAGTAATCGTGAAAGGGATGAGTTCTTTGTACGGTTTTAAGATTAGTTAGGTCATCTTAATCGAAACTATAATAAGGAAAGATTTGATTGTTTGTTTGAATTGAATAGGCTCCGAAACTACTGCACGGATAAAAAAAAACTTTTATCATTGAAACCCTTCATTATCCTACTATAATAATAAAATGTCTTATTCCAGCGGGAAAACTATTAGCAACGGTTGAACTGCTAAAGAGTCTAACTCCCTGCTTGCAGATCTGTTTCCGGAACGTTACAACCTGGGCATTTTCAAGGCGAGAGTAAATAGCATTATCTAGGTGAGTATGTTTCAACATCGTCTGCATCGTCACTTAACATCAGACAAATACACACCTATTAAAAAAAAAACGCTGAGCAGGCCGCCAGTGAACAATCAAATGACTGTGTAAGGTGCCAGTGAAAAAGATAAATTCCTTTAGTAAGAAATATTACGTACAAGGTGGTCAGGTCAGTAGTTTACATATTTTGTCTTTTTGGTTGTACATTGAAATATTTTTTTATGTTATTCACTTATCAACTTGAGGTAGTAGAGATATTATACCACAATTTGAATTAAATCAGAATTCTCAAATAACAAACAAAGTACAAACCGTCCAGATACGAACCCGAACAAGCTTCCGCTACTCGACGCTAGGAGCGCCACTGTCTTCACAATTTCTTTGAATGAGTTCATCCCAAAACACACTGAGCTTTGCGTATTGGCGCAGTTCCGAGTTTCACATTTGCACGTAAACCGGAGACTGTTTATTATTCTCCTTGGAGAATGGTTTATTAGCGTGTTTTCTAGATTTATAGTAAACGTTTATCATTACAACTGGAGTGTTGGAGTCAGTATAAAAAGTGTTGAAAGACATTTCGTATCATTTAGTACTATTTATAATTTACCTGTATATGTGAGCGTCAAAAATTAAAACATGAACAGAGATATAAGCTTAAGGTTAGATGAAAGGAAAGAAGAAGGGTTTTTTGTAGAAATTTAGGTATAAATTAGGTACAAACGACAGAAGTTTTATATATTCTATCATTATCATCAAGTAAACAATAATTTTTGTAGTAACACGTAGTACTCTCATTTTTCATTACACCTTAAAAACGAGTTCATTAATATTAACACACCTTGCTATTGTACAAAATATTTACTAGTGCGCTAAAACAAAACTCATATGTATAGTCGGTTGTAGCACATAAGGTACCAGAGGAACTCTAAAAAACTGAATTATTTTTATCCCCAGTTAATACATAATAAAGATTTAAAGTTATACGCATAAAAGAAGTCATTTTCTAATAATACATATTCATGTCAAGAAAAAAATATTGCTGGGGACAAAAATAATTCAGTTCTTTTGGAGTACCCCTGGTACCTTATGTGCTACAACCGACTGTACCTATAAGTATAAGGTGAAATTTCAAACTTGACCGATAGTGAAATCCCAAAACAAGCTGTTGATAAGGAACAACTTTCTCCATGGAACATAGGTTTAAACATACACACACACATCACGCTTATATCCCTTGCGGGGTAGGCAGAGCGTAAATTGCCACAAAAAACGGACATTTACGCCACATCTGACAAACATTTGAGGGTCATTCAGATAATTGTGTATCACTATAGTGACAGGTTGTCAGACCATCGCCTAAAATAGCAATACACATGTTCCCCGTGAGTCCCTTGTCCCATACGATACCCACAGGAACGAAATGGGTTGATGCTATTCTAAGCCGGCATCACACGGCAATAGGTTTAAAATATGACAAACATATATCGAGTATCCATTCTTCTCTATTTCGTGTGGGAACACCGAGTCATCCAAAGATTCCATAGTTACTCAAATCAGCTGATCGGATATTTTGTATGAGAGGCCCAATATTTTATTTCTCTCGTTCTTTCTTCCTTGGAGAAAATTGTTTTATATCACTCACTCAAGACGAATATTCGCTATCAGTCAGTAGTAAAATTTCACCACCATATATATAAAAATATTAAATGCAACTATTTTAAGACATGAACCAGCCCATCAAACTGATCAACTTTCTGCATGGAACTTTGGTCGAAATATGAGAAAAAAAAATATTGTACCTCATACACCGTGTGATGCCGGCCTAGAAAAGTATCACCCCATTTCTTACCCATGGGTGTCGTAAGAGCCGACTAAGGGACTCGAGGGATGTGTATTGCAATTTTAGGCGATGGGCTGACAACCTGTCACTATAGTCATACACAGTTATCTGATTGACCCTCAAGCTTTTATAAGACGTGGTGTTAATATCCGTTTTACGGCCGTTAACGCTCTGCCTACCCCGTAAGGGATATAGGCGTGATTTTTGTATGTATGTATGTACACAAAATGTTCCACCCGACCGGATCAGTTTTTATTTTAAATTTGTTTTATTTTTCATATTTCGACCTTTGTTCCATGGGGAAAGTTGTTCAGTTTCTTGGAATAATTCGGGTCGTCGGACGACTCGGTGTCCCACAAGAAAAGAGAGAGATGGACTAATTCAACCCTTAAAATATTTGCACCTCATATATTTCTGTCATGTATTCGTGGGTAGATACGGTACTTACGTCATTTAACGTCGTCGTTCACCTGATTCCAATATCTTTGTAGAAGCCGCCCCAGAATTTAGCTCACCGTCTATCGTTTGATGTAACTGGCCTAATTAGCCGCGAGATCGAGTTTTTTTTTCAAACGACTTGCGCAGATCTACAAGGTAACCTAGATTTTTGCCAATCCAGCGCAGATTTACGAGTTAGTCATAATAAATCATTGAGTTAAAAACATTTTTGATATAATTTGCATTTTTTATTCTTGCTAGTAATTGGTTGATAGTCACAATATTTTGGTAGAAGCAATGTTTTTAATAAATATCATGAAACGCTAATTAATTTGCTTTATGTTCCTCAGTTTAACAAGATTAGTTTTATAGGTTGGATCAAGACTTTATTTTAATTCCATATATTTACATCCTTTATTGAATAAGAAAAATTAATTTAAAAAATTACATATTTTTCATTTAATACATACTCAGAGATATTTACTTTAAATAATTATCTATATTCAAACAATCTATCAGAATATCCGTTGCCCAAGTTTTTAGTATTATCCTTAAGTAAAATTAGAACCTGCAGACTCAACAAAATATTCGCTGTAATTAAAGTTGTGGTAATCAATACTAAAAGTGGCCATTTTTAGGTACTCTTTTCCATGACTTTAACTGCAGCGAATATTTCATTGAGTTTGCAGGTTAATTTTACTTAAGGATAATACTAAAAACTTGGGCAATGGATATTCTGATAGATTGCTTGTATAAAGAGAAAACTTTTTTTGTGACTTGTCGAGGTCGTTGACAGCTACACTCGCCGTAACAGAGAAATAGGAAACTGTTCTCAAGACACCTTCCTGTCACAACCACGCCATCTATATTAATTATGCCGACATTAGCAAGCATAAACAAGTCTTCAATAAGATTGATGGCAAGGTGCTCCCTCCCGCGAGTCGACTAACCGACTAATCGACTAGCGACTAATTAGTTATTACCTAGTGGAGAGAGTGCGCACTGATGACGTCAAGTCACTGACAGCTGTCAAGCACATCCCTCCAGATATTGGTCCGTGTGTGGTACAATGTTGCAGGTGATTTGAAATAATGAGTTCATGTTTTGAGATATAAAGTAAACTGCCAATTCGGTATGCCGGATATTTTTTATGGCTTGTTTTGACAATATAAGTAATTTTAAGACACTTACTACAAAATTTTAAAATAATATTAATATTTTTCTAAATTTTGAGGCCGTCACGTCACAATTTTTGGCATAGTGTTTAATTTTCCTTTGCCTGCACAAAGAAAAAGTTTACCATAGACAAGACAAAAATGACAGTTACAAACATTTTTTATTTTTCTAACTATGGCAAAAGCATTAATTTACATTTAGGTGATTAGGCGTCCTACAAAGGTCATCAAGAGTAAAGATAAAAACGGCCTTCCGCTCTGCTTACCCCGCAAAGGATAAAAGCGTGATGTATGTTTATATACTCACTACCTGCGTCTGTGTTTCCAAACGCATACAACCCTTATAATATAATCAAAGTAATCTTCAAAAGTTAAGTTAAGTTAAGTTGAAGTTATCTTCAAAGTAAGAGTGAACAGGCTTCTTCTGGGTGAGCTCGCTCCATCTTAGACCCTGTCTCTGTCCTATGACCTAGACTAGAGTCAAGAGTAAACCCATCATTAATAAAATATATATAAATATATATATGTATCAAGTTACTCTTTTATATATGCGTAATGGAATTAATGATTTTATTCAGCGTGTGTACACACAAGAAACAAAGCCATACCTCAAATAGATTCTTGCATAAATAGTATAAATACTCACGCAGTCACGACAGCTACATAAACAATTTCATTTCCCATACTACCTCATACCTACAACCTATTCAATTGCCACCTAGCTTACGAGGAAGTTGTACGTAGATGATACGTGGTACGTTATTTTGTTATTGTTAGCCTCGTACGAAGCCGCGATGGAGTGAAAATCTTACAAAGGAACTTTGTTTACCTCTAATTAATATTCCTAGGTAAGACAGAGGAATGGAGTCGTCACTTTATTGAATGAAAATAAACAATACATGTAACACGAATATCATGAGCTAGAGTGCGCAAAGGCGGCCTTATCACTAAAAGCGATGTCTTCCAGATCTTTGAGTGGAGCCAATAGAAATAGCAAACAGAGTTGTGCGAGAGTTTAGAATAAAAGGAACAGAATTTTAAAGAAATAAAATTATGAATCAAATAATGATACACACAATAAAAAGTACAATTAAAACATAATTAATGGATAAATAAATATACACAGATACCAAACTATAAATACAAATCTTCAAACATAAAAAGTAATATTCAGATAAATAAATACACGTAAGTAAAAGTCGTCATTATGTTTGTTATACGATTAAAAATTGCAAATGAATCTATCGTTGACTCAGTGTCTCAATTGACAAAAAGAAGATGAAAAGATTATGGCGCTCATTCTTTGCCCCGTATACCCCTTAGCAGTAAATAAAGTTAATAGTTTTGTATTGCCGTGTATGTAGGCTTAGAATAGCATCACACTATCTCTTTCCCGTGGCTGTCGACTAAAGGACTTTAGTGTTACAAGTTTATTGCAGTTGTAGGCGATGAGCTGATAATCTGTCAGAATGGCGATACATAATTTTCTGAACGACCCTTAAATTTTAGTTTTTTACGGCCGTTTACGCTCTACCTACCCCGCAAAGGATATAGACGTATTCCAGATGCACTCGTGATGACCTATTGGCCATTACTAAGGAGCAGTCCTAGCGACAAATTTAAAGAAGAAGAAATGTAAAATTAAAAGACATGAAATAATGTAGTCAAACTGTTTTAATTTTAGTTTTTAAGCTTACTGTAATTACAAGAATCAAAGTGACACGTTCTGTAACGATCTTTCTTTGATTTGTTTGGAAACAGCCTTTTAGGAACGTTTTAAAACTCTTGATTTCACACTTAAATATGACCTTAATAAATAAATATATTATGGGTATCTCCATGGTACGATGTATTCTCTTGTCTGAAAGAAGCAGCGAATGACATCAACCCATTAGTGGCTCAGAGTCAGCCCTTCCGAACACGACGCGCCATGTCTTGTCTATGAAGGGCTCTTTACAATACACGACTAAGTTACATAAACACACCTTCGCTTAGTTTGGTTGCGGAATTTCAAGCAGAAGATAAACATGCGTGGTAAATATTTGGTGACAACGTCTTCTTAGAAAAATTCAGAATGCCACGACCGAACTAAACGCAGGTGTGTTCTAAATTACCTAATATACTGTTATTTAATAGTTTATTAATAAATTGTTGCGCCAATGATATTAGTATTCTGATCATGTATTTAAGAACGTCATAGTTTATTTTTGTTGCTAGTCTAATTCGGTAGCAACTTTGATGTTGTAGACCTCAGCTACGAGCGTAGCAACGCGTAGTAATGCCGTAGACAACCTTAGTCCTCAAAATTACAATGGCGGCAGAAGATTTTTTATTCGTTCGACACTGGTGGAATAGTAATCAGATCTTTGGATCTTTCTTACACTAAATGTAAAGAATTCTACACTGCTTTTGCCTATTTTAAATAAATAATTAAATATCCTGGACAATTCACATAGCGCTACCTAGCCCCAAACTAAGTAAAGCTTGTACTCTGGCAACTAGATAGCTGATAAAAATACGTAAATACTTTTTAAAATAAATACATATTACACATAGAAACACCCAGACTAAACTCAAATATATAAAAAAAAATCTTTTTCTTCAAATTTAAGATCAAACTCTTGTCGGTGGAGTAACTTCAATTACTCCTTTTTTGGGGATTTTTTTGTGCGTTGGTTTCCCCCACTTGCCTTCCGCACCGCATCTAAAAATTACTTAACAAATATTTGTGCTTTGTGGTGATCAAACTACTATCTGCTACGCCATCGAGTAAGCAAAAAAAATGGTGTGTATTTGATCGTAGATTGTAAAATGGCTCGCGAATGTCTCCCACGTACATCCAGGTTGGTGCGCTTAATCAACCCCCAGTAATGAGGGGTATCCGAGGGTGGAATCAATTAATGAATATTTCAGACGGGATCTTAATAAACGAGTGTCGGGATTTTTGGGGATTCGCCGGGATTCCGGGACAACGTGATTTATTGAGGAAGTGATTGGTTTGTAGGAATTTGAATAGTTTGTTTTAGGGAGATAAGGTAAGGTGAATTTAGATAGTTTTTCATGGTAAAAGCCCACAACTCGATTTCCAAGTATTTGTAATTAAAATCACGCACGCAATAGCCCGTTTTGCATGTGCAATTCTAAAATTTATATTTTCTAACTGAGAATTTCCCGTGAATTTGCAACGAATGGCCTTAACAACGTTTTCTACTACTCTTCAAAATAGCTGATTGACAAAATGAAATGACAAAACCTTACGATTTGATGCAAAAACTTTTTGAAATACGTATCGTTTCATTGTCGGAGACCTTTCGTTTAAATCAATGTTTTTTTAGATATGATGGTATTTGGGTGTCAATAGTTCTCTATATAACAAGAAAGTTTAAGAAACATTAATAAAATGCAAATAGAGATTTCTACTGATTAAGAATTACGAAAAAACTGGAGTAGGAGAATTGGGTCTCTTGAGAGAATAAATGTAAATGTTGGTAAAATTTCTAACACTTAAGAAATTGAGGTCCTAGAAATTTTATTAGTGGCCAAAACTCAAGACGGTCTGGTGATAAGAAACAAATTTCCCCTAGGAACATGTTAGGTCGAAATATGAAATAAAAATTGTACTTCCTATACAAAATGTTCTATCTAGCCGACCGGGTCAATTAATATACGTTTTTTTTTTTTTTTTTTTTATTAATGATGGGTTTGCTCTTGACTCTAGTCTAGGTCATAGGACAGAGACAGAGTCTAAGATGGAGCGAGCTCACCCAGAAGAAGCCTGTTCACTCTTATTTTGAAGAGATTAGGGTTGTATGCTTTTGGAAACACAGACGCAGGAAGTGAGTTCCACTCTTTAGCAGTGCGCATTATAAATGATGACTGGAAGCGCTTAGTCCGAATTGGTGGAATGGCTACCAGGTACGGATGGTATCCGGCGGTGCGTCTGGATGTCCGATGGTAGAAGGGAGCTGGTGGAACAAGGTCGTGAAGCTCTTGAGCACACTCTCCGAAGTACAATCTATAAAATACCGACAAGCAGGCAACCTTGCGGCGATGTGCCAGGCTATGTAGCTTGGTGTCCACCAGTTTTATGTCGCCTATGAGCCTCCTGGCCCTGCGTTCCACCGAGTCAAGAGCGGCAAGTTGGTATTTGGCTGAGCCATCCCAAAGGTGACTGCAATACTCCATGCAGGATCGGACTTGTGCTTTGTAAAGAGTTAAAAGCTGTCCAGGCGTAAAGTATCGCTTCACTCTATTCAGGACGCCCAGCTTTTTAGCCGCCGTCTGAGCCTTGTACTCGATGGTCGCGCCGAAGTTTAGATTTGATGTCAACTCCATGCCTAGAAGCTCAAGCCTGTCAGTGACTGGGACAGATGTACCCCGAAAAGTAGGTGTCCAGTCGAAAGGACTCCTTTTTGCAGTGAAAAGACACGCCTGTGTTTTGGTGGCATTGAATGAGACCAGATTGTCGTCGCCCCATTGGGAGACAAGACTTAAGGTCAGATCTGTTCGCTCTACCATGGCCTTTCTTAACGAACGTATTTCATCCCCACTGGTCCCTGCACCTGTCAAGTATCTCTCTGAAACGGTACTATCATCTGCGTATCCAACAATACCATGCCGAAGGAGGTCATTGATGTGCAGCAGGAAAAGAGTTGCAGAGAGAACAGACCCCTGAGGAACTCCGGCATCAATGGCCATTAGGTCAGAGGAGCAGCCGTCAACGACTACTCTGATGGACCGTTCACTAAGGAAGTCTGAAATCCAAGTACAAAAAATCAGCTGGGATGCCATAAGCAGGAAGCTTGCTGAGCAGACTTGCATGCCAGACCCTGTCAAAGGCCTATACGTCCAATTTATTTTTCATATTACGACCTATGTTCTTCGGGGAAAGTTGTTCGGTTTCATGGGCTGGTTCGCCCCTTAAAATATTTACAGCTAATATTTTAAAATCATAACTGTATAAGTGTTCCTTACGTTATTATTAATTGTACACATCGCAAGTGTCAGATTTTAAATAGGTCCCATTAATATTAAACATCATACTATCCCACCTACCCGTATCGTTGGCGCTACACCTTGCCACGTCCAATTAATTGAGCCGTCATTTCAATAGTTTCCACCTGTCACACTGTTTTCGTAAGAAATAGCGTATTTTTTTGTTATTATTGTGCTTTGAGTGTGGTTAAACGCGAGTCGTCCACTTATTATGAAGTTCATTAGTTATTTTTTGAGTAGCAATTTATTTTAGTAACAAACTAGAGACGTAGTGTTGTCAATAGTTACCATTACGTATTTTACTTCTTTGTATTGTTACACATAATATTATACCATGTGATAGTTTATAAGTGACTGATATTGAAAACAGAGTACGGGTTGGTGATAAGGAATAACATTCTTCAAAGAACATAGGTCGAACTGAGACAAATTATCTTGAGCTTCTATAGTAACCCAAACAACTTATCAGGAATATCGAATGGGAAGTCGAAATTTTATTTTCTTAAGTCGACCTATGTACCTAGGAGAAAGTAGTTCTTTGTCACCAGCCCTATCAAAGTTTTTGCTATCGGTCACAAGTAAATTTTTACATTATTTAGACGAATTTATAGAGAGAAGAATTTTATCAATCTACCAATATGTATAAAATTCGTACCAACGCATTGTCATTATAAATAGGTAAGGCATATTTATAAATACTATTACAGATATAGACTAGCGCTACTTCACGAAAAAAAAACAAATATTTTCATGCAGACATTACCTCAGAATGTCCTTTGCACAAGTATTAAGTATAATCTAAACGTTAAATCAGACTTTGAAAAGACGGTGAAATATTTGCTTCAATTTGATTCTCAACAAATCGTACCAAATGTGTCCGTTTTTGACAGTTTCATCCATAAACTTAAGTACAGCAAATACTTTATACCGTTTGTAAGTTTTGATTGTAAGTTAGATTAACACCAACAACTTATACAAATGGCAATCTAGTGTATTGTTTGTATAAAGACATAAGATTTTTTGTGAAGTGGCACTAGTTTTGTAGCAGCTCTCGCCTTAAAATCATAGGTTTTTTATGTGTATGCATCAATGATAAGCTTCACTAAGAAGATAACGTTATAAATGCCATCGACATTTACGTTATCATCGATAATTGGGCAGTTGGGCAGCACTATTATGAAAATTAATGAACCTGTCAAACGGGAGTCACCTGAATGTTTTATTTTTAATCCAAAGGACTTCTAATGCAAATGGTATGTAGTTTGACAAGCGACACGACGATATTTTTTATACGTAGGTGTTAACTTCTGAAGAGAAAAGTTCTACTTGTTCACCTTTTATATGATTTTAATGGACTGTAAAACTATTTTGATGTTATATTTATGTATACATGGCACAACAGGTTAAACATTTTAGAAACAAAACTTTAGTCACCGCTTTAGTCTATTTATTGTATACACATAAACAGTCTTCAAAGTCCTAGGATATAAACAGATAATGCTAAAGTTATTTAAGTAAACATTTAATCCGTACTAATATGTGTGTGTAGGTATGTATGTTTGTTACCTCTTCACGCTCAAACGACTTGACCGATTTGGATGAAATTTGGAACACAGGTAGAGTATAACCTGGAATAACACATAAGCTACTTTATACCGCAGGATAACAACTATTACTACGGGAAAATGATCGGCTACGGGTGAAACCGCTGGGCCGAAAACTAGTTCACAATAAAGATTCACACAGCGTTAGATTTTTCAACGCAAACACAAAAAAAAAATTACAACCGCATATAGTCCAAACGCAGATCCTGTTATGTAAGCGCATCATAACATTAACAGCCACAACTGTCCACTGCTGGACATTGGCCTCCCCCTATTGGGGGGTTTTGCCATACCCACTACGCTTGGCAAGCTTAATACACACTACGCTTGGCAAGATAATGCTTTCGCAGGAAACGCTGCTGCCCATTCCCTGGATGAATTTATCCCTAAATTGCTTTTACGATAGCCCTAGATTGTATTGGGGTTCTATTCTAAGCCCGCATCACACATCAAACCCACGTCTCTTGGCGTAGCAGGCAGACGTACTATCCACTACGCCATCGGGCCAGTCAATAGTATTATAGTATAATGGAGGAATCATTAAATGCCCAGCTACAATGGAAAGGCTTCTTAGTGGACTGTATTTATTTATTATTGCACTATTTCACATAATACGCTTGATGGTCAAGAAAAGGAAAAATACTACAGTTTTAAAATCACCTGGCACTTACCGGTTCAGGCAATACTGCCAGTGTCAAGCGATGTAGGTTTCCTACAATAATGAAGTCGTACTCTGTAAAATGTAAGCTGTCTCTCTCTCGGTGAGCTATTGGCCGACCGCAAGATTCCTTTCATTTCAACTCTTATCTTGTTCTTTCTGTTTCAAGACACTTAGAAGGTTTCTTGTTAAGGGCTGGCTGCATAAAGAAAGTCTTCATTGGTACCAACCAATGGACTCATTTTTTTTCTTAATCAATAGTTTCGTCAAACGTATTTTAATCCTTGGTGTAACAATAAACTCACTTAAATGATAACTCTTAATAATTAAAAAAGAAAGGTTTCACCCGCTGCTTTGAAATTATAGTCTTAGAAAGACCTTTTCCCTGTTGAAATTATACATAAAAATCTTTTTTTAAATCACGATATCTATTTCAAAAAACCGCATCAAAATCCGTTGCGTACTTTTAAAGATCCAAGCATACTGGCACTGCAGGACACTTGACACTTTTAAAACGAAAGCACATGCACATTACCTGTCAAAAGCAAGAATTGTAGATACACGTACAAATATGTAGATTTATATTTATATTACCTATAGTTTTGTATTCTGTATTTATTGCGTTTATTCAAGTTATCTTTTCTTTCGTGATTACTCTCACACTGCTCTGTTTTTCAATACTCTCTCCTCCACCCAAAGGTTGTCTGGAAGAGATCGCTTGTAGCGATTAGGCCGCCTTTGCGCATGTCAGCATTATTTTTTCCTGATATTTTTGTTTGTTATTTTGGGCAATAAAGTGTTTTTACTTACTTACTTACATACATAGGGACATAGGGAGATGGGAAGCGACTTCATTATTAACTATCAATTTAGTGATAGTGATAGAGATATTTCGGAACAGTAATTTATACAAAAGTAAAATTTTACCAACATCAATTTAGTATGTATACAGTAATTTTTTTCTATATTAAAAACGTAACATTTACAAAGCAATGGTATTTCAGCGTAACTTGCCCTTAGCTGTAATACAAACATTCAATTAAAATGCTAAGCATCCCCCTCGAAGGTAGAGGAGACGTTTGTGTTCTTAACTCGGCTGAATAATTCAAAAGACACAAGCGGGGACTTTTGTAGTTACTTTCAGAAGCACGCTGAGTTACCCCTTTATAGTAATTTTTCAATCAACCCTTTATGAGGTAGGTTCATGTTTTGCCGATAGTTTTTCTATCTACTACTAATAATTTGTTTTCCTAACAACGTAGAATACGTTATCAAAAAATTAAGTATAGGCGGGCGCGTCCGAGACAGATGGACGGCTACAAGGAAACGTAAATATTTCACGCACACATCTACACGCCACCGTTTACGGGTGAAACTGGTTCGTCGGGTTCGTCCTGGTATCGCAAGTAGTTGAGAGTTTGAGAGCATTCGGTGCGCACTGTATTTGACTTCTTGCAAATGTTAATACGATTGCAGGGTTCATGATTGTCTAAATTGTTTGAACATTTTTAAAGATACTTGATAATCAGGTTCGTAAGATGTCTTGTTTTCAAATCAAATCATTTTTTAATTCATCAACACAGGTAAAAACAATACAAGTTGTTAGAATATAAAGGCTACAACGCTGTGATGTACCGTTCAAGGCATGTGAATATTCGTTTACTAAATATAATACTCGTTATAATCAATATAAAGGTTTTCTCCCTTTAAAAAAATCAAATCAACAATTATGATTTTTTATATTTGGAGCTGATAACCAGGTCGTTCGTTGACTCTGTGCCCCAACATCAAGAGATAAGGACTCGATCATGGAACAGGAAAACAAAAATCATCGAAATACACCTGCGTCACCTGCGGACACAGTGCCCGATCAAACTACAGACTACAATTTTGCATGATTTACGCTTTGTGTTGTGATTTCTTGATGGAACTCCATAGTATTCTAAGTAATAAAACACTTTTTTACACTAGTTCCACTATATATTAAATTAAAATGCTTTAAAGCGACCGGTTTCGATACTACATCGTCAGGCAACAATTTTATTAATCAAAACAAATAATCGCAAAACAGGTAGTAGAATACAATTTTGCAGGTGAAATTCGAAATTCATTGCGTTGTCGATTAGCTATTATGATACCAGGAATACTAATCGGCTACACAATGTACTAAGAATTTCACCTGAAGACTAGTTGCCTGTAGATTCTTAACATACGCACTGCTCTTAGTTCGGATGCAGAATTTCAGATTGTTCAAAAATTACATCAAACATTTTCTACACAAGTTGTCATATCTCGTATTATTTCCGCAACTGAACTTAATGCAGCCCTAAGTTAAACCGAATGCGAACCAACCCATTTTATTGAACGTTAATGAATTAAATTGACCACAACAAAAACATCACCCTTTTATCTTTCTTACACTAAACAAATCATCCGTTTTCGCATAAGGCACCTCTATTCAAGACAATAGGTATGGTCATTACACTGACCGCCAGGGCACCATGGGGGGTCACAGTGGGCCCCGGGGAGTCACAGTGGGCCCCGGGGGGTCACGATGGGACGCCACACATATTGTAGGTATTGGGTTCACTTTAAGTGCTGTAAATTGATCTAGCTTGTTGAACGCAATTGTTTTTTATAATAAAAAATGTTTGAATGTTTAAAATAAGAGTTTCAACTATAGCAAAATCCTAATACGTAGACGTAAACTAACACGTTTTTGTCCCTTGCGGGTTAGACAGAGCGCCAACGGGCCCAAAAATATTGTCGCTATCGCAACGTCTGACAAATATTTAAGCGCCGTTACAGAAAGATCGTATATCACTATAGAGATAGCTTGTCAGCCTGTCGCCTAAAATTGCATTACTCATGGAACCCGCGGGAAAGAAAGTAGATGATGCTATTCTTACCCGGCATCAAACGGCACTTGAAACATTGTAGCAAAAAATTAACATTGGTTAAGTAATCTCCATTTAGGTGGTCTTAACTCCGGAATGAAAGTAATTTGTAAAGATTACAGTATGCGGAGTTCATTAAACAGAGCTTAAACAAGAGTTTTGTTCAATTCTGCTCAGACGTAATTCTTTTATAACAAATAACATAAATTATTTTAATTATTATTTACATGAAGATCAGAATAGGCGACTAAGGGATTTTAAGGGTTCACAGTTTTAAGTGAAAGTCGGACAACCTGTCACTATGGTGATAAAATATGTTTCTAAAACGTTCATCGAATAGTTCCCAAACGTGGCGATAACGACCGTATTTTTACGCTCTGCCTATCCGGCAAGGGATATAGGCTCATATCTGTGTGCCGCGGTAAGACCTCCGGCCACATGGACCGATAACTTAAAAAAGGCGGCTGGTAGCAACTGGCTGGCGAAAACAAGAGATCGTGCCCTATGGCGTACCCTGGTGGAGGCCTACGTCAAGCAGTGGACCGCAATAGGCTAATGTTTATATGTATGTATGTGAGATATAATGCTTAAATACAAACCAAATTTTTGAAAACTTGCAAAATTTTCAAGCGCGGGCAGGATTTGAACCTGCGACTTTCGCATTACTAGTGGCGACGCCTCTTCCATCTGGGCTACCGCAGCTCATTTCTTGCCCGCCAATTTTGCAAGTGTATTTTAATGCCAGTAACGCTTGGCATGGCTCCATCTACCGGGTTAGTTTTGCAACTAATAGCCGGTGACTAATTCTATCTTTACAGATTGAATGTAGTCTAAGCGATGAAAACCAGCGATAAATTGAGTACCAAATTTTAAAACACTTCCCGTGTTAGGTATACAATTTTTGAAAACTTGCAAAATTTTCAAGCGCGGGCAGGATTTGAACCTGCGACTTTCGCATTACTAGTGGCGACGCCTCTTCCATCTGGAAGAGGCGCTTGAAAATTTTGCAAGTTTTCAAAAATTGTATACCTAACACGGGAAGTGTTTTAAAATTTGGTACTCAACAAACCAAATTGTTTAAATTATTATTGCCACTGGTTTCAGAAATAGATTTCACGAGACCGCCTTAATACAAATTTAAAGGTTTTTAAATACTACCCGGCATACAATACGCTTTATTTTAGTAGTAAAAAAAATTCATGCAATATAATAAAATATTAGGTCACATACTTACACGACAAAATATTTACAGATTTTGGCTGCCACCCTTAACTTTTTATTAAAAGGCGGACTCAGCACACCATACCTTAGTGTTTAATAGATGTGGGTAGGGCAGCAAGCCAAACTGTGGCCGGTTTACGACCGCCCCCCGCCGCCAGAAATATGAAACCTATCAAAATAGAAAATACACGGACAACCCATTCTAGGCCCGGTCTTATGGACCCGGGGCCCCAAAGTTGAAGTAGAACACAGAAAATCACCTTAGAAATAAATATTAAGTTATATTGCTCTGACTGCACATTTATATTTTAACATGATGTAAATGAGTAAGAGAATAAAATAAATTTATCTATAAATCTTGTTTAAAAAGCGAAATATTGAGACCCGAAAATAATAATATAAATTGTAGGCAGGAACCCATGTAAATTGTAACTATGAGCAATTGTTTAAAAAAGCTTGTACATTTATACCTTTTAGTCTTACTAGTATTTATATTCTTATTTTAAATACTAGATCATTATAAAATTTTATTAACCAATTACAATTAAAAAAAATATATATTTCATAAGGACCCAAAACATTTGTCATGCTAAAAGGACAATTACTTGTCTTAATCGGGGGCCTAAATGTGTAATCACATTTCTGAGTGCATCCCTGTGTAGATGTTTTATGAAATGACCAAGTGTGTTTATGTACCGCAGCGTGCCCTCATCACTTCTGGATTTTTGTTTAAACCCACCATACCGCTATATTTTCCTGTATTCGGCACATACGTTTTATCAGACAATTTTCTATTTTCTAGTCCTGGAGATTTTATTTTATGAATTTGCGAATTTATCTCTAGCGGTTTCAGATTTTGCGGTAGAAAATTGTTTATGAATACTGCAATGACTATTATGTCTCAAAAAAATTTGCCGATCTGCTGGTTAATTTACTACTGAAGGTCCAATTTTTATTGACCTTGCTCTATCGGGAAAGTTGTTCAGTTCCATGCGTGTCTTGGTTGTACCCTTTTGTCACTCCTTGTATGTAACTGCGTGATTGCACAAATTAGGTGATCGTTCAGTAAAGAAGGTTATATAGCGTGCGCCGTGTGGTGCCGGCAGAGTAGAATAGCACCACCCTATCTCTTCCCGTGGGGGTCGTTAGAAGCGACTGAGGGATAAATCCGGCCCAAGCACAACGGTCCTGGAGAGGCCAACTCCACAATTAAACCCGGAACGGGGTCTCCTGGGGCGCGTGTGACAGAGATCTACCGCGCGGCAGACTCCTGCAGCCGACCTGGCTCCGCACGTATCGACTAGTCGTTCCTGCGGATCCAGCCAGGATGGCCGAGAGGGTGGCGCAGGTCCTGGGCAGCCCTGCGTTTTCCATAATTGCGTCCCAGGCAACGCAGTGTCTCAGCCATGAAAAGTCTTGCCTCAGACACTGATTAAATCGTCTGTCACAGACGTGTGAGGCCAATGATGATAGCGTGACGATGTGACTTTATTCTTAGAAAAAACACCAAAGCTTAGTTTTATTTATTTATTCATTTCATTTGCATAGCGCCCTTGCAGATTGGTGTCATTCTGTGTTCTCAATCCCTATTCGCAACAGAACGTTTGTCTGTCATCATCGAACCGGCATTCCCCGTAATCGAACCCGTCGCAATCCGTGCCACCGTACTGAGGCGTGCACCTTTGACAGCCGTCCCATACGCCTGAAACGAATATAGCATGTAAATGGATAGCAGATAGCAGGACAATTATTAAATTAAAATTAAATTAAGGAAATTCGACGTTGATGTAATTTAGTTCAGTTTTAACGCTGAAGTGGTAAAAGAGTACGAAAACGAAAAGTATATTGCTAAATAAGTCGGCAACTGTTTCGCTTTCGATTCAGCCTAGGCCTCTTATAAACAACATAACATTAACAGCCACAACAGTCCACTGCAGGACATGGGCCCTATCGGGGGGTATTGCCATCCTCACCACATTTGGCAGGCGGATTGGCAAGCGCAGTGCAAGATGTTGTATTCAATTCACAGAGAACGCTGCAGCCCATTCCCTGGGTGATCATTGCTTAAGTCGCTTTTTACAATACCATTGGGTAAAATTTGGGTGATGCTATATAAGCCGGCACCCCACGGATTGGCATATAAAATGGTATCTATAAAAAACTCTTATTCGGGTTTGTATGGACAAAGTGTTAAATGGGGAAGAATCGTTTCAATAAAACGATGCCATTAAAAATAAAAAAACTAGAAAATAAGGGACGGCGTTTAAATAACCACATGGCAGAAAATAAAAAAATATAAGGTGCTATTAAATTCTCTTAATTTTTTTTAGGCTGAGTTCTACTTGAGAAACTGATCAACTTTTCCCAAAAAACATCGGTCGAAATATGAAACAAAATATTGGACAATCCAATTTTTTTTATATATTATTTTGTACAGGTAGTGGTCATCTTTTTCATATTTCGACTCATACTTGGGGACAGTTGTTCAGTTTAACGAGAAGAAGTCACTCAATGTAATAGGATCTAATATAAATTTTGCCGTCATCAAAATGCCGTTGCACAAAACAAAACTTACCTGAGACCAAACTACAGCCTAAAAGTGCAAAAAGGGCTATTACAAATATCCACAAACCCATCGTCATATTTACTATGAATAACTATCGCATTATACATACGCTACTTTTATACAAGTTCTAAAACCACTGTAATGAAATTATAATTATAACATGATTTCATCAACTATGTATAATTGGCAGTGATATGTTTTCATTATTAATAACATAAACCATTAATTACATACCTATTTTTCGCAGTTTCGTATCCAATCGTCTGTAGGTATATTATGCAACTGCCACAACACGTGTGTATAATATGCACACGTGTATTCGCCGTGTGATGCCGGTTTAGAATAGCATCACCCCATTACTTTCCCGTGTGTGTCGGCCACATGTGTATTGCAATTTTAGGCGATGGACTGTCACTATAGTGATGCATAATTTTCTGAATGACTCTTAAATGTTGCTCATATGTTGCGTTCAAGTCTATTTTTACAAATGCGACTGCGGTGCGTTTACAGATGCGTCTGTTCAGTCGTTTAATACGCACCGTAGCCGTATTTGTATGGGAATAAGATCAGAATTCGCAATTTCTTTTCGTCTGACAGACGCATGCGTTACGGTGCGTTAGATATACGCAGCGACAGCAGACAAGTGGGAGACCCGTAAAAATATTATGGCAAAATTCAAATCACAATCAATTAGGTAAACTTTATCGAAATTATTACTGTTTTCAAGAAAATTTTAATGAGAGGTAACTTTAAGTAAAGGGACATTGTAAATGTTTCGCATGATTTTATAGAAGTACGTGACGTCAAAATTATGGCGTCGGTGCGTTCTGAAAATAATTTCAAGTTATTATTTATTTATTTTTCTAAACGTTTTGTTAATGACAGTCCTAGTCCGTTTTTATAATAATAAAGCCGTGTGATGCCGGCTCCGAAAAGCATCGCCCCATTTCTTTTCCGTGGATATCGTAATAGGCTTTAACATCTTGGGAACTTTGTACTACGGTAGATTTATCATCATCAAAAACCGCCCTCTACTGAACATGGGTCTTTTCTTGTTCTGTGTATCACTATATAGAGACAGGTTGTCGAGTCTACAGGTGAAATTTTTAGTACATTGCGTAGCTGGTTCAAATTTCTGGTATCATAATGTCTAACCGACTACGCGAGGAACATCGAATTTCACTTGTAAAATTGTAGCCTGTAGTTTGATCAAATCGGGCACTGTGCGCGGTGCCTTTTTAGTACTCTAATACATTGTATAGACACCATTGGTACCACCGCGGTGGTCGCTTGCCACCAGCCCGGCGGCGAATGTAAAGAAGGCACAAACAGGATAACCTCAATTTGCGCAGTTTTTCCGCACGTCTGCATCTTACGGCGCCGCCACCGCGCGCCGGCGCAGACATAACATAATCGTCGTCACTTTAAATAAAACACTTACACCGCAATCTATCACCGGCACTGATGGACGTCAGGGCTTTTAGAGATCCTTGAACATCGTAGATTTTAATGAGGTAAATGAGGCAAAAAATTACACAGTACTATTTATTCCACACACATAGTTGTTCAGCGAAAAATACTTCATTACAACCTTTCTTACGTTTATTCTTCTGCAAAACTAATTGGAAATGGCAAAATTAAAATTGATTTCTTCGAACTACGTACAAAGTAATTACAAAAATCAGAAATATACATACATTCATACACATATCACGCCTTTATTCCTCGCGGGGCAGGCAGAGCGTTAACGGCTGTAAAAATACTGTCGCTATCGCTACGTCTGACAAATATTTGAGAGCCGTTTCAGAAAAACATGTATCACTATAGTGACAGGTTATCAGCCTGTCGCCTGAAATTGTAATACACGTGAAACCCTCGAGTCCCTTAGTCGCTTCTTACAACACCCGCAAGAAAAAGAAGTGATCCTATAAATTCTAAGCTGGCATTACACGATACCAAATTTCAAATTTAATTACAATGTCAGAATAACAAAACCAAAAGTAAAAAAAAAAACAAATATAAATATATTGTATATTTTATTGGGTTGCTGCTATAATACACTGTCAACTAACCTGCGCCAGATTCTTTATAATTTGCTTACTTATATTCAGTACAGAACCCGTTCACAATTCTTCAAATCTTTAATTCGTGTAGGTATAATAACATTAGCTCATCTCATTCTTTATACAGACGCGGCGCCGTCCAAAACTAACAACATTATGAATACAAGAAAATAGTGAAGATTGAGAGTACTTACTACATCGTTGGAAATAAGTAGTTAGAGGCAGATACCTACTGTATACAGGGTGTAAGGGGCAGCCCTCCGAATACTGATAGGGTGCATGCAGACCATAAAACTGAAGAACTTTCCCCTATAAATATATGTCAGGAAACGACAATAATTTTTCAATCTTTTATACAAAATCTGGATCAGCTGACTGTATTGACTATAAAAAAATACGTTTTCAGAAATATTTTGTTACGGAAACTTGTTCAGTTTCATGGTCTGAATGCACCCTATCAGTATTCGGAGGGCTGTCTCTTATATAGAGTAAAATTTTACTAGGTATTGATAGCAAACATTTAAAACGGGCTGGTAATAAGGAACAACTTTCCTCAAGGAAAATAGGTCGAAATACGAAAAAGAAACTTGGATTTCCGACACAAAATTGCTGATAAGCTGATTTGAGTTACTATGGCAATTTAAAATATTTTTATCATATTATTTCTATTTTCCTTGGACATAGTTGTTCGTTATCACTAGCCCGACTTGAGATCTCGCTACCTGTTTTTTTAATTTGCGCCTATATGTTTTTAGAAGGGCTAGGTAGGTCATCTTTGGTAGGTTGTGATTTGAAGCCCGGCAACAAGAGATTGCATTAATCCAATTTAATCCACTTGAAATTTTAAACAGTACAAACCTAAATGTTTTCATAAACCAGAAACCTAGAAAGCATTCCATTCACGTTATGATTGTGAATGACAGGTCGGGAAAGAATGAGTGACGTCATCGGCGCGGGCGCATACCTATACATATACCTACATATACCTATGATTGTATAACATGCCCGTCACTCACGCGCAGCAAAATGCCGGATGCTGGGACGAGGTGGGCTGTCTCTACAGTGGACGCAACAATTCTCAATGTTTCATAGGTTTTGTATGACCACAGACTAGTGAGCAGACTATCAGCTCGATAGTCTTAATATCTGCTGTAGGGAGCTGTTGGATGCCACACGCATCCAGCTCCTTATAACAGATATTATATTATCTTAGATAACGGGGTACTAAAGAACAGGCCTATGTCCTTTAAATTTTAGAAAGTCCGTCAGCCTATAGGATTATTATAGTTAACCTTTGTTATCAGTAGGCACTATCACGTTGGGTACCTACTTTAATTACAAGTAAAAATAATTATTCATTATATTCTTCAGGCACAGGAGTTGTCTTTGTAGCATTGTCATTACTATTAAATTATTTACAATAATATTTTTGAATGCTTACAATAAAACAATTTAAAACGGATTTAAGGATTTTACAATTCCTCCATGTCTGGTTAAGGTGTTAGACGTCATTTTTTAGAATTACAATTCACGTAGAATTACGTCCCGGTTCTACGTAGAATTCTAACACCGTATCTTGTGTAGTAGACGTGTTACATCCGTTTAAAATTGATATATAAGTAATAGTTCTGCAAATTTAAGATAATATGATTTCAAAAATATTTGAACCAAGGATTTATTTACTTCAGACTTGTGTCCACTGTAGAACAGCCAGTAATGTAATCAGACAGATGTTTACAGCGGTATGGGATTTGCGCGTTTTAATTTACCTTTCGTCTAAATGCACCTTTCATACAGAGTTTATGAGTTCCACATACACGTGAGCCAACCAGTTGCAACAGATATCAAAATATTTCAATAGAATAGACGTTGAGGTGAAAAATTATTTCAGTGGGTTAGTTTCAGACTGAAAGGTCCCTGGGTCGATTCTGGTAGGATTACTTATTGATATTTTTCAAATTTATTGCATTGTTGATTTGGATATGAATTAGGCTAAACCACCTGATTGTCTGTATGAAAGACGGTTCCTTGCTTCGGAGGGCAGGTTTAGTTGGCAGTCGCTCGCTATACACAACTATGTCAGAGTCAGAGGCCTACTAGTAGTAGTAGACGGTTTAAAACTCTAAGACTAGGGCTTACTTGGTTGGTTCGTCACCACACAATAAGAAGAAACGAGAATTCAGAGTTTTGTAATTTTGTAGTCTTATATACCACGTAACGGCTTTTGATTTGTACGGTTTATTGAGACATGATGTACGAATTGATATAAGGGGTGAACCAGGCCATGAAACTGACTAAACCAACAACTTTCCCCAAGGAACATAGGCCGAAATATGAAAAACAAATTTGGACCTCCCAAACTAATTGGCCTGGTCGGCTGGAATATTTTGTGAGGCTCAAAATTCTTGTTTCATATTTCAACCTATGTTTCTTGGACAAAGTTGTTCAGTTTCATAGGTTGGTTCACCCATTACTGCGTATGATTTAGAGCCACTTCTACCCAAAACATAAACCATTTTTGTTGAATAACACACACACACACCGACGGACATTACCTGACAGACTTCCGACGCTTTGATATAGGCAGGTTTCCAAACTAAAACAGACTCTACTTGTGCTTGATTTGCTGGCCTTACGTAATCAGGTTTACGATTACTGTACCTACTCAAATCTCAAGAGGAATTGGATTGATAAGTTTTGAGAGCATTTTGTGGATATGTATGATAGTGAAATTAAAATTCAATCGGTCACGAATAGGTTGATGTATCTGTAAAACAGGTGATGATGGCGTAGCGGATAGAACCATTGCCTGCTACGCCGATGGTCATGGGTTTGATCCCCGCAAAACACAGATATTTGTAAATTTTCAAATATTTGTGTTTTGTTTGGTTCGTTCTATAAAATGTATTTATTTGCAGTAACTTAATCGTATTTCCCAAATAGTCAATAGTCGTAGATCGTGGTATTGGTTATTTATAAGCAGTTAACACTTTTTTAAACTTACGTGAGAACCAGCAACTTCTAATATACCTTTTTAACTAACTACAAGATTTATATTTGTGTTAAGTAATTGTTTTTTTAGCAGTTATACAATAAATAACATTCTTTGCTAAAATTTCTACATTATGTTAATAAGTGGCAACAGTATTGGCAGTATTGCATGCCGTGTGATGCCGGCTTAGAATAGCATCACCCCATTTCTTACCCTTGGGAGTCGTAAAAGACGACTAAGGGACTCGAGGAAGTGTATTGCAATTTTAGGCGATGGGATGACAACCTATCCCTATGGCGATGCACAGTTTTCGAAATTACCCTCAAATGTTTGTTAGACGTGGTGTAAATGTCCGTTTTTTTGCGCTCTGTCTACCCCGTATTGGCATGAATCATGCGCAGACGCCGCCGCTGTCACACCTGCGCGATTTATGTCCCGCGTTCAAGAGATGGCGCTATTTAATGAACGAGCAAAATCTTAATATGATTAATGTTCATTTTCTTTTTAATCCGCAATTTAGGTGGACACCTGCCTACTAGCTGGAGTGGGTTTTAAGACAACACAGTCATTTTCTTGAGGAATAACTTGCACTACGAAAATTAAAACCTTGAAGACACCAGGAGCTCTAGTTTGGTCTCCTATTATTGTGTTTGTATCACAAGTTTTTCTAAACTTAAATCCATTCACACATTAACATTAACATTAAAATATTTGTAAGTAGATCAATCGTTGCGGTCTTCCGTGCACGATTTCAGAAATCACAGTTTCAGAAATTGAGGTCCTGGTCCTGAAAAGTGATTTACCTAATATGTAATATCTCGCCCGAACCGGTTTTCTATTAAAACATCACAAAATTGTCATAATAAAAGAAAATTGTGTTATACAAATTTCTTTCTTTTACAATGACGGATCATGACGTCAATAAGTGATGATAATACTATCCTACATTGAATAGAGAGTTCAATTTCAATTAACTAATGGGACAACAGTAATTATCTACTCCGCTCGTAAAAGCACACATGTGTGCTTGAAGAACAATACAAATCTATTGTTGCAAAATTCGACCTGAGCGAAGTGGTTAATAAAAGACGTCAATATAATAATTTCAAAAACGTTTCATCCTAGTGAAAAAAACAACATTGTGAAACTTCTTTCTCACTATCGAAGTATCTACACTCGTTCCCTCCAAAAATAGGCCAAAACGCTACCAAAATTAGAAGACAGGTAGGTACGACATAAATCTGTGTGGCGTTACCCACATTCCTGGTAAAAATAGCTCCGGTTGGGAGTCGAACGGCAAATAAGATCCACGGTGATAAGACCCAGTGGGTTTTATAAGTGACTTTGGGTTTTACGTATCAGGTGAAGTTTGGCACAAGTAACAGTTCACAAAAATACAATGATTTGAAAACTAACAAACACAAACATTAAATTTATTTTTTTGTAATATAATATTTTAAATAAAATAATTTCGACTTTGTTTAGTTTTAAATTTTAGCTACATTGATTTATTGTATCACTAAATAGTATAAAATGAAGTCGCTTCTCGTGTCTATATGTCCCTATGTATGCTTGGATCTTTAAAAGTCCGCAAAGTATTTGGATGCGGTTTTCTTTAATAGATGGAGTGATTCAAGAGAAAGGTTTTTATGTATAATTTATGCAGGAAAAGTTCTTTTTCCGCAGGAAAACGCTAAGCAGCGGATGAAACCACTGGGCGGGCCGCTAGTAGTAGTAAAACAATTAAACTTTCTCTTATTATTAACGTGCTTATTGTACCAAACTTCATGATTTCGTCAATGTCCGATTTGTGGCAGGTAAGTAAAAATCAAAGTTGTTAGTAGACCCACTGGGTCCAATTTACAGTGGGTCTAATAAGGAAACGATTCGGGATTCGAACGGCCGTCATAGGTGCGGCGTGCCGTGGTTCCCGAGTTTGTTTTGGTAGTCCGGGGCAATTCGTGGCGCTTTGGAGTTTATTGCTGTTTTATACCAAGACATTGATTAGACTTCCTCGTTATTGTTAAAGTTTAATCAGTAGTAGGTGGGCGTAAAAAATACTCTGACATCAGGGTTGATTCTAGTTGTCCCTCGCCGCCAAGAAGAAAAGCCTGTTTTTATTCTTCACCGAGTCGACGGTAGTGAATTAAATTTTTTGTTTGCGCCTTGTAGCGTCAAGTCCTGGAGTTTACATGAATTTGGCCAGTTGAGCAGGTGTTTTTAAAAAAGTTGACGAAAAATTGACCTCCCATACAAATTGACTCGGTCGACTGGAACATATTGTATTTTGACCTATGTTCCTTGCGGAAAGTTGTTCAGTGTCATGGGTTGAAATGTTAGCAGATAATATTTTTACATCTTGTTTACTTTTATATGACTAGAGTCAAGGAGTGGAATACCTTGCCGGAGGATCTGTTTCCGGAACATATTACTTGGGCCTTTTCAAGGCAAGAGTGAATAGGCATTATCTGGGCAAGCATGTACCATCATCGTCTGCATCTTTACTTACCATCAGGTGAAAGGGCAGACAAATACGGGCCTATTTTATATACACACCTATCACGCCTTGTATCCCTTGCGGGATAGGCAGAGCGTAGATTGCCGCAAGAGACGGCCATTTACGCCGCGTCTGACAAGTATTTGAGAGTCATTCGGAAAATTGAGTATCGCCATAGTGACAGGTTGTCAACCTATCGCCTAAAATTGAAATACACCCCAGATAGCAATGGGGGTTCTTTTAAAGATGTATAGTCGTTCACATGTACTCCACAAGCTGTGTAAGTTAGCTATATAAGAGCTGTATAGCTTGCTATAATGCTCTTATAGAACCAATTTGGGCACAAATTAGACAGCCTTAAGTTCACAATGGCTATATATTAGCTCTATAATAGCGATATAATAGCAGTTTAAGTAGTAACATAGGACTTAAGGCTGACTAACGGCGCTATTTAGGAGGCAGTGTGAACCATACAACGTGCATGAGTGGAATAAAGAGTAACATGTGGTTAAATATACAGCCTTCACAGTTATAAAATCTAACAAACGTACTCCAGTACTACCTGAAATTCACATGTGTCCTTAATTATTTCTTAATTTCTATATCATTCCATTTAGTTATTGATTTTATGAGTGCCCAGACATAATATAACTCCGGCAGACATCAATTTGGATATTTTTAATGATAATACGCAGAAAGTACCACTTTCAACACTTAATGCCTTGGGAATGCAACTTTATCGTGAAATATACACATATTTACAGCTAAAATATTTACGCGCCTCTTTAAAAACGCCGTATTCATGATAAAATATTTAAAACTGTGTGAGAGGAAATCTACAATTTTCAGGTTTTGATGTTATTTGAACTTTTTAATATTAGTACGGTAATCAATAATAACATCAAACCGAACCTGAATCGCTTTTTGTGAGTATTTTGTGAGAAATCTGCATGATAAGTTTGGAGATTTATTTGGCAAATTGTAGGATAAGTAGAACAAAATGGTGGAAATTAACAGTGGCTATGTGAACTGTTATAACTCCAATTTAATGCGGTAGAGCGTATATAGGTTGACATGTGTTCTGTTAGAATGCTGTTAGCTATATAAAGTCTCACATTTGTACCACTACAGAGCCAATGTCTATAAATGTATCCAAATGTGAACCTATGTACAGCTTTAAGATGTACTTCAGGTCTTGTGGGATGAGTGAAATAGAATATCACATTCACATTCATATTCAGCTTAAAGCAATTAAGAGTAGTAATTGTGGACAAATGAACTGCTATTGATGTTATAAGACAACACATTTGGTTCTTTTAACAGCCCATAGCGCTCATGCGAACCATTCAAACACTTCTATAAGAGTAGCAAATAAAGGTTATTTTAATGATCACAAACAAGCCCTACTCCAGCTACTAGCTGCATAGAAGACTAAAATAAGTAAACATAACAGCTTTTGGTTGTATAACTGACCACGTGTGTTCTATTATAATGCTAGCTCTATAACATCGTAGAAGTAGGCTGTTAGACAGCGATTGCCGTATCTGTACCCTCCTATATTGCTCTTAATCAGACGGCTGACTAAAGGATAGTTGTTAGAGTATTAAAACACCAACAATCGTATGAAAGTATAACTCTACACTCTTATAAGTCCCTTACACAGGTATGGGGGTTAATAATCGCCATAATGCAGCTCATAGATCACGAGTGAACTGTTTTAATGCTTCAAGTTCACATGTGAACTAAATGTGTACTCTTAAATGGAGTAAAATGTTATTTGGGACACCCTCGAGTCCCTTAGTCGCCTCTTACGACTCCCACGGGAAAGAAATGGGGTTATGCTATTCTTAGCCGGCATCACACGGCATATTATTACTTATTTTATATACATATAAAAAAGCAGAGAACCAAGTATTAAAAGATATAAACAATGGAAATATGATATGAAACTTAGAAGAAAGAAAGATACTTTACAGACAGACAGACAGACAGACAGAAACACTTTATTGCTCACATTAATAATCATAACATATACAAGAACAAAAACAAACAACACAATATAAGCAAAGGCGGCCTTATCGCTTTAAGCGATCTCTTCCAGGCAACCCTGCACACTAAGAGAAAACATTGAAAATAGCATTGAAACACACTGTAAATAGCAGCGGCAACACATATACTTTACTTTGTACTTACAAAAAATCAATAACTAACAATCGAATCCCAGACAATCTACAAAGAGGCAGATACTGCGGACTACACCATCGAGCATTCAGAAACAATTACAGGGTGTTCAAAACACAATTAGCTCTGTTTACGCGATTTAAACCTTTGTCGTGTAAACCTCGGCGTTCCGGTTTACGCAAACCAGGTGTTTCTAAGGTGTAAACGTTCCGTTTTACGTCCCGTTTATAGTTTACGATAAATTCTCCTTTGAAATTCAGTTGAATGCAAATCAGCTCTTGTTGGTTCCTTTTTGTTTTATCCGCCTTAATGTTTTATACGAGTTTTATTGGTAAACGTCAATAATTTATTTATTGCTAACATCCTGTTGTAAAGAACTTATTAGTTTTGGGTATTAATATAAAGTAACATTTAGGACAATGCCGCATACAAAGAACATATTAATTTACCAGCCTAGTTTTGTTTGACTTTTAGACACCCCAAAATACTTTTATATAAAAAAATATATCATGTAGAATCAAGATCAGATTTAGGTATGTAACCATACAACTTAATATTACAAGACATAGTTTAAGCTGTTTGACGTAGTCAAATCGTATGGAAAAATTGTATATACACTGCCTCTAACGCGCGTCTAACTTTTTCGTAATAACACCGTTTTTTTATAATTTTCCGGTAAATCTGGGTTAATTTAGTCAAGTGGTGATAGTAGGTAAAAATAGGGTGACCTTTTCTGAAAGTAAGTGATCGCAACGCCTTCCTAGCTTTTACGGTAAAGCTTTTTAGTTTCATAAGCACCTTGATATTTTTATATTGTTATACCCATTTTGTTACATACATTACATATATCACGCCTTTATCCCTTGCGAGGTAGGCAGAGCGTAAACAGTCGCAAAAAACGGACATTTACGCCACGTTTGACATATAGTTGAGGGTCATTCGGAAAATTGTGTATCGCCATAGTGACAGGTTGTCAGTCCATCGCCTAAAATTGCAATTCACACCCTCGAGTCCCTTCGTAGGTTTTTACGACACATACGGGAAAAAAATGGGGTGATGCTATTCTAAGCCGGCATCACACGGAACATTTGTTACATCTTCTTAAATCAGAACTCTTGTTTACCTACTTCTTCCAATCTCTTCATCTTCAATATCCAACTAGCTAATAAGAATCAAACCTACATGAGAGAGAGACTCTTACCTGCGTATACAGGGTGTCATTATAATAGTGACCGATAGCGAAAACTCAAGACGGGCTGGTGATAGGAACAACTTTCCCCTTTTTGGAGACATGTCATGAACTCACAATATTTTGAAAATAAAATTGAAATTATTTTATTCAATGTATGTTAGTATTATAACTTATTGACGTCATGATCCGTGATTATAGAAAAAATAAATTTGTATAACACAATTTTCTTTCAATTTGTAAAACATATTGTTAACCATAGCTCGCCTACACACACGCACAAATTTTTCTAAATTAAAATGACAACTGACTAATACAAACCCGCCGTATGAAGTGCCAGAGGTGTGGTATCGGTCACTGGTAAAATTTCACCCGATATAAAGTGTAAAAAATTACTAGAAATATTTCAAGGGGTTAACCAACCCATGAAAGGAACAAAGTTCGCCTAGGAACATAGGACGAAATATGAAAAACAAAATTGGACCTCCCATACAAAATTGGACCTCCCATACAAAATGTTCCAGCCGACCGACCGGGTCAATTTGTATAATATAATATATCAGACCCTTATCCCTAGCGTGGCGACAATTTGTATGGCAGATCCAATTTTTTCTTTCATATTTCGACCAATGTTCCTTTGGGAAAATTCTTCAGTTTCATGGGCTGATTCACCTCTTAAAATATGAGCAGCTAATATTTTTACACGAATGCCCAACCAAAAAAGGAGTGTAATGTTTTTAGAGTTCATGTATGTGTGTATATATGTGCATTTCTTTATAGGACTGCAACTCGTTAACCACTGAACAGATTCGATTGGGAATTGTATCGGAAGAATCCTTAAATTATCTCGAGTGGCATATGCTAGGCTTCATCTCAGAAAGTAGTCGTGTTTTTATTTTTTTAATTTATTATGCTTGTTCCACCCTGTATAATCGGACTGCAGGTTGACGGACAGACAGACAGATCTCGTTTAGATGTCGACTGTTGCCCAACTGTGTACGACAAACGAGATATTACTTTCCTGTCGACGATGGGTTTAAAATTGTTGCATTGTCAGTTTTCCTACGACTAGGTAAAACAAAGTTAGAGTTAGAAAACTAAAGTTTTTTTTTTCTGGGACATCATAGTTTTACCAACATCAAAGTACTTTTGAAAGTTGTTTAAATATTTCCTATAAATTGGACTGAAACATTTTTGAACAGCAATTTAAATCCATTAATTCCTGGACACCCGTATGGTACCATCAATAGTACCCTAAACCAACGAGCATGTATGAAAACGTTGATGCATGTTGAAGGAGCGAAAGAGGTGTGTCAGGATCGTAGCAAGTGGAAAGATGTAGTATCTGCCTACCCCTCTGGGGAAGAGGCGTCATTATGTATGTATGTATGTAATCTGACCCTTTAAGGACCATGCAAGTATTTAATCACATACAACATGCATGCAACGTTTGAATTCTTCTTCTCTATCCAATCATTTCCGGTCACACGAATTTGAAAATCGAAAATAAAACGTCGCATAACGAATAGCTCGAGACGAGTGAACGGTTTCCCGCGTCCACACACGGCGGACAAATAAACTAACAGCTAAATAAAATCCGACGGAAATATGGTTCTGTTTGCATTTCATCGACTACCTTTAAACAACGACCAAATTTATATAACTACACGAACGAGCAATGAAAAATAAACAAATAGATATCACTGTACGAATGCCAGTTCTAAAGGTAATATATTCGTCCCACGTATTCAAACTCTTTTGACTTGTTACTTTGTTTGACAGTCCGCGAAATTGGGTGAAAAAGTAATTAATTTGTCTGTGATTCAGAGAGTTTTAAATATAGAATGGGTAGGCGTGAAATTTATCTATTTTGACAAGGTTGTATCGTAAATTATTAAAATTACGAATTAAGGTAGAAGGAACCGAATAATTTGGAATATTGAATCTTTTCACACGATATTTTGAAATAACATATAATTTTAAGAATCTGGTCCCAGATTTTCACAATTTTTGCCATTGTAAGTTCATTGACACTCAACTGACATTCTATTGCCACTGTTATACTTTACTGTGAGCAAAATACGAAACTGCCTAAACCATCCAATTGACGCTCTATTGAAATACAACTGTAATGCTTGTCAGAGAGCTAAATACGGCCCCAGATGGGTGTTGATGGCAAATGGTAAACGACTGCTTGTTTAGGTTTGTTTCTATCTACTATACGCAAAACATCAATTTGTTCTGGTACTTCATACAATTTACAATGATAACGAGAATAGCTTGATACCGCCGCTATGTTGATGTTAGGTATGTGATAGAAACCTAAGTAGGTACCAAAAAACTGCCTAAAATCAATAAAATCGAAAATCTTGTAAAATCGTTTTACTATCAAAAACACGTTGATAAAAAATTTAGGTATTCTTACTTGATTTAAAAGTATTAGGTCAATGATAACTACACAAATAGTAATGTTTTCTAATGTGTGTATCAATAAGTCATTGACCGCGCCGCCGCCAATACTTACTTTATGTCATTGACCTCGAATAGAGATCATTCTGTTAAACTGATGAAAAACTGCGGCGTTCTACTGCACGCCTTTATCTAATGGCGGAATCTCAATCTATCAATATACGGTGTATAAGGGACAGCCCTCCAAATACTGATGGGGACGTGCATGCAGACCATGTTACTGAACAACTTCCTTTGAAAAAATATTTCAGGAAACGCCAAACATTTTTGGATTTCCATTGTAAATTTAGTCAGCTGATCGTGAATTTGTATGGGAGGTCGAATAATTTTTGTCGTTTCCTGACATATGTTCTCATGGGAATATTGTTCAGTTTCATGGTCTGCAGGCACTAGGCACCCACCTATCAGTATTCGGAGAGCTGTCTTAATCACCCCGTATAAAGCAAATTCAATGCAAACATTTTTCAGCTGAGTTCAACTCGAGGAACTAAACAACTTACCTCACATAGTTCAAAATATGAAAGAAAAAATTTAAACCCCTATAAAAATACTTCAAAAAAATGTATTACGGGAGGTCCAATTTTTTCAGTAAAATTTTCATATTTCGACCTATGTTCCTAGAGGAAAGTTTAAATATGTACCATTTTTTTGGACTTGACAAACAAATTGAATAAGCTGGCTGTACATTCATTATAGACCAAAAACTAGTATTTCGACCTATGTTCCATGATGAAAGCTGTTCCTTATCACTAGCCCGTCCTGAGTTTTCGCTATCGGTCACTTGTAAAATTTCTCCCTATACCTATAGAGCAAAAAACTCCTATTTCTTATTCATATGCAAAATTGATGCAAGTCACGAGTAATAAATATAATTTACAACAACAGTCACAATCCGTTTTAAATCGGACAATATTAAATCAGCTTTACGAGACGCATATACCCACCTCACTAATTTCTAGTCTAGCCGGTTATAAAAGTCGGTTCGTGAGCGCCGTGTCCCACAAATCCGTGAAACAAATACGCCGTTAATCGCGACAGGTGGGGCGGGGCTGTCACCGCCGGGAATAGATCTTGCGATCCCGCGACACAATGTGTCTCGCTTTTTTTTGTGCGTCGCGTTGACGCCGGTGATTTTTTTGTCGAAAAAGAAAGCTGAACGCTGAAAACGTGCGGTCGACAGACTTGTTCGTGTTTTTTTCAGGGACAAAAAATATTTAGGTTTGGAAATAAAGCAATGCTATTGTTTATTAGCGTACCTTTGTTTATCTGTGGGCCCAATTTTACCTTATCTTAAACTTGTTTCAGAAGAAGAAGATCACTAGATATAAACGAGTAGAGGAAGGCTCCGAAAACCGAAGTGGAATGAACATAGTGCCATTTTAAGAACTTGGTGATTGTCACTGAAGTCTTTGTTTGCCACACGGGTTTGCCATAGATTTACTTTTATCTTGAAGGAAATATAGGCTGACATTTTATATCTGATCAATACCGAAATTTTAGGATTGGCTAGTGATAAGGAACAACTTTCCCCGAGGAACATAGGTCGAAATTTAAAAAAATATTGAACTCCCACACAAAATGTACCAACCAGCCGGCAAAGTCACTTTGTATGGCAGGTCCAAAGTTTGTTTGTATTTTTTATTTTATTTACGATTTATTGTATACAGGAACAGTAAATAGACCAACACATAAATAATACAGACACAACAGGCACTGCCTCTCTCTAATAAGAAATTTCTTACAGCAGACCAAGAGAAAAAGTAATGGTATTAAACGAAATGCGGATAAGATTAAGATACGAGTACATACATACATACATATATCACGCCTTTATCCCTTGCAGGGTAGGCAGAGCGTAAACGGCCGCAAAAAACGGACATTTACGGCACGACTGACAAACATTTGAGGGTCATGCGGAAAATTGTGTATCGCCATAGTGACAGGTTGTCAGCTCGTCGCCTAAAATTGCAATACACACCCTCAAGTCCTTAGTCGCCTCTTACGACACCCACGGGAGAGAAATGGGTTGATGCTATTCTAAGCCGGCATCACACGGCACGTAGTGTTGGATACGTCCTTGAACACCAAATTATCGGAAACAAATTCTTCCTACATTCGTTTTATGAGTGGAATAGACAGTGCACGTGTGTCGGCATATTGATTCCAAATTATAAGCAAACAGCGCTTGGCATCATGCCAACTAGCTAACTGGACTCGGGAGTATTGTTTGGGTTGTACAAGGGAAACTAGACTTAATGATCACAAAAATAATAAAGCTACAGATTAAAGAAATTGGCTAGTTCTCTTCGAAACGCGTTCTCATGATAATTCCGTCATCATTTTTCAAATTATGTTTTTTTGTATTTTGGGGGCATTGCGTCATACTTTAGAGAAATACAGATAAAATTATGTGAAAGGCCCGCTTTTTGGTCGAGTAATTACAAAGTTATAGCTAGCCCACTATTAGCTGTGATGGAATCAAGAGAACTGTATTCTGTGTATGACGGATCTAACAAATATGGTTCAATTGGCCTTGTTCATTAGTATTAACACGAGTAACATATACATACACATTAATTATTGTGGTATAATGAAAAATTTTAAATCCATTTTGAATTTGAATTAGATTTTCATGAAGAAAATTGAGTCCCACTAATTAGGTGACGGATCTGATAAAAATGCCCACGATTTGGGTGACGGATCTGATAAAATGTAATAGTGTTTTTGTAAAACATAGTTTTAGTTTGTTTATTTTATAATAAAAAGGAATATATAGTAGTAAAAGAAGTGAGAGAAGTAAATAAATGAAATAAAGGGATATGTTTAAATCTGAATATTTATTTTGAATGATTTTTTTGGGCTCCTGGTTGTGCTTCTGGTTGTTTACATCAAATACTCCAAACCTTCCATGTATATTTGCTAGCAGAAGCTACCCATCAGGATAAACAACTTTTGCTTTGATGCCATATCTGTATCTCCTATAGTTAGGTGGGCTCCTGGTGGTGCACCTGGTGGTATACATCAGGTACTCCAAACCTTCAAACTCTATAAGCCAGCAGAAGCGACCCATCAAGCTAAACAACTTTTGCTTTGGTGCTATATCTGTATCTCCTATAGTTTAAGTGGGCTCCTGGTGGTGCACCTGGTCGTCTACATCAGGTACTCCAAACCTTCAAACTCGATATGCCAGCAGAAGCGACCCATCAAGCTGAACAACTGTTGCTTTGGTGTCATATCTGTATCTCCTATAGTTTAGGTGGGCTCCTGGTGGCGCACCTGGTGGTATACATCAGGTACTCCAGACCCTCAAGTGATGACAAAAGGTAGCCTATGTGTTTAATCAATGTTACCTCGATATGTATGCCAAATTTCCTGCAAATCGGTTCAGTACTTTTTGCGTGAAGAAGTAACAAACATATCGCAATTATAATATTAGTAGGAAGGATATATTAGTAAAATATAAACAAAAGACCCAACCGTGGGCATCGATTTAGTCCCACTTTTACCGAATTTCTTAATTCCATCATCACCTTATCAGATCCGTCATTGCACTGATGACGGAAAGTGATGGATCTGATATGAGGGATCTGATAACCAAAGCATATTTTTTGGCTTTGTGGCAAACTGATAGCAAGCAAGTACGAATGTTACACACAATGACCTTCAATTAGCAGTGGTACATCATATTCCATTGAAAGAAAAACTCACATTTACATAGAATTAGAGAAAAACGCAATGAAAGGTATGACAAAATCATGAAACAAAATGACAGATCTAAAATGTCTCAGCTTCTTGTGCGGATTTCCATTAATTTGCAACGTGTCTGCCTCGTTCAAATCCTGGGAGGTGACTAAGGTAACGTGCAGGCAGGGTTATCATACGTCTCAATCTAACTGTTAACGAATGACAAGCGCCATAAAGGGTGCGTTTGGATATGAGACGAGTTCTTGACACCAATGATTAAACGAGATTATCTATGGCAAAATTACATTTCAATTACTATCAAATGTCACCATATGATACTCTCCATCACTATCCAACAATATGTAAGTAAACCTATGTACGTATGACCAAAACACAAGATTTAATTCAGTTTCACTTTGCAAAGTAGGGTTGGACACCACCTACGGAATCTAGAGAACGACGTTTTAAATAATTATTTAAAAATATCTATAATAATTACAACCATTTCGTGAGTTTGCTTAAGGAATTAAAGGTCTTTACTTCCAAATAAAAAATCGACAAAAATATATTATCATCAGATCAATGAGTTTTCTGGTGCCACTCATCAGTTCCCTCATCAATGAGAACTAGCCAATTAAGTATACATAATATAAAAATATTTAATATAATAATATTTGCCGTGTGATGCCGGTTCAGAATAGCATCACCCCATTTATTTTCCATGGGTGTCGTAAGAGGCGACACAGGGACTCGAGGGTGTGTAATGCAATTTTAGGCGATGGGCTGACAACCTGTCACTATAGTGATACACAATTTTCCAAATGACCCTCAAACATTTGTCAGACGTGGTGTAAATGGCCGTTTTTTGCGGCTGTTTACGCTCTGTCTACCCCGCAAGGGATTATAGGCGTGATATGTGTAAGTATGTATGTATATAAAAATATTTGTAGGCCAACCCATGAAACTTTCTCCAAGGAACATAGGAAATGTAAAAGTAATGTGGACCTCCCATTTCCATTCAAATGGACCCGGTCGGCTGAAACATTTTGTATGGGAAATCCCAGTTTTAATTTTTGAACTATGTTCCTTGGGGAAAGTTGATCAGTTTAATGGGGTAAAATACTTGCAGTAAATTTTTTACACCGTATATTTTCAGAAGTATGGTTGTTGTTGGTTTATCTTTTTCTAGTCTTGTATGTGTTACAGAGCAGTATAAATCATAGTTGCTGTTGACAATTTTTTAATGAAACCAAACTTTTTCTTAACATATCTGCAAAGGTCACAGTAGCTGTTGGTATATTAAAAATTAAACTTTATTCTCCAAACAATAATAAATACACACTGATATCACGCCTATATCCATCGCGGGGTAGGCAGAGCGTGAACGGTCGTAAAAATAGACATATACATGACGTCTGACTAACATTTGATAGTTATTCAGAAAACTGTGTATCACCATAGCGATACGTTGTACAATGCAGGAAGTCGGTTAGTAGGTTGCAGGATAAGCAACCATGGTATTTCCACGCATGTTTTGTTTATAAAATCTGATAATTTTATACATGTAAATCAAAGTAAATTAGTTTAAACTAAATCGCAATAAATCTTTCAGTTTCTAAATCGGCTGAACCTGAAGTGGCTGAAGTCAGCGTTGAGTTATTTCTTTGTCCACTCCTTTGTGATTATTTTTGCAGGTGCATGCCGGTGCGTCTGACAAGTTGGAGGTTTTCACACGTGCCGCACGTGTTTGCAATGTTTTTCCGTCCAGTGATATTGAGAGGAGTTTAAAGAAACCGCATGTAGAAAGCACACACCTGTAACACTCTCATTATGTAATTTACTCAGTCAAATACCGCATCTTCGTGCGGCATGTGTGAAAGCATCCGTAGGAATGTCCTTCCCTTCTGAATGCCCTTCGCTCGTCCCTAAGTTCTGAATCACGAGATATTTTCGTTTGTAAGGTATGGATCTTTGTTGCTAAGGTGGACAGTTGAGAAGAACCATGAGATTGTTTACCGTGTATGTATATGTGTATGTAAAAAAAAATAAAAAAAAATATATATATATATATATGGCGGGTGATGCCAATAGGCAGAATGGAGGGTTCCAGGTGGAGCCGGGAAAAGGGTAGCTACCCGCCTGGCCGGGTGTTGTGGCCAGGGGACCGACTGGTCCACCTGGATAGAATTGGCAGTTGTATATATGCGTTGCGCGGTGAAACACTTTGATACCGCGTTTCAGGTTCTTTGTTCTGTCACGTGGCGCCATCTTGCAGCTATGTTGGAACTTCTGTTGCGTCTTGCTTGCTCGTGAACCACTTTGAGTGAGCTTCTTGTCGTAGCTCCCAGAGGTCGCTACATATATATATGTATATATACATACACACATACACATATCACACCTATAATCCCTTGTGGGGAAGGCAGAGCGCAAACGGCCGCAAAAAACGGACATTTACGCCACGTCTGACAAATATTTGAGGGGCATCTGGAAAATTGTGTCCAAAAAAAAGTGTGTGAAAAATCTATAGTGACAGGTTGACAGCCCATTGCCTAAATTTGCAATACACCCTTGAGTCCCTTCGTCATCTCTTAAGACTCCCGCAGGAAAGAAACGTGGTGATGCTATTCTAAGCCGGCATCACAGGATGGGCATCACACAAGAAAATATAAGTTTAGCAATAAGAACAGCTGCTAGTGCTAGTAGTAGTATATTTTATGACCATTTATTTAATTATAATTTGTTCGTTTGCCTTGTGATGCCGGCTTAGAATAGCATCACCCCATTTCTTGCCCGTGGGTGTCGTAAGAGGCGACTAAGGGACTCGAGGGTATGTATTGCAATTTTAGGCGATGGGCTGACAACCTGTCACTATAGTGATGCACAGTTGTCTGATTGACCCTCGAACTTTTGTCAGACGTGGCGTAGATTACCGTTTTTCACGGCCATTTATGCTCTGCCTACCCCGCAAGGGACTAAAGGCGTGATATGTGTATGTATGTAATTTGTTCGTAGTAATTAGTTAACGAATAGTCCTATGCAAATACGATTATGTACTGCTCCTGCTGCTCCATATACAATTTCCTGTACCTAGGTTGCCTGGAAGAGATTGCCTGTTAGCAATAAGGCCGCCTAATTGTACGCTAATTAAGTTCTACTTTGGCTGTATATAAGGTGTAAAAAAATTAACTAAGAATATTTTAAGGGGTGAACCAGTACGTGAAACTGAACAACTTTCCCCAAGGAACATAGGTCGAAATATGAAAAAAATATTTGACCCTCCCATACTTAGTGTGTTACGCGGCCGGAATAATTTGTATGGGAGGGCCAATTTTTTTTTTCATATTTCGACCTATGTTCCTTGGGGAAAGTTGTTCAGTTTCACGTACTGGTTCACCCCTTAAAATATTCTTAGTGAATTTTTTTACACCATGTATATTCATGTTGTTTCCTTTTGTGTGCAAATAAAGTATTCTTATCTTATCTTATCTTATCTAGTGGTACTAAGCGGTTGAAAAACTGTAACACAGTTCATCGGATCATTCGTCGACTCGGTGGCCCACACGAGAAAGAAGATTCAAAAATTGGTGAAATTATTATGGAGTTTTGTTAATGTAAACAAAGGTCAAAGGACAAATAACAAGCAATACTAAGCTAAATTATACTAAAATTAAATAAAGTGACTAACCTAAAAATTAAGCTAAAAAAGTCGTCTAGTGAATTATATAGTGGAGTCCAGGAAAGACGTTTTTAAAAAGAAGTATTTAATTAATGTTCACAATAAGAAGGCTGATTACAGACTGAATATTATAAATTAAAATAAAAATGCATTAGCGTAAACTGGGTTGCTGACGGTGCAGTCAATGCGTTGCTCGTGTCGTAGCGGTGGGCGCTAGATCAGCGATTACCAGCCGTTTCGGCATGGTAACTCCTCCCTCCTTAAGATGGAAGCAGCCTCCGCAGCTTCCAGTGGGGCCGTCAGTGGGTGTTGCTTCTTGCATCGTGGTCCTGTTTCCAGTGCATCTTTGATGTAACTTCCAAAGAAAAAATGCCAATCCAATGATGTACAGGAGTATGGTAGTCCAACTGGGGGTTGCCATGGTGAGTTTCCAATTGTAGGTAGGGATGCTGTCATCTCTCAAGTTTTCTGCTTTGTTGATCAGTTGATGGATGCTGTCCAGGGATATTTCTTCTAACTGTAATTCATAGTGGACTTTATCCGGAGTAATGTTGTCTTCTTTAGGTAGCGGGATGATGTCTTGACTGTAGATTGTCTTGCTGTGAGTTTGTAGAGTGCTGTTTAAGATGTGAGCTTGACATTGGTCTGTCAATGAGATGATGTCTACACCTGTTAGCTTATTGTAGGTGGTTTTCCCGTTGCATGATGTCTTAACGATTTCTGCTGACCTCATGATGACCAGCCAGCTATTGGGGTTTATCTTCTGTATCTTTCCGCTTTTGAGATTCATCTTGGCGTGAGTACAGTTGGCAGGTTCATGTTGAATAAGAGAAAGTATGCAGTCCCCGGAACCAGTGATTGACCTCGTAGTCAGCTGCTTGCAGAGTTGGATGTCTTCAGTGATGGCTCGGCAGTCCTCATCAAGGTAAGCGTACTCTTCACTCCCAAGTATAAGGTATTTGGATTTAGGAATGATAGTAAAATTTTGGTGATTTGGAATGGAATAAAGATGGATTAGATCATAGGTATTAGACTCCACTGAAGGAATGTCAAGGATAAAAGTTAAAGTGTGTTCGGTACTGTACGCTTTCACAACTATAGATCGCTCAATCTGGTAAATATTATGTATAACAACTTCAGCTACGGGATTAAATAGAGATTTCTGTTGGATTTGCAGTATTTCGTAAATTAAATTTTGAGGACTCATTATGCTCGGATGCATTACCCCTAATTGGGAGAAAGTCATTGCATCTTCAAGAAGCATTAACTTATCTAAAATTATCTGTAAACTAAAATCTATTTGAACGTAAATATCTAAGAAATGTAAATGATTATAATCTAAATTAGATCTACTAGTGGTATTTAGCAACATAGCACTTATTTTCTTTTGATTATCGTCAATTTTAGCTATTTGTTTACCAAATTCTTCAACTGTTTTTCGTGCTAGACTAATAGAAGAAGTTTGAGAGTTATGTAGATTAAGAATTCTATTATTGAGATTGGATATTTCATGTTCAAATTTTATTGCGTCATCATTATCTAAATTGCCCGTAAGTGCTTTTACTACAGAACCTAATCCGTTAACTATCCCACGCTTAACTCTAGTACGAGGAGAAAGAAAAATTATTTTATTATGAATTATGCTAAACTTATGATCTATCTGGTCCTTATAAGTTTTATGCGCGTCTTCAGATGCCAGGTGGGCTTCTCTTGTTTTAGTACTCGCATATAATGCCATAAGTTTTAAAGTCGTGCTTTGAATGTAAGTTATGTTATAAACACAAGCAAGGCTAAAGGTATCGATTTGTTTAAGGACTTTCCCTTGTTTTAGAAGCAGGACACCATTATGGTTATCTACATTGTCAATATTCACGGTGGCTGATGCGAAGTACCCGAAGGCTGTGACGATGATGACTGTCCTGGAACAAGATGAGGTCTACGTAGGAGCTTGAAGTGAACTCTAATTGACTTAGAGTTAGGGTGGTTTCCTATTATCTCTGCAATGTTATTAGGGTGAAGATGAATAATTTTATACGGACCTTTGAAAACTGGTTTTGTTTTGTCATTCCGCGCTGTCTTCGCCACCTGCTTGAAAACTGTTTCACCTACCTTTAGCATAACTTCCTCCGCATCCTGGTTCCTTTTAGAAATTACTTGTTCCTTGTTGGCTGACATGTGTGCAGCCACACACTCTTGGACTGCCTCTGCATTTGCGCGGTGCTTCAGAACGTAGTCCTGGTAGAACTCCTTAGGATAATATATTTCTAAAGGGTTCCTAGTTGCTGTGTGTCCAAACAACAAATCATGGGGTGTGTAGTTTGTTGCTGAGTGTATTGCATTATTATAAGCTATTATAGCATATTTCATAAGAGTTTGAATCGGGTCCTCTTTGTTGGTCATACGCTGTATTCTAATTATCTCGGCTATAGTTGAATGGAAACGTTCTACAGGGGAGTTAGAGTTGGGGTTGTAAGGGGTTGTAAAATGAATATGAATATTATGTGAGGCAAATATTTCTTTAATCACCTCATTATCGAATTTAGCGTCAGAGTCTGTAGTTATATTAAGAGGTAGTCCCATGGTAGCAAAAACACTCAGTAATGCGTCAGCAATGTGTATGCTACTAGTAGCTGGCAGAGGGATAGCTTGAGTGTATTTGGAAAAATTATCAATGATAGTTAAGAAAGTTGCACCACCTGTTGAATACAAGTCCATGAAAAGATTTTCCATTGGCTTTGTTGGAGTTTCTGTCAGTGCAAGGGGAGGTTTTAAAGGGTTTCTTTCATATTTTGATTGTAGACATGTTTCACATTTGTTTACGTACCCTTGTATGGTGAGAAGCATGTTAGACCAGTGATAATTCTTTTGAATTTGCTTGTATGTCTCCTGGATACCACGGTGTAAAGTCTTACCTTCGTGATATTTTTTGATGATTTCCTGCTGCTCGGATTTGTTCTCGACCATGGTTACTCGTGATGTACATCTGTATAATTTAGGACCTCTATGGTTGAAAATTGATGTGTAAACTCTTGAAAATGCTAAGTACAGATCTTCTGCGTAAAAATAACAATGAAACTTTCTGTCAGCTATTGTGTGTTCCTTAAGGAATTTAACGATTTCCTGTTCTGTGTTATTAACTGGTATGAAAACATCTTTGATAACGACTCTGGAGTTTGTTGACCTATCTTCTACTCTGTAAGTAGACCCTGGAGTTGATCTAATGTGAAATTGTTTTAACTGTCTGTCTATCGCATCTGGTAAAATTGGAATACCTGAGTTCTCATTATCTGGCTGTGTATGGTTTGTTGACACTAACTGGTCAGGATCTAGTGACGCTACACTCATACTATCGGACTCTACTTCAGATATAGGGACACTTTGAGATGCTGTTGTTGAACAATGGGCCTGGTTACCTTGGGGATTATCTGATGGAGCAGGGACGTTTGTCAGAGTGGTATCGTTATCCTGATCTGGTGTTGATTCAGCCTCTGTTTCTCTACGAACATTGTCAAAAATTCTATTGATGATGTCATCGTCCTCATTATCATCAAAGTTTACAGCTAGGGATTCAATGCTGTTGTGATAAATCTTAGCTCTTGAGAGGGCATCAGCGTTAGTATTTAAAGAGCCCTTTTTATAGACAACGTCATAGTTGTATTCGGCTAATTTCAAGCCCCATCTCGTTAACTTCGAGTCAGGGTCCTTGATCGACCGGAGCCAGGTAAGCGGCCTGTGGTCAGTATAGATGGTAAACTTTCTGCCATACAAGTACGGCCGGAAATATTTAACCGCCCACATGATAGCCAGCATCTCTTTCTCAATAGTTGAATAACGAGTTTCGGTTTCAGATAGAGTTCGAGATGCGTACGCTACTGGCTTGTCAGAGCCTAGGGTGCCTTGGGATAGTACGGCCCCAATTGCGACGTCACTTGCGTCTGTCGTAAGTATAAAAGGTCTGTCAAAATCTGGAAATTGCAAGATTGGGTCGTTAGTAAGTAACTGTTTACATTTCTCGAATGCTTGAACGAATTCAGGAGAATGGACCACATGAGCGTTCTTTCTCAAGCAAGCTGTTAGGGGTTTTGTTAAACGGGCAAAATCCCTTATAAATTTTCTGTAGTATCCCACTAAACCTAAAAAGGATTTTATTTCTTTTTGGGTTTTTGGGATAGGGAACTGCAAAATAGCATTTATTTTGGTTTTGTTGGGCTTAAGGCCTTCGTCAGTCAGTTCGTGTCCTAAGAAGCTAACCTGCTTCTTAAGGAACTCCGATTTATCAAGTTGAATTTTCAAATTGTGTAACTTGAATCGATCGAACACTTGTTTAAGTTTTTGAACGTGTTCTTGTAGTGACGTCGAGATTATAATGACGTCATCGAGATATGTGAAGACGTTCTCGATACCCCTTAAAATGTGGTCCATAAGTCTTTGGAACGTACTTGGTGCATTTTTAAGACCAAACGGCATTCTCAAGAATTCATAGTGTCCTCTCTCGGTAGAAAAAGCAGTTTTCTCTACGTCATTAGGGTGCATTTCTACTTGGTGGTAGCCGCTCGCGAGATCTAAGGTGGTGAAATATTGCGCTCTGCCTAATCTATCTAAAATGTCATTGATATTAGGCAGAGGGTACTTGTCCTCGATAGTCCGGTCATTTAGCCGTCTATAATCGACAACAAGTCTCCACTTTACTTTGCCAGACGCGTCGGCTTTCTTTGGGACAATGTGTACAGGACATGACCATGGTGACACACTTTCCCGTATAATACCCTGTTTTAGTAAATTATCGACTTGCTTTTTGATTTCCTCTCTTTGCTTAGGAGGCTGTCTATAACTCCTAACAAAAATAGGTGAGTTGTCCTTAAGTCGCAATTCGTGTTTGACTGCATGTGTAAACGTTAATGGAATTTTGTCTGAATAAAATAAATCTCTATATTTGAAACAAAGACGAGTTATTTCTCGTTTCTCTTCTTCGTTCATATGATCGGAACGGATTTTGTTTAAATTATCTTTTAATATTGAATCTATATCCTCCGTGACTTTCATTGAATTTAATTTGCACGGGTTATTACCGTCGAACTGTTGAATATAGGGTTCTAACTGAAATAGTACGTTATTTGAGACAGTTTTCTTCTCATCGTTATAATTAGTAATTATTGTGTTAAAAGTTCCATTTTTTACGTTTACAATTGCAGCTGGTGATTTTAATCCTGGAGACCATACATGGTCGTCATGTATATACTGACCGTCTAAATAGTGTGTCTTGACCTTTACTATCCTTTCGCATCGAGGTTCAATACTGAGCTTTTTATCTGGATAGTCAAAGTAAATTGGGATATCGGCTAAACCGGTACGTAATAGGTTGTTTTTAAGATCAATATTCCAAGCTCTAAGCAAATCTAAGCCTATTAGGCCTTTATATTTGGGGTCAAAATCGAATAAAAGAAATTTGTGTATGATATCACAATTAAAAGCGGGAGGTAAGGGCAAATAGGCTACAAATTCATGTCGCGATATTCCGTGAGCTGTTTTTACTAAAAACGGTTCGTTTTCTATAAGCATCTCTAAAGGCGTACCTTGGATAACATCAGGAGATATCATGGATCTCGCGGCTCCCGTATCTATTAAGAATTTACCTCCGTATTCTGGCAACTCGATGTACGAAAGGTCATCCCTATTTTGATGGTTAAGTTTAACTAGCTCTGGTCTTCGTGAGCCTCGTCCTTGGTAAAATCCTGGGTACTTACCTCAGATTCTTCACGGTTCGGAGTCTCGTAGTCTTCGTTGAACTCTCCGTTGCCGCAATCAGGATTATATTGGTCTAAATAGGACTGCTGACAAAAATTACCTTGGTAAAACTGTTCATCCGGTGTATAGAACAGGCCCTGGGCAAATTGCGGTGCCTGAGGCTTACCTACAGATCGCATAGTAACGTCAGATGATACTTGCGGCGGGTTCACTTGCTGGTTTGGAATGTTTGGTCGCTGATTCCTAAAGTTGTTGGAGTTCCTAAATTTTCCAGAATTACCTTGTTGCTGCTGGTTTTTCCATGGTAGCGCGGACTGGGCGTACTGCTGTCGTTGGTCTGGAGACCAAGGTCTGGGGTTCATGTTACGTTGCGGTACAAAATTGTTATTTACAAAAGGCTGAAAGGGTTGGTTATTAGTTTGACCCAAGAATGGTTTAAATGGTAAGTTAGATCTATTCGAATCCTTTGCCTTTTGCTGTGGTTGTGAGTTTGACGTGCTAGGTGGTGGATTACATGCGAGTCTAGCCTCCTCCTGCCGTGCTGTTGAAATAGCAGACTCCAATGTATCTGGTGAGGCAATCCTTACTCCAATAGAAACGTGAAAGTCTAGTTGGTTAACAAATTGTTCGATAACCATTTTTTCATAGTAAGTTTTATCCTCATGTTGCCCAACCGAATACAAAGTGTCAAGTAATTCTCTCAGTCGTTTACCAAATGATTCAGAATCTTCCGACCTATTACGGCGCGTGCGCGTCAATTCTTGCATTACTTGTACTTCGTTACGCGGGTCTCCTAGACGTCTAATCAACGCGGCTTTTATATCCTCCCACGAATTCAAGTTTGTCTCGAACGCTATCGCGTCTAAAGCCGGCCCTTCCAATCTGCTTATTATTAAATGAGCTACCATATTTATCATTGAGCCTTCGATTGAAATAAGGCGCAATAAACCATCAATTTGTCTAATAAATGCATTAAGCCGTGTTCGCTTCCCGTCATAGCGCGGAACTAAATCGGCGAACGTTTTGAAATCGGATACCTGCATTGTGACCGCGCGCGAGCGAGTTCACTATTTAACAAAAACTAATTTACGTAATTTACCTACTTAGGACGCGTGTACTGGCCACTACAGCGATTTGAGCATATAAATAGACCGACACAAAGTTATAGAAATAAAAATAGTATTTAAACGAATGCACTGTGAGCCTATAGCGATTTTAGCATAAAGACCGACACACGTGAAGAGAATAAAACTAGGAATTACGACAGGAAATAGAGCAAGGAACTTGAGAGCTAATGAGCACTTACTTGAGTATCCTCTGCATCTCCTGAAGGAGTCGTCTACAGCCGAAGGGATGCCAATTTTCCGGAGTCCCTCAAAGATCGTCCACCTGGTCTCCGTAGGTTCTTCCAGCTAGGGGGTCGTAGATGCGTGAAGAGTTTGATTCCCGCGCAGGACGCTGAGTTTGAAGTATCCTGTTTTATCTACGCCTTCTCTAACTGCCTTTAAGACTGCGCCAATTATATAGTGGAGTCCAGGAAAGACGTTTTTAAAAAGAAGTATTTAATTAATGTTCACAATAAGAAGGCTGATTACAGACTGAATATTATAAATTAAAATAAAAATGCATTAGCGTAAACTGGGTTGCTGACGGTGCAGTCAATGCGTTGCTCGTGTCGTAGCGGTGGGCGCTAGATCAGCGATTACCAGCCGTTTCGGCATGGTAACTAGTGCCATGAGACATTATTATTACTTTTGATTATGTCTGTTAAGGTGTTTTGCGAAACCCTTTCCTTGCCTCGTAACTAATCAGTCACCAAAGATCAAATAACATAACAGAGTGTACAAAATATGTATGTTTCCTCCGAATACTGCCCAACCTGGCAGATCAAAGCAGCCGACAAGACGAGCGGGGCGTGCCTAATCGCATCCTATCCAAACGGTGCGCAGGCGTCGTATTTTTAGTGCACAGGTAACAAGAATGCGCCTTTGATATATAACACTTCCGCTCGTTACACCGATCGCAGATGTCAAAGAGTTGTGATTGAGAGTAGCTTCGGTTTCTGCCTAAAGCTTGACCTCTTCTGTGAGTTGAAAATCAAGTTTGTTGCTATTAATTTTTATACTACGATTTGTTCATTTAGATAAAGTTGACTACAATTAATGGATCGTTGTCTAGCTTTATCTAATGAAAACTGGGAATTTCCACATCTCAATAGCATCCAAGATCATCAATCGTCAATCGTTATTATTACCTATACTGCATGCTAAGGGCACAAAAACTATATTATTAAGAAATTTAATCTATTTTAATTTTCAACCGTATTATTACAAAGAAAAATACAGCGGGCTTTTAGGCAGTGTTTAAAATGTTTTTCTATACGATTTGACGCTGTCATAAAGCTTATACCACTTTTAACTTTTTTGTACTAACACTGACCGATTTAGTTGGATTTGTCGGTTCTGTTTTTGTCATCTTGATTCTACTCACCTTTGAAAATAAAGAAACATCACTCACGTAATTTTTTTTGTGCCACTATTTTTGATGGGTATTGCTCATAGAGTAGATAGTGGCCCGGAAGAATAGAATACACAATTTTTTGAGAATTTAAGTAAACAGTAGTAATTTAAGTACCAAACGGAACAAAACACATCTGCCAAAAGGCGGTTCTCTAACTTTTACGGTGAGTATCAAGGCGTCTGTCAAGTCAGTCGTTAGACACACCACAAAGTAAGTATTGGACACACCGTAAACCTACCGTAACCGTATTTGTATGAGAATATGATAGGAATTTGCAATTTTCTTTCGTCTGACAGACGCATGCGTTACGTTGCGTTAAAAAACGGGACGACGGTGAGTGAACCGCCAAAGGTCAGTGGCAATCTGCGCCCACTTTTTACGTTTACTTCTAAAAGTATATTCCTAAATGCCTGCCGTAAACTACCACGTTGTGTGATTTATCAAATCGCAACTCCGACTTTAATACCCACATTAAACAGCTGATTTACTGCTATCTAATAAATACTAGGTAAATATGACAACTACTCATGTAACTTACGGCTTTATAATGAACAGGCACGAGCAATCAAAAGTAGATTTAGGGTTTTGTGCGAATCCCTGGAAGCAGTTAGGACGAGCCGTAAAATCAGGAGTGCAAATAATTTGTATTACGGCAGTACACATTTTAACAAGCAAGAAATTGTGTAACTGTAGACATTGTAACATCAACTATGTGTTACTATGTGTATCCCGTGTGATGCCGGCTTAGAATAGCATCACTCCAATACCTACGACTCGTAGGTGTCGTAAAAAACAACTGAAGGATAATAAATAAAGGGATAATATCATTCAGGGAATGCGCAGTAATGTTACCTGTAAAGATAATATCATGCACTGCGCTCGTCAATCCGCTTATGAAGCGGGGGTGAGTTGCCAATACCTCCCAATAGGGGGAAGCCCATGTCCAGCAGTGGACTGTTGTTGCTGGTAATGAAGGTATGTTTGTAAAACTAAGTCATAAGACATTCAGTGCAGGTAGAATTGGATGTGATTATTGCAATTTCAACAACACGATTATTCCTTTTCATTTAATTTTATTTATTAATTGCTTACATGTATAAGTATAAAAGGTCTTTTAATATAGTCTCATGACTGGCCCAATAGCGTAGCGGATAGTACCCCTGCCTTCAACGCCGAGGTTCGTGGGTTTGATCCCCACAAAACACAAATATTTGTAAAGTAAAAGTCTGGGCGTTTTCTATGTTTACTATGTATTTATTTAACAATAAAAAGTATATTAGTAATAATATCAGCTATTTAGTTCCCATAGTACAAGTTACGCTTAGTTTGGGGCATGATGGCGCTGTGTGAAATTTCAAGGATTTTTTAATAGTTACGTAGGGTACATGCACCCGGAGAGATAGAAATTGAAATTCTTTATTCAATGTAGGATAGTATTACCATATCACTTATTGACGTCATGAACCGTCATTGTAAAAAATAAAGAAAGTATTACACAATTGTTTTTATAACAATTTTGTAATGTCCTTATCGAAAACCGGCTCGGGCGGGATAAAAAAATGGGCTGGCCAGGTTAATCACACGGCATGTAACTTTACGCCACCACAATCTGTAGAGGGCACATTACCTTACGTTTTATTCTTATATGAGGTATAACGTGTCGTACTTGGTTAATTAAGTAGGTACCTATCCATCGACTTACATTATTATACTAAATGATACATGAAACATCATTTTTATACCCCTTTTGTGTGATGTGAGGCGATGAAGTATATACAGGGTTTAAGGGACAGCCCTCCAAATACATATAGGGTGCATCCAGACCATGGAACTGAACAACTTTCCCCTAGAAACATATGTCAGGATACGACAAAAAATACCTACCATACAAAATCACAATCAGCTGACTGCTTTTACTATGGAAAATAAAATGAAAATGGCGTTTCTTGAAATATTTAAATGGAAAGTTTTTCAGATGGTCTGTATGCAGGGTGCATATTCATCATCAGTATTCGGAGGGCTGTCCCTTACATTACACCCTGCATATTTTAAATAAAAATAAAGCCCACAACCATCGTAAAATTTCTGAAAACATTTGGTTCCAAACTTCTTAATTAAAAACAATAGCTTTATTCTAAGGTCACCTTACCCACTTAAGGCTCCAAATGTCAATAACATCAGAGAAAACCTCAATCTGTTTAAAATACCCGCATTAGTCCTCCGGGAGCACTGTGGGTAAGCGCGGGTCATAGATAATGGGAGGCAGGAATCAGAAGGTGCATAAGACAAGTAGTAATGCCAGAATATTACAACAACATTTTTATGACTAGTAGACTGTCACGAAGGTGTAGTGGCTAGTACCCCTGCCTGCTGTGCCGAGGGTCGTGGGTTCGATCCCCATACAGCACAAGTATTTGTAAGTTATTTTTCAAATATTTTGGGTGTTATTTATTTTAAAAAAATATATATGTATGTTTTTCATTCGTAAATTATCAATACTGAATTACTTAAACGTAATCAGAATGCAAGTCTTAGGTAGTTAAATTACCTGGTACAAAGTAATTAATTATTGTACATGTTCTGAAGGCTTTTAATAATATAGATTAACGCGATTTTTTTTTAGGTTGTTTACATTATTGTTTAAACGGGTTCTTTAAGACGAATTGTAATTCATGATGGGCTTCTGGAAAACGGCCTTTCCATGATAATTTCCTGGACGGGACGCTCTGTTTTTTAAAATATTTTCTTGTTAGAAAAAATAAGTGTATGCTACAAATCCAAGGAAAAGAACCTTTAAATTGGCTTTAAATTATATTTTTTAAGTTAACTGCTAATATTATTTAAGCTATAAGTTTCAAAGAAATCAAAAAACACTTGTATTTGCAATATTTGTATTTTACAAAAAATAATTGAAAATCAGAGATTTTACGGGGCATTATCATGGAATGCCCCAAAAGCTTGTACAAAACGGATTACCTACACATTCAATACTCTGCTTAATCTTTGACAGGGGCGGTTACAAAAATAACGAGCAGCCAGGTCTTAAATCTTGAGGCGCATCTACTTTAATGGCATTTAAATTAGCTTTTTATTTACCCGACGTGGCGCAAACAGCTAATCCGGGAGGATTGTGTTGTCACTGCATGGATAAACACTTGATGAGTACACAATTAAATGGAAAACAGCGTACCAACGAAATATGTGAAATAAATTAACATTTCGATGAAATAAAGTGGACTTTTTTATGGCTATAGATTACTCAGGAATACGAGCTTTCAGAGTGTTAGTAAGTACAAAGGGAAAATTCATAATTAAAAAATCAAATTATTAGGTAACCATCAGCAGTTTAAGAACTTTGACATCAGTTTCTTCTAGACTCTTCGGGTCGTTCGACGACTCCGTGTCCCCCTTTAAAACCCAATTTTCTTAGTTGTAAGGCGGTTTTTCCACAAGACGGACTGCGACGACGTAATTTTGACGCATTGGTTTATCGGACGAAAGAAAATTTCGGATTCTCATACAAAAAACGGAAACCATGACACACTGTAACGCATGCGATTTGACCAAGATGTTTGACAGACGCATCTGTCAGTCCCTCATATTGTGGAATTTTCCATAAATCGCTTTTGATTTAACAATTTATGTCAGAATTCACCTGCGTATAGATCAGTTGCGGAATTTTAAATTGTACAAGATGGGACTAATTGCACTGAAAATCTTCGATGTAAATATTCACATAAATTATCTATGAAGGTAGACAATGTAATATAGGTACCTACATAAATACATATATCAGCCTATTGCAGTCCACTGCTGGACGTAGGCCTCCCTCAGGGTATGCCATAGGGCACGATCTCTCGTTTTCGCCATCCAGTCGCTACCAGCCGCCTTTTTTATGTCATCGGTCCACCTGGCCGGAAGCCGTCCAACACTCCGCTTCCCGAGATGTAAGTATCATTGAAAAAAAATGCCATACAATAAGTAAAATCTACATATACACATATCACGCCTATAATCCCTTGCAGTGTAGGCAAAGCGTAATTGCCGCAAAAACGTACATTTACGCCACGACTGATAAATATTTGAGGGTCATTCGGAAAATTGTGTATCGCCATAGTCACAGGTTGTCAGCCCATCGCTTGAAATTGCGATACACACACACCCTCGATTCCCTCAGTCGCCTCTTACGACACCCACGCGAAAACATGGGGTGATGCTATCCTAAGCAAGCATCACACGGCCAATACTTCTATACGATAAATAAAATCTGAAATTCTATAACTGGACTTAGCAAAAGTGTTCCATCCAACACTGAGCTAATAATACCCAATGCACTTCACAGAGCCAGCCATTTTCGGCACACTTCCGCAGATTGGTTTCAGTTTCGCGGCAACTTCACATGATATAACAATTTGACGCTATTCGTTGAAAAACCATTAACCACCTCGTTTCAAAGTTTAGGTTTCCTAAGAGTACAACTCCTTTCGTCATTAACACCAGACCGGCAAAATATCGCGGCGTTGTGCAACGCGTGTGAAAACAACCTTTGATTGATGTTTAAGTAGTACATTTGTGTATTTAGTACTCTTTCAGCCTAAGGATGCCTGGTACAGAAATGCTACCCAGTATTAAGGCCGCCTTATTGCACTGTTTCTTTTATCTGTTTTTATCTATTGTTGTATTATTTCTTTAAATGTGCAATAAAGAGTTTTGTTCTGTTATTGTACTTAGAGGCAGAATGTTTTGAAAACAAGAAGATTTACAAATATTTTTTTATCTATCTAATATTTAATAGTTCCATGCTTGAAATCTATTTGAATTTCGTGAACTCTTCCTACAGACCAAGTAAGTCAGCACGAACATAATATGCCACACCCGCCCCAAACCTAAGTTCGAAAAAAGAACATTCGGATATACGTTAATCAGAACATCCAACCGCGAGGCGAGGTGTGCAACCGTCGGCCGGAAATACGTGCCCCCGCGGCCACTTCCGCCGGATAAGTGGCCAGGGTCGGCCCAATTTCCGCTTTTCACGTTTCATAGATTCCTGCGTATGATAATTTTTGAATGTGGAATGTGGATTTCTTCGTGGGATTTGATTTGACAAACACAAGATTACGTTTGGTTTTTTAAAACGTAAGTTCTTTTTTCTTTTCTATTCTCTTGGTGGTTTTCTCACGAATTGTTTTAATAACTCCAGAAAAGATCATTTTATTCCGTAGTTGCACATTAGGTCATACTTTTTTCCAAATATGATGAATTTTACTAATTTTACAGCGAGCTAAAAGCATATTTATCAACAAAAATCTCATCTTACTCAGTCCCGCTTGGTGTGTACTTAAAAATTTAACATTAGGCATTTTAAAGAGCGCGGCTGGACTACTGATTTCATTCAGTACAATACAAAATTATTAAAAAACTAGATTTTTGCCCAGCGGTTTCACCCGCTGCCACTCATTTTCCCGTGGTAATAACGTACATATCCCGTGGAAGAACAACTCTTCCGCGGTAAAAGTGGGACATTTGTTATTCCGGGTTATACTCTACCTGTGTTCCAAATTTCATCCAAATTAGTCAAGCCGTTTGAGCGTGAACATACTACACACACACAAACTGTCATATTTATTTATAATATTAATACGGATTAGAAAATTGTATTATACTGATTTAATTTTAGTTTATAATGACGGATCATGACGGCACAAGTGTTCCTTGAACAAAAATCAACATGCATACATACATTATATCACGCATTTATCCCTTACGGGGTAGGCAGAGCGTAAAGGGCTGTAAAAACGAACATTTACTCCACGTCTGACATTCAGAAATCTGTGTATCACCATAGTTACAGGTTGACAGCTCATCGCCTAAAATTGCAATTACTGTATGACATACATACATACATACATACATAAATCACGCCTCTTTCCCGGAGGGGTAGGCAGAGACTACTTCCTTCCACTTTCTACGATCCTGGCATACTTCTTTCGCCTCCTGTACATTCATCAATCTCTTCATGCATGCTCGTCGGTTTAGGGTACTCTTGGTCTGACCTTTCTTTAGCACGTCCCCGATTTGATCGAGGTACGTTCGTCGAGGTCTTCCCCTTCCAACTTTCCCATCCACACTTGCCATATACACCTGTTTCGTTAATCTTCTTTCATTCATCCTCCCTACATGACCAAACCATGTAATCATACCCTTTTCTACACCAGTCACTATGTCTTATTTTATACCACAACGTTCCCTTATCACGCTATTCCTTATCCTGTCACTCAATTTTACGTCAATCATACTTCTTAACGCTCTCATTTGTACTGCATTTATTCTACTTTCATGCTTTTTCTGCCATACCCAACTTTCACTCCCATACATAAATGTCGGAACTAACACCCCTCTATGCACAGCCACGAGATCCACAGCCACATCCGAGAGCCACAGTACTGTATGACACCCACGGGATATACAAATTTGACCATTCAATCCCCTTAGCTATTTCAGTGCTTTATCTATGCTGCGAACTTCACCGTTAGTACCGTCGGACTACTTTCAACTTGTCACCTTGACTCCATTCGCCAATTATCTTCGCATTTTATTGTTCCTTTGATAGACGTAGTCCCAGTTTGCCACTGTCCCGATTCATCATTTAAATACGATTCCATATACATGTTGTTCATACTATTCTCTAATATATTTCAATGCTTATTCTATGCTTCGACTTCATCGTGGCATAGTACGTGGCTTCGCTTGATCGCAGCAGTAAAGAAACTTCATACAAACGCTCAAAAGCTCACTCACACAGACGCACTACGCCGCTACACGGCATCTCATCAATTCTCGCCACACGACAGTCGAGATAGTGCCGCGTCAAGGTGACAAACAAATGCATAGATTCGATTTTATTTTGATAGTGCTATAAGTCGTTTGCGTCATGCTGGGAAGTTCCGGATACTTACTGAATGGTGTTTGATGTTGTTATGAGCACGTGTTGTACACGAGTCTAGCTCGCATTGCACACGCGTGGAGCACTCGCTGAACACGCGTGGAACACGTGTTGAAAACGCGTAAAGTACAAAAATTCTTGCACGAAAGTATTCTTTCGAGAAATGCATTTTCGTATGCGACTAGACAACTTCAAAATGGCGCTGAGACTAAATAATTTCAAGAATTACACATATTTCAATTGTTTTCAGCTGTTCTAATCTCAAAGATTCGAACGCGCTGTACGGTTCTAAATTCAAAATTGGCGGGAAATATGCAAACGACAAAACTTAAAAGGCATGTCTCGTAGAACATGCGTAAGACACGCATAGAACACTCTAACCCGTTATCTGTGTGAAATGGAAATAATATTTTATTGTTAGTGTTTCATCTAACGGTTGCACCCAATATATTCCGTACTCATGCCTATTTTGCCTGACTGTACTTTAGAAGCATTCAGCAGATTGTGACAAAGCAGGATGAAGTTTAAGAACCAGCTATGTGACGAACCGGGCCTAACCCATTTTGATACCGTGTTAAATAACTATAATAGCCGGCCATAACCCCTTTGTGTGTCTCAGTAGGTGCGTCTGCCTCTCGGATGCTTTATTATCGTAGGTAATAAATGTCACTGCTAACAGGTGAATTAAACTGTCTGTGCTCTTTGTTCTATAAAAAGTTTTTTTCGATGTATTTGATGTTATTTTTGCATATTCATAAATTAGCATGGCATAATGAATGAAGAGACGACGAAAGAAGTGAGCCAAGCGTTGTCAGTAGAAGAAAGTAGTCTCTGCCTACCCCTCTGGGAATGAACATGATTTATCTACGTGAAGTCTGCCCTACTTCTAGCAGAAACAGCCCGGCCGTACTATTATTTTTCTCAAATAATTTTTTACATGCTATTATTTTTCTCAAAGAATTTTAAACCATTTTCAACCTCCCTGTAACTTCTTACATGTACTTATTAAGTGAATAAATTATTACAATAAAATCAAGTAACAAAATGACACCGGTGGAATTCAAACCCACAGCTTTTGACGTACCGTGCCGACGCCCCAACAAATGAGCTGTCATAGTTCTATCTCGGTCGGTGAAATTATCCGGCTTCTATTTCCGTCAATGTGTGACGTTAGCGTTAACAAAACTAGCCTAAGTCGCAGGTTTGAATCCCATACGTGTGAAGTTTTTTTTCTATACTTTCCGCATATAATAGCAATATGTAAAAAAATTACAATATTTATCATTTTATTCAAATTTTCCTAATATTCTAACCCACCACGTAAAAGGCTTGCCAAAAGGCTTTTATCTTAACAAATTGGCAGTCTCAACCAACAATCACTTCTAATCAACAGCATCCCATAATCAGCCAATCAACCTCCCCCCTCGCTGCCCTCTCCCACCCCTCGGTCGCCCTGTTTCCTTTACATTAAGGGTAGTTAAGTTGTTATGATGAGACAGTAATACCTGAGTGACGGCGGCTTAAAGCCATAAGTCAACGGTATTGAGGTGATTAACGCAATTTGGTGGTTGTTCAGATTGTGGTACTACACTTTAAAGGGTTTTGTTCCGACTTAGCTTCACACCAATTTTTCCCTTGGGTATCAGAGGAGTGACTAAGAGATGGAATGGGCAGCAGCGTTCCCTGTGAATGCAACGTCGTGCTTTGCATTCGCCAATCCGAATACTAAGCGTGGTGATGAGTATAGCAGACACAGTCATTTCCAGAAGTCGACTGTTACTGCTGTTAATGTATGTTATGTAGTAAAGGGTTTTTTAATCACAAATAAGTGTTTATTTTAATAACTTACTTAATAAACTATCGATAATTGTGTTCACGACAATCCCAACAAAAATGAAGAAACAGAAAAGTGACGGCCAATTTTATTTCCGTAATGAATTCTCTTACCTTAAATTAACGCTGTCACTAACCGTGAAAAAGGTTTAGACAGAATAGATGTTAACTTAGTCATATCGTGTCTTATAATTTGGCGCAAAATACGCGTTATATGTCAAAATAAGACGACGATGAAAACAATGGCAAAATGGCGAAGATTATTTATTATTAAGATTTTTAAACATGAACGGACTTAGATTTCTATTCTTCTACTGACTTCTATTCTTTAATCTAACTGACGGAAAGAGACAGCGCAAATTTTAGGAGCATTATCAAGTATTTAATAGCCAATTCTAAGTAACATTTCTACTTTTCGTATTTTTTAGTTCTTACCATTTGGTCTCTTTATTTCCATCACTTAAGTGAAATTTAGAACTAGCTGAGATGTGCAATAGTTTTGACGTTTATAATATTTATAACGTCGTTGTTGATTTGTCGATATTCCGGCTCAGTATTAGATTGGCATGTATTTATAGTCCAGCACGGCTGACATTATTTGAGGGCATAACTTACAAAAATTCTAAAGTCGCTTATATTTTTACGATTGTGGTGAGGTGTGTCTGTGAACCACATATTACATTCTGTATCATTTCGAGTCAATGTATGGTAAATTTATATTATAAAATATACCAGTATGTAACAACTTGCACAAAGTTAAAACCCAGTTTGAGTCGTCTTTTCCACTGCTAACGAAAGTTAGTTAGCATATGGTACCTATAATGACACAGAATAATAAATTGGGTCGGCAAATGGTCCAGAGACTATAAGCCGAAAATAAAGGGATTTTAATATTTTTGAAATCTATAAAGCTAGCCATACTGAAAATACTGAAACGGGGTTCTTACCGCGATACTTATTTTTGTTGAATTGTCCGATATTTCGACCCAGTTGCATGAGCCATGATCACGGAACTACCGTGATCATGGCCGCGTTTCAGTATTTTGAGTTATTATGTGTGACCGCGAAAGTTAAAAACAGTTTACTAGCCATACTGGTCTATTATGTGAAGATGTGTGGTAAATATGTCGGCAGGTCATCGTCATTTGTCCCTCGCAGAATTTCAGTGTCACACTCGTAGATTTCCCACGTAATGTCTTCATACGCTGCGTAGATGATATTAGTACTAAATGTATGTCTGGTAGAATGAGGATCGTTATATATTTGTACTATCGTTTATTTTGCACTCACAACGCTACCTTTATTTTGTTATAAAATGTTGTAAATATTACCGGCTCCTCCGGTGGTAGAGTGGTTGGACGTTTCTCCACGGTTTCAATCCCCAGCCGACGCTATTATTTTTTCAACTTCTTATTTTCATTTATTTATTATGTTTTCATTGCGTCCATAGTTCAATAGATTTGTTTTGGTATTTTTAGTAACATAATTAGTTATTTTAGTCATAAGGTAACCAATCTATAACATTGGCTAATCCCACAATACGAATGAAGTAGCAAACTGTGAATCAAAAAATAAATGCAAACTTTTTCTTTTCTTATTATGCTTTGATTAATTCCGTTTATCTTGCGGTAGAGAATGCCGCGTGGCATTAGGTCCATCCTTTGTAGTTTCTATACAATAAAGTTTAATAAATTATAAAACTAATAGCGCCACTCTCGTCTGTGCTTTTTTTTCTGTGATTGGTCGAAAATGTGTCAATTGTTTACGTCTTATAAGTGCGTTTATAGCTCCTGCTGCCATCTGCAATAAGCTATGAGTTTTCCTCACCATTATTAAAGAGAAGTCTCGTTATATGAACAGCCACTAATGAAAGGCCGTCATAATTTGTACCACGACTGATTGCAAGGATCCCACTTAGTTAATGTGATAGGCTGATGATAGATAGGAAACTCCAACAAAGTGACTACTTACTTATACTAGCTTTGTAGGTAAGTTACTTGGTATTAGCCGATGCCGGCTTGGAATAGCATCACCCCATTTCTTTGGGTGTTGTAAGAAGCGATTAAGGGACTCGGAGATGTGTATTAGAAAATTTAGGCGATGGACTGACAACCGGTCACTATGGTCATACACAATATTCCAAATGACCCTTAAATAATTATCAATCGTGGCGTAAATGTCCGTCCTTTACAACTTTTACGCTCTGCCTACCCCGTAAGGGATTATAGGCATGATATATGTATGTATGTACTTTGTATTTACATTAACGGCCATATCAGTCTACCAATGGAAATAGGCCTTTCCTTATTGGTATTGTCTTGCTCATCACGATTGGCAGTAGGATCGGCAAGCGCAGTGCAAGATGTTGCAGACACAGGGAACGCTGCTTCCCATTCCCTGGATGATATTGTCCCACAGTCGCTTTTAACTACACCTACGGGTAGAACTTAATTAGAGTAGGAGCACTTCTGGGCAGGTTTTTTGGGGGGTTTTTCCTGTTCAGGGGGTCCGGTTATTATACGCATGCTTTTATAATCTTGACTTCAATTTGAAACAAATATCGTTTTCAGATGTTGGTGGCGTAAAGTTACATGACGTGTGATTAACCTGGCCAGCCTAGTGGCAGTGCCATTTTTTTTTATCCCGCCCGAGCCGATTTTCTATTAGAACATTACATCGGGTCGTTGGACGACTCGGTGTTCCATACGAAAAGATAGAGATTAGGACATTACAAAATTCGGGACACAGGTAAATTACTAATATTTACCTAAATACTATCGCGATAGACCCGGTCTAATACTTAAAATGAGTGATTACAAAATTGTTATAAAAAAAAGAAAATAGTGTGAAAAATTTTTTTTTTACAATTACGGATCATGACGTCAATAAGTGATAATACTATCCTACATTGAATAAAGAATTTCAATTTCAAAACTGGGGTGATGCTATTCTAAGTCGGCATCACACGGTAACTTAAACTAAACTATTAACAATGGTTGAAGGGTTGACTTTTATAAATACTTTCTACCAGGTGCAACTATAAAATAAATATCACCGAAGAATTTACGTTTTTCGTTTTACAATTTTAAGCTGAGAACAGTAAAAACTGTTATTCTATTATAATTAATTATATGTATAGTATGCTTCTGAACAATATTTTTCATTGTCTCACATAATTCGTTGTACAGTTTTATAATGTTTGTAAGACACGCGAAGAATTGCGTTGGTGTCTTTGTGATTCTAATTTCATTGGATTTTACGTGGCGCCGGTGACAATAAAATAGCGTAAACATTAATGCTTTATGAAAATGTTCTGCAACTTTGTTAATGGTAAATAAAACTTATGAAAAAAGTATTTCTAAGTATGCCGTGTGATGCCGGCATAGAATAGCATCACCTCATTTCCTTCCCGCGGGTCTCGTAAGAAGCAACTAAAGGACTCGAGGTTCACATGTGTGTGTATCATAATTTAGGCGACAGGCTAACAACCTGTCACTATAGTGATACCTACAGGATTGCTCTGAGACGGCCCTTAAATACTTGTCAAACGTGGCGATAGCGACCGTATTTTAAGGCTGTTAACGCTCTGCCTACACTGCAAGGGATAAAGGCGTGATATGTGTATGTGTGTATATGTATGTGTATATCTAAGTAAAGCTTTTAGATAAATTACATACCCACTAAAGTCTACTGCTATACATGTACATGTACTTCTTTTGGTATTGCCATTCTCACGACGCTTGACAGGCTTGATTGGCGAGCGCAGTGTAAGATGTTACAATCACAGAGAATGCTTATGCCCATTTTCTACTTACACCAATTTATCCGTTAGTCGCTTTTTACGACAACCACAGGTAGAATTAGGGTGATGCTATTTTAGGCTGGCATCACACGGCTACGGATATCAATACTTATCTACTTAAAATCTAGTCTATGGTAATGTTTCATTTCGAAAAAAAAACTTATTTTTTAATAACGACATTGATGAACTCCTAATCATTACTCTTCTTACAACTAAACTTGAAGACAAAAACCAGTCCTATGAAACAACAAACGAAAAGTGTGATTACCACTTTAAAATAGAACAAAAACTTGTAGGTGCCCAGACAAAAGCAATGGAGTGCGTAACACAACGGGAGAGCTGCAGGCGCCCAATCTGTCAGACGACTGTCACTTGTCGCGCGGCTGTCAACTGTCGCGCCTGTCAGGTGGTGAGGCGACACCTGCTGAGAAATAAAAGGAAACACTGTTTTATTTAAAAACGCACCGATTTCAAATGGTATTTCTCAAGGGTCAATCTTAGAGCCTTACTTGTTTTTAGTGTACAAAGACATAAAAACACAGGTGGTTAGCTGCAGCGATTAATAGGTCGCACCATTATCACCCCGATAACCAGAACTAGTTTAAGAGGGAAAACAAACCGATTTCAAATAGTATACCAGTGTTTATAACTATATTTTTAACACTCTAATTCACTGTACGTATAATTTGTTCGTACAAGAAGAGTAGTAGCTAGGAATGTTTTACTGTTAACCTTTCTTCTTTTTATAATGTCGGTTAAAAATAATCATGACTCCGTTTCACTTTTCGCGCCGAACTTTGAGGGTGAGGGAGGGAGACTTGCTTTGATGTGTAGCCAGCCAGGTATTTATGAAGCAGTTGTCTCGAATCTACGTTACTGACTAAAACAGCGAATTAAAAATAGCCACTGTCACATTCCGTTAAATATGTTTAGAAAAAGATAGTAGATGTAATAGACTATTTTAGTCATATCTTAATAAATAGTCTATGACTTCCGTGCCATTTCGCAGATTTCCTTGTAAGTTTAGGTAACCGCCATATTTTTAATCGCCGTTTAAATTTGACGAATACCGCGTAAATGCGTAAAATCATAGTAAATTTAAGAGGCAATCATATTTTATCCTTGTCTAAGGCTATTTAACTGAAAGTGACTTTGCTATTTTAAGTTAGAGATATAAAGTTGTTAGCGTGAAATTGTGACTAGTATAGTATGTACCTTATGTATATCAGGTTTACCTAGATTTAGCTATAAAAACCTGACGAAAGAAAAATCTGCAGAACTTTATGAACAAAAACATAAAAGCATCAAAAAGAAATTAGAATGTTTTATTTCAGTAAAGTTTTGTAATTACCTTGCTGTTTGTTCAGTTACGTAGCTAAAATAAACCTGAAAATTGATTTCATTACACGAAACGCTTTAGGCGTCCAATTAAAACGAAATAAGATAACATTTTCTCGTGTAAACCTTTTAATTCAGAGCGTAATCTACAGTTACCACTTGTATTGTGACAGGAATGAGGCTTGTCAGGGCATTATTTATATTTTGACGCGAAACACGCAATATATTTCAACAAATGTACCGTAAACACCTTCGGTAGAGGTTGCCAACATTTTTTGGCACAAGTTTGATACATTTTTTGTGTTAGGAATAAGCGATATTTCTCAGGTAATCTGTGGAGACAACAGCTGTGGGTGGATCTCACGTCTCTTTCTATTTGTAAAGGAATGACGAGAATGCCATTAGAGAGAGTTTCAAGTAATGGCATGTCATTGGCCTCAATTCAGACAATCACTTGCAAAAGCAAATTTTAATACATAATAAATCACCTGTCTGATTTTTTATTTTACTTTACAAAAAACTGTCTATGTTGTCAAACTCTGCTCTATATTAGAAACCGAACGTCACTTTAGCATGAAAATTACCAAATGAATGAAGAAAAAACTTTCTCTCTTTTCTATCGCTAGTTTTAAAAAGTGACAGGAATAGCAAAGAATTAAGTGAGAAAAAGAGCTGCAAGAATCAAAAGCAAAGTCTAATACCTATCCTGAGTCTGCGTTTTACAAAATAACTTAACTTTTTCGGTGATATTACAGAAAAATTTATACGAGCGTTTGGATAGTGCTCTAATTATATTTCCATACGATTGGGCATTGTCAAACAGCCTAACCCATGTCTAACTTTTTTGTAATAACACGGTTTATTTCCACGACACAAATTAAATTGACTAAAGGATGCTGTAAGGGACACCCTTCGAATACTTATAGAGTGCAAGCAGACCATGAGACTGAACAACTTTCCCCTAGAAACACATGTCAGGAAACGACATAAAATTCGAAGTTCCATATAAATTGCAATCAGCTGACTGCATTTACTATGGGGAGTCAACATTTTTTTACGTTTCCTGAAATATTTTCTTATGGGAAGTTGTTCAGTTTCATGGTCTGAATGCACCCTATCAGTATTCGGAGGGCTGTCCCTTACAGTCGTATCTTTATCTGAGTAGGCTGTATTCCCTAGGCGTGAGTGCCGCCACCGTCAAGTCTCCCGTAAAAAGATATAAAGTAATGATCATTTGACACGAGCCGCCGCGCGCTGCGGTGAGCGCTTCTAACGATCCCACCTACATTGATACTGTTAAGGGTAGGACAGATTTTTGTTTAAAATAAATGTTATTTTATTTGCTTAAATCAAGCAGTAGTTATTAAAAGTTTATTTACGGGGATATTCATAATTAACTGATATAGAGAGAAAGAGACATTTTGCCGTCATATTTAAACGCTGACTACAAACATACATACATACATACATTTCACGCCTATAATCCCTTACGGTGTAGGCTGAGCGTAAACGGCTGGGAAAACGGACATTTACGCCACTACTGATAAACATTTTTTTTTAAATCTTTAATTAAGGAGTTTTGTCAAAATATGACAATGCCACTCCATTGTGCAACACATAGTATAAATCACAAAACAAAAAAGAATAAAGAAATAAACTATACTGATGGTACCCGCAGAAGGTGCAGTGCTTTCGTCTTCTGCGAAGACCTATCAATACAAACCTGTACAGCATTCTGGCTACTTCGAGAGTCATTTGGAATATTGTGTATCACCATGGTGACAGGTTGTCATTCTACAAACAATGTAATGATTGCTTTAAGGCTTTGTTATTCCTGAATGTTTTTGACGGTGTTTTAAAAATAAAAGCTAGGAAAATACCGTTGCAATGTGTAGATGTATCTACATTTTAGCATAAAAAATAGTAACTTTATAACTGTAGGTGGCATTGGTTTTTTTTTTCATCATATAATGTTTGTTGTCAATTTGTGTTGTTCGATCCTCGACAGTAAACATTTATTTTTTCCGAATTTTTGTTTGATATTGTCTAAATAAAACGGGCTTAAATATCTTGCCCGCGCTATACCCGCCTTAAATAGAAGGGTAACCATACCTGGCTGTGACACATAACTAAATTTTTCGTTCGTGAGTGTTCTGCATCGACTAAACCGCAGACGCGGTATGTGCCTTAACAGCCCATCAGAAGAGACCCTGTCCCTGAGGCGTTGTAGTTTTTCAGCCGCAAATCTCACGCGGCCGGCGGGGACGCGCAATCTGATAACCTGGTAACTCGACGTCACAGGGGTTGCCAAGGTAAAGATAACATAATAATTAAGGAATAAAAGTCCTATGACTTAGACTACACTCAAGATCAAACACATCCGTGAAAAAAATATATATAAAAAAGGTGACGTGATTATTCCAATCTGTATCTATCGCATCTAAACTACATCTTATCTGTGATACGGCTTAGAATAAATAGTATCACCTCATTTCTTTCCCGCGGGTGTCGTAAGAGGCGAGTACGGGACTCGAGGGTTTCATGTGTACCTATTATAAAATTAGGCGACAGGCTGACAACCTGTCGCTATAGTAATACACGACTTTTTAGAATCGACCCTCAAATATTTGTCAGACGCTATGCCTACCCCGCAGGGACAGAGGCGTGATTTGTGTATCTAAACTACATCAAAACTTACTGAACTTACTGTAATATCATAGCAACTCAATACCTACCCAAGGCACGTGTAAAATCATTCACAGAATGGTATCGGCGACTCGTTTGCATTTCGACAGTGGCTCCCTCTGCCAAAATGCCGGCGCGCATGGTTTGCAAGTGCTGTCCTGTCATACCTTGTTTATAATGATATCGACAGTATCATGGGATGACGGATTTATATCGATAATTCCTACAACGACACTATCGTAAGATTCATACGAAAATTACTCGTTACTGCCAACTATTAGTCTTGAAATTTCGAAACAAATTCAACTCCCATTTTAAACCGTTTAAAATAGAAGGTAAATAAACACATCAATTTCCACCTGAGACTGACAGGCGAACGGATATGACAGGAATAATAAAACTAAACATAACAAATTTTGTTGATCCAAATAAAGGTTGCCAAGACGTGTTTTTTCAATTCTTTTTTTAAATGTAGAAGATATTAGAGATATACGTGTTATTACACGGTGTTTTAGCGCAGCAGCGGCGGAAATCCGGTGTGTAATGAAGTGTGGACGTCTCACCTGGATGATGCGAGGTGGTCATTAGTGAGATAGAGAAGGGAATCAGCATTGTCGATAAAGAAAAAATAGATCTGTGGAGAAATCAATTTTCTGATTGACAATCAGTCAATCAGTTTTTTTTAATAAACGTCATATAAGTGAAAGGTAAATGAATTTTGTATTCAGCAGCTTAGTTGTTGGAGCTAGGAAACTTTAAAAAATTTTAAATCTCTGACTATGAAACAAAATAAAATAAAAAGTACTTGCCTTTTATTTAATGATGCGATAAACAATCTATTACAAAATTTAAAAAGTCTTGTTATTTATTTGATATGTTGTGGATTGGCTACGATTGGATTCTTTTCGAGGGTTTTATGCACAGGTTTCATATGTATTACAATTTTAGGTGACAGGCTGACAACCAGTCACTGTAATGATACACAATTTTCTTAAACGGCCCTCAAATATTTGTCAGACGTGGCGATTGTGATCGTATTTTACGGCCGTTAATGCTCTGGCTATGTACGTTTATGTAGGTAGGTATGTGTATAATATAAAGTTATAATTAGAAATAGAATCGGATACCTACACGTGTTTTTCACAACACACAACTCAAATACGTTCATGGTGTGATTGAAAAGGATTTTTTGTCGACTATCATGTCTCTGTTACTTCTAACCTAGACAAGGAAATTGTATTGGTACTTATACTTGTTTGCAACATAAAAAGTATTTGAAGTGCGTATTTGTTAAAATAATACAATATATTTCATTCATTATGAAGTAAATGGCTGCTTTCAGATACGCCGCCGTCGCACTGTCGGCACCGCGAGTGGCGCCGGCAGTCCAACATGTCTGAAAGCAGCCGAAGTGTGAAAAATACGAATGATTGCATTTCGATAACAGATTCTATCGACACCTCCCATCACTAGCGAGAATGTTCTCAGGCGCCAAGTTTCCTAAACAAACCAGCGCGAAACACGACCACTGAAAGGTGTCTTTGGCAGCTCCAGACACCTTCACTATGACGAAACTATACCTACCTAGAGACCCATTTTCGGAATAATGATGTCATGTTGTAACTTAAGGTGATTGTAGTCGTAAACGGCCTCGACAGTGGCACCACTTCACAAAAAAACTCTTTATTATGAAGTCTACCAGAATGTCCGTTGCTCAAGTTTTTTGTATTATCCTTATGTAAAAATAGAACCCGTGAAAGTGCCTAAAAATGGCCACTTTTGGTACCTATGACTTACCAAAACTTTAATTCCCTGCAAACTCAATGAAATACTCGTATCTCCTATACTTTACTAAATCTATTGGACGGAAAGTGACAGCACTAATTTAAGGCAAGTAAGGAGAATTTATATCCCGAATTGAGGGCATTGTCAATTCGGGATGGGATCTTAATGGACAAGATATGCATTGGACCGTGAGAAGGCACAGTAGAAAGACGTCTATTCTCTGCAGTGAATAGTTAAGAGCTCAGAATGATATAGTGATGTAAAATTAGTGTTCAACAATCACAGCAGACGAGTGGGCGTATCACGCGTATGTAATCTGTCGACCTTCGTAAATAAGGCTTTTTAGCCGAAAAGTATAGGGCTCAACTCTCTAGCAAATCATAAAACAAGTAAGTCGCGTAAATCTACTTTTTTTTTAAAACGAACAAGTATCACACTAATAAATCACACATAATAAAAAATATGATAATGATTATGATCGAATATCACTGCGATGCTGAATGTAAATACGTAAAAAAAACTGAACATACCTGGCTTGGATTCTTTAGAATGTATGTGGGTCACCATAACAACAGACACCATCATTTTCAAAATAAACCAACATTCGAAACTCATTATAAGCTCCTCCTACGTCGTACTCCAAATAAAACAGACTCTATATCTCTCTATATCCTTAAAGCTCAGGTGAGTCCCGCCCTAAATCGATCGTACAGGTGCGCTCGACGCTGATTGGTCGAGAGGTCAGGTGAGACAGGTGTCTTAGGATATTGACCAATACGAGAAAAGCACGTTAGGTGAAGATAAGTGCTTGCAGGTAAAGGATTCATGATTAGATCACAAGAGTAGGGTAATTTGCTTTAAATTAAGTTTCAATTCATGGTTTTCATTGTTTCTTTTTATACTCGTTGGTAAGTATGATATAAGATAAATTTAACACGCAGAAAATATTTTAGATTAAAAAGTTTAAATGAATGATATTTCTTGTTCTTAGTAAATTGATTCCGGAACTTTGTCGGGGATCACGAATGACTTCGTTTGCGTCGTTTGACAAACGCATCCGTCAACGCACTGTCGCCGTATAAATATGGAATAAGATCGGAATTCCAAATTTCCTTACGTCTGACAGACGCATGCGATACGGATGCGCTAAAATACGCAGCAACGGACGTCAAGTTGGAAACCGCCTCTGGTAATAGGGCACGCAAGGCAAGACGGTAGATTTACCATGGTAAAATAACGGACTGCTAACTTATAATAACCCTATTAATAAGCATATTAATATTCTTGTATCACTCAGGACGTCAGGACGGTAATTTTTTACAGCCATCATTTTCCGATACAAAAAGTTTTAGTATATTTTTGTGTACCTACTCCTTGGCAATTAATATTTAAAGGAAATAAAAAACAAAATGTAAAATTGTTAATATTACCCCTGGTGGGACTCGAACCCACAATCCCCGGCTTAGGAGGCCGATGCCTTATCCATTAGGCCACAGGGGCTGTGAGTGCACCAGGTGAAATTTACTGTTGCACTACTGACTGCATTCAAGCTAGTAGTATGGCATCTTACGGTACCAAATCAAGGGATCAGCATAGACTGACCTTTTAAACAGTTAGTAAGAACAACTGTTGTTAAGTTAATCTGTTAAATAGCTAGTTTGATTGGTCAACAACCAAGCAAAAGCACTGATAATTGATAATTGATAAGTAATACGTATTTGTAATTATTTATTTTTTATAAAAAAGTTTACAATTTATTTTCTTGGCACTCCTAAATCATAAAAATCTTGCATAGGTTGCATGCATAGGTATAGGTTGCCGTGTGGTGCCAGTTTCGAAAAGCATCAACCCAATTCTACTCGTGGGTGTCGTTAAAAGCGTCTAAGAGATAATCATCCAGGGAATGGGCAACAGCGTTCCCTGCGAATGCAACGTTACTCTGCGAGTATGGCAAAACCCCCTAGTAGAGAGAAGCTCATGTCCAGCAGTGGACTGTTGTGGCTGTATGCTATACATACATATAACACGCCTATAATCCCTTGCGTGGTAGGCAGAGCGTAAAAGGCCGCAAAACGGTAATTTACGCCACGTCTGACAAATATTTGAGGGTCATTCGGAAAATTTTGTATCGCTATAGTGACAGGTTGTCAGCCCATCGCCTAAAATTGCAATACACACCCTCGAGTCCCTTAGTTTCCTCTTACCTACAACTCCCACGGGAAAGAAATGGGGTGATGCTATTCTAAGCCGGCATCACACGGCGTATGTACGTATGCTATAACTACAATGAAATGCTTTACAAGGCAATGGTAGAATCGTCTAGAAAACTGTAGGTATGTCAATCACGGCAAAGAGGCAAGGTAAACACGTGTCAATCAGCCCTGCCTCACTCGTGGGGTAGTCAGCCCCCTCGTCTGCATCTTGGATTGTTTGGGGATACATCGTTTGATAGGGTCGGGCTTTTAAAACAGCGATGTTATACTTTCTATTAATCATTTTGGTTAATGTTTTAATGAATTTGTATGTTATTTGATTATATTAATTCGATGATTTCTCATAATATTAAGATACTTATATTAGGTAGGTTTGGACTGCGGACCAAACTTACTATTACCCACAAATTAATTAAATGTAGACCTAGTACCCTAAAAAAAAGAAAATGACTGTATTATCGTGACAGGAGAAATGCCAGCAGAAAGAATAGATCTTTGGTCTTTTTGCGGATAGTCTCATTTTTGGTTTTCAACGCGTGCAATACGTGAAATGACAGATAACGATTAATGATAATAAAATGTCTACCTCGAACCTCATGGCTTCTTTCCTAATAGCATACCGATTGAGTTTTTATTTACCTATTCCCCGCAAGTGGCACGCATTTATATGTTAATTTTAATGCCGCGCCACGGCGGGCTCGCTGGGGCTGTTTATTTCTTCCCCATTCTGACGGGTTTTTGATGAATTAAACACGTTTTTGTGAACAAATTTGCTGGTACCCTTGTGTGGCTTAGAATGGAAAGTGAAATGACAGATAAAAAAGATTTTAAGGATCTGCTAAGGTAGGTAGTGAAATAAATTAAATAGCGACAGCTGTAGCGTGTCGTACCTATGTCATATTAATTAACCCGTTTCTCACCCTAGAAGAGCTTCCCATCAAGTCTCCTACACAGGTAGATAACCTGTTGGTCATTGCCAAATGCTTTTCTTAATAGCAATAGGAAAAATACCAAATATGGTAGGGGCCAAGATGCAACCTTGTTGTACTCTTTTACACATCACGAAATACTCGGAGAAATTGCCGTTGAAAACCACAGAACCCTCTATATTTTCGTGGAAGCATTTCATTAGACTCAGAAAATTACGTTGACAGCCAATGTTTTGAAGTGCGGTATATAGGCCCTCTCTACTGACCGTGTCAAAAGCTTTATTCAGATCAACGAAAGCCATGAGCAGAGGTACCTAGTAATTTGACGGAGCGCAAACACCATGTCAATTGTGGAACGCTGAAACCGAACGCGCTCTTTGGTTCCGGCGCCAGTATTATTATCTATTCTTATGGTTCCGGATATACGCGGTCTGCAAGCTTTTGGATTCGTCCTAAGAAAATAATACGACACGGCAATTATGCTATTTGCCCTATAATGACAACTTTCTTTTATGTCATTAAACGCCCAGTCCCTTCGGGGTCATAACATGGAGTTAACATTATATTTACACAAAATTTACTGAAGCTAGACCGTTTTGTTTGTCTTCCAAACACTAGGCGAGTAATAAAAGAGACGTTACAATCCACCTGTCCGTTTAAATATTCGCAATAACAATCTCGCGGCTTCCTGCGCGAGCGCACGCAGACACGCAGTAATGAAACTCTAGATGTATGACTGTGTGCACTTCCTTTATTTCTAGATTTCGAAAATACGGTTCATTGAATCGTTGATCAATTCGATGTCCCACACGAGAAGAGAAAGAAATTTATTAGGGCACATGCTTTTTACTTCAGGTGATTCTTCCAATTGTCATCCGTTGGTCCGTATTTCTAATGCACCGTAACGTATGCGTCTGTCAGACGAAAGGAAATTGCGTATTCCTATTTGATTCCCGTGAGGAATCGTAGCCGTATTTGTATGGGAGTTAGATCGGAAATCAAAATTCCCATAAATGCGTTACGGTGCGTTAAGAACCGCCTTAGTCCTTAATTCTAGCAGAATTTTATCAGTACTTAAGTGCCAGTTGAAACGTTGATGCAAGCTAAACCTTAGAATATGAGGAACCTTTCACCATTGTGTCATAGGTTACTTCACTGACTCTTCCAAATATCATTTAATATTGGAGACCATGCCTTACTCTTAGCCCATAGACTTACCTATTCATAAAATCTGACAAAATTTCCATCGTAAGTAATCTCCAGTATTTGACTAACCAGTGGTTCGGCTGTTATTGTATTAGTGCTTATTTATAGTCTAGACCAGACACATGTTGTGTGACCGTCGCCGTAATAGCAGCTATTTCAGTATGATTTACAACAATACAGGGTGTAAAGGACGGTGTACTGAAAACATTGAAGGCATGATCAGAACATGAAATTGAACGACTGAGTACCAAATTTTAAAACACTTTCCGTGTTAGGTAGGTATACAATTTTTGAAAACTTGCAATATTTTCAAGCGCGGGCAGGATTTGAACCTGCGACTTTCGCATTACTAGTGGCGACGCCTCTTCCATCTGGGCTACCGCAGCTCATTTCTTGCCCGCCAATTTTGCAAGTGTATTTTAATGCCAGTAACGCTTGGCATGGCTCCATCTACCGGGTTAGTTTTGCAACTAATAACCGGCGACTAATTCTATCTTTAAAGATAGAATTACTGCTGATAGCGTTACTGGCATTAAAATACACTTGCAAAATTGGCGGGCAAGAAATGAGCTGCGGTAGCCCAGATGGAAGAGGCGTCGCCACTAGTAATGCGAAAGTCGCAGGTTCAAATCCTGCCCGCGCTTGAAAATTTTGCAAGTTTTCAAATATTGAACGACATTTTTTGTAGAAGCAAAAAAACAGCCTCCCATATAAAATTCCCAGCTAGTGAACAACAGTTCAAAAGGCCCAGAAAGCTGTTAATTTTTATAACCACAGATGGCACTAAACCGTGCAGAATGGAAGAAGAGGACAAGGAATACCGACCCCAAGTAAATGGGACAAGGTCTAGGAAGAAGAAGATCAGCTGACTGCCTTTCTAAGGTAACACGAAAAAAAAAATGATTTCCAACATAGGTTGTATAGTAAAAGTTGTTCAGTTTCATGTTCTGATCATGCCTACAAAGTTTTCGGTACACCGTCCCATTACACCCTGTATAGTCGCCCTCACCTCCCGCGGAGTATTAATTATTTATCTTTACATGTCTTTACACACGTGCCTGGTTTTATTTAGTCATTATGGAGCAAATGTGGAAGCCATTATAGAAAACCATTTGTTAATATGAAGTTTAGATTAGTTTTAAATGTAAGTATTACCTTGTTACGTTGTTATCTAATCAATCACATTTATTTTAGCTGTGATATTTCTTGAAATACGATGCGTAATATCAGGAGCATAATTATTATACAGGCACATAATTATGTCACGCTTTTATCCCTTGCGGGTTAGGCATACCGTAAACAGCGATAAAAAGTGCTCGTTACTTACATGTCTGACAAATATCTGGGGCAAAATTATAAAAAATATCCAGGTCGATCGCAAACCTCTCAGCTGTTCGTTAATACCTACCGGCGGCCATTGATTGTCGTAATTTGCCGTCATACTTATTGCCGCGCGTCAACGAGAAATGAAAACCTGAAATTTAGATCACGTTGTCGTCATATCATCTGGAAATATGGCTAAATAAATATAGCTTTCTGCGTTCCGTCAGTGTGTGGGAGTGCCAGTGCCTTAACAGGCTTCTTCTGGGTGAGCTCGCTCCATCTTAGACTCTGTCTCTGTCCTATGACCTAGACTAGAGTCAAGAGCAAACCCATCATTAAAAAAAAATATATATTCAATGATCGTTGAGGTTGACTGACCCGCATATACAGGGAGTAACAAAATGGGTATAACCAGCCGGGAAGAGGTCTAGGTAAGTACTATAAAATCAAACAACTTTCCCCATGGAACGTGGATCAACTTGTTTTTTTCCATATTTCGACCCTAGTGTCATTTCATGATGAAGTTTTTCTAGTTTCATGAGTACCTTAACCTCCTTTCGGCTAGTTATACCCTTTTTGTTACTCCTTGTATTATTATTATAATTAGCCTATCAGTTCCTGTAGCTGGGCAAAGGCCTTCCCAGCGGTCTTCCACGTTTTACGGTCTTGTGCAACCTCGGTCCATTCCTTTAAACTTCTTGTATACAACAAAAAATACATTTACAAACATAGTTCATTTTTAAAGGTTATTTTTGTGGTATCATACAAAGACAATATGAAATATAATTATCATAACTTTTAAGCATTCGCGATTACTTTAATACATTTCAAGTATGAAAAACGCGACCACAACACATGAAACTAAGTTGAAAATTCGGGTTATAGGTAAACTATATATTTACTTACCTAAATATTATATCGATAGACCCGTTTTAATATTTAACATACATACATGCATACATACTTATATAAATCACGCCAAAACGCCACTTCTGACTACTTTGTTTTCTTTCTTATAACTAGTCTGTATTGTACATTACCATGTTTGAAACGCTCGGGTATAATTAAAAGAAACTGCAGTGAGTGACGCGTCAACTGTAAAGGTTTCAAGTATTTCCTTAGTCAAGATTTCAAAACTATTTCATAGTCATAGCATGAATTATCGGTAAATTCAACCACGACAAGGCTCGCGACTGCAAATTAAGAGCACGTAGGGTTCGCGCGAAGAAAAGAACCTTCAACTCTGCCACCAAGTCTTGCAAACGGGTTTTACGTAAGGCACGTTTTGACCATGTCGGACGAATAGGGGCCAAACTAGCATCACACCCTCCGGGTAGTAAAAAGTTTTGGTCCCTGTCCAAAGCGGTTGAAACTAATTTCTGTCGTCCCACCTTACCTCCAATGCTGAAACCTGATGGATCGCTGGCTCACTCTGCAAGTGAGAAAGCAAATTTGTTGGCTTCCTTGTTTGCAAGCAACTCACGTCTGGACGCTGGCTCCAAGCAACCACCTACTGTACCTCGTTGCGATTCTTCGATGTCGGAGATCGCAGTACACATAAAAGAGGTTCGAAGAGTATTGTGCAGTCTAGACGTGAACAAAGCCAGCGGACCTGATGGCATACCAGCGAGAGTGTTAAGACTATGTGCGCCTGAACTGTCTCCTGTGCTGGCACGCTTGTTCCGCCTCTCTCTTAAAGAAAGAACGGTGCCGGGGGCCTGGAAGCTTGCTAATGTGCAACCAGTTCCCAAAAAGGGCGACCGTGCTGACCCTGCCCATTACCGTCCAATTGCCATTACCTCCATCCTATGCAAGGTCATGGAGAGGGTACTTAATAGTAAGTTGCTGACCTACCTTGAAGACAATGATCTTCTCAGTGACCGTCAATATGGCTTTCGCCGGGGGCGGTCTACTGGTGATCTTCTTGTGTATGTCACGCACTGCTGGGGCGAAGCCATCGAGAAAAACGGCGAAGCACTTGCCGTTTCACTCGATATCTCGAAGGCCTTTGACAGGGTCTGGCATGCAAGTCTGCTCAGCAAGCTTCCGGCTTATGGCATCCCAGCTGATTTTTGTACTTGGATTTCAGACTTCCTTAGTGAACGGTCCATCAGAGTATTCGTTGACGGCTGCTCCTCTGACCTTATGGCCATTGATGCCGGAGTTCCTCAGGGGTATGTTCTCTCTGCAACTCTTTTCCTGCTGCACATCAATGACCTCCTTCGGCATGGTATTGTTGGATACGCAGATGATAGTACCGTTTCAGAGAGATACTTGACAGGTGCAGGGACCAGCGGGGATGAAATACGTTCGTTAAGAAAGGCCATGGTAGAGCGAACAGATCTGACCTTAAGTCTTGTCTCCCAATGGGGCAACGACAATCTGGTCTCATTCAATGCCACCAAAACACAGGCGTGTCTTTTCACTGCAAAAAGGAGTCCTTTCGACTGGACACCTACTTTTCGGGGTACATCTGTCCCAGTCACTGACAGGCTTGAGCTTCTAGGCATGGATTTGACATCAAATCTAAACTTCGGCGCGACCATCGAGTACAAGGCTCAGACGGCGGCTAAAAAGCTGGGCGTCCTGAATAGAGTGAAGCGATACTTTACGCCTGGACAGCTTTTAACTCTTTATAAAGCACAAGTCCGATCCTGCATGGAGTATTGCAGTCACCTTTGGGATGGCTCAGCCAAATACCAACTTGCCGCTCTTGACTCGGTGGAACGCAGGGCCAAGAGGCTCATAGGCGACATAAAACTGGTGGACACCAAGCTACATAGCCTGGCACATCGCCGCAAGGTTGCCTGCTTGTCGGTTTTTTATAGATTGTACTTCGGAGAGTGTGCTCAAGAGCTTCACGACCTTGTTCCACCGGCTCCCTTCTACCATCGGACATCCAGACGCACCGCCGGATACCATCCGTACCTGGTTGCCATTCCGCCAATTCGGACTAAGCGCTTCCAGTCATCATTTATAATGCGCACTGCTAAAGAGTGGAACTCACTTCCTGCGTCTGTGTTTCCAAACGCATACAACCCTAATCTCTTCAAAGTAGGAGTGAACAGGCTTCTTCTGGGTGAGCTCGCTCCATCTTAGACTCTGTCTCTGTCCTATGACCTAGACTAGAGTCAAGAGCAAACCCATCATTAATAAAAAAAAAAAAAAAAAAACCCATCATTAATAATAAAAAAAAAAAAACGATTGAACACAGGTACGTCAAAATCTTCAGCTAATAGCTAAGAGCTAATAAAACCACGTTAGCTTCGAGCTGAATTCCTCATCTAAGATTGAATTACGGAAGGCAACACTAGTCATAGTTAGTGAAGATGAGTAGGTAAACTCTAGCAAAGAAAATGTATTTGGTGAATAATTGTGGTCGGGCGCATTTTCAATAGAGAAAGACACCTTGATCATTATTTTTATTCTAGATAACGTCTAGACATCCGTGTGATGCCGGAATAGCATCACCCGAATTTTACCCATGGGTGTCGTGAAAAGCGAATAAGGGATAAATTCGACGAGAAAATGGGCAGCAGCGTTTCCTGTGAATGTAACGTCTGCGCTGCGCTTACCAATCCACCTGCCAAGCGCGGTGAGTATGGTAATACCATCCCAATTGGGGGAGGCCATGTCCAACAGTGAACTGTGTAGACAACGTTTGATTTATTTCCTCCTCTTATGGATCCCATTATTGTGGAAATGTGGTCCTATGTGGAGTTGTTGAAACGTACTTCCATAGAAAGCTTATGGCGCCTTATAAACTGCTATATAGAAATGGGAGATAGATCCCATTGCACCTAAAACAGAGGAATGTTCCTCAACTGCTAGGTATACTACGCCCAGTGTGACAATTCCGAATCTGTCTCTAAGAATCTGTTTACCAACGTTGAAACGGATACTATGCAAAGTGACGCGAACTTTGAGATGTATACAGTTACCTGTGCCGTTACCGAGTATTATTAGAGATGTATCATTTGGCACGGGGAGTGTGGCGATGATTTGTGCGCCTGCGTCACTCTCAGCCGGCTACAGGTGTTAAAAAATATGTAGTGTTCGTGAACTGACAGTTGGATTTATTAAGATGTTACAGGTGGGACGGTGACAGGAGATTTACTGCGAGTGTTTAGTCGGAAATAGTGATGGTAAATCTTTCAAAGATGTTAAGCTATAAAAATGCAGAGTATTTTTTGGATCATTTGATATTGTATGAAAAGTTAGCTATAGTTTAAATAAGTCAAGCGCGCGGTAAACTCGTGCTTGGTAAGTCCGGTATATTTATTTATTATTTATTATCTTCTTTTTCTTATCGTATCAATGGGATACGCCCAATGCAGATAGTACAAAATCTATAGCAGCGATTGCCAATGCATGGCAACAGCTATTGCTTTTGAGTTGGCCTCTTTAAGGTCCTCGTGTGTGCAGGTCTCAGAGAGGCTCGAGCAGACAAGCAGGTGAGACATTATCTGTGTTTCCGCGCAGACGCATTATTTATTATACAATTAATCTATAAAATTGTAGATAGATAATAAATTCCAGAAAAAAATGTGTAAATAAAGAAAAAAAAAACTATTGAAAATGTAAAACAAGAAATTTGGGCCTGCTCATAGTAACAAAAAACATTTGTCTCTCCTATTAAAACAACGCCTTGCGTCCCCTTCATACACGGCACCCTAGCTCAGCAGTTCGTTTGAGTACTTTATACCCTGAGGCATCGTCGTGATGAAGATCCGGAGCAAGCCAAGATAATGATTAGGAGGGAATGATGATGTGCTACTCGCTATTTGCAAACTTGCTAGTTAGTTTATATAAATTATACACAGTACTGACGTTTAAGTTGCAGATATTGATCTTACGATGAATGGATTTGTTTATTAATATACAGTTATCATCATCATTCATTTAAGAACCTCACTCTTGTCGGTGGAGTAATATCCAATCTGCTATATTTTGAGCCTTCTCTTTGACTTCCTTAAACGACATGACACCTATTTTTTTCTTTGATTTGGTCAATTAATACAGTAGAATGTTTCATTTTGCTCTCACAGTACTATCACTATTTTCTAAAACAAAAATAAATAATTGAAAAATGTTAGCGACGGCCGGGATTGAGAATTTTTTGTTTTCAATTTATTATTTTCATTTAATCAATACAGTATTGTTAAAACTAATACATAGCCCCACAAAATCACTTTTCGAGGTTTGTCTGTGGAATTGTCGAGTCTATATAAAATTAATATATGCCTAGCTAGGTATAGGTACTTATCAATATCTAGCTGTACATTTTGTATTTTGAAAGTTATTTATTTTATTTCGCCAATAAATAAAACTTAAAGAAAGAAAATAAATCCAAATCATTCAGTTCCGGTCATGTGTATTTTTTCCCAGAGCATGTTTACGAATTTTGAAACGGAATTTCACCTAATTTACGAGAACAGATCTGTCAAAACTAGCAGATTCTAGTGATTTACGCAGATACCGCTAGCCGTTCGATGACGGTAAGCCTCGTACACACCGAATCCAGGATGCGTATTTATGAATCTGAAAAAATATTATTTTCCAGTCTTGTACCCAATTTCTTACCTACAAATATCACGTTTTTATCTCTTGCAGGGAAGGATGAGCAAAGAAGGCCATAAAAACTATAATTTTTGCCACGTCTGACAAACATTTGACGGTCATTTAGAAAATTGTGTATTAATTGTGTAGGTTTGGCAACTTGACACTGTCACTGACGTTTATGGCCTAATATTGCAATACACGTGTAACCCTCGAGTCCCTTAGTCGCTTCTTACGACAACCACCTGTGCACATTATCATCCCGAGTTTGCCCGAAAACTGAGCGTTTGTCACATAAATTAAACGTCAAATCTCTGTTTACGACGACGCTAATGCGGTTTTCTTACTTTTCGTCAGTCGTTGCGTATTAAAAAAAATTAAACGCATTGTAACGCATGCGTCGCGTAGACGAAAGGAAATTGCGGATTCCGATCTTATTCTCATACAAATACGGCTACGGTGCGTAATCGATGCGTTTGTCAAGTCGTTTGCGGAGACTACTGCCTAACGGAGAAGTTGAACCAGATTTATGTTCTGTTGTTTGAGTTCCCACTCATATTAATATTAGATCAAACATATTTTGTAGTGAATTATGTGCTTTATGAATGCTCGTCAAGTTTTTATCATCGTATTAGGTCACTTCGAACAGATGATGTCTCTAAACCAGATGTCATAATTTGTCTTTTGATGTATAGAGTATGTTACCAGTACCATCTTTTCGGACATCCTCAATATGTATTTTAATGTGATGTTCTTAAAGTTGTATTTTGAGTCGTTTCTTTGTGTTACAAAGTTGGTTAATGTCTGTAGGTAGGATGTTTGGCGGATAGTTTCGGATGATTTATAATTACGATCAACACTTGCGTTGAGGGATGTGTGTCAAAGTAAATGACGGCGGCTCCTTTCATAGAACGTACCTAACTTTTTTATTCGCCCTTTGATACGTTGAGATTTTCTCATAGCAATGCTCTGAACCATCTGACTGAATATTACATCAGCATTTATTAAGTTCATACTGTTGCAAAAATAATATAGGATAATTTAATATGCGTGATAAAAGTTTTAGAACTGTATAAAACTACATCTTTACGATCAAATAAATGGCATATCAAACAAAAAACTTTACCGCTAGCATTAAAATACAAAACAATAAACATACAATTTTACGACTATTATCGTTTAAAATATGGCCGTTTTAAAAAGTCACCTATTAGCTGAGTGTCTAATGCTAACATAATCCGAAGCATTATTTTAATATCCATTCGGAGAAGCAAAGATCTGGGTAACAAATCCGCATATTGCCTATTCAGTCGGATGTTTAGCTGGAGTTATGACCAGGGAAGAGAACCTGGGACATTAGGCACGTCGTACTCACATTACTGAAACGTTATGTAGGCTGTAAAATATCAACTAGCCGTGTAGTATTTTAGAAAGCAACTGTGTACCTCTATTAAAATGGCCTAAAATCACGTCATTAGCTTAACACTGAGAATTCCTAATATTTACTTGAGTTCGCTCAACTATTAATGGCCCTTAGTACTTAGATTGCTTTAGTAGTTGGCGAAAAACAAACTCATTTTACATGAGATACTTTATTTGTAAAATGATTTGAAAAAAATATAATACGCTGAGGAATTTGTTTCTGAAAAGGTATTTTTGTGGACACTGAATTAATTTCTATTCAGGAAAGGGTTTTTGATGTTATAAAATAATAATCTACCGTTTATAGTTTGGAATTTCCTTCCCGTGGGTATCATAAGAGGCGAATTAGGGACTCAAGGATAACATGTGTATTGCATATTTAGGCGATGGGCTGACAACCTATCACTTTGGTGGTACATAATCACAATCACGTGGTGATACCCAATTTTTACGGCCGTTTAAGCTTTTCTTACCCCGCGAGGGATATAAGCGTGTTATATGTATACAGGGTAAAAGGAAAAGTACCAAAAACTTTCCTCAAGAAGGAAATCCTCGAAATATGAATAAAAAATTTAGACATACAATATTCATCCGACCAAGTCTGGTTGTAAGGCCTAATTTCGGGAGTCTAGTCTGGGAGGCCTAATTTTTTTTTTCATATTTCGATCTATATTTCTTGAGGATAGATTTTCAGTTTCATGGGCTGGTTCATCCCTCAAAAGGAAGATTTTTTTTTCCTTACACTCTGTATATCTAACGAAAGTAGAGGCATCATTGAAGTAAAAAAATACTACCTGTGTCTGTGTTCCCAAACGCATACAACCCTAATCTCTTCAAAGTAAGAGTGAACAGGCTTCTTCTGGGTGAGCTCGCTCCATCTTAGACTCTGTCTCTGTCCTATGACCTAGACTAGAGTCAAGAGCAAACCCATACACAAAAAAAAAAAAAATAAGAAGAACTTCACTAATTTTATTTTGGTAGCACGTTCAAGAGTGTTTTCATTTAGTAAGTCCGTTAAGCCGATGACGCGAAGAGTTGTAGAAAACAGTTAACTGTTTTGTGGATAATGAAATGGACACCTGCCAACTCGTATAGGTGATTGTTGCGAAATTATCACGTGTTTCCGACCGAAGACAGTTTATTCGTTGTTTTTGTAAGAGAATCTTTATCGGTTTCATGTAAAACTCAAATTGTTTGTTTTTGAAGTTTGAAAATGGTCTTTATGAGGATTCTTACTATGCACGGATCAAAGGCAGGTTTTCCATTTGTCGTCCGTCGCTGCTTATTTTTAACGCACCGAAGCGAATTTGTATGGGAATAAGATCGGAATTAGCATTTTTCTTTCTTCTGACAAACGCATGCGTTACGGTGCGTTAAAAATACGCAGCGATGACGACAAGTGGGAGAACCGCCAAACTGTTGGGGAGATGTAAGTCGTCGCGTGAATGTTCTTTTAGGTGCTAATCATTGATCTACAACAACCCTAGATTACGCGCGTACGCTCAAAAGGTGGGCCGGTAAAGTAGTGCACAATTTGCAAGCGAGCACTTCTTTCCCACAGTGCGTGGCTGGCCGCTAAACTGTTAACATGACCAAGTACGGGCTAACAAATAAGGCTGAATTCAATAGATTATGGTGAGGTTCGTTGTGATATTTTGAATCAGGCGGACGCAATGAATCTATAAATCGCTATGTATGACTGTATAGTTCAGTAGGTGACAAAATTTTAGCGTAATTTTGTATGAGGCGCTAAATCTAGGGTTGTTGTAGATCAATGGTGCTAATTGTGTTCTTATTGATATACAGGGTACCTATAAAGGACGGTGCGGTGTAACGAAAACTTTGCAGGTACGATAAGACCGTAAAACTAAACAACTTTTTCTACGGAGATTATGTTTTTAAACGTGAAAAAAATTTCGTCCTTCCATACAAAATTCCCGATTAGCAGATAATTTCTATGGAAACTCGAAAAAATGCATGGCATTCATGGTCTGATCATACCTAGAAAAGTTTTCGATACACCGTACCCTTACACGCTGTATATTATCCAAAAAAAAAGTTAGACATGCGTTGACCACAAAACACGTAACTAAATCACTACAAAACTACGCCCAATTCTCCCGTGATCGCGGAAAGCTTACAGAGGTGGAAATGTCCAGCCGCTCTCGGCTGTTCGCTGTAAATCAGCTGCGTGACCGTGTCACAATACCGACTATGACACCGGGAAGTTGTTTGTCAATGTGACAAATCGCTTGACACGACCCGGCTGCAGTTTTTGCTCACTTTATTATATTCCCGGTCTAAAATACTATCGTTTATGTATGAACTAAAAATACATTTCAAGATATATAGGGTGAGATTTAATGAATGACCGATAACGAAAACTCAATACGGGATCGTGATAAGGAACAACTTTCCCCAATAAACATAGGTCAAAATGCGAAAAAAAGAAGCTGATTTAAGTAACTATGGCAACTCAACATATTTTATCATATTATTTCAACCTAAGTTGCTTCGGGTAAGTTGTAGTTTAAAATTTACTAAAATTACGTAACAAAATATGATTGTGTTTTTGGTACCTAAATTTGATAACCTAAAAGTTGTTATTCTAATTGTATGAGTTGAGAATCGTTATGAGTACAGAAAGCGTAGAGATGTGGAAGTAAAAGTACTACGACACGCAAACCGCCTGCAGATCACAAGGCATAGACTGGCGCGATCAAAAAAGCTTACTCACGTGATGGGCCCTGAGGTATACAATCGTCTCCCTATCGTAGTAACTGAGGCAAACTCAATTAAAGCTTTTAAAAATAAATTGAGGCGCTGGCTACTGGAGCATACATTCTATAGCTATACAGAATTTTTAAAAGTTGACATTAATTGATAAGATAATTCGTAAATGACAATTTTGTATTTTTCTGTAATTATTTGATTTATGACATTGTTTTACTTTATTTTATTTGACATTGTTTTTATTCATTTTATTTGTTAATATTTTAGTACTTACAGTACAATTTTTACAAATTGTATGACATGACTTATTTTACTATTATTTTACTATTGACATGTTACATTAATCTAATTTCATGAATTATTTTTCTAAAATAAGACTGTAAAAATTATTGTAACGAAATAAAAGGAATATGAATATGAATATAATCAATTCTAAGTTACGAGTATAAAACGTGAGCAACTTGACAGCAAATTTTGTATGACGCAAGTCAAAAAAAAATGATTATCGCACGTCGCAACGGTTAGCCCTGACATAACTTTGTAAAAAGATGGAATAATTTTTGCTGCGAATTTATTGATTTGAAGTCTATTTTATTATTATAATTTCCAATATCGTCATACCTTTTATTTTTTCTACTTCTGAAGTTACTAACCCCGGATAATAAATAAGCCAAATTAGCTATCGAAGCAGATACAACATATATTTTAATTGGTATATTAAGTCCGATGTTTTGGTTCCAACAGCGTCCAGTGTCAATTTTAGGCAATAGATAGCTTCTTGAGATACCTACTGATAGATTTATGTTGTGTTATGATTTTGGTGGCTATGTTCGTAATAGTTATTATTATTCTTTATTGTGCATTAACAATACAATAGTTTTTGTTTTAAAAGTAGTTCACAAAGGTGAGCTTATCTCTATAAAGAGATCTCTTCCAGCCAACCTGTAAAACTAGGTACTAGGTAGAAATAAATACGTGCGGGGACAAGATTGCACACAAAGTTAAAGAAAAATACAATATGATAAATAATTATTTGATAATAGTCAAATAAATACACATACCTAAACTAATAGAATTAAAAATAAAAATACAATATATAAATACATAATATACAAATACAATACATACAAATACATACGTAAATATCAAGGTAGTGAAAAGTAATGCTCTTTCAACCTTCTCGTGTTTTTTTTTGTCTATTTATCTGGATATTAAATTCAACAACAGCCAAAGAACTTTCAAAGCTTCATCGATTTCAAACTATGTTGTTATCTTTATCATAATTCTTGTGAACATATTCTTTAACTTAAACATCACAACACAGTTCATTCGAGATTTTAAGATTATTTAAATATGACATCAGACAGTTTTCGTGCACGTTGTCATATTTTCTTAATATATAAAAATTTACAATTTGATAACCAACCGACTGAACTATCGTGTAGTTATGATCGTACCCTATGAAGTCCAATACGGCTGGCATTATCTCTTCACGCTCTGATCTTTTCGTGTGGGACACCGAGTCGTTCAACGACCCGATGTACCCTGGCATTATTTGAAGGCATAACTTATAAAAATTCTTAAGTCGCTTAGTTTTTGTACGATTGCGTAATGCGTGTCTGTAAAGCACATAATTGACATTTTGCATAATTTTTGGTAGCTTGTTTGTAAAAATTATTTTTGAAGTGTTTATATTTAAATGAACGCTATAAAATGTAACTATATTGTCAATATATGACAGTTAATAAGTGTACAACCCAGTTCGAGTCGTTTTTATCCATTGCAAACGAAAGTATATACCTAAAATGACACTAAATAATAATTTGGGTTCGGCCAATGGTCCAGAAACTATAAGCCAAAAATAATCGACTTTAATATTTCCGAAACATGAAAAGCTAGCCATACTGGGCTATTGAGTTTGTATACATGTTAAAACGTTATAGTGGTGCAACTTCACTAGTACAAGAACTAGAGCAATGATGTACGACTTGTCTCAGCAAGCCAGGTGGACTGTTCCGGGAACTTGCATGAACTGCAATCTCCTAAGCCTTGTTTAGAGTCGTCGGAGTAGATTGGACGCACAAGATTTATGCAAGCTTCTAGAGAATTTGCAGAAACTGCAACCACTAAGTAAATATTTGTAGCAGGTGAAATAGAGCTGGATATATGCAACACTGTGTACAGACATAACATTGATGGTAAATAAAGGGATTAGTAGGGTTTAAACACTTGCTAGAGTTACTCTTATACAAATTATCAACGTTACATAATTATTAGAAGTAATAAAACGAAGCATGCTTCGTAAGTTTAGTTTATTGAGGGATAATATTCAACTTTTACTCTGTGGTAATAGTTGTTCTCCTGCAGTAAAAAGTGGTCGTTGTATTATTCCAGGTTACAGTCTACCTGTGTTCCAAATGATATCCAAATCGTTCAAGCTGTTTGACCGTGAAGAGATAAAAAACATATATACACACACAAACTCCCAAAATTTATAATATTAGTAAGAATTTCTAGATTGATTATGATGATTTTGACTATGCACCTTACCAGAAAATTGATGGACACCGAATAATTTGCAATTAGATGAACGGAGTGCGGCTCCATGGTAATTATTTCATTCAGTGGAAGTTTGTCAGGTGGGGAAGAGTTATAGGCCATTAAAATTGTGTTTCTTTTTAAAACGTTATATGTAGAATATTCTACAAAGTTTACATTTTTTACAACTTACGTTAGCACATGTATAATTTTATACAAAATCTTTTTCCGGTGGCATAGCCGATCTGCACAAATACACTCCTAGCGCAGAGAGCTGGCTGAAAAACCTAGACATTGACGTATGATCCAAGCAGGGATTGCCATACGATATGATGATGATGATACAAAATCTTTTGCAGAGTTGTATTTCAGTTCAAGATGAAATTTTGCATTATGAGTCACTCCACACTGAGTCAACGAACCATCATAAAATCTCCAACATTTCAAGGTAATGCATATACTGAAATAGGCTGAAATTTCCGCCAACACACCTTATGAAGCAATCACTGTCGGCCGTCATCCTGTCAGTCCAAAACGAGAAGTATGAGGAGTATGACCCAAGTACGATCATACACATTTTTTTATACAACGTCTAAATATATCTGCATAAATTTCCGGCGTGAAATTTCGTATTGATTGAAATAACTTAACTATGCGGCAGGTGTTTTCCTACGCTAATACTGTGCCGTAAACTTTTTGTCGGAGACGGGTTTTTAACTTATTTCTTTGACAATGACGGATCATGACATCAATTAAGTGATCGTACTATTCTTATTTAAATAGTTAATTTAATTTCATTTAGTTTTAAAGTTTTTTAACTGTAACCATTTCAATCATGATTGTGCAATTACTGCTATATCCTATACAATTCCTTGAAGACCATCACGTGATTAAGCCTGCACCGTTACAACCAAATTGAGAAAGAATATTTTTTCACAAGAGACATAAGTCGACATGCGAACCTCCCATACAAAATTGCTGATTAACTGATTTGGGTTTCTTTGGAAGCTGATATTTTGACCTATGTTTCTTTGGGAAAGTTGTTCCTTATCACTAGTGTAGTAAAATTTCACCCGATATACCTAGCGATGTGATCGACTGTACCTCGTATTTCTTGATAAATATAGCAGTCATTTAATCAAGGTGTTCCCTGGAGGGGGGCAGGTGTGCGGCGGGCCGGGGGGGGGAGGAAAGCGTGTAATTAAGGTGCAGGTTGACAGGTGACAAATTGGCGGTGGCGAGACCGTTTTGACGGATATTGTATTTAAATTTGGAGTCCTGGGAGTGGAGTGTGCTGCTGAGGCAGGAAGTTGTTTCGAAAGATGTCTCGACAACATGAATTGCATACAAAAGGCAAATTAATTGTTTCTGCGCACAATCTTTTTATATATTTTTAAGTAAGTTCCCTTGTAATTAAATGTTATTGTTACTGTATGTATGCTGATTCATTGATTGAAACACAAACTATTTGCTAATGAGAAGCTCGAACAAAGGTCGACAACTTTAAGTTCACATACATGAAAATTCTGGGTTTATACATCGTTTTTTTTTGATATTTTTTGTGTCATTACTTTTTTGCAGATATTTCCTCAAATAAAGATATTTATAACTAGCGGTTTCACTCGCTGGTAACCGTTTTCCTTTTGGAAAAAGACCTATTTCAGGCATGAATCATACACAAAAACCATCCTCCACTTTATCTACTCAAGAAGACCACATTTATATACGTTGCGTGCATTTAAAGATCTAACCTGCATATGGACACCGGAAGCGTCTCTATTTTGTAAGTGATGCAAATAAATGTGTTAAGTTATGTAAGCCGTGTGATGCCGGCTTAGAATAGCATCACCCCATTTCTACCCATGGGTGTCGTAAGAGGCGACTAAGGGACTCGAGGGTTAGATGTGTATTGCAATATTAGGCGATGGGCTGACAACCTGTCACTATAGTGATACACAGTTATCTGCTTGACCCTCAAACTTTTGTCAGACGTGGTGTTAATATCCGTTTTACGGCCGTTTACGCTCTGCCTACCCCATAACGGAATTAGGCGTGATTTGTGTATGTATGTTATGTAGCAAATACCGGTTTACACACGTGTGTTTCATGCAAATAAAAGAATATGTGTTAGAAAAACAAACTGACGGACGAACGGTGCGTGTTTGTTATTACAAGTCAGATTATGCGAGAAACACTGATATTGCAATATGGTGCGGTTGATTAATAAATTGGTGGGTTCAGTATGCATAAAGATTATTTGTAATTTTTATTATGATGCCGGCTCAGAATAGCATCGCCTTATGTTCTTCCCGCGGGTGGTGCCGTAAGAGGCGACTAGGTGACTCTGTGTATTTTAGGCGACAGGCCTATTGTCACTTTAATAATAAACGATTTTTCTGACACGGCCGTTAAGTATTTGCCAGAAGTAGTAATAGCATCCGTATTTTTGCGAGCGTTAACGCTCTGCCTACATCACAAGGAAAAGAAGCGTCATGTGTGTATATATGTATTATCATATCAGCCCACATCTACCCACTGCTGAGTATTAGGCCTCTTCTTTTTCTTGCCAACTACTTCGGTCCTGTGCCTCCCGCATCCACTGTTTGCCGGAAATGGTCGATAGGTTGTCCATTTCATGTATTTATGTTTTTATATCAAGTCAATCATGAATTAAGACAGCATTTGAAATAAATATTCCTGAAAATAACTAGATTTTACAGATCAGACACTTACAGCTATATAAAAATAAAGCTCCTTTAACACCGTCTACATACATAATGTCCAATTTCCAAAATGTCCAACGTTTAATTCCCAAATAAGAGTAGGTGTATACTTTTTATGTGAAACAAGTCAAGCTTTTGCGAAATGTTTACTTCAAGGAACCCCATTCTACGAAAACGATTATGGGTAAATCATGCATTGGATCCCCGGTTGTAAAATTATTTATCCTTTCCCACGGGCTTACCTAAATAGTTTACGGTTATAATCACTCTCATATAAACACAGCCGGTTATATTAGAACGTTTTTAGTTTAAAACCGATAAATACCTAAAGAGCAAACTACTGCATTGGGACACAGACCAGGCTAATTAAAAAAATACCTAAAGATGTGTTATAGATGTATAATATGTACAAGATTTGCCGTGTGATATCGGCTTCGAAAAGGTGTGTAAGAGACTTGAAGGTAACATTTTTTTTTTTTTTTTTTTATTAATGATGGGTTTGCTCTTGACTCTAGTCTAGGTCATAGGACAAAGACAGAGTCTAAGATGGAGCGAGCTCACCCAGAAGAAGCCTGTTCACTCTTACTTTGAAGAGATTAGGGTTGTATGCTTTTGGAAACACAGACGCAGGAAGTGAGTTCCACTCTTTAGCAGTGCGCATTATAAATGATGACTGGAAGCGCTTAGTCCGAATTGGTGGAATGGCTACCAGGTACGGATGGTATCCGGCGGTGCGTCTGGATGTCCGATGGTAGAAGGGAGCTGGTGGAACAAGGTCGTGAAGCTCTTGAGCACACTCTCCGAAGTACAATCTATAAAATACCGACAAGCAGGCAACCTTGCGGCGATGTGCCAGGCTATGTAGCTTGGTGTCCACCAGTTTTATGTCGCCTATGAGCCTCCTGGCCCTGCGTTCCACCGAGTCAAGAGCGGCAAGTTAGTATTTGGCTGAGCCATCCCAAAGGTGACTGCAATACTCCATGCAGGATCGGACTTGTGCTTTGTAAAGAGTTAAAAGCTGTCCAGGCGTAAAGTATCGCTTCACTCTATTCAGGACGCCCAGCTTTTTAGCCGCCGTCTGAGCCTTGTACTCGATGGTCGCGCCAAAGTTTAGATTTGATGTCAACTCCATGCCTAGAAGCTCAAGCCTGTCAGTGACTGGGACAGATGTACCCCGAAAAGTAGGTGTCCAGTCGAAAGGACTCCTTTTTGCAGTGAAAAGACACGCCTGTGTTTTGGTGGCATTGAATGAGACCAGATTGTCGTCGCCCCATTGGGAGACAAGACTTAAGGTCAGATCTGTTCGCTCTACCATGGCCTTTCTTAACGAACGTATTTCATCCCCACTGGTCCCTGCACCTGTCAAGTATCTCTCTGAAACGGTACTATCATCTGCGTATCCAACAATACCATGCCGAAGGAGGTCATTGATGATTTGTATTGCAATTTAAGGCGATGGGCTGACAACCTGTCAATATTGCAATACATTATTTGCTGAATGACCCTCAAATGTTTGTCAGACAGGTCATAAATGTTCGTTTTGACAGCCGTTTACGCTCTGCCTACCACACAAGAGATATAGGCGTGATATATGTATCTAAAAGGTGTGAGGTTCAGTACAGCATACTTTGCCTGAAAGAAAGACAGTGGGTAAAGTAAGTATTAAAGTCATACAGGGAGTAAGACACAGCCCTTCTAATACTGATAGGCTACATTCAGGCCATAAAACTAAACAACTTTCTCTAGGAAATATTTCGGGCAGGAAATGCCAAAAAGGGCTTTTCCTTACATCCATTTATTTCAAAAATGGAATCGAAACTCCACTCCGAATAGTTCAATCACAGAATTTCGGATTAAATAAACTTTCATATCACATAATATAGGTAAGTATTTCTTGCATTTTCCACATGTCTGAAAACGGCGGTTCTTCCACATGTCGTCCTTCGCTGCGTATTTATAACACATCGTGAGATATGCGTCTTTCAGATAAAAGGCACCGGAGCTGTATTTATATGGGAAATAAGATCAGAATTCTGGTTTCTTTTCGTCGGACACACGTCCGGCAGCGTCGAAACGACAAGTGGGAAGACAAATCTTAACCCGGGACACCTATAGAAATCCAGAATGCAAAACTAAGATGACATAAACTAGGACAAACATTAAACCATTAGAACATAAATAAACGATCTAAAATGCGGTATTTTCAATCCACACAAAGAGAATTCAATATTTATTTCACCGTCGATTGTGCTTTAAACGAACACCACTTTCCATGGCATGCGGTCCATTCTGTCTCGTATATTGTATTCTGTTGACCACGACACTGCTGGAGTTTCCTTGTAAACAGTCGGGGGTTCTATTGTACTGCTATATACAGCTTTAAGTTCTATATTTACTATTAAAAGTGCTGAAGGGGTGGCAAATGAGAGGTAAGTATTTTAACATTGCTTGCTTTTGGCGCAAATTTACTATTTTTAACAAGTCATATTCTTCTACACGTGATTATTAAGTTAGTTTCATTATTAGGCCATTACTATGGATTTTTTAATTTAGTTTTTGTTTATTTATTTTCAATAGACAGCACGTGGCAAAGTATAGCCAGTGGTTTCACTTGCTGCAACCAATTTTTCCGTAAATATGAACACGTCATCCCCGATTGGGGGAGGCCCATGTCCAGCAGTGGACTGTTTTGGCTGTTGAAAAAGAAGAAAAAGAACACGTCTTTGTCAGAAATCATTTACAATATTCATACTAATTGCAATCACAACTGAATTTCACGCAGGCATTTTGAACCTACTCTCACAAACGTTACAAAGTCTTGGAGGAGTTAAGTACTTAATTGAATTGCAATTCAAGCTCTTATAACTCAAACAAATACATCAACAATATCCAAACAACATCTCACAATAGAATAAACCTTATCATGTTACCTTAAAGGTTAATTCCATTTGTAACAATGGGGTAAAGGTAACACAATAGAATTTAGGGTAAATCGGGGTAAATCGCGATATTAAAGCGGTGGTATTGTATCGCTGAAAGGTATGTTTCGCACCGCAGCACCTTTCATCTGCTGCTAGCCGGCTGTCATAGATTAAAAGATGGAGATATTGATAGTAATATCGATGCTTTCATAAATGAAAATAAGAAATTTAAAAAAAATGCGGCCGCCTTGACTTGTACCCGTGACCCGGGACCGTGGGGTACCGTCCCACTACTCTAGTCTGCCAACTGAACTACCGGCACCTCGACTGATAGGTACTTCTAAATTTTCAATATCTTTTTTTATTTTTAATTAATATAGCACTGTGAGTTAACAATAAACCATAGTACATATAGATACTTATCTACCTACGATACCCTTTACCACCTTGCAAAAAAACACTTATATTATTGTTCCTTTAACGGCCTGTCGTGCTGTTAACAGAGGAGGTATATTCCATGATCCTTCATGATTAGTGAAGTACTTGCTGATCACCTTATAGTACCTAAATAGACGATAACAGGGCCTCCCTAACGTGTACGCGTGCTGTACGTGTGTTGAACGCGTGTTAAGCCTATGTTAGTACTAAAGATAACGCGCTGACTGGGCGCGGGGGCAATGCTTGGTGAACACATAGGCCTCTCTGGTATACTTTGTACTAATACGTGCCCAACACGTGCAGCCCACGCATTTTCAGCTCCTCTGATATTTAAAGATGTCGCCGGGCGCTTGTTTATGTCAGTGTCACTTCTGCACTTATAAATCTATGCGCATACAGTAGTACACAAAGGCCGGCCGCATTGTCCGCGGCCATTGTTATTCTGACACTCGCCTCTCTCTGATATTTGATTCGGGTGCATTTGCCGAAGATTTCGTGATTTTACCGTGAGCTTATTTGATGACGTGAGGCTGGACATCTTATTACTGTTTTTATAATATTTTCCGCTATGATTAGGTTTAACGGGAACACAAACACCTTCTTTGATTGGATTGATTTTAGAGGAGTAATTTAAAGCTTGAAATCAAAACTAGTAAGTATTATAATTATAAGTGAAGACGACCGATGTGGCGCAGTGGTAGTGCGACTGCCTGCGACGCAAAGGTTCCGGGTTCGATTTTCGGTGGGACACTCACAAAAGTTGTTATTTATCTCTTCGTGAATTTGTTCCCGGTCTGGTTAGGACATTACAGGGTGAACCAACTGATTGTCCGAAAAGAAATGGTTCCGTGCTTCGGAGGGCACGTAAAGCCGTCGGTCCCGGTTGCTGTCTATGATTATTTAGACGGCGGTCGTAACACAACCATGTCGGCGGTTGAAAAACTCTGAGACCAGGGTTCATCGGGTCGTTGGATGACTCGGTGTCCCACACGAAAAGAGAGAGATAAGTGAAGAACTTGAAACCAACCGAGGTCCCTCATTAGTTCCCCACTTTGGGAACTACGGACATGTTCCGGGTAAATTCAGTCCGATCCGTTCTTTCTAAAACAATGCTTAAGTGTGTAAACATATGTGTATGTACCTACCCAACGAAGAACATTCTTTGTCTTATTTTCTGTATCTCAAATTCATGTTTCTACCGCCTAATTAAATCGACTTAAAAATGGTGTAAGGGACAGCCTTTCGAATACTGAAAGGGTGCATGCGGACCATGAAACTGAACAACTGTTACTTTCATGTCAGGAAACGACAAAAATGTTCGACCTCCCTTACAAAATCACGATCAGCTGACTGCATTTACCATGGGAAGTTGAATAAATCACGTCTCCTGAAATATTTTCTAATGGGAAATTGTTCAGTTCCATGGTCTCAATACACCATTACAATATTCTGAGGACTGTCTCCTACACCTGGCATGGAATTTTCTAGAAATCATTCCCACTTTTCAACACGCCAGTACCGGTTAGAGGAGAAAGTGGTATATTACGGCGAGCGAGGGGGATGCTCGCGGCCGGGGGTGGGTGGAGGGGGAGGGCAAATTGCCGTTGATTGCTACAATTGCTGCCAATCGGCTGCGCGAGCGCACACGGACCGTTAGCGGCCGAGGACGTATAGGTGCTTATAGGTATGGGAATGATAAATCATATCAGATTGCATCTCGGTACTATCAGCTGCATATTAATTTCATACATCGACCTATATTGGTTCTTCTCACAGATCATGTATGTGATGGTTCCAGAGTTTATTGACCATCATCATCAACAGCCTTGAAAAGTTCATTGCTGCTCATAGGCTTTCCAAATGCATCAAATTGCTACCCACAGCAGTTACTTGGTCGCCTCTTTATAACTTTTATGAAAAATCTGTGTATGGTAAACTGCTGCTGACACAAGCGTTCATTCTATATGACGGTATCTTTTCATATCTCGTTAATTGCGTCAACTGCACAGGTTACCAAAACATAAGATGCAATCATGAAGCAATCACTTGTATTCCTTTACTCTTATCTCTTTCATCATCTCACAGACCAGACTGAATCTCACTATGCACCTTTATCAACGTATGTACTAGTGCGGGGTCAACGCCCTCCGGATGCCACCAATTGAACAGCAATAAAGGTGCGTTTACCTCGTGACCTGCCTTGAACCCGCGTATCAGTCGTAGACAGAGCTGCTTCGTATTACTGAGGACTTTATTTAGTGCCAGCTAGATTTGTGATCTGTGGCAAGTACGGTTACTATAGTGTTAAGATTTTATTTAAAAAATTGCACACATAAATATATCACGCCTATGTCCCTTGCGGGGTATGCAGACCGTAAACGGCCGCAAGAAACGAAAATGTATGCCACGTCTGACAAACATTTGAGGGTTATTTAGAAAGTTAGGTAATGGCAATACACTTTTAACTCGAGTCCCTTAGTCGCCTCTTACAAAACCCACGGAAAACAATGGGGTGATGCTATAATAAGCTGGCATCACACGGCAATAATGACATAAGTGATAATGACTATCTGACTGTAGGTGGTCTAGAATGTGATATCGAAGCACTTACCTACATTGTAACAGGTGAAAAGGTGAGAGTTATCTTAGGTTATTGACGCACGAGCTATTAAATTTAACATTAATTGCAGAAACTAACGAGTGGCTAGAGTTCAGGTTAATTAAAGTGCAGTTGATTAATTAAGCTGTAATCAGCATTTACGTGCATCAATGCATGATTAGCGTTTTAATTAACAAACAACTTACGATTAAAATTAAATATGATTATAGATACGATTGCTAGCATCATAGCGTATTAGAAAAATATTTATCTATCTAGATACACATATCACGCCTATATCCTTCGAGGAGTAGGCAGAGCGATAACGGTCGTAAAGTGCCTTCGCTATCGCCACACCTGTTTATTATTTAAGGGCAGTTTCAGAAAAATCGTGTATCACTATAGAAACAGGTGGTCAGCCCATCGCCTAAAATTGTAATACACATGAATCCCTCGATTTTCTACGTTACCCGCGGGAAAAAATGGGGTGATGCTATACTAAGCTTCATCACACGGGCTATTTATCTATCCAAATTTTAGTTCAATAAACCGGTGATTCAGTAACCTACACACGAAAGCAAATCTTTTTTTTTCCGATGTTCAGCTCAAGAGCTATAGTCTCTGGGTGATTATTTGATCCCAGCGAATTCTGATCTCAATGATATGGGTGACTTGATCTGATCTTTCAACGTATAACTCTTTTCAGAGTGTTCTTAAGCAAAAAATATACTTTAGCAAAATTGTTATCTATAACAAAAAGGGTATAACAAGCCTAAACTTCGTCATCGTGAATCGTCAACGAGGTCAAGGTACTCATAAAATGATCAACTTTCCCCATTAAACATGGGTCGAAATATTGAAAAAATAATTCAAACCCCCCATGCAAAATTTCCGTTAATTCACTATGGGAGGTCCAAATAGTTCTTTTTATATTTCGACCTTTCAGCCATGGAGAAAGTTGTTCATTTTAATGACCTCCTTTCAGATTGTTATATACCATTTTTGTTATTACTTTTCTAAGTAGCTACTAATATTATCAATTCAGGAGATTGTAGTCTATGTATGTTTGTTTGTCTTAGATAAAATATTGTACATAGATAGATTTTAATCTAGAGTAGCTAATTGGCTACTTTTTACCGCGGAAAACATGCCAGTTCTACGAGAAAACTATTTAGTGTAAATGAAACCTTTGGGCGGTAATCTTATAGTTCATACTAGAAAAGTATAAAATGAACGATTGCTTATAAAAAACTTCTCATTGGTACCACGGTGAAATATAAAGTTCTTCCTTCCTCAATCAATGCTGTGTGACGCCGCCGGCTTAGAATATCATCACCCCATTTCTTTCCCATCGAAGTCGTAAGAGGCGACTAAGGGACTCGAGGTCCTGTCACTATGCCGATACACAATCTTCCGAATGACCCTCAAATATTTGTCTGACGTGGCGTAAATGTCCGCTTTTTGCGGTCGTTTACGCTCTGCCTACCCCGCAAGGGACTATAGGCGTGACAAGTGTATGTATGACCTTCATATTGAACCACTTTTGTACTCACATGTACCAATCAAGAGTCCAGTCCAGGTCCACCACCTTTTATTGTGGCTTTCATCGCCGGTGTCCAGTTGCTATACGCCACCACAATTGTCACCCTACACTTACAAAATGGCCGACATCCCACATCTCCTTCAAGCGAGAATATCCTTCAAAGTAAACGGAGGAAGGTTCACAATGGAATGATGTGTATTGAAGGGTCTGTTGTTAGGGAGTGAGAACTATTAATTTATAGCAAGTGTTGAAGATTAATGGATAGGTATGTGAATGATAAATATTGTTGCATTTGTGCAGCTGGGGAGTCTAAGTTATGTGAGAGACTTTCTTAAGGAGGGTTAGAAGTCATTCCTAAAAGTAGTTGTGTCTTGAGTGTCTTGACGGCCATGTCCTCCGAAGCACAAAATCATATTTGATATCAACAATTCAGCCTGTAATGCCCCAACCAAGTAGGTACATAGTGATTAAGTAGTTACAAAAAACGTGAATGGTACTCCGCACAGGTCAATCCATATACGTGCTAAAATCACTCCAAGGTCTAAATCTACGCGTCCAAAACTTTTGCCATAATAATTTACTACGCCCTAAAATACTCATAGAGCACGAAAAACCTAGGCAGGCTATTCATTGACGCATTTCGTTGAAAGATAATAATGTTTGACGAGTTTCAGCAGTAATGGAAACTATCGCAAGATAAATGAAACAAGAGTGAATCGGGGCAGTATGAGCATCGTCCGATAATAGGTAAAGTTAGTTTTTCATAGGCTGTTATAACAGGTTTGATGTATGACTGGGACTAGCCATATTAGCGGGGATACGCGATTTATACGAATTTTGTTTGGCTACTTTTGGAAATATAAACTTTTCGAATAGGTAGTTTCGGTCGCCAGAGTTACATAAAATATTATTTCACTGGGCATTTTTGTGGGTATTTGTGACTTATCGGTCATACATTCATATTGGCTACGAGAGATTACGAAGTATCATTTTGCTTTTACAAATATTTCCAAAGTTATTTTTGTAACATAATTTATTTGATGATACCTTTTTTATTAAGTAGACAAAGGTACAAACCTAAGTAATATTTTTCAAAATTTACAGTTGACTTTAAAAATGGTTTGGTTAAACAAATAAAATTATCTTGGATATTTATAATACGCTTTTCTTGAACTCTACATAATATGGGGTGAAATTTAACTAGTGACCGATAGCAAAAACTTAAGATGTATGAAAGAGAAATTTGGTTATACCAAATGGCGATCAACTGATTTGAGTGCCTATGGAAAATATTTTCAACCTATGTTGCTTGTGGAAAGCCAGCCCGTCTTGAGATTTTCAAAAAAAAAAAAACAAAAATATAATATTAGGTCCTTACATATGAAATTGGCGTTTTGTATGGGAGGAACAAAAAGTCGATTTTTTTAAATATAGTATATTTATTTAATCAAAGTATGAGCCATTGTAATCTATGCACTTTTGCCATCTCATAGGTAGTTCATTGATCCCTTTACTAAAAAAACCATTCGGACGGGAATCAATAAAATCTTTGAAGGCGATTTGGACTGCCCCATCTGAGTTTAATTTTTTCCCTTGCAAGAAGTTATCCAAATTTTGAAAAAAATGGTAATCTGTTGGAGCAAGGTCCGGGGAGTACGGTGGATGCCTTAGACATTCCAATTGAAGCTCTTCTAATTTGCTAGCCGTCTGTTGTGCAGTGTGTGGTCTAGCGTTGTCGTGAAGCAACAGTGGCGTAGAGCGATTGACCAACCTCGGTTGTTTAGCAGCTAGCTTTTCCATCATGGTTTGCAATTGCTGACAGTAGACATCTGCCGTAATCGTCTGGCCAGATTTGAGAAAACTGTAATGAACGACACCGGCGCTAGTCCACCAAACGCTTACAAGTAACTTTTTATTGGTCAATTTTCGCTTGAAGCAGGCTTTGGCTGGCTTGCCAGGGTCCAGCCATTGCGAGGAGCGCTTCCGATTATCGTAGAGAATCCACTTTTCATCACAGGTAATGATTCGATTTAAAATCCCTTCGTTATTGTGCCGGTCAGCCAGCAGTTGACGCGCGTTTGCCGGTTTGCTTCACTCAATTCGTGAGGAACCCACCTTTCAAGTTTTTTAATCTTTCCAATTTGCTTCAAGTGGATTAAAACAGTTTTATCACTAACACCGAAGCCTGCAGCTAATTCGGACGTGGTTTGCGATGGATCCGCTTCCACAATAGCCTTCAATTCTTCATTATCAACTTGGGTCTCCGGCCGTCCACGGGGCTTGTTTTACAGGTCGAAATTTCCAGAACGAAAACGTTGGAACCAAAAACGCACTGTGTTTTCTTTTGCGACACAACCGCCATACACATCATTAACCCTTCGAGCCGTTTCCACAGCACTGGTGCCACGGTGGAACTCGTACTCGTAAATAACGCGATATTTCAAATTTTCCATTTTGTAAATTGAGCGATGCAAACAGAAAAAAGATAAGTAAAAAAACAAATGAATGACGGTTTACGAAACACAACTACATGTGGAAATAGCTGTATAAATTTGAATTTCGAATTCCTAACCAAATAGGAGAAATTTGTGATCAAAGTGGTCAGTACGACAAAACGACAATTTCATATGTAAGGACCTAATATTTATTTTCTTTCAAAGTAACATTATACTAAAACAAGTTGCTAGGACCTCCTTTTAAGCAAAAATATTGCCTGTACCAGGAGAGTCCTGCTCTTCTATATCGTTATTTTAAAACTTTGAAGGTAGGGTAAGCAAAATATCTTAAAACTAGGTAACTTATTCTACACAAATACTTTGTATGAGTTTAGGTAGTCTTGAGATTTTGTCATTGGTCACTAGTAAAATTTCCCCCTAAATATTAAACCAACGCCAAAACTATCACAACTCGGTCGAAAAACAACCTTTCAGCCACACGCAATCCTCCAAACCAAATCTCCGGGATAAAAGGTATAATCGTAAGATCTGTGATGCGATGTGACCGGAAATTAAGCGAGTGGTCCGAGTTCCCCCGCCTCCCCTACCGGCGTCACCTTACGCCGTGGGCAGAACACTGTGAATGATCATTATCATACATCAGGGGCAGTGATTTGATAGACTTGAGGAGGGCAGGGTGAATTGATTTTTATGGGCTACTGAGACCCTGGTATAAAGAAGCAGGTAATTGTGTTTTCTTATTCACATTTTGCTAATACATGATGTAAAAATATTAGCTGCAAATAAATTTAGCAGTGAACCAGCCCATGAAACTAAACAACTTACTTGGGACAAAGGTTGAAATATAAAAAAAAATATACCTCCCATACGAATTGACCCGGTCGTCTTGAAAATATTATTTTATTTTTATTTATTCAACTTTATGTACAAAAATGTACACGGGCGGACTTAACGCCGAAATCGTTATCTCCCAGTCTACCTTAAGGCATGTGGAAAGAGTCAAGGCAGGAGCATTTAACAAAAAAAAAATAGAAAGCAGGGACGAACTTAAATAACTCAGTAATATGTACATACGTAAAATAGCAATAAATAATAAATACTGCACATATACGTAAGTTTTTTTGATGTTTTGACATTGGTATGTTTCTTGGGGAAACTTGTACAGTTTCATAGGCTGGTTGACCCCTTAAAATATTTGCAGCTAATATTTCCTGTATATTATTTGTGTAGACTATTATAATAAAAAGGAAAGATTATTTATTTCTTTGTTTGTGTTATTTGTTAATAGAGTCCAGCACAAATTAACCAATTCTGAAATGTTTTCACTATTGAATTATCACTAAGGAACATCTAGCCTAGTATACCCCGGGAAAAAGTGTAGCAGCGATGGCAACCGTTTGCACCAAGACTTGCTAGCAATTTTGTTGCTACGAGAAAAAATGCTACGCCGTAGCAAGGTTGGTGCCAATAAAATATAGTACAAATTCAACAATTACATAACACATAATTACTCGTAACTAGTCCCAGAAGAAAGGTGGTTCCCACTTAATGTCCGTCACTGCGTATTTCTAACGCATCGGTGTGTAACGTATGCGTCTGTCAAACGAAAGAAAATTTCAAATTCCGATCTTATTCTTATACAAATATGGCTACGTGCGTTTACGGATGCGTCTTTTACACGACTTATTACATTCATCTGTTACGCATTATAACGCACCGTACGTTGTGCGAGATCCGCCAAATGTCCACAAGTCCAATACCTACTGGCAGATAAAAATAGCCATATCATAAACATCACAAGGTATTTGATTAAAAAGTGCCTACAGCATCATAAACCCATCACATCCAAAAGAAAACACAATTTCACAGCAGCGGTCACCCTCCTAAGTATCTCGAGAGTAGCCGTCTTGTTAAGATCACCTTATATTTTCCTTTCTGAAGGTCTATCAGTCGGGAGAAGGGGATGAGGGGGTGGAAGAGGGAGGGGGGGTAGATATTGGAATATTTTTCATACAAACACGTATCTACGTGGACACTTCTACTTCGTACAATATTGCTACAAGACGGGTTGGCTTACATAGAGCGGTAAAACTTTTAAGGTTCAAGTAAGTAAGCATTAATTTGCATAATATTTTCTTGAGTTTGCACAACTATTACTCATCACAATAAAACAATTTTAAACGGATTTAAGTTGTTATTAATTTGCAGTTATTTATTTTTCTTTATGATTTTTTGATAAAACATATTCTTTCATGTATGAATGGAATCAAATTAATTCATAGTTTTTTATAAATATGTGTATATTAAGATTTAAACAGTGTTCGAAAAGTTGTTACAGTTATCATGATTATTGATATTAGCTCCTTACATATGAAATTGGCGTTTTGTATGGGAGGAACAAAAAGTCGATTTTTTTTAATATAGTATATTTATTTAATCAAAGTATGAGCCATTGTAATCTATGCACTTTTGCCATCTCATAGGTAGTTCATTGATCCCTTTACTAAAAAAACCATTCGGACGGGAATCAATAAAATCTTTGAAGGCGATTTGGACTGCCCCATCTGTGTTGAATTTTTTCCCTTGCAAGAAGTTATCCAAATTTCGAAAAAAATGGTAATCTGTTGGAGCAAGGTCCGGGGAGTACGGTGGATGCCTTAGACATTCCAATTGAAGCTCTTCTAATTTGCTAGCCGTCTGTTGTGCAGTGTGTGGTCTAGCGTTGTCGTGAAGCAACAGTGGCGTAGAGCGATTGACCAACCTCGGTTGTTTAGCAGCTAGCTTTTCCATCATGATTTGCAATTGCTGACAGTAGACATCTGCCGTAATCGTCTGGCCAGATTTGAGAAAACTGTAATGAACGACACCGGCGCTAGTCCACCAAACGCTTACAAGTAACTTTTTATTGGTCAATTTTCGCTTGGAGCAGGCTTTGGCTGGCTTGCCAGGGTCCAGCCATTGCGATGAGCGCTTCCGATTATCGTAGAGAATCCACTTTTCATCACAGGTAATGATTCGATTTAAAATCCCTTCGTTATTGTGCCGGTCAAGTAATGTAACGCAGCAGTTGACGCGCGTTTGCCGGTTTGCTTCACTCAATTTGTGAGGAACCCACCTTTCAAGTTTTTTAATCTTTCCAATTTGCTTCAAGTGGATTAAAACAGTTTTATCACTAACACCGAAGCCTGCAGCTAATTCGGACGTGGTTTGCGATGGATCCGCTTCCACAATAGCCTTCAATTCTTCATTATCAACTTGGGTCTCCGGCCGTCCACGGGGCTAGTTTTGCAGGTCGAAATTTCCAGAACGAAAACGTTGGAACCAAAAACACACTATGTTTTCTTTTGCGACACAACCGCCATACACATCATTAACCCTTCGAGCCGTTTCCGCAGCACTGGTGCCACGGTGGAACTCGTACTCGTAAATAACGCGATATTTCAAATTTTCCATTTTGTAAATTGAGCGATGCAAACAGAAAAAAGATAAGTAAAAAAACAAATGAATGACGGTTTACGAAACACAACTACATGTGGAAATAGCTGTATAAATTTGAATTTCGAATTCCTAACCAAATAGGAGAAATTTGTGATCAAAGTGGCCAGTACGACAAAACGACAATTTCATATGTAAGGACCTAATATTATTGTCATGTGGTGCCGGCTAAGTGTACTATTAACCATTTTCTATCATTGGGTATCGGAAAAGCGACGCAAATATTAATATACATACATACACATATCACACCTTCATCCCATACGGGGTAGGCAGAAAATTAAAGGCCGTAGAATTACGCCCACCTCACAAACATGCAAGGCTGTTTCAGAAAAATCGTGTATCACTATAATAACAGGTTGTCAGCCTGTCACCTAAAATTGTAATACACACAAAACCACCGAGTCTCTTTGTCGACCTTTATGACACCCGCGACAAAGGTGGGTGATGCTATTCTATGTGTGTGCTCATCTTCACTTCACTGTACTAATTAGTACTGAATTGTTATTTTTGTCGATGAATAGAATATATTCAACATAAAAATCAATCCTATTTCAGTTATCACTTCTGTTTATTTTTTATTCAAAGTTTTATCAGCACCATGTAGCCCCACTCTTTTCCCGTAGGTGGTCGCGTCGTTGACCGCCGCCGGTCAAACTTTATTTTATATGTTCGGGCACACCGCCGGCCCTGGCATTTATTATTCCACTCCCTGACTCCGGGACTGACGCTTTAAAAATAAGGGTCCAGGGCCCTCACTTTGACGGCAAATATTGTAATTCGGTTTCAAAGATATTTGATGGAATATAATACGGGGCATTGGTACCTGTATTACAAAGTGATTGAGTTAAATACTAAAGATAATATATTGTTTTAAGGTTCAATATGTTTACGGTGACAACACATATCACGCCTATAATCCCTTGCGGGGTAGGTAGAGCGCAAACAGCCGTGAAAAACGGACATTTACGCCACGTCTGACAAAAATTTAAGGGGCCATCCGGAAAATTGTATATCGCCTTAGTGACAGGTCGTCAGCCTATCGCCTAAAATTGCAATACACACCCTCGATTCCCTTAGTAGCCTTTTACGACTCCCAAGGTAAATAAATGGGGTGATGCATGGGCCATGATCAGGGAACAACTTATCGAACTTCTAACTGGGTGAAAATACCGGACAATTCAAGAAATTCGTGGCATGACAAGAAGGCAAACTTTTAAAATCTATGGGACGCCTCCATTTTACAAATTAAACAGGTCTGCCAATCACTTTCCGCTGCAGTGTACCCTTAATGGATGTAAGTAAGTACCTCTACTTACAGGAATATCAATCACACATTTTAATCTGCCCGAATGAGAGACACATTGGTCCACGCAAATAGCGATCCACCGTGGGAGTCCGATCTTCATCCTTCCTCCCACTTTATCCCCTTGAAATAGAGTCCACATTCCCACGTGAGTTGGTTTTATTTGACTGTGCCGTGTGGAGTGACGTGTGAAACTAGAAGTAACGCTTTCACATGCGCATGCGACGGCTTTTGATTAACCGACTGCGCGAGGCGAAAGACGGGTGAAGTTTTTACTCATTAATGTGTTTTTTGTTTCAGGTTTACAAGATATTCAGTGAATTATATGCATAGTATTAGCGACTTCTGGGAGCTACTACAAGAAAGTTACTCAAGTATGTGCAAGATGGCGCCACGTGATAGATTGGTAGAGAACAATGGGGTCTAAAACGCGGTATAGAAGTGTTCACCGCCCATCGCATATCATACAAATTCCAATTCTATCCAGGCGGACCAGTCGGGCCGGGTAGCAATTCTTTTCCCGACACTACCCGAAACCCTTCATTCTGCCTATTGGCATTTATATTCCTGTCACCCGCCATAGCATCGTTCTATTTCTATCGGTCGGTGTCGTAAAAAGCAAATAGTTAGAAAAATATAACATAAATATACTTTAATGAATGAAAACAAGACATGGACATACAGATGGAAAAGAAAGGGTATAATGCAGGCGGCCGTATAGCTAGGTAGCTATTTCTACCAGACATATTTAGGGTAGATGAAAGAAGTTTTTTTGAACTTGCATTGCACTTGCTAACCAGCCTACCAAGCATAGTGAGTGTGGCAAACATTTGCGAGTAAGAGAAATGCCCTTGTCTAGTAGTGAATTGTCGTGTTTGATAACTTTGTCGCAATCGGGCCTCAGTTTTATAAAATACTCGCATCCTTCTTGACTCCTTGCGATGGCCCCTTAATTTCTTGATTAAAGTGCTACTGGAAATAGTTAAGGCGACATCGGCGTCGGCGTGGGGAGTCTTTTTGGTCGGCTTGGATATTGTTCATTAACCTTTACAATTAATTTATCGTGAGACTCTTTTTTGTTAAGTCACCCGTGGCATGGTCTTTCAGTTGAATCTATTTTAATGTCTCATTGATGAAGTTTTAGTTAATAAATACTTTGAAAAAAGGATAGACCACCGACAAACGAAAATGCCACCCAATTGCCGGCTAAGAATAGCACCACCCCATATCTACCAGAGGATGTCGTAAAAGGCAACTAAGGAATGGAAATAAGAAAGAAATCATCAAGGGAATGGGCAGCAGCGTTCCCTGTAAATACCATACAACAACTGGCGCCTCACTCGCCAATAAGGTGAGTATGGCAAATACTCCCCAATAAGGGGAAGACCATGTCCTACAGTGGACCGTTGTGGCTGTTGTAGTAGACAACAACCATAACTGTCCACTGCTAGGCATATACATCCCCCTCTTTTGGGGGTTATTTCCATTCCCACCACTCTTGGCAGGTGGATTGGCAAACACAGTTCAAAGTGTTGCATTCACAGGGAACGCTGGTCATTCCTTAGATTTGTTTATTTATTCCATTGTCACCTTTTACAACAACCAGAAGTAGAAAAATGTTGGTGTTAATGTGAGACAGCATCATATTAGATTGTTTAGAAAGTCTTTTGAAATTCAGTGCAAATAGTTTAATGGTGAGTTCTACTCCTAAAAAATAAAAAATAAATATAAAAAATTTGGACCTCCCATACAAAGTACTAATTTCTTATTCATATTTCGATCTATGTCCCTTGGAGAAAGTTGTTCAGTTTCACGACTAGAACTCACCCTAAAAGTACTTGCACTGAATTCAATATTACCACAAACGGGGTGTAAAGGAAACCCCTCCGAATAGTAAAAGGGTACATGCAAACCATGAAACTGAACAACTATCCCCTACGAACATATTATGTCTGGAAACGATAAAATAATTGACCTCTCATTGCGCCCATACAAAATCAAGATCAGCTTACTACAACTACTGCGTGTGAGGAGGGCTGTCCCTTACACCCTGTATAATATCGACAAATAAAAACAATTTAATCGTCTTAAATCTAACAAAATACACACTCATGAGACGCCAATATTGCCAAGGGAGTGACCGGTGAAAGGCAAACTGTAAACGTATGCAAATTTTATTTTTTAAACTGCAAGTGCTTGCCCATATGTTGTCTTGTGTTGCCAACCCCTGTCCCATCTTCCCCCTCCTCCATTTGACCGTCTTTATTACCACTGCCCACCTTCAAGCTAGCGGACAATAGGTGGTAGTTCTGGAAATTGAACAGGGTTCCACTACATATATTTTAGGGAAAAGTATTTTCTTTTTTTTGGGCAAGGTTCAGTGGTTTAAGATATATGTAAGGTACTATTTAATTCTGTGCAAATATTTATACGGTGAATTCTACTTGTAAAACTGAACTACTTTTCTGAGTAACATTTATTCTTAATATGCAAATAAAAACCTCGCATGCATAGTGAAATATTTTGTGCACCTTTTTGTATGGGAGGTCCAATTTCTTTTTTATATTTCGACCTATTTTCCTCGGGGAGGATTGTTCAGTTTCACGAGTAGAACTCAACCAAAAAATATTTGCACTGAACTTAATAGGACCTTAATATAGGTTACGTATTGTTCAGTCGCTGAAATTTACACACACACATATCCGTTTCAGGAAAATCGTGTATCACTTTAGTGACAGGTTGTCAGCCTGTCGTCTGAAATTGTAATACTCATGAAACACTCGTATACCTTAGTCGCCTCTTACGACACCCACGGGAAAGAAATGAAGTGATTACTGATTCTATTCTAAGCCGACATAACACGAAGTTTCTTTTTTTATTAATTACTCGATTTCTGCCCAGCGATTTTACCGCTGCCACTCCTTTTCCTGTGGTAAAAGTGGTTTGTGTGTTATTCCGGATTATACTTTACTTGTGTTCCAAATTTCGTCCAGATCGGTCAAGCCGTTTGAGCGTGAAGAGGTAACAAACATACATACATACACACACAAACTCTCAGATTTATAATATTATTATAGTATACGTATTTGTATAGTACGGATTTAATCACTTATTATAGCTTGAGGTATATATCAATATACCTTAATTTGGCGTCATACTTCAGATTTGCATCAAACCTTATCCAATCCGGATGACCGTCCAAATATATTTGAAATGCAAATATTATGATATCTCCAATCACACCTTATGGCTTCAGTAACAAGATTTTCCCAACCTCACATTATCAGCTGATCTCACCCAATTTCATATTTTCGGACTATTGCTATACATACCTACATAGTATAAAGGATGTACAGTCGGTTGTAATACATAAGGGTCGAGGGTTACTCCACAAGAACAAAATTATTTTTATCCCCACAATCAGCTGACTGCGCATTTACTATGGCAATACAAAAAAATACGTTTACTGAAACATTTTCATAGTCTGAATGCACCCTGTCAGTATTTGGAGGGCTGTCCATTACACTCTGTATTTTTTACTCATATGAAATTGACAAAATAGTTGTTAGTGTACATACGTTAACTTTATAATATCCAAAAATCTGGAGAATCAAAGGCACATCATTCCTCTCATGATTCCGTAGCATCGACTATACAGGGTGTCCAAAAACGCATGTGTAGATAATTTTTACGATCTCGGTCCGCGTCCACGTGACGGCTTTATTAAGTCAAGGTGCGGGCCAGATTAGGGCCCCGTGGTCGTAAAAGTGACCCGCGCTATATTGGACACCGGGCGCGAAGATAGCAGGGCGGGATGAAGATTTGAATCTTACGAAAGGTAGCATCAATGTCGTTACTGAAATATGGGATCAATTTAACGCAAAATCAGAGACCAGGAATCAATGCAGAAGATTTCCATTTATATGCATATTTTGAAGAAATTATTAGAGGTTACCTCTAGTTAAAATTCAGTAAATAGTACTTATTTACGAATATCAATAATGAATAAGTTTTTTCTTTCTGTCGTACGTTGCACAAAGAAAACCTACACACACACATTTCTATAATACGACAGTATTTATCACATGTCAATCTTTCATACAAACTGTGTATCAAACCAATCCACAAGTATCACTGGCCCACCACTGGGACGTTCACCTCAAGTTTTTGTCGCTCTTTTTCAAACCGAATTACCACTTTTTATTTTAATTTCGCGGGCGGTCCACATGTGGCGCCTTTACCCTTCCCACGTCGGCTTTGCGGGGACCACGGATTAAAAAAATACTTTCAATTTTAAAACTCTTATTGCTGAATGTTTAAAGACACTTTTTGGTTGACCGTCGGGTGTATGAGACTTTTGTTATGAGTATAAAATTAACATGACTGAGGCGTGGACACGTTTACGTCTGAACGTCGAGAACACCTGGGTTTTAAACTAAAATATTTATTTTATTTCATGGAATTGGCCATTTTAAACGTTTCTATCGTCAGGTGAGCCTGTGTAATGGCTTTGCGTATTTTTGTGCCATTTGTGAGAAAATATTCTTTATTTTTCTACATTTGTTTTTAGCATTTCACGATTAGCGAGATTGACAAAATTTGTCTTTGTACAAAATTACCTGTGTTTTGTATTTAGATGTTTGATCATCATTTTACTGCCAGTTCAGTTTTCGCTTATAAGTGTCACTACAATCGCTGGAATCCGGATTTCTCGAATATAACATTAAAGATTTTCTGGCTAGTTTTCAGATCCCTGTCTGAAATTAAAAGTTCAAAGTTCATTTATTTAACTGTAACTTACATTAAAGCGAGTGTAGTCGTGAACGGCCTTGACGGTGGCGCCACTTCACAAAAAATATTTTCTCTTTATACAAAAAATCTTTTAGAATGTCCGTTGCTATCCTTATATTAAGATAAATTTGAACCTACAAACTCTTTCATTGAGTTCGCTGTAATTAAAGTTATGGCAAGTAATACCAAAAGTAGCCGTTTCTAGTCACTTTTTGTCATAACGTTAATTACAGCGAATATTTCATTTAGTTTAAAGGTTAATTTTTTTAAAGGATGATAATAAGAAATTGAGCAACAGACATTGTTATAGATTGTTTGCATTAAAAGAAAATATTTTTGTGAAGTGGCGCCAGAGTCAAGGCCGTTCACGAATACACTTGCCTTAATTCAGTGACTGAACTTTTTTTTACAATGTAAAGTTCTTCATATGGTACGTGTAATAAAAAAATCTGCTTCCTTCTATTATATACCAAATACTCCAAAGTTCATTGTCGCACAGACAAAATAACAATTTCCTCTTTGAACAAGAACACACAGACACATTCCTAAGCCTGTTCCCGTCATTAGCTCGCGTCATCGCTAACACGCGAGTGATTAATTACGATTACACAGGAAACATCTAACACGACGACTGTTTAGTACAATGCTGGTTTTGAACTAGCTGTCTGAAAATGAAGGAAGTATTTGCAGAGCGCCATGTGAAAATAGAAAAAAGGAAAATTCAAGTCAATACTTTTTTGTCTATCATAAAATTTGTAAGAAGTATTGAAGATCATGAATTGGGCTAGGCGGTTTTCTGACTTCATGTTCGACGCTGCGTATTTTAACGCATGCGCCTGTCAGTCATAAGGATATTGCAAATTCCGATCTTATACTCATACAAATACGGCAACGGCGCGCTTATGGATGCGTCTGTCAGACGACTTGAACCTCCATAGGAAGAACATTTGTGCTGTATAAAATTCAGAGACAAATAAGTAAACAAATTTAAATTTTTGCGGCTGCCGATTTTAGAACGGTTTACATCTGTTTTTGTGTTTAAAAAAAAAAGCAAACAACTGTAACCAGAGGTTACTTACATAATACATGGTATACAAATCATAAGTTCAATACAGTCAACTACGCTATTCACGGCATGAATCATTGTTTCTTTATCCTCTCTGAATCTGTAAATTGTATCTTTCAACCATTTAAGATCCACTTTATATTTAACAAACACACCAAACGTCCATCGCGCTGATTCCCTGCTTCCGCACCAAATCCCGACATATTTGTAATATATTTTTTTAACAGATACAACACGGTGTCACCGGTAACAGTTACCAAAATACAGTTTCACGACACGTCCGACAGGTGTCGACACAAACCCTGTCCGTGTAAAAGCGGCATTAGTCAACGTCTGAAATGTGGTTGGAGGAAATTCTTTTAATCAGAGGTGCGAAGAATAGCCAAAAGGTCGTCTACGTAGACAAAACAAGAAGACATTATGTAACAGGTGTTAATGATATTTTTCGTAAAATAACAAATAATAACTTGTCCATGAGAAAATGATTAATAGTAAGACATACCTACAAACCTTTCGAAATAAGAATCTATCATTGCACACTATTTTATTTTATGTTGATAAGTACCTAAAGCTTTTATAAAACAGTACTTCAACATGAACAGATGAAACAGTCTACTGTTGTACATGGATTGACATTGGCTATTGAGTATTTGTCATAGGTATCTTCTCACTAAGATTAGCAGCCGGATTAGCGAGCGCGGTGCAAGTTATTGTATACAAAAGAAACGCTCCTACCCATTCTTTGCATTCATCCCTTACTTGCATTTACGACACCCAAGGATATAAATGGTGTGATGGTCATTCGGAAAATTGTGTATCGCTATAGTGACAGGTTGTCAGCCCATCGCCCAAAATTACAATACACACTATCAAGTCCCCTAGTCGCCTCTTACAACTCCCACGGGAAAGAAATGGGGTGATGCTATTCTAAGCCGGCATCACACGGTGATTGATTTTTGATGATTGAATAAATAAATAAATAATCTATGTAATTATCTAGATTGAATACCAAATTTTAAAACACTTCCCTAATCTAATTTCATTTTTTACTTCACAGCTATGTGTCAATCATAAGAGTAGTAAGTTTCACTCTAATGATTGATTGGCACTCAAAATCATCCAAGTTATAAAGAACGTGTGAAGGAAAAGCTCCACGCTTAGGTTTAAGCAGTACCTATTAGATCAGTGAATCAGCGGCGACTGCCTGCGGCTCCAAGGCTCCGAGTTCGATTCCCGATGAGCCGATATTGGCCACTTAGTGAATTTTTACCAGTCTGGTTAGGACATTGTAGGCTGAACCACCTGATTGTTCATAAGAAGTATGGTTCTCTGAGAAGGCTCGTTAAACCGTCGGTTCCGATTGCTGTCTATGATTACTTAGAAAGCGGTCGTTACACAACCATTGTCACAGGCCTTCTAGTAACAGTAAGCGGTTGAAAAACTCTGACACCAAGCTTCATCGGGTAGTTCATCATCTCAGTATCCCACACGAAAAGAAAGAGTGAATCAGCCAGTGTTGCCAGCCAGCTACTGTCCTGATTGATAGGCCTCGTTCACACCCGCTGACATACTAATGCGCTGCGCTTATTGTAGCGATGAGCGCACCGTGTGTTTACCTTTATCATAGAGTAAGTGGTAAGAAAGAGATTGCAAAAATTACAATAAAAAGATTTGGCCATTTGTAGGCGAGTCGGTAAAGTAAGATCCAAAGACAATTCACGTTTGGTTGCATACAAAAAAACAATAATTCTCTTCGTGAAACGTTGCAATCACAAATAATCAAACATTATCATTTTAATTCGTCATGATTCGAGTTTTCTACACTGACTACACATACAAAAAGACGCTAATATATACATTCATACATACACATATCACGCCTTTGTCGCTATCAGTCTGACAAGTATTTGTGGGATGTTTTATAAAAATCGTGTATTACTATAGTGACAAGTTCTCAGCCTGTCGTCTAAAATTTTAATATCATGAAACGCTTGAGCCCCTTAGTCGCCCCGGTGGTGTTGATGCTATCCTAAGCCGCCGTCACGTAGCCAGTCCCTTATATAGGAATACTTTATCTGTGCTCGTAAGGACGTATAGTGTACCCAACAATATTGAGAACTCTGTCTTGCTGTCTACTCTACAATCCACTCAAACTTAAGAAAAACGATCAGAAAAATTTGTTTACAGAATCTTCATTATTTATCAGTAGTGGGCCGTTCGTATGAGCGATTTTTGAGTGATCCCGACTGAAGTACCCACATTTGATGAATTCACCACGGTTCTGGGTTGGCGCCAACATATACAGTTTCTTCACAACATCGACTTTTAAACGATAGCATAACAATCGATTTAGTTCTATTGGGATTATCGGAAGAAAAACATCGGAATATCTTAGCTGTTTCTAGGTTATGGCATGTTCTCTTCTTGGGTAATGGAGATGGATGATGTTTCAGATTATGATAAATAATAAATATCCTGGACAATTCACACAGCGCCATCTGGCCCCAAACTAAGCTAAGCTTTTACTATGGGAACTAGATAGCTGATATTAATACTTATATACTTTTTTAGGTAAATAAATACATAGAAACACCCAGACTAAACACAAATATCCGACAATTACTTAATAAATATTTATGTCTTGTGGGGATCGTACCCACGACCCTCGGCGTAGCAGGCAGGGGTAGTATCCGCTACGCCATCAGCTCAGTCGATGTCGAGTCGAAGATGATGGATTAGCAGCACCACTATATACCCATTTATGGTTCCAGTCAATACTGGTTATTCTTAACTACTGTAAAAAATCAGTGACTGTAAGTAAGTAGGGGAATGCAATTTTACTAGCGACCGATAGCGAAAACTCAAGACAGGAATAGATAAAGAACAACTTTCCCCAAGAAACATAGATCAAAATATGTAAAATATGGGCCTCTCATAAAAAATTTACGAATCAGCTGATTGGGATTACTATCGAAGTTCAAAATACTTATAGAAAGGTTCCTTATCACCGGCCCGTTCTATGTTTTCAGTATCGGTCACTAGTAAAATTGCACCTGATAATTATTTATGTTAGAAAAGATGTAAAAATCAACTGCAAATATTTTAAGGGGTGAACCTGCCCATGAAACTGAACAACGTTTCTAAGGAATATACCTAGTTCGAAATTTGAAAAAAGGTAATATAACCTCCAATACAAAATGTTTCAGCCGATCGCACTGGGTCAATTGTATGGAAGGTAACAATTATTTTTTCATGTTTGTTTTTTCCGAGTAGAGCAGAATAGAAAGAGAAGAGAGGCCTCTGCCCAACAGTGGGACGATGAAAAGTAAGTAAGATAAGATAATGACCTATGCTCCTTGGGGAAATAGTTCAGTTTCATCCCTAAAAAAATTACAGTTGGAATTTACTTAGTAGATAAACTTCCGCCTAAAAAACAACAATGATTTACACCCAAATTGCGCTTCATATTTTTTCGTCGCGATAATTTCTATGTCATATTTTTTTTTACATGTTTGATATATCGCGGCGGTTCAGTGGGTGTGGAACAATATCCATTGTGAATATTAACTATTCCAGTACACATATTCCATCGCGCCATATTTTACGCGTATAAATCTATTTGCCTGCGGGCTTCGCCTATATTTTTATACGAGACTTGCTAAAGCTGCATACCATAGGTTTGAAACATGCAGTAGGTTAATAAAGGTCTTTTTTTTGTCAGCAGGAATAATAAAATTGATATTTTCACTACTTCATATATTAAGCATAAAAAAAATTTCATCGTTACCCGGGACGTGACATGAATTGTTTTTCTCATATTTTATGGAATTTATGTGAAGATAAAATTGTGTATTCATTTGTATATGCATAGTGTCAAAGTATTATTTCACAAGGCTACCCTTGTGTGATAAACAGATACTTACATTCTAATGCTCAAATATAAGCAGTTGTATACACTATTTTATCTACACTCTACACTTAAATTAAATTCCATATAATATGGGGAAAACTATTCAAATCACGTGTATGGTGGCTTTTTATATCTGAGTATACTGTTGGCAGGTATAAAATGAAAAGAAATTTCATTTCTTCATTCCTCGATACAAAAATATAAAATTTCTTTCAATATCCAATTCTAAACCTGTACCGTGATAACAAAACGTTTTTTTTACTGAATAACAAATTCAGCTATCGTTTCTCATTCACACTGGCACTACTGATCTCGCTACTCTACGTCCCCGTAGTAACTATCGCTTGCTAAAAAGATTTATCAGTTCTTAGCGTTTATTAGCTCAGATATTTATCAGGGATACTCAAAGGATATTACCAAGATAACCCACTAGGTCGGACGCGCGAAAAAATGTTCCGCATCGTACATCAACTAGTATTTATGAGGTAGCACCATCCAGCTAAGAGAAAATTGCTTAGATTACTATAATTTGGTTATTTTTGTACACAAAAGTAAAACTTTTACATTCAAAACATAAACGTACTAAACATAAATATATATAATAAATATATTCTGGATAATTCCCACACAGCGCCATCTAGCGCCAAACTAAGCATAGCTTGTACTATGGCTATCCAGTATAGCTGATATGAATACTTATATAGTTCTTTTTTGTAAATAAATACATATTGTAGATTTAACAGGCTTCTTCTGGGTGAGCTCGCTCCATCTAAGACTCTGTCTCTGTCCTATGACCTAGACTAGAGTCAAGAGCAAACCCATCATTAATAAAAAAAATAAAAAAAAAAGATAGAAACCACCCAGACTAAACACAAATATCTGAAAATTGAGGTAACAAATATTTGCGTCTTGTGGGGATCGAACCCACGACCCTCTGAGTAGCAGGCAGGGGCACTATCTGCTACGCCATCGGGCCAGGCAAACATAGATTGCTGGTTTAAAAATCCACGGTGTTATAACAAAAAAGGTAGACGCGCGTTTAAACAGAGTTCAATTTATTTTTACATACGATTTGACGTTGTCAAATAGCTTTAAACCATGTCTAACTTTTTTTGTACACGGTCAGTGTAGTAAATTTCCGCTGTAGTCATTTCTAGTTCTCCACAAAACGATCAAAATATAAGACGGATGAGTTAATAAAAAGCTCGTTTAAAATCAAAAACACCATTATTTAAACTACACGTGACATTATTAACAAACAAAAGAATGCAGAAAATTTCTCGGTTCATTTGCGTCAGAATAGAAGACTACAAAAATTGGCACAAAATAATAACAGGTACAGACATAATAAATAACAGCGCATTACCTAGTATTTACATATCTAGGTGAATCCGTGGTTATTTCAGATACACATTACATTCCTTCACGGACGACTGGGGATTTATGTTTGCGTTGTTAAACTGACGGCGTGTGTGTATATAAAAACACCTAATGTCGCCATTATCACGTGTTCGAGAGTGCTTTCCGATGTATTGAGATCGTATGTCTACGCAGATTCGTAATTTTGCACTGTGAGAATAAAATGTTCTGTCTGCTTCACAACTTTGTTATACTTAGGTACACCAGGTTCTAAAGAAAATAAGGAAATTACGCACATACATTTACCTCTTTCGCCTTTATTCTTTGTAGATAGGCACAGTGATATACGTAAATCGGTCCAATCCCCATGTCTGACAAATAGGCGCAATTTTATAAAATTGTGTTTATTGTAGTAACAGGTAGTCGCCTGAAATCTGTCCTAAAACTGTAATAAAAGGTTTGAATTTGGAGTCTCTTGGTCGCCTCTTACGACTCCCGTGGGAAAGAAATCGGCAATGCACTAGGTACATTATAAAAAAAAATTATACCGATTAGGATATTCTGAATACCTACTTAGAAAATATATATTATTACTGTGCGATTACGAAATAAAATAACATTCTTTTTCAAAACTACTTGCCTCTGATTGATGACACCAGATCAAAGATAGCCACATTTACGAAATTATATTTTCACGTGTGTCGGGAAAAGTGTAAGTTTTTCATCACATTTGCCCAAACCTTGGCTTGTCACAGTGAAATAGTGAAGCGATTCGTCCAGTCTGCGTGAATTATGTTTTAATATCAAAACATCGTTAGTATTCTTCTAGTGAGAAGTTACTTTTTAAAGTAAGTCTTTACAAATATATTTTTGTCGTGTTAAAGCGGTAAAGGTATAAAGAACACCTGAGGAATTTAGGTGACATCAAAGATTTTACGCCCAAATTGTCACAAAATTGACATGGAATGAAAATTTCGATAAAATTTTCGGCAGGTGAGTTTCGTTCCGAATCCCAAAGAGAGTATTACCTAAAGTTAGTAGTTTTTACACGATTCACGCCATTACCCCTTGTGGGGTAAGCAGAACGTTGACAGCCGTAAAAATATGGTCGCTATCGCCACGTTTGATAGACATTTCATGGCTGTTTAAGAAAAATCGTGTATCACTATAGTGACAGGTCAGTCTGTCGCCTTAAATTGTTATGCACATGTAACCCTTAGTCGCTTCTTACGACACCCACGTGAAAGAAATTGGGTGAAGCTATCCTAAGACGACATCACACGACATTGAAAACAAGTTTTATTAAACCAATTAAAATTCAATTCACATCCATTAAGCCAAATTACAAATAAAATAATAAAACAACACCACATAAACCTTTCTCAACAACTCTTGTTTCCTTAAAACTGTATATATCTCACCGGTTCTTATTTTTCTAACGTCACCGCAGCCATTAGAAGCTAGTAGTTAATTTGACAAATCATCTTTTTTTCTAACGCTGTAGCTTCATTGCGCCGGCGACACTGTCATTTCTATTAGCGTAAAGAATTCAATGGAAAACATTTCAATATTTGATTAGATATAAAATAAATACTTGTAGAATTCCTATGTAGCGGCAGAATGACACGTCTGCAAAGGTACCATGTCATATTGATTTTACTTACTATTTCTAGGTATTTTGTTATTTCATGTCATATTAATTCAATGTAAAAGATTTTAATATTTGATAGGATATTTTATTTTATTTTTATTTTATTTATTTATTATTTAGAATGACACGTCTGCAAGTTACCATGTCGTATAGTTTTTACTGCGACACCGAGGTTCATCGGGTCATTGGACGACTCAGTGTCCCTCACGAAAAGAAGGCTACGAAATAAATAATTAAGCAGATTCCCTACTAATTTCCTTCCTAGGCCTGATGTCTGCTAAATGAAAATCGTGTGTCAATGGCCTGTCATTGGCACAGTTTTGGTTATTTCGCATTATGCTTACTGTTTGAAGTAAAGAAAATCACAGTGGCATTATAATGACATTTGACAATCGATGGCATTACAATGTCAAAAAATAAGAGAATTGTTTACCATGGGTACACTTAAAGCTTCAACCGGTGCTGATAAAACCATTGTCATTACAAAAGCAGAACATTGAGAGATCGAGAAATTTTATGCTGAAAAATTATCGTGTGGATGGGAACGTTGGAAGGGGAAGACCAAGACACACGTACTTGGATCAGATCGGGGACGTTCTAAAGAAAGGTCTGGTCAAGAGTACCCTAAACCGACGAGCATGTATGAAAAGATTGATGCATGTTGAAGAAGCGAAAGAGGTGTGTCAGGATCGTAGCAAGTGGAAAGATGTAGTCTCTGCCTACCCCTATGGGAAAGAGGCGTGAATATATGTATGTAAAATTATCTGACTAAGACTTGAGCAAAAATAAGAGAGTCATTTATTGTGAATCAGAAATAAAACAGCTAAAACTCCCAAAAAACACCGCACGTAATCCTTCAATCTTAATCAAGCGCACCTCCATTCCCGAATAAAAACTAAGCTTCATAAGTCCAGAACATAAAGGCCCGTTCATACACGTCCGGTCGCGCCGCGCGCCGCTCGTCGCGGCCGGATGCGCGCATCCGCGAACGAGCCGCGACGCACCGGTGTCGGGTTGCGATAGGTATGCTGGATGACTGAACTCCTTCAGGATTCGGGATTGCAGGATATTTGATTAGGTATTAGAAACGGAATAGGTATGACTAAAGCGGTTCTCTCACTTGTCGTCCGTCGTTCCGTTTTTAAACGCAACGTAACGCATACGTCTGTGAGGCGAAAGAAAAGTGCGAATTCTAATCTTATTTTCATACAAATATGGTTACGGTGGGTTTACGGTGCGTTACGATGCGTTAAAAAAACGGAACGACGGACGACAAGTGAGTGAACCGCCTTGTTAGCATACTAGATTTCCGCCCATCATTTTCACCCGCTACCACTCATTTTCTCGTGGTCATAGTCGTTTTTCCGCGGTAAAAAGTAGCCTATGTGTTATTACAGGTTATACTCTACCCGTGTTCCAAATTTAATCCAAATCGGTCAAGCCGTTTGAGCGTGAAGAGGTAACAAACATAAATACACACACACAAAGTCTCAGATTTATAATATTAGTAAGGATTTTTTTCTAATAAGACGTAATTTTCAATGCAGTTTTGATACTTATTAAACCTTACTAGACTTATTTGTACAATGAATGTTTGCTGTACCATAACTGTAATATTTTTGTGATACAAAGAATCTGTTGGATAATATTCATAAACTTTATTCGCTAAGCACTGGTCCAAATATATCTAAAGCACCAGAATCGATACGCTAAGAAGAAGATAAACTTTATTAGCTTTTATCCATTGGGGCGGAGGCAGAGCGTTAACGGCCGTAAAATACGCTATCTTCATGTCTGACAAATATTTGAGGGCCGTTTGAGAAAAATCGTGTATTACTTAAGTGACAGGTTGTCAGTCTGCTAAAATATTATGCACATGAAAATCCTAAGTCGTAAACGTACCATCGTACGTACTTATGACAAATATTCAAAACAGATTTTTGGCGAGCAAAATTTTCAGGAGATGAATCTTATAAGGCTAAATATATTTTTATGATGCACCTATCTTCCAGAATCTACCTAGCCCTATCTCACACCACTTTAAACTGATCGTTGCTAATAGAATACATCTCCGGATCTAAAAGCGCGGAATCTAGCACATGTCAGAACTCATCACATTCGCGGAACTGCCACCGACGCCGGCCATCGACATTTGTGATCGTGCCCTAGTTTTTACCTGTTCAAACTATTTGTAGACCCGAGAACAGATATCTAGGTATATAGGGTGAAATTTTACAAGTGACAGATAGTGAAAAATCAGGAAAAGCCAATGATAAGGAACATTCTTACGTCAAGGACCGTAGGTTGAAATTAAAAAGTAGGTCTATGGACCCATCAGTTGTGCCTTTTTATTTTTGTGTGGGACACCGAGCCGACCCACGACCAGATGAACCCAGGTGTCAGAGTTTTTTCAACCGCCTACTACTTGTAGTAGGTCTCTGACATGGTTTGTGTGACGACCACCATGTGAGTAATCATAGACAGCAACCGGAACCGACAGCCTAACGTGCCCTCCAAAGCTCGGAACTATCATTTTTTTCGGACGATTCAGTGATTCAGCCTGCAATTTCCTAACCAGACTTAGAAAAAATTCACAAAGTGATAATAACAACTTTGTTTCCCACCGGGAATCGAACCTGGAACCTTTGCGCCGCAGGCAGTTGCACTACCACTGCGCCACATCGGCCGTCAGGTAGCCTACTGGTACTTTTTTTACAGTAAACCACCCATTGAAAAAACACTCCCAGACACAAATTGACTCATTGACGTGGTCCACTTTTTCTTATTTCTGCAGAACATACATACACACATTTATATAAGACGCCTATATCCCTTACGTAAATAACAAATATTTACGCCACGTCTGACAAACATTAGAAAGTCATTCAGAAAATTGTGTATCACATAGTGAAAGTTTGTCAGCCCATCGCCTAAAATTGCAATACATTTGTAACCCTCGAATCTCTTAGTCTCTTCTTACGACACCCACGGAAAGGAAATAAGGTGATGCTATTCTAAGCCGACAGACATCATACGGCAAACATACTACACCTCTATTTTTTTTTTTTTTTTTATTAATGATGGGTTTGCTCTTGACTCTAGTCTAGGTCATAGGACAGAGACAGAGTCCAAGATGTAGCGAGCTCACCCAGAAGAAGCCTGTTAAGGCACTGGCACTCCCACACACTGACGGAACGCAGCAAGCTACTTGGCGCCAGACTTCGGTGGGATGGTGGTATATAGTAAAACTCACAAACTCAGATAGTGTAGCGACTAGGGAATCTTGACCTCCATGCTCGATACACGCACGTACACTATCTAAGCGAATGAAGTCTATAAAATCTTTGTGGTAAGAAAATCGGCGCGGGCAAGAAGTGAACAAATAATTTTTCATACGTTGCTATGACATTTCTCATACTGAGGCACAGAGGCGCCCTCTATATCCACGCCTATTCTCTGCCCGCACAGACTCTACCTAGAGGCGCTCGCATTTCAAATCAGCCGTGATTATAAATCACCGTCCGTCGACGCAGCTGTTCGCGGCATGAGCTGTCGATGTATTGACAACTTCTATTTCAGGACTACCTGCCGAAAATCACAGACATTTCTATTGCGAGTGTGTTAAAAATACGGAGGAAAAATCGACCTATAGTAAGTAGTACAAAATTACTCACTAACTTTCTATTAAAACTTGAAGTAGTTATTTAAATATCGTTTCCTAACATAGTCTTCATAATAAAAGTTGTTCAGTTTCATGACTTGATAATGCCGCAAAGTTTTCGGTACACCCCTACACAATGATTAACCTAAGAAAATCTGTATTTTGTAAACATCTGCCGTGTGATGCCGGTTTAGAATAGCAGTACCCCATTCATGCCCATGGGAGACGTAAGAGGCGACTAAGGGATTTGAGGGCGTGTACCTATTACAATTTTAGGCGATGGGCTGACAACCTGTTACTATGGCGATACACAATTTTCCGAAAGAATGGCGTGATATAATGTGCGCGTGTGTGTGTGTGTGTTTTATTGTAAACACTTCACATATTTATGTATTTAGGTATACAGATCTATTAAGGGGTTTATCAGGGAACCATCTTTGTTCACAGTTTTCAAGACTACCTACTTGTAGAATTATTTCGAATACAACACTCGTCCTTATCTATCGAGCTGATTATGAAAAATCGCAACCTAGGTTTTTTATATAAGTGCGTCCCTGTTAGTAACTTAACTTAAGCCTATAAATAAATAATATAATTTGATGAATTTTATTATCCCCTAAAATAAGCATGTGTACCAAAAGTACCTGCACTGCCCACGTATTAGTTAACTGTAATTTGATACTGACTAAAAAATTAACTCCAATTTGTGTCTCGAAATCGAAATTAATAAATGTTTGTAGGTGATCGTCTCACTCAGTCCCGTTTAGTAATTCTACTCGCTACTAGATGGCGCTAGTAGTCATCGAGGGAGCTTCAATTTGTAAAATTTCGCTAAAGAATTATTTGTATCAATAATATTGTAACTATTGGATAAGTCGGTATGTATTCTGCAAAAGTAATCATGTGAAAATTTAAGCATAGGTAGTTAAAATCTTAAATCAATAAACATATTGTACAAAAATTTGAAAAGGCTTGTGTGTGGGGAAGTTAAGTTATCTACTGTTACCTGCTACTAGGTACCTATTAACAAATTTAATGTTTCCCATTGACTGAACATTATAATTTTACTTACTAAATTTACTTATATTATGGTAGATAATTAATACATTTAAAAATAAAAGCCAATACGTTCACAGCTTAGATATTAGTTTATACGTACCAATGGACCCTATTTCTTTCCCGCCGGTATCGCAAGAGGCGACCCAGGAAATTTGATGGTTTCATGTGTATTATAATTTTAAGGGACAGGCTGACAACCTTTCAGTGTAGTGATACATGATTTTCCTGAAACAGCCGTCTGCTATTTGTCAGACGTGGCGATAGCGACCGTATTTTTACAGAGACCGCAGAGCTACCTCGCAAGGGATGAAGGCGTGATATGTGTATGTGTGTGTATGTATTATTCTAAGACTTATTTACTACTTGACACAAAAACTTGTTCATTGATCCAAAAGGTTTTTAAGTCACTATAAAACAATATTAAAAACACAACTTAAATCTGTTTAAAAGTGTTTTATTGTGATGAGTTCCTAATAATTGTGCAAACTCAAGAAAATATTAGGTTTATAAGTTGGGAATATGTATGAAAAGTATGATAAATCAAGTATTTTCCCATTAATTAGGTACTATTAGTACATATTTATTTATTGACAGTTGACGTGTAAGATTTTTTTCATCACGAAATAAAATGAATGTATGGATTCTACCTGCTGCGTCACGAGACAAAAAACGGTGAGGTTAGCTACCTGCCACACGGCCACATGGCCTGGCTTTGGCGGCCATCATTGTTTTAGCAACCGGATACTCTGGGCCGCACCTCCGCAGGTAATGGGACGGTTTCTTGGCGGCAACCTTGTCTTTGCTTGAACTTCGAACATCACTTTTTTTGATGTGCCGTTAAAATTATACCAGTCTTGGGTTTTCGACTGAATCAATAAACTCACGAGTTTGTACGGTAATTCGATATTTTAAGTAAGTTATCATCATAAAATTTGAGCTGTGTTATTATCGATAGATATTCAATCAACGTATTGCATCTAAAATTATACGTACGTAAGTTAATCTAGATTTACGGGGTGTTATGGACAGCCCGAATACTGATAGAGTGCATGACGAAACTGAACAACTTTCCCCATGGAACATATGTCAGGGAACGACTTTACAAAAAAAAGATGCATGGGAGGTCCAAGTAATTTTTTTTGTCATTCACCTAATAGGGAAAAATTGCTCAGTTTTACGAGTAGACCTCACTTTAAAAATTATTGCACTGAGTTTAATAGCAAGTAGGTACCTTATTTTCGCCAGTAATGTTAAAATGTAGTTGGAATTCTGCACATGTGTGGTTCCCGGAACCCTCGAGTACTGATAGCTACCGTACAGTATGTGTAGGTACCGGCCGGTAGGCGGATGCACGTTCTCGGAAACCGTGTGACCTCGCCCTTATTATCTTACAAAGAAATTGTAAACTTTTACTTTAACATTGTAAAGAAGGATAGGTATGAGGAAAGAATAAAAAATATGGAATATTTTAGTGTAGTAATCCACAACATTTCAAATTTCTAACAAGCCTTTTTTATGTTTTTAATAGACAGTTTATTGCATCATTTAATAAAAGGCAAGTACCTACTTTTTTATTTTGTTTCATAATCAGAGATTTTAAAAAGCGGCTTAGTTTAGCTCCAACAACAAAGCTGCTGAAAACAAAATTCATTTGCCTACCACTTATAAAAAAACAGATGACAGATGAATGAATGAAGTTTTCTCCACAGATAGTTTTCTCTTTGGTTGACTTGGTAGGATTGTGCACGTGTCTGTCATTGTTTTTTTTTAATGGCTATTGCGGTTTTTTTTACTTTGTCCAAGAAAGGAGGAAGGTCCAAGCAACACCTACTACTATAGTAAAAGTGGTTCAGTTTCATGGTCTGATCATGCCTGCAAAGTTTTTGGTACACCGTCCCATAAACCCTGTATTTGTTCAATATATATTTGCATATAAATTAAACATATATAATATCAAATTTAAATAGCAACTTTAACTAGGTATTTATATGAGGTATTCAACATTGTGGTTTGTTCTAGTGACCTACCTGCAGAAATATGCCGCATGCGGTTAATTATTAACTTATTATAAGCAATGTCTAAAACGAACACCTGTTTATAAATAAAATTAGCATTTTCCTTATAAATAGTAGTTGTAGACAGTGACGCCATAAATCCTGTAACTAAATAACGCTGGACGTCCTTTTGTAGCAATAGAAAGAAATAATAACAGACAGGGGTCCAAAGTCTGCTAAATGAAAATCATTTCAGTTGTATGTAGATAGCGTGTCAGTGGCATGGTTGTTATATTGTGCGCGTTTTATCCGTTTATCCTCAATCTTTTCACGCTTCTTTAGGTCTGCTGGAAGAAATTTCTTTAGAAATAAGCAGTACCTGTTGTACCATTTTTCCGTATGTTCTGTGTTTTTGTATTTTCTTGTGTACAATAAATTGTTGAATAAATAAATGGTTTCGGGCTTTTCGTATTCTGCTAACAGTCTGAAGTATAGAATATCATGGCGAAAATAAATTGATAGTTGAGTGTCGCTGGCATTACAAGGGTTAAAAATATAAGAATCCGGGCCCAGGCGCCCGTTACTGAATAATTTCGCTGAGAAAATGCGCGGTTTTATTTTTTTATAAATCGAACATATGTTTTTTTATTAATTATTTTTAGGATGCCACATTGTCATCTTTACAATGCGATTGGTTAATTCTCTTCATTATGAAACACATTTAAGTTATACGTTAAACATCATATTTAAATCTTCCTTTAAGTTTATTGCGTTAGGAGAATAAAATAAATTTAACCCCAAGAACTTTTACTATAAATTGATAGTTTTGACTCTTTTGACGCCATTTCCATTTAAAAATTAAAATGAAATTGAAATAACTTTATTCAATGTAAGAGAGTATTATCATTATGTCACTTAAATGGCATAAAAGCTTATATTTGAACTGTGTTGTTTTTTTTTCACTAAAACTAACTGGTGTAGGTACGTTGACCCTACTTGTAGCAGGTAAATAAAACCGAAAATTTTAATTATTTTAAGCGTTATTTTAAGCTCTGGTTTTCCTGGACAGGAAAATTACTAACCTAATACATTTACCTACAAATACTTCGAACTGTGGCTATCAGACTAAACGCTGTTTATTTTATTAATAACTCGGGTATTTCCAAGTATAGATTAATGGTATCAAATTGTAACAAGTATACATACATACATATTATATAACGCCTATATCCTTTGCGGGTAGGGAAAATGTAAACGGCCGTAAAAAACGAACATTTAAGCCACATCTGACAAAATAATTAGGATCATTTTGAAAATTGTGTATCGCAATAGTGACGGGTTGTCAGCCTTTCGCCTGACATTGCAATACACAGTTACCCTCGAGTCCCTTAGTAGCCTTTAATGACACCCGCTGGAAAGAAATGGGTTGATGCTATTCTAACTAAGCCGACATCACACGGCAAAGTGTGCCTAGTATGATGGAACTATTTTATGAAATGGCTCTACACATACCTAAAACTAACATTAGGTACTATAGGTCACTTGACCAGATTGACGTAAAATTTAGAATGTGTAAGTTCGAAACTTCCTAGCGTAAGCATAAATACCTATAATCATATTAAAAACTTTTCAGACTTATTTTTAGTTATTGAAGGGAGTTTCATATACGGTAACTATTTTAATTATTTATTCGTATAGGTCTTTTTCTTTTCGTGTGGGACAAAGAGTCGACGAACGACCCAATGAAACCTGGTGTCAGAGTTTTTCAACCGCCTTTTACTATAAGGCCTCTGACATGGTTGTGTAACGAACGCCGTCCAAGTAATCATAGATAGACAGCAACCGACGGCTACTTACATTATATTAGTCGTCAACGTTAAAAGACATCTTTATATTGGACAAAGACGAGACATTTTTAAATTTCCTTTTAAATTAGGCCATATTATCCACAGATGACGTAGTTTAGAAATCTCTCTCAATAAAGGTGATCCATCACTGAGGTTATCGTCAGGTCGCGTCTAAATGTGCCTCGATAAGCCAAATGACGTACACACTGATAAACGTTACATAGGTATATATAAGCGGTTTTCCCACTTGTCGTCCTTCGTCGCGATTTTTTAAAGCACCGTAACACATGCGTCTGTCAGACGAAAGGAAATTACGCATTCCTATCTTATTCAAATATGGCTACATTGCGTTTACGTAACACACCGTAACGCGGATACGCTTGTCATACGAAAAGAAATTGCAATTTCCGATCTTATTCCCGTACCTACTAATACGGCTTAAGTACCGCCGTTCCGATGTCGTATTTGACAGCTGTCAGCTTCGTGATAATACTATGACAGAGGGTCCATTTTCCCTTGTTGACATATTTTTTAGTATGGAGATGACAGCTGTCAAATACGACTTATTAGAACGGCGGTACTTTACGATGCATTGACGGTGCGTAACGAATGCTTCTGTCAATTCGTTTGGTAGACGCATCCATAAAAGCACCGTAGCTGTTTTTAAATGGGAATAAGATCGGTATTCGCAATTTTGTTTCGTCTGACAGACGCATGCGTTCAAAATACGCAGCGACGGACGACAAGTGGGTAAACCGCCATAAGTGTGGGCCTGCAGATAGTCTTATCAGCCGCTTTTTGTCGGAATGTGATAATAGTTTAATGGTTAGTGACCTGCTTATAGTGCTCAGTTTACCTTTATTTTGAACTCTAACCGTGTTAATACAAAGAATATAGTTATACACAATTTTCTGAATGAGAATGACCCTCAAACATTTATTTTGTCAGTCGTGGCGTAACTGACAGTTTTTTTACGGCTGTTTACGCTGCGCCTACCCCGCAGGGGATATAGGCGTGATTAAAGCTTTGATTTTTCTCCCACTTAATCAGAACTACGAAAATACAAGTTAGAGCATTATTTCAGTTGTCACATTTTAGTTTTTTTGTATTCTTATTTTAAAAACTCGAATTTTGGGTAAAATAACGTCAACGAGTGTATTATTATTTTCGTGTGGAATACCTAGTCGAAAAACGACCCAATGAACCCTGGTGTCAGAGTTTATATATCTCCCCCAAAAGCATACACCGTATCTTATTCCATTGTGGGTGATTATGCCGCTCCCGTATCGGCTTATACAGCCATGAAAAGTCTTGCCTCAGACACTGATTAAATCGTCTGTCACAGACGTGTGAGGCCAATGATGTGGGTGAAAATGGTGTCAGTGTCATCGAGTAGGTGTCATGAAGTGAACAGAAGCCATACTTACTAGGAGCACCTCGTCCAATAAAAAGAAGTCATATGAAAATGAAATAAATTACTTTATTCAATGTAGGATAGTTAACACTTATAGACGTCATGATCCGTCATTGTAAAAAAAAGTGACCACATATTTTGTTTAATAACAATTTTGTATTGTGCTAATAGAAATCCGGATTGGGCGGGATAACCTTCTACTCTATAAAATGACCAACATAGTAGATAGTAAGTAAAAAAAATTATTGGACAAAATAATATAAACAAAAATAGCAGGGACATTCAAAGTTAATATGCGCAAAGGCGGCCTAATCGATATCTTCTAGACAACCTTCGGTTGGAGGAGAAACTGATAGAAGACAGAGTAGGTAGTGCGAGAGTGATGGAAATAGAACAAATGGTCACTTAAATAAACCCATCTATACGTATAAACATCATTAGACAAAAGGACATAGGTACCAACTTGTTTGTAATCTATTTACGTTTTTGACAGATAATGTTGATGTACCTTCGTTTTTAAAGTGTCAAGCAAGTGTCTTGCAGTAGATAGATACATTAAGTACATAAACTGTTCTACTAGCATTCCAGTATAGTTACTTACCTACTTTTCCTAAAGCTCGTAAAGACACAGTTACATTTCATTGCCTTGTTGAAAGTTGAGAATACACTCAGAGAACTCAAACTGTCAAAAAACTGTTGAATCGAGAAATCTTTTGAACCTACCTTGTTTTAAGGCTAGGAAGTGTAAAAATTGGCTTAAGTAGCCATCTCCCAGCGAAACAGCGACGCTCTAAGAGTTTTCTACAAAAAAAATGTGGTCGCCATGGCTGAAATTTATCGGAAGAATCATAATCATCATCATGATAAGTCTAGCTAGACATCCATATAGAGCACAAAAATTACACCTGTGTTATTTACATTTGTACAAACCAAATTAATGTCTTCATTGACGGGCTCTGATTCATTTATCAACGCACTGCCTAAACTACAAGAAAAAAGTACTAGAAACAAAAATTGGGTAGTAGGTATATAGGTAGGTAGGTTCCGCTAAGAAAGAATACAATTTTAACCCCTAAAGGGGTCAAATATGCGTAAAACGTTTGTATGAAAGTTTGTGGTCTTTAAAACGATCTGTTTCAGTATAGTGGATATTAAGGAACAAAAATAATCAAACACGTATTTCAGGATTTTCCTAATTTTAACACCTAAAGGGGTAAAAAGGGGGTTAAGTATTTGAAAGGATGTTTATAGTTTTAAAATGCAATCCGTTTCATAATTGTGTCATGAGACTAAGGAGTGAAATGATAAAACTCATGTTTTTAGCATTTTACAAATTTGTTATCTGTAAAGGGGTAAAAATGCGGTTAAAAGTTTGTATGAAATTTGTAGTCTATGATGTGATCTGTTTCATACTACATCATGAAGCTGAAACAGTTGAATACGTTTAAAAGGAATTTTAGATTTTTAATCCCCAGAGGGGTTATATTCATTAACATTATTTGTTTGAACATTATGGGACATTGAGGCGATCTCTTTTAAATTTTGCTGGCACGGAGCAATGTCAGTAACAAAAAATATCTTTAAAATATTCTTTTAAACGTTCCATTCGGTGTGCCTTGACCTTAACCACATGCTTGAGACACTCTTATTTTACGATTTATCAGCGGATAGAGAACAGCTACTTTGTAATACCACTCGCTTTTAATTGACAAGAGAAAAAAACGTTTACTGCATCGTTTTATGACCCGGTAATTAATTTTAGTATTTCCCTTGTAGGTATATGAGTGTAAGTCAGATAAAGTATTTAAAACTAGACCAAAGGGTAGGTACTGCCCGCATAACTTAAAATTCGAACTCGATGAAAACTAAATATACCTACCTACTGAAAATAATATGTAGTATATTGAACACAGATTCTGAAGCTTATTTACAGAATGTCGTATTAGTACCTAAATAAAAAAATGGGTTAGTGCGAGTGGGACTCCGTACCATTCTGTATAAATGGAAAATCGTGTCGCCCAAATATTATCTTAATTCAGTTTTTTCTGTAATAAATGTTCTGTAAAAATTCCGACTGTCTGACTTTTACTTTTTATGAGATACTCCGAACAATTACAGATACAAACAAAATAAATCGAGTTTTGCAAATAAGCCTTCTTTCATTTTTTATCTACTTATCCCTAATTTTTATTATTTGTTGTTATAGCGGCAGTAGAATAGGCAGTTCTTTCATTTGCCGTCGGTCGTTCCGTTTTTTAACGCAACTTAACGCACGCGTCTGTCAGACTAAAGTAAAATTGCGAATTCCAATCTTAGTCCTATACAATGGATTCACGGTGCGTTACGGATGCGTGTGTCAAACGACTTGACCTTGATAGTAACCCAAATCAGCTGATCGGCAACTATTGAGGGGGAAAATTTTTCCTTATTACCAGCCCGTCTTGAGTTTTCGATTTTCTTTTAAAATACTTTGTAAGAGATAACTAAGGGACTCGAAGGTGTGTATTGCAATTTAGGCGATGGGCTGACAAGTTGACAACCTGTCTCTATGGCGGTACACAATTTTCCGAATGACCCTCAAAAGTTTGTCAGACTTGGCATATATGTCAGTTTTTTGCAGCCGCTTACGCTCTGCCTTCCTTATGTATGTATGTTTACTTTGAAAAAAAGTAACTTTTCAATATATTAATACATATACATACATATATCACGCCTATACCCTTGTGGGGTAGGCAGAGCTTAAACGGTATATAAATTAGTTCATCTATCCCATTAGAAATAAAACAATATCAAAGTATAAACAAGGAACCTCAAAATGACTCGCTACTCGTTGAAAATGTGTCTCCGTGTTTCGTGAGTGAGGTGCAGCGCAGGCAGGTCCCGCGGGGCGCGCGCAATCTACGCGGGCAAAACCGGAAAATTAGACATTGCTCACAGCGGCTTCTGTCCCACTGCTGGTGACACAGGCACGGAGTCAGGCAGGAGCCATAGTCCTTCCTCCTTTTCGTGTGGGACTCTAACTCGACAAGCGACACGATGAACCCTGGTGACAGAGTTTTTCAACCGCCTACTACTTACTAGTGAGCCTCTGACATGGTTGTGTAACGACCGCCGTCTTAGTTATCATGGACACCAGAGGCCACGAATGATGATTATGAGTTGTGAAATGAAAGTGTTCCATGATGTGCAGATAGGTATTTATGGGCAGATCTATGCGGGAAAAACGGCGTGTGGTAAAGATATATGGCGTAAAATTTTACGAGTGACCGAAAGCGAAAAACGGGCTAAGGAAAAACTTTTCAGAAGGTTCATAGGTTTTGACCTATGGCCTCCCATACAAAATTGCCGATTAGCTGATTTGAGTTTCTATGGAGACTTAAAATTCTTTTGTTATTTTCCTACTTATGTTCCTTGGGGAAAGTTGTTCCTTGTCACCAGTCCGTCTTGAAATTTATCGGTCAGTAGTAAAATTTTACTCTAAATTGTATATCGTTTCTCCGCTTTGTATTTATCTTTTGTACTGAGTCTAACTCAGCAAAAGAAAGTCAAATTTTGACTTAAACGTTTAGGGGCCTCATTCTTGTTTGCACCTACAACCTCCCTGCCGCGCTATGTCACTGCTTCCGGGTTTCCCCGGACATGTTTTAATAAGCTGCTCTCTGCAATACCAGCTTTTTGCCGCGGAAATGTACGGCAATTAAAATAGTAAATAGCATACTGTTTATTCAGAGCATAAGTTAGTGTGGCAAATGCTTTGATGTAGGAATTTGAAGATGTTCTTAGAAATTTCGTGGACACGTCTGCCGTTCGGCGCCGGCCGGTGTAAATATCTGATTATGACATATTTATTTATAATTTGTGACAAAGTACTGTCTGATACAACAAGCCAAATGTGTGTATGTGAGCTTAGTGTGCTTTATTGAAAGATTTGTTAGTTATTTGCATTAAACTTATAAATTGGTTGGTATGAAAATGTGTTTGATCGCTAGTCAGAATTTACTTCACAGTTCCCTAATTCCGCTTTTGATGAATCTCAGTGTGTCACACAAACGCTCACATATCATGCCTTTATTCTTTGCGGAGTAAACAGAGCGCTAACGGCCCAACCGTAAAATACTGACAAATATTTGAGGCCCGTTTCAGAAAAATCGTGTATCACTATAGTGACAGGTCGTCAGCCTGTCGCCTAAAATTGTAATGCTAATGAAACCCTCGAGTTGCTTAGTCGCCTCTTACGACACCCGTGGGAAAGAAACGGGGTAATGATATTCTAACCGGCTTCTTCTTCTTTTTTGTGTGGGATACCGAGTCGACCAACGACACCGGCATCACACGGCAGTAGGTTACAGTTGGATGAATTTACCAGATTTGTATTCAGCTGAATGTTTAACACACTGACACTAAAATCATACTCATTGCATGATGACAATGTAGTGTCGCTAGAACAACAATGGCCAACAATAAAATAATCGAGGGCGTGATCTTAAAAGTTACTGTACAATTTATTAGAATTCTCATAATGCTCAGTCTTACGAACAATACCTACCTAAACAAATAATAGAGCAGTGTTATAAGGCGCAGTGAGGTAGCGAGGTATGGCCAGCACGTGTGAGCGCACAAAAAACACGCCTTAATAAAACGACGTGCCGCGGGGGTCGGCCGTAGAGATGCCCTCTTTAGCTGTTGTCGATTAAAGATATTGTTGCCAGATATAAGCGCGATTTTAAGTAACAAAATTAAATAAAATTTTGGAAGAATGTTAGCGCATGCTGGGACTTGCTTTACCGTCCCACTGCTCTGCCAACTGAGCTACCGGCGCCCCGACTGACCCTTCCCAATTTTTCAATCTTTTGGTTCTCATCTCGAAGCAACCTACAAGCGACATCTAGTAAAAGTTATAGTAACGAATACTTATATTTAAATGGATACGTATCGAAGTAGGTAGAAACGAGACGTCAAGAAATGTTGGATGAAGTATTAAAATACAGTTTCAAGTATTATAAAAAAATATTCATTACATTAAAAACACCAACCACTTTTTGTAAATAATCTTACATATTCACATGGAACCCCAAACTATGTTATTTCGAACACAATGTATATTGTCACACGAATAAATAAATAGAAATTGAAATAAATAAAAATGGAACTACGAAACAATTCCAGTACTTGGTAAAGGTAAGTAGGAAAGGAACTCGCAAAGGTTTGTTGATTTAGTGTTTTAGGTATGTCTAGTTTAAGTTTTGGTAACATAGGCGGATCTCCCACTTCGTCGTTTGTCGCAGTATTTTTAACGCACCGTATACGTCTGTCAGACAAAATGACATTGCGAATTCCGATCTTATTCTCATACAAACACGGCTCCTTTCGACCGAAGCATCCGCACCGTAGCCGTATTCATATTATGGAAAAAAGGTTGTACTTCGCAATTTCCTATCGTCGGACAGACGCATACTTTACGGTGCGTAAAAAATACGCAGCGAGGGATGACAACTGAGAGAATTGCCATAGTTGGTCTATTCTATGCTATGGGGGAAAACTCTAAAAACATCACAGTAAGGTTAGGTTAAAAAATTGAAGAGTCCAGAACTAAACACAATACATTATAAAACATAATGCATACATAAATCACGCATATATCCCTTACGGGGTAGGCAGAGCGTTAGTGGCCGTTAAACGGATAGTAATACCACGTCTGACAAAAGTTTGAGGGTCAATCAGATAACTGTGTATGTATAGTGTTAGGCTGTCAGCCCATCGCCTAAAATTGCAATACACAGGTAACCCTCGAGTCCCTTTAGTCGCCTCTTACGGCACCCACGGGTAAGAAATGGGGTGATGCTATTCTAAGCCGGCGTCACACTGTTCACGGTTGAAAAAAAGAACTAAATACATCGTTGTCGATACCATAGTCCCATCCCTACAGTCGGACGGGTTTAATTACACACTACGGGCGACAGGTTGGCGGATGACGTCACACTGCACATATGTACCACACCTCGCTGTGAGACGGCTTTTTATGCCGGGGGGGCTGCGGGGACTGGGGGGGGGGTTCTCGTGTGATTAATGTCTATCGCTAATTGCATCGGCCGATTTGAATGTGGAGAGGTGATCAACAGAGGTATACAAGGTAGGTAAAAAATGTAGGTAAATTGATAATGACAAAGCAAATATAATTGATTTAAAGCCGGTAATCTCCGACATTGAAACAACAATTTAAAACGTTATTGCGTTTAATCGTAGTTGTTGGTCAACATTTGATTTTGACAATCAGCTGTTGTAGAGAGTACCTAGTAAAAATGTGGTAAGGCCAGTCGTTGCGAATCACTCGCATTCACAAGATAATTCACGGTTAGAAAATATTAATTTTGGGATTGCGCATGACGAAAGGGCCATTACGTGCGGGATTGAAATTTCGAATACGAGCTTCAGGTCTTTACCAAGGTAACACTTGTTGGCAGTTATACCACAGATTAATAATAAGTTACTAACGTTATACTACCCACAATCGATTCGAATGATGTAAAGATAACAAAAGCAAAGCAAAAAAATTTTTGTGTCTGGAGAATAGGTACCTACCTGCTGAAGTAAAAGTACGTTTAACGACACTTGTTATTAGCTTTCTATATGTTTACTGAATCAATAAGATGTCATTTAATTATCATTTCCACGGCTTGTCGCTAGCGAACCACCCATAAAAGTACAAGAAATATAAATTTATCTTGAGATTTTTCACTGAGTGCTTACCTAGGTATTACCTACATACATACATACATAAATCACGCCTCTTTCCCGGAGGGGTAGGCAGAGGCTACTTCCTTCCACTTACTACAATACTGGCATATTTATTTCGCCTCCTCTACATTCATCAATCTCTTCTACCTACTGGTCAATAAATAGCAATAAGATAAAATAGGTAAATTATTAGGTATCTAATCTTAATAATATTTGTGTATATTTTTATGTATGTACTGTAAGTGTACTTACTAAATGGCAATTAATGTAAAATTTAAGAATTGCACTGTTTGCTTCTGGAAATACTTGCAAATATTTTCTATTGGTTGTAACGTTGTACGTTATTTAGAATCAAAATACTACTAAGTCTACATAAATTACTAATATCGATAACAATGAAAGATCTTTACGACTCGAATCGGTAATCGTTCACCGGCCACTAGCACATCACTAGTGAAAAAACTAGTTTAACGGCTACGGCGTCCTTTCTTGACCCCGACGCGTTGAGCATTCACTAAAACCGCTCGTCGCGAGCGCACGTTCTACTTCTACAAATCTTTCCCGCTAACTACATACGCGGTGGAAGAATAAAAGTCATTCTGGCTTCCTATATTATTATTCTACATTTGTGAGTGTTTCGGATCCCATAACAGGGGTGAGTTTTCATCGTTATTGTATAGGATGTACCTTGTACCTAACCTTCTTGTAAGCAAATCTCTAAGATTTCTGTGCCGCTCGTTTAGTGTTTTAAAAAGTAAAAGCAGTTAATACCTATACCTAGACTATCCTTATAATATCCAACGGCACAGAGATCTTGGAATGAAGAACGGCCTCTAAAGTCTTTGTTCTTCTGGGAATTCCAGATCCAAGTTACGGCTTAGGACAAGCCTACTCTTGTACCTAAGCGCTTGGTACCTACCAGCAAGTCTGCATTACCCGGCGACAACCTACGCGTCGCCGCTGCATTCTCGGTCGACGAGCTACGCGTCACGTCTGGTCACAGTCCCACCGTGACCGTTTGAACTGCGGCTACCCTCTACTGTGGCACTTTTGGTGCAAACTGCGTGTGTGCCGGATTATTAAGGCCAGTCTATTTATTCTATTACTAAGTGGTGCTTAGCTCGAACTGTAATAGGAAGGAACGAAAATATAGGCTTTTAATTTAATCGAAATTGTTTAAATTAACGAACCCAAACTACCTACCTCTATTCTGTAACGCCTACACGTCACAGTGGCGCCCAACGTGGCCTATATTTTCGTTCACGGTTCTATATTTTGGCCCCACGTTGGGCGCCACTGTGACGTGTAGGCGTTACAGAATAGAGGTAGGTAGTTTGGGTTCGTTAATTTAAACAATTTCGATTAAATTAAAAGCCTATATTTTCGTTCCTTCCTATTACAGTTCGAGCTAAGCACCACTTAGTAATAGAATAAATAGACTGGCCTTAATAATCCGGCACACACGCAGTTTGCACCAAAAGTGCCACAGTAGAGGGTAGCCGCAGTTCAAACGGTCACGGTGGGACTGTGACCAGACGTGACGCGTAGCTCGTCGACCGAGAATGCAGCGGCGACGCGTAGGTTGTCGCCGGGTAATGCAGACTTGCTGGTAGGTACCAAGCGCTTAGGTACAAGAGTAGGCTTGTCCTAAGCCGTAACTTGGATCTGGAATTCCCAGAAGAACAAAGACTTTAGAGGCCGTTCTTCATTCCAAGATCTCTGTGCCGTTGGATATTATAAGGATAGTCTAGGTATAGGTATTAACTGCTTTTACTTTTTAAAACACTAAACGAGCGGCACAGAAATCTTAGAGATTTGCTTACAAGAAGGTTAGGTACAAGGTACATCCTATACAATAACGATGAAAACTCACCCCTGTTATGGGATCCGAAACACTCACAAATGTAGAATAATAATATAGGAAGCCAGAATGACTTTTATTCTTCCACCGCGTATGTAGTTAGCGGGAAAGATTTGTAGAAGTAGAACGTGCGCTCGCGACGAGCGGTTTTAGTGAATGCTCAACGCGTCGGGGTCAAGAAAGGACGCCGTAGCCGTTAAACTAGTTTTTTCACTAGTGATGTGCTAGTGGCCGGTGAACGATTACCGATTCGAGTCGTAAAGATCTTTCATTGTTATCGATATTAGTAATTTATGTAGACTGAGTAGTATTTTGATTCTAAATAACGTACAACGTTACAGTACGTTACATGGTCTCTATTTTAATGTAAAGTTTGCCTGGACGAGATAAGGCCGCCTTTGCTTACATTTAGTTTTAAATTGTCTGTATTGTTTCGTTTCTGATATGTATTTTGTAAGCTATAAAGTGTTCATCTATCTATATATTAGGGATACCTAGTATACCTTTGTTGCAAGTGACGGTAGTTGCGGTATGAGTGTAGTAAGATAGATAATCTTACTACACTCATACCGCAACTACCGTCACTTGCAACAAATCCAACAATTTTATAGCACTCTGCGAATAATAACAGAATCAATTCAGCGTCTAAGGTTTTACGAGTGGAACTTTCACCTAACATTGTCACCAGTGAGAAGTTCTATAAGACTGCATGGTTCTATAAGAGTGCAATAAAAGAGTTATAATAATACGTCCAAGTTGTGCCCACGCGGGAGATGACAAGGTGGGAATGGCGGCCATTTTGAATTGTTTCCATTGCTTCTATTTAATTAAATTAAAAATAAATGTTTGTAATAGTTTTTGGGTCTTTGAAGATTAATTACTGACGCAGATATTTCAGTTGTTATTCTAATAATATGAAATTCTGTCATGAAACGCTAAGTATTCACTCAGCACCATGGTTGAGGCAGACGGCATGTTTTGTTATTTTTGAAATATTCTGCGTATACAAACGGTAAATGCTTCGTTGTAGAATTTATTTTATTTATTTACCGTTTATTTTACACAAAAACATTACAAGAGACACACAAACAAGTAATAACGACACAACGGGACATTTTATTTCTACTAAGAAATTTCATTTATTACCACAAAAACAATAAGATAATCAAATAACTTGACCAAACAGAGTAAGTGAGTAAGCAGTGTGACACCTCAGAAAAATAACGAAGAAGTGAGCAGCGCGAGCATGTAATCATAGGTTACTCGCGCTGCTACCCCGAATGTCGGCTTTTCGTGCGCGAGTCAAAGGAACGGCAGCACGAACGCGTGTGGAATGTATTGCTATCTCGCTCACTCATATTTGCGCGAGAAGAGTATGACGGGAATGTGTGAACACTCACTCGCGTTGATACTTGCGTGGAAGTATTTCCGACTATATTTGCGGCAGCGGCAGGATCATGGTGTGAACGTAGCATTTCAATACTCACTAATGGTTTTGAATTTTAAATAAGAGTAGTAAAGTTCAAAACTACTGGTACCATGTACATGCTGTACTGAGAAAGATAAACCTGATGAAATGAATGACTCTGACATAATTTCATACTCGACCAAGCAATGAACCGCAAACCGTAGCACAGCCGCGCACAAGCCAAGTCCCCCCGACCGGCGCGAGATTGGAAAACTTGGCCGTCGTTTATGGCCGCTAGTTTCCACCGATTTGTGGTCCGCATTACCTATAGCCGCGATAAATAATACGAATGATGACTGTGGAGTTTGACTTGTTGGAGTTATATCAATCTATGAATACTACTGAAAATCTACGGCTGATGTGGCGCAGTGGTAGTGCGACTACCTGCGACGCAAATGTTCCGGGTTACATTCCCGGTGGGCACTCACAAAGTTATATAGCTCTTTAAGCACTCGCGATCACTTTCACTCATTTTAAGTATTAGACCGGGTCTATCGCGATAGTATTTAGGCAAATATTGGTAATTTACCTGTGTCCCGACGTTTCAACAAAGTTTCATGTATTGTGGTCGCGGGTTGACTAATTTTCCTGCCCGTATCGGTTAGCAATATAACTCTTTAAGCACTCGCAATCACTTTTACTCATTTTAAGTATAAGACCGGGTCTATCGCGATAGTATAATCTCACAAAGTTGATATTATTACTTAGTGGATTTGATTCCAGTCTTGTTAGGTCATTTTAGGCTAAACCAACTGATTGTCCGTAAGAAAGGTGCATTGGAGAGCACGATTAGCCGCCGGTCTCGGTTGCTGTCTATGATTACCTAGACGGTGGTCGTTAAACAACCACATCGGAGGCCTACTAGTCGTAGAAGGCGGTTGATAAACTCTGATACCAGGGTTCATCGAATCGTTTGTCGACTCGGTGTCCTACACGAAATGAAGAAAGACTAGAAATCTGTGACTAGTTCTTGAATTTGGAATCAATGGTATAGATGAAAAAAGCTGAGCTGATGGTGGAATTACATTACTTAGGTTCCTATACTTATCTTACCGCCGAGATAAGTCGTATTTGACAGCTGTCAGATTCGTGATAATGCTATGGCAGAGGGCCCATTTTCCTTTGTTGACATCTGTTTGAGTATGGAGATGACAGCTGTTAAAACCGACTTCTCTCGGCGGCGGTACTATAGTAACAAATTTTTCATTGTATTTCGGTCTAGGTGCCTTAGGCAACCTTCTTTCGTATCATCTATCCGCCGTGAGTTTTCAGTCCCGGTCACCATAAAAATTTCAGCCTGTATAGGTATAGGGTGAAAGGTAATTTGATACATTTCCTGGAGGACTAATTCTTCCATAGAACTATGGATAATAAAAGATTACTTATAAAATAACTTGGACTTTGATTTTGCGAAATGTATGATGGGCTATAGTCAGTTACATTAATGGTACCTACCTACTCTGTTGTAATTTCTTTTTATTAAAGGATGCGTACAAACAACATAAATATTTATATAATACTTCTCTGTTCCATTACCTAATAAAAAGATACAAATATCGACTATTGAAGTGGTTATTATAAAAATAATAAAATTTAAAGCAGAAATCAGCGTGTGCTGTCAAAACAACTAGGTAACTTAGGCCCTTCGTACATTTCGTAAAGAATCAAAGGACCAAAAATCTTTTTTTTTATCATTCTGACCCATAGTTGTATGGAAATACTGGCCATTTGTCGATTTGATTTTCAACTTGTAGATAACACAAAAAAGAATGTTAGAAGGTACCTCGAAGTTTTATTGAGTCAAAATTGCCATATACACATCACTCCTATAAACTCTTGCGTGGTAGGCAGAGCGCAAACGGCCGCAAAAACGGATATTTACGCCACGTCTGACAAATATTTGAGGGTAATTCGGAGAATTGTTTAACGCCATATTAAAAGTTGTTAGCCCATCGCTTAAAATTGCAATACACACTCTCGAGTCCCAGTTGACTCTTACGACTCCCACGGGAAAGAAATGGGGTTATGCTATTCTAAACCGGCATCACACGGTTAAAATCAAAATTGCCTAGTCAAAATACCTGCTTCAACACATCTTATGAATACTTATAAATCCCCGCATTATGTAGGTAACACACTTTTATCTCAAAAAAACACCCCACCCAAAGCTTACGCATTAACAGACTAGCACCTCGGTTTTTTTCGCCGCTGGTGGCGCCGCGTGCGGGAATTCATTTCAACTTCGGCTGAAAAACTGCGACCACCTTTTTTCCAAACTGTGAATATGAAATCCGCAACTAGGAAGCGGGAAAGTTACGGGAAACATGCCTCGTTCTGCATGTCCCTCCTGTGAGATTTTTTCGAATTTGAATTTGGAATTTTTGAGCGCCACGCGCCAACTGGCCAGTTTGATTTACGCGCTGGATTGTTAGGTGTTTATGAAAGAAGTTTGACAGTCGGATTTTGTCTGACGTTTCAATTTTAGAACCAAACAGGCGAATTTGAACCTTGCAAGGTTCTTTTATTTTTTTACTTTACTAGCTGTTACCCGCGGGGCTGTCCGCATAACCCTCGAGTTGTGATAAAAACTATCCCATGTGTTAGTCCATGTTACCTTGTAGGTATATTGTGTGCCAAATTTCATTACAATCGGTTCTGAAGTTTTTGCTTGAAGAAGTAACTAACAAACAAACAAACATACAAACTTTCGCATTTATAATACATATTAGTAGGATAAGCACTCGAGAGTATCTTTTATTGTTGTTCTAAACAAGGTTTTTAGGCGGGTCTCCTAATTTTTGTCTGTCGCTGAGTATTTCAACGCACCGTAACGCATACGTCTAGACAGCTGACAGCTGTTAAACGAAAAAATAAGGCAAATTCAAGACAAGTGGGAAAACAACCATAGACGTTATCTTTTTTTTATGGAAAAGAATTACAAAGAAACTAAAGCTTTCTTAAGCTTAGCCCTTTAAATCTTCACTAAGTACAACGCCAGCATTTTCTCACTTAGTGACTGACCTATTGAGCTAATTCCTGCCTCGGGCGAAGTAATGCCGCGTGACGTCACCGCCTCGGGGCGCGGTAATGCCGCGTGACGTCACCAGCCCGCGGTAATAGCCCGGGACACCTTCAGCCTTCAATATTCTACTCCTAATGGCTGACTTATCACACCATTTTTGGAAACTATGTGGATAATACACAAACCACGCCTATATCCTTTGCGGGGTAGGCAGAGTGTAAGGTGGTTTACACCACGTCTGTCAGAAAAATGTGTTTTACCATAGTGCCAGGTTGACAGCCCATAGTCTAAACTTGCAATGCACATGTAACCATTGAGTCCCTTAGTCGCCTCTTACGCCACCCACGGATAAGAAACGGGGTGATGCTATTCTAAGCCAACATCACACGGCAAATGTGATAAGTGGATGATAGATAATGTTAAAATTTCCAACTTACTTACAACAAAATCAACAGTCAAAATTGTCCACTGCTGGACATGGGCCTTTTCCGATTTAAAGGTTTTTGCCTTACACTCCTTGTTTTGATATCGGGTGAAATTTCACTAGTCACCGATAGTGAAATCTCTAGACGTAGCTCCAAGTTTCCCCTAGGAATATAGGTTGAAATAAGACAAAATTATTTTAAGTTTCAATAGTAAACCAAATCGGTTGATCTGCAATTTTGTATGGGAGGTAATTTTTTTTTCTTTTTTTTTCTTAGGTATGTTCCTTGAGAAAAGTTGTTCCTTATCAACAGCCCGACTTGATTTTTTGATATGGGTCTATGACATCGTTCTTCGACAGATGTGCCCTGCCCACTGCCACTTCAGTTTGCTACACTTCCAGACTATGTCCGTTACTTTGGTCTTTTGCGGATAGTCTCATTCCGGATTTTATCCATTATAGAGACACCGAACCTTTTCATAGCTCTCTGAGTGGCATGTAGTCGGTGGGCCAGTTTTCTGCCACGTCTCGGCTCCATAGGTCTTGACTAGAAGGACGCACTGATCGAACACCTTGGTCTTAAGGCATTATGGCAAGGGTGATTGCAGAATATAACGTAACTTTGTAACTTGACGCATTTCAACATGTTTTTATTTAATTCGTGTAGATTTGCGAGGCAAGAAATGGGCGTAAATAATGTCTTGACATATTCCCACGAAAGTACCAAGACAAAGTGTAATACGACACACTTCCCACTTATAAGATTATCCCGGCCATTTCCCAAGATTAAGCACTACAGTGCCCTAGGCAGGTACGGCGTGCAAAAACAACAAGTAACGGTCCAAATACTTGTTTTGCCGACGCTACAGGCGTCTGTGAGGCGCAAAAACATGTAGGTATTTGCATGAACAATTTACTAAGTGTCAGAATACGGACTCGGTGTGGGTGTCATTTTAGGTTTTAATGGTGACTAAAATTGCACATTTTCACAGTGTTCTGAAATACCAGTTCTAAGAAAGTGAACTAGTGCTTCCTACTTCTTCTCGTGTGGGACACCAGGTTGACTAGCGACCTGATGAACTAGTAGGCAGGTAGGTACATACCTACCTATGTAAAATCACGTCTAGAACTAGGCACACAAAAACTAATCCTAAATAACACACATTACATCTGAACAACAACCTAATAAAACAACTGAACAATAAATGGACAACTACGATACCTACAACAACAACTGACGGGTGCGGCGGTAGATGGCGATTTGAGTATTAGAAAAAAAAAAACTTCGTTTCATTTCTCAACTTTATCGAAGTAAGAGCCTTCTCATTAAGTCATTACGCTTCTGCAATTTCCATAGGCAAAATGCATAGACCAAGTCTTCATACAACTGTTTTCGAATTCATAATTCGAACATTATGAGGCGAGTGTAGATAATAGTAGTTTATGCAACTGTCATAGGTAATATAATGGGGGTCATTAGAATGCGAGTGTCTGTTTAGTATAATAGATTGACACGAGCATTCTAATGCCTAATTATATGCAGTTGCATACACTATTTTTATCTACACTCTAAAAAATTTACTCAGTTGAACACTTTTCCAAACGTCTGCACCGGCGATTGCAAGGCCCGATACATTGTTAAATTTAATACGAGAACGTACCTAATAATTATGGCTTGATATGAATTTTCGAAGATTCTTTACTAACAGTTGTTGAGATGTCGAGTCTCAACAAGAAATAACTAAACAACTGAACAACAACTGAACAACACTGAACAACAACTGAACAACACTGAACAAATTCGGAATATTAACTGTACAACATCTAAACAACTGCTCAACACCTGAACAACATCGGTACAACAACTAAACAACATCTGAACAACAACTGAACATCATCTGAACAACATCTCAACAACAACAGAAAAAAAGCCTATTAAAACAACTGAACAACATCCGAAAAAATACCGTACAGAACAACTGTCAGGTGCGGCGGAAGATGGCAATTTGAGTATTGGCAAAAAAAAAACTTCGTTTCATTTCTCAACTTTATCGTAGTTAGAGTTTTCTCATTAAGTCATTACGCTTCTGTAATTTATAGTAAACCCTAGTTTTTATAGGCAGAATGCATAAAGTAGGTCTTTATGCAACTGTTTTCGAATTCATAATTCGAACATTATGAGACGAGTGTAGATAAAAGCATTTATCATACTGAATGTTCTTAAAAAATAAAACAAGTAAATAGATGGTGATGTACCTACACACGTGTAAGGTAAACAAAGACGATGAAGTTAACAACAACGCAGGCGAGGCGGACGCGAAGAAACTTATAACGAGCGGAAAGTTGCGCCGTGTCCTCCCCCATCCCTCCCCCCACTTCCGCGCACTACAGTACGGCCATCCGAATGAGCCATACTTGACAACTGTCAGATTCGTGCTAATGCTGCGGCAGAGGAATGATTTTCCACTCTGTTGATATCTACCTTATACGTAGGTATACAGGGAGTGACAAGAGGGGTACCTATAACAAACCGGAAAGAGGTATTCATGAAACTGAACAACTTTCTCTATGGAACATAGGCCGAAATATAAAAAAAACTGCACTAGCAGGTAAGTACCTCAATCATTTAGTTTAATGATACTTTGACCTTCTTTCGGTTGGTTATCCCCTGTAGGTATAGAGTGAAAATTTACTATTGACTGACATCGTAATCCCAAGACCGGCCGGTTTGAGTTTCCATGAAAACACAAATCGGCAATTTTGTATGGGAGGTCCAATTTTTTTTTGTTATTTGCCCATTACATTATCCTTGGGGATAGTTGTTGTTTATCACCAGCACGTCTTGAATTTTCGCTATCGGTCACTAGAAAAATACTTAGGTACCTAAAATTTATTTGGTAGATGTGAAAAGCACTAAGGTACCTACGTTATGCTACATAGTTATAATTATAACGGCATGTAGGTACCTAGATTAGATACCTAACTGTTTAAATTAATAAATAAAAAAAAGCACTAGTCAATCCATCAATATTTGAAATAAGGTAGAACCTACATTAAGTGGATAAGTTTCCTGGGTTAATTTCATGTTAGTTCCTTGGTAGATTTCAATCAAAATTTGCTTGAATTACCTACCCCCTAAATCAACTTAGTCTTAAGAACGATGAATTGATATGAAAGATTTTGTATAAACAAGACAGTATAAAAAATTCGCTACAAAAAGTAATTTTAAACCTGACCTAAGACGTCATCCGGCCACCATTTTTTCCCCTCCACCCTCCTTACCCCCGCTACACAATTTGTCTTCAAACTTGCGACCTGAAACCCCCCACCCACGTAATCAGGTACCTAGTAGGTGGCTGGCACCCCCCCCCCCCCCCACCCCGCCACCTATGTGCCGAGGTACTATGTAGAGCTTTAAAGGTGTCTAGAGGAATATACCTAGTATAAGGTTGTCATGGCAACGGCGCTAATGGAATATAAAGGCTATTTATTGGAGCGTGTAATGACTCTTCATGTAGCGTGGGTAGATTCGTTTGTTATCACGTGTAGAAAATTATTTAGTCAATGTGTAAGTTTATAGCCATACCTACAAGTTGTATTTGATGGACTTATAAAATACTAGTTACACTAGTTCAATTAATGAAAATTCGCACATTCGAGCCAAGAATAAAGACAATGAAAGCGTTGTAAACAAAACATACGATGCGGATATACACATGTATTGCAATGAATGGTTCATTGTGTGAAATAGTGTAAGCAATGTCTGTATTCCACACGTCGTTGCACGAAATAGGTACGAATAATAGTCCCATAAATAAACTGGAGCACACCGAGGCGTGAACTGTATACAGCCGAGTGCCGAGTACCTATATACCGTTGGGTATATTCCCGTGACCTACTTTCTCGCGCCAATACCTGCTGGCGCCGGCGACGTCACCTACAGCGCACCTGTCAGGTGAGACACATCACGCCCATTGGTACACCTTCAGCCAACCAGTGCGCTTCCCACCTGAGCCGACACCGGGACAGGTGCGCACAGGTGCGCTCCCACCGCCTCTGCACAGACCACGCCCCATTTTATCGAGCTGCGCAGGTAAGCTGCGCGCTGATTGGTCGCCGCAAGGTAACACAGGTATAATCCACCTGTGAGTGCAAGTGTGTCCTTCCGAATTTGAATTTGGAAGGTTTAGTTTGAGTGCGTAGGTGTTATTGGCCAGTTGTGTTTTTTCTGAGGTGTTTTTGTTGGTAAAAAGTGCGCATGTGTGGGTGCGATTGATGTTTCCTTGAGGTGAGGCGGCGGTGGCTAAATTCAGGCCGAGGTGGGCGCGCCGCGTCCTTCTCAAAGGTCAGGGGGCGCAAGCCTTGGCGAGAAGGTATGTACTTAATACTTATGTACTGAATCTGTCTAGAAGAACCTACGCCTCACTAGGTGAATAAATTATTTGCGATGTGTAAATCTTCAGACGATATAGGTACAAAAAAAAAATATAACCTACTGAATTGAAACAGATTTATAGAATTTCGTTAGTGGCACAGTACCTACATAAAACTGTACCTAGCTCTACCTACGACAGACTTGCTACTTAGTAATTCCTTAAAAACTCCTTCTAAAACCTCCCCCAACATCGGAATGCACCATAAAGTCTACATTTGAGCACTAAAGTGGCAAAACGGCCATTCGCCGTAGGTAATTCTGGCGCTACCTAATTACTGAAGCACTAAAACGGAGCTAGACTACCTAAAGTCCTAGGTAATGAGCCGCACGCTCAAAGGACGGTGGGGGGGAGCTGGGGGTGTGCCCCCCCCCCCCCAGGGTGGGGGTTGAGGTAAAAGCCACTCTAATTATGAAAGAAGATTGAGCGGTAATACTACGCTGCTATGTAGAGCTACCTCGTAACAAGCGTTTTAAATTGGCTAGAATAAAGATTTTAGTATTTTCCTTTGAGACTAAGAAAAATACTTATATTTAAACATAGATACCTTACTTAGCTACCGTCATTCCACCGTTGTCTATTTCGCATGTGGTTTTGCAAGATTTACGGACATACCTAAATGTAAGTTTTTTAACAAGGTTTATTTAGGTACATATTGGGATGAAAAATATACAATTACAGAGACTCATATTTAAGATACACTTTAGATTGAAATCGCTTAGGTAGTAGCATCGGGTCGTTTGGCGACTTGGTGTCCCAAACTAAAGAAGCAGTATTAACACTAGAGATTAGGTAAAGAACCTAGGGTAATAAGTACATTATTTGTATTTTTAAATATATATTTTTCAACTAGTTTTGTAACTTTTTTGACAAATGACAATATAACCAAGGATGTAGGCAACTACTTAATTGTAGGCACCTAAGTGCCAAAACGTAGCAAGTAGTTACCTTGCACTATATTGACTTACTGTTTCTTTCTACCTTTAACCAATTTTTACTGCCTTTAACCAATTTCTTGGCAACAAAGTGAAAATCTAAAACACGCTCTCTTTGCATCCGATGGCCCAACCATAGTCGCGCGGTTTTACGACACTGAAGCAGTAAATTGCGTCTGTTGCAAGAAAGAGTTCCTTAGTGTAAGTAAGGTGAGACTGTTTATGAACCACTACTCAGTTGTGAGACGGAGCTAAGGGCTGTTGCAGGAATATTGGTTTTTAATGTCTTAATCGCTGTGGGGTGTAGTGAAAATAATTTTATATACGCTCGTCTCATAATGTTCGAATTATGAATTCGAAAACAGATGCATAATGACCTACTTTATGCATTCTGCCTGTAAAAACTAGGGTTTACTATAAATTACAGAAGCGTAATGACTTAATGACAAAACTCTTAATACGATAAAGTTGAGAAATGAAACGAAGTTTTTTTTTCCAATACTCAAATCGCTATCTTCCGCCGCACCTGACAGTTGTTGTTGTACGGTAATTTTTCGGATGTTGTTCAGTTGTTTTAATAGGTTTTTGTTCTGTTGTTGTTCAGATGTTGATTAGTTGTGGTTCAGATGTTATTCCGATGTTGTTCAGTTGTTGTTCAGTTGTTGTACAGATGTTGTTCAGATGTTGTTCAGTTGTTGTACATATGTTGTTCAGTTGTTGTTTCGATGTTGTTCAGATGTTGTGTAGTTGTTGTTCAGATGTTGTTCAGTTGTTGTTCAGATGTTGTTCAGTTGTTTAGTTAAGTTATTGTTAAGACTCCACATCTAAACAACTGCTAAAGTATAGATTTTTTAAAATTCATATCAAGCCATAATTACGTTCTCGTATTGAATTTGTCCTTGTATCGGGCCTTGCAATGGCCGGTGCGTACGTTTAGAAAAGTGTTTCTGAGTTTTTTTGGAGAGTGTAGATAAAATAGTGTATGCAACTGCTATAATTAGGCATTAGAATGCTCGTGTCAAACTATTATCACACTTGGCTGCGCCTCGTGTGATAAACAGACACTCGCATTCTAATGACCCCCATTATACGACAGTTGCATAAACTACTATTTCGACTCGATGTCACCAACGCGTTTTTTTTACATTCATTCGGGACTTTCGGGTTTTGTACACTGTAATGGTTTATGGTTTGGTGAATATCAAAATTTAAAACACTTCCCGTGTTAGGTGTCAAATTTTAGGAAACTTGCTAAATGGCACTAGTGATGGCGAAAGTCGCAGGTTCATAACCTGCCCGCGCTTAAATTTTTTTTTATCAATATCCGCATAAAACCTAGGTACTAATTCTTCCGCGCGTTAGACCTGAAAAAAACTTCAGTAATAACGTTTTTTTAAGGCATAGTTGGCTACGTAAGATAGATTTGTCATGGTTCTATTTTTACGTCAACTTTATTCTTGTGTAGTAGAATAGGAGTAAAAAGGAAGTTACTGTTTCCAAATGATCCATTCTGCTTAGATTGTTCATCTAAATTAAATCTAAATTATGATTGCAAAAACTTCAAATAGTTTTTTTTACCTCGACACTAAACGCGTCAACTTTTCATTTTACTAACAAGAGTTTCGACCTTCGCATTCTCCCAAATCCTTAATCCCCTTATTTGTCTTTGGTACACATGGTGCCAGGAGTAGAGTGTCACCTTGGTCCCAGGTTAAACGAGTGCACCCTTGTTTGTTTGGCGGCGGTCGTAAGCATTGGACATTGTAGATGGTACAAGTTTTAGGATTGAAGGTTTGCTCTTGTCTACTAAACTGAGACATATTTAAAAGCCAGATAAAAACAAAAAAATATTGTTGATTTATTTAAAAATGGAACGAGCGAGCTCCGCCTTGAAGTCACAAAATTATCTAACAACGAAATGCAGCTAACAGTTTGCTTTTTTTTTATTTATTAATGATGGGTTTGCTCTTGACTCTAGTCTAGGTCATAGGAGAGAGACAGAGTCTAAGATGGAGCGAGCTCACCCAGAAGAAGCCTGTTCACTCTTACTTTGAAGAGATTAGGGTTGTATGCGTTTTAAAACACAGACGCAGGTAGTGAGTTCCACTCTTTAGCAGTGCGCATTATAAATGATGACTGGAAGCGCTTAGTCCGAATTAGTCCTGGTGTCAGCATTTTTAAACCGCCTACTACTAGAAGGCCTGTAACATGGTTGTGTAACGACCGCCGTTTAAGTAATCATAACAACCGGGACTGATAGTTTAACGCGCCCTCCGAAGCATGGAACCATCTTTTGGTCGTTTAACCTATATCCCTTACGGGGTAGGCAGAGCGTTAACGGCCGTAAAACGGATATTAACACCACGTCAGACAAAAGTTTGAGGGTGAATCAGATAACTCTGTACGTCTATAGTAACAGGTTGTCAGCCCATCGCCCAAAATTGCAATACACATCGAACCCTTCGTCACTCATGGGTAAGAAATGGGGTGATGCTATTGTAAGCCGGTATCACAGGGCAATAACGAATAACAGAAGTGTAAACACTGACTTATCTCTACCCGGCTCTTGATGAGATTTACTGTTTATTGGCCAAGATCGATAGTTTCTCCTATGACTTGAACCACATACAACCTCTGACATGTGCAAACACATTCGGTAATGACAGGGAGGTGTACTCTTACACTGCACCTGATGAGATTCACTGTTTGACCACAGTTGAGGGTCTTTAATTTATCTGGAGATCACTGATTTTGGCGCATTCTAGCCTTAAGAAGGACTTTCTGGGAAAAATTTACTTGAGTTTTAACAACTGCTATTGGCGACAGTTTCTAACACGCAGTACTGTTTACTGAATAGTTTTGGTTTAGGCTCACGGTCCAAGATCTGCTGGAAGAGATTTCTTTTTAGAAATAAGTTGACCTGTTGTTAAGCCGTAAAATCTTGCGAAAATTTGAGTGCAAAATGAATAACTGTTTCTCTGTGTGTGTTTGTGTCTGTGTGATGCCGGCTTAGAATAGCATCATTCCATTTCATACCCATGGGTGTCGTAAGAGGCGACTAAGGGACTCGAGGGTTAGATGTGCATTGCAATTTTAGGCGATGGGCTGACAACCTGTCACTATAGTGATACACAGTTATCTGATTGACCCTCAAGCCTTTTGTCAGACGTGGTGTTAATATCCGTTTTACGGCCGTTAACGCTCTGCCTACCCCGTAAGGGATATAGACGTGATTTATGTATGTATGTATGTTTCTCTGTGGCGCAGTGCGAAGGAAAAACAGGGCTTTAACTGAATCCCCAATCTATACCAGAACGCTTAAGTAGGTATGTATATTATTACTTTATAAACCTGGCGCGGTATAGGGTGTCAGTTTGCGGTCCACTCGAGCACCCCGCGCTCGCTGACCCCAGGTTGTTTGCACAGCTAAAATGTTTGCAGCCACTACAGCGCTGACCTATAAAACTACCCCCGCGTTTTAAAAACAAACTTTATGTGACGTCACTGGGTTTACCTACGGTTTACGATGTAAGTTTCGAGTACGAGTTTCGTCGTAAAGTATGGTGCACAAGACTTGGAGTGTTCATATAATTGCATTGAGTTTAGTTTGCCATCTTGCAGTTTAGGTAGGTATTCATAAGGACAGATAATATAATACTACTGGCGTAATTTTAGTGCCTAGGTCAATCCGAAAGTGAAACATGAAATTGAAAATTACTTTATTCAATGTAGGATAGTATTCACACTTACTACATTTCCGCCCAGTGGTTTCACCCGTTGCCACTCATTTTCCCGTAATAATCGTTGTTTTCCTGCGGTAAAAAGTGACCTATGAGTTATTTCAGGTTATACTCTACCTGTGTTTCAAATTTTATCCAAATCGGTCGAGCCGTTTAGGCGTGAAGAGGTAACAAACATACATACACACACAAACTCTCAGATTTATGATATTATTAGTACGGATTGACGAAATGAATGCTTGCTACTACCCAGTTACTTTAGGATTTTCCAATTATTTTTCGATACAGAGTGTTTCCCACAACAGGGGCAAATATTTTACAGAGCGTTATCACTTAAGAAACTGAACGCCTTTCTCATACAAAATGTACGAGTCAGTTTGTATGAGAGTTTCATAGGTAATTTCGCCCCGTAAAATATTTGTACAATAGTTCGGTATACCAAGGGATTCCTACGTCATTTCGAAACCCTGTAAGTGTATTTTTTCTATAGGTACTTTCTTACTTCGTTTGCTTTGAATCGCAAACTATCCCGTTCTATTCCACGAATTCTGTAGGTATGCCTGAGAATCCTTTTAAGTAGCTACCTAATACTTCAACATCTTATAAGTAGAGTCCATCTCCTCAAGTAATCACTATGATAATGTGTCTCATCAGAGGCAGTGCTGGAAAAATAGCGCTATAATGGTTGTATTATGCACTCAATTAGCACCACTATACAGCTGTAGTTTAGTCGAGAGCTCGTTACCGCCAGAGCTCTTGTAGATAGCTTATGATGTGTTAAGAAATAGGGATCATTTGTGACTGTGTGAGTTTTTGTTCATTTGGTAGAAGGATTTTGACAGTTTTTCTAAAGATAGTTTCAAATATTTTATGACTTGGTCATACTGAAACATAAATCATTTTTTGTAATGGAAAAATTATGACTGGCCTAAGCAAAATTATAACGTCAGTTTTTTGATAACCTTCATTTTCATTGATTTAATCTGTAGCCATTAAAAATATCAGTCACGAATCAATTGGGACTGATCCTATCCAAATAAAATCTAGATATCTAGATGTCACGTCAAAACTGCTTAAAGATACAAAATTTTTAAAACACTCCCCGTGTTAGTTATCCAATTATAGAAAAGCTTTCAAATTTTTCTACCGCGGGCACGATTCAACCCTACATGTAGCCTACATTCAATCTGTAAAGAAGGAATTTAGTTGCTGCGTATAAGTATTCTACCCACTACAAAGAGCCGTGCCATGCGTTATTGGCATCAAGATATACTTGCTAAATTCGCGGGCAATGGATGAGTCGCGATAGCCCAGATGAAAGAGGCGTCGCCACTAGTGATAGCGAAAGTCACAGGTCCTAATCCTGCCCGCGGTAGAAATATTTGGCAAGTTATCTAAACAGTTTACCTATCCGTACTTTACCCATACATAACAAACAAACATAAATCACGCCTATATCCCTTACGGGGTAAGCAGAGCGTTAACGGCCGTAAAACGGATATTAACACCACGTCTGACAAAAGGCTTGAGGGTCAATCAGATAACTGTGTATCACTATAGTGACAGGTTGTCAGCCCATCGCCTAAAATTGTAATACACATCCTTCGAGTCCCTTAGTCGGCTCTTACGACACCCATGGGTAAGAAATGGGGTGATGCTATTCTAGGCCAGCATCACACGGGTCTTCTAGGCCGGCATCACACGGGTCGTACTTTACCCAATCGATAAAAACTTTCTATTAAAAATTCTTTAACCTGTCATAAAAATGACGACCTCATTCTGCGTCCAATAAGGCGGGTAGGTGGGGGTAGGTTGGACCGGGCTCTACGAGTACTGCAGCGCTACCTAGGTTTTATTACATTCCGACGAGCAATATGCCGCTTTTTGTGCCGTCCACGTACTCCTGAAACGGCCAGTAGTTGCTTCATATTGGATAAAGTCCGCCCCAAGAAAAGATACGATGTACCTCGTACCGTACGATGTACCTAGTAACTAACCTTTACTTACCACGTAAATGGTAGTTATAGTTACATATTATATTTTGCCGTGTGATGCCGGCTTAGAATAGCATCACTCCATTTCTTACCCGTGGGAGTCGTAAGAGGCGACGAAGGGACTCGAGGGTGTGTATAGCAATTCTAGGCGATGGGCTGACAACCTGTCACTATGGCGATACACAATTTTCCGAATGACCCTCAAACGTTTGTCAGACGTGGCGTTAATGTCCGTTTTTTCGGACGTTTATGCTCTGCCTACCCCGCAAGGGATGAAGGCGTGATATATGTATGTATGTATGTATGTATATTTTGTCATGATCACATTTTAATAATTTTAACTTCTGTATACACTACAATATATTGGTATGATGTGACAATACTTTAAAGAGGTAATGCTGCCAGTATTTTGGGTACTTTGCCTCGCGGGGATGCGATGGAATGGAAGGTATTTTATTATCAGTAGTTTTAGTTAGTTTCTAATTTTAAGTTGACAACATACCTAGATGTAAGTTTTACTGATCTGTAGATGTATGTGAACAATTCAATATTTAAGCACCTAAAAAACATAATTACTTACGTGTTTCTTACTTAGTGCCTTTATTGTACTTTTTCCTTTTGTGTGCAATTAAAGTATTCTTATATTATCTTATTTCTTTCATAAGTTTGTTTAAAAACAATCAAACTACATAATAACCTCCTAAAGGGGTATTAATTGTTAAGGTATCCGAAGGTCTATATTAAGGTTGAATTTTATAAGAATGACCTGGAATTAATGATGGCAGCATGGAATAGCATCATCCCATTTCTTTTCCGAAGGTGTCGTAAGAGATGACTTAGTGACTCGAGGGTTACATGTCTATTGCAATTTTAGGCGACGGACTGACAACTTTTCACAATGGTGATACACAGTTTTCTGAATGACCCTTAAATATTTGTCAGACGTGGCGAAAATGCACGCTTTTTTACAGCCGTTTACTCTCTGCCTACACTGCACAGGATATAGGCGTGATATATGTTTTGGAGGAGTGCTGATGGATACGAATAGGCTGAGTGACGAATTTGGGGAAAATTTGAAGTGTTAGAAAGGTTTTGATACCTGGGGAACGACTGTTCCAACCGGACATGTTTGGAAGTTGTATATATAGCGATTAGCGGAATAACTTCAATACCGCGTTTCAGGAGTTGCATGTGTAACTGTATGTAATAAGCAGCCTATCTAAACCACACTGCACCTCATGTATCACAAAGGCCGTCGGAAAATGTGCTCCAATTTCTATCGCTATCACTTTCGGTGACATCACCCCGTAAAGTGTGAGTTATGTTTCCGCCACTTTGAACACGACGCGTGCATTTTTTAGTGTTACTAATATGAAAGAAGAATGTGTAAGTGTAAGTGTTCTTCTTTTCGTAACAATCTTGTATTGTCCTAAACCGGCTTAAAAATAGACGAACTGTCTTGGACCTGACCAAGCTAATTACACGACACGTCACTTCAATTAATTCATAGAAAGCAAGGTAGCTTTTCGTACCTAGGACGACAAAAATCTGAAGAAGGTTCATACTATACACTTTTTAATTTAACTAGCAGCAAACTTGTTTCTGGCTAGAAATATGATTTCATAACATTTAGACTGAAAAAATATTTAAATACGCTTACCTTGTTAAACCTGATGACGTTAGCTCATCCGGAAACCGGCAATAATTTTGAGGAATCTGCTCCACATCGCAAGGTGAACAAATTTCGTAAATTTTTCATCAAAACATGCTACTAGCTGTGATGTGATTTATTTTGATTTATGATCTTCTGGTAGTTAAATATGAAATTGGGTAAAAATATAACAGATGACGGAAATTTCTAGTAAGTTTCATGTAGAGATACTGAGAATAGAGAGGCTTACAGAAAGCTACTAAAGCCGTTATTTTTCGAATTTCGCCATTGTCACTCGTCGTTGTCATATTTTAAACTATGTTCCTTGGAGAAAGTTGTTCTTAATTACCAGCCCATCTTGACATTTCGCTATCGGTCACTAGAAAAAATTTACTATAAACAAACTCCTCTGAACAACTGGGAGTCTATTGGAGTCTAGTATGCACAGTTTCTGAGTTATCAAGTTTTTAGCCTGACCTCTATCATCTGCAATGTAAATCTTATCATAATCAAGACTTGATAATAACAGATAACACATAATTGTGATAAAAGTATCTAGCTGCAACGTTTTCTAGATAAAAAAGGTTTTAGTGTTTCAATTAATTAGGCAAAAGTTCATAATATGGCTAGATTCAATACGAGTACTTAATACGAGAACGTGATATCGCGTTTGTGGTAACCTTAGTCTTAATAGACTTAAATATCTCTGGTTTCCTATAAACATTGGTGTGTATGTGATAATTTGTGCTTCTGGTTTTCGTACTGATTTTACAATTATTTTTTAAAATCATGATGAAAATAATACATAAAATAATTTACCTATCGTAGAATATTTTAAAAGGTGAGTCAGTAAGGAAGAGACGTTTTTTTTACTCTTATTGAAAATGTGTTAGCTAGCCACAACACAACGTATAAAAACGTAGATCTATGGGCAAATAAGTAAGATGATAAAATATAAAAACTCCATACAAAAAAAAAAACATTAGACACACTTTCAACGTATGTCTAACTTTTTGTGGTAATGCCCTACCTATATGTTCCCATAAATAGGAACTCGAGGTGAAACTGTATTTGTGTGTGTGTGTGTGTGTCTCATTACACCGCGTAATGAATGCTCGTGCACACCGCTTTATACAGGCTGCTCTCAAGATCTCAACAGATATAACAGTATCAAGAACATTTTGTAAACTATGTAAAAAGAGCTAGCTCGCTGTTTTATTGGTATATTAAAAATACTTCTTCTTTTCGTGTGTCGAACACTGGTGTCAAAGATTTTCGACCATCTACTAAAAGTAGGCCTCTGACATGGCTGTGTAACAGCTAAGCGTGCCCTCTGACGCATGGAACCATCATTCTTTTCGCAAAAACAGGTGGTTCAGCCTGCAATGTCCCTACCAGACAGGGAACATAATCACAATATGATAATATCAACTTTGTGAGTGCCCCACCGAGAATCAAACCTGGAACCTTGGCACCGCCGGCAGTGGCACTACCACTGCGCATATAGCAAGGATTAGCTACCTTTATCACAAAGTAAGTATTGCCAAAGTATTACTTAAAGATAGACGACACAAATAATGAGCGATGACATCAAAACTTATAAACAGTGAAGTATTACAAGTGACCAGCGAAAACTCAAGACGGGCAGGTGATAAGGAACAACTTTCCCAAGCAACATAAGCCAAATACGATAATAAAATTGACTTTTCACAAAAAATTACGATAAGCTGATTTGACTTACTATGGAAACTCATTTTTTTTTAATCATATTTTAACATAAGTTCCTTGGGGATAGTTGTTCTTTATCACCAGCCCGTCTTGAGTTTTCGCTATCGGCAGGCCTGTGTCACTCCGCGTGTAGGTATTGAAAACATACCTCCAAGCGCCGGCCACTGCGAAAGGGCAAATCTAGCGGGCTGCCGCAAGCGAAAGAAGTCACACGCGTGCGCTATTTGCTCAACTTTCTCGACAATTTTTTGCAAGATGGACAGACGAAAAAAAGCAAAGAAATACTCTTGATTTGATTACATTATGTTCCTTTTTGGAATGAATTTAATTCTAAACAAACCCTTTATTTTTTTGTTGAACAAAGTACCTACTATTCCAAAATCCTAAAAGTAAGTATTTAAAATTAAATAAAAAGGTTTAGTCGTTTCATTCGAGTTGCATTTCATCTGTCGTACGTATTCATTTACGAACTTAGACTAAGAGCCCAACGCAGAATATTTATATGTGATACGTCTATGGAATTATTTTCAACTTAAAGAAAGTTTGCGAATCCATATTGTGAATTTCTTGCTTGGAAATATAATAAATAATTTTAAAAATAAAATAATATTTTGCAATAATGCAGTTAAATTGTAGGTGCAAGATAAAATTTATATTGTGCTAGTTTCGGTGAGCACTATTCACACTCAGCACATATTTATGTACTAGCTGATACCCGCGGGTTCGCGCGCGTCTTAGTTTTTATTTTTTAAACTGATATCGGTTTTTAACTGAAGAATAATTTTAATCGATTTAGGTGTTTTCACAAAATTTCAAGATATGTAAACCAGCGCCAGGACTTGTTATTACATACATACATACATATATAGGCAGAGCGTAAACGACCGCTAAAAACGGACATTTACGCCACGTCTGACAAACATTTTAGGATCATTCAGAAAATTGTGAATCGCCATAGTAAAAGGTTGTCAGCCCATCGCCTAAAATTGTTCGTCGTCGCCTTTTACGACACCCACGGGAAAAAAATTAGTATACATTATAATATTATTATTATTAGTATACATTTTATTATTATTATGTTGGTATTCTTTTCGGATCTCGGGACAACAGGGACCCGGTCCTTTGAGGCATGTGTGGAGCCAAAGCCAACAGCACAGAGGCCTTTTTTATACCAAATAATGTGTTGTGATGTGTACATCGAGCGGATACTTGCTCTGTCTGCACTATAGAAGTACTCGTACACCCAGAGCCAGCACCCGCCTGATGCAAGGACTATTGCAGGTTTATTACTTCATTGAATTAAATCTTCGGCAATAATCGTATAGCATATACAATTATGCTGCGAGGTCTTAGACTACATGAACGTACTCGTCGCTGCCTGCTGCGTGCCCGCCAAAAGTAGGAGTAAACGCTCGTGTTGTGCGCTTGATGGCGTAAGTAGTTTCTCGAAGTAAGCAACCCTAGACCGCGGCTCATATTCCCTCAAAAAAATATTTGACAGGTAGGTATGTAAATGAACACCTGGTTGACTGGAACGCGAGCTAAATTAAATCATATTGTCTATCAGATTGAGTACATATTTCTTTGAAAACCATTGCGAAGTAAAGCTTCTGTAACGCTAGTTACTAGTTATTATTCTGTGCTATCGGTCACTAGTAAAATTCTACCCTACCTACATATTATAATGTACCTCGTAGGAGCTTTACTATGCCGAGCTATTTAGCCTTATCAACATCAAAAAGAGAAACCCAAAAAGATAACACCGGGATTAATTTAAACTTTAATAAACGGCCATCTTTTGACGTCACATCGGATCGGATGACGTCAGACCTCCGTCACCCTTTGCTCATTATTAGCCAACGTCCAATTAGAGCGGCCTGTACCCGTGCGGTTAATAAAGAGCCACGTTTAGGCTCTTCCATTACATCCTGTATAATGGCTCGAACAAATATTTTTAATCCGAGAGCTCATACATCTTCTGCAGTTCATTTTGCTGGACCACGCTTTTAATACCGTGTCCACTTTCTACGTCAACCCATAGTAACATCAACCTTATTCTCATTACTTTACTATCCAATTTCGTTTAGCGTTTACCTTTTTATCTAGAAGGTGGCGTAGTAAACTGAATTCCGACCTTTCAGGAGGATAAATAGAGTGGAAAATGGTGTGTAATGTCGGTCAATATATCAAGCGAGTGAATAGGTGGACTATGATGGCCGGATTCCTTTTTTAAACGAGTGGATATTGCTTCGCCCGACGTGTACGTCGATGTTTTTGTGGTCAGGTGAATAATAAACGGGCAGACATTTTAATTTAAGTAAAAGTACTGTGGCGTTCAGCCGCAACTTAACGTAAGTGTAAGTTCAGGAAGGAAAAGGTAATAGTTAAATGGATATTTTAAAACATAGGTACTTTGCACATCACAGAATAACCATCTGACAAACTCCAGTGTTGCCAGATTGTTGCAACGTAATCATACCATTTATTTTAATTCGGTTCGGATACACCACAAGTACCATTATGATATGCTTCATTAAGAGCATCAATGCTATTTGAGGTCAATTATACAAAATCTGTCAGTAACAGTGAAACTGAAAATCTTTCCCGGCTGTTGTGCCCGTTGACCCTCTGCCTACCCTGCAAGGCAAATATTATATGTAGGTATGTATGTAAAAGATAAGTTGCTCGTTATTTTAGTTGACACAGTTAATTATTAGGAAAATCATACACATCATACAATCTTTCCGATTGATGTAACATTTTAAAGTTATCATAATAACGAGCCCTGTGATGCTACAATTTGATGAGATTCCCCTTTAATCTTGTCCTGTGACAATACGAAATTTAATTCAGAATCATTGGAACTAAGCAAAGTTCAAACTCATGTTCATTTGTCACAGTTTTCTCTGCCCTCCCCTTTCAAAACGCCACATCACAACTTTTTCTGCAAAACAAAACGGACAGTGTTTCTAAGGCTGTAAAGTTCGAAAAAGAAAAATAAATTATCAGCGCATTGAGAATAAATTTGAAATAAGAATGCACGTAAAGCTGAATGCACACGCAGTGCCACGTGGCTCGATATTCACAATTAGGCGCGCCATTCACGACGCGACTTGCGTCTGCCGAGCGAAGGTGCGCGTGGCTTGGACGTCCGCTACACCACGCTTGAGTAGAAATGAATTGCACTATTAATTGTTTACATTCGCTTCTATTGAAATACTGAGGATAGAGAATCAATCGGAGTCATTGACGATTTTAGGAAATCATTGGGATTTTGAACTGAATATAAGCTACTGTGAGCCAACCCTCGCTAAATTTAGTTTGGGTAACAATTTTTTCCCTACTTTATTGTAACACATCTATAGAATCAAGACGAGTTTGTTGCACAATTTGAATAACGGCCTTAATTTAATACCTTAACAAACTAGCTTATCTCCTGAAAACATACACGAAAGATTACCAAAAACTTATACACACATATCACGCCTTTATCCATTGCGGGGAAGGCAGAGCGTTAGCAGCCGTAAAAAACGGTCGCTATCACCACGTTTGACAAATATTTGGGGGCTGTTTTAGAAAAATCGTGTTTCACTATTGTAACAGGTTGTCAGCCTGTCACCCAAAATTGTAATACACGTCATGAAGCCCTTGAGTCCCTTAGTCGCCCGCGGGAAAGAAATGGGGTGATGCTATTCTAAGCCGGCATCACACGGCACGAACCAAACCATTGCCAAATAAATTGTTGCCAATTCATTAGCGGCGGGGAATAAACAGCCTCTCATACAAAATATGTTCGTATTCCGCCCATATAATTACCCCGATCATTGCGTTCAAAGAAAGCAGCAGTCATAAACATACTCTTACAAAACGTGTATTGAAAACGAATACCAATCTATAGGAAGGTAATGATGCGAACTGATGATAGCCTAACGACGAAAGATGGAATAAATTACCAAAAGAGAGGTGATACGCCTACTTGAAATGTATATTTAAATACAGGATCGTAGGCAATTTATTTTTACAGTAATTTTTTTTCAGTGGTGACTAACCTTTTTACCACTAATAATTTTTAAAGTTTAATGTAGAATATTTTAAATACTGACAGTCGGATCAAAGGAGTTTTATCTGTTTTATTTGATAAATATAGGGTGAAATTTTACTAGGGACCGAAAGCAAAAATAACCAACAACTTTCCCTGAGGAACATTGGTCGAAATACGAAAAAAATAAATTGGACTCCCATATAAAATTGCCAATCAGTTACTATGCAAATTCAAAGCATTTTTGTCATATTTCAACCTATGTTTCTTGGGGAGAAATCTTCATCGTCCTCACATTTCGCTATCGTTAAATATGTACATAATGTATGTAGCTAAGTAGGCATAGAGTTTATTTTATTTATTTTTTGAGTTTGAGATAAGTATTTAAATGAATTTTTCTTTTAACTTAACCATCTGGTAACACCCGGTGTAATAAACAGACGTAACTATAATATAAATGATAGTTCGTACGTCTGTCGACACGCGCTATTAGGGAGCATGTATGAGGGCATAATAATAAATATTCATTAGTTTTTGTGCTAATGCCTATAAAAACAGGCGAGTGTAGTGAGTGGAGCGAGTGGAGCAAGCACACCCATTGCTGCTTTATGAAGGGTTAATGGGAACCATTTCCATATAAAGTAAGATATAAATTAAGATGGGATGTGATTTCTATGCGACTCATTGAGGTGTGCCAACTAAACTGTGTTCGCTTTACTGATATCTTAATCTATGTGAAATATTTAATATTTCAGTATAGATAAATAAAAAAGTGTTTTCATTACCTCAAATTACCTGTCATGAAATTTTATCTACTTCTACATACCTATTAATAAAATAACGTTCACAATTAAATTTAATTAATAAATGAAGAAACGTGTCTTAGATATTAAGCTCACTTACTTTCTTCTATAGGTACTTACATAAATTTATCATTTGTTTAAGAAAAAAGACAAGAATACGTTATAAATATATTTACTGAACTCCTTTCAACCTTTTGCAATTTGTTTCGTTTTAGTCACTATTACTAATCAGCTAAAAGTTCAAGTGATGTTCTTACATATCAAAATAAATTACCAACTCGATAGAGAAGAATAAAAAAAAGAATAAAATCGCAGTATTCCACTCCAAATAAAAGCAAACCATATACCTTAGCTAAATTAAGAATACGCATCGTGTCCACCATTTATACGCGTCACCGTGCCAGTAACCGTAAGTGACGATTGAACCTTCGCCATCTCGCTAAGTGAATTCGTGTGTCGCGCCACCTTCAATTTAGCGGAGAAACCAATCATCGTTACCGAGCCGAATGTGTGCGACTCCTGGACAAGGTGCGTTATTGGGACGCACTCATACCGGGTCTCAGAAAGCGAATGGTCAATATTCTAAGTATATTTGACGACTGAATCTTTGCCATCTTTCTAACAGGATCTGTACCTCGTGCTATCTTCAAATTAGCGAAGAAACCAATCATTGTTACCAAGCCAAATGTGTTTGACTCCTGGAAGCACATTTTATTTGGACGCACTTATACTGAGTACTCTCTCTCTCTTTTCGTGTGGGACACCGAGTACTAAAAAAATCTGATAAAGGTTGCGAGAAGCCGCTGCATGCACAGGACCCTAGTTATAATAAGTTGGGTCCTTGTCCTATAGTACATCTGTCAGCTCATACCTAAGTTAAGAAAATAATAAATGTTTTAGCAGTTACTAAATACCCAGCAACAGAGAGATTCAATCATGCAATAATTTATATGATGAAAAAAATGTTAAGCAAACTAACTTTGAAAAACCTGAGCCCCTGTATAAAGATCATGAAAGAAAGAGAAAAGGGCCAGAGCTCGTAAACAATTGGGCAAATGAAAGATTATGTTTATCGAGTTAAGGTGCTACGGTTCGCAATAAAATTTGCTCTTTATCCCTCGGCAAGAGATAACTTCTGCTTCTGCAAGACCCGAGAGTTTTTTTTTCAGCAATGGAATAGTTTCTTTTAGCACGAATTGTAATAAATGTAACCTTTCCCGTAAACACAGGTTTTGATGCGGCAAAACAGAATTGAGCTGATAACGAGAAAAAAATCTTGATATTGCAGAAGTTTGCCCATCCAAATCAAAGCACAACAACAAACAACACACAACCACTAAAACATTCAAGTAGTTGGTTCAGAAAAGATCAAAGTTCCAGACAACTTAGCTCAATATGCTTTCTCAAATTTCATAAATTCAGCTGCTCCATCTAGACTGACCTTTTACCACGTGAGATTGCCCTTTCACCCAAAACATCGTAACTCAACAAGATCTTTCACGAAAAAGGATCTGTAAATATGCACCGTTTGAGCTTATATTCGTATGCTGCAAGTGTAATAGCATATTCTGGAATGATTTACTTTGCAAGACAATGCAATCTATCCTGAAAACTGAACCAACAAAGGAAAATGTATCATAAGAGTTTGCAGCGAGAGAGCAGAATGGCGCGGAGTGATGTAAGAAAAAGTAAAGGCACTTCCACATTTTACTGAAAAATGTGTAAGAAGTAAGGCAGGGAAAGCCGTAGATCCGTTATAAAGACATATTATTCTTTTGAGCGGAGTGGTGTTCCAGGATGCGGGGGGGTGAGGCGCGTTGCCGGGGGCGAGGGGGGTTATTGTAGCGCGCAATAAGTCGCCGTAATCCCGGGAAGGTGCCGCGATTCAATTGTCATTGTTCGGGTGCTCTAATGAAAAATATTTTGTTGTCTTTTTACTGTTCCCACTTGTTTGGCCTTCTCGCCTTTTCCCCTGGGGATTTGTGGGAATAGAAGCGAGTGGTTTGCATTCGTTGGAATATTTTGTGCCTTTCATGTCTTCGCGTTGTTATTGTTACGGTGATTGCTGGTGAAAAGCGCCGTACAGTGAAAATGCAACAACGACAAATCTTGCAAAGGATGTTTATCAGCATTGCTATCAAAAAACTATCTGAACCCGAACAAAGTCCGACTTCCCTATTTCCGACCGAAAAAAGCTTCGCTAGATTTCCTGAAAGTGTCGAAAGCATTTTGGCGCGGACACTGTTCCCGAACAAAATTCAAAACACACATAAATCAAGTGCGGCACAAATAAAGAACTAAGGTAAGCGCTCCTGTTGTGGGCCGGCCGAACAGGCGGCAACCGGGCCACTTCCGGCCAGCGGCGGAAGCGACTCTATTGGCGGAAAAAAGCTGCGAGAGTCAACTAGCCACTTTGTTAGCTTTTTTGAAAAGTGAACATTGATCAAAGCGCGACGGTTTTGCGGATAGTGAACGAAATTCGGATGTCACAGTTTGTGTGAACTTTCTAACGTTTATTTATCTTCTGCCAATTCTGTGTTTCCGGGTATTTATTCGGTTTGCCAGCATTGACTTTTATTTACTGCTGACCCACTCATAGTCTGTGTTAGGAGAAGCAATTGAAACCTCATTTGCGCTAACAATATGAGAACTATTTACGTTGAAAGTGGTCCCCTCCGGTTAATACCTCACATAGACAAATCCCTCGTGTAAACTGAGAGCGGCGCACGCGTCGCTATTCGCTATGCACGTGTGCCGCGAATTAAAAACCTCTTGCCCCGCGAGTATTAATTACCCAGCCCAGAACTCGGGCGTTTACCCTACGTGAGAAAGGAAACGCAATTAAATGCCTTTGTGAGTGCATCTTGTTCATTTTGTTCTTTGGACGAACGGCATTTTACATATATTTTAAGGCTATTTAAAGTTTATTAATATACCTACTACTTATTAGGGTTGTACCAGCCCATAAATCGAAACCGGCTTTCTTATTGAGGAACAAAGGTTGAAGCATAGTAAAAAATATAGTAAGAAAACTACAAGTCTGTCACCTAACACAATGTGTGAACAAAATAATATTAATGCCGAAATTTTACGAAAACCTTTATTTCCTGAAGAACGTTGTCAGTAGGTATCAACTTACTCTTCTGTATGAAAGAAATTGGAACATTAGCTTGTAATCTTTTTACTGATAGATAATACCTTGTAATGGTAGAGAACAAATATTGTAAAAATAACTACATTAAAGAACATCCATTTCCTATCTAATCAATCAGTTATTATTTTTCTTCTTTGCAGTATGAGGCATTGCAATTACGCGTATCTTTCATGCTCATGAAGTTCATTATTCTCCTCCTAAACTGTGCCATCCTAGTTTCCCACACAAAAAGCAATCCAATTGGCAAAGGTATTCAGCTAAGTACAGTCGGCCGCACCGCGCACGTCCCTCTCACCGTATCAGAATGGCGTCCACGTGGCGTTTTTAGATCCCACTTCTGATAACCTTAATGAAAAGATCCCCGCGACTGATAGGTGGAACTGAGAGCGATTTTGGTGAAGTTCGCTGCTGTCGTATATTTTGTTACATATTTTGTAGCATAGCTGTATATTATTGTGAACATGACAAAAATTGTTCGGGTTATTCAGATCAAATTTAGGAAAAAAAAAATCCCCCCTAAAATGTATACAGGCTGTAAGAGACAGCCCTCCGAATACTTATACGGTGCATTCATACTCCGAAACTGAACAAGGTACTTACATACTAGGTAAATAATGATTAAGGTACCTAGTGATTTTCTCCAGTGTAATATGCTCCATTTAAATCTTTCACCGAACCGACACTGTCGATATCTCTCACTATCAAAATCGCGTTCTCCTTTCCATCCACTACATCTGTCAATGCTGGCCATCAAGGCTGAACCTATCGATGGGCAAACGCAGTGTTGCCATGTGTAACATATTAAGGGTAAATGAGACGTAATCACGAATTTCCATCTACCGTCGAACGTAACCTGTAAAAAAAATTAATAACTTGAAAGGTAAATTAGGTTTTTACGTAAGTAAGCATTTAGTCATTTAACACAACATTTTGATGGTGGCGATATTACTGATGAAGATGGTGATGAAATGTCCAGTACAATGGAACTGTCCAGTAGGATTCCGGATGAAAAGAAACGTGATATAGGAATCTACTCTGAACTATGCGACTCCTTGTCGTACGCGCCGTCATTTCTACGGCAGAAATTGGACTTTTCTCATCACAATAATTTTTCTATAATTTTCTATTTGACAGTTTGCGACCTTTTTTATAATATCATATTATATTTGTAGTAAGCGGAAATTTTGACATTTGAGTTACTATTGATACTCATCTAGATAAATATAAGGTACTATTAAATTCAGTGCAAATATTCTTAGGGTGAGTTCTACTTGTGAAACTGACAACTTTCCCAGAGGAGCAAAGGTTGAAATACGTTGTGATGTGTTCGCGGACTTTTCTAGGTTCTGGCAGAATAACAGCGCTGTGGAAATCCACAGCACATGCTGAGTCAGCACCTATTCTCAGCCACAAAACCATGCCTACACATATTATTTTTCTCTTAAATATTGTTTCTGTTTTATGTTTATTCTTTGTTAGACTTTGCTGATTCTTACCCACTGTGTTACTATATTTTCTTTCTATCAACTCTTACACTTGGTTTTATATTGAATATATTCATACTATTGTACCTATTTGTGGTTGTGAATAAAGTTTTTCTATGTCTATGTCTATGTCTAAATATTAAAAAAAACAGATTAGGCTTTTCCATACAATAATGTTCAAAACATGTTTCACTTTGGAGTATTCAGTTTTACGCGTAGAACTCATGCTACAAATATTTGCACTGGATTTAATTAGACTTTATAAATATTTCCGTAGAAAGAAACTTTTTCGGCTCAGCTAGGCACGACCTATGTTTACTTGAAATTGGCAAATTTTTTAACCAACCCGAAATTTTTATATCTTTAACCGACCAGATCCTGGCAACACTAGGCCCACGTCCCGGTGAGGGTGCACCGCCGCCGGACCGTTGGACAGTGATCGGTATCGGAGACGACGCGACGGCCTGACAGATGGCAGCCCTGATTGTCCCGTAATTGCACAGAAATTGAGTTCAGAAACTAGATATGATCGCGTCACGTCTGGTTTTTATGTCGCCGCTCTTATACGGGTGAAAGGGACGAACTGGAAGGACTGTCCTCCGAATAATGATAGCGTGCATTCAGATCATGAAACTGAACAACTTTCTCCAAGAAACATATGTTACGAACTTAAAAAATAACGACCGCCCGTACAAAATCACGATCAGCTGACTGCATTTACGATAAGGGAAAAAATCCTTTCCTGAAATATTTTCTTATGGAAAAATATTGTTTAGTTCCATGGTCTTAGTGCACTCAAACAGTATTCGGAAGGCTGTCCCTTACACCCTGTATAGACCAAATTGTAGGACTTTAACATGACTAAAACCGTAGAAGACGAAAAGTTTAGTGACACTGTTTCAAAACATGATAAGGAACTGAACTGAAGGACTGAATTGTATTTAATAAAGTTGAAGTCTTAGGAGGTGTTAGAAAGTGGGAAATTATTTAAAGATTTGGTACTCAATTTGGTATTCGACTGAATATTTAAAATATGTCTTCAATAGAAAATTTATTTTATCTGTTAATTTGAATTACTACAGAAGAGAATTTTGCGAACTATGTTTCATGGGTTGTTCCTTATCACTAGCCTATTGTAAGTTTTCAAGATTGGTGGTAACACTTAATTCATTCATTAACAACCACAATAGTCCACTGCTAAAAATGGGCCTGCCCCTATTTCCATACTAACCACGCTTGACAGGCGGATTGGTGAGCGCAGTGCAAGATGTTACATTCACAGAGAAAGCTGCTACCCATTCCTTGAACGAGTTTATTCCTTAGTCGCTTTTTACGACACCTAGTAGTGGTATTAAAACAAAATTATGAGAAACGTTTTTATCTAAAAAATTACATGCAAAGTGTTTTAACTACTGACATAGAATATTTTTCTTACCCCTGACTCCTGACCAATCGATTCCCGCACGGTTGGGAAGCCACGTGAGAAAGCAACCTCGCAAATGATTAATAAAAGCGTGTATAATTCGGCGATTGTGCGAGATGAAAAGGCGATTACGCGCGGTACAATGCGCGTGCGACTGCGACCGCTTCCCTGCCCCTCTCCCCTTATTCCCCTGTCTCCCTGCCCCCCTTGTTTATAGCACTCTACTTGCTTCCCTGTGCACCCCTGTACCCCAGATTGTTATTGCAGAAACATAGTAATATTTTTTTTTTGTTAACGATTTCGATTATTTAAATTTTACAAAAACAAAGTGGTCTAAACAGACCTCACCTGCCAGCTATAATTAGTATTCTTTGCCTGCGTAGAGTTCAGAATACAGTTTTGAATGAAAATGACTGTTTTGACTCTATGTTTTAGGTAATATTTGTCCCATCTTTGAAAAATCGTGAAGTTGTTTATTGTGTTCTATCCAACCTATGCTACGTAAATTATCTGTAAATTTTAAGTTTCATCACAAATTGACAACTTTGATTACACCTTTGGTGGGGAACACACTGGACGTCCGTTGCTGCGCATTGAAGCGCATCTTTAGCGCATGCGTCTGCCAGGCGAAAGAAAATTGCGAATTCCCATCATCCATTACGAATACGGCGACGTTGCGTTGACGGATGCGTCTGTCAATGCGTTACGGATGCGCTAAAAATGCGCAGCAACAGAAACAGAAGTGAAGTGGGAAAACCACCTTAGATGTAATAATCTCATATTGTGTAATGTGAAGGTGTTCAAATCCAACATCAAGAAGGTTTGGGGGTACGATCTGGGTGACATGGACAATTTATAGGGTTTATGATATATTTATTTATGTGTATATTAATTTATGTGTTTGATTGTGTGTTTTATTTATTATCAAGTACGTGTATTTGTTATTTGTTTATAATATATATTGATAGAGTAAGCTTATTTTAACCATGCTGAAGTACCGCGTAATTTACCTGCAAATAACATATCCTCTGAGTCTCTCAAAGGTTGACTGGAAGAGATCCCTTAATGGGATAAGTCCGCCTTTGTGCCTCTTGTTTTTACATTTATTTCTGTAACTGTTCTTATAAATGTGTCTGGTGGTACAATAAAGTTATTACATACATACATTGTTTGACAATAAGGTACGGATGCGCAAAAAAAGCGCAGCAGCGGATGTAAGGTGCGAAAACCGCCTTAGCTGTAAAAGATCTCATAATATTTTGACAACAAGATGAAAAACAGAAAATGGAAAAGCTAAATGACCAACTGATTCCGTCCCTCAAAATTCGCACCTTTACCTAGGGGAGTGTTGGCCTAGGGGAACCGCCACTGTATCCAACTGTTCATGTGGAAGAATCGCGCGGATCATCCTACGGGGGAGCAGACGGTAGGGGGCTTAGCAGCGGCAGACTAAACGGGAAATTAAAAATAAATTCTTAGCTGCTTAGTGAGTCTAAATTTGAAAGGTATGTAAAGTTCTTAAGACAAACCTATCTGTTAATTTTAAGATATCTAGATATATAACTGCCGTATTCCGCTTTCAACTGTGTTTCAATAGAGTGTCATACATACATAAACATACACATATCACGCCTATAATCCCTTGTGGGGTAGGCAGAGCATAAACGGCCTCATAAAACGGACATTAACGCCACGTCTGACAAACATTTGTGGGTCATCCGGAAAATTGTGTAAATTACAATACACACCCTCGAGTCCCTTAGTCGCCTCTTACGACTCCCACGGGCAAGAAAGGGGGTAATGCTATTCTAAGCCGGCATCACACAGCAACAAAGAGTGTCAGTTGGATGGTTTTGACCGAACAAAACAACGTACAAACAGTTTAAAGTATATAAATTAACAATGGAAATAGAAAGACAATTGAGTTTCAGTGGCATTACATTGAGAGAAAAAAGGGGCCCTGATCTAAATGATCAGGAATGAGGCATCGACTGAGAAGAAGAAGATCTAAATCTGCGACTCATTGTGTAGTATTTCTTTGACATTCTGAAGTTTAATATTTAAATATAGCTGATGATATTTCTAATAAACAACTGGTCTGCTCGAACATAAGAAAGGGCTTGTGTATTTAGCGAATGCATCAATACTGGCCACCTCGCGTGGATATTCAGCTGATTAAAATAGATGGCGATGCAGCTTAAAGGGGAGAATGAATTAAAAAAATGTTGAGCAAATGTGTTTGTATTAGATTATAGACTTGTTTTTGTAAGCTGATTGCGCAAGGGCTTTTAAATGTATCTACGTTAAAAAGACGCGGGTAAAATAGTAGTTTATGCAACTGTCATATAATGGGGGTCATTAGAATGCGAGTGTCTGTTTATCACACGAGGCGTAGCCGAGTGTGATAATAGATTGACACGAGCATTCTAATGCCTAATTATATGCAGTTGCATACACTATTTTATCTACACTCTAAAAAATTTACTCAGTTGAACACTTTTCCGAACGTCCGCACCGGCGATTGCAAGGCCCGATACATGGTCAAATTCAATACGAGAACGTAATATGGCTTGATATGGATTTTCGAATTTTTTTTACTTACAGTTGTTTACATGTCGAGTCTCAACAGCAAATAACTAAACAACTGAACAACACTGAACAACAACTGAACAACAACTGAACAACACTGAACAACACTGAACAACACTGAACAACACTGAACAACATCGGAATAACATCTGAACAACAACTAAACAACATCTCAACAACAACAGAACAAAAACCTATTAAAACATTTGAAAAACATCCGAAAACTTACCGTACAATAACAACTGTCAGGTGCGGCGGGAGATAGCGATTTGAGTATTGGAAAAAAAAACTTCGTTTCATTTCTCAACTTTATCGTATTAAGAGTTTTCTCATTAAGTCATTACGCTTCTATAATTTATAGTAAACCCTAGTTTTTATAGGCAGAATGCATAAAGTAGGTCATTATGCATCTGTTTTCGAATTCATAATTCGAACATTATGAGACGAGTGTAGATAAAATAACTTAAAGTTTTAAGTGCCCCTGAATGCGGGAAATAATAGTAGTTTATGCAACTGTCGTATAATGGGGGTCATTAGAATGCGAGTGTCTGTTTATCACACGAGGCGCAGCCGAGTGTGATAATAGTTTGACACGAGCATTCTAATGCCTAATTATAGCAGTTGCATACACTATTTTATCTACACTCTCCAAAAAAAACTTAGAAACACTTTTCTAAACGTACGCACCGGCCATTGCAAGGCCCGATACAAGGACAAATTCAATACGAGAACGTAATATGGCTTGATATGAATTTTTGAAAATTCTGTAATTTAGCAGTTGTTTAGATGTGGAGTGACTTACCTAAACAACTGAACAACATCTGAACAACAACTGAACAACATCTGAACAACAACTGAACAACATCTGAACAACATCTGAACAACATCGAAACAACATCTGAAAAACAACTGAAAAACAACTGAACAACATCTGAACAACAACTGAACAACACTGAACAACATCGGAATAACATCTGAACAACAATTAATCAACATCTGAACAACAACTGAACAACATCTGAACAACATCTGAACAACATCTCAACAACATCTGAACAACATCTCAACAACAACAGAACAAAAACCTATTAAAACAACTAAATAACATCCGAAAAATTACCGTACAACAACAACTGTCAGGTGCGGCGGAAGATAGCGATTTGAATATTGGAAAAAAAAAACTTCGTTTCATTTCTCAACTTTATCGTATTAAGCGTTTTCTCATTAAGTCATTACGCTTCTGTAATTTAAAGTAAACTCTAGTTTTTATAGGCAGAATGCATAAAGTAGGTCATTATGCATCTGTTTTCGAATTCATAATTCGAACATTATGAGACGAGTGTAGATAAAATCTTTTACCTTAAATAAGCGCTGTCACTTTCCATTAAATTGGTTAAAAAGGATAGAAGATATCGATGGTCTAGAAGACAAACATGATAATTACAGACTACCCAACTTTTCAGGAGGAGCATTTTTAGTTACGTAAAAGTTCTAGATGCTGTAACTTAAAATGGAGCATAGGAACCATGTATATACTACCTGTATTTAGATAGGATATTTATCTTTTTAATGATCTATTTATTAAGTGAACATGATTTATTTTTAAGATCCTTAAAAAAATTAATGAAGCAAAAAAAGGCGTCACTTAATTTGTTTTTACATAATCTTAAAATACGTTATATTCATTTAACACTTTTGTGTAGTGTGATGTGATACTAAGAAAATCAAGGAGTAAGTAATAAAAAGTCTTTATTAGTAAATAATTCAAACATGAGATCAAATCTGAATAATGTACTAGGTACCCACCTAATAATTCAAACATAAGTTCAGTCATCATCACACTCCGAATCAGAACAATCATCAATTAAAGTTTCTTCATCAACAGTAGGAATATGGGCGGCCCTTATGCCCACGGCATTCTCTACCGGCCAACCAATTGATAAGCGGGTGCCCAATCGTACGTAAAGTTCTAAATTAAGGTAGCGATACAATAAATAATAAGAAATAAACAAAAATACAAAGTACTTTATAATTTAACATAATAAAATAAAAATACATAAACCTACATAAAATAAATACATACATCAGCCTATTGAAGTCAACTTCTGGACGTAGGCCTCCCCCAGGGCACGATCTCCCGTTTTCGCCATCAGTCGCTACCAGCCGCCTTCTTTAAATCATCGGTCCATCTGGTCAGAGGTCGTCAAAAACTACGCTTTTCGAGGCGTGGCCTCCACTCGAGAACCCCTTTATCCCACCTTCCGTCGGTTCTACGACAAATGTGCTCAGCCCACTGCCACTTCAGTTTGCTACACTTCCAGACTATGCCCGTTACTTTGGTCTTTTTGCGGATATTTCTGTGCCGGTAATCCGGAATGCCGGATTTTATCCATTATAGAGATACCGAGCATAGACTTTCCATAGCTCTCTGAGTGACATGTAACCGGTGGGCCAGTTTTACTGTCAGGTTCCACGTCTCGGCTCCATAGGTCATGACTGGCAGAACGCACTGATCGAACACCTTGGTCTTGAGGCATTGTGGCAAGGCAAAATAAATACATGCATACATAAATAAATAAGATATACCAACGACAAGCTAACAGAAATAAAATAAGATGAACGCTCAAACAAAATAACTAAGAAAAGAACCCGAGAGACTAGCCAGGTATGGCAGCTATTTTAGGATAGATGGGGCTGCATCATCTGAGTCAGCCAAATATAGGTCGAGAAGTAGTTGCTCTGTAATATTAATATTCGATGTACTGGTACGTTAGTACTATTATATATTCTGTGGTACTGGGAAGTGGTGACTGTCTAGATGTATTTTGTATAGAAATTAAGTTCAAGGCATTATTTCTATCACAAGATGCGTAACCAATTTTTGTAAGAGCATTGCCGAATTCTGTAGGTGGAGACAGCGGTACTAAGGCAGCGCTGGTGTCGTAAACATCGGTAAGTTTCGTGGATGTATCGGGATTTTTGAGGGTACAACAGTCGTTTTTGTTTGTGTATCAGAGTTTATTTCAGGCGGGGACTGCGGCACCAGGGCAGCAGTGGCGAGCGGTGAAGCAGCGGCGGCATCAGGGGCTAATGCTGGCACGTCAGCGTCAGGAGCAAATGCTTGTACGTCAGCGTCAGGGGCTAATGTTGGAATGTCGGTGTTTATTTCAGGTGGGGACGGTGGCATCGAGGCAACAGAGGCGAGCGGTGAAGCAACGGCGGCATCAGGGGCTAATGCTGGTACGTCAACGTCAGGGGCTAATGTTGGAATGTCGGCGTTTATTTCAGGTGGGGACGGTGGCATCGAGGCAACAGAAGCGAGCGATAAAGCAGCGGCGGCACCAGGGGATAATGCTGGAACGTCAGCATTCACTTCAGGCGGGCACGGCGGCACCGGGGCAGCAGAGGCGAGCGGTGAAGTAGCGGCGGTATCAGGGGCTAACGCTGGAACGTCAGCGTCAGGGGCTAATGTTGGAATGTCGGGGCGTTTATTTCAGGTGGGGACGGTGGCATCGAGGCAACAGAAGCGAGCGATGAAGCAGCGGCGGCACCAGGGGATAATGCTGGAACGTCAGCATTCACTTCAGGCGAGCACGGCGGCACCGGGGCAGCAGAGGCGAGCGGTAAAGTAGCGGCGGTATCAGGGGCTAACGCTGGAACGTCAGCGTCAGGGGCTAGTGTCGGAATGTCGGTGTTTATTTTAGGTGGGGACCGCGGCATCGAGGCAACAGAAGCGAGCGATGAAGCAGCGGCGGCAGCACCTTGTTGCTATGCCGAGATTACCGCCAAAATAAAATTATACAAAGTATTAAAATCCTTTGTTGTGAAATGCAACGTTATAGTATGAGATATCACTCACATTAATATACGTTTTAATATTAATACCTTGGTAAATAGATTAAATAACTTTAAAACTTTTGAGCTCCAGAATTTTGTTTAGTAATTGGTGATTAAATCATTTGTCAATTATGATGTCTTTATGTTTAAAGCACTTAATATATTTTTCTGTATGCTGAGCAGTGTCCAGTAGTAGTAAGACTACTTAAACCATTTGTCACTAGCATCTTGTAAAGATTAATATCTTTTATTGTAATTGGGAATCAAGATTTACCAAATGACAATTATAATAATGACATTTAGCTTATTTGTGTAATTATGGTAAATCCAAAAAAGATGCGCTAATTATATTTAATATTTTTGTACTATAAGTTTAATGGTAAATAATTATAATTACATTTTTTGGCATCAAACTGACATCACTTACTATAAGTGTACATCTATAGTTTGGGGAGAAGGAGACGTAATTAGGGTATTTGGGTTTGTGTAAACGATACAGAATCTTCATTTAATACATATGGCATTAAAATGTTAAAATCGATTTTTTTGCAGTTAGCACGTTTGTCTTCTAGACCATCGATATCTGAGTTATGTTATGGCATAATCTGACGCAAAATACGCGTTGTCAAAATAAGGTGACAAATGAAAACAATTGACTAGAAATGGCAAAGAACCTGATACCATTTTGAACATGACAGGATTTAGATACGTACCTACTATACATGTTTGATTATGGTAAGTTAAGAGAAAAATTATATTTCCCGAATTGAGGCCAATGTTTATACCTACCATAATAGCTTTGATAAAAATATTCAAGATGTAATCAGCTTAGCTGCTAGCTTAGTATAGTTTCTGATTCAAGAGCGCAAATTCACATGCGACTGATTATTTATAGATGCAAAACAACCATCAATTACGTCACAAGTCACACGTGACGTCACGAGGGTGGCGCTGTGAGAAAGCGACCGTTACTGTCCCCTGCACCTTCCTGTAATTAACATAAAAATCATAATCGTATGAAATATGGCCTCGCGTCGCAGTGACAATAAGTGCAATTTTCCACGCGATAAATCTGCTAATAATAATATTTGGCAGGAGTGCGGGATGGCAGGAATAAGGTTATTCCTCGATGCTCCAAAACTATACAGAAACAAGCGTGCTAAAAAAAACAGGAAATATTTCTGACCTTTGATATTAAAATGTCGATACAAATGAAATCGTGCATAAAATACCCATTAAAATTAAACCAAGGTGATTGACGGACAATATCCACATTGCTATATTAGATGCTTGACCGTTTCAAAAAACAATTTTGCTGTACGTAGGTCACAACAATAGTCACAAGACTATCCTTAAGACCTATCCACAGCTTGCAAGAAGACCTGCCCATCCTTCTCCCTCCCCCCTACATCTTACTAATGGACAACCTTCTCTCCCAGGTAGCACAAATTGCTGCACAAGCGCTTAATTAAAGCTGCCATGAAAACCCAAAACTGTATACAGGTGTAGAGATTGCCCTTAATAAGGTGTTAGCAGTGCTGTGAACTCAAAAAATGGCCCCAAATTATACAGCCTTTGGTATTACAAAGGCTGGATAAAAGCTGAAATAAGACTTGTCATAGGCTTTAAAAGAGATTTATTATGGTATTATGATATGTTTAATTATGTACAAGGCTCCCATCTTCAGCTCTTGTTCAGCTTGTTACCTTTGCAACGTTGTATTTACATTTTCTTTCAGCTTTTTTGACAATAGTTATTTTTAATAATAATATTTTAAAAGCACATCCATCTTAGACGTTATCGAAGCAGACTCCATTTCAAATATAAAATTATATTATCATATGCTGAATAAGTGATTGCAAGTGATCATAGTGCGTTCATAATGCGAGTGCTACTTGATCGTGTAGTTTATACCAATTATCTAACTAAATTTTCATGCGCCGTTCAAATAATCAGATTTTAATCTTAAAAATGTTTAGAAATACAAAGAGTACGTATAATTATTTACGTGTTTGAACTTAAGTTATATTCATCCCCCTTATGAAATTATTTTCTTTACAGTTGATGTTTAAATTAATGTTTGAAAATGTGATTTCATAGAATCTACTTTATTTATAAAAATACAAATCTAATTATTTTTAGGCTAGATATGGCTTCCATATAGTGTTCAGCTTATATCGTTGAAAAAATATTTTGTGACTCTTTTGGCTGACCAAAATACCGTTAATCAGCCATTGACTTCTTATGTTACTTTAAGAGACTTTTATTCAGTTGTATGTTGGTATTGGATATTGCAGTTCTAATGACTTCAGCGTTATATTGTATTATAATACCTATTGATCGCAGCCAATTCGGGATTTCTACCAAAAGCAAATTGTAAATTTGATTTAAGACCATTCAATAAGTTATTAAGTGCTAATAAGTTAGATTTATAATATGTCATGTAAAAATTGTAGAATAAAGGCCTTTTTAACTTTATTATTTATTTTGATACGTTAGCAGGATCTGCAGTCTGAAGAACCATTTTAACAATTGAATTAAAAAAGATGTAATATGGTGCCAATAAAAGCAACGAGTTTTAATGTGGTGTATCCAGATATAAAAACTGCTTAATAGTATTAAAAAAATACACTTTAACTCTTTGAGAATTACAAAGCACCTGTAAAATGGCGTAAAAAAACTTCTCAAACAAAGCTGTTTTAAGGTACAACTTCATACGCATCTTCAGCTAAAGGAATTATTATTTTCTACTTAGGCGTCCTTTAAGCAGCTGCAAGCTGATATAAGTATTTTTTACACACCTTTAAACGAAATACCCTACAGTGGTTCCAAATTACACCACATGTACGTCAACAGCTGTATAAAAGATACCTTCAATGCTTACTAACAGCTTTTAACGTTAAAATACACTTCGGTCACACTGCTAAGCAGCTGGTGTTACAAGAGAATTGTGTTTCACCATTAAACAGCAAAATACTTTAATAAAAAGTAATTATAATCCTTTAAACAGCCAAAAGCTGATATAAATATTTTTGAAGTGTCTTAAGCAGACTATTGAATTTATAAATATTTTGAATGCTTCTTATCAACTTTGAGTAGCGGCCAGAACCGCTATACATCTTTAATTACACTTTTAACCTCAAGTAGGTGAAAAATTCGACAATTAATCAGCTAGTGTGTTACCTGGGCTGCTCGTGATGACGCCACAGATGCTGGTGGTGGCGCGGCGGGTGTCCTATAAAACCTCTTCTTCTTTTCGTGTGGGACACCAAGTCGTTCAACGACCAGATAAAACCTATAAAATATACAGTAAGTTTTGGCAACATTTTTTTAAGCCATGATTTACATTTATTTTTCATATTTACTTAAGGGATACCTACGCCACGCACAGAGTAAAGAACTCACTGAAGCACATGCAGTAAAATAGTGATCTTTTAAATATTTCTTTATATCAAATTGATTATTGGTATAAATTTATTTTCATCGTAGTACGACATCTTGTTTTCCTTTTGTGTTTTCATTTTCACCCGTTTTTTTTTGCTCTGTTTACCCTCCGGTTGGCCGGTAGAGAATGCCGTGTGAATAATATATAAAAATTAATAAGTACGTAAATAAAAAAATAATAAATTTGGAGTGCACTGGAATACCCCGGTGAACACAAAAGACTCAGATGACGCGTGCAGCGGTGGACGCACCTTGGCCCCTAGTTTTGATAAGAGGTGAATCTGGCCAACGGATTTCTGGCAGGGGGTGGTAGAAATAATACGGGCACATGTGTTCACAACGGAATTAGTTTTGGATTGAGCGATCTACTGCTAAAAAAACCTTACGTAACTTGTATTTTCAGTACTAACGCTTAGTTATAGCTATCAATAATGGTTATCATTACAAAATAGGTATGCAAGTGGATTATTAAAAAGGATGAGTTTAAAGTAAATTGCCGTGTGATACTGGCTTGGAATAGCATCACCCCATTTCTTCCCCGGGACTCGAGGGTGTATATTGCTATTATAGGCAATGCGCTGACAACTTATCACTAGGGCGATAAACAAATTTCCTAATCACCATCAAATATTTGTCAGACGTGGCGTTAATGTCCGTTTTTGCGGCCGTCAACGTTCTGCCTACCCCGCAAGGCATTATAGGCATGATATGTGTGTGTGTATGAGTATCAATAAAACATACAATTAAATGCAAATCTAAATAAGTTTTTAACTGTTATATAGGGCTCTCATCATTATAATGTAGACTGGGGGAACCAGAGATTGAACGTCCCTATGAGCCTAGGTGACAGAGTTTTCGACGTGGTGGTGTAACGATTGCCATCTAAGTAACCATAGACATCGACCAGGACCGAAGGCTTAACGTGCTCTCCGAACTCAGAACTGGTAGATCATGTAGGCAGTTACTTTCTTATAACATACTAGCAGCCCGCCCAGCGGTTTCACCCGCCGCTAACAGTTTCCCCCCGGGAATAAGACAGTTTAATATAGCCTATGTTCATCAGGGATAATGTAGGATTCTAAAAATCTTGACTTCAATTTGAAACAAATATCATTTGCAGATGGTGGTGGCGTAAAGTTACATGCCTGTGATTAACCTGGCCAGTCCCATGGCAGTGCCTATATTTTTATTCTTTTTATCCCGCCCGAGCCGGTTTTCTATTAGGTCATGACAAAATTGTAATAAAAAAAAAGAAAATTGTGTAACACAAATTTCTTTTTTTAGAATAACGGTTCATGACGTCAATAAGTGATAATACTATCCTACATTGAATTAAGAATTTCAATTTCAATTAACGGTAACAGATTTTTTAAAATCGGTCCAGTAGTTTCGGAGCCTATTCAATTCAAACAAACAATAAATAAAATCCTGTTTCTAATATTAGTGTAGATTATTATAATTATTATTTTAGTGTGATGCTGGCTTAGAATAGAATCACCCGATTTCTTTCCCGTGGGAGTCGTAGGAGGCGACTAAGGGACTTGAGGGTGTGTATTGAACTTTTAGGCGATGGGCTGACAACCTGTCACTATGGCGATACACAATTTTCCGAATGACCCTCAAACATATGTCAGACGTGGCGTAAATGTCCGTTTTTGCGCCGTTTACGCTCTGCCTACCCCGTAAGGGATAATAGGCGTGATATGTGTATGTATGTATTATTTTAGAGTAGATTTTTTTACCGTGTGATGCCGGCTTAGAATAGCATTACCCCATTTCTTACCCATGTGGTGTCGTAAGAGCCGACTAAGGGACTCGAGGGATGTGTATTGCAATTTAAGGCGATGGGCTGACAACCTGTCACTATAGTGATACACAGTTATCTGATTGACCCTCAAGCTTTTGTCAGACGTGGTGTTAATATCCGTTGAACGGACGTTAACGCTCTGCCTACCCCGTGAGGGATATAGGCGTGATTTATGTATGTAGATGTTTTTAATGCATTATTTAATGTTTTTTGTCGTCTTTTTATACCGAGTAGGTAAGGGACAGTCCTTCGAATACTGATAAATGAAACATAAAACTGGACAACTTTCCCCTAGAAACATATGTCAGAAAACGCCAAAAAACTGACCTTCCATACAAAATCACAATCAGCTGACTGCATTCACTATGGGAAGTCAGTTTTTTTACGTTTTTCTGAAATATGTTCCTAGGGGAAAGTTGTTCAGTTTCATGGTCTGCATGTACCCTATTAGTATTCTGAGGGCTATCCCTGACACCCTTTAATACAGTAATGATTAAATGTAATCATTACACTGGTACGAATAATGTGGCGTAGTTAGTACATTTTTAAATGAAAAAGTAGTTATTGTGGCATAACTGTAATAGTTAGACATATGGTATCGCGGACATTATTATAGATATTGATGTCCTCTATAAAACTGTAGTACATCACTTTGCTCTATTGTCAATAATTTCCACAGCGTACGCGATATAAGATATTTTTTTGGTACATTTTTCACACGTTGGGTTACATTATCGAAATTTTCACGCGGATCCCTATTTTTTTCTCGTATAAAATATAGCCTATGTTCATCAGGAATAATGTAGGATTCTAATGGTGAAAGAATTTTTAAAATCGGGCCAGTAGTTTCGGAGCCTATTCGATGCAAACAAACAAACAAACAAACAAACAAACAAACAATCAAATCTTTCCTCTTTATAATATTAGTGTAGACTTACGGCTAGACAATATAAGCAGTTACTCTCAACATAAACCATGTCAATGAATAAAATAATGATTCCAACCGGGTATTTACCCCGTGTGAATACTTAAAATAAATACGAATAAAATGTCTCTGGGGTAACATTTATTGTAAAATAATTCAATAATAACGACTCTATAATGTCGAATTTGTTGTAAGTAATTCAATAAAGCAAAATCACAATTTATTTATCGTCGCCAGCGAGAGAAAATTCTAAATTTATGTTTTCAATTTAATTATGCTCATATCAAAAATGTGTGAAATCGTAAATTTAATAAAGTGTATGAAAGGGTGCAATAATCCGATTTTATTGTATGGAATGGAATAAAAAAAATATCAAATGTAAATGGAATTTCGTTAATAGATAGATATAGGTACAGTTAGATGAAGAAAATCGATATACGTAGAACAACATCAGTTGTCGATGGTTACTCGGGCATCACTATTGCATCTTGACAGTTGTATAGAGGTAGGTATAGTTAATTTGTGAGTCGGATTGCCTTCTTTTTCGAACCTCGTGTGGCTTACTTGTGAGAAGTATATTTTATAGTTAATAAAGCTGTTTCAGTGCTAATTTGTGTTTTAATAGTGCTAATAGTAAAATAAACTGTAAAAATACTATTCTAAGTTATGATAAGCCACCGCTAATAAGTTGATGAAATGACTTGCATAAAAGCTACAGCAGTCCACTGCTGGACATGGAGTTTTCTCTTTTTTCAGGGTATTGCCATAATCACCGCGCTCGTCAAGCGGATGGGCAAGTGCAGTGCAAGATATTGCTTTTACAAGGAACGCTGGAGACTATTCCCTGGATGAAGTTATACTTTGTTGCTTTTTATGACACATAAGGTTTGTATTATGGGGACGCTATTCTAAGCCGGTATGACACGGCAATGTAGTGACTTAACAGCTGAATAGCCGAAACCTTAGGTTTGGTTCATTCAACTGATACCTATCGCCACTAGTTGGTCATCACTAGTGGCGATATCAGTTCCATCTGGGCTTCCGCAGCTCATCCAATGCCCGCAAGTTTAGCAAGTGTATATTGATGTCATGATGATGATGATGATGAATTGCAATTACTAGTTGCAAAACTTACCCCGTAGATGTTTGTGTTATTAAGGTACGCGACCCAAGTTCAAATCCTGCCCGTTGTAGAAAAAATATCATAGCTACCCGCTATTTCTTAAATACAGTCAAACAACAAAAAGTCAGTTTTCATAGTAAAAGTCAATTGGGACATCTATCACCTGAAAAACCCCCTCCCACACACTTGTACAAGCTCCTCACGAAAACATGAGTTATAGGTCCATCCATTTAATGTTCCTTTCATACACCATAATAACACACCTTTAAATCATGCCGCGATAAAAGACCCACAGTCGCGATCATCATTCTTTATTCTCTAACAAAACAAGCACTTTAAATTTACGGCTGTGTTTGTATAATAGAATATATTTCTTTCATATTAAAATGAAATGATTGGAATACTTTGACGTGAGTAGGTACGTAGTCCGTCTGTGGATTTGACAGAAAAAGCACCGGCCAAGTGCGAGTCGGACAGCCTCGAAGAGGGTTCCGTAAAATGCATATCAAACCTTTTCATAACGATACCCCACTGTGAGCATGAATTTTGAAATTTTGCTCTTTTGCGGGCCATTTTGGGTACATATTATTCTAATAATTGAAATTTTGTTTTTTTTTTAATTTACCTATACTTTAAACAATGCTTACTGCCAAATTTCATAGTTCTAGGTTCACGGTAAGTACACGCGTTTTTTATAGCATCTTTTTTAACACACACATACTTGAAAAATGTCACGGCAAAGGATAAGTTGCGATATCCAAGATGGAGAAGGCGTCGCTACTAGAGGTAGTGATAGCGAAGATCGTAGTTTCAAATCCTGCCCGCGGTACCAAATTATATTAATAAATTTAGCAAGTTTTCTAAAACTCTAAATTTTCTTTTCAACGATATACATAGAATGAGATTAATTATGTTTGAAATCTAATAATAATGTTTGCAAAACACGTTTATCGGCAGTAATTTTTTATTAATCGTTTAAGGACAGTTATCGTAAAGGAAGACTAATCATAGTCATAGGTACTGCGGTTTAGAATGTTTATATTATGATCATAATGTGATCGTAACCTGTTTTATTTCATTGCACGCTTTATGACCTACACATTGTGGTTCGTAAATTTTTATAACTTAATGTTGGGCCTTTCATGACTCGTGACATGAATTACTTAGTGCACACTTCACCTGTTTATATGTTTCAACTTTACAACACAAGATAAGTGATATAAACTAACTAACTAAATATTACCGCTACCAGCCTACAAAACTGGACAATTGACGTACATTTTTCAACTATGTTCTTTACGAAAAATTGTTCAGTTTAACGGGCACGGTAACCCTTAAAAATATTATCAGCATTTTTACAACTTATATTTGCCGTGTGATGTCAGTCAGAATAGCATCACCCCATTTCTTTCCGTGGGTGTCGTTAGAGGCGACTACGGGACTCGAGGGTTACATGTAATGTCAAATTTTAGGCAATGAGTTGACAACCTGTCACTATAGCGATACAGAATTTTCTGAAAGAGCCTCAAAATTATTGTCAGACATTGGCGTAAATGTTATTTTTTTACGGCCAGTTTACGGTTTGTAATATATTTCAAGACTGCCTAGTCTACACCAATATTATAAAGAGGAAAGATTTGTTTGTTTGTTTAATTGAATAGTCTCCGACACTAATGAACCGTTAAAAAATACTTTTAGCATTAGAATCCTCCATGATCCCTGATGAACTTAGGCTATATTTAAAGTCTTATTTCCGCGGGTGAAATGACTGGGCAGGCTGTTAGTAAATAATAACTTTATTTATCATGAACTGTGTTTGTACCTATTTTGTTTTCACCTGTCCCTCTCCATCTTGTATTATGTAAGATTAGATTGCCTTTTGATTGGATTACATCCTCCAATCCACACCAGCAGTCTGCAAAGGTGTTCTCCCTTTCAGTTCACAATCCATCTACCTCCAAATATTTCCTTGCGAGCTATTCATCGAGGCATTCATCGGTAACTACGTTTTGCATCCTTTGATCAAAATAAATCATAGACATGTGAGACTACATTTTATGTGTCGCAGAAATTGTAGACATGTGTGAGACTACATTTAAGGTGTCACAGAAATTGTAGACACGTGTGAGACCTACATTTTAGGTGTCACAGAAATCGTAGACATGTGTGAGACTACATTTAAGGTGTCACAGAAATTGTAGACATTTGTGAGACAATATTTAAGGTGTCACAGAAATCGTAGACATGTGTAATTCTTTTTGCGAATGGTACATTTTGCGAAAGGTACATTTTACGCACAGGGTACGTGATGCGAATAGTACATTATGCGCTGGAGCCAAACTACCTATTAGGTGTCATGTTACCTACAAAAACACTTAATGCAAATTCGAATGCTAAAACATTTTTATATTCCGTCCCATTGAGCGAATCCATTCATACTAAACAACTTATATTTTATATACCACCTACCAAACGAAATATTTTGTCACATATTTTAGACGGGACTTATTAACTCTATATTATGTTTTTCAGATTCCCTGTATTAGAGTGCCACGTAACACACAGAGAACAATATATACTTTTTTAATCCATCATATAAATAGGTCCACCGCCGAAAAAATGCTCTCTTTTTTTCTGACAAGACACATAGTAAGTATACGCATTTTCACGTGACTCATCTACGGTTTACTTTAGTCTACGTTAATTCCCTATCGCCTTGAATCCCTCGAAAGGGCTCGAATTAAAGGTTTCCAAGAGATAGATTTGTCTTGTCGATTTGATTCGCGACTCACTGTTTATGTTAATTTAATATTTTGGGGGGTTGTTGTGGGGCGAGGGGTGAGTCTGGGGTGCTTTGTTGCTGTGTAGGTTAGTGTTTAGATATCGAACGCTATACTTTTCAAGTAAGTCAGGAAAATCATCAAAGTATCGCGTTTGAAACTTATTGGATTTGAATTTCGGATAGTTTGAATATGATTAAATAAAAAGTTCCCTTTAGGGCCTCGAGGGTTCCATGTGTATTACAATTTTAGGCGTTGGGCTGACAACCTGTTGCTATGCTGATACACAATTTTCTGAATGACCCTCAAATGTTGGTCAGACGTGGCGTAAATGCACGTTGTTTAAGGCCGTTTACGCTCTGTCTACCCCGCAAGGAATATAGGGGATATATATGTATGTATAAAAAGCGTGCGTTTCGTATATCTATCTCTTACCATCTAAAAAAAAACAAGTTAAACGCAAATTGTTTGGACCACAATTTCGTCAGTCAAACTTCCTTTCACTAAATTGACTATAGGTAATGCGATTGAAATCAATTGTCATTCTATTGCTATTTTGACTGTCGATACTTCAAACTGTTAGCGGAATACAAAACTGCCAAAACCATCCATACACTGACACAATTGAGACTCTTTTCAAATAGCTGGAATACGGTCCCGGTAGTTTTTTTTTCTATTTACCTAATTGATCCAGATTCCAGACACATGGTAATTAATGAATCTCTTAGTAAATTGATTCCTTAATAACCCTCGCGCACTAATCTTACCCCTCTAAGGTCTGCTTTACAAAATAGTCAAATCGAACTTTATCGTCGGAATAAGAGTGCATATAAATTTTATGAAGTATAAACGCCATCACACTTTATGAGGCAAGCACTCCAAGGGGACAACCTATACCTAACACTACCTTTCCATCGGCCTATTATTGACGACAGCTTCAAAAATACTTAATACATTACCACATTACAATTGACTTTGACATTAGTGCAAAGCTTACTTTGCCGTACGGTACGACACTTATTTTCAAGACCTCTGAGATTTTTAAGTGAGCTTGAACAATTTTATGTACCTACTATCTTCGAATCTATCTGTTATGTTACTCTTAAGTTTTAAATCCAATAAGAAAGAAAGATACCTTTTTCTGGCAAGAATTATACATAGCTATCTTTCTTTTGAATAATTCTTTCTACGAAAGAAAACTGCATCAGAATCCGTTGCATACTTGAAATGATCTAAGCAATTATATTTGGACACGGGAAGCGATTTCATCTTTTGCCATTTAGCGATTAGTAAAGTTCTGAACTAAACAGGCAATGTATATAGAAGTAAAAGTATCTGTCGAGGTTTGTTCGATTAACGAGTGGTTTAGAAGTTATGGTGTCCATAAATTCAAGTTAAATTGGAGACATATCTTTTAATGTGCGTTTATTGAAGTGTTTACTCGTGGGGTTCTTGCTAGTCTCGCCTGAGGACCAATTGCAATGTATTATAGGATGAAAAATAGCACAAAAAACATTTTGAATATTATATTGAAATCATCTGAGACCAATACATAATTTTTCAGTGCCAAATTTCTAATTTTTGTGCGGTTCAAGTTTATCTGTGGCTTTTACGAAATGAAAGGCGTTCAAAATGTACATGCATTTTATTATACAAGTACACTACGTGTTAAAAACAGTTGGAACGTTATTAAACGCAGTGTGGCAGGGTCTTTAAGTGTGAGTCTTATTTCAAAGGTCTTAACCGCTACGCCGTAGCTCGTAGCACGTCGTAGGCGCTACAGCTTGTAGCCTTAACAGAAAACATCATCAAAATAGGATCGAAATTCTTGTTCTGACACCCGTTATTTAATGTACCCCGAGGCAACGTCAGCAGCAATCCGTCCACTCCATCACATCCTGCATCAGCCCACAGTTCCACGACATTCGGGGTCATTCCCGTTCACTAACATTAATTATTTTTTGTTGGTCAACCTCAATCTTCTCCTTGATGATGTTTAAAAACCTATTTTAACCGACTTAAAAAAGGAGATCCTTAATTCGTCGTGCTTATTTGTTGTATTTTTTTATTAAAGGTACAGGCTATCAATATTGCATTGGAGATGCATGCTTGCTTGTAGGTACTGTACGGGATGGAGGCTATTAAGTGATAACACGCGAAGTTTATTTACTAAGCTTTTTATTTTATATTTTCTGAGGACATTCTCAAACCAGCTCCTAAAACAATGTGTCTATCTTTTCGCCCAATCTGTCCTAGCGTCAATCAGTGACGATTATTCAAATTCCGAATTCGTGAGGTGCCAGCCATAGAAATGAGGCTGGGCCTTACAGTACTTACATCATGTTATCGTCCAGTATCATCAATTTATTTGTCGATGGAGATGACTTTTCGAATACTCGTACAGGCGGAGCGCTAACGGCCGCAAAAAACGGTCTTAGCGCCAAGTCTGACAAACATTTGATGGTAATTCATTTGTTACCCCAGAGTCCCTCAGTCGCCTCTTATGACAACAACGAGAAAGAAATTAGGTAATTTACTGCTTTATAATCCATTATGTTATCCAGAAAATTTTAACCTCCCAAACAGCGTCACTTAGTTTTAAAGACAATCGTTTATTTGCCAGTAGGTTCTGCCATCAAAAACATTTTTTTACTTATTACAAGATTTTAATAGATATTTCTTCTTCACCATTAGATAGCAACGGGTTGAAGAAGAAAAACAAGAAGAATAGATACAAACTTGGACTGAAATAAAATTTTGTCTGTAGGCGAACAGGAATGACCCGCTGGCCCGCTAGTCACCATTGCATCGAGCGAATTATACGCAATTCTATTTACCTCTCCACGTTAAACGCTAAACTACTCATTTGAATAATGGGAATGTGACCTATTCGTAGTGGTGGGATTTGTTCGTAGAATTTTGCAGTGCTATCGATTAAAATGATGTCAAAATATCAAATTAGAAAACGATATAAACACAGAGGAGCAAATTATTTGCATTACACTGATCCCGGTTGTTGTCTCTGATTACTTAGACGGCGGTCGTTACACAACCATATCAGAAACCTGAAAAACTTTGACACCAGGATTCATCGGATTGTTCGTCGAATTGTTGTCCCACACGAAAAGAAGAACTGTTCTTTATCGTGTTTCATTCGATCTATTTTACACAACACCTCACTTCATTTTTATTTTTTATCATATATTTTAAATCAATTTGTAACATCGGTTAAGTTGTAAACAATGACTTTGAAATATTTGATGTAGTTTAAAAAATATCCTTATATGATATAAATAATTATCGGGCACTAGCAGGGCCTGAAATCTGCTAAATGAAAATCGTTTCAGCTGTGCGTGTCAGTCGTATGGTTTGGTCGTTTCGTATTTCGCTAACAGTTTGAAGTATATAAAACACAGTGGCAATAGAATGACAGTTGAGTGTCAAAGGCATTAAATTGGCAAAAATATATGATAATCGGGTCCCTGATAGCAACGGTGTCCCGTAATCGCAGCACTTAGGTAAACGCAGGTTTTGCATAAAACCCTCGTTTGTCAGCGGCGGCCAGTGCGTGTGACGCGCGTGTGTCGGACGCACGACCTTTATGACGCGGTGACGGCAACTACATTGACTTTACATCGATTTGATGATAAATACAAGAACTAGATTTATACAGTTTCTATACACTAATCTGTCCATTGCCTAGCCCAATTTCACGTGCCTTAAGGTAGACTGATAGGTAATTCCCTCGGTCCATGTAAATTTATTGCATGACGTGAAATTAATAAAAATAAACATCTTGGACATTTCACACAGCGCCAGCTAAGCAAAGCTTGTACTATGGGAACTGGATAGCTGACTTTATACATAAATACTTTTTTAAATGTTAATACACATACACATATCATGCCTGTAATCCCTTTCGGGGTAGGCAGAGCGTAATCGGCCGCATAGAACGGACATTTACGCCACGTCTGACAAACATTTGAGTTATACACATTTGGCTATTATTTGATTCCGGCGCCGTTACAATTCGACGTGTAAAGTGGGATTAGAATAGCATCACCTCAATACTACCCGTGGGTGTCGTAATAAGCGACTAAGGGATTAATTCATCGAGGGAATGGGCAGCAGCGTTCCCTGTGAAAACAAATTCTTGCACTGCGTCTGAGCTCAACAATCCGCTTGCCAAGCGTGGTGAGTATGTCAATAATAGAGAAAGGCCCATGTCCAGCAGTGGACTTTTGTGTCTTTTAATGCTCACAATTTTATTCACTTTACACGCATTCAAAATGTTTATGCGAAGGAAGGCAGGTGTTTAATTGATTAAATTTACGAGCGCACTGCTTGAATGTGTGTAATCGTTGACTATACGACTGATGTAAATTCCGTTTTTATGTGACTTTCGAGAGACATTAATATTCTCAGATGTGTTGAACTTTTCTGTGGTCAAAACATTGTATGTTTGTTGTGTTGCAGTGCATACAATCTTATGCCGCGTCTAATAAATTTGGAAATTTAGTGAACATTAAATTTCTTTATTCAATGTAGGATAGTATTATCATTATTGTCAATTTTTACGTCATGAACCATCATCCAAAAAAGAGTTATGTACCACAATTTTCTATTTTTATATCAATTTTGTATTGTCCTAATTGAAAACGAGCTCGGGCGGAATAAAAATAAAAAATCGTACTAATATTATAAATCTGAGAGTTTGTGTGTGTATGTATATATGTTTGTTACCTCTTCACGCTCAAACGGCTTGACTGATTTAGATGAAATTTGGAACACAGGTAGAGTATAACCTGGAATAATACATAGGGCACTTTTTACAAATCAGTATCAAATGAGTGGCAGCGGGTGACACCGCTTGGCGGAAATCTAGTAAAACATTAAAAACAAAGGCAGTGCCCCGGGGCTGGCCAGGGTAATCACACGGCATGTAACTTTACGCCCAACCATCTGTAAACGAAATTTTTTTGTTCATTGTAAATAGAGTCTGTGCGAAAGGGAATAGGCGTAGAAATTAAGGGCGCCTCTGTGCCTCTGTGACAGTATGCATGCATACAGTAAGCAGTCTGTGCGGTAAGAGAATGAGCATGGAAAAGAAGTGAGCTACAATTTTTTTCATAAGCGCTTATGAAAAAAATTGTAGCTCACTTCTTTTCCATGCTCATTCTCTTACCGCACAGACTCTAGCTGTTTTTTCAAAGTTGTATATTTTTATCAAGCAATTGCGATTATTCTTTTAAACCAGTTTTAGTGGTGGTAGAGGTAGTGGTAGAAGTGGCCGTGTGATACTGGCTTAGAATATCATCACCCCATTTCTTTCCCTCGGTTGTTGTAAAAGGTGACTAAGGGACTCGAAGGTTTTATGCGTAGTACAATTTAAGGTGACAGGCTGACAACCTATCACTATTATAGTGATGCACGATTTTTCTGAAATAGCCTTCAAATATTGGTCAGTTGTGGCGGGTATCAACTGTATTGTTACGGCTGTTAAATCTCTGCCTACCTCGCAAGGGAATAGTCGAGATATGTGGTGTGTTATCGCGTTAGTTTTTAGGTAAATTTATGCGATTTAGCTAGATTTCGTCGTTTCAACTGAGTCACATCAGTCTACTACTCCTGTACCGTCTCAACCTCGGCCTATTGGTACGGCAATGTAGATTAAATAAGAAGTGTCTTTATACGTTTTAGCATAAGTAATTAAAACTTAACTAAGTTTTAGTTACATTTCGACGGTTAAGTTCCAAAAACGTCAATCTTACATTTTTGACGAAATCAACATCTTTATGTACATCGATTTAAAATTCATTTTCGCATGTCCTACCAAAACCGTCAATAACACAACTTAAAAATAACGCGAGAAATGAGCCGTGGAAATACCGGTCAAGTTCCAGCGCGTATATTTTTCTGGAAATTCCGTCAATCTTACAACAACGACGTGCGCACTCCACCGTTGATTAAGACTGACTAACACCCAGTCGCCGACCAGCCGAATGAGTAAACCTAATGTGATTTTCTCTGATGGTTGCACCTACCAGAATCGTAATGCCATCCTGGCTAACGCACTCTTGAATTTTAGCTCGAAGCACAAGATCTCCATTACGCAAAATACAAAACCGTTTTATGCGCAAAGCTACCGGGGCGCCCTGGTACATGCGGAACGCCAACCTCCACATCGACTTAGGTCTCCTTACGACCTTGCGGAAACGTCTCTTCGCTTCTTCGACAACGCTCCCCATCATAATAACCCCTTAATATTTGCCGTGTCCAACTACTTCCCCCATCTCTCGCGTTTTAAACACCGTCCGAGACACGTCCTTTCGAAAGAGGATGACGACATCACAGTGTAGCAATGCGACCTCCGGGCATCGCACTATTTTGTCAACACTGTCCACCACCAACTTCTATCTCATCTTTCACATTTGAATTTTGAATCGCTGTCGTTCCAAGACGCCATTTTCCAGCAGATCAGGCAGTCTAAAGTAAACCTCGTGATGGGCTAGTTGCCCACAGTGTTTTGTAAGTTACCAGTGTTACCACCATATACAAGCCCTCGAGCTTGTCAGTTTGTGAAGTGCCCACTGAAACTTTCTGGAACACTGATTTGAACCCTTAGAGGTAAGTCGCCTGCCTCGGCCTTATTTAGACCCAGACCTTTGTTAAAATAGTCCGTAAACCTTGTAAATATCATTCCTAATCATTGTACATTTTCTAGGGTTCTTCCCCCCACATTAAATCCATTGACCAAACCAATGGACCAATGTTTTATTCGTGTGGACTGTTAGGTTTGTGATGGTTCAAAACGCATTAATCTCCAGAATATAAGCTTTTATTTTATTACATTATTTTCACTAGCACATGTTGAAGGAAAAACAGAAGACAATTCCCATTTGTCATAGATAAACTTATGTTTTATATATGTTGCTAACAAAAACTCTTTGCTCGCAACAAGTTTCATTGCCTACACTGACGATTGTCGCGGCGACGCGACAACAGTAGGCGCTACTGCAGCCATTGCGAGTAGATCACACTCCACAAGCCTCTTCAGGCAACCGACGCCCCCGGCGCGGAGGTCTCTCTTTTGTTTCCCATTTTAGTAACTACCGGCACATGCCGGGTAGATTCAGTCCAATCCGTTCTTCCCAGAACAACTCGTAAGACTCCAGGTGAGCTCCTGCTCCCCACCATACAGTCAGGTGTAGATTTCATAGCCCCGGGGCTAAAATTGTAGAGTCCAGAACAAAAAAAATACGCAGAAATTTTTAGAGCCGGGTCACACTCAGATGGAATGTGACTCGGTTCATAGCGCAATAGAGCATAATATTTCTAACCGAAAGATCCATCTGCGTAGTGACTACGTGTCAGCTACAAAAGAAGCGCGAATGCAGTCTCCTTACGAAGTGATACAGATAGACCACAAGTTTGTGAAAGACTTTGCTGATTCATCTACATGGATACACATATCTATAAGGCCTGGACGTAAAGCTGGAGAACCTACGGTGACCGTTATCCGTGCAATCCACACTAATATTATAAATGCGAAAGTAACTCTGTCTGTCTGTCTGTCTGTCTGTCTGTCTGCTACGCTTTCACGGCCAAACCGCTGAACCGATCTTCATGAAACTTGGCACAGAGATTGCTAGCATACCGAGAACGGACATAGGCTACTTTTTATCACCATTCGAGGGTCTGGAGCACAGATGTAGACCACCAGATGTACCACCAGGAGCCCAGCTAAACTATTAGAGATACAGGCATGGTTCTATAACAAAAGTTGTTCATTATGATGGGCCGCTTCTTTTCATAAGGACATTGAGGATCTGGAGTACCTTATGTAGACCACCAGGTGAACCATCAGGAGCCCAGCTAAACTATTAGAGATACAGGCATGGTTTTAAAACAAAAGTTGTTCATTATGATAGGCCACTTCTTTTCATAAGGACATTGAGGATCTGAAGTACCTTATGTGGACCACCAGGTGTACCATCAGGAGCCCAGCTAAACTATTAGAGATACAGGCATGGTTCTAAAACAAAAGTTGTTCATTATGATGGGCCGCTTCTTTTCATAAGGACATTGAGGATCTGCAGTACCTTATGTAGACCACCAGGTGAACCATCAGGAGCCCAGCTAAACTATTAGAGATAAAGGCATGGTTCTGAAACAAAAGTTGTTCAGTATGATAGGCCGCTTCTTTACACAAGGACATTGGGGATCTGGAGTACCTTATGTAGACCACCAGGTGTACCATCAGGAGCCCAGCTAAACTATTTGAGATACAGGCATGGTTCTTAAACAAAAATTGTTCATTATGATGGACCGCTTCTTTTCACAAGGACATTGTGGATCTGGAGTACCTTATGTAGACCACCAGGTGTACCATCAGGAGCCCAGCTAAACTATTAGAGATACAGGCATGGTTCTAAAACAATAGTTGTTCAGTATGATGGGCCGCTTCTTTTCACAAGGACATTGAGGATCTGAAGTACCTTATGTAGACCACCAGGTGTACCATCAGGAGCCTACCTAAACTATTAGAGATACAGAAATGGTTCTAAAACAAAAGTTGTTCAGTATGATGGGCTGCTTCTTTTCACAAGGACACAAAGGATCTGGAGTACATTATGTAGACCACCAGGTGTACCATCAGGAGCCCAGCTAAACTATTAGAGATACAGGCATGGTTCTAAAACATAAGTTATTCAGTATTATAGGCTGCTTCTTTTCACAAGGATGTTGAGGATCTGGACTACCTTATGTAGACCACCAGGTGTACCATCAGGAGCCCACCTAAACAATTAGAGATACAGAAATGGTTCCAAAACAAAAGTTGTTCAGTATGATGGGAATAAGATGAGAAAGGACATTGGCAACTTTTTTTGTATCTACTGACTTTTGTATTCAATGGTTATAAATATTGATCTCTCAAGGCAGTACACCGGATAGCAAATTTTGAATTGTCCCTTTAACAAAAGAAGCAAGCAAGTCATCCTTAAATAGTAGAGATAAGAACTGTTCTAATATCACTGTCATACTTACTATGAATATCAATATTATCTACTTTAGAACCTGTGCCTAAAAAAACTATCTAACGCGGACGAAGTCGCGGGTAAAAGCTAGTTCACTACTATGGAGATATTAAAGTAAAACTACGTTACGATCAGGATTGGGTTTCTTTACCAGCCAGGCCTCAAAGGACCCATTTTGTCGGAGCTTACTCTACGTTACATACATACAGATCAGATCAGAGATTACATAGATACAAGATCAGATCTTGCACTACGCTCGTCAATCCGCCTGCCAAGCATGGTATGGTAATACTTCCCAATAGGAGGCCCATGTCCAGCAGTGGACTGCTGTGGCTGTTAATGTATGTACCTCTATACTTAAATCGTCTTAATCGAGATTCTTGCAAGTATTTCAAGAGATCACCGGATTTTCGATCGAACAGCAACAATATGCGAGTCATAAACCGAGTTTCCACGCCACGGATTCTGCTGCTCCGTGGCCGCAAGGTGTCGTGTAAATTTCCATATAACGACCCTTTTACAGGTCGTAAAATGTACCAGATCTGCAACTCATTGATTATTTACTGCGTCGTGCGGTGTAAAGTCTGTGCGGTTGTGGTTGTCTGTGGACGGATAGTAGACTCTATTCCACGTTACCGACTATTATTATTCTTTATAAATGGCGTTTACAAATTTTGTGATTGCCAGTCTTAAATTATAAACGATTACAAAGAATATGAATTGGCAAACGCGCCAGTGTCAGTAACTGCAATTCCAGCGCTGCGGCTCTGGATGATGACTCCAGTAGTATGATAGTGTCATCTACAAAGACCGAGGACGGCGTCCCTTGATGCCATCCGGCAAGGAAGACTAAGTTTTACAATTTCAGTTATGTAGTAAATGTTTACAATAAGGATAAATTCATTGAACAAAATGCTATCAAAAATAATCACTGAAAACTCAAAAAATTATTAAATTAAAATTAATATGACGTCCATCATTGAAGAATGAAACAAAATAATCTACATTACCGACTAGAACTTGATAGGAGATAGTCACATCTAATATTGTCTATGGTTGCAAATTTTGATCTTAATTTTAACTGCCATCTTTTTATTTGCAGCATAAAAATCAAAATTGTGTATAATTTTTGGTAAAAAATGTCAGATCGTTCATAAAATTTTGTTGATAATTTTAGTCACAAATCTATCACTCTCGTGCTCACTCACTATTTAACTGAGAATGGTAGGTATATTAAGTCAGTGATTTTAGGTTGTACTAGGCCCGGATTCTCTTACTTTGTACCCTTGTAATGCCAGCGACACTCAACTGTCATTATATTGACGCTGTGATATTCTATACTTCAAATTGTTAGCAGAATACGAAACGCTCAAAACCATGCCACCAAAACGCTTTCTACATACAACTGAAACTATTTTTATTAAGCAGACTTCGGGTATTGTTGAGTCGAGTCTGGTAGTTACCTTGCTGTTTACTGGTTGTGGGATAGTTGTTTTACTATTTATGTATCCGTGTTCATCAATCTCGCCTACCGATGTGTTTTATTAGGCAGGTAGACCGAAGACATGTGCTGTTATAATGTTATATTCTTTCAGTTTTATAGGTCTTACTCGTAGATAATATCAATTGTATGCATATTTTTGGATATAATTTCGTATTTGTAGAGAGAATGAGCACGGATAAGACTTTAAATGTCTACATTCTTATTTTTGACAAAACTTAAAGAAAAGATTTATCCCTTGCGGGGTAGGTAAAGCGTTAACGGCCGTAAAAATACGGTCGCTATCGCCACGTTTGACAAATATTTGAGTGCCGTTTAAGACGTTGACAGTCAGTACCCCAAAATAGTCATACACATGAAATCTTCGAGTACCTACATTAGTCGCCTCTTACGACACCCGCGGTAAAGAAATGCGATAATGCTATTCTAAGCCAGCATCACACGGCTAAAAAAACGAAGAGGTGCAAACTAATATGAAAAAACGTAACGATAACTTACTATTTATAAGCCAAAGAAGTCACAAAAAAGCAACGCCATGCGCCAGTTACTGCGACCTCTATAGGATTACCGAGTAGGGTGACCAGACCCAGCTTAGGGTCCAAAACAATAGGTCCCTACGAGTCGCGTGGCGCGGGCGCAGGCGGGGGTGAAGCAGGTGAGGGGAACGCAATATTTGCTCGGGGACACACGGGTGACACACGCGCGGTGCCTTTTGTTGTACACCTATGGCAGGGGTAAGGGACTTTTATTAAATAAAAACATAATAATTTGAAATGAAAATTTACTTAAGTCTATGTAGGATAGTATTAAAACACTTTTTGTCTTAATGATCCGTTATTGTGAAAGAAGAAATTTGTACAACAAAATTTTCTTTTTTGTATTGTCCTAATAAAAAACCGGCTCGGGCGGGTGTAGAAAAAGTAAAAATACAGGCACTGCCTCGGGAATGGCCAGGTTAATCACACGGCATGTAACTTTACGCCACCACCATCTGAAAATGACATGTGTTTCAAATTAATTTGAAAAATTTATTTGATACAAAATCAAAATACAACAATATAACGTAACATGTCAACTGAAAACTAGAAACTTGAACTAAATAAATAAATAATCAAAAATGTTTTCAACCTCTGCCAAACCTTAATCCGGCATGGGGTGGCGCGATAAAAAGATAATGCGGGCAAGTCGCGTGCGCAGCTCTCACATCACAGACTCACCAGCACAAGCGCTCTAATGACGCACCTATACAACCTATAGCGCTTTACCCTGCGCTTACACAATCTGTATTGTGACGTCATTGTACAGCCGGCTTATTCGCGCCTGCGCTCACCGCCGCGTGTGACAGGCAGTGGTAAAGGGGTGGAATAAAAAAAAATAGTTTAGAAACTGGTTTTTTATAGCTATGCAAATTGCGGATGCTAGTTTTCGGGTACCTAAAAAAATTAATGAAAAAAAAATACTTACAACAGGCGTTATAAACTAAAATATGCGAGCGCATATTAGATAAAAAATCATGATTGTTTGTGATTTTGGGTCGTTAAAAATGTGTATGTTATTGAAAAATTGTTAAATATATTCATTCGAGCATGTAGATTTACGCGACTTACCAGTTTATGACTTGGAAGAGAATTCAATTTTATGTAATCTGTAAAGATGGCTGTCTTAACCAGCCGAAACGTAGAGAGCTAAACTCTACCAAATTTTAAACAAGTAATTTGGGTATAACTGCGTCATGAGTGATACTTGTTCGTTTAATGATAAAAGCCTTGTGTGTGTAAAGAAAATAATTGTTTTACACTTTGTCAAATTACATCATATTTTGATTTATAGTGTTCATGTACAAAAAATATAAAAAAATACGTAGTAGTATATTTTTCTTAATTTATTGGCATAGCTTCCCGCCTGACCTACACCACTCAGTTTTTCTCATTTCCTAACCCTTCCCCAACACGTTTTTCCGGACACCCTGTGCAGTAAAAATAACAAATGAGCTTAATTATAATACCTTGGCGCAGGATGTCACCCCAACCCTGCATGCAGCGTCCGAATAGAGCGACACGCGCTAGGAGCAGTGGCGCGAGAGTAATCATGGGAATATTGTTTACTTTTGCGTTTATTGCTTCAGATGGAATAGTTTTTTGTTGATTATAAATCATGATACCGAACCGTAACGGTAGGCCGTTACGGTTCACACAATATATAGAAGTATTTACTTTTCTACTGTAGTTTTCAAGTTATTCATCTTTTAAGTTATATACATACATCAGCCTATTGCAGTCCACTGCTGGACGTAGGCCTCCCCCAGGGACGCCATAGGGCACGATCTCCCATTTTCGCCATCCAGTCACTACCAGCGGCCTTTTTTAATAATCGGTCCATCTGGCCGTAGGTCGTCCAAGGCTACGCTTGCCAAGGCGTGGCCTCCACTCGAGAACCCGCTTACTCCACCGTCCGTCGGTTCTACGACAGATGTGCCCAGCTCACTGTTACTTCAGTTTGCTACACTTCCAGAATATGTCCGTTAATTTTGTATTTTTTTAGTGACAATACCTACAAAAAATCGTTGTAATTTCAATACATTGCCCTCCCCTTGCAGCATCCAAACCACATCAGAACGCTATTACAATGACACGTGTTGGGAACCAACGCTCAATGAGACTTGGTGAGGCGAAAGTAAGTATTAGAATATTGTTTACTATTGCTTATATTGTAAAGCACTGATGTATAAAGCTGGGAGTTATAAATAATGATTGCTTAACCTGAAGTGATGGTAATTTATTTTCAAAACTTCGTCAACGTATAGATTTGAAAAGCTGGTTATAAGAAAATGGTAAAAAAATATTTAATGACTGTCTACTTACTAGTCTTTATCGAATCGCCATGTACAAAGCTTAAATGGGATTGGGCCGGTCATGTCCTACGAGTTATGGGCTTATACCACCACCACTGGAAGCCAAGAGCCGACAGACGTCGTCGCGGGCGGCCTAGACGCAGATGGCGAGACGAACTAAACGTATTCTCTAAGAGCTGGTATGTGGAGGCACAGGATTGAGAGCATTGGAAGAAGGGGGGAAGGCCTTTGCTCAACAGTGAGATCCGGCTCTATACCTCTTACTAGTCGGTGCATGGTTACCTACTAGCTATTTACCCAGTTTTTATTCCAATACAAACAAGAGACTCGCACATCTGTTTCATCGATCACCTTACTACCCTTTTAAAACTAACACTCCCATGTCGCTACGGTGAGTGACCTTACTTCCACCATATGCGTCACCTATAATCTGTTCTAGTATAATAATCGTCATAGCAGCTTCCCACACACCCCTGACTACGATTATAGTTTGGCCGACTATTGTTCTCGCGCGATAAATCATACGTGTGGCGCGCGACTAAAAATCATTGTCGTAATTTATTGGAGGTGCGGGGTTGGTCGCGCTGATACATACGGGCTGATAGGATAGTAGTATCTGCCGTAAACCTTAGTACTTTAAGTACTGAACTTTTACAGCCACATTGACCAGAACTTAAAATATATAATGCAAATAAGACGCCACGGTCGGTTTTGCCGTAAATATTTCCCATAAGCTTTCTGCATAGTTTCTTTAGGTAGGTACGAGTAAGTATAGATGGTGTGAACGGTGCGTACGAGTCGATAGAGAGTCATCTTTCAATTCAGAAAAAAATACATTTATTGTGCAAAGTAACTTTTGTTTTCATGTTTTTCCGATACACTTCAGATTATCTGCTCTTTTATTTTGGCTTACGCAGATGCATAGGCTGCCCAAGGCCAGGCGCCGTATTCCGTTCTTCTTTTTGCAAAATATTTCAATAGAGTATAGTTGGATGGTAGCCGTTTTGTATCTCAGTAACAGTTTGAAGTTTAGAAAATCACAATGGCAATACAATGACAAGTAAGTTTTGATTGCATAACAATGATTAAGATAATCAGGTCCCAGCTGATGAGATTTCTACGGTGTTACTTCATTGGAATCAGATCGCCCCGTGTGTCAGTTCCCTGAATCCGGGGCAACGAAGGTGAGGGCGAGTTTTTGTGCGCATTGTGTTGTGATTGTAACGGTCGCGGGCGCACAGACGCGCATTGTTGTCACATACGCGTGCGTGGAAACGTCACTGCGCCGAGTGAAGCTGCACGAATACTGTTAGCTTGCGAGACCCTTTCCTGCTTTGCATGTTAATTTTGCTGTGCCGTGTGATGCCGTCTTAGAATAGCATCACCCCCTTTCTTGCCCGTGAGAGTCGTAAGAGGCGACTAAGGGACTTGAGGGTGTGTATTGTAATTTTAGGCGATGGGCTGACAACCTGTCACTATGGCTTCATACAATTTTCCGGATGACCCTCACATGTTTTTCAGACGTGGCGTAAATGTCCGTTTTATGCGGCCGTTTATGCTCTGCCTACCCCGCAAGGGATAACAGGCGTGATATGTGTATGTTTTTTAATTAAATCATATAGAGTTCATCATATTTCTTGCACTGGAACTATAGATAAACACAAATTTTAACGCACATACGATTATTCTCGCTTATTATTATTATATCACCGCGGGGTATTTATCGCAAGTGACTCTCACGGAGTACAAATACAAATATCTTTCTCTCAAATAAGACTACTTATTATCGCCAAGGATCATTGGACAATGATTAGGTACCTAGAGGAATTTCTGTAACTGTGCTCAGCTCAAACCGAAACTACGTGACGAGTGAACTCCTGCCTGCAAAGAGGTAGGTACACGACGTTCAGACCCAATCAATCAAATTGGAAAATCCTTTGGTAACATCGTCGTGTTGATGATGTAGATAGGTAATTTACCCTGTATCTATATGTGTACTTGTGATTATGGAGATTTTTTTTCTTCTTTTTTATTAAGGATGGGTTTGCTCTTGACTCTAGTCTAGGTCATAGGACAGAGACAGAGTCTAAGATGGAGCGAGCTCACCCAGAAGAAGCCTGTTCACTCTAACTTAGAAGAGATTAGGGTTGTATGCGTTTGGAAGCACTCTTTAGCAGTGCGCATTATAAATGATGACTGGAATTCCTTTCGAAGCAAGCAAGTCTTAAAATTTAATATAGGTAAGGATCTTCACACATTTGTCTTAATAAAACCCCGGTTTCACCATGAGTTCAGGTTGGGGCTGCAATCTAATCAGCTGTCCCGTTAGCCGCTCGTACTTGCCCCGCTCGCCCGCTGGGAGCGCGCGATTATGCGACAAAATCCAGTTAGCCGGCCATGATTAATACACGCATCCCGCGGTAGAGGGCGCTGTGTCCACACCGGCTTCTGAAAATAGAATCGTAATCGAGTTACGGGGTACAATTGAAATTGGACACCTTTTTGGACATAATGAAAAGAAATTCGTTTTATTTATAAGCAAACCTACATTGACGACATATTTGGTGATATTGGTGCAATTGAAGTGCACACCTGCCTGCCGCATAGGTATAGAGCCGAAGAACTGGATTTGATAGTCTGCCAAATAAAAAGTTTGGTTGTATTTAAATACATAGATTTATGTTTTCGGGGTTCAAGTGTTCTTTCTGAGTGATCCTATATTATGTGTCAGAAAATTCTAGTTTGGCCTATTAATATAACCGTTCTAGGTATGTGTGTAGATATTGAAGAAAATTCCTTTATTCTGAAAAGACTACTTTTAAACCTTAATAACACCCATATCTCAAAACCAGATATTAAACTTCCCCTTACCCCAAAGGATACAGAGCAGGTAGTTGTAGCCAATGAAACAATCGTCCACATATGCGCACAAAAGCCGCTAACCGCTCCGTCATCACTCACTGCCAGACCCATTGCATATTCTGCTCGTTAAAAAGGTAGCCGAGGTGGTCGGAGCGGGCAACTCTCAATTGAAGGTGCACCTAATGGGCCAAATTAATAATTTCCTACCGACCGACCCATGCGGGCCACCGGCGACCGACCCGACAGATAGTCGCTAACCTTTTGTCTCTTAATTGGGTATTTTCACTTATTGTGGCGGTAGATTGTTCGGAATTTAAAGTGAAGTTAACGAATCACGTATTAACAATAGAGGTAAATCGGTTTGGGACGTTTCACGCAACCATTAGTCAGTTAACCGAATGTGTTTTCCCGAGAACATGAGGTATTCCAGAACAGTTTGAAATGTTCGTGTTGGTAGGTATGTACTTATTTATTTTAAATACAAAAAAAAATTAAACGCTTCCCGTGTTACGTACCTATTCGATTTCAGAAATATGCAAAAAAAATCTGTTGCGGATTTGATTCTGCGACTATTTTGATTTATTTTAATGTAATTTTATGTCTGGTTCTCAGCACATATACCAAGACGCAATCGATTAAAATGTTTAAAGTTAAGCCATCCCAATAAGCCATATTTGATAGCTATCAGTTGCATACTAAAATATATGTCAACAAAGAATAATGCACATAATGTGCACATTATTTTTTGTCATAATTATATAACAAACATCTGAATATTTATAATATTTACAAAACAAGAAAACCTAAAAATTAAAATAAGCCTCCCAATGCGTCCCCACTAGACATAGTTCCCAGCATGCTGGCAGCATTCCCCCTTTGTATAGCCAAGCTAATACGCTGGGCAAGGAAGCTGCCAGCTCTGCGGTCTCCGGATGCCTTGTGGAGGCGCATGGAGAGCTCAGCAATTATCTTTTTGGCTTCAGGGCCCCAAGTACCCAGGGTCTCAAAGCCAATAGGCGAGAAAATGTAGGTGTCCGATATTTGATCGTATTTACGAACTTTTTGTACCTCGGCAATTGCCGCTGCTGTGCCCGCTCGGGTGCTGGTTGCCTGTGCATGAGATGGGGCCAACGTGTCCACACATGTGACATCCCAAACTAGGCATCGCCCACGCTGCCATGGAATGAGTGTCACACCATCGGGTCTCTTGCCGTCAGCACGAACGATACCGTATGGTTCCAACTTTGCCGGAACGTTCGCTGAGACAAGAGCCCGACGGATGACATCATTCAGGGCGGCGTGACGGGAGATGCGGCCAGCACTTTTGCGACAGGATAAGCCATGGTGACCGAGCTCATTCACCCTGGCACCGCAATCGCAGTCGTGAGGCTGGTTGGTCCGGAGACCCAAACGGAGGCCAATAACTAGAGACAGAGTGGTGTTGTCCAAAAGTGTTCCAATATTGGGTGATGGTAGGGCATTGAGCCATAGGCCCGACTCTCTTTCGAAAGCCGCTAGAAGGCGAGCGCGGTCAGGTATGTTGGGAAACAAATTTAAAAGATCCGACTGTACCCTTTTGCAGATCGGTTCGTCCCACTGTCTCTGTGAGTATAAAGATGTAGGTAACTCACAGGAAGTAACGATCTTCCATTCATTCACGGCTTCTGAAAGATGAGCCACCTGTGTAGGACCTAACGACGGAGCGGCCATTTTTTCGAAGAGTTTATGACACCCACTGGCAGAAGCGAGGAAGGCGGGGAGCGACACTGAAGATACCTTGCGTATACCTATGCCTCCAAAGCGGACCGGGAGCGAAGCCTGGGTCCAAGCTTCCGTTGTAAGTCGGCAGTTCAATATTTTGGTAAGGAGCTCAGATATCTGGTCGTCCATCGCTAACAACAAATTTTTAAATTTCCATAGATGGCAACATCTCAACACGTATGTGAATTGAGGCACAAACAGGCAGAATTTAATTAATGTGATTGCCATGTAGCATTAGCACGAATCTAACAGCTGTCACATTATGACTCATTGGGATGTCCGATCTGTAATGTTTTAACATTTATTTATTTATTTATTGAAATAAATTTTACAGCATTACAGCTTAGCCTATGCACTGTAAAACTAAACATATGGTAACAAAATTAAAAATTTATACAAAAAGTAATTGTGAAACTTAACATAAAAAATATTGATTTAAATGCTTTCAGCAAAAAACAAACACTGTTTGAAGAGTTTAGCAAAGGGGTCTGCAAATAGGTCTGTCAGAGGTGACGTAGCTAGGAGCGTGTTGAGCTGATTGAGTGCAAGCACCAGTGGGGAGTGACTGTGGTGATTGGTTCTTTGTGAAGGTACCGCCAGAAGACGGTGACTCCGGCCACGCAAGTAATTGTTTGGCACAAACAGGCAACACACGCGCGACACCAGTTCCGGGCATACTAAGTCACTGTGTAGTAAGCGACAAACAGTTGTTAGAGAAACATAAATTCGACGTGTTTGCAATGAATTGAACCCTAGGATACCTTGCAAAAAACGGGTAGGATATAAAAATGGGTAATACCCATAAAGTTTTTTGTATAAAAATCTTAAAAAGGCTTTCTGAATCTTTTCCAATAATAAACAGTGATTGGATTCATGCGGGCTCCACACTACTACTGCAGTCTCCAGCTTACTACGTACCAAAGCAGTATACAGTAAGGTGATAGCTTTGGGGTCTCTAAAATCGCGACAGTTTCTCAGCACGAATCCAAGCCTACCGTAAGTTTCTGCAGAAAGAGTTCGAATGTGGTCATTAAAAGTAAGTTTAGGGTCAAAAAGAACACCTAAATCCTTTATTTGGTTTACTCGGGTAATAGATTCAGAACCTAACGTGTAAGTGTTGGAAATAGGTTGGTAAGATCGGCTAAATGTTAAGACACTGCATTTGTTAAAGTTAAATAAAAGTTTATTTTGAATGCTCCACGAATACAACAGATCAATATCTTCCTGTAATAAACCAGACTCTTCCACATTATTAATGACACGAAATAGCTTTAGGTCATCAGCGTATAGTAGACACTTAGAATGATGAACGGTTTCTTCAAGGTCGTTTACCATTATTATGAACAACAATGGGCCTAAGATAGAGCCTTGACTCACACCAGATCTTGTAATATATGTATAAGAGACATGTGTACCATACTTGACAAATTGTTTGCGTTCCTTTAAGTAATTAGCAAAAAATTTTAGCAATGTAGGGCTGAATCCAATAGCACACAATTTGTCAAGTAAGATATCATTGTCAACGCGGTCAAAGGCTTTTTTAAAGTCAAAGTAAACTACGTCGACCTGTGCACCCTTATCCATATATCCGGAGACTACATCAACTAGAGTGAGAAGGTTAGTATTTACTGAACGTCCATGTCTGAATCCGTGCTGAGAATCTGAAAAAAAAGGCGCAATTTGTTTTGAAATTTTTAAGTGCAGAATTATCTCGAAAGTCTTGGGAAGAGCAGATAGAATCGCAATTGGCCTGTAATTTTCTACTGATTTGCAATCTTTTGTTTTCGGAATCGGGCTAACTCGAGAGACTTTCCAGACATCGGGATACTGGCTTGTTTTAAGAACAAGGTTAAAAATGTACTTAATGGGATCTAATAAATGATTTTTACAAGCTTTAAGTAGGTACGCAGGAACACCGTCCGGTCCAATAGCACTACGCGGTTTTAATTTATCTAGGGCTGAAGTTATATCAGTATCTGTTATGTTATCTATGTGGATGTAGTTGGATGAAGAGGTTTTACTATTTTGAATAATCTGAGCTGAGTCTAAAACTGGAGTATCCGGGAGAAAAACGCTTGAGAAGAAATCGGCAAACGCGTAAGCCAATTGCGATCCTTCGCGTAGAACACCCTTATATGACAGTCGGGGTTCAAACCCACCAGTTAATTTTAGACTATTGTGATAAGATGTGTTGCCAAAAGGCACGAGGGTTTTCCCGGATTTTCACAACAACGTTATCTACATATAAATCGTAAGCTATAGAAAGTTTTTCTTTAAGGATGGCTCTCATGTTACTAAAAAGTTGATAAATGGATCTATCATTACTACTCTTCCACTGACGATGTAAATCTGCTTTGTAGTTAATGTCATGTATTATGTCCGATGTGAACCAAACTGGATAACGCCTGAGCCGTCTTCTTGACCTGACTTTCTTGGGAACAGAGACGTCGAATATGTGATAGATGATAGAGTAGAATGCTGTGAGGGCATCATCAGGGTTTTGACTATTTAGAACCGAGTCCCACGAGGCTTCAGAATTTAATTATATAGAAGTTGAAAATCTGCTTTGAGAAAATTCCAATCTTTACTATTATCTACATTACTAGGCGGCAAGTTATGGCTATTTTGAAAGTTAAGATCTTTGTTAGTTGGAATCGAAATATCAATGGGTGGATGATAGGAATCTGCATGTGGCACAAGTCCATCCCCCGGCACTTTATGCACATAAACATTTTCAACACGCTCAGGCAGCAAAACAACGTCTAGTCGACCTCCAAAAGTATGAACTATATCATTTCTATCAGTAACATCACAAATATTTAAAAAATAACAGAAATAGGCACGTATATCCTCAGATGCACTATTTAAATTTAAGTCACCTATAATAATAACATTAGTAACATTATTTTAGACTCTACATTTAAAAACCAGTTCATGTAAATGTTATCTTTGGAACTCGGAGGTATGTACACAACACAAATGTGATAATTGTTATTATGAAAAGTAAATGACGCCCAAAGATCCTCTCCATGACTAGTTTCTAAATCCCCGCGCCGGCGTAAGGAGAGCGGCGAGCGCGCCAACAGCATCACGCCGCCACCAGCACGTCCACGGTCACGCCGCAGCACGCTCCAGTCACCGCATGAAACCTCAGCATCAGATATACATTCGTCCAAGTTTGATTCAGTTATAGCTACTAGGTTGTTTTCGAGTAATAGAAGACTTTGTCGCCAGTGGACTAGTTTTGTTTTCAATCCTCTTACGTTTTGATAAAAAATGTCTAGTGTACGTGCGGGTCTATTATTATCAGGATCTAAGTTTAGAGAATTATTTTCGGTCGGGGAGGTTGTTAGTTTGCGGTTTTCGAAAAAACTGCCATGGTTTAATTTTTGCGTTGACGGGCCAAACATCGGGAGATAGAAACGCATCATAATTTTCATTATGATGCGTGTCTATCATCATTAACATTCCTCTGAAATAGTAATCTTATAAGATTTATAATCGCCTCGCGATTTTAGTTCATCAACTCTACAATTTGCCGTCGGGAACAGTTTTTTCAGATAGGTAAAAACTTCTTCAGGTCCTGATGCCATGTTCCAGAGATGGATGAGTTTGCGGCTTTCTACAGCTTTTAATGTAGTTACTTCTGGACCTGCATTTCCATGTACTGGGCTATGCTGTACCTTCTTACTTTTACGTTGAACTGTTTTCCATGGCCCCTGGTTCTCATGTTCATCTAAAGTTTCATCGCATGGATCTCGCTCATTGTTCTGCCCGGCGGCAGCAGAAGCAGGTAGATCAGGTAAATGCGTAGAGGGAGACCTATTTCTACTGTGAGAAGCATTAGATAGCAGTCCAGTAGACAAGGTAGGCGCAGGCAGTTCGGAATTATTTACTTTAGGAGACGGAGATTTTACAGCATTATTGTTGTAAGCTAAATTCAACTTAGGAGCCCTATCATTCTTATTCTTGCGAGGCGATTTAGCAGGTTTCTTCGACTCATTTTCATTATGTAAGGCATTTGAATGACAGTCACAGTTACAAACAAGCTGTTTAGTTGAAACTGACTCGATACTATGCAGGCGTTCACCAAATTCCTCCAGCTTTTCTGTACTATAATCAAGCTTATCGTGGCATAAACTCAGTGATGGAGTTATTTCATCAAATTTGTTCTGCAGGATTGAAATTTGCTGTCTCAGGAATTTTATTTCTTGTAATAACTCGCTATGCGGCTCACGATCAGCATTGGACTCCAAAGATGTTTCAATATTGGATTTTTGATTGCTTTTTGCGGCAGATATAGTATTTTTATTATTCGGAATTGCAGGTGATAAGTTGTAACACACTCGACATTTATAGTTCGCCTTGTTTTGAGCAGTCATAATAGAAAACCGTCTGAAGTCAACGTTCTCACAGTCCAAACAATATATGTTCTTACAGTTGAAACAAGTCAAATATTGCGTTCGTTTTATCTTATTACATTTACAACAATTAACAGAAGCCATTGTATTAGTATTCAAGCTTTGCAGTTAGCACAGTGTAGATATCCAGTTCAGTTTGTGCAGTGGCAAGTTCGCAAGCCGCGCTTAGAAGCAAACGCGGGACCGCGGCAAGGCAACGGCAAGCGCAGCGGTCGTTTACCCCAAGCGCCTCAAACAAATCAGACGGCCGGCGGCCGTTTTCTAGCAGATGCTTTACTTAATTACTCAAAAACGGTTTATCACTATGGAATTTTGAGACCACCACCATAAATTACTCTTCACAGACTCTATATATGTAGGCAATACCAATTGAATAGAAAACTTTTGATTGTTAACAAAATTTTCAGCCGTTATTCAAAATATTGAAATTGTTTTTCGTAATAACTCACGTACAGTTAGAAATTATGAAAAACTAAAACCACCACCATGTAGGTCTCGTCACATGCAATCCAAATATGTATAACACATGCACCAAACACGAACTTAAACCACAAAATACAAAATGAAAATACGGAGCGTGATGAAACGCGTCCCCGCGGTAAGACGTCGCGTAAAACCATGAAACCGTAACACCTTTTCCTGAAATAGTGATAGAAGTTCACAAACTTTTTGGTAGCTATAATTAATTATTTGCTTTTATCTAACGAATAGAAAAGAAAATCAACTTAAACTAAAACCATGCAGCCTACGGGTACATTCTGCCACCTTTGTCACAAAGGAAAGCAAAATTAAATTCACTAAAAGTTGAACTATCAAAAACTAAGGGCAAAGTATAATGTTTCACCGTACCTAGATGCGGGCGCTCTATGATCCGTGGTCCTGACACTACCCCTAGGGAGGGACCTACAGTAAGAACAAGAATAACGGGACACACAATATCAACGATTGATAAAAAAAACTGTTGCACTGTGAATTTTGTGAATAAAATAATTAGAATATGACAAACTGCATTTTGATAAACTACGAGTACACGGTAATCGCGCCGCCGCCAATGTAATATGCCTTTTTCTTAAAAATAACAGAGGTATCTTGTGCATGCGCAATAAAAAAGTATATTTTTAGAAAACTTGATAAATTTTCAAGCGCGGGCAGGATTTGAACCTGCGACTTTCGTCATTACTAGTGACTACGCCTCTTCCATCTGGGCTACCGCAGCTCGTTCCTTGCCCGCCAATTTTGCAAGTGTATTTAATGCCAGTAACGCAAAGCATGGCTTCCGGTGGTGAAATATATACCTACTGGTTAGCCATACTCTTTTGGGGGACGAAAAAGTCGTTTGCAGAAGGAGGTCTAAATGAAATACAAAAAAATTGGTTAACTCCAATAATTTTCATTATTACCAATTGTTACATGTATAATTTCCCGTTTTTCACATTTGCGGGACACGGGACAGCAATTTTAAGAACACGACCATCCCTAGCCACTATCGCGTGCGGGCGACACCTTCCAAAGTGCTTTTATTTAATTTTACACGGGCCCACTCACGCATCGCCGGCGAAGGGACCGCAGCTTAGTGTTAACTAGCTAGTTCGCCCTCTTCTGCCCCTTGCTATTTGAAATGTCTGGTTAGTTTGTCATGTAAATTGCCGCTCCTGTATCTGCTGTAGACACGGAATTTGGGGAAATTTGATATAACCTTAGAAATAGTAAAAAAAAATATTCTAGACAATTCACACAGCAAAGCTTGTACTACGATAACTGATATTAATACAAATATACGTTTATTAAAAAAAAATATCATTTTATACACACCAACACCCAGACTAAACACAAATATCTGAAAATTAGCTAACAAAATATTTGTGTCTTGCGAGGATCGAACCCAAGACACTCGGCGTAGCAGGCAGGGGTACAATCCGCTACGCCATTATGACAGTCAAAATGCGGAAATGTAGCTGCATTTCGTTTTTTATATTTATACAATCCCTGATCCGTTTTTCAGGATGGTCTAGGCGTCAGCGCAGGAGCGTGGTAGGTAGATATTACAAGCACCTATTCCACATGGTTATTTCATGGACTAAGTGAAAGTATGATTACGATAGAACTTCACCTACGGTTAAGATGGGTTTTAAGTTTATCATCAATTTATAAGAACAAATTTGAAAGATGCTTTGTATTTCAAGTGATAAGGAAACAGCACAGTATACTAAGCATGTTAAATTTCCGAAAGGAAATTTGAGATCATGGAAGTAAACTAAGTTGTTTGATGTATCATCAACAGAATATTTTATTAGAGTAACAGTTTTGTTTTGTGTCATAGTTGACAAACATAAATATAAAAATATATAGTGGCCAGGGTGTCTCAGTATTTACAACACCTCCCCGTAATGGGGCACCCTGTACCTGTATAAAACTAAGATAAGACATATCAAAGATCACTATAAACAAACACACGATAACACAACACAAAATTAAAACTATACACAAACAAAAAAAAAATTACATCAACCTGTATATACACTTCACCAAAAAAAGCTTCAACCTGTATATACACCTAAACCTAGAGAACTATTTACATACCTAACCATGATCTGAATCCTAGCCTAAACCTAATGAACATGAAAATTTACAATGTTTGAGTTTTGGTAGAGGCTTGGTGAGGATGTCTGCGATCATGTTGTGTGTTGGTATGTATGTGATTATGTAGTCCTGTTCTGAGAGTAGGCGTATGAAGTGATGTCTAATGTCGATGTGTTTTGTGCGTGCATGGAATGTGTTGTTGCGAGTGAGTTTGATTGTGCTTTGGTTGTCTGTATGAATGGTGAGTGGCTGTATGACGTTGTAGACTTCTTTGATAAGTGTGCGGAGATAGATGGCCTCTTTGCAGGCTTCGCCTAGGGCCATGTATTCGGCCTCTGTGGTACTCAGTGCAGGGGTGCGCTGTTTCTTAGATTCCCAAGAGATGGCAGCACTGCACATCTTGAAAACGTACCCCGTGTATGAGCGTCTGTCTACTACGTTGCTGGCGTAGTCGGCGTCAGCATAGCCGGTTGGATAACCGTCACCATTTTTAAAGTTTAGTTTTAGGTGATGTCTAACCTGTTAAATTTCCGAAAGGAAATTTGAGATCATGGAAGTAAACTAAGTTGTTTGATGTATCATCAACAGAATATTTTATTAGAGTAACAGTTTTGTTTTGTGTCATAGTTGACAAACATAAATATAAAAATATATAGTGGCCAGGGTGTCTCAGTATTTACAAAAAGTATTTACAACAAAGCACAATACCGTGGTTCAATGGCACGGACAATAACCCAGATTTGTCAATTGAGAGATACACGAGCAGGCTCGGGAGAGGTGAGCGGCCGTCAGGTGCCATGACTCAGACAATGATTTAGCTGACCGAGCCCGCTGGATAAGGGAACCTGTGAAGAATACAATCTCCCTAATATAGTTTGCGCAACTATTACTCATCATAATAAAACAATTTTCAATGTAGATTTTACAATTACTACGTTTCAAACTATTTACAGAGCTCGTGGTCACGGATGACAAAGGTGTTAGACGTCATCATTTAGAATTTAAAATTATCCTATTGTCCTACTGCTATTTCTTATGGCAAAGCGCAAAGTCCCGGTTCCACACAGAATGCTGACACCGTATCTTGTGTAGTTCTTGCAGTATGTTGAATATGGCGCTTCCGCTTTGTAATTGGTCTCCCTCGTCCTGTGGGACATTGAGTTGACGAATGATCCGATGAGATACACGAGCTTAGAGGAAGAGGTGAGCACCGCCAGGTGCTGTGACTCAGACAACGATTTAGTTGATACAGCGTACTTGACAGAGAAATCTATAGAGAATATAACAAAAATCAAATACGAAAATAAAAATGAATTTTGAAAAACATGGTGGTAAGTTGCATCCAGAGAAGCATAGTACCAACGACCGAGCGAGGCTAAACCTTGACTTGAATCTACGGCACTGCTTTGCCCCCAGATTAACATTACATATTAGGGGGTTTTGCCATACTCTCCACGCTAAGAAGGTGAATTGGCGAGTGCAGTGCTAGATGTTTCATTCATAGGGAACGCTGCTGCTCATAACTTGGATTACACGAGTATAATTGAGGTCATGCTACCACGCAAATCTGGATATCTTGTTCTATCTTTTGATAGTATAACCCAAACCCAACTCTGATGAAATAGGTAATTGGGCACGAAAACTCCATTTAAATTGTATTTTTTAAAGTTTTTTTTTTAGCTCTGGACCCTATGATTTTAACCCCTGGGCTATTTAAATCTACACCTGACTGTATGGTGGGGAGCAAGAGCTCACCCGGAGAAGTTTTGTGTCAGCGGGGGCGTCGGTTGCTTGAGGAGCTTGTGGAATGTGATCTACTCGCAATGGCTGCAGCAGTGGCTACTGTGATTTCGTCATCCTCTTCCGAAAGGACGTGTCTCGGACGATATTTAAAAAGCGAGGTTAGATGGGGGACGCGAGGTTGGCTTGCTTGGCGATGGTTGGCAGGTTGGTTGGCAAACAGGCTTCTTCTGGGTGAGATCGCTCCATCTTAGACTCTGTCTCTGTCCTATGACCTAGACTAGAGTCAAGAGAAAACCTAAACCTTATAAAAAAAGCTTACTTTGGGAACTACATAGCTAATATTAGTAATACATAAATTATTTTTTGCAAATAAATACAAAGAAAACTCCCAGACTCAACGCAAATATTTGAAAAGTAACTTACAAATACTTGTTCTGTGTGGGGATCGAATCCACGACTCTCGACGTAGCAGGCAGGGATACTATCCACTAATCCATCGGGCCAGTCACTTTCCCTCAATTATAGAGGTATAATCTAAGAACACACGAATCTACTTCTCTACAGTTTTTTGTTCTTCATGACCCACACGGCTCCCACTCAATTGAGCGTATTAAAGTGATAGACGCTCAGGTAAGTACTTGCGTGGAGGTGCGCAATTGCTCTAACTGCATAATAAACCTCAGTCGTAACGGGATATCCTCCAATTTTTATCATTTTATTGCTTCCTTCATACCTGTAGGTGATTATTTAGAAAGAACTTATTGCCCTCCCAGCGGTTTCACCCGCTGCTAACCGATTTCCCACGGAAAACTGACCTTCTCACGACATAAATCATACATAAAAACCTTCCTCTAGTATCACTCTAACATTAAAAAAATCTCAATCCAGATCCGTTGAGTGGTTTTAAAGATTTAAGCATACACATAACCAACAGACATAGGGACAGACGCGGGAAGCAACTTTACTTTATACTATGTAGTGATAGTGATGAATGAATCAGATCCTTGAAAAGTTGATGGAAAATCTAATAGAGCACTTAATTTTTTATTGCTTCTTATTTTTTTTCAATCTAGACCACTTAAATAATTGTAGCGTTGTTTTTCTAATCGGTTTGCCGAAAAAATCGCTAAGAACTGGAAAACGGTTAACTGTAGTTTATAGCGCAGCAGAAATGAAAAACACCAATTTTAAGGGACAAGGAAAATATATTTTATTTGCAATTTTACCGAAAGTATGTCTCCAGAAAAACGACCCACATAAAACAACAATCTACACTGCCAAGTTCCCCAAACCGACAAATGCGACAATTTGCCCTTGAACCTTAAATTTTAATTTCCAGTTAACAATCGCCCCGCCTCTTGGTTAAGCTCCGGCTGCGGGCAAGTTCTACGAAAAAGCTATCAAGTACTTGCACTGATATTTTCATCACGATTCTTCAATGTCCATTGCCGTTTTTATTGGCCTTGCGTGCCACAAGTTAGGCTTTGAAGCAGCAACAGATCTCAAATTGTATTTATAAAAGCATTGGAGTGGTTCGTACAATCAGCCGCCAACCCGCATCAGCCCAGCAATTGACGCTAATCAAGAACAAGGTAATAATAACCGCTTGCAGGATTAAAAGGTATTTGGGGGAAAAAGTTGGGCGAGTCATTGAGCAGGATAAGATCTGTAACGGTCTCCGCTAATCATTGGTTGCAAAGTTTTTGTGTGGAGTAATAATACCTGCATGGCGCTGATCTCTATTATACTAAGTACGCCTGCATGGTGACACTCAGTCTAGAATGATTTCCCATAAAATTTCTCGTTCTGTAGGTATAATGAAATGAATATGTAGTTTGCTTCACGATGACTTAAAGAAGAAGACGACTGAAGATAAATTAATATATAATAAAAATTGTGGACAGACATTTCACACAGCGCCATCTTGCCTCAAACGAAGCATATCTTGAACATACATACATAAATCAAGCCTATATCCCTTACGGGGTAGGCAGAGCGTTAACGGCCGTAAAACGGATATTAACACCACGTCTGACAAAAGCTTGAGGGTCAATCAGATAACTGTGTATCACTATAGTGACAGGTTGTCAGCCCATCGCCTAAAATTGCAATACACATCCCTCGAGTCCCTTAGTCGGCTCTTACGACACCCATGGGTAAGAAATGGGGTGATGCTATTCTAAGCCGGCAATTACACGGCGCATATCTATCACATATCTTGAACCATGGGAACTAAGTAGCTGATTATTGATACTTGTATACTTTTTGTGTAAATAAATACATAATATTATGCATAAAAAACAGCCGAAGTAAACAAAACTACGCCATCAGGCTATTAAGTCTTCTTACAATTTGCAATACAATATTCAAACGTTTGCTAAGTCTATCTAGTCACCCTTAAAAACCCAAGTTTGCGAAAGTCGTGTATCCTTTTATCACAGATCCCTGCCTATAATTACCTATCACCACACGATACAGTCTCAAACACGTAACTCCTGCAATTGACGGTGTCGGTAACCTCGTTAGCTCTATTCAGCTCCCCAAGTCGTCTATTAACTCAATCAAGGTTCCGCACCAGGTGATATTATAGTGTAGAGAAAGTAATAATTTGATAATTTATTTATTTTTATTTATTTTATTATTTTTAGGAACACTAACAGCTTAATACATAAAAATACAATAATAATTGTAAATAAACAAATGCTAATAATAAGTCTCCACCTGTAGAAAGTCATAAACTTAATAACTTTGGATTAAGTATTGAAATAATATGATAACTTTCCAAGACCGTAGTCAAAGCATTGAAAAAGTTTTACTCATTAATAGTTACGATTTGGCAATACATAGGTTTACGCGATTTACTTGTTAGATAGTTTAGCCCTCTACATTTCGGTTGGTTAAGACAGTCTTTTTCACGGAGGTCGACAGATCACATACTCCCGCCTGTCAGATATGATTGGCGAAAACTCTGTCTTAAGTAGCCGAAACGTAGAGGGCTAAACTATCTACCAAATAATTATCGAGTAAGTCATGTAAACCTACATCATGACCTCTGACACCAGGGTTTATCGGGTCGTTCATCGACTTGTTGTCCCACATTTTTAAAGCTTGATATTGCATATTAAGCCTCGGAGCTTTGAAATCTAAACTTTTCAAGGCACTGATACCCACCCAGATGAATAAATAGTCAAGATGTTCTTATTCCAGGTGTGTTTTCATTCCTCACTACTTGTCAAGACCACCGGCCATGACAGACCGGTATCGTTATTAATAAAGCGTTTGATAGCGATCGCGTGTCGACGTATGAGGGTTGATCAATTGACGGTAAGATAATACTTGGATGATACATGACGCCAAGTGTTTTGTAATTAACATCTATTCAAGTAATTTAAGAGTTAAGTAGGTGCCTGTCTATTTGCATAATTATTTGCATTTATAATGTAGGGGCTATGTTTCATGTAAATAAAATTATGTAAAAAAAACTTTTAAAACAAGCTTTTATTTAAGTGCTCTGAAAAGATGAAAATAAAATTTTGAATGACATTAACCACATTCATTTATGACTTTACAGAAATGAAAATACCTATAATAAAAGCTTGTCGCGATGCCTAGAAGAAACTACCTAATTACAGTTAGGTGCGTACCTTATTACAAAATTTCAATCACAAATTGAAAGTTTCGCGACAAGCTTTTATTATATTTTCATTTCTGTAAAGTCATAAATGAATGTCGTTAATGTCATTCAAAATTTTATTTTCATCTTTTCAGAGCACTTAAATAAAAGCTTGTTTTAAAAGTTTTTTTTACATAATTTTATTTTATATTTTTTAGTTTATGTTACGATAGTTATTGATCAATACGAAAGTCTTTCTATAAAACGGAGAGACCTTCAATAGAAAAACTTAAGGCACGGGGAAAACTAACATTAGGATAAAGTATAATTATCTCTTTTATATTCTATAGAAGTAGGTTGGTACCTACTCCTCCGGCATCCCTAATAGAAGAATTAGCTTGTAATATGTCTTAGTCTTTTCATTTCATTGATGGCTTCATTATTACATGGCCGAGTCTTAGTTAATTTCGAACAGTCTAATTCTTCTATCAGGAGGCCTTCTATTGACGTGACCCTAATTCATGGTGGGCCTACCAACTGCCTATCATGAACGAATTCGTATACAAAATTGCAAGTCCCAGCAGTTGAATATTGAGGAGTTCCATAGTTCGAAGACAACCCTGGATGTAGCGTCTAATTCATGGTGGGCCTACCAACTGCCTATAATAAACGAATTCGTATACAAAATTGCAAGTCCCAGCAGTTGAATATTGAGGAGTTCCATAGTTCGAAGACAACCCTGGATGTAGCGTCTACTTCATGGTGGGCCTACCAACTGCCTATAATAATCGAATTCGTATACAAAATTGCAAGTCCCAGCAGTTGAATATTGAGGAGTTCCATAGTTCGAAGACAACCCTGGATGTAGCGTCTAATTCATGGTAGGCCTACCAACTGCCTATAATAAACGAATTCGTATACAAAATTGCAAGTCCCAGCAGTTGAATATTGAGGAGTTCCATAGTTCGAAGACAACCCTGGATGTAGCGTCTAATTCATGGTGGGCCTACCAACTGCCTATAATAAACGAATTCGTATACAAAATTGCAAGTCCCAGAAGTTGAATATTGAGGAGTTCCATAGTTCGAAGACAACCCTGGATGTAGCGTCTAATTCATGGTGGGCCTACCAACTGCCTATAATAATCGAATTCGTATACAAAATTTTGTGTCCCAGCTATAAACCGCTGAGGAGATCTCTCGTACGGAGCCGATCCTGGCAGCAGCATCAGGTCAAATTTATGATTAACATGCATTGTCATCGGTTCTGGACCAACATGCAAAATTTCAACTCAATCGGATACCGAGAAGTGGTTCAAATTAAACTTGCAAGATTTGCACCGAACAAACATTGTTACTTACTTACATACACTGCAAGTTAAATAAAAGCTTTTAAAATTACTTACATACACTGCAAGTTAAATAAAAGCTTTTAATAATGATGTTGTCCTTTCGAAATGTGATAACCAAGGAATCAAATGACTAAGGCACTAAAATGACCAAAACTGCAACATGTCTAAAATCGCAAAATGAACAAAATTTTATTGTGTCTACCAGTCTAGAACTGCAAAAAGACCAAAATTGTATTAAGATTAAAGTTGTAAAATGAACAAAAAATGATTACGTCCGACTTTGCAAAATGACCGAAATTGCATTAAGTCTTAGGTGTTGCAATTGCAAGTTGAAAATCAAAACCATCCAGTTGAATCCTAATCAAAAAGGCGCAACAATATTTGATCAATTTACATTAGGTACTGTAAGTATAATATTCTTTTTAAAAGCTTTTATTTAACTTGCAGTGTATGTAAGTATGTAAGTAAGTAAGTAAGTAAGTAACAATGTTTGTTCGGTGCAAATCTTGCAAGTTTAATTTGAACCACTTTTCAGTATCCGATTGAGTTGAAATTTTGCATGTTGGTCCAGAATTACCGATGACAATGCATGTTAATCATAAATTTGACCTGATGCTGCTGCCAGGATCGGCTCCGTACGAGAGAGATGATAAAAATAAATAACAAATTAGGTTAGGGCTTATTATAAAATATTTATTTATTGAATGTAAATGATTAGTTGTAGTTGAAATAATATTTAATTAAATTAAATTGTTAGCAAAAATTTTGAATGTATGTGTTTTTATTAAGAAATTATTATTAATGTATGTGTAATTGATTATTATGAAATTATTATTAATTAATGTGTGATTGTTTTATACTTATTGTTATTTTGGAAGAGAATGTTCCGTCTAAAAATTTTAAATTTGCAACACCCTTACAGGGTCCATGTACCAATACTACTTAGTACCATAAGACCGTATGTAATAAATTGTACATGCAAGCAAAATAAAGAAATTGAAATTGAAATTGATCTCCTCAGCGGTTTATAGCTGGGACACAAAATTTTGTATACGAATTCGTTTATTATAGGCAGTTGGTAGGCCCACCATGAATTAGACGCTACATCCAGGGTTGTCTTCGAACTATGGAACTCCTCAATATTCAACTGCTGGGACTTGCAATTTTGTATACGAATTCGTTTATTATAGGCAGTTGGTAGGCCTACCATGAATTAGACGCTACATCCAGGGTTGTCTTCGAACTATGGAACTCCTCAATATTCAACTGCTGGGACTTGCAATTTTGTATACGAATTCGTTCATGATAGACAGTTGGTAGGCCCACCATGAATTAGACGCTACATCCAGGGTTGTCTTCGAACTATGGAACTCCTCAATATTCAACTGCTGGGACTTGCAATTTTGTATACGAATTCGTTTATTATAGGCAGTTGGTAGGCCTACCATGAATTAGACGCTACATCCAGGGTTGTCTTCGAACTATGGAACTCCTCAATATTCAACTGCTGGGACTTGCAATTTTGTATACGAACTCGTTTATTATAGGCAGTTGGTAGGCCCACCATGAATTAGGCGCTACCTACATCCAGGGTTGTCTTCGAACTATGGAACTCCTCAATATTCAACTGCTGGGACTTGCAATTTTGTATACGAATTCGTTCATGATAGGCAGTTGGTAGGCCCACCATGAATTAGGGTCACGTCAATAGACGGCCTCCTGATAGAAGAATTAGACTGTTCGAAATTAACTGGGACTCGGCCATGTAATAATGACGCCATTAATGAAATGAAAAGACTAAGACATATTACAAGCTAATTCTTCTATTAGGGATGCCGGAGGAGTAGGTACCAACCTACTTCTATAGAATATAAAAGAGATAATTATACTTTATCCTAATGTTAGTTTTCCCCGTGCCTTAAGTTTTTCTATTGAAGGTCTCTCCGTTTTATAGAAAGACTTTCGTATTGATCAATAACTATCGTAACATAAACTAAAAAATATAAAATAAAATTATGTAAAAAAAACTTTTAAAACAAGCTTTTATTTAAGTGCTCTGAAAAGATGAAAATAAAATTTTGAATGACATTAACGACATTCATTTATGACTTTACAGAAATGAAAATATAATAAAAGCTTGTCGCGAAACTTTCAATTTGTGATTGAAATTTTGTAATAAGGTACGCACCTAACTGTAATTAGGTAGTTTCTTCTAGGCATCGCGACAAGCTTTTATTATAGGTATTTTCATTTCTGTAAAGTCATAAATGAATGTGGTTAATGTCATTCAAAATTTTATTTTCATCTTTTCAGAGCACTTAAATAAAAGCTTGTTTTAAAAGTTTTTTTTACATAATTTTATTTAATGTATTATTATGTTATGTTATATGAAGATTTGACATTCTAAAAGAGAATCTTATAAATTCCTACTTAGAAATAAATGATTTGATTTGATCAAAAATATATATTTTTGAAACTTTCAAGGTTTTTCGAAGTTTTTTTTTTATACATTCAGTTTGTCTGAACCTCGTTTTCTTACAAAGGTCTGCTCATCACAAACCAACAACTGTTATAAATTCACCGCATGTGCGATATAACTGAACAAATCATAACGAATGAACGTTGTAGGTACCTCGGCTCGACACGGCGTCCCGGGCATAAAGTCCGCACCTGAATTAATAAGCGAAGCCACACGGCGGCTTTAGTTACGACCAGCTCGTGATTCCGCCAGATTTGTATCGCATTTGGTAAAACGAGACACATTTTACTAGTGAAACAAATTTGGGTGGTATGTTTTTTAGATGCCGTGTGATGCCGGCTTAGAACGCCGTGTGATGCCGGATTAGAACGCCGTGTGATGCCGGCTTAGAACGCCGTGTCTTGTAGGCTTAGAATAGCATCACCTTATTTCTTACCCATGGGTGTCGTAAGAGGCGACTAAGGGACTCGTGGGTTAGATGTGTATTGCAATTGTAGGCAATGGGCTGACAACCTATAGTCAACCTATGTCACTATAGTCGTAGTGTTAATATCCGTTTTACAGCCGTTAACGTTCCGCCAACCCCTTAAGGGATTTAGGCGTGATTTGTGTATGTATGTTTTTGAGGAAAACTAGCAAAATTTTCTGCTGCGGGCAGGATTTGAACCTGTGCTTTTCGCTATCGCTGGTGGCGAAGCCAATCTGGGCTACTGCGGCTCATAGGTTGACATATCTGTAGTTCCTGTAAAAGGCCAAAAAGCGGTTAGTAAGAGCAATACGATATGTCACTAAAGCTATTTGCCAGATAAACTTTTTTTTTTCTAAAAGTGTGTTTAGTCCTCTAAGACATTAATTTCAATCTCCTATTTTCATTTATGAATGAGCATAATTTAGTACTGCGAGTGCAAAATAAATCATAGTACACATACTCCCAACTCCTAGATTACTGAATTCTCCTCCGAACAAGTTAGTTAACCTTTCAATCAAAAGGTACCCAGTGAATATGTTTCCAATCACCGCCCGCACTTACTCCAAGTGTTTGTTGAGCAGACAGGAGCAGTGTATGAGTGCTCGTGTGGCCCGTGTGGCTCATGTGGCTTGTATGAGCGTGTATGGCGAGTGTCGGTTATGTTTAAGGTATCTTTTGTCTGCAGATTGATTGGGCTGACTCCTCGGGGACGATCGGTGGCGGCCGCCTTATTCTGAACAGTTTGTTTTCTAGACGTTGATTTGTGTACGCGTTCGTTGAAGGAATTAACAAAGATTACGGTATCCATATTTCCATGTGCGTATACCTTGTGTGTGTTTGCTTGTTAAAACTATTTATGGTAACTTTAAACAACTTAAATTAGAAACAAGGCATATCTACAAACTGAAATGCACACAGACTCTCGGAGTTTTTACGCTGCTTCTAAACTGCGTCTAACTTATACTAAATTTATTGCATGTTTTTTGATTAATTATCCGACTTTGAAATTTTGACAAAAATTTGAAATGTTTTACGTACTTTTAAGATTATTGTTGTACCCTACTGGGCATTTATATTTGTAACATTTTTTATACCATATGGAATAACAATAAACACTTTGACTTTGAATATTTTTGCATCCATAGGAGGTCCAATTTTTCTTCAGAATTCGCTCAGTTCAGTTTCACGACTAGAACTCACCGTAAAAAAATGTGTACGGTAATAAATAAATGAAATGGAATGTTTTGTAAATAACAATAATTTATAAATAATAACAGCTTTTGCTACTTATAATTGCAATAGGTACAAAAATATCTGCGCGACATTTAACAATTTTGATTCTGTCCTTTAATATTTATGTCCCAAGCTTTTTAGAAATATGAAATCTTTTGTAGGACCTATAAAAGGATCGATCAGAATAGGTGTGCACTATTTCTGCAAGGGCTCAACCCTTCGCTGCACATTGAATTAGCCGACACACAGCAGAGCGGCTAGAATGGCTGCTAATAGAAAACAATCATCTGAGGTTTCCATCAGGACTCAGCCACTAGGAAAAACATTATTGGCTTTAGTCTAGTTATGTTTGCTTAAATTTATTATTATTATTATTTGGATCATATTAATCAGGTAGGCAGTTGTTACAACTGACAGTACCTGTATTGTTCATAGTTGACTTTGTCTGTTCGCATTTTGTTTTAAAATATGTTGATGTTCTGTGCTGATATGACATCCTGAGGCAACTTGTTTTAGATTGCAACCACTCTATTTGCGAGGAAGATACATACATACATATATCACGCCTATAATCAGAGTAGAGCAGTACGTAGGCAGAGCGTAAATGGCCGACGCCACGTTTGACAAATATTTGAGGGTTATTCGGAAAATTGTGTATCACCATAGAAAAATATTTTGTGTATTATTTCATGTAATAACTGGATGGTGCCTTATGGCGGCACTAGAACAGTTGTGATTACTTTTTATTTGGTGTGAAATGGCCTTAATACTTCGCTATCGTCAATCTCTACTATGTATCTCCAGCGGTCGCAATTTTTTGAAGTAAATTTTGAAAGATCTTTCATATCTGTTAATGTGGTGTAGGTAGGACAGTTTAAAGAGATGATAGTCAATACTAACGGTACAACATACTACTACATAAGCCAGATCAAACAATACCCTCCTCACGATAAGTTACGCGCGCACACGTACAACGATCGCAATAACAGTTACATTACGCCGCCAGTTACGATACGCGATGAATAATTCTAAGCCCGAAAGGTACTGTACGCATAATACGCACCATTTGCACACAGAAGCATAAAGTAGCTCTCCGATGAGTAAACAAATTCACGAATAGTATAATGAGATAGTATACCTAAACTTCAGTGAACATTCCGAATATCATAATCCGTGTATGTAAACTGCGATGACCCGCATCGCTTTCGTTTACCCCGAAACAGTGTAACTCAAACATGGGTAAATTTAATCGGACAGGGCCGGCGAACAGGGCTTAAGTAATTACCGCTATGTAGGCGATGTTTTAATAACTGGCTAGCTCAGATCAAGTAGAATGGTAAATAGAGCACTATGAACTGAAGAAAACGGTGGCCGCTTCAGATAAATAAACCGTCAGTTTGTTTTTAAAAAAGGTCAGATTTTTATTTTATTTTAATAAGTGGTATTTTGCGACATTTATAAGAGTCTGTAGCTAACAGCTAGCGAAAGCCTTATAAATTATTTTGTTATACCTACCAACGTAACGGTATTAACTATTTGTCGAGCAGATATATGTTGACTAGTAACTATTACATATCGCACTCTTAGTAAAATAACGACTTAAATCGAAATTTGGCCAAAATGAGATTTTGTGAAAAACTGACTTATTAGAGCAGGGCCCACAACATAGACTTTAAAATACAACCCTATATCTTACACAATTAGGTTCAAAATAAGATGAGTCTATATCTTTCCCGCCCCGAACTCCTATCTCTTCAGTCAAATAATGACCGATTTCGTCTTGCGTCTGCGGCTGCATGCTACGTTTTTGTGAAAAGACGACTGATTTAGAAATGAGCCGTTGTTTTATCAAAAGTTGAGGCCAGTGTAATTGAAAAGTTTTTATAAAAGAATGACCGATTTAGTGTTTGGTCTTTGTTTTACAAAAACCTGTGATGTTTGCTTGACTCATTTTAAATTAGGTCTGTATTTTACGAAAATTTTGGAAAAGCTCACTGACCCATTTGGAGATAAGACTGTATCGTTTTGAAAATTTTGTTATTTATATGATATAACTGATATTAGGTCTTTGTTGTATTTCTAATGATGAAAATTTCTGGTAACATTTTTAGTTGAGTCTTTGTTTCAGCAAAAATAATGAAATGACTTCGGTATTATTTCAAATTTGACCTGTATTCGACTGATATCATTACATAATTTAACGTATTAACTTGGTGTCTCACTTCACATTTTATCTTAATCTTGAGGTTTTGTACCGAAATCTATTTACAAATAGGTTTAACGTTTTACTTCTCTTGAAATTCAACGAATTTTCTATATTTTTAGTACATTAATTTAATCCTCTGACTGAAAAGTAATCATATTGAACCATAGTTGGAATCATCGGCACCTCGATTGCTGCCGTCAAACTCAACGATAAAACCAAGGCTAAGTGTGTACCAACTTGGTCTCATCTCCAGCCGCATACCGTAGAGCTCGCCTTGAATCACCACCTCACACGTCTATCGTTTGAAGTGTTTACTACAGAACGTTCTACAAAAAAAAGCACTGAATACCGCCATTTATCTCCAATTTACGTCTATCACATCACAAGCCAAATAAGTGAGTACAAACAGGACCAGCAGATGGATTAAAATTTTGTCACATTGCAGAATGAATGGGTAGGGAAACTTAAAAAAAATTAGCATACGACATGCTACCACCTTGCCACAGGTGCCACCTTCACTACAGTTACACAATAAATCTCCTACTAAGAACACGTTTCGTCCACTAGACGGCCAAATCAGCACGTCGCTTGTCATGACGCCATTATCGTGCGAAGTAACATGGCTGCCACCGTCATCAAAGAGCATGCCGCAAGCCGTTCTCCATAAGATAGTCACACTGTGCTCAACTTGTTAAAATACGGTGCAGGGTGTTGAGATCCATACGTTTTGCACGGAATAGTGGTAATCCAATATGTTGGTAATATCACAAAACGACAGATACCAACTAAATTCAAAGACATCGCTGACGCCCGAAACGTTTGCGACAAATTTGACGTACGATATCGGTAGTGCTAGTGTGATTATCCGCTATTCCAAAATAGCCCACCGAGAAGCCCGCACCTGAAACATCCTGAGCCAAACACGGGCGAGAAAGGACGTAACCTATTTCTCACTCAGCAAAACACTTCTCAATTCGATCCTGATCGATTTTCCAAGGCCAGAGTTTACCACATTCTACAGTTAATCGAAAACTTTTTCAAAACCAGCATTGTCATTTGTCTATAATGGTAGGCCCGACCCATAAGCGAACTAATAAGACACAAGAAGTAGTATTCGTTTCCGCTTATAGAAGCCCGACTCCGCCTACTTACAATTTAGGATCGACGGGGTCATCAAATTGAAAACGAAACTGAATGATGCATCTACCATAGAACTAGCTCTAGAAGAATAGGCGACCACAGCCATCGACGGCAATCGTGTGGCACCCCTTTTCAAGCGGGTGTTACACCGTCAGTTTCATCACGCGAACCTCAACATGAACATCAATGATATAAGCGAACGCTGAGCTTGTTAATTATTATTGTATTCTGTGGCTGTGCCTGTGACTGACGACGCGTTTCACGCTTCATCGCTACTTTTCTTGCAAAATAAGTAAGACAGTACCCCCTCGTCTGAGCAACGTCATTGCGCACTTTCATATAAGTCTATTTTGAGTCCCTTATCGTCACGCTATTCATCTGGCTCAGGACGCACGACGTGTATTTTTTGGGATCACTGCATCGCTCACTAGGCCTAGCGCTCCATCACATGGAAAAAAGTTGGTCCAATATCCACTTAACTACAAGGAACCGCCAGAGAACTCCACCGAGCTATCGACAGTATAATACAGAAGACAGCTGCGATCAAAATAACAGCTTGTGTTTCACAGCCTCTTAATGTCAGGGCCTGGAAAAGCCTAGTGAGTGTTAAGACAGTCCTGTGCAGCTCACTACCGTGCGATCACTTTCAAAAGGAAGTACTCCACACTCTGATCACTGAAAAGAAGTTTATGGTCAACAGCAAACCTCTAACGCACAACTCCATCAACCTAAACAAGCCAAAGTCATTACGCACAATCACTTCGGTACTACTAAGTGTCCTCGTACACGACTCGCTTGTCGTCCCTTTGATAATCATGACCTCATCGAGAAAAACACACAAAGAACGTCGCAGTGCTTTGCCGATGTATATTTCACCCAAATACTCAATATTAATATGGATTGATGGACATCAAGCCGCAATGAAAGTCAACAACATCGTGCAGATCGTGGACAACACTCAACCATAAAACACCTGACACCTGGCCACACGGCCGAGGCATCGCTATGTATCACGAAGCAGACGGCAGCGTGAGGAAAGTGGACATCTGAATAAAAGAGAGCATCTGAACGCTAGCAACTAACAAGTAATCGGGTAGAAGCGCTGCCGACCAAACCACACTAGCGTACAAATATTTTTTAGTTTAATTTTCTCATTTTCACTTATTTTTTCTTATAGAAGCCGTCTCCGTTGCAATGAGAACAGCCACCGCACCATTTATAGCGACCACGGCGCATTTAAGTTACATTTAAATACGTTTAATCAAAGGGTTCATTGGGTCATTTGTCGACTCGGTGTCCCATATGAATGACAAGAAAGAAATATCTTAATAGTTTCATTGTAATAGGACTGTGTTCTGTTGACCATTTCACATTTGCTAGTCGCTATATCGCGATTTGAATTTGAGTCACATGTTTAAGTTATAGACTTATTTTTAAATAATTTGTATTTTCTTTTAACTTTTTAGTAAAATAGTGACTTAATTTAAAATGAGTCGGAGATCTTCATGTTTGATTTGGTAAAGCAAAGACCGATTTAAACTTAGGTCAACAAATCTTTCAGATTTTTCATGAAATAATGACGCAATTCTAAAGGGTTACAAATAATTAACTTTTTTTAATTAATGGATGTGAATATTTGTGTAAATTTTAATGCATTTAAAAGAACATATTCTTAGGATTAGTCAGGTGGTTCAAGTTTCATCCTTTGCCTTTTACTTTTAATTCTACAGCCATTTAAAAATTAATCCGTTTATTCAACAAACGTTTTTCATCGATACCCAAAAATTTGTGTTTTTGGATTAGGTCGTTATTTTATTAAGAGTGCGATATGTAATCTGTCGTAGAACCGACGTACGGTGGAGTAAGCGGGTTCTCGAGTGGAGGCCACGCCTCGGCAAACGTAGCGTTGGACGATCTCCAGCCAAATGGCCCGATGACTTAAAAAAGGCGGCTGGTAGCGACTGAATTGCGGAAACGAGAGATCGTGCCCCATAGGGTAAGGCCTATGTCCAGCAATGTACTGCAATAGGCTGATGTTACAATAGGTTGTCCTAAACAATATATATTCTTTATTGTGCATTAACAATACAATAATATTTGTTTTAAATGTAGTTCACAAAGGTTAGCTTATCTCTATAAAGAGATCTCTTCCAGCCAACCTGTAAATAGCTTTTATTAAATAAATATAACACTCATCAAAAAGATGTTTTGCCTATTTATTCAAGGCGGTGTTTTAACCTGAGATTTTGGAAAAGGGCTCCTCTTTCACCCGCTTCAATTTATTTCACAGGCTGGGCTATCTCTACTTTATTTTTTAACGTAACTCACAGGAGGTGCCCTGTTTGCGCGTTTATAGGTAATTTCGGTCGCTCGGTATCGCCGCTTCCGCAGCCCCGGGTTAGGTAATCTGTAAGCAAATCAAGAGAGGTTAAGTACTGCATATGTTGTTTCAGGGTATTTGGATTAGATTTAGGATCTTGTATTACGATTATGACTTTAAATAACATAATTTTACACTTCTGCGGGGAAGGAAGAACACCTCAAAACAGTTCTGAAACTGATAAGTAGGTGCAGTCTCTTAAACTTTACCTCTTTCCGTCAGGAAGGAACTTTTGTTGGAATCGGCAACGGTCAGATAGGTATAAAATTTTAGGAACCTTGCAAATTTTTTAAGCGCGGGCAGGATTTGAACTTTCTGTCATCACTTGGGTTTTTATCGCTTAGGCTACATTCAATCTGAAAATAATGGATTTGTCGCTGGGAATTAGTTGCAGACTGACCCGGAAGGTACTCCGAAAGGAAGCGGCGACGATAAGGTAGGTATACAATTTAAGGAAACTTGCACATTTTTTAAGCGCGGGCAGTATTTTAATCTGCAACTTCCGCCATAACGGTACTTCTAAAGCAATAGAATTTTCATTATGTTAAAATTCATCTCCCTTCAAACAACATAATATCCACGTGAGCACACACCGACCTCTCTTTAATGAAACGCTTTACCCCAATATCTTTCAACCCATAGTCGATCCATCGTATCGCCCGCAGGTATCATCCAGCTCATATAACCATTGTTTGATTGTTTGAGATGCGAGCAAGCAACCCACACGTGCAAGGTAAAACTAATAACTTGAAATGTACGTACGTAGATTATTTTGTGTTGTATCAAGTTGAATACCGGGTGTAATGGCGTCTCAAAAACTCGCTGCAGCCATGATTTAACTGAACACATTTTTTAACGGAACATTATGTTGGGAAACAATAAATAGAAATCAGTCGGCTGATCATGTTTTTTTTTTATAAATAATTGTTAAACATTTCGAGCTCTCGAACACAATGCTTCTTAACGAAAATTGTTGTGTCTCGTGGTCTTATCATGCCTGCAAAGTTTTACGTACACCGTCCCTTACACTTCGTATATACGTAGAAGATATTTAGATGTAAGTCAAACTTGTAATAGTATGAAGTGTTTGCTGAGGGTGATTAAGTATGCAAGTTTCAGGTAGGGGTGGAGAAACTAAATAATGATCTTAATGAAAACTCGTAATTCTAACATTCGGCGGTTAACTATTCTTGAACTTTCAAGTTAATATAAGTTAGTGCTTAATTCTTTAAAATTATTAGAAGTGTTTTGCTTGGATCTCTTTCAGACCAACACTTGCTTTTTAGTTACAGTCTTTTTTTTCTACTTCTCCAGGTAAATTTAACAACTTTGACTGGTAGGCTTGTTCAGCTCCCGAAATATTTTCAGTTTTGTTATTAATCTTGTATTGTTTAACATTTTTGGATGACTTTAGACCAATGCTCAATAAACCATATTGGTCCATTGTTATACAAATATGCCCGTAATGCTATGTTTGTAAACTCATATTAAAATTATCTACCCAGGCAAGAAACTCGCAACAATGCCACCGTATGAGCGCAAGGGTGGCGATAAGACAAGGATCCGTAAACATACCTTCAAGGCCCTGGAAAGGTTGGGAAAGTAGTTCACAACTGCGCGAGTATATCTCCATTTGGCAAACCCTTGGGGCAGCCGAATACCTTGCGAAAGTTAATATCAGTATAACGATTCAGGCACGGGCCACTAAATGTGAGTGTTGCAACAAGCAACTTCAATAGTAGCATCATTCATGTAATTCTATTGTAAGCTTATATCGTAAGAAATGGTTTTGAATTTAATTATGAAAACTATTGAGTATAAAATTAAACAGAAACGTATACAATCAACATTTATATTTTTAAACGAACAAGTATCACTCATCATAATACAAAACAAACCAGCCGATACGTAGAGGGCTAAACTCAATCTATACCAAATAATTAACAAGTAAGTTGCGTAAACCTACATCTTTTATAATCAACTTTTAAATTTTGCGTCCATTCCGGCGTATATCAAAACTTTTTCCAACGAATAATTCTAAAGTCCAGGTATTTTTATCACTCTCTACCGTGGTTTTTTGATCCAGCAATCTTTCAGGCAGTGAATTTTCAGATAAGGTTTCTTTTATCTTTTGATTGCCCTCATATTTGTTTCAAACCTCCTTAGCCCCGCTATCTTAGCGGCCCCAAATCTTAAACTCGGCCTGTATCCGCATAGTTGCGAAGTGTCGCTGGTGTTTAATTGTCGTCTCAACCTTTGTCCCGCAATGTCGACTGTGAATTGTGCCGCGAATTTACGGGCGAGGTGCGTTCCTTTGCGCCTGACCGCTACAAAACTTTAAAGGTTAATGGAGTTTCCCGGAATGTTCCATGTCTTGGTAATTGTTAAGAAGGTCTAAGGGCCAAAAATTCTATTACGGCACCTGCCTTTTTAGTGCGCCTTGGCTGCCTCATTTGCACAGTAGACTCTTGAAAATTATCAAGATAAGGTATTAAATTGATGACACATTGTTTCAAGTCATACACTAATCACATTAAATAATATTAATAATTCAAAAATCATTGTTTCATAATATATTAATATGGGAAACGATATTAACTTAAATAGTAATTCAATGCAATAATTAGGTGTTGGCGGGAGCGCCAAAAAATCTTTCATAACGTAAAACACTTCTTGCAATAGCCCCTGTTTAGTTTACTTTATATTTTTATTATATTTTTCATTTGATTTTTTGAACATTCATAGACTCCAGATATATTAGGATAAGGACAAGTAAATGATCAATGTCTCTCGTAACTCGTGAAGGAACTGGGTAGAGGAGATATTTCTATTGATTGAGTGTGACTCTATATACTTTGGTAAAATTATGTGAGACTAAAATGTAAAATGAACATCTTATTGTACCTACCATAATTTTGAGCAAATGAATTTCTATTTCTAAAAACTCATCAGAAATATACCTTTCTCCAAACGCCATCAACTTGAAGTGACAAGTGACAAGCCGTGCGCTCACCGCAGCCGCGGCGCTCCGGGAGATAGTCGCAATTCGCAACTCGCGAGCTAGTTTAATGAGGTAGCTTCACTGGCGCAGTTTTGTGGTTGACGATGAAATCCTGCGGAAGACGGATATGTGTACCTTCGGTCTGAATTTTGGTAACTTTAATGGTAAAAAGCTTCTGATTTTAGATTGAAAATAGAGAACTCAAGCATAATTAGTTCATTATTTACTATACTTCAAAAATATACGGGGTGTAATGGACAGCCCTCCAAACACAGATAGGGTGCATGCAGACTATGAAACTGAACAATTTTCCCTTAGAAACATATTTTAGGAAACGACAAAAAAAGAACTACCTCTGGGAAGTCATTTAAAAAATATATTTATTTATGTGAAGCTTATCAGTTTCATGAATGATAATGATAATGATGATAATGATAAATTTATTGATAACACTTGTTACATGTCATTATAAAAGGTAACTTTTTAAAAATCAAAACATATTAACTAAACAAAAATACTAATAATAATACATTGCATTAAAAATTAAATTAAACCATAAAAATAACATTAAATACTTCACTTCAATTATCAATTTAATTAAATAAACTCTCTATATTGCCAGTGGCAATTTCATAAAATCGTCATAATTATAAAATGACTGTTCGTGGAGCCACTGAAAGGATTCGGAGGGCTTTTCCTTATACCCTGTATTTGAAAACTTCACTAATCGCTCAGTGTTTTTTTTTCGAATTAATGAGGAATTGTACAAAATCTCCACCAGTAATATGTAAATGTACAAGTTCCCACTTCATTCGTGGTGTACTGAGACAAAAAAATCCTTGATGACACCAAACATGCGCATTGATAATCCACCAAAACAATCTGACCAAAACCGCTTATCGGCACACAAATAACTGCACACGTCGTCGCTCGCACGACTAACTATCGTATCTCAGTTTTAGCTGTTCGCCAGAACAAGCGTTTTTCGGTTAGGAGTAAGGCAAACGCCATCATATTTTTATTTTACCGGCTTATAGAAACTTATTTTAAATATCTTTAGATAGAGTATAACGCGTACCTTTATTCTATATAAATACTTTAATATTTAATTATAGCTTTAATATAGTTATGAATTTTCAAAACAGATACGAGACTTTGTGATAACTTTGTTTTCCATAACCCCTCACTTACGAGGCTTTTAGTAACTTTGGGTATAGAAATGAAGCACAAAAATGTTTTCATTTAATGACGTTTTATTACGAATAGAGTATTATTAACAATGATTATTAAGGCATATTTCAAAATCACAGACGATAATTTTATTTAAAACAGTCTCCATTTTTAAGTTTTTGTAACTAAAGAACTATTCTAATTTCTTAATTCTATTCTAATCAACAACAGTTCTACATAGACATTTTTCAATACTTTTTTAACAAAATATCAATCAAAAATAAACTAAAATTTCTTAAATTATGCTCTAGCAAAGTAATTTTAAAGTACCTGTCAACAATTGTGGTGTCGACTAGTAGGTAAGAAACGAACACAAAATTCAACAGAAGTCTGCTATATAATAATCAACATAAACATCTGATGACTAAACTACCTACGTAGGAACAAACATTTAATAAATGTTATTATAAAAATAAGTTCCAGTTTAACTTTAAATCAGGCTCTTCTACTGACGCATGAGATCTGCGTAAAACTGCCATTATCGACGCCGAACTCAACAGACTTAACATTGCTGTTTGTGCCTTACAAGAGACCAGACTCCCTGACGAGGGTACCTTGCGTGAGACACATTACACATTCTATTGGAAAGGAAGGATAGCAGCGCTGTGCGTGAGCATGGTGTAGGCTTGGCTATCCGCAACGACCTCTTAACATCTATAGAGGCTCCTTGCGGCATATCGGAACGCATTATGTTGGTGCGGTTAAATACGAATCATGGATACGTAACACTTATTTCTGCTTACGCACCAACATTATCCTCAACGGATGAAGCCAAAACACAGTTTTATGACCAGCTCGACCAGTCTCTACGCGGGTTAAGACTATCTGACCGCTTATACATTCTGGGCGATTTTAACGCAAGGGTTGGACAGGACAACGTAGCTTGGCCTGATTGTATAGGTAACCACGGTATGGCGAAGTTTAACGAAAACGGCCAACGTTTATTAGAGCTATGATCTAAACACCTACTGTGTGTTACCAATACCTACTTCAAAAGCAAATCATCTCGCAAAGTATCCTAGAAACACACTCGTTCTGGTCACTGGCATCAACTGGACCTTATCCTAACCAAAAAGAAAAATCTCCGCGAGACCCTACACACGCGTACATTTCAAAGCGCTGATTGTGACATAGATCACTCCTTGGTGGCTTCGCACGTTGTTATAACTCATAAAAAGATCCACTCGTCCAAACTGCCCGGTAGGAAGAAGATCGATCTTCCCAAAACCAGGGATGATGAGTTTGTCCGAAAGTTTGAGGAGTTGGTACGCGACGAAACTGCCACCTGGGACGTAGACGCTCCTATAGAGGAAGACTGGGGCTAAACAAGTTACTAACAGATGTGGCTGGTACGGCTTTCGGCCACCAGAAAGTCAAAAACCAGGACTGGTTCGCTGAAAATCTCGAACACATAACACCCCTGCTCGAGTGAAAACGACAAGCTGCGCTTACACATCGCCTTAACCCTTCCGAAAAGTTGCGTGTCGATTTAGCGAATGCAAAAGCTGCATTACAACGCACATCATGGTACTTCGCTAATGCATACTGGACCGAGCTTTGCCAAAGTATCCAATCGTGCGTTGATGTCGGAAATTTTGGTGGTGTGTATGCTGGCATTAAAAAGGCCCTTGGTCCTTTGCCTAAAAAACAGCCCCCCTTAAAGAAGTGGATGGCACTGTTATTACAGATGCCCAACGCCAACTCGAACGATGGGTAGAACATTATATCGGTCTCTATTCGGAACCAGTTAATATAATGCCGGAAGCTGCAGACTGCATGCCAAAACTAGCTACCTGGGCCGAGTTAGATGACCTTCCTACCATAAAGGAATACCACAAGGCTGTTAAGCAGCTTAAGACCGGAAAGTCTCCTGGAAATGATGGTACCCATGCCGAAATCATCAGGCTTAAGTGCATATTACCCATCCTGCACAATCTGTTGTGTAAATGTTGGGAAGCGGGATATATACCACTAGATATGCGCGATGCTAACATCGTTACCCTATACTAAGGCAAAGGTGACCGCGGTGACTGTAACTGTTATCGTGGTATATCCCTTTTAAGTATAGTAGGTAAATTATTTGCTCGGTTAGTCTTATTAAGACTCCAGAAACCAGCTGATCGTGTATATCCCGAATCGCAATGTGGATTCCGCGCTCAGCGTTCCACAAAAGATATGATCTTTACACTTCGCCAACTTCAGGAGAAGTGTAGAAAGCAGAGATCACCTTTGTTTGTAGCGTTCGTAGACCTTAACAAAGCCTTCGACACCGTTAGCAGAGAGGGTTACACTGCACTTGTAAACATCGGGTGCCAAATCGAAATGGCGGCGTGCGGAGAGGGGTCAGAACATGGACCGGTTTAAAAAATATCGGAGGTTTTGTGCTTTATGCTTCATGGAATACAGGTGAAATTTAAGTGAGGTCCGTAACGTATCTCAGTGCATTATAATATGATTTTTACGATGTGAGTTTCCACTAAACATCCTATCTGAGATACGACATCAACATTTAAAAATTATTTAAAATCTGATTTTGACTAAATATCCTAAATGAAATACGTTACTTAGTAAAAAAATCTATTGATATAATTTTAGATACGTTGACAATCCAAATAGCATTATCTTGAAATCTACTTGACCTACAGTTACGAGAGTTAGAGGAACCGATAGGGAATGAAAAAACGAAGCAATTGATGCTCTTAACTCAATTCAGCCAAAATATGAGATACGAGAGTTAGTCGTGCGAGCGACGACGTCACCTCGCAATCGCCAGTGGAAACGGAAATTCCGCCATATTGTGTGCATCGGCAGCGGCCGCTTGTCGGCCTTCCGCGCCACCGCACCTGCGATACCCACTCATTATGATTCATGTACAACCCCGATAAACAAATACAGCAGCTATTTAATAACACACAGAACCCATTTTGCGATGTACCAATTTGCTATAATTGAGATTCTCTCGTAATAACTACCATACAAACACGGCTTTAATAGCTAAAATTTAAAGTCCAATATTCTGAATGCTCGTTATTCAGGTGACAATTTGAATTGCGTCCCGCAAAACAGTTGGTAGCGATCATCGCTGGCAATTCATATATCCTGTTTTCATTCGAAATTGGACTTTGCGTGTAGAGATTAAATTGCTATCTGGTGTGTCGGGTGTGGAGGTGTAAATCCCCGTGTAAAATCCGCGTGTGAGACCGCGGACAGGTTTCCGACGGCACCGGCTGGCTGGGTGTATCCGCCTCCGCGCAGCTACACCCTCACGGACAATAAAACGTTCTCAACGCAGTTGCAGCCAGATTAAAGCAGGTGTATTCCCTAGCGGTGGGTTGTACGCTTTTGGCTGGCCCGGGCTATTGTTTTGGCGCAAATATGAATTAATTCGGATTTCAGGTGGCCGGCAGATTGTGACGGCTATTGTGTGGACTATCGCACTTGCGCTAAAGGATTTGATTATTGCGCCGTTCATTCGAATCCGCATTAAGCTTTTGTCTAGAAACTAAGCAGGTCTTAATTGGATTATGGAAGTAATCGGCAATCCCCATTCATTCTAGTCTGGTGACAGCCACGTAGCACGTAGTAAATAAATGTTACCAATAGCAAGTAGGTACTTATTAATACTCAATTTCTATCTACCTTTTGCTGATGACTTCGTCAAACAACCAAGTCATCAACGTAGCGAATTGTTTTCAAAATTCTCGCCCCCTGCTATATTTTGCGAAATTTCCAGATAAAAAAAAACCTGCTTCGTCACCAGCAGAACAGTTTCCAGTCATTGTGCACCTGCCACTCCGGAGTAATTAATTATCCTCTCCCCCTCCTACTGCTGACGTCAGTCTCCGTACCTTGCTGTTGTGTCAAGGTGATCCTATTGTTTTGGAGAGGCCGGTAGCACCCACAATAAAACATGGATCTTGTGTAAAAACATACGTCGTTTCAGTTCTTGCTTTTAAGTAGGTAAGGAGAATTGTTACAAAACATAAAAACCAAAACATTTTATGCTTCCGAAAATATTTCAGGGTTTTATGAGAAAAAATATATTAGTTATCAGCTTTTGTTATTATGCTACTCAGCATTAGCTACATGGTTAAAATCTGCCAGAATATGATAGTTTTATTTCAATCCGCTCTCTCTCCGCTAAATTTCAACTATTCAAAAAGAAAATGCTTTTAAATTTGTCACACTTTTAGTAATGTTATTGCAATTCCATTTTTTTTTTACTTTTGTATATCTTCGTTAATCAGTAGAAAAGAATATTACTAGAAAAATTTAGTCCAAAAACACATTGTACCAAACAGCACTGGCCCTCGAAGGTGCGTGTCGTTGATTAACGATGTCGCAACGTGTTTATTGTGAGCCCGTCTGCCCTCCTGCCTTCCTAACTTCCTGCTTCCCTGTCACCCTGGTAGCTGACTTGCGAGATGCGTCAAAGTCAGACACGGCTTTGTTTCGCAACTCTCTATCATACATCCTGCCGCTCTCTACTCGCCTGGTACCTGCGTGTCATTGTTTCAAGACTTTGGAACTAAAGTTTTGTGCACAAAGGAAAATATGGAAGCCGTCAAATTGTAAACATGGTTGGAATTTTGAAGATACACTTTTAAATAAGTAGGTTGAAGGATATTTTAAGTCCAGGAATAGAATCTAACCCAACCTGTCTCGCGACAAGACTCTTTAATATTACGTACTTGATTTCCGCCCAGCGGTTTTATCCGCTGCCACTCATTTTCCCGAGGTAATAGTGGGTTTCCCGCGGTAAAAAGTAGCCCATGTGTTATTCCGGGTTATACTCTACCTGTGTGTCCAAATTTCATCCAAATCGGTCAAGCTGTTTGAGCGTGAAGAGGTAACAAACATACATATACACACAATCTCTTACATTTATAATATTAGTACGGATTATTATATTTCAACCAGTTGTTCACACTGAAATCCAGATGAAACTGACCTTAATCTTAATCGCTGGTCACATCAAAGGTTTAATTCGTAGCTGTCTCATGAAGAATGAAATAATGACATGTTACAGTTCCTACGAGCGATTAACCGATGATGTGGACAATTGTTTTATGCGTATGTTGAACCAGCTTGATTAATATGAGTCAAGTTTAGAAGGACCTTGTTAATGACTATTGAATGATAGTCATCAAGCGAACTATGCCAAAGAACAGAACATGAGCTATTGTTTTTTTTAAACATCATAATCTTGCAAAGATAGATCTGTTTGCCATGTGATGCCGGCTTAAAGTAGCATCACCCCATTTCTTTCCCTTGGGAGTCGTAAGAGGCGACTAAGGGACTCGAGGGTGTGTATTGCAATTTTAGGCGATGGGCTGACAACCCATCACTATGGCGATACACAATTTTCCGCATGACCCTCAAATATTTATCAGACGTGGCGTAAATGACCGTTTTTGCGTTGTTTGCGCTTTGCCTACCCCGCAAGGGAATATATGCGTGATATATGTGTGTATGTATGTAGGTGTCGTAAGAGAAGACTAAGGGACTCGAGGGTTTCATTTGTATTACAATTTTAGGCCACAGGCTGACCACCTCTTACTATAGTGATACAGGATTTTTCTCGGCCCTCAAATATTTGCCAGGGTATAGGCGTGATTATGTGTATTTAATGTATGTACGTATAATTTGTGAACTACTATCCAGAGTGCATTGTGTGAGAAAATTGTACAGAAAATATGTACTAAGTAATGAAGAAGTTTACAAACAAGAACAAACATCACATCAAGTCGTAAACAAGAAATTCCCATACAGGAAAGCATTTCCGCCGGTAAAGTGATTTGAGATTTCCTCGACAACGCAATACAAGAAACAGAGACATCAATGAAACCCACTGCTCTACTCTGCAATGCAATGGTCAGCGCGTGGCCAGATTCATACATGTAAAAATCTTACTGTGAATTTTAATTTATTTAATTTTATTTTGATAGGAAAACCAACAGCGAACATAACAAAGTACTTAAAACTATAGAAAAAAAACAGCCAATTATAGGTTTCCACAGATAGACAACAAAGTATGTTAAAAAGAAAAAGAAGAACACTTAGAGTAAACATTAAATACCAATAAAATACAACAGCATTAATCACACATACCAAAAAATAAAATAATGAAATATTCATGCAAAATAAAATAAACATTAAATACTGAATACGGGACGGCTTATCAGGGCTTTTAATTACCCGAAAGATGGCAAATATTTCGCTCAAAGAATATGTTTGGCATTTCGGATACTCTAGAAGAAGCTTTTTTGCATTAATTATAGTATCCATTTATTTTAATGTTTTACTAATTTTTGTTGCTATGAAACAGGTTGAAATATTTTTGGTATGTATCAAGGGAAAACGCAAATTCACCTTAATATTTCTTAAATAGCTAAGAACTGCCAAACCTGGCCACACCAGACTGCACAATATTCGTTGTGAGCTATTCCCGTGCGCGTGATTTATCGGTGCGCGTGCGTCGCGGGCCGATTTCACGGAAACGCGCCTTTAATCAATCCCGATTAGACCGACTGACTGCCGCGTTTGTTTGGGCTGGTTGGACATCGGTTTGACAAATTGTGCTGCCCACCTCAAGATGTCAAAACGCAGGAAATCCAGGTACTTATACTGATATATCGCACTCTTAATAAAATAACGACCTAATCCAAAAACACAAATTTTTGGGTATTGATGAAAAACGTTTGTTGAAAAAACAGAATAATTTTTAAATGGCTGTAGAATTAAAAGTAAAAGGCAAAGGATGAAACTTGAACCACCTAACTAATCCTAAGAATATGTTCTTTTAAGTGCATTAAAATTTACACAAATATTCACATCCATTAATTAAAAAAAGTTAATTATTTGTAACCCTTTAGAATTGCGTCATTATTTCATGAAAAATCTGAAAGAAATATTGACCTAAGTTAAAATCGGTCTTTGTTTTACCAAATCAAATATGAAGATCTCTGACTCATTTTAAATTAAGTCACTATTTTACTAAAAAGCTAAAAGAAAATACAGTTTATTTAAAAATAAGTCTTTAACTTAAACATGTGACTTAAATTCAAATCGCGATATAGCGACTAGCAAATGGTCAACAGAACACAGTCCTATTATAATGAAAATATTAAGATAATTTTTTATTCTGTCATTCATATGGGACACCGAGTCGACAAATGACCCAATGAACCCTTTGATTAAACGTATTTACATGTAACTTAAATGCGCCGCGGTCGCTATAAATGGTGCGGTGGCTATTCTCATTGTAACGAGGCGGCTTCTACAAGAAAAATTAAGTAAAAATGAGAAAATTAAACGAAAAGATATTTGTACGCTAGTATGGTTTGGTCGGCAGCACTTCTACCCGATGTTACTTATTAGTTGCTAGCGTTCAGATGCTCTCTTTTATTCTGATGTCCACCTTCCTCACGCTGCTGTCTGCTTCGTAATACGTAGCGATGGCTCGTCTTATGGTAGATGAATCGTCTTTCGTTTTATGGTAGAGTGTTGTCCATGATCTGCACGATGTTGTTGACTTTCTTTGCGGCTTGACGTGGGGCTCCATCAATCCATATTAATATTGAGTATTCAGGTGAAATATACATGCGCAAGGCCCTGCGACGTTCTTTATGTGTTTTTCTCGATGAGGTCATGATTATCAAAGGGACGACAAGCGAGTCGTGTACGAGGACACTCAGTATTACCGAAGTAATTGTGAGTAATGAGTTTGGCTTGTTTAGGTTGATGGAGTTGTGCGTTAGAGGTTTGCTGTTGACCATAAACTTCTTTTCAGTATTCAGAGTGTGGAGTACTTCCTTTTAAAAGTGATCGCCCGGTAGTGAGCTGCACATGACTGTCTTAACACTCACTAGGCTTTTCCAGGCCCTGACATTAAGAGGCTGTGAAACACAAGCTGTTATTTTGATCGTAAATGTCTTCTGTATTATACTGTCGATAGCTCGGTGGAGTTCTCTGGCGGTTCCTTGTAGTTCGGTGGATATTGGACCAACTTTTTTCCATGTGATGGAGCGCCAGGCCTCGTGAGCAATGCGACGATCCCAAAAAATACACGGCGTGCGTGCTGAGCCAGATAAATAGCGTGTAGATAAGGGGCTCAAAATAGACTTATATGAAAGTGCGTAATGACGTTGCTCCAGACGAGGAGGTGGGTGGTATACTGTGGAAAACTGCGGTGGAGACGTCTTTCTTATTTTGCAAGAAAAGTAGCGGTGAAGCGTGAAACGCGTCGTCAGTCACAGGCACAGCCACAGATTACAATAATAATTAACAAGCTCAGCGTTCGCTTATACCTATCATTGATGTTCGTGTCAAGGTTTGCGTGATGAAGCTGACGGTGTAACACCCGCTTGAAAAGGGGTGCCACACGATTACCGTCGATGACTGTGGTCGCCTATTCTTCTAGAGCTAGTTCTATGGTAGATGCATCATTCAGTTTCGTTTTTAATTTGATGACCCCGTCGATCCAAAATGTAGGTCGATCAAGTAGGCGGAGTCGGGCTTCTATAAGCGGAAACGAATACTACTTCTTGTGTCTTATTAGTTCGCTGATGGGCCGGGCCTACCATTATAGACAAATGACAATGCTGGTTTTGAAAAAGTTTTCGATTGACTGTAGAACGTGGTAAACTCTGGCCTTGGAAAATCGATCAGGATCGAATTGAGGAGTGCTTTGCTGAGTGAGAAATAGGTTACGTCCTTTCTCGCCCGTGTTTGGCTCAGGATGTTTCAGGTGCGGGCTTCTCAGTGGGCTACGTTGGAATAGCGAATAATGACACTAGCACTACCGATATCGTAAGTCAATTTGTCGCAAACGTTTCGGGCGTCATCGGTGACTTTGAATTTAGTTGGTATCTGTCGTTTTGTGATATTACCAACATATTGTATTACCAATATTCCGTGCGAAACGTATGGATCTCAACACCCTGAACCGTCTTTTAACAAGGTGAGCACAGTGTGACTATCTGTCTTACGGAAACGGCTTGCGGCATGCTCTTTGATGACGGTGGCAGCCATGCAACTTCGCACGATAATGGCGTCATGACAAGATACGTGCTGATTTGGCCGTCTTGTCGACGAAAACGTGTTCTTAGTAAGAGATTTATTTTGTAACTGTAGTGAAGGTGGCACCTTGGTAGCGTGTCGTGTGCAAATTTTTTCAAGTTTCCCATTCAGTCTGCAATGTGACAAGATTTTAATCCATCTGTTGCTCCTGTTAGTACTCACTTATTTGGCTTGTGATGTGATGGACGAGGTAAATTTGAGTGGTTTAAGAGATAAATGGCGGTATTCAATGCTTTTCTTTGTAGAACGTTCTGTAGTTAACACTTCAAACAATAGACGTGTGAGGTAAGAGTAGTGATTCAAGGCGAGCTCTACGATATGCGGCTGGAGATGAGATCGAGTTGGTACACATTTAGCCTTGGTTTTATCGTCGAGTTTAACGGCAGCAATCGAGGTGCCGATGATTCCAACTATGGTTCAATATGATTACTATTCAGTCGGAGGATTAAATTAATGTACTAAAAATATAGAAAATTCGTTGAATTTCAAGAGTAGTAAAACGTTAAACCTATTTTCAAATAGCTTTCGGTACAAAACCTCAAGATTAAGATAAAATGCGAAGTGAAACACCAAGTTAATACGTTAAATTATGTTATGATATCAGTCGAATACAGGTCAAATTTGAAATAATACCGAAGTCATTTCATTATTTTTGCTAAGACAAAGACTCAACTAAAAATGTTACCAGAAATTTTCATCATTATAAATACAACAAAGACCTAATTTCAGTTAAGTCATATAAATAACAAAATTTTCAAAACGATACAGTCTTATATCCAAATGGGTCAGTGAGCTTATCCAAAATTTTCGTAAAATACAGACCTAATTTAAAATGAGTCAAGCAAACATCGCAGGTTTTTGTAAAACAAATACCAAACACTAAATCGGTCATTCTTTTATAAAAACTTTTCAATTACACTCGCCTCAACTTTTGATAAAACAACGGCTCATTTCTAAATCAGTCGTCTTTTCACAAAAACGTAGCATGCAGCCGCAGACGCAAGACGAAATCGGTCATTATTTGACTGAAGAGATACGAGTTCGGGGCGGGAAAGATATAGACTCATCTTATTTTGAACCTTATTGTGTAAGAGATAGGGTTGTGTTTTAAAGTCTATGTTGTGGGCCCAGCTCTAATAAGTCAGTTTTTCACAAAAACTCATTTTGGCCAAATTTTGATTTGAGTCGTTATTTTACTAAGAGTGCGATATAGACTTACCCGGTTGTCGTAATCATGATTCACATAATCATTTTGATAGCCAGAGAATGCTGCTGCCCTTTACCTGAATTTACGACTTGAAGCATTGTGTGCTGATTGAATCAAATAAAACATCTCATTTGCCGTGTGATGCCGGCTTAAAATAGCATCACCCCATTTCTTTTCCGTGGAAGTCGTAGGAGGCGACTAAGGAACTTGAGGGTGTGTATTGCAATTTTAGGCGATGGGCTGACCACCTGTCACTATGGCGATACACAGTTTTCCGAATGACCCTCAAATATATGTCAGACGTGGCGTAAATGTCCGTTTTTGCGGACGTTTACGCTCTGCCTACCCTGCAAGGCGTGATATATAATGTCTAATTACTATGCAAATGATTATCGTCTTGAATCTGAACAAAATAGTATCAATGAAAGGATTCTTCCTAGCAAGAGGTTGATTGAAATCAATTCGAGAGAATTCTCTAATTGCAATAATAATGGGTTACAGTCGAGTCGTTTCCTCGAGCACCAATTGAAAGACAAACTGTCTTCAAAGGTAGTAAATTATTAAGAGCTGCACTGTAAGTGCGGGATCTTATGAATCGAATATATTAGCAACTAATCTAATTTACACTCAAAGAGACCACGAGTCGAGCAATGCGTTTATTTCGAGCAAAGACTATCTTTCGGAGAATCCCCTTAATCGAAACAGGCGAGTCATAGGTGGGTATTTCCGACGTGAATCAAATCAAAATGTTCGGCAGAAATAAAGTGACTTAACTAGAATGATATCAGATTTCAGCACAATAATTTTTAGAAACCCACATCACCTGTCAACATACATACATACATAAATCACGCCTATATCCCTTACGGGGTAGGCAGAGCGTTAACGTTAACACCACGTCCGACAAAAGTTTGAGGGTCAATCAGATAACTGTGTATCACTATAGTGACAGGTTGTCAGCCCGTCGCCTAAAATTGCAAAACACACCCTCGAGTCCCTTAGTCGCCTCTTACGACACCCATGGGTAAGAAATGGGGTGATGCTATTCTAAGCCGGCATCACCTGTCAAGATGTGCTTAATTTGCAGATATAGAGTAATCATTCTCTGACATTACTTACTACCTGTTAAACTTTATTATCTTGGTCATGCTAGCCTGCAAAGGTGAACTCACATTACAAGGGGTTTCATGAAGGCCTGCTGGGCTAATCCTGTCACGCTGGAAATATGGATTCTACATTTAATAAAGAATTACAATTTCGAATCTCTCAACGAGTGCATTATTATAAGATTTATAGGCTATCGATTCCAGAATTACTGAAAAATATGCTTTAGGTTCTTGTATATCAAAAATATCTTAGGAAAGAAAAGAGTTACATATTTCTACCATAATTCTGGGCAAAATTAGTCACTCCACAAAACGGTCCGGACCACACTGCTGACTCTAATCCAAGTAAAGGTGAGGCCATACATTACCGAGTTCCTACAACTGGTTCAGCGCCATCCTGATGTATTGCGGCAGCGGACATGAAGCTGTCGTCGAAGGCATTAGCCCCGTGATTTGTGTCGACTGTCCACTCCTGCGCAACTGACGTGCTTGTTTTCTTTGGACCAGCGGTGTTCAGACTTGCTGTATGATTTACAGAGCTTCTGTTGTCGAGGAAGATATCGCAAGAATTTCATGAATTTGTAGCTGGAAAAGAGAAAAAGTAGTTACTTATTATGAAGATTTGGCAGTTTTTTGAGTATGTGCAACAAAGCCTTGACTGTGCCACACGAATAAAATGTATATTACGAAAATTTTATCTGCATAATTTATGCTCGCTACAACCTTGACCTAAAATTGCAAGTCTTATTATTCTTCGAATATTTTCATATAACTCGTGAAAATGATTACTCATCGATGGCGTCTTGCATTTTCCCTATCACGGTTTTCTCATGGACCCTGCGGAGGTTCGAAAGAGGCTAATTGACATGGTCACGTGTCAGGCGGCAAGTTCCGCCGGAAGCGCGCGCCGGGTGACTTATGTCCGCTTCCTTCCGCCCCCCGCCTGCATCCCCCGCACCCCCGCCTCTCGGCCGAGGCCATAGCAAGCTTTTTAACGGCGAAATGTGAGAAAAGGTTATCACATCACGAAATCTTGCAATATGAATATGAATTGTATTTAAGGTCAGTCCGCTGAATATATGAGTTTGGTATAATATGAAAATCTTTTTGTTATGTGATAAAATTTGTCTATTTTAGTTTCAAGTAGGTATGCAAGACAAAAAAGTTTCCAAATAATTATCACAACTTTATTCCACTTTTATCGATAATTTCATATATTGACTGTGCATTTACCTTCAAAACTGCAGTTTTTGTGATTAATGTTCACTTGTAGAGTATCATAATAAAAGTCGTCAACAACATTAACGATCAAACTCTTTAGCGTAACTTTATGGACACAATTTATCTCACTTACACCATCCCAAAAAACATCCCCATCCAAATCACCAAGATTCTACTCAAAGGTAATGTATAAATTGCGAATTTGCCCATTAGGGACGAGTCGACGTGCGTGTCCCATCCATTAGGCGTCTATGACGGAGTCAGAAAGCATAAAAATAATTCTTGCACCCCTACAGTAGTTGTTGAACACCCTCGCGTTATGACATTTGAGTTGTATCGTTGTATGACAGATGCAGTGATTCTTATAGAAGAGGCAAAGAGTGGAGAGTGCCCTGTGGTTGACTTGAACGAATGCGCTTTTCAGATTGAAAGACGTGTTCAATTGCATTAGTTTTATTATTGGTAGCAGCATTTGTATGTTATTATTAATATTTATTGTTAATTAGGTATAAAGATTTCACAAGGTACCTATTCCTGAAATGTATTTCCAATAGTACGCTTCTTTTGCAATTCTGTGCTACAGAATCTTAATACATTCGGATGATCTATGTAGTTCAAGTAAATACCCATGTATGCTGTCTCGAGCTGTTTGATGCTCTAAAAGCAGCCGAAATTCCGTGTTAGAATCTCGATTAGTAAATTCAGCTTGTATGTCAGAACGATTGGTCGCAGCGTGTCCAGGACAAGGAGTTTCCGACCCAGTGAGTGCGCTTTAATTGATAGCGCGACGCCGCCGCCGAGGGATAGGGGGCGTCACTAGTGCTGACGTTTGAACCCCATGACGTTGGTACCAATGCGAGGGAGAACTAGTTTTAAGTCATAAAATGTCACCATTAGGTTTGCACCAGTTTTAAAATTAAAACACATGTAAATCTCATATACCTTCGACTACAAAAATCAAGAATTTGAAAGGATTTAAACTGGAGTAAACGACGACAAAACTATGAAATCGTTTTGTGTTGAACAAATCCAAAGATTGCGTGCCTAGCGCAATTCTCAAACTCAACCAAAATTTAATACTAGTTGTTAATTTAAATGTATACCATAAAGGAGTTTCAGTACCGAAGGAAAATGGCGTAAAAAATATTTAAAAATAAACCTGAATAAAAGATTCATTTTGTTTATCCGAAATTTGATTCAAATCATTATAACTCTATACAACTCTTTCTGGAATCTAAGCTCAAAATTAGTTGACAATAAAATTACTTGTTTTGGCTTCACCTACAAGATAAAACAAATAATGAAACGCCATGTATTATTTTCCCAAATTTTGTATAAGTCCAAGAAAATATTTGTTTTTGTTTATTATTTGATATATTTTTATTCAGGTAAACACATGTCATACAAAGAGACAAATTATAAAATAGTGGTAAATTTTGAAGTAAATAATATTGCAACAGATTCTAATAGCTGCAAAATTTTGATCAAACTCCGTTTCTAATGCGACTGACAATTTGTACTGGACTTGATCTAAGCTGCGTCGGTTGGCAGCACTGCGTTTAATTCAAAACTGTTCCCATTTAGCCATGACATTTGTGTATAGAGACAGCTACCGGTGTGCTGGCGATGGCTGCAGCAGTTCGACCGAGCTTTCCACTTCGAAAGTCGCTGCCGGTGACAACACCGTGTAGAGCTTGCAACTTATAGAACAGGGTTTCATCTTTCATCAATAAAAATCTCTTTGCGAATAGTATCTCTTCTTAGCCGAAAAACTTGACGTGAGTCTAATACAGTGTTCATTTCAATGTCATCAGATATCTATCAGGTGCGTAGGTACCTAACTTTTGAGAATTTCAATCTTATGTCTTTTACTGGTAGAGGAGGCTTAAAATTACGTGACTTGTCCTCACCTGCCCATCACCTTTATTTTCGGTTTTTATACCGCGTAGCCGGTTTTGTATTAGGATAAAACAAAAAAAATATTAAAAGAAGAAAATTATGCAATACAATTATCTTCTTTTTACAATGACGGATCATAACGTCAATATGTGATATTACAGTGTGATACAGTCGGTGCAAAATGGCGATCTATGAATATCTAGCCTTGAGTTAACCCACTTATATATGTTCTGCTAAAAGTGAAGATCTCAAAGCTGTTGTTGATAATGATGGTGATTGATGAGTAGAATCACCCTGCAGAGTTTGCTTTCGTACTGCCTTAAAATAATTCTGTACGATATTTCCTTGCCAACTCTACAGTTGCCACGGTCTATGTGAATGATTAGACACAGGTCGGGAGCCAGTGGTCCGAGAGTGAGATCTGCCAGCGGCGGACGCTTTGCAACCATTTGCCATTGTAGCGATGATTTACACTCATTTTCGATTCGCTTTGTTTGTATGTTAATTTATTTACTGATTTGTTTTACACCAATTTGACAAAAAAGAAGCTGTAGCACGCCGTTATATTGTAGAATACAAACATTCTCGAATTGATTACAATCAACCTCTTGCCAGGAAGAATCCTTTCATTGATACTATTTTGTTCAGATTCAAGACAATAATCATTTGCATAGTAATTAGATGCTTACATACATACATACATACACACCTTTAGGCAGAGCGGAAAAGGCCGAAAAAATGGTCACTCACGCCACGTTTGACAAACATTTGAGGGTCATTCCGATAATTGTATATCACTATAGTGACAGGTTGTCAGCCCATAGCCTAAAATTGCAATACACACCCTCGAGTCCCTTGGTCGCCTCGTACGACTCCCACAAGCAAGAAATGGGGTGATGCTATTCTAAGCCGGCATCACACGGCCAATATGGTAGCAGTAGCAGATATAGGGCTGGTTTATTGCCTATGTAATGGAAAAACTAGTTTTGTGAATAATCCATACTAATATTATAAATCTGAGTGTTTGTGTGTGTGTATGTATGTTTGTTACCTCTTCAAGCTCCAACGTCTTGACCGATTTAGATGAAATTTGGAACACAGGTAGAGTATAACCTGGAATAACACATAGGCTTTTTACCGCAGGAAAATAACTATTACCACGGGAACATGAGTGGCAGTGGGTGAAACCGCTGGGCGGAAATCTAGTAAGAAATATACTATTGCTGGTGACAAAGGACTTCAGTATCTACAATCTAATTGTATACACTAATATTATAAAGAGGAAAGATTTGATTGTTTGTTTGAATTGAAAAGGCTCTGTAACCACTGGACCGATTTACAAAAAATACCATTACAATCCTACATTACCCTTGATGAACATAAGCTATATTTAAATGTCTTAATATCGCGGGAAAACGGCAAGCAGCGTGTGAAACCGCTGGGCAGATCGCTAGTAAGTAATAAACCGTTAGATAAGTTGTGTACAAACTACACACATCTTACAAATAAAAAGACACAAAACTTAAGGTTATGTTCTTAGTTGAACTCTTTAAGTACCCACCATGATCTGGCGCGAAGGCCTGTAGCTTGCCGTATTACACGTAACATACGCGGCATTATCTCGTTCAGAAACTCGGAAATAAAACCACCAAAAAAACATTCTAACTGCTTAATTATTTTCCAGTTCCCATATTACCCCAAGAACCCTCACGGATGATAAGAAGCAGCTCTCTCACCCCACGTGCATACAATTAGTTAATTCAGCTCTTCACGTGAGGACTCCTTACGAGCTGGCTAATTTGCATCTACTGAAGATCGCGACTGGGGCTTGTTTGGGGTCGGGCTTTATAACGGGGAAATTAACATCTTAAATTAGTGGGTTACTGAAGGCAATATGTATTATGAAGGTGAGCAAAATTATTTATTTTGAGAAAATATTACTTTCTCTAATTACATGTGCACTATACATTTTGTTATTATGGCGCCCAACATATATACTCAAGAAAACAAAGCACTTTTTATTTTATTTGCTATACATTGAAAAGATATTTAGTTTATAAAAGTAATGTAAAGAGAGAATCAACAATTAAAACGATTGGCGAGCGCAGTGCAAGATATTGCTTTCACAGCAAACGCTGCTGCCCATTTCTTGGATAAATTTATCCCTCATTCTTTCTCACACCTACAGGTTGTATTAAGGTAGTGCTATTCTAAGCCGGGTAACACCTACGGGCTACGGGTTGTATTGAGGTCATGCTTTCTAAGCCGACCTCACACGGGTGGTCTATATAAAGAATATTCTCTTTACCAGTGGGGTACTCAAGTACTTACTTATCTGCGAGTAAAAAATGAGCGTCCACTTAGTATGATTAAGATAGTAGCGTTTATGGCGCTAAGTCGGTATTTATCGGCGGTTTGCGTAATTCCCACGCAGCGGCGCCTGGAGCCGGCTCTGGCTGGACGTGACGGGCCTACTGCGAGCACTGTTTAGCGCACCGAGGACTTGAGGTAAACAGGGGTGGACTCAGAAATAAAACCGTGTTAACAAAAAAAAACATCCTTTTCAAGGTTTTAAAGTTCCCCTCTCTCTTTCGTGTAAGACACCAAGTCAACTAATCATGGTATAAAAGTTTCTATCTGTCTACTGAGAAACTTGCAATCATGAACAGCAACTGGAACCAACTGTTTACTGGACCACCTGAGAATCACACCAAGGCACAAGCGGTTCCTAAGAGCAACACTCAGGGAACACACTACAACACTAAGCCAGGGAAGCAGATAAAAAACATGGAATAACTAAATACGTCTCTTAGAAGCACCTTACTTTGCCATTGAGTCATTCTAGTGGCTAAGCCGCGCAAATATCTCCAATCCTCCGTTGTACTCAAGCGCTCCTTGCGCCATTGCCCAATTGCTGGAGTGGAGAAATTGGGTAAATAAATCAACCAGAAAAATAAACAATGTATTAGAAAGATGTTTTGTGAGGATCAGTCTATCAACACTATTAATATTTAAACACTCGTAGGCAGGTGCAGGTATGCCGACTGTGTGCTGTAACTAAATTCAAAGAATAAACTTAGCTTAACTAATAGTTATTCGTAACAAATACGGTGATATTTTGAGATAACTGTATTCAAAAGTTTCTTTCACCCCGTTTCACCTGCAAACACAATCAACCCCTGTATTATTGTTGATACTCGAATCTTCAAATCGCCGGCAAACATCTATATGCAAATGGTGACAAACAGCCGCGCGCGTTTACCGACGCACAATATACTTTTATGGGCAGGAAAAGCCTCACGCTGACAACTTTACTATTTGGCGCCCAGCATGGGACCATATCTCCTTCCCCAGTATCGGTAGGGGTGAAAAAACAAAATTATGACTGAACAGGTTAACTTGGCAAGAATTGTTGCGTCTAAGATATTGTTTCACGTGTTTTATGAGGTGGGTCGAGATTTCACGGGGTTTTTGAAGGAAGCCATGTTTATTTCCATGGGGTTAGTTCGATTGTATGTAATTCATATCGTGCCCGCTGTGAGCGTTTTGTATTTATGCGACAGCCGTTTTTATTTATAGTTTTATTTTTAAATGCTTCGCTGGCTTTTCTCTTTAAGGGTATAAAAAGAGACATTGACTCTACCTTATAGCCTACCTATTTAAAACCAAACATCAAAATGAAACTTCCCGGTTTATCTATCTGAAAACTCTTATTTACTTAGGAGGTTATGCAATGCATAAAGCACCCATTTAAAAATAATTGTATTCAGTAGTAATCTGCATGCTTGTGCTTAAGTGGTGTTTACACTGACAACATCCATTCCGGGCGCTCGGACAGTCGCGCCGCCGCGGACCGCGATGTTGGCGCCCGACGTGGGGCTCTCAAAACAACATCCACGTACTTACCTAACTGCGTTTGCTTCAATTCAAACCGTCATGGGCTTGTGGCTCCCAAAACTTTATAAAATAGAAAGTTCTACATACACATACACATATCACGCCTAAAATCCCTTGCGGGGTAGGCAGAGCGTAAACAGCCGCAAAAACGGACATTTACTCCACGTCTGACAAATGTTTGAGGGTCATAAATGTTAGAAAATTCTATGAATTGATAAACAGGTTGTAGTGCTTAACATTTTCTTAGCTTCTACAATGCTATTATTTATTACAGCCAACAATACTATCAAATAGTGGTTGTACTGCAAATGGTATACTTACAAAAATAAAGCAAACTTTGGGCACCACCGGCCAAATCCTTTGTCCGTCGCGAATTTCCCTGGCAAGGCATAACGCAAAATAAACAAAGTGTTATTGTAGCTTATTTTCATAAGTTAATAGTAGGGGCCGTATGATAACACTGGACTAGCCATTCGGACGTTCCCGGACCAAATACGTATTTTTTTATTATTCATGTAAATACGTAGACGACCTGATTGCAGGGGCAATTTCGGTAGAATTGCCGAATACTCTCAGATAGGATTAGATAATGTTGTTGTAGAATCGGTATAGAAAAAATCGTTTAATATTTCTTTTCTATTGCAAATCTGCCTGCAAAGATTATAATGATACTTTGAAAAACCTCATTCAATAAGGTAACTATATATAGAAATAGCGTATGATGATATAATTTAAGTCTTCAGTAGTGGGTAGGCGAGTGCAATAAAGCAACCGCGGGAAAACAGCAGCCGTCGCTCGACGCCCGCACTTGCCGCCCCATATGAATACAAACTGCAAATTATTGGCCAGGAGAGAAAGATGTAGAGTCTAACTGCAATTTTATTGTGATTCTTGCTTATTTACACTTGGTTTTCACGAGAATCTAATATTTTAGGCTTGTTGCAATTTGACCGCTTTTAAGTGGGAGAATGATTAAAAATGATAATTTTTAAATGGTTTGTTTTAAAAATACAGGTCATTGTAAGAAACTAATTTCAATATTTCAAAACAATATTATTGATTAAAAATAATATATAAAAATTTTACAAGTTTAAAAAAGAAATTCTATTTTAAATATTTTTCTTAAGTTTGAGGATGTGACGCCACGATTGTAGGTAAAGTATTATAATGCCTTTGAGTACACAAAGACAAACTTAATCATGGACAAGACAAAATGCCACAAACATATTTTTTTTCTTACTATGGCAAAAGCATTTATCATTATTCAGGTTTAAGAGGCGTCATACAAAGGTCATTAGGGGAAAATATGTTTTATTTAATATCTTAGTATCGTTACACTTTGTAATTAATCTAATCAGTAGATACTGTAAATAAAGTGTAATGGTCGAAATGGTTTAGACATTTTTCTCGTAATCGACCATCTTAGCATACCAAATTGAACTCAAAAGAGAACATGCCAATAGGCCACTCTACACGACCTTTCCGTCTTACCCCAGGTCCCCAGAGGCTATCACTTACTCGCTATTTGTTACGTGTGATTTGCTATTTCGCTACTCACTCGTTTAGGGATTGTAAAGATGTATTGAAGAATTTATTATCCAGTTGGTTGACTGAAACTTTGGATGTTTATTATTAGTATCTATAGATCTGAATCGATCAAGAGTAAATATTTCGTAAAAGCTTCTTTAGTGTTTCTTCGGTATGCAAAATCTAAACTCTACAAACGAAGAATCGCCAGAAAAATTGAATACCCTAAATTTTATTGCGGCATTTAAGGTGGATGAATATAAAGTGGATTTATAAGGATTATGGAAGGAATGGTCGTGGAGGGGGTGAACGGTAAGTGGGGAAGTGGAGGGGAGGGGTTAATCCTCGTGAACGCCGTGAGCTGAGACACAGTAGATGTAGCAGGTACAGAAAATCGCTAAAGTGACTGACATACAGAAGATCGATGTTCATAATCATCTTGGAAAATAATTTGCGCTAAGGTCAGTTGTTAGACTAAAAATATAATTCTCACCTTCAAATTTAAGGCTTCATAAGTGGAATCGAAATTCAAAATAAAACTGACCATGACCGAACATGTTTATTCTTGAAATATGCGGGGTCTTTATTCCAGGGACGCTCTCCTGCACGCTTTTTCTTACGACATTCTAGCGATTGTTTGTATTACAAGAGTTCTAAAATTATTGATTATATTTTGTGATATCATAAGTTTAACTTTCACTGTAAGTTCAAAAAATCGTTTATGCCAGATTTGTAACACCGCTTAATGCTAGAGGTCATAGAAATATGACTCTAGATTTGTCACTAAAAGATGTAACGAACACCGTTTGTGCTGTAGTGTTTTCCTTACTATATCTGTGAAATTGGATTGGTGCTCGTATGTAAAGCGGCGCGCAAGTAAATAAGCCGTGATTTAGAAGTATTGTGGGATCAGCCGAATTGATATTGTGATGCGTGCGGATTGCCTCCACTGGGCCACTTACCTTCATTTCAACGAAAAAAAAAAACAATAAATAAGTATCTTTCTAAAGTAAATATTGGCCTCAATTTGGGATTTAAATTGTCTTTACTTCGGTACCTTAAATTAGTGCTGTCAAATAGGTTTAGAAAAGGATGGGAGATATCTTAGTCATGTCTTATAGTTTGACGCAAATATACGTGTTATATATCAAAAAAAGGTGATGTTAACAATGGCAACTTAATTGATTAGAAACTGCGAAGAACCCATTGAAATTTAAACAGACATGACTCAGATATCTCCTATCCTTTTTTTAAAATCTATTAGACGGAAAGTGACAGCACTAATTCAAGATACCCTCGTAACGCCCAGATACCTTTTAAAAGGTATGTAGCTCTATAGTGGTACGAGCCCAAGCATAAGGAAACATTACATTAGAAAGCAACCTTATAGCTAATAACTCGGGCATAATATGTTTATTCTTTATTTATGTAAACTTAGCGTAAATATGTGTGTCTATTTATATTTTATGGTTCAAACTAATTTACAAAAGGTAGGGAACAACATATGATATGGTTTGTATCAGTAGACCCAGGATATGCTGGAACTACAAGTTTCCAGGACAAAGAAGTGCATATAAGGTTTATTTTACTTTGAAGAAGCATACCTTTTAAAAGGCATCTGGGCTGCTATCTGTGAAAAGCTCACAGAAGCTTGGGCGTTACGAGGTTAAGTAAAAAAATTATATATCCCAGTAATATTTTTGGGAATGTCCTCAGCGATCTCTACATACGAGTACATACTCAACAAAGTGCCTATCATAGAATCAAGTTCTTTGTACGGATGATATCTTATTTCAATAACTATAATTTTCATAACTTCAACGTTTTGATATAGTAAAGCTAACATACACAAACAACATACACATATCACTCCTATTATCCCTTGCGGGGTAGGCAGAGCGAAAACGGCCGCAAATCGGACATTTACGCCACGTCTCACATATATTTATGGGTCATACGGAAAATTGTGTATCGTCATAGTGACAGGTTGTAAGCCCATCGCCTAAAATTGCAATACACATCCTCGAGTGCCTTAGTCGGCTCTTACCATGGGAAAGAAATGGGTTGATGCTATTCTAAGCCGGCATCACGCGGCATACACAATATAAAAATATAAGATACAAATATGTTAAAGTGTGAACCAAGCCATGAAACTATACAGTTTTCTCCAAGCAACAATGGGTCGAAATATAAAAAGTGGACCTCCCATACAAATTGACATTTGCGGCTATATTTTGTACTTTAGTTCATTTATTGCCTTTAGTTGCTATTTAAGTACAAATGGCAAATTTTATGTAACATATTGCATAAAATATTACCGCAAACAAAATATCCAGTAAAAATTAATTGCTCCTAAACCAAAAATTGACTTCATCGGAACTCCAATCCGCCGAGTATAAAAACACAATCTACCCTTAACGGTCACAAGTAAAAGTTTATCGCTTACCAATAAATTGCAAGAAATATGAATAATATAAAAATACACTTTGAATAGCTAATAGGCGTTTTTAATACGCTATTAAGGCCCGTACACACCGATACGAATACATTACGACGGACGATATTTACGACGAATAATTTCGTTGCCTCCTGAGATACGTGTTTTATTGACAGTTATCATCGCGCTTTTCTTCCTGTATTGCGCACTTTTGTAACATTGAAGTAGACATTCGATTTGATTTCGTTAAATTGCCGTGAAAATGTTGCATTTGACTGGCATCGTTGCTATCTTAATTTCCTTTTTCGGTCCTTGAGCTAAAATATTTAAATTATGAAATGTTCACTCTTATTATTTACAGTTGAATCATTTCATAAAGAATTCATAGCGTCACTCTCTTCGTCCTACCTGACATCGGTCCAGACTCTTGGAATGAATTTCAATTTATTCGCGTGTATTTTTATTGCGGTATAAACCGTTGGCTATAACTCAGCATGCTAGTTTGCACCACCCCTTACGTTAAATCGCTTTTGGCAATAATAGTCGGCTTAAGAAATTTCCGATACCACTGAATTTGATGTGTTAGTCATATTGAGAAGTAAATAGACAGATTAAATAATAGTCAATAGTTAATTATTTGTATTGTAATAACCAACACACATAAATTGGATACTTAACACACACACACACATATCACACTTATAATCCCTTGCGGGTTAGGCAGAGCGCAAAACAGCCGTAAAAACGGACATTTACGCCACGTCTGACAAATATTTGAGGGTCATTCGGAAATTGTGTTTCGCCATAGTGACAGGTTGTCCGCCCATCGCCTTAAATTGCAATGCACACCCTTTCTTTGACATAATTATTTTTTCACTAATATGTTTTGGCATACCATTTCGGCATATTTTTTTTTGTTCTATTATTTCTATGTCGTATTTATATTTTCGCATAATACTTATTTTGCCATAATACTATTTTAGACTATTTTATTTTTGTCTAACAATTTTTTTGCATAATGGTTTTTGGAATATTGTTTTCACGACTAATTTTATTTTATTATTTTAAATACATATCTTTGAATACATATTACAGCTGATGCTCAAAAATAGGTCTGTAAGGCAATACCTGACTAGGTTAGGTTAGGTTAGAACCGTGACCATAACGCACGAGCCGAGCGAGCGGAGCGAGCGTGCCGCGGCAGCGGCCGACGACGTGCTAGAACCGAATCAGGGCATGGTACTCTGATAATGTTCCATAAAAATTATGACTTGATATTGTTATGCTTTATGAAATTTATGGTAATTTTTTTTATGCTTAAAAATGATGGTGTTAATATTTGTTATGCGTTAATAAATTATGCTTAAAGTGTTATGCTTACATAATATTACGCGTAAGTATAATTAGTTTAAATAACTATATGCTATTCTATATTATGACTAATTTTTTATGGAAATGGATAGGGATCCCTGTGGTGATACACAATTTTCCGAATAACCCTCAAATATATGTCAGACGTGGCGTAAATGTCCGTAAGCGGCCGTTTACGCACTGCCTACCCCGCGAGGGATAATAGGTGTGATATGTGTACGTACACTTCTTCATTTTATGCGACAACTATAAAATCTTCCCTTATATCGCATTCCACATTACTATCTGGGTACTAAAATCTTCCCTTACAAGCTACGCATTTCGCAAACCATGCATACAATGTGATACTAATCAATCAGTCTCCTCTGAGAAGCAGACGTTGACATAAAACACAAACCATTAATGAGCAATCTCGCGGTCTCCGGTCATTTAAGGGGATTACGTAGGCTAGGTGCTGCCTCATGACATGACATTTTTTAAACTTAGTGTGAACGTAATTTATCGAAAATCCGCTTCTGTCAGATTACAGAATGTCATATTTGTATAAAAATATCAAGGTAGTTATAGAAAGTGCTAAAAGTGGCCACTATTAGCAATTTCTCTACCTGTAACTACAGCGACACTACTTTTATTTACACAAAATTTTGTAAATACGCCTCAGCACCTCTAATTCAATTTGACAGAAGCGGATTTTCGATAAATTACGTTTTATTGAGTTATGACTTTTTAAGTGATGGGGGCAGCACTAAGCCTATGCAATTTCCTTAAGGGGGAGCTCGTTTACACTTCACACTTCACGGCATTGTAAAAAAGTTACAGTCCCATAATATCTCCGTGTCCATTACATTAATGAACGATGTGTAGCCGTTGGGCGGCGCTAATCTGCGGATGTCATCACAATAACAGCTGATTGAATATAAAACGACGAATTATTGAAGATGGGCAGTGTTAACGGTGCTAAACTACAGATAAACTTATGTATTATAATATATTGTATAGGTATATATAGTTATATATATGTGTATTTTTATTTTTAGTCATATATTTATTTGATTTGTGTTTTGATCATGATAAAATTATAAGTAAACTGTTATATGTGCACGTATTATCCGTATATCCTTAATCTACTCACGCTTCTTTAGGTCTGCTGGAAGAAATTTCTTTAGAAATAAGCAGTACCTGTTGTACCATTTTTCCATATGTTCTATGTTTTTGTATTTTCTTGTGTACAATAAATTGTTAAATTAAATTAAATTAAATTAAATAAACTCACACATTCAAAAAATTACTTTTAGCATAATTAATGTTTTAGGGAATGAGATTGATTCTTTTATTAATTACTAGATTTCCGTTTTACCCGCTGCCACTCATTTTCCCGTGGTAATAGTTGTTTTTCCGCGGTGAAAAATAACCTATGTGTTATTCCGGGTTATACTCTACATGTGTTCCAAATTTCATCCAAATCGGTCTAGCCGTTTGAGCGTGCAGAGGTAACAAACATACATACACACACAAATTCTCAGATTTATAATATTAGTATGGATAACACATAGGTTACTTTTACTATCGTTCATATACGGTTTTCATCATCAGCCAACATTCACCCACTGCAGGGCAAAGGCCTCTTCTCTATTGCGCCAATATTCACGGTCTTGTGCTAAAGGTCTGAATGCTGAAGGTTAGAAGGTTCTGTGAAACTAATGAGTAAGAATTTAAATACCAAATTTTTAAAACTCTTCCCGTGTTAGGTACACAATTTTTGAAAAATTGCAAAATTTTCGAGTGCGGGCAGGATTTGAACCTGCGACTTTCGCATTACTAGTGGCGACGCCTCTTCCATCTGGGCTACCGCAGCTCATTCCTGGCCCGCCAATTATGCAAGTGTGCATTTTGTTGATGGAAGAGGCGTCGCCACCTGTAATGCGAAAGTCGCAGGTTCAAATCCTGCCCGCACTCGAAAATTTTGCGAGTAAGAAATTAAGATTTTGGCTAATATATTTAAGTTTATATCTTCTGCATGAATTTTTATTAATACTTTTTCACGCTTTTGTAAGTTAGCAGAATAAACAACACCAGTATATTGTAAATACCAACTTGTAATACTTCTTCTTCTTCTTAAAACTTAAGAGTCCAACTCTTGTCGGTGGAGTAACATTCTGTTTTCTCTCTTCTCTGTTAGTGACTTAACCTCCTGATACGCCACGACATTGACTTTTTCCTTTATCTTGGTAAAATGGGTGCTAGGTCTACCTCTGCCTCTCTTTCCTTGTAATACTTACTCTTTGCAAATAAAAAATCTTGAATCTAAAACCATCCATGGAGATCCCGTCGACTTGGTGATATCATCGGACCACCAGGCTGATGTGGTATGTGTATATATGTGGTACCCAAAAAAACCTTTTTTTTTCGATATTTTATTTAGATCTATTTCAAGATATGATGTCCAATCCAGCCAACTGAAAGCTCAACCAATATCCTTGCAAGTAATCCATCAAAGCATGTACTAATTGGTGCAAGTTTGCGCATAATCGGATTACCTACAGCGATACGTGCACCTAGCCGGATATACCCGGGTCAGGCGCTAAACAGACGAACTGCATCACATTACAAATCATCAACCTGCTGGACATAGTCCTCTTAAATATATTTTCACGCCACTTGTCATTTATGGTACCCTATACTGTTGCAGGCTAGAACTTGGACATGGTGACGGTTTTGGCAGTCGCTGATATTGGATCGTAATGTGTGCAGATTTTAGGTTTATAGCAAATTATAGTCTGTAACCTTAGTTGGCGTCGAATCTATGCAGTAAGTTTAAAGTCAGTCTTTGACCAAACAAAGGCCCCACGCATTGGACCAGTCTTACAACTGAGACTGTAATCTAACGCAGTAACTATGACCTGAGTTAGAGTCAAGTCTATGGAGTCTTGGCGTTGGTCTATAACCTCCTAAAGCCACACGAGTCTGACCGGCCTTACAGCACAGACTGGCAACTAACGCGCGGTTATAGCGATTCGAGACTGTGACTTTAGCTAGCGTGAAATCTATGCAGTCGTCCTGCAGTCTGTTTGTACATCCTCCAAAGCCACACTAGTCTGACCAGCCTTACAGCTCAGACTGGAATCTAACGCAGTTATAGCGAGTTATAGACTGTGACCTGAGTTAGCGTCGAAGTTAGTGGACGCGAAGGACAAACAACTCGATTATTGAACATTGGAAGTTTGTTAATGATTTTATGTTTAAAAAGAAATCTTTCAGTATTTTGCCGATATTACGTTTTTAAATCAACAATTTCAGAAGTTTGTCACCTTGCGTTTGGTAAAATAAGAACGAGCAATTTAAATAATAGGAAGGAAATTGTAAATAGGCTGGTATTTATTTTGTCTTTCACTCACTACACTTTTATTTTATTTCTCTCACTGAATTGGTATGTTATATAATATACAAGTATATGATTACTACTATATACTATGTATTTTATTTACCTTGGTCACTGTTTTTCTTTAAATTGTATTCAGAATGTAATTCGCACTTGATAATATTAAGACATGATCATTGTAATGTCTCGCAGGAGGTGTCGTGTACAAACCACAATGCAATAAACCAATCAGACTGGAACACCTCACGATCGCCGCTTCCTGCCCACTGTCGCTAATGACTAATTACGCTTGTACTATCAATCCTCACATCCCTACATCACTCTTGGACATCTCTTGGAAACCTGTACAGGAGTTTCGACCTTAAAGTCAAAACTGGTTGAAGAAAGATTTGGTCGAATCGAATTTGACTTAGGATGTTCTTCGTCGAGAAAGACGAAGTACGATCATTAGGTATTTAGAGACATTGTGGTTTCGGAGCGCAATCAAATGTCGTCTTTGTACTCGTGTGCTAGGATTGCAAGTTGATTGTCTTGAAGAGGCTAGTTAGGTCTCCTGTGTAGTCTGGAGAAGGCTGCTCGATATCGGACGGTAATGAGTTGAGTGCCATTCAAAACATCATTATCTTTGTAGAGCTGTTCCATTGCTTAATAAACCTTCTTCGTAGATTCTATTACTTTTGTGTTGATTTTTGTCTTGCATTTTGTCAACGCTACGTTATTTTTAGTAGGATGTTTGTATTTATTATGAAATAGTATTTAACTTTATACCTAATAAATTTTAATAATATTAAATAATATATGATATGATAGCTAACTAGCTATCGTAGTGTACCTGCAAATAACACCCTCTGAGTCTTTAAAAAATTTACTGGAAAAGATTCCTTAGTGCGATAAATCCGCATTTGTGCCTCTAGTTATATTTCATCTTTAACTGTTATTGTAGTTTTTTTATGGTACAATAAAGGAAATACATCATTTCTTTCAAGATTTCAGAACAAGTGATAGAAAATGGTTTCTTAACTATCAAAACGAATTATTTACTCTACCTTCTTCACATTTAAGTTTATAAAAATTAACAGGTTGTCATCACGTCATAAAGATATCGGTGGAAATATTAAAGCCAAACGGATTGATCTGTGCAGCTTTAACCCACCACTTGCTAACTAATCAACCCGAAAGGATTATGCACCTTGCAATTACGGATGCAATCTACACTAACAATAATATTATGAAGAGGAAAGTTTTGATAGTTTGTTTGAATGGAATAGGCTCCGAAACTACTGCCATACTACGTTAACATAGGCTATATTAAAAAATGCTGAATTCCCGCGGGAAAACGGTTAGTAGCTGGTGAAACGCTAAGCACGCCGCTAGTCTATAAATAAAAGGATAAATATAAATGAATATCCTGGACAATTCATAGAATGCCATTTAGCCATTAACTAAGCAAAGCTTGAACTATGGAAACCAGATAGCTGATTTGATACTTAATTCCTTTTTTTAATTGTTTTATATTATACATAGAAAACACCCAAAGGTTGTCTGGAAGAGGCCGCCTTTGCGCATGTTAGCAATAATTTTTCCTGAAATTTTAGTTTGTTATTTTGTGCAATAAAGTGTTTTTACTTACATACTTACTTACTTACACCCAGATTAAACACAAATATCTGACAATTACTTAACAAATATTTGTGTCTTGTGGGGATCGAACCTACGACCCTCGGCGTAGCAGGCAGGGGTACTATCAGCTACAGCTACACCATCGGGCTAGTCAGGATGCACGAGATGATAGCGTCTGTACTGCTCACACACGCCACGCACAGTGCGGCTTTTACCCGTCACTTGCTGCCTAACCAACCTGAGGGGATTATGTATTATGCACTTGGTATTGTGAACAGGAATATCAGTAAAGTCATGATATTGGATAGTCAATTCATCTGTCACATGCAGTCGCCAAACTATGCTCGTAGTGCATCTTTTAGGGTGATATAAGTTAAAACCTTACAGTAAATCTGAACAAATTGTTTCGGTATAGATACTTCATATTGGCGACACAAAAACAAGTAGGTAGTACCTATTTTCTTCAATACATTAACAGCCATAACTGGCGACCGCTGGACATGGGTCTCCCCTTAGCGGGGGGTATTGCCATGCTCACCACGGTCAGCAGACGGATTGGTTAGGCATTCACAGAGAATTCTGCTGCCCATTCTCTGGATGATGATTGATGATCCTTTAGTCGCTGTTTACGACACCCATAGGTTGAATTCGAGTGATGCTATTCTAAGCCAGTACGACACGGCACAATGTTCTTCAATGCCTACATTCATCGCATAAAAATACTCGCGTTGTGTATAAATCCAGATCCAATGTCTTTTATTACTCTACATCAAAGTGACCTTACCAATTACCACCCTTGAAAGAAACAGCTAAAAAGAATAGGTGTTTGTGTCCCCCCCGCGGCGCAGGAAACAGAGACGGACGTACACACTCGCACACGATAGTTATCAATACGGATTATCCTCAGATACGGCTCCGGAGAGGGGCCTTAAAAAACCGGGACGTGTGCACGCATGTTGATGCCCCACGTTGTTTTCCTGTACTCCTGGTATAAAAAACTTTGTCTTTTTACTGATTCTTATTATGACAAAGCTTTTTCCTTTTGTGTGGGGCACCGAGTCGTCCTACGACCCGATGAACCTTCGTGTCAGAGTTTCTCAACCGTCTACGTCTACTGTCATCTAAGTAATCATCATAGACAGCAACCGGGACCGGTCGGCTTAACATGCACTCTGTAGCACGGACCCATCTCATTTTGTCGCACTACCACTGCGCCACATCGGCCGTCAATCAAAAAGATATGGTTGATTGAGCAAGTAAGTAGGTATCTATAAACGATTTACCTGGATCCTGACGTTTCAGCTGAGTTACATAAACTGTGGTCGCAGGTAGACGCACTCGCGAAAGGAATCGCGAGTGCTCAAAAAATTATATATTACATACTATTTCATTGAAAAAAATTAAGTACCTACTTATCATCAACTTCAACTGCCACAACAGTCCACTACTGGACATAATGGGCTACCCCAAATCGGGGGTATTTGCCATACTCACCACGATTGGCAGACAGTTTGGCAATCGCTGCTATACCTAGATTTTGTACAATCTGCATTGGGCGTATTCCATTGATACGATAAGAAGAAAAAGTGCAACGTGATATATTCACATGAAACGTTGCTGCTCATTGTCTGGCTGCATTGCATCATCACTTTTTACAACACCATGGGTAGAAATAGGGTGATACTATTGTAAGCCTGCACCACAGGACCAACTCCTATTAAATTAGAGTACCACCTCAAGGAATTTAAATTTTGTTTCATAGTGATCAGACAATCCACTACTGGACATGGACCTCCCCCTCTCGGGAGGAGTTTATTATACATAGTCACTACGCTTTCCATGCGGGTCGGAAAGAAAACAGGGCCCGAAGTCTGCTAAATGAAAATCGTTTCAGTTGTATGTAGATAGCGTGTCAGTTGCATGGTTTTTGACGTTTCGTATACACACAGACACACACACACACACACACACACACACACACACACACACATATCACGCCTATAATCCCTTGCGGGGTAGACAGAGTATAAATGGCCGCATAAAACGGACATTTACGCCACGTCTGACAAACATTTGAGGGTCATCCGGAAAATCGTGTATCGCCATAGTGACAGGTGGTCAGCCCATCGCCTAAAATTGCAATACACACCCTCGAGTCTCTTAGTCGCCTCTTACGACTCCCACGGGCAAGAAATGGGATGATGCTATTCTAAGCCGGCATCATACGGCAATGCTATTCTAAGCCGGTATCACACGGCAAACAGTTTGAAGTTCTGCGAATTTGAAGTATAGAATATCAAGGTGACCATATAATGACAGTTGAGTGTCGCTAGCATTGCAAGGGTAAAAGAATAAGAAAATCCGGGTCAAGGAACGTTACTATTCACTTGCTGGATTTGAACCTACCAAATTGTTCTCTTATTGATAATACTGAAATCAATGGAAGCAGTGAGTGTAAACTACTTGAAAACAGCGTAATATTATGAATTCTACATCTCATAAATCTCTCGCAAAACTCAGCAGACACTAACCTATTCAATTTCCCCAAAACACGCAATCCATTTACACAAGTTACCTGTCCACTTTAAATTACTTGAGTAACAAACAGAATTTCTGCAACATTTCACTTAAAGCGTAGCATTGCCGTGAGTAATGGCTGTGGGCCGTTAATGGGACGTATAAGTTATTCCCTTGGCCCCCGGGGCCCCCTGGTACCCCAGGGTATAACTGGAAACTTACAATTACAGCTTCAGGTGAAGTAAGGCCGTATATCAAAGTTTGCTAGTTCGGGTGAGAGGTGCGTGGCTATGAGTTATGCCAACCGCATAATGTTGGTTCAAGGTACAGAGCTTTGCGAAGACAAAAGCTGTATAACTTAATAAGGTTACAACAATTAGATTCTTAGTTAATATTATTTTAACTGACTTGGAACAAATTTGTAACAAAAATCTATATTGTAATGAATCGTCATGTTAATTATTAATTTGTAACTCATTTCTTAGGGTATTCGCATGCTTATTTATAAGTTGGCAAAACACTCAGTGCACTCATCTAAAATTGTACCATATTTTATGCAGTGTTTACGCAAATAAATAATTTCTGATTTCTGATCTCATGAAATAAAAATGTTCATCAGATATAAATGAAAAAAGGATATTATTGAAGCTTCTGTGTTGGTATTTGTTATATTCCAATTGTGAAAATTGATCATCTCGCAATGGTGTTTGATGTCGGCTTAGAACAGCATCACCTCATCCCGTAAGTGTCGTAAGAGGCGACTAAAGGACTCGAAGGTTATATACGTGTTTTGTAATTTTAGGCGATGATCCGACAAACTGTCGTAATAGCGATTCACAATTTCTGAATGTCTATCAAATGTTTGTCAGACGTGGCGTAAATATTTGTATCTTACGGCCGTTTACGCTTAGTCTACCCCCAAGGGATATTTGTAGGTATTTATGTATCTATGTATGTTTGTATCATCTGGCATTTAGCCTTTCCCTAAGAGTACTCCTCTTCCTTATAAAACCCTATTCATATTTGTATGGTTTAAATGTTTCTTATTGCTTGTTTTGTTTGAGTACCTACTTACACATAATCGCAGGTTCAAATTCGGTGCAATTTCGCAAGTTCTCTATAACATAATTATACTTACACAATCTTCTTTCAGTCCGTCTGATTGCTAACTAATCCCGCTTCATCTCCTGACCTGAAACCCTTACAAGAGTTAGCACAACGCACTTATCGCGGCGACCTGTCACAGTAATTGAGTTAACGCAAGAAACGGCGCGGCTCGCCCGGGACAACAACTTTAGTCGCGGGAACAACTAATTCAGTCGCGAGCATCTGTGGCTTTAACCTGCAATGAGTATGACACTATTTCTGCAGCAACGTGTTTCCCGGGACAACAACTTTAGTCGCGAGAACAACTAGCTCAGTCGCAAACATCTGTGGCTTTAACCTGCAATGAGTATGACACTATTTCTGTAACAACGTGTTGCCCGGGACAACAACTTTAGTCGCGAGAACAACTAATTCAGTCGCGAGCATCTGTGGCTTTAACCTGCAATGAGTATGACACTATTTCTGCAGCAACGTGTTTCCCGGGACAACAACTTTAGTCGCGGGAACAACTAATTCAGTCGCGAGCATCTGTGGCTTTAACCTGCAATGAGTATGACACTATTTCTGTAACAACGTGTTGCCCGGGACAACAACTTTAGTCGCGAGAACAACTAATTCAGTCGCGAGCATCTGTGGCTTTAACCTGCAATGAGTATGACACTATTTCTGCAGCAACGTGTTTCCCGGGACAACAACTTTAGTCGCGAGAACAACTAGCTCAGTCGCAAACATCTGTGGCTTTCACCTGCGACGAGTATGACACTATTTCTGTAACAACGAGTGGGTCAATTTCAACAAGTCTGTTATTTGTCTAATTTTGGTGGCAATTTTTATTTGTTAGTTTTTTGATAATATTTTGATAAATTCTAAGAATATATCACATTTTGATTGTCATGTATCGAGGGCCTCGTTATAGCTATTTTAGTTTCTAAGATATTTCAGTTTAAGTCCACCAAAATTGCAGAGGGCCACCAAAATTAGAAATTTAGCCCACCAAAATTGACTCATGCCACCAAAATTAGAAAAGGGGCCACTAAAATTTGAAAATTATCTGCAATGACCTTTGTGGGTACCTAACGGAATTCTGGGGGATGTGCAGTGATCCTTGTGAGTACCAAACGGAATTCTGGGGGATGTGCAGTGATACTTGTTAGTACCAAACGGAATTCTGGGGGATGTGCAGTGATTCTTTTGAGTACCCAACGGAATCCTGGGGTATACTCGTACGTATGCAGTGATCCTTGTGTGTACCCAACGGAATTCTGGAGTATGTTTAGTGATTTTTGTGAGCATTCAACTGAATTCTGGGGTGTGTGCAGTGATCCTTGAGAATACCTAACGGAATTCTGGGGGATGTGCAGTGATTCTTGTGAGTACCCAACGGAGTTCTGGGGTGTGTGCAGTGATCCTTGAGAGTACCTAACGGAATTTTGTTGAATGTGTAACGATCCTTGAGAGTACCAAACGGAATTCTGGGGGATGTGCAGTGATCCTTGTGAGTACCTAACGGAGTTCTGGGGTGTGTGCAGTGATCCTTGTGAGTACCCAACGGAGTTCAGGGGTGTGTGCGGTGATCTTTGAGAGTACCTAACGGAATTCTGGGGGATGTGTAGTGATCCTTTTGAGTACCAAACGGAATTCTGGGGAATGTGCAGTGATCCTTGTGAGTACTAAACGGAATTCTGGGGGATGCGCACTGACCCTTGTGAGTACCAAGCGGAATTCTTGAAGATGTAAAAAGATCTTGGTGAGTATCTTACAGAATTCTTAAAAGTTGTGTAGCGATGTTCGTGAATAGGAACCTAATGGAATTCTTTGGACGTGTGCGTTAATCATCGTGAGTCTGAGTGACTAACAGAATTCTTGGAATGTGTGCAGTAATTATTGTGTGTACCTTACACAATTTTTCAAGGATTGGACTGTGCAACAATCTTCGTAACTTTGAGTGCCGACCCAAAATTTCGGGAGGTGTGCAGTGATCCTTGAGAAAACCTAACGGAATTCTGGGGGATGTGCAGTGATTCTTGTGAGTACCTAACGGAGTTCTGGGGTGTGTGCAGTGATCCTTGTGAGTACCCAACGGAGTTCTGGGGTGTGTGCAGTGATCCTTGAGAGTACCTAACGGAATTTTGTTGAATGTGTAACGATCCTTGAGAGTACCTAACGGAATATGCAGCGTTTTCAGTGATTACCACATTACGACATACGAAAATATTATCAGTGATCTTAGTAACTAAGCACTGAAAGGGATTATTGGGGGAATCTTGGTAAGTACTAACGGAATTCTGGGGGATGGTGCAGTGATCGAGGTGAGTACCTATGGAATTCGTAGTTTGGTGAGTATTCAGCTTTTTAGATTAGGAACCGATGAATAAACTACCCTATGGAATCTCTTGGAGTAGGCATCTAACAAAATATAAATATACCAAGAAGGAACATGGAAGAATATGAAATTTATATTGACTTTGCAAGTAGAAAGGGCATAAATATACCTGCAGATGATAAAAGGGTTCAGCTTACATTCTATTTAGGTAAGAAATCATCATTATTTTTACCATTTTAAACTGCTTAGTATGTAAACAGATAAGGATGTCAATTTTGGTGGTTGGAATCAATTTTGGTGGCCTCTAATATGCCACCAAATCCACCAAAATTGGCCCACCAAAATTGAGACAAAGCCTTTTTGTAAATATAAAAAAATAAGTGTAAGTTTTAGATCAAAATAAATTCTATAAGTGTAAGGAGTGACAAATGACACATAAAATTCCACAGCAATAGTTTATGGTTGTACACAAAGTAATGAAATAATCGAACCACCAAAATTGCAACCGTTTTTTAGATAATTGCGTAAAGTCTATACTTACGTTTTTGGCGGGAACATGCATCGTCGCCGCACCCAAGTAACCATCACAAGCGCTTGAGCGCAAGTGGCCGGGACGCGGTGTGGCAACAGGGCGTTGGGAATATGCATTAGAGATGAGATACCATCGTTCAAAATTTTTCCACCAAAATTGTTTTTTTTTTCGGACAGGTCTTTTCACCCGTTTAACTTTATAGTACTTAAGGCAGTTGTCTTAAATATAAAACTAAGAGTTAGTTTACATATCTAGGAAGACATTTGAGCTAGTTGGAAACATCTCATGTCTTGAGGGAAAAAATCATAGAGAGTTTTCTTCACAAATTTGGATTCCGGACACGCCACCAAAATTAGGAAATGGCGCTTTAGCATTTTTTTTTATTTTGTTATATTTACTTATTATTGTTAATTATCATATGCACATTTAAAAACAAGCGTATATTTAAAGAATTTTTTTTTTTATTGCTGTATCTGTACTTCTGACTAGGATTTTCAGCTCGGACACGTTAAAAACACGTCTGGGAAAATGAGCCGAGTAATGTTGCGCGAGGCAACAACTTTAGTCGCAAGAACGAGTAGTTCAGTCGCAAGCATCTGTAGATTTAACCTGCTGCGAATGCGAATATTATAAGAATACTTATATTTATATCAGGTGAAATTTGCCTAGTGATCGATAATGAAAACAGAGGACGGTTCGGTGATAATGAACAACTTTCCGAAAGGAACACACGGAAATATGACAAACATATTTTAAGATTCCATAGTAATCCAAATTAGCTGATCGTCTTTCTTCCTATTTCGACTTCTTGGGGAAAGTTGTTGTATTACCAGTCTGGTTTGAGTTATAGCTATCGCTCACTGGTAAAATTTTACCATATATAAATGATAATGTTATGGATTTTATAGTGGAATAGTCCAACGTCTGCTAATATTTTATGTGACCTTAATTTTGAGGTAGAAAGGTCATATTTTGTGTAATATATAGTTACGTACATACTTACAAGCAGGACAACATGGGCAAACAAACATCAATTATGGCTATTTACTAACACGAACCATCTCCATTCTTACGACATCGTAATCTCAATGACACACGATTCTATCACCACCGAACGTATCAACAAACTCATCCCCACCTGCTTATATCCTCTCATATGTGTAAGTTAACACATCTACAAGGAAGAAACTATCTCAATCAGGCTCAAACAACAGACAAAATAACACCGGCTTTATCGTAAGAAAGAGTCGAATCATGACATTCATAAGAGGCAAAGTCCTCAGTCAAATAGAGGTGCTTGCTGGTGATGCTTAAAAAACTAATCTCATATTAAAAACCGACCGTTTAATAATTCGTCTGCTTTGTCCAAGATTTTATCAAATTATCGTTTTATCGGGCAAATTTTAAAAAACTTCCCGTTTAAGGTACACAATGTCAAGTTGCACGTTAATATTCTGCCCGCACTTGAAAATTTTGTAGAGTTTTAGAAAAACAGCCGTCACGATAGTTTTCTGTTCGAGGATGCCGACCGTAGCTCCAAGGCCGTGGCAATCGACTTGTTTGTCCGGTGCTTTCATGTGTGATGATGACAGTTTGGAAGTGGAACATCACCTTCCGAGGTAATGGCCCAAGTGAAAAGTCGTTACCAGTTTGATGGCCACTATTGAGATAGTTTGACCGATCACAAGTGAAGCGATTCCTTTGTCCTTATTTATTGTTTGGATTTATGGATATGTCACACTTGGAGACACTTTTCCCTTTTTATTCAGTTTAACTCTGATGCCAGGATTTATCGGGTCGTTCGTCGACTTCATTTCCCACACGAAAAAAAGAAATTCAAAGATACTGATAAAATAAATCTATAATTCAGATTTTCTGAAAGAATATGCTGTAAAAACGACTAAGACTTCTAAATGGTTTTGATTTCAATCAAGAAAAATTATGTTTCCGCCCGGGATCGAACCGGGGGCCTTCTGCGTGTTAGGCAGATGTGATAACCGCTACACCACGGAAACGATACATGCAGCAGCAAAATTACGCTCCATCTTGTTACGTAAGCTGTTGGCACGCGGCCCAGATTGCAGTCGTCGTACCTACGCGATCACCGGCTAGTGAAAGGTAAATCGGAGCAATAAAGATACCGGTTTATCGACGACAGATAGACAACATTGTTATTACTTACTACGCTATCAAGGTCAAATATATTATTAAGTAGGATAGCTCGTGACGTCATATGTTTGAAAAAAAAAAAAAAATACTTTCTTTCTAATTATACGCTTTAGTCCATTCTAATTAACGTCATGCATTTATGATTTCTGATTTTTATTAGAGCATTATGAAATCTTTCCTTTTTTGAAACAATTGTAAAATAAAATGTATCTCATAGTTTGATTTTCAAGACACTTAACTTCAAGTAATGCGTTATCGAATCTCCAAGACGAGAGCAAACTTGGTCCATTCTCTATGAAATCACATCAACTAAGTCCATTAAATCAACACCTCCCAGGTCTGGCCGTTACAGACTATTACCAACTCTACCGGTCGAGGTTAGGGGAGTGGGGGGTGTCTTAGACGGGGTGGTTTATTCCCATTAGTTCTTTTAAAACGCAAAATTATTTAAGTTACCTTAGTTGAGAGCGATTTGCTTACCGAAATGCTCATTGTTTTATTAAAATAGTATTTTCCTTTTTTAATTGCAAATTTTTCTTTTCGTTCAAAACGTCAACCAATCGAATGAAAATTGTTAATTCCATCCAGTACTGAATCACACGCAGGTGTATTTTTAAATATCCTTACAAATATTTTACTTTCAGGTGAATTTATTCTACTTCTTAATTCATTTTTTACATACATACATATCATGCCTGGTATAGGCAGAGCATAAACAGCCATAAAAACTAACAATTACGCCACGTCCGACATATATTTGAGGGTCATTCAGAAAATATAGTATCGTTATAGTAGCAGGTTGTCAGCCCGTCGCATAAAATTGCAACACACATGTTACCCTCAATTCACGTCACCTCTTACGGCATCCACGAGAGAGAATTGGAGTAATGCTATTCTAAGCCGACATCACACGGCATCATTGTAATTTTTTGCAAAACTAAATATTGTATACCAAATTTTAAATCACTTCCCGTGTTAGGCATAGATTTTTGAAATCTTGCTAAATTTTGCCCGCACTTGATAATTTTGCATAAAAACTCAATATAGACCTAATAGAAATGAACAAACGGGAACGCCGAAGTTGACCTAATGATGGTTTATGTCCTGATATATTATCATATTACCGGAAGAGAAGTTGCTAATGCTCGCAGATATTACCTCGGAGGTGTCTCTTGGAACTCATCAATATTAATTGTCACGAGCATAAGATAGTTCCGTGTTTTGGGACAAACTTCCCCTAATGTTGCGAGAAGGTGCATAGATTAAGGTATTATGGTGTGATAGGTTAAATGGTTGATCGAATTAATGGTATTAATTATTAATCATACTGTAGCAAAGGACGTCCTTTCATAGAGTGGTTAGAATTTAAAGTCTTTAAGAAATCATACCGGGTGATGCCGGTTTAGTATAGCATCACCCCATTTCTTGCCCGTGGGAGTCGTAAGAGGCGACTAAGGGACTCGAGGGTGTGTATTGCAATCTTAGGCGATGGGTTGACAACCTGTCACTATAACGATACACAATTTTCCGAATAAACCGAAAAATAAATATTTGTCAGGCGTGGTGTAAATGGCCGTTTTTTGCGGCCGTATACGCTCTGCCTACCCCGCAAGGGATTATAGGCGTGAAATGTGTATGTGTGTGTATGTGTATGTAAGAAATCATGACTCAAAGTCATTTTCACAGAATGCATTCCACATTCAAAAGTCAATTCGTTTTTTCCGGTTTTTCCTGATACGAAAACTGATTTAACAATTTTCTACCCCCTACAGCGCACCGGCCGCCTTGGTACAACGACCGCGCAAAATTAAAAATAAATGACTCAGAAAAATACACGGCACTCCATGATTTGATTAAATTAAGAGGAAAATACCTCGCCGGCCTGAAAAGGAAATTCCCCGATTTTGTTATTAAAAGCTTTTTTTTCTATAAACGGCAACGACTTCGTCTTGCAAATACGACGATTTGCATGAATTTATTCTGTTTTCAGTTGAATGGAGTTCACGAATATTTGAATAATGACAATGGAAAGTGTTTATGTGGTAACAGAAAATTGAGTTTGTAAATAAATAAATAGATGCGACAACAAAAATACAATTAAATACAGAATCGTACAAACATCAAGCTGGGTGATGCACACATAAATAATTTTGGCTGTAATGTATCCTGTATACACTCTATAATTTTCAAAATATTAGCTGCAAATATTTTAAGGGGTATACAAGCCCATTAAACTGAACAACTTTCCCAAAAGTACATAGGATAAAATATTTAAAAAACCAGACCACAAACTACAAAATGACTGGATTATCAGGTAATTTGTTTTACCTAAGTTGTCCAGTTTCTACGCTTCAAATATTTGCACATCCTATATAAAAAATAAATATGTAAAGATTACGAAACAGAAACACATTTATTTAACTAGAGCTCCAATTACGACGCACCAAGCATATTAACTGGTCAAACGACTAGCGACAGAACATTAAACCAACTGGTCACCTAAACAGATAGTTGTAAATCTCTTCACCCCCCACTCCCCACACAACTATATCGAAAGCTGAGCCCAAAACAATAACTCTAAACCGCCAGTAACTTCCATATGGCGGCGAGCGGGCGATTTAAACTCAAGTCGTGATAAAAGTTGCAGCTAACGGCTAATTAGACACAGCGGCCGATACCATAGCGATTTATATCGCAATTTTGACCAAGACGCAGGCCGGTTCGAGGGGTTTTAGGGCCCTGCATTTAGGGCCTCTTATAGGCGACGATTCGTATGGCACGCAATTGCAATACGATGACTTTGCTGTTGCTGCGTTGTGAACATAAATTGCATTATTTTAGAACATAGTTTTGCTTTTATGAACTGTCAAATAAAATTCTGTGTGTTCATGCGGATTTTCACATCAAACGTATGGCGTTTTCTACGCTGTTTGTTACACCAGCTACAACATGGCAGACATAAAGCTTTACATGCCTGTAAAAACTGTGTACCTAATAATGTGAACTCTGATAATACCTTATCATTTAACTACTTCTAGTAAGAGGCGGTTGAAAAACTCAGACATCAGGGTTCATCGAGTCGATGGACGACTCTGTATGCCACTCGAAAAGAAGTACAAGCCGTCACGGGGCCTCATTTCTTCGCTTCTAGTTGGGCCCTGGTTCCCCTTGTCCTAGATCTGCAAGCGTCGCTCGCAAGACGCAGCGGCCTGGCCGGCGGGCGGACCGACGGGCCTGCCGACGGATCGGATGACCGATAAAGCACGTCACCCTCGCCGCAAGCAAACTATTACTCCCTGGAGGACACTTTCTTAGTGGACACTGGACTAGTAGTGGTATAGAGTTGACTTTGGTTACAATAACATCGCTCATTATTAGAAGACATAAAAAATGATTAATTACATTTGGAAATGTCCTTAAATTAGCCTAATAAGATGACTTATGATTGTAGAAAGGTTCTTCAGTCAAAAATACATTACAGAATATTACTGTACTTACACCGTGAATGACGTCCTTAGGTGTTTTTAGACGACTGCCCAACCAAAAAGGAATGTAGTGTTTTTTGAGTTCTTGTTTGTATTAGTAGTGGGAAAAACAACTCACTTAAAAGAGCAGAGCGATTTGAATCTTTCGTACTTAAAGATGTGCATCACTCTTTGCGCTCAGTAACTCTTTTCGCTCAGCGGAGTATTTTGATCTTTAGGATTTGTTTTAGCTAAAAGAGCTAGCGAAGCTACAAGTGACTGATGAGTAAGCGATCTCATGATTAACAGGCGGAATGAATTAAAGTTATTACTTTATAAAATAATAGTAAAAACACAAAAATCGTAATGAAATAATAGTCGAAGGTCAAGGTGACGCTCACGCCGGCGCGACTTATTTATTACTAAAATTAATTACCTTTAAAACAAACATCACTCATCCATACAAAAGTTATAGAAAGCTTTTATTATTAAATTCATTTCTTTACGTAACCAAATTTCAGGCATGACCTTACACAATAATGTCTATTTTACTATGCAAAAACTCAGAAATCAAATCCGCCAAAACCGCGGGAAAGCATCGCGAGACTCGCGAGTCGCCTGCTTGGCGCCGCACATCGAGCGCTATAGCGCTCTTACTCTTTCATGAGAAAGTAACGTATGCATCTGTCCTCGTTGATCCGGATCGCTCGCTTCGCGTTCGCATTCGTTCGCGATCTCTCGGGCGGGTGAAAAGAGCTGAAGAGCGCTAGGAGCGCAAGAGCTAATATGAATTGCACTGAACGCAAGAGTGAGTGAGTTTTTTGTAAAGAGCGCGCTCTTTTCATTCGTTCATTCGTGAGTTACCCACCGCTAGTTTGTATGTATGTATATATAGTGCTGCAACTCGTTAACCACATGGATATTGTATCGGCGGAATCCTTACATTATCCTGAGTGTCATAGGCTAGGCTTTATCTCAGAAAGCAGTCGTGTTCTTAAATTGTTTAATTTTTTATACTTATTAGAATATGCGGCTAGTGTCGTGGAAGCAATTTTTTGAAGAGCACATTTGAATAAAAGGGCTTACTGATTATGTAGGTTTCTTTTTTAATTTATAGGCCATCATGTGTCTGCTATGGGTAATAATAGATAAACACGTAACAGCATCAATAAAAAAATTATGACAAATAAATATCTAGGCGCAGTAGTTAAAATAAACAGACGAAAAAAAAATGAAGTTATAAAAATAACGTCGTGCCTTGTGATGCCAGCTTAGAATAGCAGCATCCAATTTTTTCCGCGGGTGTCGTAAGAGGAGACTAAAGGACTCGTGAGTTTCATTTCTAATACAATTTTAAGCGATAAAGTGATACACAATTTGTCTCCAACGGCCCTTAAACATTTGTCAGACGTAGCGATAGCGACCGTATTTTACGGCTGTTAACGCTCTGCCTACCCTGCAAGGGAAGGCCTGCTATATGTGTGTGTGTGTGTGTGTGTAAAAACAACTTGTTGGCTTGCTCCTGACTCTCCTGCGCATCTCCACAGCATTTTTGTTCGCTGATTAGAAGCCGCGTGGAACCGAACACGACTCCGTATCGTTACGGGATCGCATCTCGCGCATAAATCACAAACACTGATTACATCCCTGGTCACTACACTACACACTACACGCACTGTGTGGTCAAATACACCCTGAATAATGTATCGCGGGGTGAGAAGCAATCAAGAAGTTTATATGGACTTTAATTGGTTACTGATACTCATCGCATGATACTGTCAGCAAAACGACCTGGACGACCTCCGGACAGATAGACCGATGACAAGAAAGGCGGCTGGTAGCGACTGAATGGCGAAAACGAGAGATTGTGCTTTTTCGCGTACCCTGGGGGGCTACGTCCAGCAGTGGACTGCAATAGACTACAAATACAATCAGAATATTTTATGGTTACCCTATTTATTTGAAAACGTTTAGTAAACTTACTTCAGGTCATTCAAAGATACTTTCGAGTCACAACAATCAGGTCTCACAAATCATACACCCACACATATAATACGCCTCAATCCCCTGCGGGACAGGTAACATGTACACGGCAGTAAAAGACTAACATTTACGCCACTTTTGACAAACATTTGAGGGTCATTCAGAAAAGTGACAGGTTATCAGCCCATGACCTAAAATTGAAATACATATGTAAAGCTTAAGTCCTTTAGTCGCCTTTTAGGACACCCACGGGAAAGAAATGGGGTGATGCTCTTCTTAGCCGACACCACACGGCAAAACATAACTTGTAAAACATTAATACGTGGTTAATATCAACAACCACAACAGTCCACTGCTCGGGGGGTTTTGCCATACTCACCACGCTTGGCAGGCGGGCTGGCAAGCGCATTGCAAGATGTTACATTTGCATAGAACGCTAATGCCTTTACATAACTTGTTTACTCATATAAAGTTATATAGTAAACATAAGTACGAAGATAGGTTCCTACTAACAAATTAAAGTAGATAAATGAAGTAATTGTAGTATCTCATTATGTAATTATTTTATTAATTATCAATGCAATAAGTCCATAATCTAAAATAAGTCATAATCATCTAAACGTCATCTAAACATGCATGTGGCAGTCTCAAATTCCACCTTCACTTGTAGAGCGTGCGGAAAATTATGCCGCTCCCGTATCGGCTTATACAGCCATGAAAAGTCTTGCCTCAGACACTGATTAAATCGTCTGTCACAGACGTGTGAGGCCAATGATGATGATGAAGTCCATAACATAAATATAACATTGACAGCCGCAACAGTCCACTGCTGTACAGGGGCCTGCCCTAATCGAAGGGTATTGCCATGGGCGCAGTGCAACATGTTGCATTCGAAGGAAACGCTGCTGCCTCTTCCACGGATGTATTTATCCCTAAGTCAGGTAGAATCGGGGTGATGCCAGTCTAAGCTGGCATCACATGACACAAGTCCATAATCGAATCCATATTAAAATGCTTTTGAACGTTCTCCTGGTTTGACATGAAATGAGCCTGCTGTACCGGGTGTAAGGTTGAAATAAAACCCTTAAAATAATAACCCTTTGAATACTGATAGGGTGAATGCAGTCATGAAACTCAACTTTCCCCTCGAAACATATGACAGGAAACGAGAAAAAAAATTGACCTCCCATACCAAGTCACAATCAGCTGACTACATTTACTATGGGAAGTCAAAACATTTCGCTGTGATTTTTTTTTTCCTGGAAAGTACTTCAGTTTCATGGTCTGAATGAATTCGGAGGGTTGTCCCTTATAGCACGCTCACACCATGTACATGCTCCTGCTCCTGCCGCTGTCGCGAATATTGCTCGAAGTACTTCCGAGAAAGTATTAACGCGAGAAAGTGTTCACACACTGCCGTTATACTCTTCCTGCACCAATATAAGTGAGTGAGATAGCAATACATTCCACACGCGTTCGTGCTGCCGTTCCTTTGACTCGCGCACGAAAAACCGACAATCGCGGGAGCACGGGAAGTGGCAGCGGCATGACGAGTAGCAGCGCGAGTAACCTGTTCTCACACTAGCGCTGCCCACTTCCCTTACAATTTTCCTGCCCATATTGACATTGTGTGAACGTGCTATTACACCCTGTATAGTCGGTAGTAAAAAGTGTCCGTATGTTCGCCACACGCACTGCGACACTCATCGCGCAATCAACTGACTTTTTCCATTTAATAGCCCATTAAACTTGCACCAAAGCAAATACCGCTGCAAAATGAACATTAAACCGAAGCAGTAGAGTCCACAAACACGGAACAGTCGGCATGTGTGCTCGGTAAACAAACGCCCGTGTCGTTGACGACGATAATCAGGTCAGTTCGAAATTTATAGAAAAAAAGTTAAAACATTAAAAACAAATTCAATCCGACTATTACGTTTTCTTAGTCAGTCTTGTTATATTTTTTACTTCAATGCATACCCATTTCGTTTAGATAACAATAAAAATACTAATATCACTTATCATTACTTAGGTAAACTGCAAACAGGTTGGAAAAATACTAATCGGTAATAAATAACTAATAATCTATGGATAAGTTCGGCACAGGACCGTGAAGATTGGCGCAAAAGAGAAGAGCCCTGCAGTGGCTTGATGTGGGCTGATGATGATAAATAAATGGATAGGTGTTTAATAGGTATATAATAAAAAACGCCTTCATTTTTATACTAGGTAACAGTTCAAATCTGCTTAATTGTTATCCAAGCGCAGAAGACAAAAAGTGTAACAGACAACACAAATAAACTCTTCCTTTGAATTGCTAAAGTCGGGTAAAAACTTCAAATTTGGAACGGTCGGAAGTTAGTTTACGATTTAACTTTTTCCATGCGTGTCTCCGATTGGTCGAGAGACGTCTGCGATCCATTCCTTGCGCGACGTGTTATTACGGATCACATAGTGATTTATTGTAAAAGAAATTAAAATTTTACTATATTTTTAACTGCTTCCTTTAGATACCGGCATCGTAAACCTAAAGTTGTTTAAAACAGAAAGCTTGACGTTTAGAGGATGTCATTTTCGGGCCCAGAGAGAGTGTATTGTAAATAAATAAACCTGTGAACGAAACTGATTTTGATGTCGATTTTACGATAGTTTTTACGAGAAGAATGTTGTTTCTTGTCATTTAACAATCTTATCTTTATGATCAACCCATTAAAAGTATCATCATCCCGTGAGACTACAGTTAATGTTCAAAACAATTATATTCTTTAGTAAAATCTGAAATATCATCCATAAAAAATTCTCCCCTAAAAATGCACCGTCAAAAATTGCAAAGAAAACTCGGCTCATACCAAGAACAAAAGGACAAAGTCTCTAAACAAAAGACTGTGCTAATTCCAGCGGTGGTAATTGATTTCATGCAGTGATGGTCGCTAAAAAGACACTGCAGTACGACTTGCCCTTACTCTTTGCTGCCTGCACCTACAGGGCTGCACGGACGAACTACAACATTGTATAATTTACCATACCCTACAAATATATTGTAGGACTTAGTGTCATGATATCAGCTAAAATACTGCAGCAATTACAGTTTATCTCTAAACTAGCGGCCCGCTGCAATTTTTTTCCCCGCTGGAATAAGACGTTTCAATTTAGTCTATGTTCATCAGGGATAATGAAGGATTCTAATGGTAACACATTTTTGAAATTAGTCTTGTAATTTCAGAGCCTATTCAATTCAATTAAACAATCATATCTTTCCTCTTTATGATATTAGTGTAGATATCTTGATCTTTGTTTCATGCACAATATTTTGGACGTATCATAATTATATTAACCTATAACAGTCCACTGCAAAGTTTAGAGATCCAAAGTAACTAAGGTAATGACAGGTTGTCAAAAAAATTTAAACTTTTGGAAAAGCAAATTACAGAAGGTACATATTAGATGTGTGTGGTCGTTTCTCTGGTGTCTCACACAACGGCAGTCTTGCTATGCAGTCGATATCATTTGCAGTTATATGAAACAAAGTCCGTCTGTACGGACAAATCGTTGGTAGGGAGTTGCTATCTTCAATGCTATTGTCTAACTTGCAGATGACGATAAAGGAACGGAAGAGAGTTGCGACAAATGTTGTTACGCTTATTATACAGCGCCTTTATTCCTCTGATGATAAAGTGTTTTAAATATTCAGTATTTTTGGAAATATTAGAATTATTAGTCTCTTATACAACAGGATACATTTCAGGAATATATATGCTCTTTCTAGAATTTCATCTGCCAAGCGTGATTGTTGGTGTGAAACAAACTTTTTTTAAAGTTTCGTAGTCGATGAAGCCATGATACGCGATATACTTGCATAATTTCGCTCGCAATGATTGAGCCGCGTTAGCTTAGATGGAAGTTAATAGCAAATACTGCAGATTCAAATCCTGCTGCGTTAGAAAATTTTGAAAGTTTTCCAAAATTGGATACCCAACACAAGAAGTTTTATAATTTAAGTATCTATTTGATTTTATCATTATCAGCAGTCACAACAGTCCACCGCTGGACATAGTCCTTTCCTCTATTGAGCGGTGTTTTCCATACTCACCACGCTTGACACACGGGTTGATGTACTTATTTTTCTTTATTCATTTCTTTTCGTCCCGATATTGTATACATTCTTTACCCACGAAATACCTTTCTGCACAGACAATTTTAAATGCCTTAGTCAAAATACCTAATAGCTTTAGTATAATACTGCCTGCTAAGCTAACTGCATCCAATGTTTACGTACGCACAAAAACATTTACATGACGTATTTGAATGGGGCTAACGGCAGGGTAGCTACCGGCATGAGCCCACCGCGGGGGGCTTGGCAAGTGTATATGAGCATGCACTGCCCTATGAATTTACTCAACAATTTTATTTACTGCTACAATGTTTATGTATTGCAGACAAGTTATGATTTCTTGGATGACGGAAATGCGGCATTTGAATTAAATGATGAAGAACCATCTCCGTTTCTAGCCGTGTGTGTCGTAAAAGGCGACTTAGTGATGAATCCGAAAATGAGCAGCAGCGTTCTCCATGCACTGCGCTCGCCAATCCACCTGTGAAGTGCGGTGGGTAAGGCAATTGCCCCCCAAATTGGTGGAGGCCGATGTCCACTATTGTGGCTGTTGAAGTTGATGAAGAACCATTATAACTTATAAAACAAAATCTTCGAGGTCAGCCGCACTACGCAAGCGAGACAAATTGGTGGAACTAGGATTACTATTTTGATGTTCTGAATATTTTGTAAAACTTTATGAACATTGAAACTAGAAATAATTTCGCAATGGTCTTTGACGCAAAAAGTAAGAATGAACAATTTAAATGTATCTTTAGAAGCCGAAGTGCACGTGAAACTGTAATCCCGCTGTAACTCTGTGCAAACCTCGAGAAAAACCGATTAATGTTATTGCCCCCGCTAATTCTATCAAAGTCTCGTTCTCTTTAATAGCGCACAACAAAATAAGACCCTTAAAAACTAATGTTCAGTCTTAAGGCCCCGCAAATACCTCTTTGTGACTCGCAACGATACCGCCGCTTCGAACCTGGCTATGCGCGATTTTCTTCGCAAACAAAGAGCTCGTCCTAATTGGAATTCTATAGCGAAGCTCCTTGAGCTGACTTTCCAGTGGAGGTCTCGCAAAACTTAAGGCGGAGCAAGATTCGAGCAGATTAAAAAGTTGGAGCCGGTCGCGCGGCGTCATTGTAAGTGGAAAATGAGTTAAATAAGGCAATACATTTTAATTAGGAGGAAGGGATCTGCCCTTTATTCGTCGCGCGATAACTCGCCGGCTCTATTAATTGAATTTCATGTTTAATTAACTCGAACCGAGGCCGGATAATCTCGATACTAGAGTTTTTGAACAACCAACGGCTTAGGTCTCGCCATCTTGGGAGCCTCTTCGAGAAACCAATTAAAGCCGTGAAGAAACAACGAGGACTTTTGGTGAACCAAAATTTATGAACTTTTCCAATAATCTTATCTCTCGGCTCTCCTTCACAATTTAACTAAATCTGTGCCTGTAATTGTTGTATATTGAGTTGAATTTTAGAATTCCAGAATACCCGCATTTCACATTTTTCTACTGCACCTTTGCTCATTTTAATTATTGTTTCTGATTCAAATAACTAAATGAAAAACAGTAAAAGTCATCTACGTAATAGTTCAATTGCGTAGCGTTTGCATGCGTCTGTCAAACGAAATGAAATTGCGATTTCTGATCTTATTCCCATACAAATACGGCTACGGTAACAGATGCGTCTGTCAAATCGTTTGAAAAAAATAATAATAATGTAGCCGTATTTGTATAGGAATAAGATTGGAATACGCAATTTCCTTTTGATTGACAAACTCATGCATCAAGATACGTGAAAAATTGACAGCGACAGACGACAAGTGGGAGTACCGCTTAAGATAGCGCTGAAAATCTTGAATTCCAACAACATAATATAGTTAATCTGTGAATTCCAAATTCAAACAACCTAACACAGGTATGTTTCCAAATGCACCTGAATTTATTGAGTAACCTATTTGGCATCCCACACCACACGAACACTCCGCTGAAATAAAGAAGATCAGAGCTAAAACTCGAATAAACTAGAATTCCAAGAAGCAGTGTAAAAGTAAAATAAGTGCTGTGTGCAATGTGGTGAGATAATCTCCTCGTAAGTGGTTCACTGCGGGGCAAGCAGGGGTGGGGGGCAGGGAAAAGATTGCTTAAAAGATTAAAAACTTCTACCTTGGTTTATGGCTACACTTGGCAGGAACGACTGCTCAGGATTACACGAATGAGGGGAACACTCGAATGACAATTACAGAAGAAATGCGATCTAATTGGTATAAGTTACGACTAATAAGATTTTGCCATTGCTTTTTTAATGGATGCTTTACTTACCTTGATACAATGATCTTTATGTTACTAGCTACATTATATTATTATTTTCAAAATCATAAAGTATTTAAAACAACATTTCACAGATATTCGTATTTTTTCTTTGATAAATATGTAGGCCACTGGCAGTACAACTTTGTGATTTCTATGTTACCAACTTTATAGGTATACTAAATGTTCAATAATTGGCTTTGTTAGGTGCACTCACTCTGCATGTTGGCAGGCTAAAGGCACCGACTTGCGGTACGAAAAAATTTGGCGCGTGTCGAAAATGGTGTTGGCCTACCAATAAGTACTCAATTTAGGAGCGCCTTTACATCAATCATACGCTTTCTGAAATAATTCATGAACACACAATATCTTAGTGACTGGCTCGATGGTGCATCGAAAAGTACCCTGCCAGCTTGCGCCAAGGGTCCTGGGTTCGATCTCCACACACAAATATTTGGTAAGCAAATTTTCAGATATTCGTGTTTAGCCTTATATGTAAATAAATTGCACAAGATTTTATTATTTTTGGGCAAGATGTTGCTGTGTGAATTGTTTTTTTTTTCCAATTGAACATTATTTACATACTACACTGTTTCTAATAGGCTTGAAGTTCTTCTTATCAGCACGCAGACTAGCCTTAAGGTTCCCTTATCAGTCCACCAGCGACTAATTGGTGTCCCTCGCGTGGTCACTAGTGGGCACTAAACATGAGTTATGACGTCACGCGCTATATCCACTCACTTATTGTCGATTACCGAGTTTGGGCTGTTAAGATGGTCATATTGCTCGAGTTTCGGGTATTATTACATGATAATACGTAATTTGTGGAGTGTTTGTACTTAGTAGTGATTAATATGAGAAATACATAAATTACACATATCACGCCTATATCCCTTGCGGGGTAGGCAGAGCGTTAACAGCCGTGAACAAAGAACATTTACTCCATGTCTGACAAACATTTGAGGGTCATTCAGAGAATTGAGTATCACCAGAAAAACAAAATCATTCGTTTAATAATTAAAATTATTATTAATGATTATTAAATTATTATTATTAAAATTATTAATTAAATAATTATATAAAGAATAGGAACCTTGTGATGCCGTTGCCTGGGTTCTAACCACACCACTAGAGGTTGGATCCCATACCACGTCAATGTAAATACTTATTTGAATTTTCATTTGAAACTAATTCTTTTATTATAAATAGGGATGCTATAGATCAAACAAATTGCACAAGCTACAAATCATTCATGACTTTTGCGAAACACCGTGTTTTTTTTCAATACCACATTCAGACAAAACATTACAGACTCAACACGCGCCTAACTTTGTCGTTGACAGTGAATCTTTATGCAAATAAACCAGCAAACTACCGCCTTAATAAAAGCAAAGCAACTGCGTACAGCTCATAAAGCCTAGTCTACATCAGTGTACAATGCGTCATGCAGACAATCGACAATAACACTGTAAAGGTTGCACTACACTCGCCATGAAAGAAAACTAAATTGCCCGTGCCGACCTCACTGCCTCTTGTTAGCTTTATCTCAGACAAATAAATAAGTCAGATAGAGCACGTAGGTTGAAAACGTGAAGCCTGATTGTGTACGTAAAATATTACCGCGTAAGTCTTATTTTAATCAAAACTTCTCCAGATATTGCAGTTTTACATCTACAAACAATCAATTCGTTCGTTTAGTTGGTTTTCGCTCTTTTATCAAAATTTAGAGATGTTTTACTTCTAAATTGATACTACTGGAAGACCCATGAGAAACTCGATACGATCGTATATATTTTTACCCGACTACAGCAAAAAAAAGGAGGGTTATGATCTGGACCTGGGCCCCAATTTTCTTATTTTTTAGTCATTGTAATGCCATAGAATGTCAATTGTCATTATAATGCCACTGTGATTTTCTATACTCAAACTGTTAGCAGAATACTTTTGCGCAACGGCTACCAAATTTTTTGTTTCCTTACATCTATAATAAACCGTGCAAAAAATACGTTACATGAAAATGATGACAACTCGTGAAGCCAAAGCAACGCTGGAGAAATGGCTCCTAGGTGTAAATTATTTAGATACAGAAGAGATCCTACCGTACGGAAACATAATTTCTTACAATCACTATGACATCTAGCGACAGTAGTTTCGACATATTTTTTTTTTTTATTTTTTTTTATTTATTAATTCTAAAGCATAAATACAAATAAATTATACATATATTATAATCATACATTATTTCAATACATGCAACGTTTTTTTCGCCTCCTCTAAAATTTGTAGATTTTTAGATTGACGTTTTTGGATCTTAACCGTCGATATGAGGTATCATTATTATATTTTTTGTTTAGAAATTATACGAATAATAAGTTGTTTTTTTATTTTAATTTCTGCGTGAGCTCATAAATTTTTCACTGCTCAATCTAATATATTCTCTGATCTAAGCGGCCGACCTCACTAGCTCTTGTTAGCTTACCCTTGGCCATAGATCCACTAGTGTAACCTGAGCTCTGATTTCTCGCTGAACCTTCCACTGGGGTTTAAAACTGTAGGTATTCCGGGAGGGACGGAGGGTCAGTATGCGGTGGCGGCGGCTGTAACAATTATAAATAAGTAGGTTGCAGCAATAACGGTTGGCGACGTGCATTATATCATGCGAACTGCCTGCGACGCTGCCACCTACGAGACACTTCAGATGTAGACTAGATACGTGTGTAGATGCGACAGAGGTTAAGTTACATCATGTACCTACCTAAGTCTTATTGTTCCGTCAGTTTTTTATCTATTGGTGCCGTGTGATGCCGGCTTAGAGTGCCGTGTGATGCCGGCTTGGATAATGAAGTGTGATGCCGGCTTAGAATAGCATCACCCCACTTCTTTTCCGTGGGAGTCGTAAGAGGCGACTAAGACTCAAGGGTGTGATTAGCAATTTTAGCCGATGGGCTGACAATCTGTCACTATAGCGATACAATTTTGCGAATGACTCTCAAATATTTGTAAGACGTGGCGTAAGTATCCGTTTTTGCGGCTGTTTACGCTCTGCCTACCCCGCAAGGGATTGTAGGCGTGATATGTGTATGTATGTATTTGACTGAAATAGGTTCCAATTCTCTTATTTTTTTGCCATTTTAATGCCATCGACACCCTACTGTCATTCTATTGCAAACGTGATTTTCTGTACTTGAAATTTTTAGCGCAATACGAAACGGCCAAAACCATCCAACTGAAATACAACTCAGACGCTTTTCAAATAGCGAAATGCGTCTATTGTCCTTCATCAAGTAAATCAGTCTATTAATAGTGGCACCCCCGCGTGGGACCTCGAAATTACTTAAAAATTATCTGCCAAGTCGGTAGTTTATTCAACAAACTGTCGCATCTACAATAAAGCTAATTTAATCTCGTTCCAATGGAGCTCATAGACAATTCATAACTCGCCAAGTGCGCCGTACAAGCAGACGTTTTTATATCCTCCACATAAAAACACACTCGTAGCAAATAAACGAGTAAACTGTACTTTGGAACGCTGGCGGCGCTTAAAGCCGTATTAGGTAGTTAAATTTACATTTTACATTTGATATTTTCAGCCGTGAGAGTTATTTGTTGTTTGTCGCGATTTATGGTCGCGTCGCCAATCGTCGCGAATTTACGAGGCCAGCGACGAGCCGACGAGCTGAAACGACGAAATAATTTAGTGTTCCAGCGATCCCCTGGCGATTGAAACTCGTTGCACGAGAGTTATGGGACTGATGCAGTGACCTTGCAAATGCGGATGTGTAGGTGAGCTTTATATCTATCGCCATCATTTTCATTTTTATCATTACAACACACATGCCTAGCCTAGCAGACATTACAGCCTAGACGTGAATTTTTAGAGTATGGCATATGGCTTAAGATAAGATTATGACTTTAAACACACTCTTTGACATACTTAAGAATAACTCACGCGAAATATCTTTCATGATTACTTATGCATAAGCATGGATACCCTGCAAAATGATTTAACTTGCGACGATGTTGTTACTTTAGAAACTTTAGGGCGCTTAGGTTCACCATGTTTTATGTAATTTTAATCCATTTACGAGTACCAATACAAACTAGTGCTACCTTTGCTAAATACTGTTGCATATATGAAGTCTGAATTCTACCTTCAGCAGGTGCTTTTTTTTTTTTTTTTTTTTTTATTAATGATGGGTTTGCTCTTGACTCTAGTCTAGGTCATAGGACAGAGACAGAGTCTAAGATGGAGCGAGCTCACCCAGAAGAAGCCTGTTCACTCTTACTTTGAAGAGATTAGGGTTGTATGCTTTTGGAAACACAGACGCAGGAAGTGAGTTCCACTCTTTAGCAGTGCGCATTATAAATGATGACTGGAAGCGCTTAGTCCGAATTGGTGGAATGGCTACCAGGTACGGATGGTATCCGGCGGTGCGTCTGGATGTCCGATGGTAGAAGGGAGCTGGTGGAACAAGGTCGTGAAGCTCTTGAGCACACTCTCCGAAGTACAATCTATAAAATACCGACAAGCAGGCAACCTTGCGGCGATGTGCCAGGCTATGTAGCTTGGTGTCCACCAGTTTTATGTCGCCTATGAGCCTCCTGGCCCTGCGTTCCACCGAGTCAAGAGCGGCAAGTTGGTATTTGGCTGAGCCATCCCAAAGGTGACTGCAATACTCCATGCAGGATCGGACTTGTGCTTTGTAAAGAGTTAAAAGCTGTCCAGGCGTAAAGTATCGCTTCACTCTATTCAGGACGCCCAGCTTTTTAGCCGCCGTCTGAGCCTTGTACTCGATGGTCGCGCCGAAGTTTAGATTTGATGTCAACTCCATGCCTAGAAGCTCAAGCCTGTCAGTGACTGGGACAGATGTACCCCGAAAAGTAGGTGTCCAGTCGAAAGGACTCCTTTTTGCAGTGAAAAGACACGCCTGTGTTTTGGTGGCATTGAATGAGACCAGATTGTCGTCGCCCCATTGGGAGACAAGACTTAAGGTCAGATCTGTTCGCTCTACCATGGCCTTTCTTAACGAACGTATTTCATCCCCACTGGTCCCTGCACCTGTCAAGTATCTCTCTGAAACGGTGCTACAAGCCGTATTAATTATTCAGCGAAAATAAAAACGTAAAAGGAATATGAAAAAGCCTGGCGTGTCACTGAATGAAACGGTCAAATTACGGGACGGGCGGCGGCGGTAAAATATGAGTACGCAAACAGATGCAGACTATGTTGTTACCTGCCAGTGTTCGTCCCGCGCGGGATAAACCCCTACTAATGTGTAGAGTCACGAAGATAAAAAAATTCAAAAAGAAGATGTGTAGCTTCAAGAAACACGTCGGGTCGTTTATACACGAAAGAAGAAGAAGAAATATCATGTAAGCGGTTGGTTTAGTTAGGTTAATTTTTTAGGAAAGGAAGGCGAAAGGTCTAAGAAGATTTTATACAATTTCATCTTGCTCCATTCATATTCGCACAGGTAAGCTGCTACTTCATATACCTTTTTGTTCCTACTTTATACGTAACTAGCTTTCCGCCCAGAAATTTACCCACTGCCACTCATTTTTATGTGGTAATAGTTCATTTCCCGCGGTAAAAAGTGGCCTACGTGTTATTCCAGGTTATACTCTACCGTTAATACCTCTAATCTTAGTAGTCAATCCGTTTGAGCGTGAAGAGGTAAGAAACATACATATACACACATAAACTCTCAGAATTATAATATTAGTACGGATTATCACGACCTTTTGCTTGTCAGCATTTACTGCACGATGTTATTGAAGTACCCACAAAACAGATGACCACTAGCTTTATCACTCATCTTGACCGCTATGTGCGTAATTAAAATGAAAGATACATATATGTATCACGTCTATATCCCTTGCGGGGTAGGCAGAGCATAAACGACCATTAATAACGTACATTTACTTTACGTCTGACAAGCTTGAGAGGATCATTCAAAAAATGTGTATCACCATAGTGACAGGTTTACAGCCTTAAATTGCAGTACACATATGCTTAACTTTCGAAACCCTTAGTCGCCTCATACGACATCCACAGGAAAGAAATGGGGTGATATGAAGTCCACATCACACGGTATATGGTTGAAAAAAACCTTGCTTATATTGGATTGTTTATTATAATGAACACCTCCAAAGGTCTTCAGTGCCGATGGTAAGGGTCAGAAAGTGTCAGTTCTCGGGATTTATCGCACGGTGCATATGTCTGTCTGAGAAGTTTACTCGCCGCGTGTTGCAGAGATGCATCGCCCTCTTTATATCTTTCTTCCAGCTAAGATATTCCTTTCCGAACTTCTCGACCGTGGGAGTCTTGATTCAATTTAGTTTCGCGCTTGTTTGGCTAGCTCCGCGCGCGACCGGTCATCTTGGCCTCAACTTTGGAAACGTGGTGTTTTGAAATCATTTCCAAATTACTTCACTCGCTGAATATCAAAGTATATTTTCCTTTCAGTAGGTACCTAAGCTGGCCAGATTTGTCGTAGAACTGGTGGACGGTGGAGCAAGCGGATTCTCGAGTGGAGGCCACGCCTCGGCAAGAGTAGTTTTGGACAACAGCCGGCCAGATGGACCGATGATTTGAAGAGGGCGGCTGTTGGCGAATGGATTGCGAAGACGGTAGCTCGTGCCTTATGGCGTACCCTGAGGGAGGTCTCCGTCCAGCAGTGAACTGCTTAAGCTGAAGTATGTATGTATATGCGCCTAAGTAATCGGTCTTGGGTCAGTTGCATTCTAGGTGAGATCTTTAATGATATCAACGAACTACCTGGATATAGCTGTTCCGTTTTTTGCGTTGTGTGATTGTTATACAAAAATAATCTGTGCTTCTGTTCTATGAACCAAGACTTGTGAAAAAATTGGGACTTGTTGTACCTTATCATTTTATCTCATTTATATTTGCATTTTTTTACTTCTATGCAGCAACTGCAGTATAGTTAAATCATTTTTTAAATAATGTATACTTGCCTGCGCAGCTCAAGGCGACTTCAGTAAAACATACTAGCGCTATTTATCTACCTAGAGCTCATAAAACGTTATTTACGAGTATAACTCAGGGCTTTAGCTGTAGCGACCGTTTGAGGCAAATATTTTGTCGTGGGCTAGAAGCGGCTAACTAGTCGATTTGTATGCAGCCTCTAGATGGTGCAGTGTTTTATCATCTCTCTGTTGCTGCATTTTCACTGCTTTCAGTTTTGTGTAAATTGCCCTGTAATGTGTTTTTGTTTGTGTCGTTTTTAAACTTGCCAAATGTGTACGTTATTATGACTGTCAAGCGTAGAATGTGAACATTATGAATACTTTCCGTCAAATAAATTTTATCTAACAATTTTGGAAATTTTATTCATTCTGTCCAACCTTCAATTAGGAACCTATTATTTTAGTAATAGTTGCAAAAGTAACCTTTTATAGTATAGTAGATGGAGATTGGAGACGTGCCACAGCTTATTGGCATTATATTATAATTGGCTTGCCAAATTCGCGGGCAAGGGATGAGCCGTGGTAGCTCAGATGGAAGAGGCGTTGTCACTACTAATGGCGATAGTTGCAGGTTAAACCTCTTTTCTACTGCAGGGATTGCCCGCAAAAAAATATACCTGAAACGAGAAATGTTTTGAAACTCGGTAATTAACTAATATTTATTTAGGTTTACATTTATTTTTATTTTGCTTATCATTTCATTAATTAATTACTTCGAGTGATTAACCAATTTAGTTCTTTGTTCAACAGTTAGGGGGCGTTCTTTCTATTTGTTTCTTGTTTGTGGTCGTAATCCTCGTCTCGGAGATTAGCGGGGGGGAGGGAGCTGGGAGTGAGGGGGGGGGGACATTTTTCTTAAAACGATATCAGTGACAAAAGCTGAGGCAATGTTTCAGCAGGAGACAATAGGAACGAGGTAAGGACGACGATTTAGATAGTAGATTCGGTTTCAGGAGACTCATTATTTTCTCTCAATGTTTTATTTACTAAACTCTGATATTTTAAGAAGCAGTAGGACCTAAAATATAATTTATATGATAGCTATAACGTTTTGTCAAAAATTATAAATAAATAAACTTGATTGAACATAATCCACTTAAAAGATCTCTACATGCATCGACTATGGTTTTGGCCGACTAATCGGCGTAAAATCAGCCTATTAGTCACCGACTACAATATGGCGCCATCAATGGCTTTATGGAGTCTATATATACGTTAACATATATTTTTTGTCACGTGTTTGGTTCTACAAAAATGACACGACGCCGATTGTTACCTCAGTGATATTTGGAAACGCAATCGCGCTTGTCCACGTTTTTTGAGCTTTTTCACCAATTGAAATAGTTGTGGTTGAAGCAAACTAGCAAAATTTAAATGAAAACTATCAAAATTTTCTACCTCAGGCCGGATACAATTTAGCACGTTTTCAAAAAAATTTAATGTTATACCTAACACGGGGAGTGTTTTAAAAATTTGGTATTTAGTTGCCGACTATTTGCCAACTATAAGCTAACTAGTCAATGCAACTCTATTCTCTACCCAAACGAAAAACGGTGTATTAAACCCGAAAAGATAATGTCATATAATTTATGCCTCAAAACTTTTTTTGTTGTCAGCCCTTGGGATCTCTCCAAACAAGCAATAAAGAATGTTTTGTTTAGACCGGAATTTTTCACTGTAATCTCCTTCTTCACATTTTTCGCCCAATTCTCCTCGATTGTCAGTGTTATCAAGTTTAGTTGACGAGAGTTTTTCGTGGTTTTTCATCCGAGGTTGGCGGCGTGAAAGGGCTGAAGTTTCATAAATCTTAAGACAACTACGAAAAACAAATAGATTGAGGTTGTAATTTGTTACTGCCAATGAAAGGAAGTGATGAAAGCTTTAATCGTAGAACCTGAATAGAAGTTTAGAAAACGGAAAGAAATATTACAAAATATAACTTACTTACACATTTAAGAGAACGAATCATTTGGTTTAATAATATTACTTTAAGTAGGTTTTTACGTTTACTTATTTATCAGATAAAGATACATACTTACATAAATCACGCCTATATCGTAAGCAGTAAAAGTGCACATTTACGCTACGTCTGACAAACATTTGAGAGTCATTCAGATTATTGTTTATCACCAAAGTGACAGGTTGTCAGCCCATCGCCTATAATTGCAATAGACATACAACTCTCGAGTCCCTTAGTCGCCTATTACGATAGTCACGGAAAGAAATGGAAAGAACTTTCAGATATATACTAAAATTATTGTTTCCAAAGTGGTTTTTGCTACAACAAAACTCAAAACATAAACGAACAGCACTTTCAGTGTAGCAAACAACCGAGATATTTTTTAACAAATAATTATAATAAGAAGAAGGCAGACCCCACCATCAGATGGGAATAATCATTGCCAAAGAGAGAGAGAGAGAGAGAGAGAGAGAGAGAGAATTAAAATAAGAAGAAGATAAGATAAGAATTATAAGATGTTTTCTTGCAATGAACACTATCCTACATCACGCAAGTTTTGGTCACTCCTCAAACACTGGACTGGAGATACGAAACGACTATTTCGGAACCCATCAAGTATAATTTACTATCTGTTTGCAGCCAAAGTTTGCTCTTCATTAACCTGACCCGAGGTTCACATTACGGGCTATCTCCTCGTAAATCCTGTCATTCCCGGTAAATTCCCATTCCGATTTCATCTTCATATTCCATATACAGAACTTAGGAGGCCTGGCAATATGAAGTCATCAACGTAAGTATATTTTAAGAATCATACAATTCCGCAATTGTTGACTTGGTAGCTGTATGCCAACTTTATGAATGCATAAAGTCGACTTTCTTATTACCTTATAAAAATCTAGGACATTTTTGACCTTTAAAAATAACTTGAAATAACCTTTATATAGCAATGGGAAGTATGTTCCCACCTAAAATTTAACCTAAACTACCCGCAATAGATTTCAAAATTAATATAATTTTTTTATATGCTCTGCCCGTTAAAGGGTAAAAAAAATTAACTGTCTGATTTCATCAGATAATAAAAAGACTTTCCAGGACTTATTTTTGTTTCATAAAATTTTACCTAATTTTGCATGATCGAGCATTGAGCTGGAATACCTACCTTTATAATTTTTATTTTACTCTACAAGTAAGATTTTCTGATATTCAACATGTATATTTGTGTGCTCGGCTGGTTTCAGAGGGGGGATATGTAGCGAGCCGTTACCCGCGGGCTAAGTGCGCAACTTGGACAATAACCCACACGGCCAACACCGAGATTACGTACATGAGCCGCCAGGGCTGCCTGACTTGTTCTAAACTCAGAAAAGTGCTTGATTTGTCGCAGTGAATGAATGTCTCCACTCTACTCTATTCTCAATCCTCTTTTATCTTTATTAATTACTAGATTTCTGCCCAGCGGTTTCAATAATTTCGGTAATAATTGTTTTCCCGCGGTAAAAAGTGGCCTATGTGTTATTACGGGTTATACTCTGCCTGTGTTCCAAATTTCATCCAAATCGGTCACGCCGTTTGAGCGCGAAGAGGTAACAAACATACACAAACACACCCAAATTCTCAGATTTATAATATTAGTACTGATTAAAATAAAAACTTTATAAAACCAAATCATTCCAAATTTTTATGTCGATCAAAAACTCGTTTTTTTGTTCTTTTTTATTTAATTTTTTAGGAGAATACTACAGTGGGCAGGCTTGCACACAAATGGTGAGATGCAATAAGCCTCTTAGTCTAGCTAACTAGAGGAGAGGGGCAATATTGAGACCCCAGCCTCGTCGTGACGCCCTAAAAGATCCATTTTAAGTCTTGGTCGCAGACATATTCTTTCTGATTTCTTATTTTCATTTATTGTTTCAAAAAATGTGTTTAATATGTACTTCAAAATTATCTATGTAATTAGTCCATTGTCTACTAGAGGCTTGAAAATCCTCTTCAACAAAAATAAATGTTGCAAATACAAAAAATTTAAACACTCCTCGTGTTGGGCATACACTTTTTGAAAACTTGCATTCTTTTCCGCAAACAGGATTTGAACATGAACAGTACTGAAATCAAAAGTTGCAGTTCACATCCTGCATACGATAGAACATTTTTGTTGCAAGTTTTCTAGAACAATAATTTCGTTTTTCTTAGTTAGCTGGTGGCAACCCTATAAAGCAGGGCAAAGGTGAGTTGGTACGATCCTTGGATTGAATATTACACTGAGATAATAGTTAGCTGGTGGCAACCCTATAAAGCAGGGCAAAGGTGAGTTGGTACGATCCTTGGATTGAATATTACACTGAGATAATAGTGTTGGTATTGTTTGAGTGTCTCGAGAGCGAGCATTACGAACGTATCCACCTCCAGTGGCCATTAATGCCTCGGTGGGTAGCGACGGAACTTTGATAAGTCCACTAATGTTTGCGTTGGATCGTTTATGATACGTTTGAAGGTAGGTGTATCTAAAGTGATCCTCGGTATTTATACAGGCAAACGTGAATAGGTTCATCTTAGTCACTCACTAATATGCCCAATAAATAAAATTTGACATTTTATTTTCATGTCATTTATTAAATTGTAAAAATATGAAGAAAATATACTTTCTCTGCGGAAAATCTTTGATGACATATTCATTTTTCGATCCATGACTGTTTTTCTATATTACATACGTAATAGAAGTTTGATGTTATACGTCATTTGCTTTCTTTTTTGTATACCTTATTTTAAATCCTTGTAGAACCGATGCTACGGCGTAGCAGCCGTAGACCAAAACGAACAGAAGCGGTGAGGACACATGCGTATAGAGAAACACAGGTTTCAAACCCTAAGGTCATTTGTTAAGGTTTATTTTGGAGAAGTAAAGAAACGCATGCACCTCTTAGACTAGGGAAAAAAGAGTGGACTTGAAATACCTACGAAAAAAACGTGCATACCTACACTCGATCTGTCACAAATATGGCGGCATGCCATAGTGCTGCACTCATTATTACCTATGGATCTTGGATAAAAACTTATCGATAGTTGTATGTGCGGTGCTTACAGCAGTCGGAACTTATTAAACTCGATCATCTAAAATTCTGCAATATTTACATCTACACATAATAAACATTAAAGATTTGTCTTTTTGTGTGTACCTATGTAATCGATAAACACTGAAACTGCTACACCAATTATTAATTTTATATGAGAGTTACAACATTCCAGATTAACATGGCTACTTTTTACCATAGGAAAATATCTTATTCCCACGGGAAAACAGTTAACAGCATGGAAACCGAGAGGTCGCAAAAAAATAGCAGGTATTACCCAAATTAGCCGAACCACATCTTTGCCACATTTCTAGCATAAATTAAAATGAGAGAGTAAAAAAATTTCGTTGCCTGCCGGGGCTTGAACCCGGGACATGTGGATAACCAACCCACTATTTCTAGCATATTAGATACGTACATGGACAAATTTATGTCGGCAATTGAGGATCTGGAATTCCTGACAGAGGGCACCAGGTGCACAGCTAAACTTTACAGGGCAATTTTTTATTCACCCAGGAAAATTTGCAGGGTGATTCTACTTATGATTCTGAACAACTTTTACTATGGGGCCATTTGCGAAATCACTTCAAAAAAATCAGCTGTTCCATACATTTTGATCGTGTAGGTATTCATTTTTGTATGGAACAGCTGCTTTTTTTCGCTATTTCGCAGGCGGTCCTTTAGTAACAGTTGTTCAGAATCATGAGTAGATTCACCCTGCAAATTTTCCTGGGTGAATAAAAAACAACCCTGTACTTATAAGATGAGATACGATTTAAGGTATTTTAGAAAAAAATGTTCAGCACGACAGGCTGCTCCTGCTGGTCAATGAGGGTCTGGCGATCCGCTATATACATATGCATATCACGCCTAGTATCTTGTGGGGTAGGCAGACGTAGGCTTGATATCAATAAAACAAGAAATCCATATTTTATTATAGATTTATTAGAATCAGTACCTATATACAAATAATAGCAAAATTTAAACAACTAATACAATTGTTCTAATTGTAATTAAGATCTAAATATATATTTTTTTAAATATATAATAAAAATATTTATTTTTCATATATCATAATAGCCTACTTATTGATACATACATACATCACGCCCATAGTCCCTTGCGGGGTAGGCAGAGCATAAACGGCCGTGAAAAACGGTAATTTACGCCACGTCTGACAAAAGTTCGAGGGTCAATCAGATAACTGTGTATCACTATAGTGATAGGTTGTCAGCCCATCGCCTAAAATTACAATACACACCCTCGAGTCCCTTAGTCGCTTCTTACGACACCCACGGGCAAGAAATGGGGTGATGCTATTCTAAGCCGGCATCACACGGCAAATTATTTACTTATTGATAAATGTTAATTAATACCAATTGTAATATCATTATATTGGTAATCTATTGGTTATTTACTTAACCCTAGAGTGGGCGCGCTATGAATGAATGAATTTTAAAAGCAATACTTACCAACAAGTCACTTGAAGGCAAAGCATCGTCTTGTTACATTTAATGTTCGGTTAAACCTAAATGGTTAAATAAATCTTTGAAATGCAGGGAACAAATGAAAATATCTTTGGTCATAGTATTTAAATTTTCGAGCCCAAGTATATCTTCTTTCTTTCGGCCACTGCTTTCTTTGTTCTTGACGCCTTGGCAATCTATAATCATAAAACAATTCGGCTTTAAGTGTGCCCGCATTTATGACACTAAACTTCATACGAAAAACTTCGAATGTATGCGTGGGCACGATTCAAAAGTAAAGCAATAAAGGGGATCACAATTGTTTCACTTATTTAAATATGATATCGATAAATTGAAAATGCCGTACCCCAACTCTATATACTATGATGAATGATTTTTGCAAAAAATCTCGGTATATCTTTTTTAAAGCAGCAGATGATTATAAAAACGTAAGCGTTTCTTTAAAAAGTTTCTCACAGCTACCACAATCTTACAAAATAACAGGAAATACAACATATTTTAAATCAAATCGGTTACTTACCTGTGCAACGTTATCTTTTGATGTTTATTGTTGCTTTTCATGCGGCATCCCAGCACACTGCACCTACCCATATTAATACTATATTCTTCCAAGTTTTATCACTTTGAATAAGCTCAAATTTCACATAAAACACAAATATTCTTAAAAATTCCTCGATATTTACACGCGGGATGACAACTGACGTACTTTCATCTGACAGAGACTAAACATGGCGGCCGGCCGCAGTGTTGCTATTTATGGTAATGATAAAACATTAGTTGTCCTTTTTTTCATACTGTAATACCCATAAGTTAAAAAGAGACGCAGATATGTCTAAGTTGTACTCTTTTAATGCCGAGTCCACTCTTTTTTCCCTAGTCTAAGATGCACCTACGTTAGAACGTCGCTTCAAGACGAGTATCGAGGGGTTGACTGTGGTAGAGCGGTGGTATGGTACTTCACAAGTCCCGGGTTTAATCCCCGACCGACGCTTACATTTTTCAACTTCCTGAGTTAATTATTCATTAAAGTTGGTCAAAATAACTGAATTGGACGACCAATCCGGAAGTTACCTTCAATTACTGAATCTTATTCAGATCCGTCTGCATCCTGCAAGTTAGATGTTCAACTTCCTAAGTCTAAGATTCTAATCGCATCTAGTTTTGCATCGAGAGAAACTTGCAGTTTAGTTTGCAGTTGGTGGATCTGCGATCGCAAGTTGGCGGGCGGATTGGCAAGTTCCTTGTCCATCGAGAACACTCCGGGCTGTGTGTGGAAGAAGTTGTGCTCATTTCCGGGATGGATTAACGTGACAGTCTTACTGAAGCCATTCAAGGAGGTAGTACTTCTGGGTTTTGTCGTAAAATATAGCCTACCTAGTTAATTACAAAAAAGTTACAAACTGTGTAAACAGTTTTGTGGGACTATGTTTAGTTTTAAGATAGTAAATTTGTGTCTTAATAAATAAAGTAAATAATAAATTATAAATACTTGCGATTGTTGACGCTTGGTGAAACTACATGTTTAGTTAATTTTGACAAAAAACACTTGTACTCGTTTCACAGATTTATTGCGGGGTAACCCGACCGGTTTCGCAAACGCGAAATGCTTTTTAAGGATTTTTAAACACAAAACATTGTTGAAGAAAGAATATCACATCCACTAAATTATAATAGATTTATTGCGGGGTAACCCGACCGGTGTCGCAAACGCAAAATGCTTTTTAAGGATTTTTAAACACAAAACATTGTTGAAGAAAGAATATCACATCCACTAAATTATAATATATATTAGGTCCTTACATATGAAATTGGCGTTTTGTATGGGAGGAACAAAAAGTCGATTTTTTTAAATATAGTATATTTATTTAAACAAAGTATGAGCCATTGTAATCTATGCACTTTTGCCATCTCATAGGTAGTTCATTGATCCCTTTACTAAAAAAACCATTCGGACGGGAATCAATAAAATCTATGAAGGCGATTTGGACTGCCCCATCTGAGTTGAATTTTTTCCCTTGCAAGAAGTTATCCAAATTTCGAAAAAAATGGTAATCTGTTGGAGCAAGGTCCGGGGAGTACGGTGGATGCCTTAGACATTCCAATGGAAGCTCTTCTAATTTGCTAGCCGTCTGTTGTGCAGTGTGTGGTCTAGCGTTGTCGTGAAGCAACAGTGGCGTAGAGCGATTGACCAACCTCGGTTGTTTAGCAGCTAGCTTTTCCATCATGGTTTGCAATTGCTGACAGTAGACATCTGCCGTAATCGTCTGGCCAGATTTGAGAAAACTGTAATGAACGACACCGGCGCTAGTCCACCAAACGCTTACAAGTAACTTTTTATTGGTCAATTTTCGCTTGGAGCAGGCTTTGGCTGGCTTGCCAGGGTCCAGCCATTGCGATGAGCGCTTCCGATTATCGTAGAGAATCCACTTTTCATCACAGGTAATGATTCGATTTAAAATCCCTTCGTTATTGTGCCGGTCAAGTAATGTAACGCAGCAGTTGACGCGCGTTTGCCGGTTTGCTTCACTCAATTCGTGAGGAACCCACCTTTCAAGTTTTTTAATCTTTCCAATTTGCTTCAAGTGGATTAAAACAGTTTTATCACTAACACCGAAGCCTGCAGCTAATTCGGACGTGGTTTGAGATGAATCCGCTTCCACAATAGCCTTTAATTCTTCATTATCAACTTGGGTCTCCGGCCGTCCACGGGGCTTGCTTTGCAGGTCGAAATTTCCGGAACGAAAACGTTGGAACCAAAAACGCACTGTGTTTTCTTTTGCGACACAACCGCCATACACATCATTAACCCTTCGAGCCGTTTCCGCAGCACTGGTGCCACGGTGGAACTCGTACTCGTAAATAACGCGATATTGCAAGTTTTCCATTTTGTAAATTGAGCGATGCAAACAGAAAAAAGATAAGTAAAAAAACAAATGAATGACGGTTTACGAAACACAACTACATGTGGAAATAGCTGTATAAATTTGAATTTCGAATTCCTAACCAAATAGAAGGAATTTGTGATCAAAGTGGCCAGTACGACAAAACGACAATTTCATATGTAAGGACCTAATACATACATACATATATATCGCCTATAATCCCTTGCGGGGTAGGCAGAGTGTAAATGGCCGCAAAAACGGACATTTACGCCACGTCTGACAAATATTTGAGGGACATTCTGAAAATTGTGTATCGCCATAGTGACAGGTTGTCAGCCCATCGCCTAAAATTGCAATACACACCCTCGAGTCCCACAGTCGCCTCTTACAACTCCCACGGGTAAGAAATGGGGTGATGCTATTCTAAGCCGGCATCACACGGCACTTTTTAATTAACATACTTAATCGTTGTGTCTGTGTGATAAATTATCACACAGGTACGATGAATATATTTTATTATTTATTTTTAAACAATACAGTATTCCGTTTTTATATCCGTTGCTTTAGTTACGGACAAATGTATAATAGTTATTTCGGTAGTAATACTTGTAAATTGTAGCCCAGCCACCCCTCTCCTATAAGAAAATTTACACAATAACATGAACTTTTGAACTAATTTGGAAAAGTTCACCTCGTTTCCGTTGGGGTGCCGTCAATAAAACAATAAAGCAGGATGTCTTACATCCCCCATAAAGACGCAGCCTCTCTATCCACCCCGTAACATTTCTACCCACGACACAGATATGAAAAGGTTAGACGACGCATGTGCCCAAAAAATATATTTAAAAAATGACTGTAATTACTATCAGCGTTATTTCAGATATGATCTAAGCTGTTCGACAACGTCAAATCGATTGGAAAAATATTTTAAATACTGTCTAAACACGTGCTTAACTTTTTTTGTGATAACACCGTATATATTGTATACTAGTGTCTGAGCGGAAAAAGAACCTGCGTGAGATTTCAGGGGCGTTTCTGTGCCTCAGTATGAGAAATTTAATGTCATAGCAATATATGAAAAAATTATGAGTTCACTTTTTGGCCACGCCTATTCTGTTTACGCACATATATACCAATTATTCAAAGAGATAACAGATTTGAGGAACGTTGGAGAATGTTGGAAAACTTTAGCGGCCAATTATTTGTTATCGTTGGCCACATTGTATTATGTGAGAGAAACTTTATGTGACAATCAGAAAAAAATAGTAAAATCGTTTGATTCTAATTTCATTTATTAAACTGCATCTTTGTTGAAATGTACAAAATTTGTACATTTTAATAAGGTATCAAAATTTGTACATGTATCACCATAATGATACCTTGTCAGTCCCTCGCCTAAAATTGTAATACACATAAAATCCTCTTGCAAATCTTTTAATTTTTGTCTCTATTTTAATGTAAAGGTTGCTTGGAAAAGATCGCTGCAAGCGATAAGGCCGCCTTTGCTTACATTTAGTCTTAAGTTTTCTGTATTGTTTTGTTTCTGTTGTGTATGTTGTAAGCAATAAAGTGTTCATCTATCTATCTATCTAAATCCTCGAATCCCATACTCACCCTTTGTTGTTAATGCTAATTTAAGCCAGCATCACACGGCACAATTTTAAGAGCACTGTTGGAAGAGACTGATCTCAGAGTATTATTTAGATGACTCACAAGGTGTAGATGCGTGGTCTAACTTGTAACACGTCTGTGGTTCTCCCGTAGGTAACATTTCTATTTACCCCGCAACGGGACAGCGAGTATAATGACTCGCGCTTTTCACCCCAAATGCTCGAAAGGATTTATTATTACAGTGATCTGTGGGTTAACAATAGATGTGAAATATTGATGCGGGAAAACACTCGAAATTCCCTGCATCAAGCAGTGACGCATTATGATGAACGTATTTTCATAATAAATATTACATATTTTAAATGATAACTTTGTTTGTGTTAGTTGCTCTGTAGTTTTTAAAATATAGCATATGCTCTGTGACTGATGTCAGATTCATAAAAAATGTTTTGTTCTTTTCACGTTCACCTGGTTTCAAGCTACTTGCTGTCAAGCTATTTTTTTTTGCGTGTCGATCGATGGGCTTACTCTGATATTAAATAAGTTTCGATAAATACTCCGCCAGCCGAACTGCAGTGTCGGTGGCATCATAAAAATCTTTTTGCGAGCAGGATGACGGGCAGGCAGGGCATGACATTAGGTGTGCCATTGTTTGCGGAGAAGCACCGCATTCGCATGTGTCATTTGAGCTGTATCCCCACCGGCACAGGTTGTCCCTGCATCGGCCAACTTGGGTCCGGAGTCGGTTGAGTGACTTCCACGTTGGCCAAGAGAGTTTGTGTCCAGGGGGGAGACTCTCTTTCAACTCTCTGTCAAGCTATGATTTACAGAGTATAGATGGTAAATATTTGTTCTATGACGACAGCAGCAACATATTGTTTATGATCACGTATAATTTGAAGCATATATTTAACTCGTTGTCGCACACCAAAAGAAGAAGAAAGAACAAAAAATTTAATCTAGTTGTTAATACGATGTAGGTGTAGACAAGTCTCAATTTCTGTTTTGAAATAAATCTACAAAACCAAACAGTATATATCAACAGGGATGATTCTTTTTGTACTGAAATAAGCTCTCTGAAAATACTTATAGCGGAAAACGCTTTCAGTTGTAAAATTTGGAAACCTTAAAAGCCTAAAATAAAAATCGTGTAGCGAGTAAATCGCGAACCTATCGGCCGTAAGTTGCAAACGCTTGAGGCTACACTCCTTACTCGATACCACAGACTAGATGTATCAAAGATTGGGCACCAAAGTAGACGTTTTCACGTATGGCCTTTCACTTATAGGGCAAATTCTATGCAATAAAGCATATTTTAAAGTTACGTTTAGCATATGCTTTAAACTTTTTTTCAAATAACCCGAAATAAGGGGAGAACCATGTCCAGCAGTGGACGATTGTGGATGTTGATGTTTGTTTAGAATGGCAATTGGTCAACTTTAAGATGAGTTTTTCTATAACGGAGCAAGCAAGAAATGTATTAATGACAGCTCTCGACTTTTCAAAGTTCATTTAAGATTATTGTTATCACAGTTATTACAGATTCATTGGAATCTTTTTTTATTAGAGATATCTCGTAACCTAAGCATAACACGATTGGTTTACTTATCAACAATTCTATAGTCCAGAAGCATAGGTTTGTTTTATTTTGTGGAATACTGTCATTTCTTTCAAAATGAAAAAAGATTGAAATACTTACGCACTAAAACTTCTAAATTTTACAATTGAGAACTTCTTTGTCAGTACAGCTTGTCGTGTTATCTAGGCTCCGAGAGGCACCGGCGCTCAGGGAGCCAAGGTAACCGCAGGTGAATACTTATAGCTAAGTATTTGTAGAGTGGTCTCGCGAACACGAGTGCCTGTGACCCCGGAGGGCGTGAGTGAGTAAGTGTGGGTAGAGTGTCCTGTGTGTAGGCACCCTAGCAAGCCTCGCGCCCGCACGCTAAGTGAGGGGCCGAGGGAGTAAAAGAGGGAACGTAAACGATAAGGCTTTATTAAAGAATTAACAGATAACCACCTCCTGATACGAAAGCCAAAATTATAGCCTGGCCACTCACACAGAAGGTAACGGCGGCGCGTCCAGCGCGAGGAGCGTTTTCGCAGCAGCTGTATCTTTTTTTTTTTTTTTTTTTTTTTTTTAAACGATATTTTATTTTATCAATTTGTTTGTTTACTTTCTTGATGTTATGTCAACCTCTCAAAGTTGACGGCTATCTATACATCATAGAGCCGCGTAGCTTTCTACTAAAAAGTTATTATACATTGATCTACCTCTTCGTATTTTCTGACCTCCTGGTACTTGTATCTAAATTTACTACGCCTGGCACTCTCCCTCTCCCTCTCCCTCCGGAGGAACTGAGGTCCCGAGCCTCCTGGGTGCCTCGGAGCCATCTTCATAACCACCTCATCATCAAGCTAACATGAGATGCCAACAGATCTCCATGGACAGCGACGACTGGCCACTGACAAGTTCCATGATCTCAAAATGACGGCTGACGAGGTCGACGATCGTCGAAGATTCTAGAACCGAAGAGGATGACGATCGAAATGAAGAGCGCGATCGTCATCGAAGCTTCTGGAAATGAACATGACTATCGAAATGAAGACTGTGACAGTCAGCGTCAGACGAGGGTATAAAAGCCACGTCAAGCAGCTAGGGGAGCAGTTTTGGTCTGGACTCTAAGTTGTGATCTCGAAGACTCCCAGTATAGTCTCTCACTGAGTAACCACTGTAATAGTCTATTTTAGTCCTAAAAGTCTCCCCTCAAGTGACGGAAGCTTAAAAGTCTCCCCTCAAGCGCCTACGCCTCGTCGGATTGAAGATACAGCTGCTGCGAAGACGCTCCTCGCGCTGGACGCGCCGCCGTTACCTTCTGTGTGAGTGGCCAGGTTATAATTTTGGCTTTCGTATCAGGAGGTGGTTATCTGTTAATTCTTTAATAAAGCCTTATCGTTTACGTTCCCTCTTTTACTCCCTCGGCCCCTCACTTAGCGTGCGGGCGCGAGGCTTGCTAGGGTGCCTACACACAGGACACTCTACCCACACTTACTCACTCACGCCCTCCGGGGTCACAGGCACTCGTGTTCGCGAGACCACTCTACAAATACTTAGCTATAAGTATTCACCTGCGGTTACCTTGGCTCCCTGAGCGCCGGTGCCTCTCGGAGCCTAGATAACACGACAAGCTTTGATTCACGTTTTGTTTGCAAAGTCTTCAGCTATTTTTATATCTGTGTTTCACACCAACTCCTCGTAAAAGGGAGTCGAAGCTGCGACGCCAAGTCGCGCTGCTCCATATAAAGACGTCTCTAATAAACTTCGCACTAACAAGCAGCTAAGTGCGTTATTTAAGAGGCCATCGGGAAACTACACATTTGCTTCGTCTAGTGGTCTACGGGATAAAATTACTTGACAGAAAATTAGGCTGCCAAAATACTAGTATAGGAGAAAGAGGTACTTTTTAAATCCATAAATACGATTACAGATATAGCGGAGGTATAAAATGTAATATTTCATTTTATTTGTCACAATTAAACAACGTTAAACGGATTTAAGTTGTGTTTCGAACTCTTTACATAGTTCATGGTCACGGATGATTAAGAACGTAGTTGAACCGGGCCGTTACGATAGATTATAAGCAAAAAATGGTGGTAAAATAATATTTATTTAAATTCGAAATAGTGACATCTAACACCATAGTCACCCGTGACCACGATAATAAATTACCTTTGTAAAGAGCTCGGAAGCGAAGGAATCGGAAAATACAAAATAAACACAACATAAATCCATTGAAAATTATTTTATTGTGGTACATATGTATGTGTTTGAAACACGATATACTATTTCCCCTACTTAGTTACTCTATATTGGAATTACTTTAAATCAAACTAGGGCATTTGGCGTAGAAAGTAGATGCACTACCACTGCGCCACATCGCTTAACATAAAGCAAGATATGCTATCAAGAATGAGATTTAAATGAGGTTTGTTGATGAACCAAAATTGCTTGACGTCACGTCCCCAACGTTTCCTATGGCCAGTGTTTAGCGTAGGTGTCGAAACTGCACTAGGAAAGAAAGTTTTTTTCTTCCAACAAGTCTGATGGGTAAAAAGCCTTCTGTATCGTCTAGGCGGTGGTGAGTGGTTTTTTTTGTCTCACCGCTACCACCGCGATACACAACAGTGCCATTTAGCTGCGCCGCAGGTTCTCAAGTGTTTTATCCTCAGTCTCACTAATAGCTTAGTATATCTAACTTATCTTGTTTCATAAATATTAAGGTAGTTTATTTTTAGATTATAGTTTCTGGACCACTGGCCGAACCCAATTATTATTTTGTGTCCTTTTAGGAATATGCTAACATACTTTCGTTTGCGTAAATAAAAACGACTCGAATTTGAATTTCTACGCTGTGTAAACTGTCACATCGACGATATAGGTACATTTTATACTATTAATGTAATTAAAGATACTCATAAATCTAATATAATAAATGAGCTACATTGAATTGAAAAATTACGCACGTGTAAAAATGCCACAAAATGATTTTACTCGTGCGCTCTACAAACACCATTGAATTGAATTGAAACACAACGTTAAATGTTACAAAAAAAGCAACTTTAGATTTTTTGTTAGTTATGCTCTCAAATAATGCCAGACGTACCGAACTATAAAACCTTTCCTAGATTCATGCCTGCGGCTTTTACACGTTTGATTCTGAAGACATAGTGATAAATTTTTCAATCGAAAAATACAGTTTATTTAGATCTGCTTGCATGATTCACAAAATAAGGCATTCTGTAGATATAGTTATCGTTATTGTTATTATGTAAAAGGTATAAAAGCTGCTTGATTTAAAACCCAAAATAAAATATTTCCAATGAAGTGCTTACACATCGGATCGAATCTGAGAATAGCCGGGCAAACATAGCTCGCATTCCACCGAACTAAGTAAGCAGGAATACCGCCGGCTAAGTATAGACTAAATAAGCCCCCGTACCTGAGGGGGCCGATAAATCAATATCTTCGGTACATCTTGTTAGCAAGTTTATCCCGATATGCCCGCGCTATGCAAGGCGCACAGTGGGCCGGGAGAGGAAGGTTGTTGGACATTTTTACTGATTATTTCGTCAAAATTGCGAAACGTTGAATGACTAGACTTACTGTCTACACTTACTGTTTAAGAAAAAGGATCTAATGATTAATATACAAATTCTTAAATTATACCTTATGAAAGAAATCTTAGTAACATTCAATGTTAAAAAAAATGTGTGTGTTTGCCGGGTACCTTACATTATAACGAATGATTTAAATAATAATAAAAAACAAGAATGTTGTAGATAACGGGTTATGCGAATTGCTAACATTTTGTTTCCCTCAAAATGTTTTAGTTTTGAGAGACACAAAACTTGGTCAGATTCAATTCCCCACAAATATGCAGTGTTATTTAATTCTTTTATTGTGGAACTTATAAAAACTCTATAATCAGCAAAAATGTTTTATTATCGTCAATGGCCGTCATTTGCTATTGGACAAAGGAACACAGGCCTTCTCCATGGGAGACGTGTAATGAATGCCTTTGTCTAAGTCTAATAATGCAAAAAAAAAACCAAAAGCACTGTTGAAAAATAATAAATATCTCGTGTCCGGTTTTCCGACTAGCGTAACCAGTGTGCGGCTGAAGCATATCCGTGGCGCCCGGGGCTCAACCTAATTTGTATTGATTAAAAATATTCAGAATAGTTGGTCCGGGAAATGCCGGCCGTGGACCGGGAGCCGGCGGCCGCTGTCGGAGGGTGCATCTTATCTTATACACACATATCATGCCCATAATCCTTTGCGGGGTAAGCAGAGTGTAAATGGCCATTTACGCCACCTCTGACAAACAATTGAGGGTCATTCGGAAAATTGAGTATCTCCATAGTGAAAGGTTGCCAGCTTTGAATCCCTTAGTCGCCCCTTACAACTCATATGGGGAAAAATGGGGTTATGCTATTCTAAGCCGTCAAGCATCACACGGGATTGTTATCTTAAACCACCAGTATAACTGACCAGAACATTTTTTTTGATTGTGAGATTACAGTTTTATTCTTTAGAATATTACAAAAAAGTAGATACTTATAAATGTTTTTTGGTTAATAATCAGGATAAATAATTGATTGTTTGTCGGACTAACAAAAGATTTTAACTATTTTTATACTAAACTGTTTAAAACTTCCGCGGTCACTCATAATGACTCAAAACACTGAAACTAAAACTTTTTTGTATTGACTGATATTTAATGTCAGACAGAATTTCTTACTCTCACTTGTCATTCAGCTGAGTAGGTATTTATTAATCTTAATTAATAATCAAGTATACTCGAAAAATAATACTAACAGCCAGCTCTCAGTCTATAATATCTACCGGTCGTAAGATGCCCATGATGTGATTTATGCACAAAATATCCGACCACTATTGCTTTCTTTAAGAAACATAGTGCTTTAAATAGTTCGTACAAATTTTAATAATATTCGTACGAGCGGTGAATAGTTTGTATTCATAATATTTTCCAGGTGATATTCAAATTATGTACATAATATATCACGAGAGATAGGCAGAGCGTTAACGGCCATAAAAATATGGTCGATCTCACCACGTCTGACTGTTTTGAAGGCCGTCTTAGAAAAAATTACAAGTTGTCAGCCTTTCGCCTAAAATTTTAATGCACATGAAAACCTTGAGTCTCTAAGTCGCCTTTACGACACACACGGGAAAGAAATGGGGTTATGCTATTCTGAGCTAGCAACACACTTCTTTAGCTTTTTCTACGCTGTAATCTTCGTTGGGTTGGCTGGAAGAGATTTGTTATAGAAATAAGCTCGCAATTGTAACAAATTTTAAGTTTTCACCATTTATATTAATGTGCATAATGAAGAATTCATACATACTGCGCGGTATATTCAAATTGAATGACATAAAACTTTTTATAATATTGTGTGGCAATGCATAGCGCCATAAGCTTTTAAGGCGAGTGTACTCGTTAATGTCCTCGACAGTGGCGCCACTTCACAAAAAATATTTTTTCTTTATACAAACCATCTATCAGAATGTCCGTTGCCCAATTTTTTTGTATTATCCTTAAATAAAATTAGAACCTGCAAACTCAATTAAAAATTCGCTACAATTACATTTATGGCAAAAAGAGCCTAAAAACGGCCAATTTTGGTATTAATTGCCATAATTTTAATTACAGCGAATATTTCATTGTTGCATGTTCTAATTTTAAATAATACAAAAGAATTGGGCAACGGACATTCTGATAGATTGTTTGTATAAAGAGAAAATGTTTTTTTTGTGTAGTGGCGCCACTGTAAAGGTCGTTCACGACTACACTCGCCTTAAGCTAACATTCGTGTGAATAGTGAAGTGGTAACGGTGGCCGCGTTAACTTGGCACATTACCGAGAGTTATGCGCTCCTTCGATAAACATATTTAGGGTTCCACGGTTATAAGATAGAAAAAAACTACAATAAATTTACTCAAACTGTTTAATTTAAACCTTTGCGGTCGTACATAATGTTTCGTGATTAACCTTGCCAACCGCAAGGCAGTGCCTTTATTTTATTTTTTTATCCCACCCGAGCCGGTTTTCTGAAAAAAGAAAATTGCGTTACACAAATTTCTTTTTTTACAATGACGGATCATGAAGTTAATAAGTGATAATACTATCCTACATTGAACAAAGAAAATTTCAATTACTCAAAATACTAAAACGGGATTCTTACCGCGATACTTGTTTATAATAATAATATGAAGACTCTTACCACCCGCAAAGCATCAGTTGTTCCGTGGTCATGGCCCATACAACTGGGCCAAAATATCGGTCAATTTAATAAAAACAAGTATCGCAGTAAGTATCCTGTCTTAGTATTTTGAGTTATCATTACTTGAGATAAGTTTTTTTTTGTGAAGAAGCGCCACTGTCGAGGCCGTTCACGACTACACTCGCCTTAACAAGAACTTTCTTTATCAAGGTGCCATAACCGGTTAGCAGTGAAACACGCGCAATGTCCACCTAGATCCAAAAAAATAACAAGATTCAATCAAGAATTATTGTTATTGACCGTTGACAGGTAATCAAAGCCCTCAATTCGGGATATAAATTCTGCTTACTTGCCTTAAATTTGTGCTGTCACTTTCTGTCAAATTGGTTTAAAAAAGGTAGGAAATATTTAAGTCCTGTCATTTTTAAAACGTCAGTGGTGTTTTCGTCTTTTCTAGTCAATTTAGTCGGCATTGTTTTGATCGTCGCCTTATTTTGACAGATAACACGTATTTTTCATTCAATTATAAGACATGACACGACTAAAGTATGTCCTATCTCCTATTTGACGGAAAGTGACAGCACTAATTTAAGGCAAGTAAGGAAAATTTATATCCCGAATTGAGGGCATTGACCTTTGCGTCATTCATTTGCATTGTAGAGTCGTGGTGATGAGTTAATTCCATCAGATTGTTTCTTTGGTTATGTTCAGAACCCTTACCACATCATGGTAAACACCTCACTGACTTTTTATGTAGTGTTACAGTCTCCACGGCGTTACGAGGACATGTTGTGAGGTAAACACGGCAACAACGTCCCCTCTGATATTATTTATGTAACGACTGTTGTTCACTTGTGTAACGCGGTCGTGGCTAACGGAAATCTTGGTGGTCCACGTTAAAGATTTTTTTGTGGTCCTGCAAACATGAAAATGTGATAAGTTATAATCATAGTCATAATCATACGTTTTTATGCAAAGAAAATGGTATTGATATATGATAGATTTAAAATTAAAGTTCTACATTTTCAGTCAGTTAAATCATAACATGCAAATTTACAATTATAATACAAAATGTCAATAATATCTAATCAAATACCTACATGTCATTAATAAATACACAATTATAAACCATCAAAATTAAAATTTAAAATTTAAATATTCATACATACTATAGAACTTCCTCTCTAGTAACAGGTTATACAAAGATTAGATTAAGTTATACCTCTAGATAAATTCATGTGAATGAAATAAAATGTTTCACCATATCAGTGGATTACTTGATACATATATCACGCATATATTCCATACGGGTTAGGCAAAGCGTAAACGGCCATAAGACGGACATTTACTCTACATCTGATAAACAACTGAGGGTCATTAAAAACAATTTACTATCACCATAGTGTCAGGTTGTCAGCCCATCGCGTAAAATTGCAATACACGTGTAACCCTCGAGTCCTTAGTCGCCTCTTACGACACCCTCGGGAAAGAAATGGGGTGATGCTATTCTAAGCCGGCATCATACGGCACATCACACATGATTATTTGATGTGTTCGTCATATTGTTGTTAATGGAACTCATTTAGGTAATTTGTCGTTAAGGAACTCAGGAACTCAACGACTAGATTAGCATGAGTCGTCTTTCTGGATGAAATAAAATACTATAGTGTAAAACTTGTTAAATTATCCGTGACTGTGCTAGGATGCACCATATCAGTTACACAAATCGTAAACCTACAAATTTGAAAATGATGCCCCACGATCGAATGATTCATAATCATAACTAACTGGCCCGATGGCGTAGCAGATTGTACTCCACCTGCTACGCCGAGAGTCATGGGTTCGATCCCTACTAGACACAAATATTTGTTCAGTAAATTTTGGGATATTTGTGTTTAGTCTGGGTCTTTTCTATGTATGATATGTATTTATTCACAAATTAAAAGTATGCAAGTATCAATATCAGCTAATAAGCCCCGATATTATAAGCTACGCTTGGTTTGGGGCTAGATGGCGCTGTGTGAATTGTCCAGGATTTTTTTTTTTTTTTTTATTAATGATGGGTTTGCTCTTGACTCTAGTCTAGGTCATAGGACAGAGACAGAGTCTAAGATGGAGCGAGCTCACCCAGAAGAAGCCTGTTAAGGCACTGGCACTCCCACACACTGACGGAACGCAGCAAGCTACTTGGCGCCAGACTTCGGTGGGATGGTGGTCGCGAGCCAGGCGGCCCCTTACGGAGCCTTCCACCGCTTGGTGGGATCGTTCAGCCGGACTTATCCACAGGCAAGCCTGTGTTGCCGTTGCCCGGGGTGGACCGCTAGGAGGTAGATCCCATACCACCCCAAATTATTCCATCCTATTATTTCATCCCATATTTATTTATTTAATGCCTGGTACAAACACCTTATCCACAACTTTTATAGCTCCTCGTACAGGTGGACGCACTACTTATGCTAAGTGAGTCGCGATAAGTTTAGTTGTTTCGCTAAAAGCGAGAGTGCTCCGACGATATGGGGAGCCAATAAAACATCGCGAGGTGAAAACTATCCCTCCATATTTATTGCGGGGGGTAGACCAAGCCGGACTACTTTGCTTGTGAAATTATTTACGTGCGTAGCATTTGCGATAGTAATGTCTAGTTTAAATAATTTAGAAACAATCTACACAACATTAGTATAGGTATTAAAAACCTGCTATCTTTGCAAATTATAAGAGTACTGAGTTGGTCCAAAATCAGAGGAATTTCTGTCCATCGACGATATTATATCGGGCAGACCTAGTCCCAAAAGACAAAAATCATAATTTAAGATATCGGTCAAACATACGTACATACCTTCCTTTCTAAATGAAACAACAAATATTAGTGGAACAGCCGCTTCAGTCTTTAGTTTTTACGAATCAATAATTTAATGCCTTCCCGACCGTCAGCACTCAGCACCTTTTTGTAGTGCAAACTAAAATCAAAGTTCACCTTCACGATCTACCGCCAACCTCTCCCCACAAGATGAAAGGCTGGACATGGTTCATAAAGCCAAAGCAAGTGGCAGAACATTCATGCGTACGACTCTTCAAACTACTAAACAGTAATTTATAATGCACATCTACGGTCTACAGCGTTATTCTTTGCCCAAACACCCATGTCTAAGTGTTTGCACGGCGTGTGGTCACCCTCTCACTGTTGTAGTGTAACCCCCCTTGCCCCTAAGGCCGGACACGGACCCGAAACTACTCGGGATACTCGGGATTAATCTTAGGCCGGATTTTAGACCAAGACAAATATGGTGGGACGGCTAAATTGTTGGAAATTATTAAATTAAGGAGATACTTACACGGGGCGAGTGGACAGTGTTTTTGGGGCGAGGTGAATAATTAATAGTGGATAGAAAGTGATGTATGATTGGATTATTTTAGGACGTCGTGTGTTAAAGCAACGTAATGCGTTCTTTAACCAACCTTGGAAAGCGGGATAGTCTAGCCTGTGACCTGCTGTTTTGAAAAGATCGCATCCTCTATTGAAACACATATTCAAATACGTAGTCTATCAAGGAAACCCAGACACACCAGGTATTCAAGAACCAATGAATTAATTCACTTCAAAAAACTATCGATGAATGTCTTAAAATAAGCTGCTAATTCCGCACGTACCCCTTCGAACTTGTCGGCAAGTTGTACCTCTGCCCGATGTAGGTAAACACGGAGTGTCCCGAAGTGTCCCGCAGTGTCCCACTAGTTCGCAACTACCGACAACTCGAGAGACAAGACCGTCTTTGTTTCTGCTTGTATCACGGAACTGTGCTCCGAGAGCTAATGGATGAGTTACGTAAGATTCCGAAGAGTTAGAGATAGTTCTACGGTTAGATTGGAAGGCTAGAGAAACTAGAACACTGTTTAGATACCAGGCTATATTTATGTTTACTTCGTAGTTTGTATACAAAAGAGTATAAATAACTAATAAATGACATGAGGGAGATTCGTACACACGATTTTCGGCGTACCGTATCCGGGCACCAATTATCATATTTGTAGAAATTTTGCAAAATAGATTCAATAGAAAATTACAAAACACACACAGTACAATCATTCTTATAAGCTGTAACATGGTTATAACTCAAACAAATGATCCAAGACACAGTCGGGTACTTTGAAACAAACATCAAAGTCTAGAGGTCAGCACTAGTGGTTAACTAAGAAAATATTTTGGCTGCCACTTAATGTAGCAATAGAAAAACCTATATTAAAATGTATTTTTATTTATTTATTATAGCATGTAGATACCTACTTTCCTGTTAGAATTTTTCAGAATGTCTCTCTCATTCATCTCTACTAAATTCTTCAGCAACATAAGAATACTGCAAGTTACCTATAAACTCATTAGATAGCTATGTATGTATAAGAAACTAATACGAAAACCAAGCTACTTGGCCAATAACATCAACATCCCGACTCTACTCAACTACACTTGTCAAGTCAAGACGTTGGAAAATTTACATGTTGTAATGTTTAATTAGAGGCCGCGGCAGCCGATGCCTCGGACAATGGACAAGGGCGCACCAACCGCCGGACCCTCGCATACTTCCACCTAATGTTAATTTAATCCAAGACGGTGCTGGCACAATCCAAAGGGTTAAAAGTTGTGACTTCACGTCTTGTGTTTCGGAGATGTGCGTGTACAGAGTATGTCACCATTTAGAAGGATAAATAATAAAATAAGAATCAATTGAAAGTATTACAGGGGTGAAAATAAACATTATTCTGAAAGGAACGTAGGTCTATCTTCAATTTCAAAGCTTTAGTTGTTCTCTTTGCAGTTCTTTTTTTTACTTAATTTCTTCGTACGTAGACTCCGTTTATTAAAGAATGACTTATAATGTAAACAAACTTTGTATTTAACTGACTGCTCGCGACTGTCAGTTACTATAGATGTAAATTAACGGTTAACTACCGTTATTTAACTAAATTCGCCGTTAGCTACCAATACTTAACCCGTTAACTATGGTTATTTAACCGAGTGCGGTATTGAAACGGAGAAGCAAAATATTGAGTTTTTAAGTTTGTTATGCGTAGATGATTGTTATTGCTCACATATAATACTGAAATGTTGCTCGGATACTCCCTTAGAAGCATTTAGAGAAAGTAACAGAGATAAATGTTCGAGTTTTTCATTTTTGCTTGAAAACAATACCAATTTTATTCTAAAGATGTAGGTGCTCATACGTATTTAGTAACTGTAGGTATATAGTAACACTAGATACATTTAAAAAACATTTTGATATTTTTTTTACTGCAATAGATAGGAAGGTATTTTTGATATCGAACCAATAGCGACAGTCATTGATGTTGCGGTGGCGGCGGCGGCGGCGTCTTTTGTTTATTTGACGCACACGCACCGCCCCCCCAGTGATCGTCTCGATCTCAAAGACGACGGCCACGTAGCGTAGGGTACCTAGGAAACCTCCACTACTAAGCACGAAGCAGCGGGTAGGCGGAAAACTACTTACGTCGACTCTTTTGCTCTTTCCTTTAGTAAAGAAGCAAGCGGGGCGGGTGACGAGACGACGACGTGGCAACGTTGCATTACATGATATTGAACTACCTACCTACCTACCATCGCTTCTTTTACTTCTCATGGTAGTCTACTGAGCTAGATCTTGGTCGATCAGTCACTAGGTACACCTACGGTCACGCCTACATCCCTTACGGGGTACCTAAACAACGTGTGAACTGACTAAATGTACCTTTTACTTGTAGACTAAAAATATTTAACTGAAAACAAATATAATTAATTATACACCTAACCAACTGCTTTTAAAAACATTTATTAAAAACTTCATACAATAAAAAAATATATGAAAATAACCGTAGTAACCCAGTCTGACTGGTTATTAACCGTTAATAACCAAAAAAGCCGTTAATAACCACCTGGTTAAAATCGTTATTAACCGGCTTCCCATCTATATCAGTTACATAAAAAGTTTGTTTACATTATAAGTCATTTTTAAATAAACGGACCTTAGAACTAAACTTGACATAATTAGGTATTAATAGTATAGTTTTCCTAATTTGATAAAATAAATTGTATTAAAGCAACGTGTCGTTTACTGCCTGAAAAAGTCCTTACCATTCCCTTAGTATGAACGTAGTTGTCCAACCACGTGTTAAGCCTTCGCTGTATAATGAACCCCCTCCCCCCGCTGACCTCCCCCTCCCCCACCTGTCACCCCCCGCCAAGTCCACAAGCCACCCGGGCTCGCCCACGACTTACAAACTTGTAGGTGCTTGGACAATTATCAAAACAGTTAAGAAAAGGTCTCCCTAAGTAAATCCGCAGACGGTAAATACGCAAGATTTGCATTTTGGTCGGTCTATTATACAGGGATCGAGGGAATGGTGTAATTGTAGAAGTAATTTTCTAGGACCCTAAGTTGTAAAAGCATAAGTCGTTCATACATACATATATAACGCCTATATCCCTTGCGGGGTAGGCAGAACTTAAACGGCCGTAAAAACGGGCATACACGTCACGCCATTCAGGTAAATGTGTACCACCATAGTGAATCGCCTAAAACTGCAACACACATGCAACCCTCAAGTCCCTTAATCGCCTCTAACTCTACCCACAGGAAAGAAATGGGGTGAGGCATACAAGTCGTAATGTAGCAAAAATCAAGTTGCCTCTTTAGTAAAAAAAAAACAATATATCAACACATTGAATTGAAAACCTTATCGGATACTAACTCTAAGAATCTCTGTGAAAGAAGTAAACTAGACCAATTTTTTTACCATAACGTATATATTTAACCAGTAAAAGATTACAAAGTAATTTAGTGGTAGCAACAACATTTTTTGCCGAAAATAATGGAAACATACTCGTAGCACCGGTTTTGGTATGAACAGCGAATTTAAAGAGATGAGACACGCGAAATATGTTTATAAGAAGCAACGTGCTCTGATTTATAACGAGCCGACGAATATAACATGAGACGGTAGAAAGAGAACAAGATATATCTTATAGCGTATAGGCGGAAAAAACAAATTTGGCGTTTATGATTATCAGGTATACCTGCCGTGTGATGCCGGCTTAGAATAGCATTGCCCCATTTCATTCCCACGGGGTCGTAACAGTCGACTATATAAGGGACTTGAGGGATTCATGTGTATTACAGTTTTAGACAATGAGCTGACAACCTGCCACGATGGCGATACACAATGTTCCGAAAGAACCTCAAATGTTCGTCAGACGTGGTTTGTCCGAATGAACCTTAAGTGTTTGTCAAATGGCCGTAAAAAATTACATTTACGCTCTGCCTACCCCGCAAAGGCTAAGGCCGTAATATGTGTACGTATTATTAGGTACGCCTGAGTTGGGGCTACGGCGTAGCGTTCGTAGCATCCCCAAAGCACAGTATTGCTTGCCAATGTAGTGCAGTGGTAGTGCGAATGCTTGCAGCACACATGTTTTGTGTTTCTTCCCGGTTTGCTGTTTATCATTACTTAGACGACGGTCGTTACACAACCATGTCAGAGGCCTACTAGTTGTAGTAAGCGGTTGAAAAACTCGTTCATTGAATCGGTCATCAACTCGATATCCCACACGAAAAATAAGAAAGCACAATATGACGGTGCCAAAACTGTTCTATCACAAATAAACGAACCATCACAAAAGCAAACCTTCTATAAGAAACGACGATGAATACACACTCGGCCAGTACATTTTTCATGTTACCTTGAAGAATCCTTCAAGTCCACTCGAGTGGAGGGTCGCGGCTATAACTCACGGCTCACTGCGACCACTACCTTTTATTTATGGCAAGAGTGTGCGCGACACAAGAGCAAGGGTTATTACCGAAAGCTAAAAACAAATTCGAGGAATCGTAATTGAGAATCATTTCTCATTTTTATTTTAATAATGAGTAAAAATTATCAACACGAAAACGAAGAAGTAAAACGTGAAGACAAGTGTGTTTAGAAACCAACTCAATACGGAAAAAAAAGGTAAATGTATTTTCCGATTAACCACGGTTATGTATAGCAATGGCAATCCCTCCGTTAAGGCCGGGAGGCCCATGTCCAGCAGTGGACTATTGTGGCTGGTAATGTATGTAAAACCACGTTTACACTAATAAATATTATTTAAACATATGTAACTAAGGTATCTGAACTATTATTACGTAAAATTAAATCAAGTTCGCACTATTAAGTACTTTTTTGAAACGTCGTAAAGTAAATTGCAAGACTTACAGACGCGACTGTGGCGCTGTAAGTTTTTCGTTTACGATCCTATAATAAACTAGGAAGAAAGTGTTGGCACTGCCAAATGGAAAATACAAACAAAAAATAATTGAATAAAAACGGCAGATTTACACGTAAGTAAGAAAGCCATTTAAAAACGCCGTCAACCCCATTGTGCTTGTGCCCGCAAGTCGGTCCATTATTTTTAACCGACTTCAAAAAAAGGATGTTGTTCACTCTGCATTTTTATGAAGAACCTCGGACCACTAATATGCAAATGGACCACCGTTACTTCTTATACCACTATTAAACGTTATTTGTAGGCAAAATTAAAAACATGGAACCGAATATAAAGCGCTAGCACTCGGCAGACAATTGTAATGCAAATAAGTGCTGCTTACACCTCGAGCCAAATGAAAAAATCGGGCAAGAGCGCGTTGGACACGCCTGATATAGAGTTTCGTATAGAATTTTCTGGCATAGAAAATTCTTCTTCTTCAAATTTAAGAGTCAAACTCTTGTCGATGGAGTAACTTCCAATCTTCTCTCCTCTCCGCCAGTGACATAGAAAATTATGGAACCCTAAATAATAAATATAAATAAATATTCTGGACAATTCACACAGTGCCACCTAGTTGCAAACTAAGCAAAGCTTGTACAATGGGATAATTGATATATTTTTTAACTACCAGACTAAACACAATTACTTATTTGAAAATTGACTTTACAAATATTTATTTTTTTACTTGTAGGATCAAACCCACGGCTCTCAGCGTAGCAGAAAGGATAGTGTGCATACATTACACCATCGAGCCAGACGAACAAAATGTAATGTCGATCCTGTATCTATAATGTTCCTCAATGCATGAAACTAATAAATATAACGCATAAAATTGTATCAATTTCCTACAAAAACCCTTTAAATGGCATACGTAAAAAAATTACATGTGCCCCATTCTCGACACGACAGTTAAACAAATTGGCGACAGGAAGACATACGAACCCGCGGGTGATTTGCTCACGAACCCCAAAAAGGGAAGAAATCGTCGCAGTTACCCTGGAATTTATAATATACTTTTTTATTTGGAGTTAAGTGTTGTGGAGCTATAAAGGGCCCGGCAAATGACGCAATATCGGGGGTGCTGCGGGGGCGGGGGGACGCGTTATTATTTATGTTAATTCCGACCGGTAAGTGACGTCTTACGTGTACGCCCGCCCGCGCGCCGTCGGCAGCGACAGGGTTAACTGACGAAAAAAGTATCGAATTTGTATACAGGGAGTAAAGGGGTATAACAAGCCGAAAGTAGGTCTAGGTTCTTATGAAACTGAACAACATTGCCCATGAAAGGGTGAGCCCTAGCAAGGATGAGCCCTAGCTCCCCACCAAATAGTCAGGTGTAGATTTCAAAGCGCGGGAGCTACTATTGCAGAGTCCAGACGAAAAAAACTGCCAATGGAACATAGGATAGGTAAAATAAAAAAATATGGACCTTTCATAGTAAATTACCTAGCTGATCGGAAAAATTGTATTGGAGATTCATTTTTTTATATTGTGTCCCATGTTCCTTGGGAAAAGTTATTCAGTTTTATAAGTATCTCCTTTCGGCTTGTTAAACAATTTTTGTTACTCCCTGTATACAATTTCGATATTTTTTTGTAGAATTTGTATTTAGTTAGAAGTATTATTGATAGATTATTTTGCTTTCTCTATTTTCTTGTTCAAAAAGTCGTAAGTACTGAAATAAAGTTATTACCTACCTACTTCTCTTACTAATTTTAGTTTTTCTACTTTGAATGTTCTTCAAATTAACTTTTACAAGGAAAACCACAAGCGAACAGAACGTTAACCACAAACATTCAACCTTTATCCTTTCTCGTTTCGAGGCAAACATTATTGTAATTATTTAAAGCTTATTATTATTATTCAATTTTCTGCACTTCCGAGATTGGACCGGACTTCGGTACTACCAGTTGAAAAGGGCGGCGCAAGACCGCGAGGGTTTCTACATGCTGACCTCCGAACTTCAATTTGAAGATGGCACCCCATGATGATGATGATGATGATGATGACTTTATAGGGTAACTTTTTGAAAGTTTTAAAGAAATCGAAACCTATAATTATTTACTTACTTAGATCCCTATTTTTAGATTAATTTATAGAAAAACTGCCAAAATAAAAATCTACCGCTTACAGGATTTGCAACCAAACACGAAAAGTGTTTTGACATTTGGTATGACTTCGTTCAAACTATTGATAATTTTTACATAATTATCCTTCTTATTTTCGGATGGGACTCGAGTCGTCCAACAAGCAGATGAACCCTGGTTCAAGATATTACGTAGTATGCAATAAATATGTTTAAAATTAATACTACTTTTAAGGCATGCAGTGACCTGCCAGCCCTACAAGCCATGGCGCTTCCCCGATCGCCCGCTCTCAGCAAAACGCAACTTTTTCACAAGTCACCGAGGTAATTGTGGCACTTTACATAATGTCTATTTTAGTACCGCGAGCATTTCTCAGCGCGGCCCTAATGAGTCGTGAAGCGCCCTAATGCACAACAAGGTACGTAGACGTACCTCCCGCTTATTGCCGCAAATGGGACGGGGACTTGAAAAATACTTCAATTATTGGTACAAGCTGCTGTTTAAATGTGTTGTGTTGATTTATTGAGTCAGAATTCTACATGCATTAAGCGAATGATCTCATAACCTATTTAGAATTCTCTGAAAATAGTAAATTGAAGTCGCTGTCCTATAATATTAGGACACGACGCTATCAACGTAGTAAGTACCTACACTTTGTAAGTCCTAAGGACCAAAATCATATGATTCAGTATCCCATACAATAAACATGGGACACCGGGTCGTTGACGATTCGATGTCAGTTTTTAGTGGAACAAAAAACTTACATAAATTATACTTATTTTGTACTACCTTGAAAAAACTTGTACCACTTTAGTTCTGCTGGAAAGCATGCTGTCTGTCAAAGAAAAGCATCAATACTTGCCTAATATTTCTTGCGTAACAACAAATAAGTATTCTAGACATGACAGGGGCATTATCACCTATAAAAGCACGTGTCAAATGCGTGCGATTTATCTCCGCGGGTATTTCTCGCTCGATTAACCCCTCACGGCACCCATTCACCTGCATCGGCAAATGCCGGCACTCACCGCTCGCACCGCTCACCCCCGCGAGATTTATCGTTTTGCTAAGTGAACACGATCGCCTCCTCTCGCCACTTAAAGGTTCTTACACGAGCTGCACGATTTTGCGGTATTTGCTGATCCAGTTTTCGTGAAGAAAAGAGTTCGGTGAGATACCGAACTCAAAAGCACACACGACGTCGCATCGCTATTATGGCTGTCACAAGCTGTTACTTGCTTACCGGCTGTCAAATACCGCAATAAAATGTGGCTCGTGTGCGAGTGGCTTTACTTACCGCCCCGCAGCCGCCCCGCGTAATGACTGACGGACGAACGGAAAAATTGAAATCATTTATTTTCAAATCTATCGGAGTGAACATTGATGTATTTATGCCCGTGTTGATTTAGGCGTGAGTCATTTGCACAGCTCATTGCACACGAAGAGGTTAAAATGGTGGCCTTTCAACAATAATAATACTTAAATAAAATACCTAACTTTAATATTGTTTAGCTAACATAGTTAAACCACCGTCGTTGAGCGCCGTGTGATGCTGGCTTAGAATAGCATCACCCCAATATTTCCCGTGGGTGTCGACACCCACGAGGGACAGGGACATGAGGATTACATGACAATGTGTATTACAATTTTAGGTGATAGGCTAACAACCTGTCACTATAGCGATAGACAAATTATCTGAATAACCCTCAATAATTGTCAGACGTTGCGTTAATTTCCATTTTTATGGCCGTTTACGCTTCGTCTACCCCGCAAGGGATAAAGGCGTGATATATGTATAATACATACTCGTAAGAGCGCTCTATAATACATACTCGTATATAGTTAATAAAAAATTTGCTTACCTTTCAGACTTTTTTATCCTAGTCAATACACCTAGTTAGGTGCCAGCCAACTAATTTCTACAGCTTACCTTTGCAAAAGCAGCCAATAGATTAGATACCAATTGTTCTAAAAAGGTCTCCTCAAGTTTAGCGGATGAAAATATTCGCGGCATCATGATATGACGCCCGCGTTGAGGTTCGTTCGGGCCATAAATATCAGTTTGGAGTGTTCCGGCTTAGCTCGAGCCGAGCCTCAAGCCGAGAAGCGTCGACTCGCCAGCGTATGAGCCATGAGCCGAATTGTAAATGCGCAATTTGCCAACTTCACAACTGCCCTTAAGATTTACGACGCGCCCGGATCCCCGGACACCTTGCTTTATCCGCGGAACTCTGATAATAAGCTCCTCTGCTGAGTTTGGGATGTTTTTTCTTGCGGTAAGTGGATTTAAAGATCTGCCGGCACGTGTGCAAGTTTTATAAAGGCAGCTTTGTTATGAATGTTATGATGCTACTTTATTTAAAATGTTGACTTTAAGTTGACGTTGGATAATTCCAGTCTCCTGCAAAATTTAGTTGTAAAATACTTCAGACTGCAACAAATTGAACAGTAATTACACATACACAGTTACGGTTGAACTTACATAATGTACATGGTAAAAGCTTTGTTTAGTTTGGGGCAAGATGACGATGTGTACATTGTCCAGAATGTACTGGAAGTTTAAACCAGTACAGTACTTGAAATAATTTTACCAGCTACTTGCACCACTTAATACTTAACCCCTGCAGAAAAAAATTATCACGCAATGACTAAACTTTACTAAACAGGTGAGTTCCAACACTTACAAGTACACATCAATCAGTAACACATCAATAGCGCTGCTCTTGCATCGAAGAGCATGTATTAGTAAACAAATTAAACCGTACAGGATACACTACACTCGCTACATCCGCCCTTCACCTCCAGCAAGGTGTGTCTGTTTACAGAAGGGACTGTGCAGTAAAACGCGCGTAAACGTACGTAAACACCCGGTTCCGAGTGAGTCTCGCCCCGTTCGTCCGGCGCTCGACCGCCTGCGTCCACCTGTTGGCCTAAGGGTTAAAGCTGGCGGCACTTTTGAAGTTACTACTTCAAGGCAGGTCTCAAATTGAAATGTTTTAGTTTGAGGAAGGAGTAAAATAGAACTGCAAACGATTTTCAGAAATGTAACTTAGTTCTCTTCCTACTTAGGTATTATATATGACATTAGGAGATCCTAAATATGTTTAATTAATAGTACATTCTAGAGCTTATTTAACTCAGTAAAACTATTTCCAACACTTTTAAAATACTGGAGATAGATACTTTTGTATTTGGCCTGGATAACCTTAGTTATTTGTTGATCCTGCCTACATATGCACACACATCATGCCTATAATCTCATGCGGGGTAGTTAAAGCGTAAACGGCAGCAAAAACGGAAATTTACGCCACGTCTAACAAACATTTGCGGGTCATTCAGAAAATTGCTTATTGCCATAGTGACGAGTTATCAGCCCCTTGCCTAAGATTGCAATACACACCCTCGAGTCCCTTAGTCGCATCTTGCGACTCCCACGGGAAAGAAATGTCGTGATGTTAACTAAGCCGGCATCACACGGCATAGTTACAATTCATTCAAAACAACGCTATCGTGATGTTTCCTTTTACACATTCCATATTTCATTGTTTATCCTCGCCCAGGGACGGCGTCTCACTCAAAAATATCGCACCGTTTGGTGGACACATGCTGGTCCGCTGTCTGCTATCCGCTCGGTCCGGAGTTGCCATCTCGCGCAAACACCCACTTCATAAATATTTACTTGCCAACCTTTAGTCACGTCACTGGTTTATATTTCCCTCCAAAACTCCGGTAAAAAACCGCTCGTATGTACCTTACCGAGGGGCTTGTTTGAAGAGAACCATCTGTTGGTACGGTTACCTACCTCATTTTTGTAGCAGTCATAATATGCAGTTTGTTCTGCATGTTTGTGTTGAGGATTTGTTTATTTGTACTCTTCTTCAAATAATAGAGAAGAAAATAAATTTCGTATTTATTGCGCAACTGTACAACATACGCTAAAACGAACGTGGTCATAAGTTTCTTAGGAATTACACATTGTTTTCTTAGCTGGTTTACTTTACTTACCCAAAGAAAACGGAAGATAGCAAATATGTGCCATCATCAGATTTTAACAAGAATAGGAAATAAACTATTTTTGTCCAAACTATGCAGATACCTAAGTTAGAATAAAGTTGTCACTTTCCGTTGAAACCCGCCTGCAAGAAAAGAACCAGACATTAAATTAATAAATTCTTCGAACAGTCTGTCTCAATGTAGAGGCGAAACTTTGTTATTACAAACTCGAAGTCGGTACCCGCGAAGAATTACAAAGAAAACGTTCAGAAAAAGGAAAACTTATTCAAAGCAGTGGCTGAAACACGCCTGGTAAGAAGTCTTCCATTATTCATGGTGAGGTCGCACAAGGTAAGGCGGACAAAGTGAAATGACCCTCAGGTTAATAGAAAATGCCTTAATGGTGTTTATGTTTCCCCCTGGCAGCGTATTCTTGCGAGATGTTATCTTTATGAAATATGCATGGTTATGAATTTTGTATTGGCGGTTTAAATAACCTCACACGGTAGTCGCTTTTTTGTACGGCTGGCATCATTTACGTGTACGTACAACTTACAAAAAATCTAAAGTCGCAAAGTTTTTGTACGATTGCGTAATGTGTGTCTGTAAAGCACATTAAATTTGGAACGCGTAAACTTTCGATTAAATGTATGGTAGGTCATTTAAGATATATTTTGAAGTTTCTTTATTTAAATGAATATTATAAAATGAATAAGTATTGTTTATGTAACAGTTTAGTGTAAAAACCTCGTTTGAGTCGTTTTTATCCACCGCATACGAAAGTATGTTAGCATAGACCTAAAATGACACAAAAATGATAAATTGGGTTCGGCCAATATGTTCCAGAAACTATAAGCCAAAAATAAACTACTTGAATATTTTTGAAACATTAAAAGCTAGCAATAGTGGGCTAAAAAGCTGATAAACTGAATATGAACTTATCTGTATACCTATAGTATGTAGTTCAGCCGCGGAATTTTGACAGTGCAGAATTACACAATTCGAGCAAGAAATCTTTGATGACTTTCTTTCAAACAATCTGACATTCCATGACCGAATATACAGGTTTACTTCGACCCTTAGAAGTGGAACAAGATAAGTGATGACGTTCCATTTCTCCAAAATTCGGCAAAGTTCATCGACTCGACCGCAACTTACCAAGCTTATTAATTTCCTTGCCGCTCACTCCTCGGGCTATACGTTATTCTGTCAATATTATTTACATAGCATATTTTCGGGCATCGGTCGCAAACATCGCCCACTCGATATACATCTCGCAGGGGATAAATCAGCCATCGTCCGCTATCGGCGGAATAACGTGGCGATGGAAATATTTACTACGGAGATCAATGACGTGATTTACTCGTGACTTATACGGTGTGTGATGATAAAATAGAACAATTGCCGTGAAATATTGTATATATTTGTAATGGAACATCGTGAAAATCTTAAATACTTAGAAATTAGACGGATTTCTATAAAAAAGACGAGTTTGTACAACATCAGCGAATATTTGAATCATTATCTTCAACAGTTGTAAGGCGTCCGCCGTTGGACAAAGGCCTCCATAGACCGAGAATTTTAAACTCATTTACACCAAACAAAATGCACTAACAGAGTTTCATTTCAAATATTTGTAATGCCACCTTCACACCATGTTCCTGCACCAGATACTGCAGCTGCCGCGAATATTGCCCGAAATATTTCCGCGGTGATGTGAGTGAGCGTTTGCATACTGCCGTCATACTCTTCATAGTGAGAAAGAAAGAAAAAAAAAAAAGAAGAAAGGAATTACTTATCAATACATTCCCCTCGTGCTAGAGCTGCCGCTCGTTTCTTTGACTCGCGCACGAAAAGCCGACACTAGCAGCGGGAGCACGGGAAGTGGCAGCAGCAGCGCGAGTTACCTGTTTACATGCTCGCACTGCCCACTTCCCCTACTATTTCCCTGCCCATAGAAGCATTGTGTGGTATAAAATTGATAATATATCTAGAAATAAAGTCTTTTTCCACACCAAGTTACCCCGTGTATAATATAAACCCGCAATCGGATCCACGTAGTATTATTGATGGCGGCTATGTATCGCTATTGTATCGGTATCGCAGTATTGCTACACTCCAATCAAAGTTGGCCATCGATTGTGGTCATCAGCAGGCCAGGCGAAGGTGGCCTGGGGACAAACATGTTTACTAGCTGAGATGTTATTATTGGGTTACATAACTCAAACTTTTTTACCTAACGGAACATTAACGGTTATTACATAAAGTTTGAAGGGCTTCTATGCAGTGTTTAAAATGTTTTTCAATGTGATTTGACGCTGTCAAAAAGGGTAAATCACGTGTAACTTTCTTGTAATGAGACCATGAAATTTAGTTTTAGTAAAGGCGCCCAATGTTTCTTCAATTTTTCATTTTACACGTCCCGTTGCGTTGTTTTGTTAGTGCTCTATGCCAGGAAAATACGCTAGGTTTTGTCATGATAGTGGCTTTTAAAAGAAATTGCAGAAATTATAATGTGTAAACTTTGATCTAGGTAATTGATATATTTGACAAAACTTTTATTGAAAGGATTATTCATCAACTCTTGATTCATTCTCCATTTTTAACCCCTCCACTTCCAAAAGAAGGCGCGGTCAAGCCAATTAGCCGGTAATTCCGAACTCGCTTTGAACTCCCGTCTCTGCGCCCACTGACTCGAACTCGAGTCCACTCACTGCACTCTCTCACCTGCCCACAAGTGGGCTCGTTACCTTATTAGCTACCGCACCGCACTCATTATAACCAGACCTCTTTAGCTTCAAAGGGATCGGGACATTTGTTTAAGCCTAGGTAGATTTTTTCTTTTAGGTACACCCAAATTTCAAAGTAGAATGAATTCGAGGAAGTAAAGTTGTTGCAGTTTCAGAGTTTGAAAATTCAGAGGGAATAAACAAAATGATAACAGATAATAAGCTATTAATCCTTAAACATACAATACCTACCATAGAATAATTATGCATTATTATTTTATAGGAGAAATATGGAAACCGAAATAGTTAGGTTAGGTCAGGTTAGATATGATATGATACTACACTGCCATGTCTGATTAATTTTTATTATGAAACGAACAATAGGTAGTATCACTTATGATGTAGGCTTACGCGAATTACTTGCTATTATTTGATAGAGAGTTTAGCCCTAGAAAGCTGATTGGTTACCCACCAGGTCGATTCTAAAGAAGCAAACTTCCTTTATTAATAATTTAGCCGTGAAATGTAAGGCAACGTTTCCTTGAAAGGCCACAAACAAACATGGCGTCTGTCCACCGACACCCGGCGAGCAGTGGTCACCCATCCTCCTTCTGCACGACATCCGCGACAACTCTTGGCCGGACTCCGGACTCCGGACTCCGGACGCCACTTCCGCCGCTTTGACCTGCCCCCACTAATTACCGGCGCACCCTTATCACTAACACACAAACATACAGGGTGTCGTAAAGTTGTTATTTTTTGATAGAGACTTTGTGAAACCACATCATCTCTTTGCTCTTACTACAATTCATAAAACTCTGGTTCTTAAATAAGAAATTGAAAATTTTTCTTAATATCTTTTACGTGAAAGAGTGGACTTTTGTCGTCTTTTTTAAATAACTAGCTAGGGTATCAAAATAACAAGATGACAAATTAATGAAATGTGTACCATCAAAAAATTCAACAATCACGGAGTTATAAACTGAAGTTGTAAGCCGGTGAGCCTCTTAACCCGTTTATGCAGTGCTGACTCAAGCAGCCCTTACGTGTCAAACGATACAACTAGTGACGTGAAGTAAAATGCCTTTTCTGTAGATAATTGATACTAACAGCGTGATTACAAAAAATTCAAACATGCATTTAAGCTTTTTGACAGCGTCAAATAATAATGACAGAATAGGCGCGTCTAACTTACCACAAAAAAGTTAGACGCGTGACTGTTTTGAGGTTAGGCCAGGCCCTAATTGTCCAACTTTTCAGGGAAAAACTTACTTTACCCAAAACTATACGAGCTACATTTCTACCTGTAGATGGGTAAGTGTCGTCACAATCACAAGCTACTAAGGCATTAAACCATTCAGGTAGTGTGGTGCCAGCTTCGAAGAGTATATATCACCCCATCTCTACCCGAGAGTGTCGTAAAAGGCGACTAACGGTGAATCCAGGGAATGTGCAGCAGCGTTTCCTGTGAATACAACACCTTGCACTGCGCTCACCAAACACCATCTGCTGATGAGTATGGCAAATAACTCTTCGGTTGGGGGAGGCCCATTTCCAGTTCGGACTTTTGTGGCTGTTGAAGGAATTATAAAGAATCCATAAAGTTGTTTTTTGTTAGTTTTCTAGTAGGCACCAAGAGTAGGCTGCTCGTCTCCACCCTGTATGGTGTCCATCCAACTAGCGAAGTGCCCGCGGCGCGTGTGTCCCTCGCGTTTGTCCGCCGGAAGCCGCGTAAGACAGTTTCGGGTCTCGTCCGAGGCATCGCTATCTGCGTACCACCATTCTGCTGAGACGGTAATGGCCGCCCGAGGCACGCTGCCCGTTGAATGGCCGCCGCACTTTCATATCCTGTCCCTAATTCAAACTAAAACGCCTACTGACATGCAAGGAGATAGGTTTCCTGTTTCACGACAAACAGCACGATAGGTAGGTAATTTCACTTGTATTTTGGAGATTATATTTGTTGAGTCTGTCTTGCGTATGTTTGTATAACTCATTGAGTCTAAAATAACAATTTATTTGGTAGGTATTGAAGATACATAGTACAAGTAACATAGCTAGGTTTATCCAAAAACAAAAAAGTTTGGCATGGTTTAAGCAGTTTTGACAGCGTCGATTCCTATGGAAAAATAATATAAACGCTCGTCTCATCTAATTTTTTTGTACCTAATAACACCGTCTTTCTTTTCTTGACCAAGAGACCAACTCAAAAGCTATAGATGTTGCCTAACATTGGCAAACAATATGCAGTACAACACATTCGTGTAGTCAAAATCTAATGTTCAAATTTGTCTGTTATTGTTTCAGGAACCCCAACCAACAGGACTATTGAATACTTGAAAAACATTTGTGTAATATGTTTGCAAATTAACTCATATTTTTACTCTATAATAAAATGTGTTCCCCAAGAGACTGTTTGATTTGACTCACACCCACACCTACAATATCCAAACTTCGTCTGGTCAACAGTCACTTCTCCTCAAACTGTAAAGTTGACGTTAATTCGGGCACGTAAGCTGTAGCGCCGAGTTATGGGCTATTAAGAAATTGTTCTCACTTGGACCCCCCCTGACCCCCCCAGGCAGCAAGAGGGTTTGGACACGGGGGCTATTTGCGTAAAGTTTCTAGAGCCGTGTGTGCTACCCTTAACAGGATTGCCAAATTGTATACAGAGTGTTTTCATAATCTAGGAATCATATGTGTAAAAAAAATACTATAGGTGTATACAAGTAGGTATGATAACTTTATTACGAGTACTTCTAACTCGAACCCTATTTTTATTTATATAGGGTGAAATTTTACTAGTGAATGATAGCGAAACCTCAAGACGGGTGAAAAGGAAAAACTTTCCTTTAGGAACATAGGTTAGTATATGACAAAAATATTTTGAGTTTCCATTGTAACTCAAATCAGCTGATCAGAAATGTGAATAGAATGTCTACTTTTTTTGTATTTCGACCCATGCTCCTTGAGAATAGTTATTCCTTATCACTAGCCCTATAGAAAAAAAAAAGATGAACACTAAAGCAATAAAAAAGAGGTCACTTTACTCTGTTCTTAGAAATTATATGAATTCAGTGCTTAGAAGTCAGGGGTTGAACATGGAACATGTTTTTATGCCAGTTTTAATTTAGCGCGCGTTAAGTATATTGTGACCGTTGTGACGTTTTTGGATATATACTACATACATACATACATTACATACATACATAAATCACGCCTATATCCCTTACGGGGTAGGCAGAGCGTTAACGGCCGTAAAACGGATATTAAAACCACGTCTGACAAAAGCTTGAGGGTCAATCAGATAACTGTGTATCACTATAGTGACAGGTTGTCAGCCCATCGCCTAAAACTGCAATACACATCCCTCGAGTCCCTTAGTCGGCTCTTACGACACCCATGGGTAAGAAATAGGGTGATGCTATTCTAAGCCGGCATCACACGGTGATTCTAAGCCGGCATCACACGGTGAATTCTAAGCCGGCATCACACGGTGAATTCTAAGCCGGCATCACACGGTGAATTCTAAGCCGGCATCACACGGTGAATTCTAAGCCGGCATCACACGGTGAAGCCGGCATCACACGGATATATATACTACGGTTGGATATATACTACGGTCGGATATTGTCCCAGGTCCCCTAAATCTAGAACCATAACTGGTAGGTTGCGACTGGTGGCGATTGTACGAGGTGTTTATAGGAGTGCCAGCTGACGACGCGACGTCTTGAGCAAACAGCGGAGTTGACCACCCCTGCTTGCGTCCATACTTGCAGGGAAGTGCAAGCGTTGTCACGTTGCGAACAATCGAACAATCTTAAGGTTAATAGAAAAATCTAAGAAATAGTTTCTGGAGATGCTGAAAAGCTTGCGGAAAAACTTACCTACACTTTTAGAAAGTTTTATTTATGTACTAAAACAATAAAAATTCAGTATGTATTTCCAGTTTCACAAACCTTAGGGTTTAATGGTGTTAACATATTCCTTGTATTTATGCTTTGTAATGAATAAATAAATAGTTAAAAGTCTGTTCATACATAACGTACACTACACACCTACCTACAACTGAATATGATTATCGAACATACAAACTTTTATTTCTTACGCGTTTTGTTTACATTATTATAATATAATTTTTTTTATCTAATACAAGTATCTTTACCAGGAATATTTGTCAGACGTGGCGTAAATATCGGTTTTTTGCGGCCGTTTACGCTCTGCCTACCACACAAGGGATAAGAGGCGTGATCTATAATATGTGTGTGAGTGTATATATTTACCATTCTACATTATAAAGTCTCACTGAACTCAACAAACTAGGTTTTCAGTCATACCGAAATAGGTTTTCACCCCTATTTTACCAATCAATTACCCTACCTCCGAACTTGTAACCGCAAGCAACTCGTGCCAAAACAACCGTAACCGTCGAGCTAAGACCTAGCAATCCTTTGAATCCATTCACGGGGGCTTAACGGCGATCGCAAATAGATCCACTTGGCTAAGTTCAGGTTAAGTTGGACCAACTTAGGCCAACTTGGGCAGAGTTGGGCCAACTTGGACGGTTGCGGACGCTCGCTCCGCTTGCCCTTTGACCGTACAGCGTGCAGACTCAGTGGAAGAAAATGTTTTAGAGGGAACACTACTAACAAGCAGAATGAAGCCATGAAAAGTGTTCACAATGCAGAAAAATACAAAAATGTAGCAGTTTGTCATATAACAGAGATTTTTATGTCCTTTACATACATTCCTCAAATATTCCTCTTTTGGCCCATGCGGGGTAGGCAGAGCATAATCACCCGTGAAAAATGGATATTTACGCCATGTTTGACATTTGAAGTTCATTCAGAACATTATGTGTGACAGGTTGTAAGCCCTACGCCTAAAATTTGAGTACACATGTAACTCTCGAATACCTTAGTCGCCTTTTACGACACCCACGGGTAATAAATGGGGTGATGCTTTTCTAAGCCGACATCACATGGCAATCTAACCCAACATCACACGGATATATCGTTTAGATACATACAGTGCCAGTTTTTGGATAGCGCGCGACATGTCTAGTTGTGATGTTCTTGGCTAAATAATGCGATCATCTAGGTACGGATATAGTTCCAGGACCTATAAACCTACACCATTCCCGAGTGGGAAGCTAGCGGTCTCTCGCTACCTGCATATTTTAGGATAGAACTTACCGATAGCGTTGATTGTGACGAAGTAATGTTGGCTTTGTAGTTCTTGGTTGGGCTCCCTCTGAAACTGCCCTTGCTCTAGGGGTGCAGGATTGTATGGAACAAATAAGGTAGAACGCGTATCGTACGTAGAGGATCGGTTTAATTAGATTACAGCGGTAAGTGGTATCTTGTCAGTTGTTAATTAAGAAGTGTCTACAATGAAAGTACGCGGATTAAAAATATAGTAGTAGGTATTAAGAGTACTTCTAACAGCAAAGATTACTAAATATAGCTACTAACAGTAAGTACTTAAGTTTTGTGTCTGAGGGAAGCCTTTGTACAATAGAGAATGTCTTGCGGCTGTTAATGTCGATGATCTAATAGTAGCTGGGGTTTGATTCCCAGGGGGGCAATCACACAATTTATATTTGTCACTTTGTAAATTCATTCCCAGTTCAGGAAGAACATTGCATGCTGAATCACCTGATTGTCGGAAATAAAGATAGCTCCGTACTTCGGAGGGCACGTTAAGGCATCGGTCCCGGTTGCTGCCTATGATTACTTTTACCTTAGTCGGTGGTCAACCATGTCAGAGTTAGTAGGCGGTTGCAAAACTCTGACACCAGGTTTCATTAGGTCGTTCATCGACTCGGTGTCCCACACGAAAAAAATAAGTAGGTAGGTGCATACTTAGCAACTCTACCTACTGTTGTTTCAGGTTATCCTGCTAGACTACAGCAGAGAGAAAGCCACAAAATTTAATTAATTCGAATCCTAGCTGAACATATTCTACACACATACGCCAGTCAAAAGCGCTTCCACCTTATAACATGAAGCATAAGTTTTAAATATATCAAAAAGTTCGTTGAAATTAGGACAAATAAATTTAAGACAAGTACCAAGAGTTTGAAGATTTGGAAGCGTCCGCCATGGCGCCGGTAGCTTCTTTGGTAGAGCCACTGCTACCCACAGTCCCGGGTTCAAGTCCCGGCGGGCGCTAACATGTTTTAATTTCTAATTTTCATTTATGAAGATAATATAGCCATATAAAGCGCTATGAATCCGTACTAATATTATAAATCTGAGAGTTTGTGTGTGTGTGTGTATGTATGTATGCTTGTTACCTCTTCACGCTCAAACGGCTTGACCAATTTGGATGAAATTTGGAACACAGGTAGAGTATAACCCGGAATAACACGTAGGCTACTTTTTACCGCGGGAAATCAACTATTACCACGGGAAAAGGTGTGATAGCGGATGAAACCGCTGGGCAGAAATCTAGTACTTAATAAACCATAGTACAAAAATGAGTTTGAAATTCCTTAGATCCACTGTTTTCACGTGACAAGACGACTATCTAAAACGGATTGGAAGTAGGAAAACGACATGAAACATACTGACGAGAGCTAAAAGCGGTTCGTCTGAAGCAGACATCCACCGGTCACTCAATAGATAACTGATTTGATTACAAGAAGGCCAAACTTTGATTGGACCCGCTACTGGCTTCCAGACTGTAATTAGTGGACGTACCATTCCACTGACTTGATCAATATGAGGTTCGAGTTTAAGTGATGACTCAGTCGGTGTCGTCAAATACAAGTATTGTTTTAAAGCAGGTTTATGTTGCTATTACAAGTTTGAGTTATTTTATTTTTTAAATTAGTTTGTACCGTGTGATGTCGGTTTAGAATAGTATCAGCTCATTTCTTTTCTTTAAGTGTCGTAAAAGGCGACTAAGAGAATCGAAGTTTACATGACTATTGCAATTTTAGGCATCACTACACAATTTCCTAAATGACCCTCAATTGTTTGTCAGACGTGGCGAAAATGTCCGGTTTTACGGCCGTTCATGCTCTGCCTACCCCGCAAGGGATACAGGCGTAATATATGTATGTAAGTTTGAGTCAAAAACAAGCAACACAAGTGTACGTCTAGACTCTACCTCTACAGTCTCCTTTTCTTAACAGTCTATAGATTTTTTGGTTACTTTGTGATCTCAGCTTTGAATAACATAACCCCATTTCAAACCAAGGATATCGCAAAAAGGCAATTGAGGGATGAATCTCGGTAGTAGGCAGCATTCCCTGTGAAGAACACCTGTATTACGCCAAGCTGCCTACAAAGCGTGGTCCCCCAATAGGGGGATACCTATGTCTGACTATAGTGGTTATTTATGATGATAATCTGATATGTTTCTACTTAGCAATATCAGCTAATATGAATGCAGTGCAGTATATTTGCTTACCTTGCAATACTATGTGCCACTAAACTTGTTCCAAACTACGCAGCGTGCTCAATAAACCATCCAATGAGAGATAAGTGCGGCACTTCCTGCGCCCACACCTGCGCCCGCGCAGACCGCGCAGCAGAATACGCGCTAATAGAGCTGTGGGTGCGACATGCGGCTGTCACCGGCCACCTGATTTACGCCTCCTACAGATACAAATTGGTGACATAGGTAATCGTAGGACCAACTCGCGGATCTTTTATCAGATGGCGTGTTATAAGTTCAGTGTGTGTCTCTACTGTCAGATCGTGTAACAAAGGAAGGAATAGGATCACAGAAATGAAATGAGTCTTCACATTTACACATACACATCAACCTAATATAGCCATTCGTGCATTTTCGTGACCAGTTTTTCGTAACTAGCTACAAAAAGACACTTTTTATTCACTTTTTCGTAACTGCTGCTGGCTGGTAGAACTCCCCCAGGGTACGCCACAAGGCACGATCTCCCATTTCCGCCATCCAGTCACTACCAGTAATTTTTCTTATTTAAAGTATAATGATCATTATATTTTTGTTCTTACCTGCTTGCAAGCTCACTAAACATTACAGTCACAGCAAGGGTGATTCGGATAGTTTTTGAGAAACTACAACCATATTTATTTTGCTCAATGAACATGAATTATTATTGTTACTCAGAGCAGACTTTTAAAGCCTTGGTCAATGTTTTGTGTTATTATTTATAGCACTGATGAGCAAGGGGCTACATGTTACTAGGTCAATATCACAATACCTACATAAGTAAAATAAGGTGCATTAAATTAATAAACTGCACGTTCCCCTTTTGCGGTTACAGTGGTAAAAATATACTCATTATATTATTAGGTATTGTATGGACCTATTTTAATTTTATTTTGCTATTGATACACAAGTCACTATTTTGCATATTTTCACAGTGATTTCATACATTAAAAGGTATTAAGCTATAAAAGTAATTGTGGTAGTCGCAACGGGAAAACTTATATTTATATTCTATATAAGAAGTATTTCGAGCAATATTCGCGGTAGCGGCAGGAGCAATAGAAGGTGCAAAATATGAACGTAGCATAAGGTTCTATAACATTTCGTTCTCTTTGTTTCGAGACTGGAATGGTTAAATGGCGGCTTAAGGTAAAATATTTTTTTCTTTTGTAGGCACCTACTACTTGGTGATACTATGAGTAGCACTTTTAACTTATTGAGTAATCGCAGTTTCTTTTAAAATGGTTAATCTAGATAGAAAAATAGAAAAAAAATTAAAGCAAGTAGAGTAATATTTATTGAAAGATACATAGCTGAATGAAAAATATCAATTAACTATTTTCCAGCAACCAATGTACGGTAATTTTTGCCGCCATACTTGGCTAAAGCACCAAGTTCTTCCTCTATACGCAGGATCTGGTTATACTTGCCGATTCGCTCCGCGCGCGACAGCCCGCCGCATTTGAGCTGGCCGGCGGACAGTCCCACCACCAGGTCGGCCAGGAACAGGTCATCCGTGTCGCCCCACCGGTCCACCACGCACGCCCCCATGCCTGAAGCCCTCACCAACTTAAACGCCTCGATAACTTCCGTCAGAGTAGCGGCCTGACTCAACCGAATACATATTGAGTTACAGGCCTTCTTATCTATAGCCATATTAATTCTCCTCATATTCGTTTGCGTCAGCTCGTTTCCCAGCAACTGGATCATCGTACGTGCCGTCAATTGGTTCCAAGCCGCCCAGTCTTCAGATTCGAATGGATCTTCGACTGAAGCAACAGAAAACTCTTTCGTGTTATCCAGGTAAACTTCTGCCAGCTTTTCAGACGCGAAGTATTCTTGTGGATTCGAATTAGGGTTCTTGAAGTCGATATCATATGCGCCATCTTTATACATATCTCCAGCTGCCGCATTAATAGCCACGTCTACTTTTCCATAATAGCCACATTGTTTGATAGCGTCGGTTAGAAAGAGAAGCCCGTCTCTGTGGCCCGCGAGAGGAACAGAAAATCCACCATTATCACACGCATACGTAGCACTCACCCCATATTTCTCTTTTATAACATTCTTGACATAAGTGTATATTTCTGTGCCCATGCGCATTGCCTCTGAAAACGACGATGCTGCGATCGGCATTATTGAATATTCCTGCATGGGCAATCCATTAGATGCGAGTACTCCACCGTTTAGAATGACGAAGTGTGGAACTGGTAATATCAGGGCGGTGATACTAGCTAAGTCTGAAATATGTCTATATAAAGGCACGCCTTTTTTAGCGGCACCAGCTTTAACCACCACCATGGAGACGGCCATGATGGCGTTCGAGCCGAGTCTCGATTTGGAGTCACTGCCGTCGAGAGCGCACATAAACTGGTCGATCTCCTTCTGCATGGTGACCTCGTAGCCCATCTTGATGAGTTCTGGAGCGATGATGGTGTTGATGTTCTTCACGGCCATGGTGACGCCCATGCCGTGGTACTGGCTGGGCACGCCGTCGCGTAGCTGGTGCGCCTCCGCCGACTTCTTCACGTCTGCGTTGGGGACTCCCACTCGGAACAGCCCCAGCTCCGTCACCATATCCACCTCCACAGTGGGGACTCCCATCGAGTCAAATATTTGACGAGCGTATAAAAACTTGATAGGCATTTTACAAAATATTTCTTCAAAAGATTTTTTTTGTAAAAGAAATTTGTCTAGACAAATTCGGCTGAAAAAATTTAAACAATTATTTTACGTATGTCCATCAATGTCAATTTCACTGTCAATGGTTTTATTATATCCTCTTTGGTATCAAATTTGATGAATTCAAGTCCAACCAGACAAGGAGGATTTATTCACAGACTTTTGATTCAACTAACACAGAAAAACCTCCTTGAAAACCACATCCGCCTTGCACTCGCCCGGCGTATTTATTTGCGGTAAACATGTAAAACTATTTTCCAGGTAAGTGGCTGGTGTGGAATCTACTTGTCAAAGGTAAGAATCAGTATAAACTACGTGAGACACGTTGTTGGTTTGTACCTATAACGTGCTATAACATGAATGCTATTGTAGAAAACTTGCAATATTTTCTAAAGCAGGCACTATTTGCGATGCTATCTATAAATAAAGCAAGTGAATCTTTACACAAAAGCAAGTTTACCTACCTAACACGATGAAATGTTTCAAAATTTGGTAATCAACATGAATGATATTTCGAGTTGGCATATTGTTGGAATGGCACGCTGATTTTTACTTGATCTAGGGCTAATAAATTCAGTCACTTAAGTAAACAATTTGCACGCTTCATATCGGTTAACCGTGTCTTCATACAAAGTCCACAGTTCGGGTGATCTCATACTCTATTTATTTTTATTGTCTGCGTGTCTAATTGGCCACTTTGTCATTTATAGGTGCTTGTAACTTGTGGCTTTACATTTACGAACTAGCAGCGTGACCTGGGTACATTAAAGCTAATTTATGTTGTTTCAGACAAACATTTTAAGTAGCTAGAATATTTTCTGCGCCGACATTAGTATTAACATCATTGGAATAATACCTACCTACCTTCGTTTTTAAAAGCGACTTGTTACACACATGTTCATAAATCGTCCTTCGCACTCAGTCACAAGACTATACAAGTAGGTACATAAGGTGGTCGGTTTAATGAAGTCAATTAAAGGCGTGTGTGTTTGTGTGTGTCGGAGAGGTGCCGCCAATAAAAGCACGAGTGTGTACTCGCCATATGCGAGCCGTTCTCACGCCGCCGCGGTGTATACTAGCCCCTAGCGTAGAAGATGGAACAACTTTTCAGGGAATTATGCCTAAGCTATGTTTTGACGAAGATACGTATTGTCTTTCTTTAAAATTCAGATTTTTTTTCTACGATACTCGATTTTGTTATAAAGTTTACTCGATATCGGACAATTCAACAGAATCTACCTCTAGTATCGCGGTAAGAACCTCGTTTTGTTATTTAGAGTCATTATGTGTGACCGCAAAATTTAAAACAGTTATGTTTTATCTGGTGGTAAAATATAAGGAGAATAAAATATGCAGTACAAAATGCTAAGATTTAATTTCAGTGACTGAGTACTTTCCAAAATTTTTAATTCTAAGTTAAATTTCTTAAATAATTTGTTTTGTCATGTCCTGAAAATCTTTTCGTAAATAACTTAATCATCCTTAACAAGTTTTGTGTCAAAACGTGGACCGACGACCGATGTAGCATGGGGATGGCGAATTTAAAGCGCCTGCCTGCAGCGCAAAGGTAAATTCCTGGTTCGATTCCCGGCAGGGCACACGGAAAATAGAAATTAGAAATTATTTATTTGCAAGAATACATGGTATTTCATCATAAATAATGAGATCTTATTTTACATTCCAGAACAGTATTCTGCTTGCTTCAAGCGTGCAAATTAAAATATATTTATATATACAATTTTCAATGTCAAGTTTTTAGGTACATAAAAATTAATTGATTATAAAATGTCAAAAGTCTAATAATAATATAAAAATTAAAAGTAAATTAAATACACGAAAAATTACAATGTCGAGTTATTCAGTTACATAAAAGGAAAAAAAGGAGGAAATGTGTTGTCCCAACAACAAACTTTTTTTCCCACCGTTATTGCTCTGTCGTTTTTCGCTGAAGACAGTGTACCCTCTACATCCAATAGCTAGTCTATATCTCGATGCGCTTGTATCGAGGTCGCATGTGCGCCTGTGAATCACATCACGCGCGTTCATTAGCCGCGCATTAGGTACTAATGTATCCCCGCTCCCCCCTGCAACCCGGAGGTACGCAACATCTGTTCCGTCTGTTCTGTACTTACTCTATACCTAGGTAGAGATGGTAGTCAACAGCTGTCGGAAACATTAGAAGATAGCCGTTTGAAATCTTATCTCAATTTATTATGTTTTGTGTGAAACACGTAGATATTATGAGGTGGACAAAATAATTTTCATAATACATACATACATACACATATCACGCCTATAATCCCTTGCGGGGTAGGCAGAGCGCAAAACAGCCGATTAAAACATTTACACCACGTCTGACAAATATTTGAGGCTCATTCGGAAAATTGTGTATTGCCATAGTTTTTCAGCCCATCGCTTGAAATTGCAATACACACCATCGATTCCTTTAGTCGCCTCTTACGACTCCCAAGAGAAAGGCGTGGGGTGATGCTATTCTAAGTTGGCATCATACGGCAAATTTTATTTTCATTATAGCTTCAAGAAAATATTCAAAAATAGTCTTGACGACATTTGATTTGATAAAAGTAAATTTTGATCTATGTTTTGGTTTTGCCATATACCTATTCCTACACCAGTTTAGAAATAGGGGCATAATCCTAGTAATGTGTCCAAATTTCTGGATTTGTTTAGGAAGATAGTAGAATGTAGTCTACGATTATTGTATGTTCCGGATTTTGGCCTAACTCCTAATTCTACCGTATTATGCGACATATATAAAAGAGTGCTTTTTAGACTTAGTCTCTACTTGTGGCCCGCTTCTATTTAAATTTAAGTTACGTTGAAATAATTTATGTACATTTCAGTAGGAACAGCGCATACATGAAACTAAGAAGATATAAAGAGACACTCTTTTCACTTCACGGATCAATCGCTGTCTGAAACGAACACAATGACAATATAAGTAAGTACCTACTTAGAACATGTTGGTGTACCAAATCCCAATTGATCCCTGAACTGTCAACAAACCCGGGCCAGTTGCACAACACACAATTCAACAGTAAACAGACTGTGGCTGTAACAAGCAGAGAGTGTAATGTAGGGTAACAAGCAGATAGTGTAATGTAGGTAGTTCTGGCGACACCAGTTAAGTGGCGATGTGTGATGCTGAGTAATTGAACCGCGGGCCGCGGGCAACGACCGGCGTCGGCGCACCTCGTGGATACTGAATCGACGGGTCACTCACAGAGTCACAGGGTTCAAAGTCTTTTTCATAAATTTTAAGTATTAGACCGGGTCTATCGCGATAGTAATTAGGTAAATATTAGTAATTCAACCCGCGACCACAATACATGAAACTGTATTGAAACGTCGGGACACAGGTAAATTACTAATATTTACCTAATTACTATCGCGATAGACCCGGTCTAATACTTAAAATGAGTGAAAGTGATCGCGAGTGCTTGAAAAGTTATATCTTTTTCATAAAGTCTGACTATCCATAGCTGTCTGACGAAAATAAGAAAAATATATATAAAGAAAATGGGTCAAGTGCGAGTCTGCATGACGGGTTCCGTTTCCGCACCATTTTGTATCATAATAGCATGAGAATCACGCTGTTGTATGGAAGCTTGAATATACATTTTATTTTTAGTATTTGTTGTTATAGTTGCCGTGTGATGCCGGCTTTGAATAGCATCACCCCATTTCTTACCCATGGGTATCGTAAGAGCCGACTAAGGAACTCGAGGGATGTGTATTGCAATTTTAGGCGATGGGCTAACAACCTGTCACTATAGTGATACACAGTTATCTGATTGACCCTCAAGCTTTTGTCAGACGTGGTGTTAATATCCGTTTTACAGCCGTTAACGCTCTGCCTACCCCGTAAGGGATATAGGCGTGATTTATGTATGTATGTATGTTATATTGGAAAAAGTAATACAGGCTGTAGGTATCTAATAAACAGTTATAGGTAAAGATATGAAATTTTCACAGATGCCGTATTTCTGTTGTCGCTGTAACAGCAAATCTTAGATGAAAAATTGGTCCTCGCTGTCACTCGAGCGAACCAATCATTTACCTAAGCAGCAAAAACTTAAAAAAAAAAAATTATGGTACCATTCAAATTTTTACTTTATTTTGTCTATACCTAAAGGTTCGGAGGCTGTATCTCATGAACGGTAATAGTTAGACAGTTGACATTCTCACAGATCACTGGTAATAGACAGAGTGGTGGACGGACAACCAACCCTGTGTAAGACTTGTTTTGACCCTGTGGGTACGGAAACCTAAAAATATGCCATATCTGTAGACTAACTAGTCTACATATAGTTAATTTGTGCTGTAGACAGCTCATTGGGTCTTTCTCGTTACTACTACTGTTTTCGCGCCTCCGAAACGAGATTTCGATTTCGAACAATTTTCTTTTTTTTATAACAATGTTATATTGTCCAAAAAAAAAAAAAACCTTCGTTTTGCCGACGACATCATCCTATTTTCAACAACAGCGGCAGAACTACAACTTATGCTGCAAGATCTGAGTACAGGAAGTCTTGGGGCGGGATTAATGATGAATATGTCAAAGACCAAAGTGATGACAAATAGCACAAAATACAGGGTAATAGTGGATGCTGGGAGAATGGAATATGTCAATGAGTATCTGTATCTGGGCCAAATAGTCTCTTTCCAGGCACGTCAAGATAAAGAAGTTGCAAGACGCACCGAAAATGCCTGGAAGAGCTATTGGTCCATGAAAGAGCACATGAAGACTGACCTACCAATTTCGCTCAAACGAAAACTGATGGACGTATGCATTCTCCCAATCCTCACCTACGGTGCTCAGACATGGTCTTTGACGGAAGCTCAAAGGTCCAGCCTCAAGATTTGTCAGCGTGCCATGGAGCGCAGTATGTTAGGCCTAAAGCGGACTGATCGGGTCAGGAATACAATAAAACTAATGCTTTATTGTATAAATAATTAAATTATATCCACTTATTTGTCTATGTGTCCATAAAGAGTATGAATGTGTATATATTTATATAAGTAGGTGTATATGTATGTATATGGTCGCGTTCAAAAGTGGAGTCATAGTTAACACAAACCTCAGAAAACAAGTCGCTCGCACCCGCGGCGACACTCACACAATGACACAAATGACGTATAACATACTATAATTTGACGAACTACCATTGTATAATAGGCTGAGTAGTATTGACTATTTCACTACATGAATCATTAGCTTCGGTAGCTTGGTCAGTAGCGCGGTCAAGCAAATTCTTGACCGTTATTGTGGAGACAATGGTTCGAATCCCGATATCTTCGTTGTAGTTTTTATTTTATCAAATGAAGCAAAATTTTGTAAATTTTGAATTACATTTTAGTTGTTGCTAGATCGTTTGCGAGATAGTGCGTGTGCTAAGTGATTTTTTTTAACCTAAGTTTATTTATTAAACTTCAGTGTTTATTTTTTCGAAATGCATACTAATATCAGTTTGCAGGATAGGCAGCGTATTGTTGCGCTGCAATTATCTGTGGCGCTGCATGATATTGGATTTAATTTAACTCAAATTGCTAATCAGACTGGTCTGGCCGTAAGTATAGTTTTATTTCATTACAATTGTATTTTAAAAATTAAAAACTTTGACTCATAGTATGTTGGTAGCTGTGGACCGATTAGTATAAACTTTTTTATTAATAATGCTACTTTGTTTTAGTGGAAGACTGTTAAACGTTGGGTTACACGTTTTGAAGAGGAAGGTAGCGTAAAAACTTGACTCGTCTTATTAATGATTCACAGCGGAGGATGATGGTGTAACAATATGAAGAAAATGGTTCTGCCGCTGGTCCAGGCGAATTAGTAGCACGAGAAACAGGGCGTGCAACTGCCGCTAATTATGTTGATATGCTACAGGAAAGCATGCTACCGACGACGGTGCGAAATGTTTAACTGTTTATCCTGCTAGTGAAGTTCCTCGTTTTGCATTTGTCCAGGATAAATTGTCCAGTGCATCGAGCTGCCGTGGTGAATAATTGGTTTAGCCAGCACCCAGATATCCTAGTTATTCGTTGGCCAGCAAAATCTCCGGACTTTAATCCCATAGAGAATTTATGGGGTTTAATGGTGCAAAGGTGGGACATGCGCAATGAAAGAACTACAGAAGCTTTAGAGGCTCACTGCCTGGGAGTGTGGGAGAGTACCAGAGGAACAGATATATGCACTTATTTGGTCGAGTCTATTAAGTGTTTATTAAGTGTTGTTGAAAACAGCTGAGGTAACACCAAATACTAAATTATGTAAGCGGCGATTTTTACTTAAGATTTCAATCTGACCCGATCTAGCATACATTGCTGATTATCTTGTGTATTTCATTACAATTATATATGAATATACACAAAATAATCAGCAATGTATGCCGAAGCGGGCCCGATAAATCGTTGCTCACTCAACCTCTGTTTACCTGCTTACCCGCCTACTATTGCAGTAGGCATTTGTGGAGCATTACATTAGCAATTAAATTATGCTAAAACATCGATATATATTTATATAAGATTGATCATTATTAGTCAGTTATCTTAAGGCCTTGCTTCAATATCTTTTCATTATGAAAACGAGTACTTAAGCTTAAACCTTGAGATGTAGGCAAATAACTGATTTATTATTATTACAATTACTTTTACTTCCGAGGAAAGTGCATCATCGTTAAACATAGAACAATAAAATAATTACTAACGGAATTATTACTTAAATAACTTTATTGAAAGATGTAATCCAAGATTTGGATCATTCCTATGATCTTATAAATAATTACCTATCGATGTTTCAGCTAATGAACACTTAATATCATTTTACATAATATTGTGTTTTATCATTCAAACAAAACTATTAACTAAGTATTACGACAGCAAGTATTTTATGTAGTTTTACATACTCGTATCTTATGGTTACCAAAAGTTCTCATTCATGTCATTATGTTATTTACATAAAGTTATACCATACCTACCAATAAAATAATTTCTTACCTTACTTTTTGTTTTATTACAATATTATAGGTTTATGTTTTTAGATATAATATTTTGATACATAATTTTACAATAAACATTTATAGATATAATACATAGATGAATATATAGAAAAATATTATATAAAATAATTATTACTGGAGAAAATATGGTAAAAACATTAAAAAAAACATTAATCAACATACAGAGATCGGATTGGAACCCGGTTCCGTTCTGATTAGAAGGTAAGAACTATTACCGCTAAGCTACGGTTGCTTGTGATCAATACGACGAAATAAAGATATGTAATCTATTGCTTTACTACAAGTGAACGAATAAGGATAACTATAATACAGTTTTAGGCAAACCAGTGTGATGTATACTTTGTGGTGATGTGGTGGCGAATAGGCTATCACCGAGTAATTATTTCAAAGATTACATAGATGTCGCTTATAGGTGGTAATCTGTTTATGCTACGCCTTAAGGTGGACTTTTCTACTTACAGTCGATAATCTTACGTGTGTGCGTAAGTTAGTAAAGTAAGTACAGAGGATAATAACCCGTATTGCAATCTGTCTCGTGGTCTAACTATGACTCCACTTATGAATCCGACCGTACGTGTATTTATTTATTTTTATATTTAATATACTTAAAACAATAGTAGGTATGTAAGAATTATTATATTTATATTATGTATGTATAGCTTTGTCGTAAGAGGCGACTAAGGGACTCGAGGGTGTGTATTGCAATTTTAGGCGACGGGCTGACAACCTGTCACTATAGTGATACACAGTTATCTGATTGACCCTCAAACTCTCGTCAGACGTGGTGTTAATGTCCGTTTTGCGGCCGTTAACGCTCTGCCTACCCCGTAAGGGATATAGGCGTGATTTATGTATGTATGTATAGCTTTAATTTTAATTATATAATTCAATAGTTGCTGCTGTTAAATAGCTATTAATGCACTGCTCTGTTTTCTTTACCAGTTTCCTCTATCCAAAGGTTGTCTGGAAGAGATCGCTTTCAGCAATAAGACCGCCTTTGCGCACTTTAGATTAAGATTTTCTGTTTTTTAATTATCCTGTATTTGTGTGTAATAAAGAGTTTTTACTTACTTACTTACTTACCATACTGCGTTCCAAGACGAAAATTTCTGAAGCTGCCCATTCTGCAGCCAAGCTTCAGTGGGATTAGGCCGGTCACGTTTGTCGTATGCCAGACGAATTGTGGACAAAAATAACAACTTTGTGGCAACCACCCACATCGAGACGACGCCGCAGAAGACCCCGTCGTAGGTGGCGAGACGAGCTAGATGCCTTTAGCAAAGACTGGCACTCGGAGGCCCAGAGTAGAACAGGATGGAAAGAGAAGAGGGAGGCCTTTGCCCAGCAGTGGGACGATGTAGGGTAATTAAGATAAGATAAGATATTGTCCAAATAGAAAACTGGCTCAGGCGGGATACAAATATTACTTTACTTAATTATACTTTACTTCGTCAGTAAAATGGTAAATGAGCGGAAGAAAGACAGGTTTTGTAATACCCAACCTCTCTCCCCCTCCTCTTGTCATATGGCTTTGATGAAATGCCTATTTCTGTTCTTAAAGATAATATTGATATATTGGATGCAAGTCTGGCCCAATTCTTCGATAAATGTGTGAAGGAGAGTACGTTTCCCGATCAACTAAAGTTAGCCAGAATATTGCCGGTATTTAAGAAAAAAAGCAAGCTTGACCCTAAGAATTACAGACCAATTTCATTGCTGCCAATATTCTCCAAGATTTTTGAGAAACTTATAAAATCCAGACTTCTCGCGCACTTACAACAACATCAAGTATTCAATAATAGACAGTTTGGCTATCAAAGAGGAATTGGTACTACAGACGCTATAGATACCTTAGTTAATGATGTAGTATTCAATTTGAATAATAAGTTAAAAGTTGCTGGATTGTTCTTGGACTTAAGCTCTGCATTTGACATGGTCAATCACTCAATTTTACTGGCCAAGCTGGAACACTATGGAGTTAGGGATGATGCGCTGATTTTACTAAAATCTTATCTTAGTAACAGAAAACAGTTTGTGGAGGTGACATCTATGGCTAACGATGGAACTGAAATTTCTAAAACTTCTGAACATATTAAGATCACACGGGGTGTACCGCAGGGTTCCATCTTAGGACCTATATTCTTTATATTGTTTATCAATGACCTGGTTAGTTATGTTGTTTCAAAAGTACCAACAGCACAGATCATACTGTTTGCAGATGATTCGAATGCAATAATATCGGCATCGAATATACAAGAACTCAATGATAGGGCTAATGCCACACTAGCTGCTTTTAATCATTGGTTCGTGGTCAATGATTTGCAGTTAAATCATGAAAAAACCAATGCAATATTATTTACACCTACCTGTAGAAATAAAGATACCTTGAGGCTGTTCCTGGATTGTAAGAATATAGAGTCTGTAGCGGTGGTCAAGTTTCTGGGGATCCATATAGATCGCACTCTTAACTGGAAAATAGAGCTGAATGCATTAGAGAGCTCGATAAGTTCTGCATGTTACGCTCTAAGAACTCTCAGAGACTTGCTTACGTTGGATCAATTGAAATCAGTTTACTTCGGGATTGTAGAATCAAAACTACGCTACAGTATTAAGTACTGGGGTAATAGTTATAATTACAATGTTGCAAAGGGTTTTACTATCCAAAAAAGGGCAATTAGGACTATTGCTCGAATTCCTCCTTGGGAGTCGTGCAAGGAATATTTTAAAATGTACAAAATATTGACAGTGCCCGGCTTGTATATTCTTGTACTTTTGGTTGATTTAGTAAAGCACAGGCAAGTCTTTGAAACTGTGGATGAGATGAAGGTACGGCATGACACTAGGCGTATGGATCTAAATCATGTTATGTGTAAACCGAAGTTGCAAATTGTCAAACACAGCCCTCTGTACCAAGCTGTGGCATTTTACAATAGACTTCCTCTTGAATTAAAAAAAGTGAATAGTGTTGGTGTGTTTAAGGCCAGGCTGAAATTATACTTATTAGAAAAAAATTGTTATAGCCTTGAAGACTTTTAGAACTAGAAATTGTATAAACATTTTAACTAATTTATTTTGACATTGTAATTTTTTATTTTTTTATTATTGTTATATTAATAGTATTAAGAGAATTATTGTCTAGTTGTAAGATTTATGTAATTATTATTTCACACACAGAATATCTGTTTATGAATAAATGAATTGAATTGTGTAACACACCGATTTGAAGAAGAAACAGTAGGTATATAGGAATAAAGGTAGTGTAATCGCTTTTTTCATATTAGCTTTTACATTAGAACCCAAAGAACCATCCTTGATTTACAATTTAAAGTAACACGTCGTTTCATGAATGTTCAAGATACTTCGTTGACCTAGTTAGATCTACATCCCGACGTGAAGTGCGTTGCCCATTCTCGTAACGACACAGTAAACACTCAGATGTATGACATAGTCACAGATAATACAGGGTGCAACAGACAGCCCTCCGAATACTGATAGGGTGCATACAGACACACACACACATCACATACACTGACACTGACACATCTTAGACTCGTTTATATGGGGTTTGTTTTATATATATTGCTTGCCTTTCATTATTGTTGTTTTTTCTTTTTCTTTCGTAATTTATTTAAATCTACCCTTTGGTTTTATATTTGTTGAAATTCGTTATTGGTTATGTATTCATTTGTATTGTAATAACTGTATTTTATGTGCTATGAATTTTAATAATATCAAATAAATAAAATAAAGACCATGACACTGAATATTTCCCCCTAGAACTGAATATTTCCCCCTAGAATTTGTGTTTTTTACAATCACCTGACTGCATTTACAATGGAAAATAATTACGTTTCCTGGCGTACCTATGTTTTCTAGGGGGAAAATATTCAGTTTCATGGTCTTTATTAATATATTTTTCATGGGAAGTTGTCAGTTTCAAGGTCTGAATGCACCCTATCAGTATTCGTAGGGCTGTCACTTACACTCTGTATAATACGACATAAGTGTATGTGGTTGGTCAATGCGTGAGTCACGCTCCTGCTGGTGCGGACTGCCGACGATGATAGTGTATGAGACATTGCACAGGAGCGGAGCACGCACGACAGTCCATCAGCCTGACGACACAGGGCAATGAGTGGAGCAGCACTTCTTTAAGGTGCTAAGAAATAAATAACCGGCCTGGCGTAGCTGAAAGTAGGCCAGCCAGAGGGGCTGCTACGCCGAGGGTCGTAGGTTCGATCCCCAAAAAACACAAATATGTAAATTTATTTAGTCATTTTTAGATATTTGTGTTTGGCCTGGGTGTGTCTATGTGTACTATGTTATTTTTTAAGTATATAAGTATTACGGCAGCTACCTACTTCTCATTGTACAAGTTTTGCTTTGTCTGGAGCTAGATGGCGCTGTGTGAATTGTGCAGGATATTAATTATTAGATAGATAGTAAGATTTAAATTATATTAAGAGAGCAGACGAAAATTGACCCTGTTTGATGAAGTTACACAAACTTTGTATAATTCGCTATGGTTGCTTCGCCGTAGCCAACTCTATCTTTACTTTTATTTATTTTAGGGGACTATGTAAAAATAAACAAACTAATCTAGGTGGATACATTCCTATTTAAAATATGCATAGCAGAACTAAGTCGTATCCACAGCACTCCTTATTTTTTAGGTGGAGGACAATTAACGTTAGTGCGGGTCAACAACGACGGCGCGCGCGCATACCGGTCAACTCGCCCAATTGACCCCCCCCCCCACCCCCCGCCAACTCCGCCACCCCTCTCCCCCGCACCTCCCCGCGGGCGCTCGGGACGTGGGAACCGGCTGACTCACCTCTTAAGACTGATTGACCTCTTCATTGGAAGGAATCAGCACCTGTCAAAGCTCCTCATGTGATGTATGGCTGAACGTTGTGCTAGTTTCAACTTTGTGAGTTAGTGAACTGCGTTGCACTAATATTGAATGGTAGAAACGGATTTGTATTTGTGCAACTCCTGTAGCCCCATCAGTTAAACAAACCTATTTCATTCATTCTAAAATTTACTACCTAAAAATTAACATAGTGTAAAATAAAGTCGCTTCTCGTGTCTGTTCTCATGTACCTATGTATGCTTTTTGAAGTACGCAACATATTTTTATGAGAGGAAGGTTTATATGTATAAAATATGCGGAGAAAAGATCTTATTTTCGCGGGAAAACCGGTAGCAGCGGGTAAAACCGCTGAGCGGGCCGCTATTGAATCCACACTAATATTATAAATGCGAAAGTAACTCTGTCTGTCTGTCTGTCTGTCTGTCTGTCTGCTACGCTTTCACGGCCAAACCGCTGAACCGATCTTTATGAAATTTGGCACAGAGATTGCTAGCATACCGAGAACGGACATAGGCTACTTTTTATCATCATTCGAGGGTCTGGAGTACAGATGTAGACCACCAGGTGTACCACCAGGAGCCCAGCTAAACTATTAGAGATACAGGCATGGTTCCAAAACAAAAGTTGTTCAGTATGATGGACCGCTTCTTTTCACAAGGACGTTGAGGATCTGGAGTACCTTATGTAGACCACCAGGTGTACCACCAGGAGCCCAGCTAAACTATTGGAGATACAGGCATGGTTCCAAAACAAAAGTTGTTCAGTATGATGGGCCGCTTCTTTTCACAAGGACATTATGAATCTAGAGTACCTTATGTAGACCACCAGGTGTACCACCAGGAGCCCAGCTAAACTATTAGAGATACAGGCATGGTTCCAAAACAAAAGTTGTTCAGTATGATGGGCCGCTTCTTTTCACAAGGACATTTAGGATCTGGAGTACCTTATGTAGACCACCAGGTGTACCATCAGGAGCCCACCTAAACTATTAGAGATACAGAAATGGTTCCAAAACAAAAAATGTTCAGTATGATGGGCCGCTTCTTTTCACAAGGACATTGAGGATCTGGAGTACCTTATGTAGACCACCAGGTGTACCACCAGGAGCCCAGCTAAACTATTGGAGATACAGGCATGGTTCCAAAACAAAAGTTGTTCAGTATGATGGGCCGCTTCTTTTCACAAGGACATTGAGGATATGGAGTACCTTATGTAGACCACCAGGTGTACTATCAGGAGCCCACCTAAACTATTAGAGATACAGGCATGGTTCCAAAACAAAAGTTGTTCAGTATGATGGGCCGCTTCTTTTCACAAGGACATTGAGGATCTGGAGTACCTTATGTAGACCACAAGGTGTACCATCAGGAGCCCACCTAAACCTGAACCTGTTTCTAAAAAAACTATCTAACGCGGACGAAGTCGCGGGTAAAAGCTAGTAGGCAATATATTAAACTGTCTTATTCCCGGGGGGAAACTGTTAGCGGCGGGTGAAACCGCTGGGCGGGCTGCTAGTTGAATTATAAAGTTCAATTAACTACATTTGAAAAACTTACAAAAGAAAGTTGTGATGTCGGCTTAGATTACCGTGTGATGCCGGCTTAGAATAGCATCACCCCATTTCTTTCCCGTGGGAGTCGTAAGAGGCGACGAAGGGACTCGAGGGTGTGTATTGCAATTTTAGGCGATGGGCTGACAACCTGTCACTATAGTGATACACAATTTTTTGAATAACCCTCAAACATTTGTCAGACGTGGTGTAAATGGCCGTTTTTTGCGGCTGTTTACGCTCTGCCTACCCCGCAAGGGATTATAGGCGTGATATGTGTATGTATGTACAAAAGAAAGTTATCGCGAGTGCTTAAAAAGTTATATTACAAAAGAAAGCTTTAAAAAGTTACAGCTGACAAACAACTTTCCCTTGATAATTCAATCTCTTTGAACAATTTAAGAGGAAACATCAACCGGACCGTTTTCCTGCAATAAAGAGTCAGACACTTCCCCTCCGAAACTGGAAAAAAGCCGTTACAAATCGCCTTACGGACGCGCTGTGAAGGCCACCAATCTGCCAGGTATTCCCTACAAATTGCCCTTAATAAAATACTCGGTCTAATTAACGAGCGGATCCGTCCCGTCCCGAGGGAGGAAAAATAATAAGAAGCACCTTCTTAGATGGAAAGCGATCTGCCCTAATTGTGGGGAGGCTTGATTGCCCAATTTTTAACTGCCCAAAAAATTAAGGTGTCTGCTTGCTGAGGTTTGAGAAAAAGATTTTTGGTAAACGATGATTGACGCCCTTGTTTGTACTTGCATCTTTCAAAACAATCAAGAATAAGTGGCAAAGTTAAAGCAACAGGACACGATTCTCAGGCTTTTGGATTGATAAAATAAATCTTTCTCGAGATAACTTCGCTAGCAGTTAATAGACTTCGAATTTAGACAAAACTATTCGGTATCAATGGGAAAAGTTTGTTTCTGATAAAATCTTTGTAGGATAGTTACCTCTGAATAATATTGCCAGACTCAGGTTCAACATTGTGCAGAAAACATCAGACATTTTCAAGTCCATCACATCAAGCCTTATTATCTCTTAAAACTGGTAAAAGGCTGGTTAAATGCCAAATGAATACCTTTATAGGCAACATGATTTTATGTATGATAGGAGACAGGGTGGACTGCATACAACACAGCTGTGGGCTACACACCCCAGGGGTAAGGAATGAGAAATATGGAAACAAAATTTAATTAAATTAAAAATGTAATACAAAATTAATACTAACACCTTAGGTTATAGTATTCTACTAACTATTATGTGTCACAATCACATGATAAATAAATAAATAATAATAAAGAAATATTTTATTAAAGATAGTATTTTCTCTGTAAGTGTACAATATCTCTCGACTTAAGTTATCTACTAAGTTAATATTTTATTGTATTCCTACCTATTATGGTATTTACGTCAAAGTATGGTGTCTAAATACTACAGTTTCCATCGTTCTGGCAACTCCACATTGTTTGATTCCCCAGGTTGGATCCGGCGATGGTATCGGAGCGGGAGTCAGTAGGAGTGACCGGCAACAGTGATTTATTCACACAGTTAATCCCACTATTTACTAGTTTCAGTGGAAGGTAAAGAGGGCCTTTTTCCTCTAGCCCTTCGGCCTATACGAGGTAGAGTCGCAAGTTACAAGAGAGAAGCAAGTTTAAAAAAATACGTTGCAGTTTTTATAAAATATCTGAAAATAGTTCTACAATTTGAACTAGCTTATAAAACTTAATGACTTTTATTAAGGAACAAAACAATTACTCTGGCTTTGACACATTGTGTACCTGCCTAATCAACCTATGGCAGTTCATCCAATATTTTTCTTATTTTGACACATGTTTCTCGGGCAATGTTGTTCAGTTTTGGTTTACACATCTATTATCAACTGTTTCATAAGTTACTAATTTCAGTTTTTTTAAGTTAATACAAGCGTCCATGACTTATTGCATTGATTTCGTCAATTCACGAAGCAGACAACAAAAAATGCCTCAGGTTGATACTGCTTCTGGGTGCCCCCTAATTCATGATAAAAATCTGAGTACATACATACGTAAATCATGCCTATTTCCCTTAAGGGGTAGGCAGGGCGTTAACGGCCTGCGTGACGTTAATCTGAGTACAACGTTTCAAATATGAAACGTACACTAACCGTGTTACGACAAAAAAGTGAGACATAAGTTTCAGTTGTTTTGACAACGTCTAAACGAAAATTTAAACACTGTTTAAAAGCTCGTCTTACTTTTTTGTAATAACACATGAAATCACCTGTCAAATCTTGTTCTTCTCTCTCTTACCTCGGCCCAGCCGGTCACTAAGGAGCGACATCGCGTGATGTATGTCGCGCGGCCTAGTCTCCGGCCGCTGCCGGTCCCTGCCGCCGGTCACCGGCCGCCGGTCGCGGCTCTGGGTCCTCGCGTAGCACGCACAAGATAATTATCTACTCGCAAACTTGTTGTTTTAATCCCCCGCGGCTTATCTTGCTTAGTTCGCGGATTACGGATTGAAAAAAATTGGGTTTCGTTTGATACTGACAAGTGGAAAGACCCAAAGCGCTTACGGTAACAAAATAAGTAAGGATCTCAACTAACTTTACAGTTTAGCAGCTAGTACTTTAGTTTAGCAGCTTGCCTACTTAGTATATCTGGTGGAATTTTACTAGATATTGCAAATAGAGGACGGGCTGGTGATACGGAACTTCTTTCCCCAACATAGGTCGAAATATATTAAAAAAAAATCGGGCTTCCATAGTAACCCTTATCAGCTGATCGGTAACTTAGTATGGGAGTTTAATTTTTTTCATCTTTTCATCATTTTTAACCTATGTTCCTCTGGGAAAGTTTTTACTTATCACCAGCCCATCTTGAGTTTTCTCTATCTCTATATTGCTTTCTTCTGTTTTTCTTTCTTTGCTAGCCAAATACCAGCAAGTGGAAGCCCAGGATAGAACTAAATAGAAGGAGAAGAGGAAGGCTTTTGCCCAACAGTTGGATGACGTAGGCTAGAATTGTTTCCTGCCAGAAAAAAATCAAACCTCGTTAATAAGATGCAAATTCAAATGCTAAAAACATTTCTAAGGTTGAATCAGGCGGTGATATTTGTGCATAGACACCTTCTGAGACACTTCTTGCCATAGACCAGCAATGATTTGTCACTGGCGGCGCGGGAGACGAGACGCCACCTCATGACGTCACACGGTGATGACGTCACCACACGGCCACGTCGCTTATTGCACGTCTCCTGACGGAATACCCACGTCTGTCGACCCTGTTATGAGAAATACCTAGATGCCTGGATTTAATTATTTCGGTCTTTATTAAATGCCTAGACGCGTTGAATACATCAGTCCTTGTCATTTAATTTTCTTAGCGAGCTTTTGTAAGCAATGCGTCTGGTCTGAAAATATTTAATTTGAATTAATTTTGATGCTGCAAGTTGTGTACGTATATTTGAAAACAAACATAAAAAAGACAGGTCAATTAATTTTGTAATCGCCATCAGGAATCACACTTATAATATTCTGATATTAACTCTTTTCTATGTTTACTGAGGCGGCGGTCGTTACACAACCATGTCAGAGGCCTACCACTTCATCGGGTCGTTGGATGACTCGGTGTCCCACACGAAAAGACAAAGAAGAAGCCAAAAGACCTGATGGATGTAAAATTAAGGCACTATATATTCAAAACTGTTCGAGAACGGTCTCATAAATCACTGCACTTATTGAAGAAGAGAGATATGAAAACCTCTCGACAGGTTAACGCACTCAACACTTCAGCTGTTAAGTAAGTATCAGTGGTACTCGAATGGTGATAAATCTCACGATCATCCCAATAGAAGTTATGAAAGTGTTTAAAAGTAGGCACAACACAACTATTTAAGTATGTGTATCTGCTACGAATGACGTAGAGAAGTTGTGTAGAGCCTCTACCTGTGCTACGAAATAATTAGCTACGGCGTAGAAAGCGTAGCGAGAGTAATTTGATTTACACCAAAGCACTGCACTTAACATTAAAATATTGGCGATGAATTTTTTATACATGTTCAAATGAATAATTATAAGGTTATTACAAAGAAGAGACTTACCATTTCAAATAACATCTATCTATCTATCTATATATATAGAAAACCTCAAGCCCTCATATACCGATACTCCGCTGCACCTCATAGCGGCAGTCCAGTTTCAATCTCCATACACCCTCCGATCAGCTGACTGCGACTTTACTGCGGTTTGATCGACCCCCCCCCCCCTCTCCCCTCAGCCCCGCTACTCCCCGTTGCAATACCGCGCACCCTGCAATTTGCTCACATTCGTCTTCTTATATTAAGTCATTTCGTCTCTTTCGAAATATTGAACTTCTTGCATATGTAAGGTATTTTATACTGGTGCAGAAAGGATTTTGTTCACTTGAAATAGTTTTCTTAATATGTACAAAAAATGGGAACCAAATGAGTGTTTCATATAAACCGATTTTTCTTGGCTTGGTACTTGGCGGAGTAATTTCTAAAACTTACCTAACATATCAAATAAATGAAGTTTTTCTTCTCGTTCGGTCGTTCTTTATTCGAGTCTGTATCATAATCAAAATGTCGTCTACGTAAAGCAATACCTGAAAACCAAATTAAAAAGTAAAAAGATACACATAAAATAAATATGTCAGCCAACAAACAACACCACTTCAGGTCGCTTCAAACCTCAAAACTAATCTAGCAAAAAGCCGGTCAACTTACCAACAGGAGTCTGTCCGGTGCTACCTCTCATTTGCACTGAAATATGACATCCCTGTACACGGAGGGGGAAAGGGTAGTATAGAGAGGGGTGGAGAGTGGGGGGGGGACGGGGCAAGGCAGAGGTGAGATTAATTACCGAACAATCAGAACGGACACTTGACAGCAGCGTGATGTGCAGTAGGGGTCCAACGGGGTGTGGAATAGGAAAATTACTATTAGGAACAGGACTCCGTGGGGAAAGAAAACAATGGCAAGCGCTCTAGTACTTGCATAGTAGAATTAAACAAGTTAATAAATGAAAAAAAAATTAAACACGACTACTTTCTGAGATAAAATCTAAGCTATTACACTCGGAATAATATAAGGATTCCTCCGATACAATTCCCACTCGAATCTGTTCAGTGGTTAACGAGTTCAGTCCTTTAAATAATCGCACATTTATACATACATACTTAAAACATTACATTCCTTTTTGCTGTGGCAGACGTGTAAAAACAGGCAATTGGAATTCTAAAATTGATGTATTGACGACTATTTTACTCGCGTTTTGATTTAAATGAATTCATTTTAAACCGTAAGTAAAAACCTTGTTAGTATCTTGAACAATATCAATTATTCAGAAGTATACAATATGTACATAATGAAAACTTGTGCAAATAAAGTGCTGTAGAATTAATCAGATCAAAAATTAGATGCAGCCATTGTTGATTTGAAAATAGACACTGTGATCCTCTGCTACGTGACCTAAGTAATAATTCACCTATAGTTTAGAAAGAGGCTGTAAATCAACTAGTCATCCAGTCAATAGGACAGACTAATACTGGCTAGATATTCCCCAGCGTTGTAAATCAGCTGGTGACATGAGGCAGAGCCCACCACGAATCAGCGGACGGAGGCAGTACCTGGGGCCATCGGGGCACGTATCAAACAGTAATTAATCTACACCCCCCTCGCTTGTTCCCCCCCTGTCGGTCAGTCAGCCTCACCCCGCGACAGGCCGGCGCCGCGCAGTACAGGTGACCGGGCATCTGGTAAATGGTTCTGAATTAGAGGATGTTCAGCTCAGTACACAACTGATGGTTTGTTTATAAACTTTGTGTAAGGGAAAAAAGGGAGTTTTTACTGTTACAGTAAGATGGCAATAGCAAGCAATAGTAAAATGTTTTTTTTCTTGCAGGGTACCGATATTGATCTAAGTTTAATAAAGATAGACCAAGGATTGACCAGTTACAGTTTTATGACATATTTTTTTATATTATTAAGCTCTTTATTGTGCCCAACTGAACCTTGGCACTGAAATTTGCTAGAGAACTAAATGTATTTAACGTTAACTTTTGCCATCAAATTCTAGCTTGCCAACTGGCAGCACAGCAAACCCAATCACTAGCCGCCCATAAATTTCCAATTACGTAAAATCAATAGGTAAATAACCTGCAGATTATTTGAGCGGGCCGATCCAATTTCCGTGCAATTTTCGCACCTCGGCCGGCAGCCGGCGAGCGGCGACCGCAAGTGCCGGCAAAAAGCCGGAGTCCGGACGGCTCGGAACCGGCTAGCTAGCGCCGGCCGTGTGGCGCCGTGTATTAATTACAGCGAGCGATAGCCTAAGTAATGACCCTTGTACATTTGACAGCCACCGCCAGCAGGTATAAACGTGGTAAGATGGGATTAGATTTGCTGGAAATGCCTACAAATCCTGAACTGCCTTTTAAACATATTTTTTTTACTTTCAGCTCAGATCCCGCAGATTACAAGCCTTTCCTCTCTCTATTTTTCCATTATGCCACATAATTTTAAATAAGATGAAATTCTTAATCATTTCGTAAATTTAAGGAGACATATAATATTTTCTTGAGATTGCACAACGATTACTCATCACAAAAAAACATTTTAAACGGATTTAAGTTGTATTTATTTTGGATTTTACAATTCCTACGTTTTGTGCTCTTTACAGAGCCCGTGGTGACGGATGACTAAGGTGTTAGACGCCATTATTTAGAATATAAATTATTTTTGTTCTACCGCCATCTATTTCTTAATTGCCCAGCGTAACGTCCCGGTTCCACGCAAAATGCTGAAACCGTATCTTGTGTAGAAGGTCTTACAGTTGCATCTTCCGCTGTGTAATGTGTAAAATCCAAAATTAACGCAACTAAAATCCGTTTATAATAGTTTTATTCTAATAAGGAGACATAACATGGAAATCGCGTTAGTTGAAATAAAGTAAGTTTTACAGCAGATTCCACTAAAATATTATGCTAAAGTCAGGTCCATAAGTAGGTACCTACTCTACTCCTGTTTTCTAATAACGCGCCCTATCCAGCGCGGTCGGTGTGCGCTGGGCGCTGGGTGCTGGGCGGTCGGCGGCGTGTGTCGGGCCATTAGGGAGATATGAAAGAACAGGTCGGCCGCCCTAATCGCCGCCGCAATCCATCACCCACGTGAAAAGGTGTAGCCGCCGTGTGTTGTAGCGACAGGAACATAACCAAGGATTTTATTTGGAATCTGAAGTATTCATTATATTTCAAAGGAAGTATGAACGTGAATTAATAGGAACTTAGCGATTTGTTGTAGCGAAACAAGAACGATTCAGCTACTTAGGTATTTTATATAAGGTGTAAAAAAATTAGCTAAGAATATTTTAAGGGGTGAACCAGTACGTGAAACTGAACAACTTTTCCCAAGGAACATAGGTCAAAATATGAAAAAATAATTTGACCCTCCCATACTTAGTGTGTTACCCGGCCGGGATAATTTGTATGGGAGGGCCAATTTTTTTTTTCATATTTCGACCTATGTTCCTTGGGGAAAGTTGTTCAGTTTCACGTACTGGTTCACCCCTTAAAATATTCTTAGCTAATTTTTTTACACCATGTATATTAAATGACCTTGTTTGCCTGATATACAGGGTAATCCTAGTTCTGGCTAAATTGTAATATTTAAGTACGTCTTAGTAATTTTACTTTATATGTAAATACTGACATTATGCTTTTAAATAAATTATTCTTCTTCTTCTTAATTCCCAAGCAAAGTTTGAAAAGCGACCGCAACAGGACGATAACTGCCTCTGTCCTATGACCTAGACTAGAGTCAAGAGCAAACAACTGACGATCCGGGGATTCGGCCCCTCACCCTTACTATTGAAGCCACTACTAGGCTGCTTGTACAGAATTGTTTTATCTTAAATAATTTTAAATATTGATTTTCAATCTGTATCTCCCAAAAGGGGACATGAATGCGCAGCCACCAATACTTACTTTGTGCATGAATCATCTGAAAATAGGAGAGTATGGCTTGTCGAGTTACTTGCCGTGCTGACAGTACTCCGGACGACGGACACTGACGGCGGACAGACGTACGACTCAGCGCACACTCGCCGGCAGCAGCGGCGCGGCGCGGCGCGGTGGTGGTGTTGCGGCGCAATAACGCAACGATGTCGTCGTGATCAATCACCGCCGAGCCCGTGTCTGGCCCGAGGCGCAAGGAGATGAGTGCTGTCTTATGAGGGGATCATAATATTTCCCTATTTTATCGGAACACCTGATTTGTACGAGAATGCAATGCAATTTGTGAAACAAAAGAATCCCGTATAGCAATCTAGAGCACATTTCCACCCAGCACCTCGCATGAATTCAATCAAGGCATGTATTAGAGGCGCATCTGCGCGGAGGTGACGCACGCCTCCCATCTGATCGCCTCGCCGCCTCATCGCCTCATCTGCCGCTAATCCATTAGCCACCTCGAATATTTAATTCCTCACCGTCCCCCCTCACCTCGCCTCAATTGTCCTCTACGCACATGTCGCTGCCCTACGAACGAATAAAATTTGATAAATCGCATCGCCAACATGTGAACTACCCTCTTAGCTTAAACGGTCCGTGCTCCGCGGCCACTACACCACTGCTCCACGAAATGCGCTCCAATCGCCGTAAATTACAGTTGTTTTTTCGATGGTACGCAGAAAGATAAGTTATTATCGTTTAAAGAAGTTTGCTACCGAAACGATATAACCGCACACACGCTCAGAACTTCAAATATCGGAGTAGAGTTGAGTTTCGCGTGCAGTTGGTTATCAAAAGGTAATTGCAAGGTTTGACGGGTGGAATGGCAAATGCACTTTAGCGAATGCCCGTGCGGCGAGTGATTGCGCGAGGGAGCTCGGAGGTAAGATAATGCAGATGTTCGGAACTCGGAGGGACGCACTCAAGGTAATGCGACCCTCCGAGAGAAATGTAGCGCCCTCACATCGACGACAGCGGCAATTCCGTCCAACGTTTACAATTAATATAAATGCGATGCAGACGCACTCATCCAGTTAGGAAAATGACAACGAAATATTGGACCACGTTACATCAGCAAGAGAAACATCACCAATCTCCATTTCACTCAGACAATATTTCAACAAACTCACTCTCCTTACTTATTTTTATTGTCTCGAAAGTTGTAAAATCAAATTATGCGCACCGTGTTCTCGGTGTTCATAAAAATTGAATTCCAAACTTGGAGCATTCGTTTACAGTTTGGAATGAATAAAAGCGATCCATCAATTGTGAATCTGCGAGCGCCGGTGAGAGTTCCACCGGCCGGGAATCGATACGAAATTAGCTAATGGAAACTTGATAGCCGACAAAAAACTGAATCCCCGCAAGCCCCCGTGAGCGCATTCGTAACAATAAATCTCTGCATTGTCGCTTTCGTCGACAGATGGCGCTTTCAGCCACCCCCTCGTACAGGTAACTCTATATGGGACGCGTACCTTGTAGCGGTAAGCGCTGCATGCAGCGGTCAGCTTTCGGATGGTATTCGACGCTGCAGCGATGCAAGCGCAAATTTTTCATTTCGTAACTGCATTAGACACGTACAATAGAATATTCAATTATGCTAATGCGAGGTGTAGAATGCGGGCCATGTGTGCAAGCGAATGCGCGCGCGCGGGTCGCGGGTCGCGGTCGTGGGTCTCTGGCAGACGGCGGCGGCGGCCATTTTTGTTCGCTCGTGCGTCGCAGAATTCCGGGATTACATCGCCTATTGAATAGCAGCGGCCGGATTAACGGTAACTGCGTGTGCGAACAAATTAACCGGCAATGTTAACGCGCCAAACGATTTCACAACGCCGAATAAATTATCCATTGTGTTTATTTTGGTATTTCAACTTTCCCCGACGAAACCTTTCAACGCGCATTAATGAAAATACCATCAGTTTTAATTACACGTACTTGTTTTACAAACCAATCAAGAAATCACCCCAAAATTTACTCCCACGAAAGTGCGTATTTCTAAACATTGTTAATGACTCTACCTTGTTCAATCAAACAATTAATTAAGATAACATAACGTCCTTGGTAAACGCACCGCGTCATGTAAACAGACACCTAATTGCTGTAGTACAGCAGACAGCAGCGGTACAATAGCTTTTAATCACCTATTCCTGTTGGAATCAATTCTTAATGACATTTTCTATAGTATTCAGATAGTATGTTCACCTCAAAGCTAAACGGTGTGCTTTAGCACTTTATTTACGCAAAAGTGATAGCGTTGCAGAAATAATTGTGACGAGCAAAAAATGTATCACTCATTGTTTGCCTAAGACGTTTTCAGTTTTTGACATTCACCTAGCGCCACCTTTCTCTCTTTTTCGTATGGGGTTTCGATGAACCCGTCAATTGGATTAAAATTAAATAGTTATTAAATTGAAAATGCAACTGAAACAGATTTATCAAATATTCAAACTACTCAGGGCCGTTGGATATTTTTGGAACAATTTATTGTGTAAATTAGCTTCAGCTTAGGCCAATGGCGGGTAGAATTGATCCATTGTTTATTTGCGTGGTTATCTCGTTCGGGATCACCTTTGGAAGCACTAATGGAGGTACAAACGGCGTCCGACGACAGCCGCACGTCATCGGATGCGATGAGAGGATAATGCGAATATTAACTGCTCTAAACAGAATGTTATGTAGATTCTGTTTGTCTCGAACAAAGAGCTTCGAATTTATCATTTCGAATGTAAAGTCAAGCTCACGTGTGGTTAGACACTCAAACTGCCAATTTACGCGCGGCATTAATGCCGTGTGATGCTGGCTTAGAAAAGCATCACTCCATTTCTTTCCCGTGGGAGTCGTAAGAACGACTAAGGGACTCGATGGTGTGTATTGCAATTTTAGGCGATGGGCTGACAACCTGTCACTATGGAGATACACAATTTTCCGAATGACCCTCATATGTTTGTCAGACGTGGCGTAAGGCCCGAAAACTGAACTTCGACAACGCTACTCCGACATTATTTTATTTCGACGTTACTTCACTCCGACATCATGATACTCCGACATCATGATACTCCGACATCATGATACTCCGACATCATGATACTCCGACATCCCTCTGCTCCGACATCACTCTATTTCGACATTACTTCACTCCGACATCATGATACTCCGACATCCCTCTGCTCCGACATCACTCTATTTCGACATTTCTTCACTCCGACATGATGACACTCCGACATTTTTAATTTATGCCACACACTTAAATAATAATATTAATAATTAATATACATCTTGATGTCCATGTCGCTGGCTCCCCATAGTATATATATGTCAGTTTTAGGCGGCCGTTGACGCTCTGCCTACCCCGCAACGAACAATAGGTGTGAATGATTGAATAAATAAAAACGGTTTAAAGTTCAAACTGTCTAACGTACTAGGTAATTTTAGAAGAAGAATTTTAGAAATAGAATACCTAAAGTACTAGGTAATTTTAGAAGTTTATAATTGATAATTAGTTTAAATGTGCATAGCAGCTCGGATCTTCTAATAAACTTAGTATTTGAAAAACTTGATCATTAAAAAAAATATTTTTAATATACTAAGTAATGTAGAGTGATAACTAATTATACAATTCAATTAAAATTACAATCAAATCTTGACTTTCTAGATTAGATAATATTCTGCTTCTCAAAAATAAGCGACTCTTTTGTGCATAAAAACTTGAAAAATCTTGTTTATTTTATGCTCTATACTTTGATGACTTGACAATAATTGGCGAGACATTATAATCCCTCTGAAACAATTCATATAATTACATGCACATTACTCTGTGTTGAAACGGCGTGAGATCAAATTTCAATTAAAACTTAACACATTAAGGTTCGTTCGCAGAGGACATTAAATTAATAAAAATATGCCTCGGGGAGTCCTTGGGAACACTCGGTATTGAGGTGAAATTCAGAAATTTTAATTATTATTGCTACACCAAGTACCTAATCCCTGCAATTATTTGAATATCTCTAGCTATAATTTAATAGCATCACCCCAATTCTACTCGTGAGTGTCATAAAAAGCGGCTTAGGGATGATCATCCAGGGAATGGGTAGCAGCGTTCCCTGTGAGCGCAACATATTGCACTGCGCTCGAATCCGCTTGCCAAGCGTGGTGAGTATACCAATAAGGGGAGTCTCAAGTCCAGCAGTGGACTGTTGTGGCTGGCTGTCAATAGTAGCAAATTACAGCAAAAACAATAGCATACCTTTGCTGGAAAAAAAGTTACGCGTTTACACTCCAGTTATTATAATTTTATGAGTAAAACGATTTAATCGCACCGGATCTTAAGGTACAATTGTACGCTATTTGCTATTCACTCTCCAATCCATTTTTTCAATCTCTGTAAAGCAGTTATTAGGTAGATTGAGTTTCTTCTGTTTTTGAAGTCTAAAAGACCTAAGTCAGAAAGAAAGGGGGATACTCTGAACATTTTAAATTATGAACTATCCAAAATTTTATCCGGTGTTACTCGCAGTCGCAGTCACTTGTTATTTTAAATTCAAATAATAAAGATGAAAACACCCACAAATACAATTTACTTGAAATAATTATACGGAGCTTGATACAATGTTCGCCAACGAAATTGATTCAGCTTTCTCTCCCACCCTCGTTGAACGATGGTGTCACCTCTCCCTAGCTGTGAATGAAATTACGTTTTTACGAGCGGCCAGCAACCACCCAAGACTTAAAAATAAGGTAGATTGTGCAAACCCAACGACACGAGGTCTTACCACGGAACTACAGGCTCTTCAAAAAAGGTCGGAACTTAAATGCAGAAATTATTAAAGTTTATGTCATATTTTAAAAAATCCATTGAACTGTACGTACCTAATTTATTTTTAGTTCCAGGTTAAGCCGCTCGTGAAAAAAAACAGAAGCGAAAAATCTCAAAAAAACTTTATACTTTTAATGAAATGATCCAAAATAATTACCTATATTCCGGATATGACCATATTTTATCTATCATTCAAGAAACTGAGGTAGCTACTTGACATGACGGAGTATTTTCTTTAGTGGTTCTCCTTGTCTTGTCTTGTCCACCCAATCGCTGCGTATTTTTAACACACTGTCTCTGTATATCTGTCAGACGAAAGGAAATTGCAAATTCCGATCTTAGTCCCATACAAATACAGCTGCGGTTCGTAAAGAATGTGTCTGTTGAGTTGTTTGACAGACGAATCGTTATACACACTGTAACCGTATTTGTATGGGAATTAGATCGGAATTTTCAATTTAATTTTGCATAATTTATGGTGCGTTAAAAATACGCAGCGATTGACCACAAGTGAAAGAACCGCGTTTGTTTCCAGTGGCCCGTCTACCGTCCTCCGTGATCTGATGTCGCGGTCAGTCGTCGTACCGTTCATGTCTCTATTACGCGAATCATAATTCGTGGCTTTATGTTACTGCCGTCCGATTGATTATTTTATTGTCCCACTCGCCAGTTTATTGGGAATACTAATTTGTTGGTTTTGTTTCTTTTGCTTCTGCTGCATTGGTTTTATTATCTGCTTCCATTCGTCACAGATCTGTTTTGTGGATGTATACGTTCATGTGCTTTAGTTTTTTCAATTTTGTAATTGGTGTCGTTTCTTTATTAACAGCTATTACAGAGATTTGGTATCAAATATTCCGTAGGTAAGTAACTTGCTGCAGGCAAGATTGATTATTTAAATAATGACTACAACAATTTGCCGTACAAGTTGCCATATTTTATACAAACTAATATTTCGCGACTGAAAATATTAAGCCGGTGAGTTACTAAATCTATTGTAATAAAATAATAGTGTAATTACAAAATATGTCTTCATCACAATTTTTATAACCAGTATTTCTCGTGATTCTTATCACGTACATAAACGTGCCGTTCCCAATCATCCTCATCCGTATCTTTAGGTGTTCTTGCGAGGCAATTAGCAGATACCAGGCATTATCCGTACTCCCGAGCAAACTGAGATATCCGCCGCCCCGCCTGCGCGGCACGTCTCGCGACTACACCCAGCTCGCAGACTAACGAGCGATCGGCGATCAGCGCTCAGCTCATTGCCCGATGAGGTGAAGATTATTTATAAGCTATTGGTTTATTATTAGGTAAATATTTGCATTTATAGGCACACTTTTCTATGTTACTATCTAGCGGGTTCTCTGAAATGGCGCTCAGCGTGAGACTATTGCTTTCTGGTGACTAAAAACACCTCCACTGCCGCGATCTGCTTTCAACCATACCTAGTAAAAATACATTTAGTTAATCTCTAAAATTCTAATTTTATTTAATCACTTGTCTCATGCTTCATTATTAAAAAAAAAATATGCATACTCCTAACATATAATATTTACACATACGTCGACAGTATATTTACTAGTTGGAATGGGTAAGATCGGAATTCGCATTCGGACTTGACGGTTACGGTGCGTTAAAAATACGCAGCGACAAGTGGAACAACTAAAATGTAAATGTAAAAACTAAAATGGCACACAGAATGGGACTAAACGAAACGCCTACTTAAGTTCAAATAATTATACAGGTTTTAATGTGTTTATTATTTAGTGTGATGCCGGCTTAGAATAACATCACCCCATTTCTTACCCATGGGTGTCGTAAGAGCCGACTAAGGGACTCGAGGGATGTGTATTGCAATTTAAGGCGATGGGCTGACAACCTGTCACTATAGTGATACACAGTTATCTGATTGACCCTCAAGCTTTTGTCAGACGTGGTGTTAATATCCGTTTTACGGCCGTTAACGCTCTGCCTACCCCATGAGGGATATAGGCGTGATTTATGTATGTATGTATGTATGTATTATTTAGAATTGTTTAATGGTAAGTATTTAGATTTTTTTATAAAAAAAATAAAAATTGCTTAAAACAGTCTCATGTTCCACAGTGCATACAATACAACCTAAGTAATGATTGACCAGGTTTGTTATCGATGTTAGCATTCGAAAGTAAACGAAAAACATAATAAAACACGACTAAATGCGGGTAAATGAAATAATGGTGGTATAATTGGAGATTAGGCTGAACGCGGTGACCGTCAGCACGGCACTCGACGGTGACGGTGAAATAGTGGAACCACGCTCGTATAGACACTGGATATGATCTAGTACTGAGCTATGGGGATATTTCTAGAAAATTTTTGAGCTTTTTTCGTATACCAGATTGTGCTGTGCTAAGTTGAAATTTTGACTTTTGAGTTATCAATATTTTGCGTATATTTATGGAAAGAAACATTTTCAGTTCAGCTCATCGGCAAACAAGCACACTTGAAGATTGGCTATTAAATTTTCTATTCATAAATGGTTAATACAAATACAAACTCTTTCTTCTTTATTTAATAAACATAATTACTAATACGTAAAACTATACAAAACAATTATGAGGCTTAACTATTTCCTAAACTAAGAATAATCATTCCTGTGTCTTAGGTAAACAGTTTGCCAACATAATTGTTCTAAATAAAATATAAAAATAAAATACGACTATACAAGTAAAATAAACTTAAATACACTTTAAAATATTACTATTCTAAAACCTATTCTAACGGTGAAGCCGTGAGCGGTAGATTCCCTCGGAAGCGGCGAAACACGACTCCCTGCGGCCAAAACTCAGGTGACGTGAAGACGCTCACAGTAGCTGTCGGGACTCGCACCACGAACGAGTTGAAACCCACTCAATGGCGCGACTCCAACGGCTGCACGTATACTCCGAGTCTTGGCGTATCCTTGAAGGCACCTGCTTTATGCCTCGCGAAGATGTAATCCAGCACGTCTTGCTTGGTAGTGGAGTCGTGCAGGCGGGAGACATAAAGCGATGTCCTCGGCGTGAAGGCGCGCAGCTGTAGATTGGCCTCGACTGGGGCGGTGCCACACTTGTTCTGGCGGGGTTGCCTGCTGCGCTTCTTCTGAACCAAAGTAAACCCATCCGCGTCTACTTGGTCACAACGCTTGTTAAGGGGTGGCTCACAGAGTGATAGATGAGCCATGCCCTTTTTGTTTACCGCTGCTGCAGTGAGCGGCTTAGGAGGCCGGTTAGTGATGTTCCGGCGCCGACGTTTAATCGTGTCAGCAGCATTGCCGGGCGCAGCTGACAGCGTTGGTGCAGCGGGGCGGGGCGGGTCGAGCGGTGCGGCGGCGGCGGGGGGCGCGGGCGCACGCTGGTCGGTTCGCTTGGCGGGCGAATTAGCTGACGATGTGCTTGTCGCCGATGCATATGATTCACCGACGGCACGCACTTCGCGTTGTTCCTTGTCAGCAGAACTCGAAGTCTCAGCTGACCTAGTTGCTGAATTTCGTAACAAATCTACTTCGGCACGTAGTTCAGCAATAGTTTTCTGTGAGCATTCGAATTTCCGCTGAAATTCTTCCAGCTTATTCTCCAGGTTCTTGACGTCCCTTAGCAGCCGGGTAACATCCTGCTGGTCGAGCGCGATGGGAAGTGCCTTATGAGTAGCCTTCACGAACACTGGTACTTTGTTGTAGTCGGTCTCTTTAAGGATATTGATAATGTCCTGAAGGCTTTTCTTCCCATTTTCGTCCCCTGTTCTATGGGGCACACACTTGGCGTTCAGCTTGAGCCACTCACACAGCAACGCCTTCGCCTTGCATATGTCGTCCACCGAGAAGTAGGTCGTACACAGCTGGATGGCGCTGGCCTCATTTGTGAAGGTCAGTTGATCTTGCAGAAACGCCAGAACATCGTTGGCCAAGAAAGATGGCATCTTGGAACAAGCCGAGCGCAGTCGTTGCTACGCTGACGAATTATTATTTCAAAATAAAATAATTTATGTCGGCAAATACGTGCGCATCGCTCGGCGCATTGCGACTGACCTCGCAATGGGCCGAGCGATGCGCACCTAATAACTAAAGGCTAAAAGCAAATAAAATTATCATACTTTGCGAAGTTTATATGTAACTATGTGGTAATGCCTATAAAAAACATGAAACTAGATTTGAAGCTCAGAAATATTTAACAGGTATATAAGACAAAACTACATCCTACTCAGTTTATTTTTAATACTGACAAGTATATTTTTCTTCGTATAAAAATATCAGTTGAAGACAAATGTTTACAAACTAGGGATAACTATTAACAAAACTTAGGGGTTGATAAATACAACTTTGAATATAGGATATCATCAGTAGGGCACTAATTATATCGTATATTTAAAGTTTTGAATACAAAACATGTTGTGCAGAACCCAAAGGGAGATGTTCTCCCAAGCAGGGAGAACATATTTCTTGGTGCCCTTGAACTTAGCTTGTGGATTTCTTTATTCTCTTTACCACTCTTCTTCTCACTCCAGTCTTAGTTTTAATATAGGGTTAACATAGTTTCTGTGCAGTGACATTCGTGATTGCATGAATTTGGGATACCATTATTGGGGTATAAGAACAAACATGCCAAGGAGTTTCGTTTTTCCATGATATCGGGGTACAAAGATTCGCGAATTGTGTGTCGTGATGCAGTATTACACTCATGTTATGAGTGAGTGAGTAATTCCCATGTCTCTTCCAGGTTAACCCAGAAGCCTACCATGGGATGAAACGCGCCGTGGTGCGCGTGACAAAGATCCGCCAACAATCCACGTCAATTTACGCGCTGACAAGGTGCGATCGCCACCGCAATGCAGTTTTACACTGCTGTTGAGTCGACAATCAACTTTATTCAAATTTGATCTAGATCAAATTCAGCTCATTGCTTTCCAGGTTACTGGACAGAGACTTGATTGTCACAGCACACTACTTTTCGACACTATAGACAAAAAAATCATAAAAAGGGACGAAAACTGGATGACATACTATTTGGCATCTAGACGGAACTCCGAGGGAACTCTGGCATTGCCATGGTATTCCATACAAAAGCCAGTCGCGGAGAAGAGTTTTTGTTAAATTTTTTGACCCCCTAGTAACATGTCACGATCGGGGTCGTGTCGTGACAAATCACCAATAACCCTACGGCAGCGTTACCAGTGATTTTTTACTTTTTAGATATTTATGCTCGCTAATTAAACTTCAGAAAAGTTTGTGTGGTATCAGAAAATATTAAACACGGAACTTTTTCTGTATAGGTAGGTAGGCAATAAATGCGTCCTTTCACAATTTCAAAGACACATTTCGACTCCACAGTCGCCCGCCCGCGATCAAACACCCATAGTCAGGTCGTCTAGTTTTGCCGGCTGGTTTAGGGCTCTCGTATTTGCTGCGAGTAATTCCGGACGTCCAGCGCCGCCGCCGTTGTGACGTCACACGGCCGACGTCCACGGGCGAAGCGACTGCGACTACACACGTGTGAGTTATGTTGCGTCAACTAGCCGGTCAGTTGTACATGGGTACCGCGGATACCCAGCATTTTTTTCGAGTAGTGTGACCGTGGGTACGGGAGGTACCCAGTACTTTTTTGTCAGTAGTGTGACCCTGGGTACTGGGGATACCCACGCGGAAAAAAACGATTTACCACCAAAAAACTGTCTGTCCCTTATTATCTAATGAATTGGTACTATTTTCGTCCTTTTCATCCTTTCCGGAGTGAACTAAACCAGAGCTTCAAATGGAACACGCCTGTCAGACGCCGGCGAAAAAAAAAGAAAAAAATGTTGAAGTTAGTCTATGCAAAAGTTCGCAAGTGAAAAAGTGCTCGTGCTATTTTAATTGAATTTTAAAGGTTTGTGCACTTTAAACTGATAATTACTGTATTATATCTTAAGATTTGATTATTATTTATGTCTTTTTAAATCATTTTAGTTGATACATCAATAGACCAAAACAAAAAACCGATTGTAATCCCTAAGGGTAATTTACATGAAAATGGCAGTACAATTTTTCAAAACCATATTTCTCTGTATTGGTCCATGTTATTGATATGATTTTTACATAAAGATTGTAAAATATAACTAGCTTCATGGAAATAACTATATTTTTCAGGTACCTGTAAGAATAAATAAGAAATGATTTATTTTGTCTGTAAGTAAATTTAGCGCGCGCTGCCGAAATTAAAAGTTATTTCAAGTGATTGTAAATAAATATTTTTCTACTATGGAATGCGTGTTTTATTTTTATTTAGAAGTATATTGAACACCTTAACTTTATTAAAACATAAAATAAGTAAAATATTGCATGACCATGTAACTGGAATTTTCTAAATAAATATATCCTCATTTTTCCCTAGTTCAAAGTGTACCAGAACATATCGGCTGATAAGTTTGGCCGATTGTAATAAATTTACTGTCATTCAATAGAATAGTTCAATAACATTTAGAAAAAGTACACTTTATTAGTATTGTTCGAAAAAAGCCACAATTAGCGTAATAATGAACAGTAGGAGCCGCGAGCTCGCGCGCAGCCGCCGGTGCTCGGAAATCACGGGCAATCGACGGTGGCGCGGCCGCGCGGGCCGGGGCAATCTACTGATTTTTGACCGCGCGTCTTCGGGCAACTGACCGGCTAGTCCGCGACCGCAGCAGCCCGTGAAACTGCACTACGGGGTGATATCCCCGTATTCGAGGTAATTTAATGACTTTCAAACTACGTACGAGCAACCATTGCCAAACCCAATATTTATTACAATTGCATGCAAATAGTACCTACCTACGAATTAAAAACGCCCTTGATGTTGTTTGCGCGACGTAAGCAAACTTGTAAAGTACAAATTTTAATTCCCTGTTTACACTTCACTAACTAGGTGTTGAGTTGGTAGTTAGCTTAGGTAAAACAGAGATAAGCTAACTGTCTTATTCAAATGAAAGTCGTACAATGAAGAGAATTTGTTTAGTCCCACGTTGGGCGCCATGTTAGTTTCTCGCGGTTGACTACCCGCTTAATATGTAAGGTGTTTTGTAAGTCGTTGCGCGGAGAGGCAGTTAGCCGAGGTAGAGCTGTAATGGCGAGACGAGACGACACTCTCAGGCCATACCTACAGGAATAACGTCGCGAGAAGTTCCACTCCAATCCGCAGCTAACAATAATAATAAATATCTTGGACATTTCTCACAATGCCATCTGGTCCATAACTAAGCAACGCTTGTACTTTGGGAACTAGATAGCTAATACAATACATAAATAGTTTTTTTGTAAATAAATATATACAATACATAGAAAACATCTAGGCTCAACATATACTCAACAAGTAATTTACAATGTGCTGTGTGGAAATCACCACGACCCTCGGATTAGCAGGCAGGGGTACTATCCACTACGCCATCGGGCCAGTCTATTTCATAGATGACCCAAATGACGCCGAAAGTATTTGGAGTGGGAAATTGTCGCGGAGTGTACCTCTGATGTGGTTTGACACTAATTCGCGCGATACCAACCCGACAATGATAATTGCTTTCTTGCGTCTGCCTCTTACGTATGTTCACTTGCCAATTTTTAGGGGTGGCATGTGTTGTTGTGTGATATTGGCCGTGAAGATCTGTTTCGTGGTTGTCGTAATTTTTTTGTTTTATTGTATGCAATGCATTGCTATATGTATGTTATCTATTTTATGTACGTAAGCATACGAAATGAAGCTCATTTCAACGACAATTGCTCCACTAATAAATAAAACTGTTTTAAATGAGACTTACTTTTTTGGCTGGATAAAAATTGAGTTGAATGCGAAAGCGAATTTCATAGCTTAATTTATTCTATTACTCTTTTACGGCTGTTAATTGTTCTCTACAACCCTACATTTGGCGTCCCCACAGTCTGCGCCCGGCGTCGTCGTCGCAAGGTGAATGCGACGATTTGCATACAACGCCGATAAAAATACTGCGTGCATCGCCGCCGCCTTCATTACGGCGATACCCCGCGATTTATCTCCTCAAGCTTGAGCGTGCACAGAGAGCAGTTCTTAAGGTTGGCTTCTTTCTCCCTTACCTTCATCCTACTGCACAAGTATATAGTACTTGTAAGGTCCTTACAGTGCGTCAACTGTTCATTAGTCAGATCATGTTGAAACAGCACTGTCTGGTGAAATTTGATTCTACTATAAATAATAGTCGTCGCATAAATAGAATATGCAACTCAAAAAGTTTCAGATCTAAGTTTGCGCATAGATTCTTTTGTTTTCTTGGTCCCTATTTATACAATTTAGCTAATTCCTCTTTATCTATTTATTCCCTTCCAAAATCAGAGTGCAAGAAAGCAGTGTCAATTTGGTTGCAAACCTTTGATTATAATAAGACAGAAGATCTACTTGTTCCTATTAAATGAATAATGTAAGCCGAAACATACAAACACAACACAATACAACACACACAACTCAAACACATCACACTACGTATACTAACATTTGTTCTAAATTCGTTTTTAATTTTTAATTCTGTTTTAATTTTGTAATTTTAAACTTCTTATTTTTAATTCTGAAGTAAGTTTTTAAGAAGCTAGATACCTAACTTTCAATGAGTGGGGGCCTGGTAATCTGTCTGACAGGGTACGCCCTAGTATAGATACCAGTCTCTCACAAAGGAACTTGTTTTTGATATTATTGTGTATCTTTATATTTGGCACCTTTGTGAAAGAAAATAAATACTTTTTTACTTTTACTTTTACTTTTTACTTTATCGCTACCGACGCACGACACATAATTGACGCAATAAAATATATCGCTAACTAGACAACTGCGGCAATAAATAAAATTGTTTATAGCGACAGCTTCTTCGCAAAAATTCCTGCAAGCAATCCCGATGAATCCTTTTGTGGAGCGGTTGATAGCTACGAATGCTGGCTCCTCAAACGACCGGACAGATCTGTGAGACGATACACGAGCAATAATCCGTTTACTTTTATCTCTGTACCCGTTGTCAGACCGCCACGATAGCATCTCAGTCGTCATAACTCTTAGGAGGATCTCATAGGATTGAAAGTCCTTTGTTTCGCTGCGAGGGATACGTTTGCAAGGAGTGACCGTCAAAGAGGTTATTACCTGAAGGACATAAAGCGTCTTCGTGTATCGAGTCGGAGGACAGCCCCGGGCGGATAAAATGCAAATAGCTGTAGTGGATGTGCCTTATCCAGCTACGTAAGGACCGTTTGAAGATTAGAGAGGGGAACGGTATCGATGTAATCAAGTTAGCGTCTACTTGGGAGAGCAAATATTGTCGACTTGCAAATAGGAGGCGAGCTTGTTGAGGTATAATATCTGAGCGACGTGCATATTTGCATTGATAATGGGAATGTGGGTTATTAATTTCGGGCTCACAAACGATCAATTACTATCTGTAGTAGGTAATCTTCTTGATGCTGTAGAGTATTGGTTTTATTTCCAGTAGGGTTTTTTCGATAGTCAGCAGCACTACAGCTAAAACGCTGATGCGGTGCGGCTTGTCGGTCGCGTTTACGAGGGTCGCTGTAAAGTGTAAAAAGCGCAAACTGTTTGTTTATGCGCAGCGGCGATTGAAAAAGCGGCGGCGGTGGGCAGGCCGGGGCTGGGAGTCAAACCGGGACGGGCCACGGCTCCACCAGCTAAGCCATAACCGCGACCTGACCGTTTACTACCGACGGATTGAAAACCACATTCGATTTCTCTTGCTTTTAGCCTCAATCTTTTGATTTTATTTTTCTTTCACCGGTTTGCAATAACCTGAGTCAGCGGAGCGGCTAACGTAAAAGGTTTTTTCAATTGATGTCATAACTTCACAAATTATTAGAGAAAATTACAATAAGCAAGTTTATACACTAACATTTAAAAAAAAATAACAATCTAAATGAACATGGAGTCCATCCAGCGTAACATTGACCCAGTCTAAGATAACCCAAAGCCATGAAGAATAGAATTATCATACACTGCGACATTTACAGAGTTGTATACGAGCCATTCAGTAAGGACAGCGGCGAGTGGAGTGAAGAATAAATAAAGAATGAATGAAGTTAAGTCGGTATTTTACGACGTTTTTTATGTTTTTGCGTAACTCGACCGTTGAAGTCACCGCATACAAATTAGCCTATCAATGTTTTAGGCAAAAAACTTTTGCAAATATGAACCTTCCTACCCACGGTATGTGGGATGAAAAAAGGCACCAAAATAAAACAAACTACATTTTACCATCGTTATCATCTAGGTAAACTATACCTAGGGCATCATAATCGTTCCATTCAAAGTTAAGGTAAGGTCGATCAAACAAAAACTCAGTAGGTACCTACTTATTAAAATCAAACATAAAAACCTACATACAGAAAAAGAAATTAAGAGTTATAAGAATGAAATTACAGAATCAATTTGCCTGTAATACATGTCCTAATAATATACGGTGAAATTTTACTAGGCACCGGTAGCAAAAACTTTTTGTTCTGGTGATGAGGATCAATTTTTCTAAATACCTGTCCACTGTTTTAAATACCAGTCACTTGATATATGTTGTATTGAGGTCAAATCCTGGTTATGTAAAAAAACACAATTCTGCTTCGTGGCAACCTGCTCACCAATCTGCAAATTGAATTCTGACGTTGGCCTATGCAAAGCAAGCGCCTTTTTAATGCATACAATTTTATTCCTGCACGTTCACCACACAACACTTTTAAAGCTAAAACGCCACAGAGCACAACAACACCTTTAGTATGACTGATTGAGCTGGATTTTGCTAGCTTGATACATAAGGAAGTGTGTTCATCTGTGGCGTTTATTCTAATAAAAAATTACTGTAAACTGTACAGACATCGCCAGTTTACGGTCCACCAAACTGACGTTTACTCTTGTTTTGATTTATGAGCGCGGCTCGCGAATCTCTTTGTGTGTCGGCTGATTGGATGGCCCTCTTCAGTCTCGCCGTGGCCGAGTACCAACCGCCTTTTTTTATTCGCTAATGTTATTTCCCTCAATGAATATCTTTTATCTGCGGCCGGCGGAATGAGTCCCGTTTATGTTTTCCTCGGGATAATAAAATCGTAAAAGTTTCGCTGCAATTTGTGTCCAGACTCGACAATTTAATCCTGTCGTGTGTTATCTGGGCCGCAATAAAATTGATTTGTGATATGTTTAGATATGAAATGATTTAAATGTTCCCATTTAGCATTATTGGGTACCCCTTTAGCTGGGCTATACATGTACCTATTTGAATGAGACATACAATATTGGAAGCTTGTGGTTTTGGAGCCGTTCGAGATGACAGGCGAAGAAGAGGGGTCTCCTTGCCACTGTGGTCGCCGACTGTCACAGGCTGATTTATTGTAATAAACAACAGATACACTACATAGACGACACATTTATTCCATAGACATAGGAACATCCTATAGGTTCTGTTTTCATTCTCGTAACACACACAAAACACTCGTTTACAAAATATTTCAACGTTAAAAAAGCTGCATTTGTAGCCTGGTGTAGATTTAAATTTGGAAAAATATAGTATAATTTTATATAAAATAATATGTATAAAAATATTTTAATATATATTGAAAATTTTGCTTTTACAAATAAACAGGTAGTAAGCAATCAGGTATTTTTTGCACTGGGGTAAGAGCCCTCCCCTTACCCCTCGGGGGGTTAACATACAGGCGAAATTAGTTGTTTTGATGAATTGAAAGATCACGAATTTCCTGCTTGGTAAAATACCTAAAGGTTTAACAGAGGAACTTCTTCCACTGTCCGTGTCTAAATGTTTATCTGTCGTGTCAGTATTGCGTAGTGTATACGTAGCTAATTAAGGCGGTATCGGATCGACCAGTCCGCGATACCGCGCTGTCGACGAGTAAGTAAATACTTGCCATGGAACTCCGAAACAAAAGGCGCACATCTTGATTGGACAGGGTTTATCAGGTAGTGAGGATCAACCTCTCTGGACAGGATACTAAGAATAGGAAGAATCGACCATGGTGCTATAGCGTGTAACATAACATAACATTAACAGACACAACAGTCCACGGCTGGATATGGGACCCCCCCTATTGGGGGGGTAAGGCCGTTCTCATGACGCATGGCAGGCGGGTAGGCGAGCGCAGTGCAAGATGTTCCATTCGTCAGGAACGCTGCTGCCCATTAATATGATTATCCCTTAGTCGCTTCTTACTACACCCACGAGTAAAATTGGGGTGATGCTATTCTAAACCGGCACCACACGGCATAGCGTGTAATACATAATTATCTACAATAGTACTATGAGTAGATACTTGCCATCGATTTACAACACAATCGAAGTATACGAAAATCTTGATTTGAAAATGTGCTTTTCAAAATATTTCAACTCAATTTTTCTATTTGTTATTTTCAGTTTTATTTACACGAACACATGATTTACAAAGAAAAAAATTATTATAAATTAGTTAAAAGGGCAACTTAATCGAGCTTTGACTAACAGGGTAAACTCTTAACACGTAAATAGGTGACGGAGTCAAATGCCAGCATACGTTTTTGCAGTTTTTGTTTAACTTTACATAATTTTGTAACCTAATAATATTTACAAGATTTTTGCACGGATATATTGTTCAAACGTTCACTGCTATAGTAAAAGTATTTTTTTCAATGGGCTTCATAATTGTTTTTAGTAATAACTGCTGTTTCGGAAGATTTCACTCTGCGCGGGCTTAAAATGCCGCATCCAACTCCTGGCGTCTTGAAAACCCAGCGCGTTGTATCGCAGTGTCAGCGCACAATAAATAACTTATCGTACGAGTGGCCGATGCCGAGTGTAGGCTAATCCGATACCCGTGATTTGTGGCCCACAGAGTATACTCACAGTGTATACTCTTCTGTCGCCAGTAGGCCACGTGACTGTCCTATTAGTTACTGCCCTACAAGATAACGGAGTTTGAAGACGCTAGGTTACTTATCGCTGATATTCTAAATTACTGTTTGGTATTGGAAAGAACATTGATATGATATCTCATGCATACATAAGTCACGCCTCTTTCTAGGAGGGGTAGGAAGAGACTCTTCCTTCCACCTACTACGATCCTGGCATACTTCTTTCGCCTCATCAATCTCTTCATGCACGCTGTACGGTTTAGGGTACTCTTGAATGATATCACTAAAATAATAGAACATTTTGATTCAGAATTGGCTAACAAATGCCTTTGATATTTAAAGATTTGCTCTGACATTATGCTCAATAAATAAAAATCTTACGAGAATACTTCAATACACAATCTACGACATAATTTTTATCTCAAGTCAATCAATTGCCCATAACTTTCTACAGCCGTCGGTTACGCCATGAGCCCCATGCCGGGCGCCACTTAGCGCTGATCGCGGGTTCATAGATCCTTATTTATTGTTTATAATGTAATAAAATTTACAGTCCCCATAATCCCCGAAACAAGACCATCCCTTATTAACAATTCTCTTAGACTCGTATTTTTCTCAATACTCAACCAGCTCTAAGTGACTCGATCTTTGGTGCACAAAAGTACACTTTAATACAAAGGGAGTAGACGTAATTTTTGTGTAAAATGTTTGCCGAGTGAGAGTAAGTAGTAATGCTCTATAACCGTTGGCATAAATAGTATTAACAACAATTGATTTACATACAAATTGCTTTAGACAATATTGCTGACGGAATGGCGCGCGTGACGCGATCCACACATTCTGTGGGGTCACTAAAATAGCGTAATATTACATACATAGAAAAGTAATCTTAGGCTCACATGTGTGAAATGCTCAGACGCAGAATTTTGAATTGTATCAATATGGTATCAAAGATTTTTCCCAATAGATGATAGTTAGCGCCGTATTTTACCCAGTAGGTTCAATTGATTTCGACTATACATTTGAATTACTTAATATTTGCATTTTCATCGGTGCACTACACCTGTAATAATTGTGTGAATATTATTAAATAAATGCACAAAAAATAAAACAACCTTAGTTTTGACAAACCTTAGCTTATCATTATGAAATATTGTTCTTTTTATAAATCACGTTACACATTATGATTACGCACAGGCTCAAGTTATAAATATGAACGATTAAAATATACATTAATTGGCGAGTGCACCAGTGTCAGTATTATCAACTCAATATTTTCAATATTTTTTAGTTTCTTTGTTTATTTTTACTGTTTTTTTTTTACTTGTTAATTTTGTGATATTGTAAGTTCCAACTCGCTGTTTTCGTGGCGTCACCTATTACAAAGCCCGCAGTTATACCGCGCCCCACGTCTCCTTGGCTGCATATCACATACACGTCGCACTCGTGTGAGAATCGCCACCTGATTGCTCCTGATTGCCTGTATTTAAACACGATCGTCTTAAACTTTCCAGTCTACTTGAAGCGTACATCGCTGCATCGCGCTTAAGAGTAACAAATAAATGTAACGCAAAAACAGCAATGCAGCGTGAATTACATGCACGTCTCTTACAAGATGCTCGGTAGATAGAGCCATTGAGCGCGTTATTTTTATTCCCGCACTCTGAACTCCGCTTCACTAGCAGAATTACCTTCCTCCATCGAATTTCACAAGTCGATGAGCGCTGCTGCATATTGGCGCATATTCAAGCTACGGGAGCAAGTAATGAACTGTGATTGCATATTGTGAACTCTTGCACACTTTCCACTTTCCAATCGAGATATTTTCCCCCCAAAGGTTGAACATAAAAATATTGTTATTTTAAATTTTTCTCAAGCGTTCCAAATAAGAGTGTTTTTGCAGATTTTATTGCGCTGAATACAAATTCTTTGTACAATATTTAGGAGAATAAAAAAGAAATATTTCAGGATAATACTGGACATTATCCTACCACCACAGTTATCATATTAGGTTTTATTGTGTTATTCTTTATATTGTAGTAGAAAAATACCATTCATCGTGCGTGGCCATTAGACGTAAAGGCTTGGTCGTCGGTCGTTGTGAGGCAAAGAGCGCAGGCATTCATACGGCCACGTTTATTGTGAGTGTGGACAAATACAGCAATAAATATGAGTTGAGGAGTCCGTCTCTATGCAAATATAATAGGCCTTATCTGGGCTTCATTTCAGCGAGGTACCTACACCGCATTGCCGAGTACTCGCTACAAAAAAGTCGTAGCTGATTCGTAGCAAAGTGCTACGTGGAGGTAGTTCGAGTATGTCTACGGCGGCGACGTAGTAAAGATGGGACTATGTACACATTTTTTTCGTTGTTATTGTTCTTATCTGAATATTAAAGTATGGTAAATTATGTTTTAAATATTCATAATCGTAATTGTCGGTACTGCTCAGTAAGTAAAAATATATTAGAAAAAAAATGCAACATACATATATACAAGAACTGATTGCAAAAGATACCCTTTTTTTCGCACCGTACCGATTTACTTAAATATAAATATTTTATATTCATGTTTTGTTGGACTGTACGTCCACGCAAGCCACTCGGTTATAGGTAGGTACGGCAATATAAAACATAACATTTATCATGTACAGGACATTATAAAAATGACACTATTGTTTTGATTTTTATAACGTTGGTTGTAGTGATTTTCGAACACTGCTATCATTTCCCCCACGAGGTCAGTATATTTATCTACTGTAAAAAGTAGTGCAATTTTAGGCAATGGGCTGACAACCTGTCACTATGGCGATACACAATGTTCCGAATGGTCCTCAAATATTTCTCAGACGTGGCTTTAATGTCGGTTTTTGCGGCCGTTTACGCTCTGCCTACGCCGCAAGGGATTATAGGCGTGATATGTGTGTATGTGTAAAAAGTACAAAGATTCACTAAAAACCCTAATAAACCCTAATCGTGTTATTTCAAAATAAGTGAAACAGTGTCTAAGTCTCATAGAAAATATTATAGACAGCGTCTAGATGCGAATCTAACTTTTTTCTAATATCAGTCAGAGTAACAATTTAACAACTAAGATAGTAAAAAAATACCTTTATTAAAATATAATATCAAGAACAAAATTCAAAAAAGTAAGTAAAAATCCAAATCAAAAACAATTTACATTCTTGTACATCAAATTGAATAACATAAAATCCCAATTTAATGAAGAGTATCATTGCAACATGATTCCATCAGGACCATAGCTCCCAAGAGGTCTGCTACCTCGAGGTAGGGTAGCACAGGGTCCTCGGTGAATGAGATAATAAACAAGTTGGTATTTTGAAAAAACTTAACCGACTTTACAAACGGAGAAATACTTACGTAGGTTTTACAAAAAAATTAGAGGCGCGTAGTGACAGTGTTTAAATTATTTTCCCATACAATTTGACGTAATCAAACAGCTTTTTTTGTTATAACAAGGTTGGTCTTGAAAACTACATGCCAATTATGATGAATATTTTTGTGACATCTTGTCAAATTCCAAAACCATTAAAAATAAATATTGAAACAGATTCGATACTTTTGAGATACCTATACGAGTTAAACTATTTAAATGCACGCTTGTTTTAAACGACTTTAGAGTATACGAGTATACCGCCGCGTAATGCCGGCTTCGAATAGCATCACTTCAATCACATTGTGAATACTTATAATGAGACTGATATGTAATATTGTAATGTAATTTCCATTGTGTGATAAATAAACTAAACTAAACTAAACTAAAATAAAACCCGTGGGTCGCGTAAAGAGTGACATAGAGATAAATTCATCCAGGGTGTGGGCAGCATCGTCCCCAATGAAAGCAATATCTTGCACTGCGCTTGCCAATCCGTTTGCCGAGCGTGGTGACTATGGCAATATCACCCTATAGGGGGAGGCACATGTCTAGCAGTGGACTTATGTGGCTGTAAATGTATATAAAGTAATGTATACTAACAAATCGAAATATTTTGAAATTCTCAAAACCTACCTACACAACGACCCGAGTATGTAGGTAACATTCTGAGAATTTGAAAACAAACTCTCTTTTTTTTAAAGTCAGTTAATAAACAAATCACCCTACCTCCTCTTTTCTCTCATTCCAGCACAAATCAGGCGGATCGCTGGTTCATTGTTTCCCCAATTAATTTGCATAAGCCTTGTCTTGTCACAAGCAGGTCGTCTTACCAGGAAAAGTCAAAATTATTCCAAAAAACAAAAATATTTCACGTTTTTTATGATGGCCATTAAATAGACGAAGACAATGGCTAAGTTCTATTTCGTCTTTTGACTTTTCTTTTTACCGTAGCTTTGTTGATAATTAAGTTTGCTGATACATACAAACGTCAACAGTCACAACAGTCCACTACTGGACATGGGCTTTCTTATAATGGAGGGTATTGTCATACTCGCCAAATTTGACAAGAGGATTGACGAATAACAGGGAACGCTGCTTGATTCCTTGGATGCATTTATCCTTTAGTAGTTTTTTTACTACACCCACGGGTTGTAGTAGGATGATGCTATTCTAAGCCAGCATCACACAGTAGTTTGACGAAGATTATATTCTATCGATTACTTATTTATTGTCACCAGTACCTACCAAGTTACCATCAGTCTTGCAATTTGTAGTTTTAATCTGTATTCATTGCTCTATATCCAACTACTGGTCATGAATATTGAAGTGAGCAGCGATGTGTGAACTGCTTCCCAAATCCCTCCCCTTCCCTGCCTCCCAACTTCCTCACCCCCCCTACATCCATTCACTACATCATTTACATAATTTCACCACTCATTTTTTCTCCTCAGAGAATTCTTGAGGTGAAGACACCTCAATTGTTTTGATTTATTGAGGAAACGCCGCCTTCAAAACAAGCCAGTAATTTACAAGTTAATGTACTTTCCCTGTATTTTTCACAAGACATTAAATTCGAATGATGCTTTGAACCAAAGCTAAAAATAAAACAGACTACATTTAAAACTAGCGATGCATACTAAATTCTTCACGAAAGGTGTCACTGAAGATTCGCCGTTTATAAATTCCTTGTCCACTTTCCGCCCTGAGAGCTGGGAGTTTTTTTTCTTTCAGGAATCAGAAGTGCGTGAGAGATATCCAGGGGACAATGGGGTGAATTATACATTGTAATGAAATGGCATTAAAGTTTCCATGAATCGTTCAGAGGGATGAACTGGCTGTGCACTGACAAGAAAACGTCTTAGGACGGTGGAAGAACCATTTATATACATGTTTATTTGAGAACAGTACGGAGTAAGAGCGGTATCTTTATTAACATGTCTCACATACCGATGGCAAACCATATGTCAACTAGCTTGCTACTGTTAAGGCCTCTCCTAATAGGTACAGCATGTGTACCAGTAATTTTTAACATTACTACCATCAAATAAAGTTCAAATCAGAATCTAAGAAAACACATTATAATAATAGTTGGAACACGAGGGTTTGAAGATTTAATGTTCAATAACAGGTAGCCAATGCTAACAATTAAATATGCAGCTTGTAAAATACCGAGAGCATAACTACACTTGATATGTCATTCAGAAGCAATATCTTGTCCCGGCTCAACAGACGAGTTTCTCATTCGTGTTGCCTGGTCTGTGGAGCGGGTATAAATTAGTGCAGGGCTATCGTCGCTACCGGCGCCTGTTGGAGCCGCGGCCGCTGTTCACTTACCAACACGCCGACGACGGTTCAGCAGAGGTTCTTAGTGAGTTAGTGAGTGGTCCGAGAGTTGTTGGTCTGTGGCGCGGGTATAAATTAGCGCGGGGCTATAAATCGGGCTCGCAGAGGCACCGTCGCTGCCAGCGCCTGTTGGAGCCGCGGCCGCTGTCCGCCCACCGCCGACGACGACGGCTCAGCAGACGAGGATCCTATTCCGAAAATCTCGTAAAATTAAGTAAGAGGATATTCTTTAATCACATTTTGAAATTCATCGCTGGAAACTGACACGTATTTAGTTCGTTTACCACCAAAATATCAACTATAAATTAATGAATTATCCGTGAATTCAATCGCAGAAGTCGAAGAGAGAGCATGGGTGTGCCGACGCTGAGTTACTGCGCGAGTGCGGACGAGCCCGGGATTTATGGCTTCATACGACAGACGCACACGTCACATGCAACCGCAAGCCTATGAAATTACGGATAGTTTAGTTCTTTGGTTGCGTTCAAATTCATTTATGGTATTGAAGCCTATTATCATCATCAACAGCTACAAGGTGGACTGTTCTTATATTGCGCGCATAAGACTTACATTAGCGGTTCGACTGTCTATCCGTGAGCTTGACTGTACAACATTCTATCCTTTTACAAGTACCACCAAAAGTAGTTACATTAAACTGCAGTTCGAGGCGTGCACCGCAGCACTCCCGTAAATAAAACCAGTGTCGATGTCAATTGCGGCTATCCAGTTACACCCGCCGCATTCGACACTGACTCCAAGTATCTGCGGATTACGGATTGCTCACTAAAACAATTGCATTCACTCCCTATTCACTTGGGCGCATTTCTTCCACGTCTAATTGGTGAAGAGCTGGAAGTTACAAGTCTTGGCAAGCGATCTAAGGCGGTTTAATCTCGAATTGTAATAATGAATGGATTGGAACTTTTAAATCTTCGGTTTCAGAGTTACAATGAGTAAGTATATTGCTACATAGTTTCATTCCATTCTTCTTACTGAATATAGAAATTTAAGAAAATTAAGATAGTAGATAATTTTACATACATTAAATACATATGTTTTTCTTTGCATATTATGTTTTTACAAGAAAGGTCAAGATCCAATGTGAAAATAAACTTGATTTGATTGAACAATATCCTGCGTCGACTCTTGCCTCAGGGAACGTTCCGGAAAATCTAGAACCATACGGTATCGTTTGTTTTGACGGCAAGAGTCACGATTGGGTAACGCTCATCCCCTGGCAGAGAGGCAAATGCATGGTGTGGCATGTCACGTACGTGGAAAAATTAGCGCCCTCACAAAAATACACTACATGCAGGTGCCGCAGCCACGGGCGCTGAGACCGCGATCTCCCGCGAGTACGAGGAGATATCTGGAAGCTATTTGCTCTTCCTTGGGTTTTGAGACGATGGGCTCTTTAGCTCGTTAAAATTATTGTGAAGGTGTCAACGCACCTTAAAGAGACCACCGGCGACCGGAGATCTGGCAGCTCACTCGGCCAGCGCTCAAGTTTGGCCATTCAAAGGGAAACGTTGCCGCCTTACTGGGGACCATGTGTCATGGGAGCACACTAGAGAACGTCTACCTAGTTTTGATTTAGGTATTTTTTCTTTTAATCAATTTCGTTCAGTTTAGTTTATCCTTGTTTTGACCCTCTGTATTATTTTTATAAACATTATAGTTTCACATACATAAGTAGGTAAACAAATAAACTGAAGTACAATTATGATAACAATATCAAGCATACACTCGCGCAACACCAATAAACTACAACTAGTGTATCAACTGCTATCTGCTCGTCAGTAGGTACTAGGTACAGTAGTAGTGACGCGTGAGTGGCGAGATAAGTGGCGAGTCGAGTGGCGGGTTATCGCTCGTTATCGCCATTCACGGAGGAAGTAAACAGACCGTGAGCAGCTATCTGCTCAGAACCCGCCTACATTAATTAGTTACTTGATTATCTAGTCATGCGTCGTTCCAATTTTAATTATTAATTAAAGCACGAGCATCGAGATTATTCTTACTTGTTCTACAATGCTCTATCATAAATTCTGCTTGAGTAAAGTAGTCCACTGCTGGACCTTCTCCGGAGTACGCCATAAAGCACGAACTCCCGTTTTCGCCATCCACTCGCTACCGACGAGTCATTACGTACAACGAAGAGAGAAGAAGAAGAAGTACGCAAAAACGTAAGACGCGCGTTTAGATAGTGTTCAAATTAATTTTCCAAAAAGGTTAAGGCCTCACCTAACCCGGTACAGCATGTGTACCAGTGATTTTTAACCGTACTACTATTAATTATACTGTGGTACTACCCTCACTCAAAGTTCAAAACCTGTGTAAAACATAATCGATTACGATTATATCATATACGACAATCGTACATGATATAATTGTGTGGTCAACTCTCACTTGACCAACATCTACTTACAAAGAAATACGCCTATTATTTTATAGTCACTTAGTTTGCCGTGTGATGTCGGCTTAGAATAGCATCACCCCATTTCTGTCTCGTGCGTGTCGTGAGAGGCGACTAAGGGACTCGAGGGTTACATGTTTGGGGTGGTATGGGATCTACCTCCTAGCGGTCCACCCCGGGCAACGGCAACACAGGCTTGCCTGTGGATAAGTCCGGCTGAACGATCCCAATAAGCGGTGGAAGGCTCCGTAAGGGGCCGCCTGGCTCGCGACCACCATCCCACCGAAGTCTGGCGCCAAGTAGCTTGCTGCGTTCCGTCAGTGTGTGGGAGTGCCAGTGCCTTAACAGGCTTCTTCTGGGTGAGCTCGCTCCATTTTAGACTCTGTCTCTGTCCTATGACCTAGACTAGAGTCAAGAGCAAACCCATCACTAATAAAAAAAAAAAAAAAAAAAATTGCAATTTCAGGCGATGGGTTGACAACCTGTCACTATGGTAATGCACAATTTTCCGAATGGCCCTCTATTGTTTGTCAGACGTGGCGTTTGTTTCTTACGGCCGTTTACATTTTGCCTACCCCGCAAGGGATGAAAGGCATGATATATCGTACTTGGTAAAAATAGCAAGCAGCAGTTTATGTTTCAAACAGCAATCAGTAAGGTAGAAGCACGGGGCTGAATGAACACAGGGCGATAATGAAAACTATATCGTGCGGCGCCCGCGGGACCGCCTTTGTTCCAGGAGCTGCTGAACAAAGGTACCGCCTTGTAATCTACCAGTGCACGGAGCTATAAGAAATGTAAGGTTATGCTTAATAATTTATTTCAATTCTATTTTATTCGTATGTAAACTTGTTCTACATACATTTTAAGCACAACTTTTATACTTTGATCTCAATAAACTGAAACTTACTTTACTTACTTTATTCTTAATATTCTAAATACTATACTATACAAAAGCAATTAAATGCAGAATTCCTAAAAACCTAAGAGTATTGTTTCCGTTCCGTATCTTGATTTACATTTTAAATAAAACCTCGAGAATCTAGCGGCTGCAGCGCTGTCCTCGCCGCGCTTAATTTATATCCCACGCGCCGCCGCATCACTGCACCGCTGCATTACTGCTACTGTGGTCTAGTGGTCTGAGCGTTTGCTTCAGGATTTGGAGGTATCTGGTTCGATTCTTTAGGGCGAATGCACAAAGTTGTTATTATATTTATCACTTTGCGAATATGTTGCTAGTTTGGTTAATACATTTGCCGCTAAACCACCTGATTGCATGTGAAGCCGTCGGTCTCGGTTGCTGTCTATGATAGATAACTTACACGGCGGTCGTTACACAAACATGTCAGAGGCTTACTTTTTCCAGAAGGTGATCAAAAAACTCTAACACTAGGGTCAATGGGGTTATCCGTCTAATTGGCGTCTCACAGGATAAAAGGAGAAGACCGTTGCATGCAGCGCCGGTCATCTAGACTAGAGTATGTTTGGAAAAACACTAGGCGCGAGCAAAAAGTTAACTAATATTTTTTCAAAGGTTGTTATGAAATATTTCATACTGAAGCACAGAGGCGCCCTCAATGTCCACGCCTATTCTCTTTCCGCTCAGACTGTAGCAGTCGACGCTGAGCGATCATTTGCTCGCCTTGCCACGAATAATGAACCGTCGCGTCGCTGGAGAAATGCGACGCATTCAAACAAGAAAACTAAATGTGGGGATTAACTTATTTCTCTCACCTAACATTTGAATAAACGATTGTTCCATGGCAATGGCGGCCGATGTGGCGCAGTGGTAGTGTGACTGCCTGCGACGCAAAGGTTCTGGTTTCGATTCTCGATCGACACTCACAAAGTTGATATTTGTCACTTTGTGAATTCGTTTCTAGTCTGTTTAGAACATTGCAGGCAGAACCACCTTATTGTCTGAAAAGAAAATGGTTCCGTGCTTCAGAGAGAACGTTAATCCATCGGTCCCGGTTGCTATCTATGATTACTTAGACGGCGGTCGTTGCAACCATGTCACAGGCCTACTACTAGTAGTAGGCGGTTGTAAAACTGTGACACCAGGGTTCATCGTGTCGTTGGACGACTCGGTATCCCATACGTTAAGAAAAAGAAGTACAATGATTTAGAAATAAAAAAAAAAAACCTTGCAAATAAACAAATATAGCATATTCCCAGAGTAATGCTTAACCTCACTAAAATAATGGATCGAAATCGTTCTCCAAATGTAAACTGCGACTGAATCATGCTAAGCCGAATGAAACTTCGTAACATTCGATTAATAATCAAGATAGCCCTTTCCTGCCCAATTCTATCAGATAACCAAACTCTAATACAATTAGGAGATTGACCTCCCCTGAGTCGCAGGTGCGCGCAACCCTCGCCACCTTTTGGTCGGAAATTTATGTAGGGTCTAACTAAGGTGAGTCGCACACGCACCGGACAAAATTGCGGTTTATGACAGTGGCCATACAAATGTCAACCTGTGACAGCCTCAATTTTATGCACATAAGTGTGTCATGGTATCTGGGTTTTCTATTTCTTAAACTTTTTAAAAGTATACATAAGCAAGCTATAAAGCGCACATATTGCGCATATAAACCGTAGTCACGGATATGAAAAGAACGCGAATAGTTAATAAGTATAAAAAAGCGTTTAGACAACGTAATAACAAACCTAATATTTTACTATCTCTTTTATCCATGTATCTATCTATAGAACCTTTGCTTACCCTCTTATGGTATACTCCTTTCGTCAAAAATTCTGATTCGACAAAAGCTGAAAAATCATGCAGTGCGTGTGAGAACCGCCTAATGAAGCAGGGGTACAGAAGAAACAGAATCAAAGGTCCGTTTGCTCAGTCGCCGGTCGCCGGGCAAGTCGACTTGAGAAGTCGCTACTCACAATTTGACTAATTGCCGACCAGCTCTTAACAACTCTAAGAAGTTGCTCACTTGGAGACGGTACACACTACTGGTTTCCAGGCAAAGTATTTGATTGTAGTCTTTAACTAACCTGAAACAAAATTTGTATATAAATCTTTAAGAATTAGACATTAAGATAAGGTACTACATACTTTGTAAGATTATTTGACTATGAATAAAGAAAGACTCCAGCTTTTTGATTTGATTTTGTGTGAAATAGATTAAGTAGATTTGGCAGACTTTTTTGTTGTCTTTCTTGTGGGGCACCAAGTCGTCCAATAAGCCAATGAACCCCGGTGTCAGAGTTTTTCATCAATTTTTCATTGATTGTGCTCAATTACGAGGTAATTAAGCCTTCGATATCTCTTACAGCGGAATTTAGGAAAATCAAGTCATTCTTTGAGCGGTTCAACAATTTTTATCAGAAAAAATCACATTACAAAAATAAAATCAAATGAAAAAGAAATCAATAGTCAAGTAGTTTCTTAAATTCTTACCCAGTGTGTTCCAGCCCCCGCCCAACACAAGTCAGGACTAAGTCCGCGGAGTGCGGCTCAAGTCCACTCAAGTATTTGCATACGTCGGCCTCTCGCTGACCACTCCCCCCCTCCCCTCAACCCCTCCCCCTCTCAACCCCTCCCCCTCTCCCCGTATACCAGTTCCTGCGTCTTAGCTCCTCCAACTACTTGCTACGTGATTACAAGACGGGGGTGATTAGGTTAGGATTCCTAATGAAAGGAAATAACGACTTTGCAGCAAACAGCACACATTCAATAGAAGGAAAAATTGATTCAAACCGCAAATACACTCTCTTCCCCTTCGGTCTGAAGACGAGCTCCATCTCCTGGACTCGTTTAAGACTCAACTGAAAGCCCACTTCCTTTCCTAACCTAAACCATAACATTTCCTACCCTATCGTTTGCCTCTTTCTGACACTTTTTTCATCCGTCGTGAAATATTATATTTTAACAGATTTACGTTTATTGTTAATTGTGCAACCCGCCCACATTAAGGCTACTCCCCTATCATATACCCTAAGGTTGATTGGAAGAAATTGCTACCTAAGCGATAAGGTCGCCTTGTGTACACTTATTTAAATATACGTTTTGTTTTTACTTTATTTCCTGTGTACAATAAAGAATTTTTTGAATTGACTTGATTAAAAAGACTTTTGAAATGATTTGTATGAAACTTATTACACATATTACATATTTCATACAATTCATCAATTCAACTTTTTTCGATTATTCGGACGTCATGTCAGCAGGGATGACATTGCCAACCTCTTCATAATTGCTACGCGCGTAGGTGTGTGCTACGGCAGTGCTACGACGTTCACCGTAGCCTTGAGACGCCGCTAGCAGCGGACCCGTTAATTCCGTCCAGTTTAATCAAAGTTGGCTCATTCATATGTATCGCCGGCCACCAATTTAAACTATCCTCAACAGGCATGCCCCACTCTGCCCACGCTTACACCGCCTCCTACACGGGTATTATATACACGGGTATGAGTTAAAAGACACAATTTTGATTGAAAACAATGTTGAGAATATTAAACACTGTCAAAAAATACCTATGTAATCACAATAAAACAATTCTTAACGGACTTAAGTTGTTTTTATTTTGGATTTTACAACTCCTACATTTCGAGCTCTTTACAGAGCTCGTGGTCACGAATGACTAAGATGTTAGTAATTATTTAACCTATAAATGTACACTAAACCTCGTTAAAGTAGGCTAAGTATGGCATATTTATTTTGGATTTTACAATTCCTACGTTTCGAGCTCTTTACAGAGCCCGTGGTCACGGATGACTAAAGTGTTAGACGTCATTATTTCGAATTGAATTTAGAATGGTGCCTAACATCTGGTTACCTATTGTGGAATGATGAGTTCTATATACAAGTCGACGGCGTGGCTATGGGCTCTCCAGTATCCCCCTTGATGGCTGACATCTTTATGGAGGACTTTGAGGATCGAGCCCTAAGGCACGCTCCGGCTGTGCCGAAGATGTATAAGAGGTACGTAGAAGACACCTTCACCATCCTTCCACAAGACCAAGTTACTGCTTTTCTAAATCATTTAAATTCAATTCATCCCAATATTAAATTTACAATGGAATCAGAGCAAAATAATCAATTAGCATTTTTAGATATTCTTATAATTAAAAACACAAATGGTACAATCAGTCATTCCGTTTATAGAAAGCCAACCCACACAGATAGGTACCTAAATGGTAACTCCCACCATCATCCGAGCCAATTAGCTGCCGTTGGTACCTCTTTGTTTCAGAGAGCACGCGGTATCTGTGACCCCCAACACCTAGACGATGAGCTCAAGCATGTGAGACGAGTACTCCATGAAAATAACCTGAAGCCCCGTCAACGTCACAGAAACCGTGCCAAACCATCCACAGTCGAACGACAACCAGCGTACTTACCATACTTGAAGGGAGTAACTGATAAGATCGGTAGAATTCTGAAGCAAGCTTCAATCAAAACCATTTTCAAGCCGCCGAGGAAGATCAGCCAGTACATCAGCTCAGTCAAATGCAACATCCCTCTCCAAGACCCTGGTGTTTATAAACTTGACTGTGACTGTGGACTCTCATACATAGGAGAAACAAAGAGAAATGTATCTACACGTCTAAAAGAACATATTGCTGATGTAAAAAACCGTCGTGACAGACAGTCTGCAGTGTGTGAACATATCATGGATAACCCCACCCATTATGTCAGATTCGATAAGGCAGCAATCCTAGCGAGAGAGAAGAGATTCATTCCTAGGAAAGTACGGGAAGCCGTAGAAATTCAAAAACATCCGAATTTCAACAGAGATACTGGATGGGGAATCTCATCAACTTGGACTCCGCTGATTACACAGCAGAAGAACCAGATCCAACATACTGTAAGCCTACTACACAAGATACGGTTTCAGCATTTTGTGTGGAACCCGGACGTTACGCTAGGCAATTAAGAAATAGATGGCGGTAGAACAAAAATAATTTCAATTCTAAATAATGACGTCTAACACCTTAGTCATCCGTGACCACGGGCTCTGTAAAAATCTCGAAACGTAGGAATTGTAAAATCCAAAATAAACACAACTTAAATCCGTTTAAAATTGTTTTATTGTGATGAGTAATAGTTGTGCAAACTCAAGAAAATATTATGGCATATTGGTCGATAGAGAAAGTCCAATACTGTACTTAAATAACAGACAAAATAAAAAACATCAAACTCTCACAAAAAAAAAACTACTAAAAGGATAGAACAAAATGGCGTGGTCAAATGCTTCCTATCCATAACCTTACCTATATGTAGTGGTCCCGTGGCGAACGGTGACAGCAATCAGTGCGAGTTGCGACTTGCGACCGCAGTTTTTAATCCCTGTCCCGCCGGCTTCACCCGCCCCGGTCATGCGCAAATACAAACCCTACTTCAGCTCAGGCGCCCATACACAGTCTGTAGTGTATTCGGTTTCAGATGGCAAACATGCCATACCTGACTACAATACAGAACAATCGTAACCGTCGTAATTAAGAATCATATGTGAAAAAGAAGTGGGTGCACTACAAAGTGGAAATATAAAAAGACAACAACATACCGTACTACTATGAAACTATATACCTAACAATACCCTCAAATCGGGATATAAATTCTCCTTTCTTGCCTTAAATTAGTGCTGTCACTTTCCGTCAAATAAATTTAGAAAAGGATAGGAGTTATCTAAGTCCAGTCATTTTTAAAAACGTTAATGGTTTTATCACCTTTACTAGTCCATTTAGTCGCCACTGTTTTGATCGTCGCCTTATTTTGACAGATAACACGTATTTTGCATGAAATTATAAGACATGGCATGACTAAAATATCTCCTATTCTTTTCTAAACCTTTTTAATGGAACGTGACAGCACTAATTTAAGTAAGGAGAATTTATATCCCGAAATGAGGCCAATACATAACTATTAGTTTACTCTAAAAATCCGCCCAGCGCTTGTCTGTGCGGTAGTATGGTTTGTACAAACGCCGCTGTGCCCACCCGCCGGCCCGCGGGCCCCGGTGGACGCAAACTTTTTAATTTGGCCCGCGCGTCGTCGCGACCTGCACCGTGTGGATTAAATATATGTTACAAACATTGTTTTTTATGTCTTACTTTTTCATTAGGTGTTATTGTTATTATGACGCAAATAAGGCGTGTAAGTAAATAATTGAAGGCACTTCATTGCACACTGAAACAAAAGTACAAGGTGATGTAAAATTGTTAACTAAATAAAAACTGTCTTATCGCTGAAAACTATCTCGCTCAGACAACTCCATATTCTTTTCATGTATTATTAATAATAATAATACATTCATTTCAAGTTATAACAACTCATAGATTACATTAGGTAGGTACATTCACATTAATATCATTATAACTTACATTACATTCAATTTTACACAATAAGATTAGAATGGTGATTTGGTAACAGTATGTCAATTAGAATATTAAAAAATAATAAAAAGTCTAAATACATTATGTAGGTATGTCAAAATTGTATGGTCAGTAGGTATTTAAAAATACAATAAAAATGTCAAAATTAAAAATTAAAATTTAAAATGTCTGTTCAGAATAACTTTTAGAAGAGTTATAAAATATTAAAGATTACATTAAATTTACCTAGTCTACAACTGTTTAAGTGGTGTATGAAGCTCTCTCCAGTGAGTAGCGAAAGGCCCATCCATCCTGCTAGCGACGTATTGTGGTTAGTAAGGTTAGCATCTAAATTCTTATTAGAAATTCCAAATCTTTTGATATTTATTTTAGGCAATACGATACAACAAATGTTTTCGTTCTTTATTTAGGTGAGTAGTCTATTACGAGTAAAATGTAGGTACTTGTGCCGTAGGTATAAGGCTGGAGCTCTTCTACTCGGTTAACGATTTTGTTTTTTAATCTAACGTCTGTAAATACTACATTTTGTCCGGTGTCGCGGTGCTCACGCGAAACAGGACACATTCATTACCATTCCGTAACTTTTCACTTTTTAACCCGCGCTCGGATTTATCGCAAGCCCCAACTTGGGAAGCCCTGCGAATTGTTTACATTCCCTTATGTTTAAGTAGATGTGTATTTCATTTAGGTTGACTAACCCTTGGGGAAATTGTGGGGCATTTTAGAATAAAAAAGTTTCGGTTTCGTTTATCTTGTTCTGTGATTTCAACAAACTTTACAATCACGGTATTTTACATTAGAAGTACCCAAGCACTTTCTGTGTTACAAATGTTACAGACCGCGTCGAACTTTCTAGGACTAAACTGATATAAATTACTCTATCTACAGTTCAAGGCAACACCGATAGGTGTCGCACGTGGCGCTTACCGCAGCTACTGAGACTCGTGGAAGAAAGTGCATCAAGTAGATATATACATATGTAGGTATGGTGAGTAAACAAATGACGCACAGACAGCGTTACAGCATTGATACAAAAACATCAATAGACGGATTGATAAATGTTGCAAATTTGTTCCTAGTCTAGTTAGGACATTGCAGGCTGAACCACCTGACTGCCCCTAAGAAAGATGGTTCTGTGCTTCGGAGGACACTTTAAGCCGTCGGTCTATGATTACTTAGACGCGGTCGTTAAACAACCATGTCAGAGGCCCACTACTACTACTAGTTGTAGTATGCGGTTGAAAAACTTTGACACTAGGGTTCGTCAGGTCGTCGGACAAATCGGAGTCCCACTCGAAAAGAAGAAAAAAGACGGATTGTTGTTTTTCTATAATTGATGTGTGAATAACTAGTCCAAAAGCAATCAAGATTGGTTTTTGATAGCCCAAAGATCGGAAAGAGCAAAATAGGAAACTGGAGAGATATACGTACTGACCAATTTTACATACATACATACATAAATCACGCCCATATCCCTTACGGGGTAGGCAGAGCGTTAACGGCCGTAAAACAGGTATTAACACCAGATCTGACAAAAATTTGAGGGCCAATCAGAGAACTGTGTGTCTATAGTGACAGGTTGTCAGCCCATCGCCTAATATTGTAATACACATCTAACCCTCGAGTCCCTTAGTCGCTTCTTACGACACCCATGGGTAAGCAATGGAATGATGCTATTCAAAGCCGACATCACACGGATAATTTTAGGTATTAATTTTAAGGAGTTTTTGAGTAATTTTATTTAATTTTTTAATGTTTCTGATTCTCTGATAATTCACAAAAACTTAAACTATGCCAAAATATCCTATCGGAAAATTGCAATCGAAACTATAATAGTTTAACTTTGATGTAAACTTGAACCGAATATCGTTCATTCACAAAATACGCAAAGTAGAAAAAGTGTTTAGACAGGAACATTTACGCCAGTTTTAGTATAAAAGTTAAATGAAACGTTCGCGAGGGCCGTGATACTGATTACTTGTTTACAATAAGACATTTTACAACCGCGACCACTGGAAAGAAATGTGGAGGTTCTGTTAAGGTGCAGTTCCACTCAAGAAACTGGTATTTTTACTCTCACCCAAAATAAAAGGTTATTTTTCGTACGAGACACCGAGACATCTAATAAAAGCTTTGTTTTTCCAAAAAAAACCTCATTACTTTGATTTTAAGATCTAAATAGCTTCTATTTAAGGGTTAGCATAGCAATATACACACAGATAATTTCCTTCCTTTCTAAACTGTTAATTCTTTCAATAATAGATAAGTAGTTATAATCATAATATGCGCTTACGAAAAACAAAAAAAAAACAATTTTATCTTCAATTGGATGGATGGATCACCTTAACGGGGCTGTAACAAAAAACAAAAACATTTGTCGGCTGTAAACCGATCATAAAAAAAAACACTTCCCTACAGGGAAGGGTAGCGGTACGCGGAGTGCGGGGTGTAACAGCATTCTCTTGTCAACAAGTGTTGACAAGAGAATGCTGTTTAAAGAGACTTGGCTGATGAGCTTAAAGTCGCAAAGTTATTCAGGCAGAGATAAGAGTTAGATCATTTTATATCTATGCCAAGTTTTGACTTCATCCCATTGAGATTAGTAAACCATATCGGACGAATATTGATAAAACCACTTGATGAAGAACCCACAAATCTCTCTCTTATGTCGAATACACACACACACACACACACACACACACATATCACGCCTATAATCCCTTGTGTAGGAAAACTCGGGGAAACTCCTTGGAAACTTCAGGAAAACACCAACTTTTAAACGAACGTCTTTACTTGACAAAGATTAGGACAGAACTGAACTTACATTAGAATTTAAAGAAGAAAAAAAAACATTTGACCATTGACAATACCAAAGATATAACGATAACGTTCAACCGTTATCGTTATACTCCCGATTATTATTTTACATTTATATAATAATATAATTATATTAAATTAAAGATCTGTTTCATGAAACAACAATACTAACAATGAACAATATTAATAGAAAACGTTAAAATGTCTATAACAGTTACTTCGATAACAGTTACTTCACAGTATCTGCTATCGGCAGTAACGATCATAGACAATAAGCAAACAAATATCGATAACAGTTCCAATAGCAACTGTCAAAACTATCATATCAATGTTGACTGCGAATTATAAATACCCACTTTAAGAATAATATATTAATAAATAATCAAACGATTTGACATGTAAGTAAAACAATAATTAGTCGAAATATTATCTTACATTCGTATTATCTTACATTCGGCCATCCGAAAAATTAACACGTCCTCGTGTTTAAGAATTCATAACAAAACAAAATATATTTAAAAAAAATTGTATACATTCATAATAGTATTAATTACACATTACAACTCATTAATCAAACAAGATCATATAACCAATCATATCATATTTTTTTGTGGTTCAAGTCGCTACTATCTTGAAACCACTTTCTGCGGTACAAGTCGCTACTACCTTGAAACCACAATTTTAGGGCACAAGTCGCTACTATCTTGTAACCCACATCTATACTCATACTATGGCACAAGTCGCTACTACCTTGATACCATAAGACAAGTGACACCATCTCGCAATGTTATTGTATTTTACAGAGCTTTATAACCATTCAATCTAAGTCTCAGTCTGCTCATCTTCACTGCTTGAAGACGAATCAACATCTGATCGACCAAAGTTCGCCCATGGTTTCATTTTATCCACGGCAATAACTGCTGAATACATCCGATTGCTTTTTTTCGTAATAGGAGTATCTTCGATTTTATACCTATCGTTGCCTAAACTCGCAGTGACTCTGTACGGACCACGAAATTTAGGGATCAACTTTTTACTCTGCCCTGTTGAAGGGATTTCTCTTTCAACACAAACAAGGTCACCAACTTGATACTGTATTGGTACAGCAGTTTTCTTATCATAATATTCCTTCTGTTTCTGTTGATAATCTGATATATACCTATTAACCTCGTCTCTAATTGTGTCAACTGTTTTATCAGTAGTCGTGCTATCATCAAATAAGTGAGTTTTGATTCTACCTTCGGACGGTCCCGTCAAACTAAGACCAAACAAAACCTGAGCTGGCGTTTTTCCTAACCCTTTGTTCAAAGTATTGTTAAGACCAAACTGAATATCGGGAACGTGATGATCCCATTTGCGCTCATCCGTTCCTACACACTTCGCTGTTAAGGCTTCCAATAACGTGCGGTTGTAGCGCTCCACTTGACCATTGGCCCGTGGAGTCGCTACAGCATTTAACACATGCCGTATACCAAGTTTCTCCAAAAATTCCGAAAACTTTGTACTCGTGAAACAGGACCCCCTGTCCGAGATTATTCTTTTTGGTATACCGAATATGCTAAAATACTCCCGCATCACATCGATAACAATGGAAGTTTTCGTACTTCTTACAGGCTTTAGTACAATAAATTTGGTATACGCATCAATGATGACCAGTAGATGAGTGTTACCTTTAGAACTCTTCACAAACGGACCTACGTGATCTATATGCAAACTTCCAAATGGTGTATCTTCTTTAGGAATTGGGTGTAGCGGTGGCTTTTTGCTTGAAGAAGACTTTGAATAGGAACATTCGAGACATGATTTTACATACTTTTTAATGAAAGATCTCATTTTGACAAACCAGTAAGACTCTTTTACTTTGTTCAAAGTCTTCTCGAAGGCAAAATGACCAATATCGTCATGGCACTGTTTAAGGATTTGCCAGCGTACACCCTTGGGTACTACCCAACGTTCGCCCTGGTCAGTCTTTCTGTATAATTTTCCGTTTTTAACTACGTAATTTGTTTTTATATCAACAAAGTCATCTAGTTTTGAATCTGTTAAAATTGAAATTTTCCTTTGAACTTCAGTGTCAGCTGCTTGTACTGTAGCTAACCAGTCGGAATCAACCTGTTCGTCAATTCTCATAACTTGATTGCATATTTTGCCTGCATTTTCCATCTCGCTAGATGGTGGATTGCGACTTAACGCGTCCACATGTGACATAGATTTACCTGGACGATATTCAACATGGAAATTAAATTCTTGCATAGTAATCCACCATCTGGCGACACGAGGTATAAGATCACGTTTTAGGAAAGTCGCCCGTAAAGAATTACAATCAGTCATTAGTTTAAACTCTATACCAATCAAATAAACGCGAAATCTCTGCAGCGAAGCAACTACAGCGAGAGTTTCAAGCTCGTATGCAGTCATATGCTGCTCGTCAGGGGTGGTTTGACGGCTGAAATATGCTACCGGTTTTAAAATGTTGTTGTTGTCCCGCTGCATGAGAATTCCTGCTACGCCTATCTTACACGCATCAGTATGTACTTCCGTCATTGCCTTCGGATTATACAGAGCCAGTACAGGTTTCTGCGTTAATTGTTCCTTAAGCTTTTTGAAAGCGGCGTCTTGTTCAGATTCCCAGATCCATACTGCATCGTTTCTAAGTAGACTGGTCAATGGCTTGGCAATCATAGCAAAACCTTTGACAAAACGTCGAAAAAAACTACAAAGGCCAATGAACTGCCTTACACAGTGTTGGTTTGTAGGTACAGGAAAATCACGAACCGATTCAATCTTACGCGCTCCTGGTCTAATACCCTCTGCACTAAGCTCAAATCCTAAATAATCAACAGATCTTCTAAAAAAACAGCATTTTGATAATTTTAGCGTTAGTCCAGCTTGTTTAAGAAGTCTTAGAACAATCTCTAATTTGGCAAACCCTTCGCTGACAGAAGAAGAAGGAACTATGATATCGTCCATGTACGCTGAAGCTATATTTTTCGTATGTGGATTCGAAACGTCACTGTTTGCGGCTAAATCCAAATTGCTATTTAGGACGAGATGTATCATTCTCATGAAAGTAGAAGGCGCATTGACTAGCCCAAACGGCATTCTATTAAATTCAAACTGTCCATCAGGGGTCACGAAGGAAGTTTTGTGTCTGTCAGCTTCACGTATCGGGATTTGATAATATCCGGACGCGAGATCCAGGGTTGTATAAAAACTATATCCGGCAAGATCGTCAAGTTGATCGTCTATGCGAGGTAATGGGTAATTCTCCTTTACAGTTTTTCTATTCAGAGCCCTATAGTCTACGCACAGCCTAGTTTCACCTGTTTTCTTTTTCACGAGTACTATAGGACTAGCATAGCTCGAAGTGGAGGGACGAACAATTTCGCAATCTACTAGTTCCTTAACCATGTCACGCACTTTATCTCGCTCACTATGAGGTAGCCTATATGGTCTGTATACAACCGGTTCATCGTCTTTCAAGTTAATTGACATTTCTGCAAGATCAGTTTTTCCTAGTTCATGTAAATTAAATGCAAAACAGTCTCTGTATTTGTTTAGCAGTTCTAAAAGTTGGTTGCTAGTTTCTTTATCCAAACATGTATTTCCACCCAGGTCACATTCAGTGATGGGTTTCAACGAATCAGCCGTACGTACTTGTAATATATCAATTGAATTGACTTCTTCTTCCTGTTTAGCCTTAATACACCTAACTAAAAGAGCATCTTTCTTGATTGTAAATGGTTGTTCTGAAAGCCCTTTGACGAGCATAAATCCTGTTCCATCCACTAAAGAGAATAATCCCTGAATCAGAAAATGTTCACGCCCTAAGGAAAACCGACTGTTTCCTTCAATATAAATATCCCCCGTATAATTTGGTTCGGTATGTATGGCCACCGGTACGAGGCCATCTACAACAGTATCAGCGGAACAATAAAGTTTAATTTTGGGACTAACAGGCTCTTGATTGTCAATTTTGTTGGTAAAGTGAAGTTTTTCGCTATCCTTCTCGACATCAATATGAGGTTGTTCAGTGAAAGACTGTCCAACTAAAAGTGGCCTTTGCATGTAGCAATCTGGTACAATGAATATTTCCGTGTCGCAAACGGCGTCATCAACTTGTACCACCACTGTACATTTCCCTAAAGGCTTAACCATTCCTTTACCGAATCCCTTCAAAATTGGAAGATCGTTATCTTCACTTTCCCATTTTAAAGACAATTCATTTGCGATGGTGTAACATAACATTGAAACAACACTACCATAGTCTACAAAGCACTGCACTGGTACCCCGTTTACCTTTGCTTGTTTATAGAATTTCTTCGACCTAGGTTCTACCCCTTGAATACACATTACCGGTTTAGTCTGCTTAGCACTGTTGGTAGGTGGCTGTGCATTACATTTGTCCACTGTATGACCGAATCTCAGGCACCGAGTGCATTTGACCAGAGGCTTTTGGCATTGAGATTTATAGTGACCTTCCTCAAGGCAGTTAAAACATTTGATAACTCGTTCGTTTCCAACTTCCTTTTGAGTTATCTCGGACTTTGGAAAAATATTTCTAGGTCTTTTACGATCAGATGGAATAACAGAGTTTCTAATACTCTTTAAGTAGGGCAAAAGCTGATCAGGAGAACTAAATCTGGCAGCCTCAGCCCCCAGTCTAATGCTACGGTCATCGATGCCATGGACTATGCAATCCACCGCATGCTTACCTTCAATGCCGCAACGGTTAAGTAAAACAACTTTATCAAAAAAATATTCTTCTAACGAATCACAGAATCTCGCTCGTTTTGCTAGCATAGTTGAAAGAAGATACCCATAGTTTTCGTCACTAGGAAAAGCAAGCTTAAGTTTTTCCTGCCATTGCTCCCACGTGAACAAAACAGTGGGTAAACCTTCGTACCATTTTTGTGCAAGTCCTTTCAATTTGGGTAAAGCGAAATGGGCAGTTTGACGCTCGTTCCAATTATAAATGACCGCACACTCGTTAACTTTATGGAGCCACATATTGATAGTTTGCTGTTTGCGGGCAGGGTCAAATTCCGGTATCGTATTTTTATCAGATATTTTCTCCGTATTACCGCTAGATTGAACGGCTTTTAAAGCTTGTACTAGTTGCGAGAGAGTAACATTATCAGATGGAAGTAAAGAACCTGAATTTGTCTCACCTGGAGGCTGGACATCTGCAGAACGTGGAGTCGCAGTTTTTTTTTCAGAGGGGCTGCCATTGTTGCATCCCTTCGACCCATTGCTACGCGGCCGCTTGGGAGGCCGGCTTCCACGGCTACGTGATCGATCCGGTTCTCGAGTCGGTGGACGGCTCCTAGCTGGGCGAGTCAGCTCTTCATCTTGACTGCGGGAGCACCGACTCTCACGGTTTCGCGCCCGGCCACTGTCTCGAGCACGTGACCGATTGTTCCTTGAACTGCGCGCTCGACCACTGGCCCGGCTTAGAGAACGACGACTATGTCGATCACGTGAGCGGCGACTCACACGAAAAACCGGAGACAACATTCGGCGGCTGACACGAGTAGGAGAACGGACACCACGTGGACTCATGCTGCTGCGTGGCAGGCTTCCACGACGACGGCTACGGGAACTGCGATTCTCTCGATCACGTGCGTCCTCACGCGCTATGATAGAAGCGGGAGGCGTTCTTACTTCGTGCCTAGCCTCCATGTCACTAGAAAAGAGAAATAAAACACAGCATCATCTTTGCTAAAGTGGATTAAAATACTTATAAAAAAAACTGCTATTACTTTAAGCGTGTTGTTTTTTTTTATTATATTTTTTTAGCATTTTTATTTTCATTTCGCATAGGTATAGGTTTTTTTTTATGACAAAATAAGGTAAAATTGTATCCTGATACAAATAAATTATAAAGAACATGTATATATAAATAATCCTATATAATAATTATATTGCGAGCTCAAAAGAAATAAAATCAAGAAATGCTATCAGGAACTAAATAACAGCATAGAAAAATCGTTACATATATATTATATATATTTACATATGTATGTATATAATCTTTACTATATAAATACTTTCTAAACAATATAAATATTATAAAACACGTGGTAATATTTTATTTAAAACAGAAGTAAATAGAGTATTTTAAATAATTTAAAATTACACATCAGCAGTACGTGTCACACAAAAAAAAACGCTTGTAGAACACATTAAAAAAAAATTATATATACTTATAAACTGTTGAGGTTACACTGTCAGTTACTTATTAATAGAATATTTGTTGTATTAAATTACCTTATAAATTTTTCTGTTTCGCAGCTGATAATTTTAAGCAAGTTAAGTTGAAAAGAAAAAGCATGGTTTTTTAATGCATTACTAGTGCGAGATGAAAAGCACATGTAATCTCAAATAATTTATTTTCATAACCAGAAAAAATAAACTTTAAAATACGCTTACCTTGTCCAAGAAACTCCAGGAATAGTCAGGTAAAACCGATAGAATTATGTTCAGTCGGTTATTATGAGCATCTAATAATCCAAGAAGACGTGGGTAATACCAACCAATATTTAATTAGTCGGCTATCAGCACTTCTGAATTTGTAGGAAAACTCGGGGAAACTCCTTGGAAACTTCAGGAAAACACCAACTTTTAAACGAACGTCTTTACTTGACAAAGATTAGGACAGAACTGAACTTACATTAGAATTTAAAGAAGAAAAAAAAACATTTGACCATTGACAATACCAAAGATATAACGATAACGTTCAACCGTTATCGTTATACTCCCGATTATTATTTTACATTTATATAATAATATAATTATATTAAATTAAAGATCTGTTTCATGAAACAACAATACTAACAATGAACAATATTAATAGAAAACGTTAAAATGTCTATAACAGTTACTTCGATAACAGTTACTTCACAGTATCTGCTATCGGCAGTAACGATCATAGACAATAAGCAAACAAATATCGATAACAGTTCCAATAGCAACTGTCAAAACTATCATATCAATGTTGACTGCGAATTATAAATACCCACTTTAAGAATAATATATTAATAAATAATCAAACGATTTGACATGTAAGTAAAACAATAATTAGTCGAAATATTATCTTACATTCGTATTATCTTACACTTGCGGGGTAGGCAAAGTGCAAACAGTCGCAAAAAACGGCCATTTACACCACGTCCGACAAATGTTTGAGGGTTATTCGGAATATTGTGTATCGCCATAGTGACAGGTTGTCAGCCCATCGCCCAAAATTGCAAAACACACCCTCGAGTCCCTTAGTCGCCTCTTACGACTCCCACGGGAAAGATATGGGGTGATGCTATTCTAAGCCGGCATCACACGGCAAACGGCAAACGGCGACTTATGTCGAATAGAAGGAGAAATATATTCAATGAGAGTCTTATTTGCCCGTATGTATGCAGTAATGGAACGACTGATGGGCACCTGGTGGCTCGTGGACGAGCAACGAACCGAGCACTAGCGATAGATTGAAACATAGACTAGAAAACACGCTTACTCGCGATGAAAAGATTGAATTAAAAAAAAAACAAACTGTTATAAAATGAACACTTCTATATAACTTTTCAAGCACTCGCGATCACTTTCACTCATTTTAAGTATTAGACCGGGTCTATTACTAATATTTACCTAAATACTATCGCGATAGACCCGGTCTAATACTTAAAATGAGTGAACACTGCTATATTCATTTTAACTCATATTTTTGACCATAGTAGCTAGAAAAACAAATCAGTTGTATGTGTATTGTTATAATGAAATATATTTGCATAGCGTAAGTAATCCTCGAAAAAACCTGTTAAGTTCTTGTACGAATGTGTTAATTATTATAATAATAGACAGTTTTTTTGGGGGATGACTGCAACTCCATCTATTTTGATATATTTTCCTAACTTGCGAAGGTAGTGATGGATCTTTAAAGCTACAATCGTTTACTACGAATGTCGTAGCACCTTTTTGATTTGTTTATCACGCATTTTGATTTCACCTCGTCGGGCGTCGTCGGATCACACAGCACGCGCGCTACGGTAACTTGCTTTTTTAGATAATGAGGCCAGTAGGCAAATTGACGGCAGTGAGGAAAAGGGTAGCTACCCGCCTGGTCGGGTGATGTGACCATGTCCAACCGAACATGTTTAGAAGTTGTATATATATAGCGATCGGAGGAATAATTTCCATACCGCGTTTCAGGACTTGTATGTGGAGCGCATGCACGCCGCCCAACTACTATTATATCGTGGAGCCTGTGCAAAAAGAGAATAAGTAGGCGTGGAAATTGAGGGCGCCTTTGTGCCTCAGTATGCGAAATGTCATTGCAACCTATGAAAAAAATATTTGTTCAATTTTTGCCCAAGCCTATTCTCTTTCAGCACACACTCTAGCATTATCTTCAGTTGTTTGGGTCTATGTCTACAACACGTCATGCGTAGTGGATCGTACCTCGTCGGCTCACACAGTGCACACGCGGATTAAGTAATAAATCCAATTTGCAAACACAGCAGGTTAATATCGGCTGATAGACTCCATGTGGGTGTAGAGGGTGTTTCGTAATCTTGTTTCCATAGTAGGTATGTAATTGTTCGTATCATGAAAACATAGTATATAGGTACGTTCGATAACATAAACAAAAGGAAAATATAAGGAAATTTACATTCTTGAGGAAAATTGCGATCAATTCATATCAATAATCATCCTGCGAGTATCACAAACAGCTGATAATTAATTGACGCAATGTTTATCTTATTATACCAGAATACAGTATGCGTAAGTACGAGTTTATTTTCTTAAACTTTCAAGGGATGATAAATCCGTATTAAAAAACCGACCTATCTTTATCATAATATGGACAATCTTCTCGAGCATCAGAAAAAAGCCTACTACTGTAAGTATGCGTACATGGCGTGCTATGTGTATGTATTTTATCCCTTGTGGGGTAGACACAGCGTTAACGGCCGTAAAATACGGTCGTTATCACCACGTCTGACAAATACTTATTTGAGGGCCGTTTCAGAAAAATCGTGTAAGTATGACCACCTTTATTAACCCTTCTTAAGTATGTAACTTATGCAGGGACACCCTCTATGAACAGGAAGCTGCCACGTAATTGAATAGAAGTTCGGGATTTGAGAACATAGCGATGTGCTTTGATCATAGAAACATGCCTCAATGTCGGTTATTATCCGCACGCAGCTAATGGGCAATCAGAATTAGAGGTTAGGTAATGAAATCTATTTCAAGGTGTCTACATATGAGTCGTCAATAAACTGATAATCCACGCAATAGGTATGTGACCCTTATTCAAGGTCCAACATTTTTTTTTATATAGGGTGAAATTTTACTAGTGACCGATAGCGAAAACTCGAGATGGGCTTGTGATAAAGGATAATTTTCCCAAGAATCATATGACGAAATATAAAATAGTGGACCTCCCATACAAAATTGTCGATCAGCTGATTTGTCATATTTCGATCTATATTATTCAGGAAAATTTGTTCCGTATCACCAATCAGTCCTCAGTTTTCAGTATCGGTCACTAGTAAAATTTCATCCGATATAAACCTCCAACTGAAATTTGTTTAATATTTCAACATAATTCTCATTTACCAATAGGAGCTATACTGTAAAATTTCCTTCTACTGTTTCCTTTCAATCTAAACTTATATCTCTGGTAATAAATGTACAAAGTATAGCTCTCTCAGCCGCAGGCAACGTTTGCAGCTCTCACTAGAAGTAAGTAATGAAATCAGAAACATAAAGAAGAGATTGCTCCGTTTGAAGCAAGGTGAGAGGCAGGGAAGGAAAGGGGGTAGTGGGAGGTATGGGGGGAGGGGAGGGTAAATATTTGCCGAGCCGTAATAAAATCATATCGGATACCTGCCGAGCGGAGATTCGCGTCGAGACGTGCCGATCGCTCGTATTACTATATTAGCAAGACCAATAGAGCTAGGGAAATTGTTTGGTATAATATGACATTTGTTTGCTAAGTACTTTCAGGTTTGAACGTGAAGAAGCTTTGCCAAGACACAGGACTAAATAATAAGAAACATACTGTATATAACCTTATTCGTAATAATCCAATGTCACTTGTCAATAAAAAAAAATTACATAAATTAATTTTGACAAAAAACACTTGTAGTCGTTTCACAGTTTTATTGCGGGGTAACCCGACCGGTTTCGCTCACATGAGCATTTTCAAGGATTTAACAAAACAGTAAACACACAACATTATTCAAGAAAGAACATCACATCCACTAAATTATAATTATTGCACCAAGCGCCAACAATCGCAAGTATTAACTAAATTAAAATAAAGGCTTAGAAACTAGGGAAAATTATTTACAAAACTTCAGGCTTAAATAACCTACCAACTAAAGTATAGCTTCCATATCCAATAAATAAATGAAAATTACGGGTCTACTGAGTGAATCCGGTGAGCTGACGCAACACAAATACTTGAACACCAAATTTTATTTTAAAATATACCATTTATAAACACAAATTACCTAATTAACTACAATCTACTGCAGTTTTCTCCCTATGCTTAGGTATATTTGTTCATTAACAAATTCTGGGAAAACCATCAGTTAAATAAATGTTAGGTATGTAATTTATCCTCATTTTAAAATTAAACTGTGTATAATTATAATGTAGTTCTTCTTAGCCGTGTGATGCCGGCTTAGAATAGCATCACCCCATTTCTCACCCATGGGTGTCGTAAGAGGCGACTATGGGACTCGAGGTTTAGATGTTAATTGCAATTTTAGGCGATGGGCTGACAACCTATAACTGTGTATCACTATAGTGATTGACCCTCAACATTTTGTCAGACGTAGTGTTAATACCCGTTTTACGGCCGTTAACGCACTGCCTACCCCGTAAGGGATATAGGCGTGATTTATGTATGTATGTATGTCTTCTAAGGAGTCTTAAGTGCCTATATACCTGAGAATAAACCTAGAAATGCTCTACATTTTATTGTGCTAACAGCAAGCTGTATTTTATGAGCTCGGCAACAAAGATTGCTCTGCCGGCGTTATTGTAGGAAACCATCTCGTCGGCATTATTCGTAGTAGGAACAGCAATACAAGCCATCTCTTTGGCACGTGCAAACAAATGACGGTTCTCCCACTTGTCATCCGTCACTGCGTATTTTTAAAGCAATACGCAGCTTTCTGTCAAAAGAAATGAAATTGCGAATTCCGATCTTATTCCTTTACGAAGACGGCTACGGTCCGTTAAGGTGCGTAAAGGATGCGTTTGTTAAGTAGTATAAACGCACTGTACTTGTATGGGAACAAGATCTGAATTAGCGATTTTCTTATGTGCGGTTCTACGGTGCCTTCAAACGACTTGACTGAAGCATCCGTTACGCACCTTAACGTATCGTAGCCATATTTGTATGAGAATAGGATTGGAATTCGCAATTTTCTTCCGTCTGACAGACGCATGCGGTTAGAAATACGCAGCGACGGACGACAGGTGGGAGAACCGCGAAATACCGCCGGCGCGGCGTGGTGGATGGTGGATGGTGGATGGTTGATTGCGCCAAACCTGCCCTAATCAAATTTATGTTTGCTCGTCTTGAAAGCCTGCGCTACATAGGACCATTTACTTCCATAACAGTAGTGTTTTGTGTTGATGTACGAATTATGCGATTTCTTTTTTAATGTGTGTAGTTAATTACTAAACTGATTATTTCAACGACTTACGTCAAGTAATTCCTAGTTTCAATACTTATCTGAAAGGATAAACTGTTGAATGTAACCGCACTTTACTAATTAAATAATTTTTAGTGACGTACCTAGATACTGGATACTTAATCAACTTAGTGGCGTAATCAATTATTTTCAAGTAAATTCTGATTATTAAACAAAAACTTCAGAAAAAGAAGAGGCCTATACTCAGCAGTGGGTAGATGTGGGCTGATATGATGATGATGATGATGAAACAAAAACTTTATTTACAAGTTTATCTGGTAAAATTCGAAGACTCTCTCTACTGTATCGCAAGTACCTCGCCCAGAAGCTGTCGGATCGGCGAAATTACTCCATTTGCACTTCAATCCAGGTTGGTGTTTGAGCCGGCGGCCATTTTTCCCGCACCGCCTCTCGCCAGCGCCAGAGGTACCACGTGTACCTCTCAGACCAAGGGAAACGCTTTAAACAGCCAGAATAATGAAGTCCTGAAAAACTCGTCGCGAACAACTCGGCGCTACTTGATTTTTACTTTACTTGATTGAAATTGAAAACTAAACTAGTTTCACGTTTTTGTGTTTGTTTGACGACCGAGGTAGTACGACTGCCTGTAGCGCAAATGTTCCGAGTTCGATTCATGATCGGGACAGGTATTTGAATTATAAATTAAAATACAAAGTTAATTTAATACAAATTATAAATTAATATCTGCTTTCGGATTTGGTTATTCTTTGTACCTACATGTTTGTATGTAGGGGCTATGAGTGTGATCGTGTGATGTGATAAAGTCTGATTGGGACAAATTTTTCATGTCTTCATTCTAGTTGTTTGTAGGATTGCTTCTGAAAAACTTTCCTTGCTCCAAGGTTTACCTAATATTGTATAAATAAGTACAAACTCAATGTTGATTGAAATGTTCACGACGAGAGCGAGAAAGAGGTTTGTGCGGGAATCCAGAAGTCATTTCGATTCTGTAAATATGTCTGAGTTACAAGTGGCTACGCTTTTGTATGATTTGAAAAAATCCGGAACAATCAATACAGATACATATATTAAGTAGGCAGAGCGTAAACAGCCGAATAAAGCGGACTTTTACGTGAACAATCCATTTATTTAGGAATAATCTTGAGAATTTTTTTGCCTTGTGATGCCGGCTTAGAATAGGCAACTAAGGGACTCGAGGGTTATATTATGTGTATTGTAATTTTAGGCGATGGGCTGACGACGACGTATCACTATAGTAATACACAATTTTCTGAATGACTCTCAACTGTTTGTCAGACGTGGCGTTAATGTCCGTTATTTTACGGCTATTTACGCTCTACTTACACCACAAGGAATAAAGGTGTGATATTTGTTTGTTTGTATGTAATCCTCTAACACCATTACAGTAGTGTCCCACATGACAGAAGAAGAAGAAGCCAGAAGAGACCTCTCTTAGTTTTCCAACAGTTGTTATGGTGTATGCCTCTTTTCTATCTTACACCACTTGCATGGCTCCCAAAATCAAAATTTGAGTAACTACAATTTAACCATTTGTTTGTATTTGGTAAAGGGCCTAAATTTTGACCATTTATGACAGTATTCACCTTAAAAAAATCTCGTGCGTATTTTTTTTTGGGTTTCAAAGTAGGTAATTCAATTGCAAAAATATTTTCACCTCTCCAGCTTGAAAACAACAGTTTTGCCGCGTAAATTCAGTGGGCAAAACTCGTTTTTATCCACTCGATTGAGAAAAGTGATTTGAATTTCGAACATCCTCATTTTATCAGAACTAATGCGGCGGTGTGTTCTGAAAACTATTTCTGCCGGTTATTTAATTCTTTTTGTAAGCGGTTTTTCTATTAAATATTTCTGACTTTTCTGAATATTGGTACATAATATGTAATACTTCTGAACAAAACTTGAAAAAAAAATTAGCAAAAATTTTTAATTTGTTTGAGGCAATCGAGCAGTACAGCCAATTTCCCAAACTTGACATTGGCAGAATTTTCTCACTGGTAGAGGTGAAAAGTTGTGTGTACCACACGAGAGCAAATCCATTCGCATCTCGTGCTGTTGAATCCCTCACTGAGCTCAGGATACAACTTTTTAATCACTCGCTACGCTCGTGATTCAATTTTAGTATCCTTCGCTACCTCGGGATTCAAAATTAGCACTCGAAGCAAAAATGACCTTTGCCCTCTTGTTGTACAAATAACTATTTCCCCATTATAAATTAAATCGCATAATATAGAACTAAGTATTAACAGTACCTACCCTAAGTAAGTATAGAGGTAGTCAGCACTCGACGTCGCTTGCACACCTGTTCCATTAAAATTCCAATTACACGCGGTACTTGTATTCTAGCGTTCGCGGTATTAGAGTAGTGTACAGCGCCCTGCTTATTTGTTCAGCGCGTTTTGTGTTCAGCGACACAGTATGTGCAGGAAGCAGTAAAAAATAAAAATTTCAAGTATACGCGGTACCTACTTACTTGTATTCTAGCGTTTGCGGTATTTAAAGTAGTGCACTGCGCCCTGCTTATTTGTTCAGCGCGTTTTGTGTTCAGCAACATGACAGTGAACGTAAGAAACCGTAATAAATAATCTTCATAAAGTTTCACAGTCTTCGTCGGTTCGCTGGTAAAGCATGGCTATTGAGATAACATAATTATGTGTATTAAAATAAATAAAACGGAAGAGCAATAAAACGTTTGCTTTTATAACGACGCAAAGGTCCTAGACTTAAAATTACCGTTATTTTATGTCTGAGTTATCTTTGTGGTTTTTTCTTTTTGCCTATGGCATCCCGATATAAATGAAAATTATAGAAGGAGCTCGTGATAATCGTTGTTTCGTATTTAAGCTTATATTTTTAAAAAATTAACGTATGGTTTTAGGTTACCGTACGCAATAAGCGATACAAACACCTGAAAAGACTAACTGCTCCTATTCCATACTGTGGCGCCGCCTTGCTATTTGTTCGGCGTGCTTTGTTTGCGTTACATCGACTGTGGTGTAGTTACTTCTGACGTCTCCCCCGTAAGGTGAGTGGTTCTCCCTATTCTTGAGAAAATATTAAATATTATTGTTGAAGGTAAAGGAAGAGAAACTTAATGCTTGAATCATATGATTATCGTAGGAACCTTGTACAGTCGATCAGGCTGGGTTAGACTGAGAGAGACTTTCTCTTCTTAAAATTTAAGAGTCAAACTGTTGTCGGTGAAGTTACTTCCAATTTTCCCTCTTCTCTGCTAATGCCTTGACCTCCTGATACGACAAGACATTGACTTTTTCCTTTATCTGGGTAATGTAGGTGCGTCTAGGTCTACCTCTGCCTCTCTTTCCTTGTACTTTGCCTTCAATAATATTTTTTATGAAGTTGTCGTGTCGTAGCAAGTTGCCAATCATCTTCCCTCTTCTATTTTCTATGGTCTTCAGGAGACAACGTTCTTCCGCAACTAAAGTCAGCTCTTCTACGTTTGTCTTCTTCTCTGTCCAACTGATCTTCTCCATTCTTCTCCAGCACCACATCTCAAACGCTTCCAACTTTGGACTTTAGACCGTTCGTATTCCGCGCGCATAAGACTCACATTGGTGATTCCAGTATCAAACCGGACGTGAGCTTGACTGTACCTGTAAGTAGCTTTCCTATACCTAATTACTTAGATTTTAACTGCTTTACAAGTTCCACTTTATTTGTATTACTTTCCAGGCAGGAACAAAAACCCTCCCTACATCCGTCGCCTCAGATGCACGACAAAAGAACAAATAAATACCTTTATCCTAAAGATTGCCGTGTGGTGATGGCTTATGCTAACATCACCCCAATTGTGCTCGTGAGTGTCCTAAAAAGCGACTAAGGGATGATCATCCAGGGATTTGGTAGCAGCGTTCCCTGTGAGCGCAACAAATTGCACTGTGCTGTAATCCGCATGCAAAACATGGTGAGTATGGCTTCTTCTTCTTTTCGTGCAGCTACACCGAGTCGACAAATGACCCGATGAATCCTTGTGTCAAAATTTCTCAACTGCCTACTACTACTAGTTGGCCTACTAGTATGCCAATACACTCCAATAGGGGGACACCCGCCTATGTCCAACAGAGGATTATTGTGGTTTTTTAGGTCTTCAATAGATTATTAAGTTTAACGGTTCCACGTCATAGCCACAGATTGCAGGGTTATCTTATCACGGCACAGAGCTCGTGTCGCGTCTCCCTGTCGTAATTACACGGCCGGCGCCGCGACGCCGAGGGAAATTTGACACGTGTATCATCATCAGTCGTCTACTGCTGGACACGGGTGGGTCTTACTATATTCACCTCACTCAGCAAGCGGATTGGCAAGCAAAGTGCATGATTTGAAATTTTGCCCATATATATATCACGCCTATAATCTCTTGCGGGGTAGGCAGAACGTATACGGTTGTAGAAAACGAAGATTTACGCCACGTCTGACAAACATTTGAGGGCCATGCGGAAAATTGTGTTTAACCATAGTGACAGATATTCGGAGCATCGCCTAAAATTGCAATACACACCCTCGAGTCCCGTAGTCGCATCTTACGATACCCACGGGAGAGAAATGGGGTGATGCTATTCTATGCGGGACTTGCCTATTTTCTGGATTTATGCCTTTTTAGAAAGGCAACTGACGCCTCTCTGTAAGCACACAGTGCCGGCGCCGCGTCGCCGCCGCGTGTAACGAGACACGTGTCATACGTGTGTATTTGCCGAATATCCGTGTCAGCTGTCAGACAGGTGCTTGTTCCGCGAATGTTTGCGAACGCTGATATTGTTTGCGCCTTGTCTACTAATCAGCAGTGCTCTTGGATAAAGGCGAGATCAATGTCGAACGTTGTCAGATCTACCGCAATTTTCTCAGAGTAACTAAACCTTTTCGTGATCGATTTGTTAATAAAGTAATATAAATATATGCCTTTAGTTTGCCGTGTCGTGCCGACTCAGAGTAGCATAATCCTAATTCTACCCGTGGGTGTCGTAAAAAGCAACTGAAGGATAATTATCCAGGGATTGGGTAGCATCATTCACAGTAAATGCAACATCTTGTATTGCGCTTGCCAACCCACCTGCCACGCGTGGTGAGTATGGAAATACCCCCCGATCAGGGAAGGCACGTCTAGCAGTGGACTGTTGTGGCTGTTAATGTAATTTGATTATAAGGTATGTCTATAAGTCGGTTGAAAAAAACTATAATCTGCAGGGAAACAAGGATTGTTAGTTTATTTAAGTATATTTAATCGATTCGTGAGTAGGTTTATTTTCTCTTATTTTATTATGTTCTATTGTGCATGCCTAATCCGCCTGTCTTATGAAGTCTCACTTTACTTAGGTCAGCTTGAAGAAATTTCTTAGTAGAAATAAGTTGTCCTGTTCTTTGTATGTGTGTCTCTTGTAATGTTTTTGTGTACAATAAATGGTAAATAAATAAATAGAACCTAAGAACCCTTAGATCAAAGCAAACTCTGAACTACGCAACCTATTCCTTTAGGGTCAGCACTAAAATAGGCGCCAGTAAAAAGTTTAGTGTCGCCGCCGCGCCGGTGGCCGGTGGGAGGTCCGGGAGTTATGCTAAATAGACCCGGTTCTCGGTTCCCGGCAGGGTCAGGCCGTAAGAGGTAGTCAACAAAAACCGCTCATTGAATAGACTGTGGAGTGAAAAGTGCGCGGGTTACACAACATACGCATTGTGGTATATTCTTAACTGATCCATGTTTATTTTTTTGCACAGAAATAATGGTCTTTTATTATATTCCTGAACTATTTAAAAAGCAAATTAAAAAATAATAAAATTCGTTCATTTAGTCATTTGTCTATTTGATTCACAGTTGCTTCCTTATGAAGTGTGATGCCAGCTTAGAATAGCATCACCGAATTTCTTTTCCATGGGTGACGTAGTTGATGACTAAGGGACTCGAGGGTTACCTATTTTAGGCGATGGGCGAACCTGTCATGTTGATAAACAATTTTCTGAATGACCCTCAAATGATTGTCAACAGTCTTGTTACTTGTAAATGTCCGTTTTGAGCAGCCGTTTACGCTATTATGCTATCCCTTACGGGGTAGGCCCGTGCCCGGGATATTGGCGTGATATATGTTTATATGATTCCTTAACCGGTTCTCCCAATATGACGAATTGACTGACGTACTTTTGACTTGACGCATTCGTCAGTCAGACAAAATTTCAAATTTTCATACAAAAAACGGTTACGATGGCACATTGTAACTAATGCGATAATATGCTATAACGACCGATGTGGCGCAGTGGTAGTGCGACTGCGTGCGACACAAAGGTTCCGGGTTCAATTCTCGGTGGGACTCACAAAACTTGATATTTATCTCTTTGTGAATTTGTTCCCGGTCTGGTTAGGACATTGCAGGGTGAACCAACTGATTGTCCGAAAAGAAATGGTTCCGTGCTTCGGAGGGCACGTAAAGCCGTCGGTCCCGGTTGCTGTCTATGATTACTTAGACGGCGGTCGTAACACAACCATGTCAGAGGCCTACTAGTGGTAGAAGGCGGTTGAAAAACTCTGACACCAGGGTTCATCGGGTCGTTGGGTCCCACACGAAAAGAGAGACTAATGCGATTTGACAAAGGTGTTTGACTGACGCGTCCGTCATAGTGTGGGGTGCGCCTAAACTGTGTACTTACTTACTTACAAGCATCTTTGGGGTCTTGTAAGTCTGGTTCGTCGGGTCGTTCGTCAAGTAGGTCTTAAAAAAATTCGTAGCACAACATTTCTCAACTTTTTTTTTATTAAATTCTATGATTCTTGTTGCAAAATATTCAGTTACATAGGTTGTTTTACCCTTTGAGATATTTTTTGGATTTTTTTTTGGATTGTGTAAATTAGACAAGACAGGAGTACACCTACTTAACGGGCATGGTCGTCGTAGAGAGGTCAACCCTTCGGCTGGTCGGGAAGACGGCGCCTCCTCTTTCGTGTACGTGCACTTCGAGCCACGAGAACAAAAAAAATTTATTATTCCTGTGTTTGAGAAGGTGCTGCGACAACGGGAAAGATAGGTAAGAGTTATGTGGGTTGTGGCTATATAATTATAAGCAATAAATGGCTTCTTTAAGCCTAAACCTAAAACTATACATATCTTTACATGTATATGTATAGTGTTTAAATTAAGTTTAGCTTTGGTGTGCTTCTGACTTGAAATAGGTTTTGGGTATAAGGATATTGAACGAAGTATACGAATTTTAAACGTGCGGAGCACTATTAGTATACCTAAAATAAAGTAACTTTCCACTGTCCCTTTGTAAACTTAGATCTTTAAAAATTATCAATCGATTTTAATGCAATTTTTTAAATAGATGAAGTGATTCAAAAGGAAGGTTTTTATGTACCTCTTGCTACGGGAAAATGCTTTATTCTCACATACCTACGAGAAGTAGCGGATACAACCGCTGGTCGGGCCGCTACTACAATTAGAAAGCAAACAGACTTTTAAACATGTTTTTAAATAAAAACAAATCGTTTCATTGCAAAGAACCAATCGTAACACTCACATTACACACGACAACGCTTATATACAACACAGAATGTATAGTGTAGGTACGGAACACCTTCCTTCACCTCTCTCAGGTGAGCACTGACTCAGGTGCGCGCAGGTGAGTGGGCGTGCCCCGGCCCCGCCCTCCCCCGCCGCCTCTCCGCGCACCCCCGCGCACCCCCGCACCTGCCGCACCTGGCCCGCCCACACCTGCCCCGAACACCTCAGGTAAATTCTATGTGCGGCAACAGTTTACCTATGTACCGGGCCGCGAGTAACTTGATACGTAGGTAAAAGAGGCAGTGCTTCTAAATAATCTCTCTACCAGAAGACTTTACGCGATACTTGTTTTTATTGAATTGTCCGATATTTCGGCCCAGTAGTTGCGCGAACTTGTTTGTTCCGTGTAAGAACCCCGTTTTAATATTTTGAGTCTCTCTATATAAATAATCTGTAGGTTTATGACCTTCTATTTGTTAATTGAATAACCTAATATTACTGTTTTTGAAAAGTTTTGTTTACTGACGACATATCAGTCTTTGCTTTAGGTAATTTATTACCTACCAACTTTGTACGTTAACAAACGTACCAAGGTATTATATATATCTACCTAGCTATGTATAATAGCTAACTGATTACTAAAAAGAACGACAAATACTTGCAATTCACATTGTTACCTAGATATAAATAATACTTAGCTATCTGATTACTGAAACGCCAAATACTCACAATTAACATGGATGTTTACTTCTCTATAAGTACAACATTAGCCGTAATCTAATACAAACTCACTTAGCATAATTGAGTTGATCCGTCACCTTAACACTGTCCTTAAGTTCCACTTACCTACTTAGCTAATTAGGAACACCTCACGTAGGCCGCCGCGCCGTGCGCCTGGCGGCCGCCGGCGCGCGGTGTGAAGCGACCCCAGAGGCGCCACTCGGCTAATTACCGCCGGACAAACAAACACCACTCGTAAACACGGCTAGTTTGTATATTGAAGCGGTCATTGTAACGTGACCCGAGACGATAAATTTATTCTTCCTTCTTTAAATGTGATCGCTAATCACTAAAAAGTATAAAATGAAGTCTCTTCCCGTGTACATGTCCGTCCCTATATATTCGTAGATCTTCAAAAATGCGCAACTAATTTTGATGCGGATTCTTTAGTGATTCAAGAGGAAGGTTTTTATGAAATTCAAGCCGGAAAAACGGTCATCAGTGGGTGAAACCACTGGGCGGGTCGCTAGTATGACATAAAAGTTTAATAGCTTTTCATTATGGCTGTTCACACATAAATGCGATGCGACGTCACGTCGGATGATTTTTTTTTTTGACAGAAATGTATCAAATGTATCGGACCTTTCTTTGATGCGACATGGCATCGCATTGTGTGAGTCAGCCAATAAGTTACAATGGTGATTAACCAAAATATGAAGAAGCCGTCAATGACATTCGTGTTTTTGTTTTTACTCTAACGCAAGTATGCGATTTTTCCTACTAGCAATTGTCAGAGGTCGTCATAAGTTGGCTGGAGTACGGTATTTCCTAATTACCTTAATGGCTGCAAGGTAAACACACCTCGGATAAAAGTTTAGTTACAAATGTTAACAAACAGCTAAAGTGGGAAGTGATTTGTTTACATTCCTGTCACGGCGAAGTGGTACAAAAAATGCACTCCGATTTGCATAAACAGTTCTTAAGAGTACAAACAAAATGGTTGATCTCCATTTCTTTGGCAAATACCTCACGACTGTCAAAAATCTTTATTAATTTTTACTGTAGGTAATGTAGTAAACTGAAAAGGTTGGGCACATCTGTCGTAGAAATGGACGGTGGAGTAAGCAAGGTCTCGAGTGGAAGTCACGCCTCAGCAAGCATAGCGTTGGACGACCTCCGGCCAGATGGACCGATGACTTGAAAAAAAGGCGCTGATAGCGACTGGATCGTAAAAACGAGAGATCGTGCCCTATAACTACGTCCTACGTCCAACAGTGTACTGCAATAGGCTAATGTATGTACGAGGGCAATCTCAGTATTGCAGCTGAATGCAGTTTACTGGAGTTTGACGTCTTTATATAACAGAACTTAGTCTGCGGCTAAACCGATGGTTTTATTGTGCAAAATCTTAATTTAAAAACAATTTCGACTGTCCGCGGCCAAAATGCCTCCATGATAGAAACTCCACCTCTGGGCAAATCTACATTTAATTAGTACCGAGCATCTGCTGTAGGCTCACCTCAACCCTTTGCTTGCCCCCCCCCCACACCACCGGCGGCAAAAATTATATAATAATAAAAGACTAATTGCCAAGAAACTCCCCAATAAAGCCAAGACGGCGCAGCGGGAAATAATAAAATAAATTAATTAAAAACAACCGGCTACCTCCCTGCCCTCAGTTAACGCACTACTTACTAACGACTGTCTGAACGAACAAAGTTCTGTAAAAAGTTTTCTACGCTTCTTTTCTTTTGACCTAAGAAATGCTTGCCCTAGATATTCCTAAATTTGAAAAAAATCTTCAAGACGTTTACGAAAGCCTTTTGGACAGGTTTCTAAATAAACAACGTATCTAATAGGTAAATGATATTTCATCAAATCAATCGATATATTTCGTAATTAATTTTCAAGGTAAATAATAACCTCATCAGAACAAAAAAAGTTAGACATGTTATAAGCTGTTTGACAACGTCAAGTCATATGGAAAAAGAATTGAAATACTGTCTCTACGCTAGGCATTTTCTTTTTATAAAACAGTATTTTTTCGAAGTTGATTTGATTGTGACATATTTTGATTTTTCCTCTTGTCTTACTATACTATAAATATTTTGAAATTAACTAACTAGACAAACTACTATAGTCATACTAAAATTTGATACCTACTACTTTTGAGTGTCCCTATAATCCGGACGGATCTCGGCCCGGCTGCCGGCACGTGACAATCGTTCGCTTCCGATAAATATTTGCAAAAGATTTTCGTCTTCCTTTCGATATAATCAGTTGAAAACGAGAAAAGTTTTTCAATTTCCACTCAATATAGGCCCGGTTTAGAACTGGCAGGGATTAGTTTAGATTTTAATTAAATAATCCGTGAAATTTATGAAGAAATACAAAACGCAGTGAAGGGTTGGCGACCGGCGATATCGAAATTATATCTCGTAAACAATAAGAACAGGTTTACCCAAGTTTAATTCAACTAAATAAAATAAACCCGTCAATATTTTTAATTCCACGTTGTCATAATTATTATCTTCTAAAAACACCTAACTGGCAATAAAAAGAAATCCCCTAATAATTGTATTAAAAGACAACTTTTAAAGAAAGAAAGGGTGCGTCCGTAAGTTGATTAAAAGAATCACAGCTCTAGTCGAAGAAATCGTTTGTTTCTTTGAGGGGATTGAGGTCGCGGTGGGTGAAGACGGGGGGGGGTAATCCTGATTGTAAATTCAATAAAACCTGAAACAATAACGACGGCTGATGCAACATTTGCATCTGGAGCCGCGAACGGTATTCAAAGGGTTAAATTTTAAGTAAGTATTCAGATTTCTTCTGCATATTTCCAGCAAATACCTACAAAGAAGTGGCAAAGCACACCTCAGTTACGAGATTTTTGATTATGTATTTGAATACTTGTGACATTAAAACACATGTTAAGTTGTTGTTGTTGTCGTACAACTTCCGCGTCTGAACTATACTTACGCAAGAGGTATCTGACCGTTTCTTATGACCAAAAGATTTATGAAGTCTCTAAGAATTTTAATTTAATTTAATTTTCTTTATTCAGGATTACCAGGGAGTGTTACATTGTAAATTTCATTGACAAATTTGCTTATAGGTTTTATGCTAAATGTACATTCTATTAAAGGTAACCACAACATGCAAACATATTCTAGAGATAGACAAAAGTACTATAAAGTTATACAAGAAAACTAGTCTCTGAAAGGATTTAATAATAAATATCAATAAGATTCTACTATCAAATTTACCTACTTTTGCAAGTTTAAAAAAATATATATATAATTACAAAGCAAATAAATTAACTAAATGAAATAATTAACAATTCAATAACTTTTTTTATTTCATTTACTTTATTGAAATTTAAAAATACCTAAGGAAAAAAAACTAAGCATCTCCAACAAGTAAATCATGCACCTTATCCTTAAAATGAGCCTGGGAGTCATGAAAAATATCAACTGATTGACCGAGAAATGACAAACTCATTTTTTTATTAAACCTTATGCACAAAACAGTGTACATCGGTGGACTTAATGCCAGTGGCATTATCTACCAGTCTACCTGAGGGCATGTGGAAAGTACAGGCAGGTGCAAAACTAATAATAATAGTAATACAAAAAGTCTGAAATATACCTACCCAAATATAATATAGCTAAATAAATACAATGATATTAAACGAATAGATAAATACGTATGAATCCAATCATGTCTTTAACCCAAAACCTTTCAACATGATCAATAACTATGCGTTTTTTTTTTTCAAAAAAGAAACCTATACGAGATTTTCAGTTCTCTATCGCGGCGGCATCTCAGAGAGGAAGGATCGCGGTATCATTTTCTCGGAGCCGTATAATAAAGGAGTTCAGTGGAGCGAGATTGCAAACTTGTTAGACGTTTTTCTCGGCCCCTAAGTTGCTGGAGTCAGTAGTCGGCAGTCGGCAGGCGGCGCGGCACCTACAATAGTTCTTTTTACACAAAGGACCTTTGTCTTAGGTGCTCCCCCAGCTATACTCTCTCAGCTTTATACATACGTAATAGCAATGTATTTTGAGCATTTACTTTGTTCACTGTTTCCATTATCACTAAGCTCACTTTGTGCCAAATTATAATGAGAACTTCTGCTCTACAGGTTTCCTTCTTGAAAACGATCTCATCTTGTAGTAAAGTTCTAATTCAGTTCTCGGCCTATTAGAAACTCACTTTGAACTCAAAGAGTTGTTAAAGGGAATTTCTGTTCAATCAGAAACGAAAACCGTTTAACAATAGACCAGCGGAAGACATACAAAAACTTTGAGGATCAATAATCGTGGAATGAGCAACCTGTCGGGCAATTAGCGGACTTATCTGGCGAAATAACGCGATCAAACGCGCGGACCAGCGAGGGGGGGTAAAGCAAGAGGGTGTCAGGGGAGGGGGGCACTCGGGAAGAACTTGTAGTTAGATCCGTGAAAGAGGAATCAATCTTTGAACCCAACCTGCTGGATACACTACTTACAATATACGAAACGATATGATAGAAGATTTTCAGATGTGTTATTAGCACTGGCTAGATTCTTCTCATGACGTCAATAAGTGACAATACTATACTACATTGAATAAAGAATTACAATTTTTTTATGTTTATGATTGCATAAGTTTCTTTTTGGGCGTTCAGTAAATGTCATAATATTATTTTATTCTAATCGATTGTAGTTTTCAGTTAGAATAAGAAGTGTTTGAGGCTAATAGCATCTCCTTCTAATAATATTACGACGCCAAACCAGAACTAAAACAAATTCAATCATAAACAATGAAACGATTTTCTTAAGTAGTTTTGTATAAACTTGAAAGAATTCCTATTTCTTGTATGATATGTAAGATGACGTGTGATGCCGGCTTAGAATAGCATTACCTCAATACAACGCATGGGTGTAGTAAAAAGCGACTGGGGAATCAATTCATCCAGGAAATGGGCAGCAGCGTTCCCTGTGAAAGCAAAATCTTGAACTGCTTTACTCTGCATTAATCCGCTTGCCAAACAAAGTGAGTATGGCAATACCCTTCAATTGAGGGGAGGCTCATGTCCAGCAGTGGACTTTTGTGGCTATTAATGTTGCAAGAATTATAAAATATTAGCGTCGCATCACATACCCGAATTTCAAATTGTTTGAATTATGACATCAAAGTTATTCCGTCGAGTTATCATATCTAATATTATCAAAAATTTCGCGACAGAAAATAACACAGTGTAAAATAGGCTCTAGCGGCAGCCAACGGCGAGACCAATTTAAATATCAACAAAACACATTTGTGCCGAGTGGTGCTGTTTGATTGTAGGTGAATTAGGTGACGCATTTCTGGCTATGATTGTAAAGACAGGAGATAGGTAGAATAGAGAACCTCAAGATTAACACATTAACGCTTAGGAGTGGTACATAGTGGAATTAAAAAGCACCGTCGGTCACGTGGTAACTAGCGTCAAGATGTTAGCTACTGATAACTGGAAGGCTGTTTTGGCGATGCGAAAATAATACGAATTTGACGACATGTGACCAATCAAATTGCATGTAACGCGTTAAAAAAGAATCCGATTATTTAGCATGGTCTTGCGTGGGAATCAAAAAATTTAAAAATAAAAGAGAAGAGAGGCCATAATTCAAAATTAATTTGGAATAAGTCGAAAGTTCCAATTTAATTACCCAATTAGAAAAACTCCGATCCATCCCTCATCAACAGAGTCGCTTCGCGGCGTCGGCGGCCGGGCGACGGCGGCCGGGCGGCTCGGTGGCTGTGGGCGGCGGGTTCTCACCATCGGAAGGGTTACAGCAAAGCCCCTTCATTATTACTAAAAATCGCGCGACATTTCATCCGAGCTGTCAAACTTCCGGAAACGCGGCCATTACACAAATGGCGGCCGGAAACGAAGGCGGAAGCTCCGTCTCCAGTTAATTTGTTTTCTCCAAATGACCGGCGTCTAATGAGAATTAAGGTGTTTATGGAAGGGCGCCGATAATAGAAGGAAAGTGGATTTCATTTCAGAATTAATGAAGGCCCAGTTAATGTTCGGAGTATTGGGATTTATGGAGCCGGCTGCCGCGCCACTTAGCTCTTAGTTTTGGTAAATTATGCCTAAAATTTTCCTGAAATTTGAAATAATGACCGTTTATAAACGACGCACTTTTGAAGTAGTTGGGTGATAACGACTTCTGCGATTGCTTTCTGATTGGGGTTCTTCGGGACGAAAACACTCTTGCAACTTAGGATCCTCTAATACATATCTGATTGCTACCTCCTCGTTCTCTTTCAAGTACGTGTACTTTATAGCATGTTGTATGAAGTACACCGGCTAGAAATGCGTTCATACCATCCTGTTAGATTTCTTCGACCAATTAGACATCTTAAAGCAGGTGGTATTTAAACAATTCTTCCTTAATCCTCGCCAGTGCAAACAGGCGGGCGGCGGTGGCCGACGTTGGGCAAACGTTGAAAAACTCCAGCAAACAGAATAATTTAGCCCTTGATTCAATAAAACCTCCTTCACCCTTCAAAGAGAATCCAAGTCGTGAGCCAACCGAGATTTTTCCCTGGACGTCTTCGGGGTTTGCGAAACACAAGCGGAGAGCGACTATCAATTATAATTTTCTACCGACAATTTTTAAAAGCCAGTCCAATTACTAGACATGATTTATCGGGCCACTCATGATATTATAATATGTAAACGTAATTTTTGGAAAATCTTGCATTATTTTTCTAAAAATTGTATAGATACCTAACACTGGAAGTGTTTAAAATTTGGTATTTAATATGTAAATGTAAGTAGTAACATTGTCATAAATAAAATTATAGTGCAGTAACTATCTATCCCATTGCATTAATCTATTATCTTTTATTTGGAACTGCAGTGAAAGTACCTTAAGTTTCTTGCAATGGTCTCGGCATTAATGAAACAAAGAGAATAAAAAGTAAAAGGAGTAATGTTACTAGTGACCGATACTGAAAACTGAGGACGGGCTGGTGATAAGGAACAACCCAAGGAACATAGGTTGAATTATTAATTGGCCAAATTTTATGAAAGATCCTTTTTTAGGGTTGCGTACCCAAAGGGAAACCGTATTCCTGAGGCTCGGCTGTCCGTCTGTCTGTCCGTCCGTCCGTCCGTCGATCCTACAGTTACGAGGCTGTATCTCCTGAACCGTTATACCTAAACAGTTGAAATTTTCACAGATGAAGTATTTCTGTTGCCACTATAACAACAAATACTAAAAAATAATGGTAAGGAACCCTTCGTGTGCGAGTCCGACTCGGACATGGCCGTTTTTTTTTTTAATTTCGATTTTTTTTCTTAAGGATTGTTGTATTTTATCACCAGCCCATCTTGAATTTTCGCTATCAATCACTAGTAATATTTTACCCTATTCTATAAGAATCTTCTACGTTCATTCTGAGACGCCGCCGGTCAGTAGCCGTGAGCTGATTCTCTCATGCCTTGACCCGTCACCTGATTTATATTTGAGCTGGTGGAACGGTAATTACTCGCCGAACCGGAATCATTGCCTCTGCCCTCACTAATTAATTCCTCCCCTCTTTAATGTTCAAAAATCGCGGCTTCTAATTAGGTTTTAATTCGTTTTATTGGCCAACTGCCGAAGCAGGCCTGCAGCGGCCATCGCCAGCAACGGACGGGTTGACTTGGATCGCACCAGCACCGTACGATATTGCGACCCGTTACTCCCGTCATATAAACGACAACCTGTGACAGCCGCAGTTTGATGCGACGCGTTTTGTCATTATATACAGTTTGTCTATGATATTTCCTTAACTCCTTTGGTAAAGAAGTGGATACGGCAAAATACCGCACATCTATACGGCGTGTGTGTCAAAATTGCTAGCCCACGGCACACGCAGCACTGTTTTAATACTTCAAAACCCTTCTTAAGTATTAATTTCAGAAAGTATGTTTAAAAACTCAAAGAATATGGCATTAAATATGATTTTATTTGCTGCGCCTAATATAGGTTACAGCATCATTTAATAATAATCCCACTGGTTAATATATTCATATCAAGTCATACAAATGTGACTTATTAATATTAACCAAAATCATATCGGTTTGCTTTTCCCGTTTGCCTGTCAAATAAGTAAGTACTATTTCTCCAGAAATCTGTATTCATAAGTTTATCGATAAGCCGTTAATACGAATTTGAATAAAAGTCAATAATAACTAGCGCCGTGTGGTGCTGGCTTAGAATAACATCACACCAATACAACTTGTGGGTGTAGTAAAGCGAAAGAGGGATCAATTCATCCAGGAATATCTTGCACTGCGCTTGCGAATCCAAGACGCCTATAGTATGGCAATACCTTCCAATAGGGGACGCCCATGTCCAGCAGTAGACTATTGTGGCTGTTTATGTTTTTTATATTTAATAACCAAGAGAAGGTGTTTTATCTTTCAATAAGTTATTGAGAATTTTTTCTTGGCATGATTAAGAGTGGGCGGTAGCAAAGTATAATACAGGGTGCATTAGCTAAGGTATTACTTTCCAGTTTTTATCAAAAACATTTCCTTTTATTTTCATGTAAAAAGGTTTTTTTTTATGGTTGCAGGAAATTAAAAAGTGCACTAAGCAATTCATGGTAAAACTTTGAAACACGAAGTACGACAAAAACACAGAACTATCGAACGGGACGTTGGTAATCTCGCGACTTAAAGTCAAACTGTGTAATTAGAGAAACAAGTTACCTTGGGGTGGTATGGGATCTACCTCCTAGCGGTCCACCCCGGGCAACGGCAACACAGGATTGCCTGTGGATAAGTCCGGCTGAACGATCCCACTAAGCGGTGGAAGGCTCCGTAAGGGGCCGCCTGGCTCGCGACCACCATCCCACCGAAGTCTGGCACCAAGTAGCTTGCTGCGTTCCGTCAGTGTGTGGGAGTGCCAGTGCCTTAACAGGCTTCTTCTGGATGAGCTCGCTCCATCTTAGACTCTGTCTCTGTCCTATGACCTAGACTAGAGTCAAGAGCAAACCCACCATTAATATAAAAAACAAAGTTAGGCACTGTAATTCGTATGGGAAAAAAGTGTTGTAATACAATATTTATTAATGTAACCTGTCTAATTTTGCCTTTATTTTATGCACTACTCTCTTCTTCGCTTTGATTTCTCAGCCACCCAAAGTTTGTCTGGTAGAGATCGCTTTCAGACCACCTTTGCGAATTTTTACTTTAAGATTTCCTTTTATTTATTTGTGTTTCGAACGTGCAATAAAATGTTTTTACTTACTTACTTACTAAACACGTATCTAACTTACTTGTAATAAGACCACAATACTTTTCCTGGGTACTTTATAGTAAGTCCTATCTCCTCCTTAAATAAGAAGGCCCGGGATTATAATAATACCTAGTGTTCAGCAAAAAGTATGTGTCTTTCCCAACACCCTGTATTATCGGTGGCAAAGAAGTGACGTCACACAAAGTGAAGGCGATTTTTTCCAGTGATTGGTAATCGGCTCGGTCATTAGGAAAGCCGCGGTTTGTTTTTTATCGCCGCGGGTAATGGCGCGAAAAATGTCGTTAGTCGTCGCAAACATCCGCCCACTGCTGGGAAGATGACAGGTGTCATTATAGCAGGTATCATTTTATCAGAAATATAACCATCCACTTTTAAAGGCTGATTGCAGCAATTTGAAAACACGGTACCTACGTATGTAGTTAATAGTGAAGTTATCGAGTTCTAATAAGCGTATGACGTGTTAATGGGATCGGACGGCCCTTACGTCCCTTCAATCTCTGTTTCTGTATCTTTATACAGCAAATCCTATTACAGCTGTGACTAATAACTAACTGAATATAAAAAATAAATACATTTCAAAGTTAGTAAGGGCTGGAATAGCGCTTGAATGCGTCTAGTTAGACCGCGCAGCAGTGGCGCTACAGTGTAATTGCATTGCAACTCAAAGAGATGTGTGTCACCCTCGCCCGGCCGCCGCTAACTAGCAGTTTCAGTTTCAAATTAGATATGAGTTTTTCGTTTAAAACGTAAAGTTGTCGCGTCTGTACCGCGAGTCCGCGCCCGCGAGCATGTCCGCGGAGGTTAACTAGTTATGTAAGGCTCGCCGCACACGACTCGAACCACTTTAATATTCGCCACTGGTCGTCTACAATTAACGCCTGAACAATTTCATAACTCGACTCCGCCTTTGAGCGAGCGCAAACTTTAAAAAGGAATAATATTTTTTAATATCAGCTCGCGAGGCAAAGGAAATAATAAACAAACAGGCGTTCACAAAGAGACGGTGGACGCAGCCCGTAATTAGATTAGCGGAGTCTCGGGCAGATTGAATCGAGACGGGGAACTTCTCTATAATCTATCGCGGATCTCTCTTTTGACAACTGAGATTCAATTGCTACCTACCGATTCAATTGATACAGCTCTACTGAACTTGGTCCATCAAATTATTTCTTTATCCATCAAATTTATTTCTTTAAAAAAGACTTGGGGTATCGACAGCTGTGCGTAACTGGCAAGTCATTATCATCACATAAGTATCACCTACTTAGACGACGCATTGTATTACTTTTCAAACATTGTAATTCCTACAAACTTGCTTAGCGATCCCGACAGAAGTGCAGAGTTCTTAAAAAGAGAAAATGACTTTTTGATCGTTTCATTGTTGGATCATACAAAACGGTGCTATCGATGGGTGTGTCGCTCACGTCGCCAACGAATGCTGAGTTGACTTTATGCTCTTATTAGGTACGTACCCCCCGCGCCCATACCGCCTCCGCCCGCACCTAGCCATCAAATATGGCGTCGATAAGATTGAGTTTTTCTGTGTTCGCAGTAAGCACACCTCGCGGCGAGCGATCCGACCGTTTTATGAACTCCCAGTCTGCTACTCTCGCCCCGGGCCACTCCGCGCACTTCAAAATCCCGCTGTCAACGACATTCTGCAGATTGCTTTAGCGCAAAGAAATAATCTTCAAATCTAACTGGCCGTAAAGCCAAATAAGCTTGAAGATACGATATTTTTTATCGGCCGTAAAAGAAAAGGCTTGAAGGTTTTTACCTACGAATTTTGGCTTCTTTAAAAGTGTCTTGTCGCGCGAAAATATGGCATTCCTAAAAATTTTGTTTTTGTAAACGATACTAAACAAATTATGCGTATTTCCTTTTTCAACACGTAGTATAAAATGATAAAGCAAAACATACAAAGGACGTTAACCTGTTAAAAAGATATTAAAGGGCAATCAGATAAATATTTAGAAAGTTAGCACAAGGCAGTACGCTGTCTGTGACTGAGTCCCATTGTTCCAGGAGACCACACACCAGGCTACACTCTCCGTCTCCATCGACTCCAACTTACAGCTCATTTAAAAAAAACGTAAGCACATCAGCCAACAACAGTCCATAGGGACTTTGTTTATTTCTCAGGCCATTCAAAAGCATGAAGATCCAAATAATGGGTACTCGGTACTGCTGAATGATCATTACCTACAATACCTAATTACCTACAATACCCAGATAATTAAAATAGTGTTTCTATAATAGAGCAATATAACTTTTCAATGTTTGCCTATTAAAAAAATTATATTTACGAATTATTATATATTGGTTTGACTTTCCGCTCAAACAGATATAAAGTAACAAATAGTCGCAACTTAATGATCGCTCCGATTCGATTAGAATTTATCCTATGGTTAAGTTGCTTGTTTCTAAGCTCTCGCACTTATTAGTTACCTAATTGCGTCATTGATGTTACATCAGTTTGCTTATCAATATTCTAAATTTTCCTCATCTGATGTCTCGAATGCACTGACGTGTGTGCCGGCAATGGCGGCTCCCAGGCCGAGGGTCGCAGGGTCGAGTCCACAAACATGTTTGTCCGTTTACCTACGCAATTGGTACGATCGGTAAACAAACACTGTTATCGAGATCAACCATTATTGCCTGTTATATGCTGGTTGTAGGTATGATGGTATTCCCGTAACTAAAGTCATTTAAGTATAATATTAAACCACACACCTAACATAAAAACAGCTATTTATTTTTATTTCCGTTGGCTTATAACTGGAAAACCCCATGCTAATTACCTTTTAACTCTCGTTCGTAGGTAGGTATTGGCCTCAAATGGCGAAATAAATTCAACTTTACCTTAAATTGGCGCTGTCACTTTCCGTCAAATATTCTGATTGGAGAAATCTAAATCATCTCATGTCATATAATTCGACGCAAAATACGCGTTACCTGTCAAAATAATGCGACGATGAAAATAATGGCGACTAAATTTAATGGAAATGGCGAAGAACCCATTGAAATGTCTAAACATGAGAGGACCTTGATATGTCCTACCTCTTTTTTAAACCTATTTGATGGAAAGAGACAGCGGTAATTTAGGATAAGTTAAGGTAATTTATTTCCCGAATTGAGGGTACTACAATCATTCTTTGTCTATTTTTTTCACCACAAATCATTTTTATGCCGTCGTCGGTAGTTAGTTATTTCTTATCAACAGATTTATATTAAGATATGATATTTTTTAAGTTCTTAGGTACCTGAAGTATTGAATTTTATACAAACCTCATTATTTCGTTTCATTCAAACCTCATTTTAATGAGTACAATTTGCGCATTGCTGATTACCTTTTTTACGGTGTGATTATTTAAGGAAGTCTGAAAGAGTCATGCCACCATACATGCGTCACTACCTAGTTATATTATACACGTACGTACGACCGTTATCAGAACGCGTACTCGGCAACGTCATGCTCGCTGCTATCTTCAAAGAGTCCGTCGGTCCGTTGGTCCGTCCGTCCGACGATATCAGCTATCAGTCCACCGTCCCCTTTATGTCCGGCCGGACCGGCTCACCTCCCGCAAGAATAAAACTTATCGCCTTTCTGTTCTTATACCCACACCTTTTACACAAAACACCATTTAACCTAAAACCTTATCATAACTCTTACTCCTTTAGTCATAAAGCTCACATTACGGTGAAGCAGCGGTAAATATGTTTGGTCGTGAATGAAGCTCGGACACGCGGAGACAGGCCAGATGATCTAAATAGGCGGATTTCGTTTTATGAAGGTAGTTTGAACTATCGCGTCAAATACTCGTCAGTTTGGAAGGTTTGGGAACTTGAATAAAGTTAAAGTAATATTTTGAACCGATTGGTTAGCATACATTGCTTTAGTAGTTTCAAAACGAACAGTTAGTAACGACATAAGTATGTTACTTAGATACCTGAAAATCATAACGATATAACCTATCAATAAGTTTTTTAAGTAATAGTTCTTTGATAAATAAACATTTTTATCGTATCAAGTTAGTACTATTATTTACTAATGTCTTTGAGTAGTTGTCATGGAATATAGGTCTCTAATTTGAATGCAAATGTAAATTTAATTCTATTTGATTAGAAATAGGGTCTCACAAGGCAGAGACATGCAGCCGCAGAGAGGGCCGCAGGTGTGCCTCATCTCGTGTCGGAAACAGCGCACGCACTGGTCAGGAGGGGACTCATTGCTAAGCATTGTGCAAATAGACATTTCTTGACCCCACCAAAACATGCCGGAAAAGCGACAAATCACAGACACAGGTGTTTGAATAAATCTCGCAACCCTAAACCCAAAAATGACAGCGAAAGTAATTACAAGATAGGTGTTGGAGCGAGCGCCGCGCGCCCACGCGACCGCGATGCGTCCTTTCTAATTGTTGTTGATAATTTGTTGTGGACCGCGGACGACGGCGGTGACGCCGCCGTGGGGCGCGGCAGTTGCGGCACACGCACCGCACAAGGTGATATTTTAACCTACCCGCATTTAAATGTAAATGCGCAAACTTCCTCCCCGGAGTTCTGACGGCTACCTACGCACATAATTTCCCCTGTCCAAGTTATAAATTTTCCGTGACCCGCACAGTGATTTGAATCCACGATCGTAATCTACATTTTAAGTGTCTTGTTGGAATTATTTAAATGAATTTCGGCGAGAGTACGAAATTGAAAGTTCATTGTACGTATACAGATAGGTTATACTTATTGGAGAGTAGAGGTAGGGCCCTTAATAGTCATTGAAACTGAACAGAAACGTGAGTGGACAAATTGGAGCGGCCGGGTCACGATAAGGGCCGGCCAAGGAAAGAGAAATGTCCATAAACAACAGGCGACTCCGTCCCAATTAATAAAGCAGCCGACACTGAAGTAGTGCAATTAATTCTGTGCCTTCGGAGATTTTAATAGTTCACATAAATCAGTTGGGCCGGTGGGTTAATCGTCGTTTAATATGCCGGACCGGGGCTGGCTATCGCGACCCACCAAACTACCAACGGACAAATATATTGCCCTCTGCCAACTGATAAAGCATGTACGTGATATGGGAGTCTCCAATCTGCTAAGCATTTCTTTCGTGTGAGTATTACAGACCTACCCTAGACCATCGTCTTGGGATCACGTCTTGGACCTCGAAAATAGAATGGTACATGCACTTGTATACTATAGTAAAACTAAAACAGAGTTTGCGAGATATCATGCTACACTATTATTAAGATAGGTACTCTACACAAACTAATATGAAAAGTTAGAGGAAAATCCTCAATTCTGGTGGGTTATTTACTAGAATAATCTACACTTTTAGAATAGAATTTACACTTTTTTCCTAAAAACACTATTGTATATGGTCATTTGTAAAAAAATAACATCATTTTAGGAAACGCATTACAGGTGGTAGGTTTGTTATCTTCAAAAAGTTATAGAAATACCTTAGAATTAGCTATGAAGTTGATCTTATCAGAATGGAGGCTATTGTGAACCCAAGTAGTCTACCTCCCAATTCTGAATTCAATTATGCATATTTAGAACACGGCGGACAGGTCCGAACAGCCGAAATTCAATTGCAAGCAGACTTCAGTTCTAGTTAAGTGGTTATATCCCCCCCCCTGCCAGCAGTGGACAGGGGCGGAATGGACACTAAACGCGGGGGGGTGCGGTGAGGGGGGCGGGGGTGCAGGCGATAGGCGGCGACACCTCGCGATATTGAATTTGCGGGTACAGTGACAGTAAGGTGAGCATGGTTGTGGCAACAAGGACAGGATTGTCCGTTTTGAAAAAAAACATCAATTTTATTGCATACTAATAGGTAACTGCAGGGTCAATAAATGATCCAAGTTAAAGTAAATTTTATTTAAGTAGGTTGTTTTTAAAATTTTACGATGTCTAGGGTTTACGATGGCAGTCGTTATAAACCACAACAGTGACTACTTTCGGGGCTATTTTCCAAGACTGATCACTACGCAACAAAGTGTTGGCTGAGCCTAGGTGTCAAGTTTCCAATAGCCCGTTTACCACAATATTACTTGTAAATTGAAAATAAATGTCTGAATCTGAATATGAATCTGAATGATCTCCCTGGAAAGTGCAACATGGTCACCCTAATATCAGTTAGGAGCACCACGCGTTCACGTAGCTCTCAATTGTTATCTGCCGCTGCAAGGTCGCTGGACCCCGCAGGTACAGCCCTTTCTTCGACAATAGGGCTTGCACAACAGAGAGAAAATAAGAACCAAAATTTTCACTCAAGCGGAATTCAAACGTCTTTTTGTGTCATGTCGTGACGACACTCTTACCTCTGATTACTGCGTCAATGTGACCCATTAGAACCATTTACTAGAGGTAGAATTTGATTATGAGTCGTGAGTTCGATTCCCGCTGATGTAAAATTAAATTACGACAAAACACAGGTTTGCAAATTGCAGTTTTGAAAAAAACTGCGCCGCCGCCGTCCCTGAGCGCGTCGACTCGCAACAGCAGTCATTGGTCAATTTATTTCTTGCGCCTGTGCCCGGCCCTGGGGATGGGTGACCGCCGGGTCGGCCGGACCGCAGTTATCATGATTGAATTAAGTAACTCGCCCGAATCGCTCTGATTTAGAGGTGCGCATTGTCCTACCTCGGCAGTCGGCTCTAAGGACCCGAATCGCCGGCAAAAAGGGAATCCCGGAATCACGAATTTTAATCGTGGGAACGTACGGATGCCCTCCGAGCGATGACCGCAGTTTATTTAAGGTTAATTTCGCCGGGTTGATTTGAGCAGCCGAGTAGTTTGTGATTGCGACCTCAATTTTGTGGCTATTGGCAGCGGTATCTACGGTTCCGTGCTCGTTCGACCGATTCTATTCTCTAACTGAAAACAACATCTTGGTTTGTTCTGTAAACCGAACACTGAAAGTTTATCGTATTGTTGTAAACCTTTTGATCGTACTAGAATATCTATTTCCATTTCGGCTAGTTTACTTAATTTGAATATTTCTACAGGACACAAATACAAAATTAAATCGAGTTAAAATTACATAAGTTATTTTTTTTACCAACCTCATTCTTCTGTCGTAGCATGCTCGTAGCCCGTAGCAGTGTCTACGCGGCAGGTGGTAGCTGTACGCTACGCAGGTCGTCTATTGAATTACGTTGAGAAGGCTGCCCACTCTGCTCCCCACTGCTAAGGGCGGCAACTTTGCACTTAAGTCGCTTTAACTTCAGTTTATACTTAAGCGGGTCTTAGAAAATCACATTTATGAGTTGTTTATTATTGCAAATAATTTTATAAATAAGGTATAAAGTAAAAATTATAATTTTCTGGTAAAGTTGTGGTTAACTAAAAACACTAATAAAAATTATTGATGACCGATGTGGCGCAGTGGTAGAGCGACTGCCTGCAACGCAAAGGTTCCGAGTTCGATTCACGGTGGGGCACTCACAACGTGTGTTTTTTTTTCCAGTCTGATAAGGACATTGCAAGCTAAAACACCTGATTGTTTTTTTTTATTATAAATGATGGGTTTGCTCTTGACTCTAGTCTAGGTTTGAATAAAAAGATGGTTCCGTGCTTCGGAGGGCAAGATAGGCCGTCGGTCTCGGTTGCTGTGTATGATTACTAAGACGGCGCTCGATACACAAGCATTTCAGAGGCCTACTACTAGTAGTAGGCAGTTGTAATACTCTGACAACAGGGTTTATTAAATTTGTTAAATTAATGTTTTTATGTGTTGCCGCTGCTATTTACAGTGTGTTTTTCAATGTTTTCTCTTAGTGTGCAGGGTTGCCTGGAAGAGATCGCTTAAAGCGATAAGGCCGCCTTTGCTTATATTGTGTTGTTTGTTTTTGTTCTTGTATATGTTATGATTATTAATGTGAGCGATAAAGTGTTTCTGTCTGTCTGTCTGTCTGCTTATCGGGTCGCTGGTCGACTCAGTTTCCCACACGAAAAGAAAAATAAAAATAGATTGCGCCATAGTAATTTGTACCAATGAAGTTCTTTATAGGTACGAATGAAAGAAAGAAGTATCGTTTGTCTGGGTAATGATGATAATCCGCTCATTTTGATTCAAGGCTCGGATCGATGTATAGGCAACGGTTGCTAAGTAGGCACAAATAATCCATAATTTATTACAATAACTAGACATTGGCATTTGCATACAATCCCGATAGAGCCCGGCAGAGGTGCTCTATCTTGTCGTTGGCCTCTTTAAATATGACAATTTAAATATACTTTAAGTTTTTTTCTTGGTTTAATCGGCGTGGCACATCCTTGATGTCATATCCAGCTACTAAACTATTTGCAGTTGTAATTTAACCCTAAAGCAGTTTTTTCCATAATTTTTCTTCTACAAACAAATACAAATATTTTATTCGTCTTAAAATATAGTCAAAATAAATGGCGATGGTGTAGATATATTAAAGTACATATTAAATATGGTTATATGTAATGTTAGTTATTGGACACTCCGGGAAATAACTTTTTAAACTTTTAACTTAGGGAAACCTGTTATTAGCTTAGGTTTTATAAGTGTGCTCTGCCTAAATATGTAAAAATAGCTGTTGGTTTTCTCAATAAATAAATAAATAAGTAATTTTCTCTTTATCTTTTGTGTTAAATTATCCCAGGATAGACCTTGAGAGACATTTCTTATTTCCTCAGCGACCACTGGTTGGGAACCACTGCATATAGACACAGCCAGGGCCGGCGCTAGGCAGTGAGGCAGACACATTACACATAAAAGTGAAGCATCCAATCCGGCCCACGTCGATGCGGCGTTACATCAAATTATTCCATTCCATTTTAGACGAAATGTATACAGAGCAAACATGAAAAGAGAACAAAATTAAGCATTACTGCGGGACCTCGGCCACGAGCGGTAGCGGGAGCGGAGGCGGGCGCGGCCAGCGTTTGTCATGTGTCTTTTTGTACGTGAAATATGAAAACTTACGCAGAAACATCCGAAAATTGCATCTGAACGAATGTTCATGGTGCAAGTGGCATACCACTGTAATTGCAATTCAGGCTGGCCCATATAGTGTATTTTTATATTTTTATTTCTTTATTTTTGTTGCTAAAAAATTTCTATATATATCCGTATCACTATCAGCCCCATGCAAGTTCCGCGATTTTTGTAGTTTCCGATTTATTCTACTTTTAAAGTTGTATGGAAAAAAATATTTCGGGGGTCTCTTTTTCTTTTTTGGTACTTTGGAAAGAACAAAATAATCATGAAGATTATGCTGCAAAACAACCGCTTGAAAACCTTTTTACGGAAGAAAAAAAGAAGAAGCAGAAACGCCTTCCAGATTCCAGCATTTAATTTTTTCCATTTAACTGTAAAAGTTGATTATCCTGGAAATTTTAAAAAAACGCAGAACTTATATAGGCGTGATTTGGATACCCCTCAGTATAAGACATTCAAATTTTGTCTTCGGACGTAACTATTCTGGCCACCATGTATATTCGGCCGACCGTAATTCTTGCATACTATACAGTTACTACTTACCTCATTACATCTGTTATCTTTCTCCGTAGTAAATCTACTGATGCACTTAATAAAGACATAATTTGGCTTTTTTCTTCTCTAATTTATCTATAATAATCTTCTTTGTCTTTTCGTGTGGGAAAACGAGTCCAACGACAAATAATGAAGGTCCACAAAGCTAATTTAATTTCAATTATTCTAACTTACCTGCTTTCGATAGATTTCATTACTACAACTGCTTGCACCACCCCGCGATCATCGACTGGGGGGTCGCGGGGGGGTGGTGCCGACGCCGAGAGGGGGGGGGGGGGAGTGGGGAGGGGGGGGGGGCGACATCAATAATCCTCCTTGTTATTCTTATGCAAATGCCCACGGTACGATAATAAGTGGAACACGAATCACCGACTTCGTACAGATTGGAAGAATTCGCTGACAGCCGCGGCGGGTACACACGGCATGAGTTTGAACGAGGCAGACGAACCGAAATAGGTAAATAGTTAGTTTTTAACATAAATTTATAGACGTATCTCCAACGCCATCAGGATCGGCCGTACCGATAGAGCAGGTCTATTCAATGAAATGATATCTCAAAATCACAGGCTGTTTAATCAACCAAGTAATTATTTAAGTATTAACGAAATAATAGCCTTAACAGCTAAAGAATAACACAGTTCATCCTTTTAAGACGCTTATAACATGAAATAATGGGAGATTACGCGGAACTAGGGAGATTTGTCGCCTCAAATGATACACTGATTGTTTTTACCTTGATGATCATGTTGTCAATCTTGTCCCGACAATTCTCTTCAAAACAGCAAAGAGACGGCATGCGCCGTCATATACATCAATCAATTATTATATATAAAAAAACTGGATTTCAAATCTCTGAATTGCTATCAGAAAAAAACGTTAAAATGTAAATAAACACATAAGCATAACCTTACTAATTTAGCCGATTTTTTTGGAATTTAATCTCTCTGAATCCTTATCTGAAATCATGTAAGTTACTCTTAACTGTTGTCCAGTGAATCACAAAGCACTGGCCTTACATTATACTAGGTTTAATTAATGTGATAAAAACCGGCTTCTATTTCGAATAACTTTGATGCTACAATTTTTCAATACTGTCAATTTTCATAATGCCCATATTTTTATTTCTCAGCAAGAACGCTCTCGTGTGTACCCGCTTTGACAACAGTAGCGGTGCGAGCGTGCGTACACAATTCGTGTAACATACAACTTGTACTGTATTTGTTGTAAGTATTCAACAGCGCAAAATGAAACACATTTCTAGAACAGTCTCTAATCAAGCACGTAAGAGCAGAGATCGACTTGATTATACTTCTTCCAATAGACGTTATTGCCTTGTGTTTAGTCGAGGCAACTGGACCGTGAAAGTAGAGCAATATTTAAATTAATACGACGTAAATAAGCCGTGTTATCGGTCTGACGCATTTCACACGAGTAAAGTTTATCCATTTCGAGACCCCGTAACAATATATTAGTATTAAGTCCCGTTCCATTTTAAGGTGTTTTTGTATCAAGCGACGCAATATTGTAAAAAAATCAGTTTACTAACTAAAACGGCTGCAGAGGCGCGACATACAAATCTTTTACATTGCATTCACGCAAATTCTACACAAATGTGCATTGTGATGGATGAATGACACGTGAGTTCTGTTAATTTGGCTTGCCAGTTTTGAGACGTCATAGAAATAATGTACGAAGTTACTGCAATTGAAATTTGTTGAAAAAGATTAATAATATAACTCCATGTTTTTTTTTTACTTAATAAACATACATGACTGTACTTACAACAAAAAATAGATTAGGGCGCGCACACACGCGTGGATATTCAACTAGAAGTCAGTGACGATCGACGGCAGGTCGCAGGTCGTGTTATCTACAAATGATACCGGAGAGGGCACAGGCCAAGGCGTATACGCACCTCGACACCGCGCACAGTTATTATACCAAGGAAGATAGGTATATAAGAATTATTGACGCAAGTCGATCTTATATATGTAATTTATAGTAACTAGGTACCTTTGTTTTTAGTTCATTTTATTTTCAGAAGAGTTATCTTATCTAATACATGAGACCTCCCATTAAGTAAGCAAAGCTACTTGTGTCTGTAGAATTTATACATTTAACCTTTTTGTTTGGTTTGTCAGTTGTTGAAACTACCACATCAATATTTTGAAAACATACACTATTCAACATGTTGTGGTTATGACTTCTATCTTAGTTGGGGCTTAACTTACCTTAAAGTTTATCATTTTTTTTTACTATCTACCGAGACTCTTCCTACACATAATCACCGCATTTAGTAAAGAGAAGCTGGAACCAAACAATAGCAATGAATGACACCCGACTTCACCGTACCCGATAAGCAACACATGAATGAGTACTGGCGATAACACACACATACACACGCACTGATACGTTTTATACATAAACTCAACGGATATGCGCACAGATAATTTCATTGTATGTAGTCACATTTTATCATAAAGACTTCGGATGTTGCACCTGATACAAGTTTATTTTATTTATAATGCTGCACAACTATTTATTTATTTATTTATACATACTGTTTCTGTCGTTATTTGTGCATGCTTTTATACATATCTGCCCCAAAACTGAAGCTCTTTTAAAGCGTAGTATATGAAGACAAAGCACGTGCATCAAGGTAGATTAACAGTTGCGAGCGCGTCGTATTTACGCGTCTGTGTACACGAGCCGTCACATTAGCGGGTTTAGCGCGGGCTAAATGTCGCGCGCGTCATAAGGTAAACACACGCGGCGGCGACAATAACTCGCGGTGTCGCACAGTGTGTCACCGCCCTTATTTGAGCTGTGACATCTATCAGTTGGAAAGTTTTCATTATTAAAAACTGCTAAGTATGATCCGTAATGATTCATGCAATTAACGTTGGAAAGGTAGAGCTATTTACCTAAGATAAGATAAGTTTAGGTTCTATATTTGAAAGTAAAAACTTTTCTGTAAAATAACAAACAAAACTTGACGTTGCAGTAATAGGAGAACTCACGCTAAACTGGTTGTTGTGATCATTTAGCGAGAGTCGCATCAATATGCTTGCGGCGTCCAGCGTATACAGATCTGCGAGGACTCACTCAACTATCATGCTGATTGCACTTCGCACTTCCATGAAACTCAGTGTTTCCTACAAGTATTCAACACAGAGATGTAGGAACACGACAAATAATGAAGAAGCCAAGGAATTAACTTTTAAAGCTCCTACAATTTCTTTATGAGTAGAAACTGGGAGTGAGTGATAGTTGCCTAGCAGTCATCTTAACAATATCTATCTAGCAGACTCGACGTCGTACAAAAATCGGCGTATAGATACTTCAGTTGTGGAATTTTATTTTATTTGAATGATGATATGATATTAAAAAAAATTCAACGCCAGTTATCATATTCCATGCTATTTAGAATAACGCAACGAAACCGTAGCGACAAACAAAATTGTACTCAAATCTATACTTTTAGATTTAAACCACTAGAATATTGTGTTCACCAATTAAGGGCGCTAAACTAGGTAGCTAATGTAAATCAGGTACCTTGATTGATTCCGTGGCTGTGAGGAAAATCCAGTATCCTTTCGAGGTTCATCTTTGAACATCTATGCCTCAGACTTAACCGGACCTCAGATCAAGCCTATGAATTAGGTGAATCCCACTCTAGGGATGCATTTATCTAACACTTTGGTCATCGCAGCATTACAGTGTGCTATTGTATCCGTTTTGGTATGGATTTTCGAAATTTCCTTTCGTCTGAAACCACTGATATATCAAAATTCGTCCGTTAGACTGTCATGATGCGAGAACCGCCTCTTCTTCAAATTTAAGAGTCGAACTCTCGTCAGTGGAGTAAGTTCAATTACTCCTTATTAAAATATAGGCATTCAATGAGTAGTTGCTCTTCATGTTAAAGTGGAGATTGTGTTGAGTTGTGATTGCGCAACTATCTAAGAGCTTGTTGTAATCGTCGCACGCGCAAGACTCAGCGCACACATCACGCCGCCGTCTCTCACTAGGCGGCGCTAGTGTGCCGCTAATAAACTTCCAGATACATCTACTAGTTAACAAAGTACTATATGGACATGGAGAGTAATGTAATAAACGCTGTTGAAAACTAACATGAGCCTAGTTATTGTATAAATAGAATTTTTACAATAACTAGGCAGGTTAGCAGGTTTACGTATGCTGTGTGATGCCGAGTTAGAATAGCATCACCCCAATACAACACGTAAGTGTCGTAAAAAGCGACTGAGGGAAAAATTTATCCAAGAACTGCCCAGCAGCGTTCCCTGTGATAGCAGTACACTGCGCTCGCCAATCCGCTTCCAAGCATGGTGAGTATGGCAATACCAGTGTCCAGCAGTGGACTTTTGCGGCGGTTCATATGTGTAGGTATGTATCAGGTGCTCGTTACTATCACAAGAAACGAACAAGGTTATCTTTTTACCAAAAATAATCCCCAATCATGTGTTGTGTACACAGTTTAATAACAATCGCCGGGGTACTTAAAATATAAATTTTAGGCTTTAAAAAAATACTACGAAATCTTAACATTTGGAGATAAAAATGAAAACAAAGCTGACAATAACAAAATCGTCTTAAATATGATAACAATAATATTGGGTTGATTATATAAATAGGTTATTGCCTTCCCGCTTTAGTAATTGCGTCGTAGTTTGATTTGTGAACCTTGCTTCGCTGGATTGAGGTCACTCCGAGGCTGTGACACCTACATACACGCGTGTGAGTGTGTGTGTCATGTGTGTGAGTGAATTCTTATCAAAGCGATGATAGATTACAAAATGCAAAATAAAGAACTTCAAGATAAAGTAAAGCGACCTCTTAATTTAACCTGACATGTTGAACCTTTCCATTTCATGATAAAAATGACAAAAAGTTGTATAGGTAAGTAAGAATGATTATACCTACTCTTTTGACTTGGACAGGTAGACAGGAACCAACCATAGATTAATAAATAGCCATTTTGGAGTCTCCCATGGGCCAACTGGTGCGATAACTATAGTAGGTACACAAATCCAAAAATAAACTATATTACAGCCAAGACCTGGCCCTGGGGTGCCGGCTTAAATAGCATCACCCCAATTCTACTCGAGGGTGTCGTAAAAAGTGACTAAGGATAATCGCAGCGTTTCAACATGCAATGCAACATCTCGCTAATCCGCCTGCTATGCTAAGCGAGGTGAGTATGGCAATACCTCCCAATAGAGGGAAGCTTATGTCCAGCAGTGGACTGTTGTGGCTGTTAATGTAAGTACGAAACATGACCAACAAAGATTGCGGCCACTTTGCACTCTAGATGGAATAGATATCGATGTGAGTTGAGTACCTTAGCGTGTCAGAGGTGGCCACTGCGCGCCTCGCCCCCGCGCCTCTGACGTCAATCCGCGCCCCGCTGTTTGCGCGCGCTATCGGCCTCTGATAACAGAGGTGAAGGATCGAACCACCAGTCACAGTCAGCCAGCTTCACGTGCGAGCTTCACCGGACTTCTAGGAACCGATATCGGTGATTGATAGCTCTTTGTCTCTCCATCTGACGGGCTAATTACCTGTTCACAACGCGTTTATTGACGGTATATCTAGGATTCTTTCTTATTTATTTATTTATTTAACTGTTTATTGCACACAAGATAAAACACAGAACAATTACATTAAAGAAAAACAACACAACAGGTACTACTTATTTCTAAAAAGAAATCTCTTCCAGCAGTCCTACGGTAGAGAGATAGCATAAGGTAAGGCTGATAAATCGTGCACAATTAAACTAATGAATATAGTTAAATAAAAGTTTACTCAATATACTAATATATATCTATATTATATATACCTAACACTAATAATACATATATATATATATATATATATATATATATATATATATATCTTCATAGACAGACACATAGCTTGTAGACCCGGTAATCAATGTGAAGTTAAAAATCTGTAACCAGTAATACCGACGTAAGCGTTGTAGACAACCGGCGAATACGGCCCAAAATCAGCCCTATGGGAGACTGGGAGAGACCTACGTAAAGAATTATAAGACTCATAAGTTAAGGTACACAAAGCAAGTTTTATCCTGATCAAACGATTTAAATCTGTGCACATAAAGTTTAACGTTTGCTTTGCCTGCTTATAGAACTGACGTCAATAAATAATCACCTGTTTACAATCGGACTGCATTTGAAATCGTTAACACGTCGCAAAATTCAAATTACTTACTTACCTACTTGAGTTTATTTCCCGTAAGTGATTGTATTTCGTAATTCTACTAATAATAAAACGGTATAACAAGAAACGGTAAACAGTGGATGGTTTTAAGGAAAATTTCGGTTAGGTATAAATAAGTCACGAAAGTGTATTTAAATCTCCGAACAAAACCATACATACATTCGTGTTTATCAGTACCTACCTACTTAAACAACAATGTATAGTATAGGAACATTGTCTTACCAAATGTCCGATAAACCACGATATATTTATTTGTAAATTTGTAATCCCTCTTTGTTCCCAATTCACGAGATTTACAGAAGTGCGTGTCTGTCGCCCGGTCACATCAATGTTGCCGCGAAGTCGGTTACTCGTCGACTGATCGGCCCACCTTCGTCGCACTTGGCACCCTTCCAGCGATCAACCAGGTTTCCAGGCTATCCTTTGAAATATGGACTAGTGTACCAACCAACACATGTTCGATTGACACTCTTTCCGACTTCCAAAGCTGGTTCATAATAAAAAGTAATAGAGATATAAGTAAAGCTAAACTATCGCGTGTTGTGCCCACCTCGAATGCAGCGTCGGGCAGATTGCCAACGAGGGGCTAAGTGTTTTCATATCGCTCCGTGCACATGTTCGGTATCCGATAAACCCTGGTTTATTGACATGTTGTTCTCTATAGATTCACCTGTCGTATGTAAATCGAGTGCATTCTATTGCTGGTTAATAGTTTCAAGGCCCGTTGCAGTAAGCTGTGGGCAGGATTGTACATATTATAATTCCTTTACTGTAAATAGCTTTATAAATAAAATAAAAAATACCCCAACAAAACAAAAGCGGCTATAGAAAAGCTCAACCAAATCCTGCAAATACCTACTTAGTGAGTTTGGCCATACAGGCAATATAACCAAATTCCTTTTTCTTTTTAATATTGTATATCTTTTGTTCCCAAGCCATCACTTCTTCCACTCCCATTAGGTTGGCTGGAAGATACCTCATATAGAGATAAGCTCGCCTATGTATTTAATTTTAAGTTGAAACTTTGTAAATTTATGCAATAAAGAATGATATCTATAAATAGCACACCCGGGTACTGGATATGGATAAAATCCAGCTGTCAATCATGTTGTTGCGATCTCCGCTGGCCCACCTTGGCCAGCGCTGGCCCTCTGCCAGCCACTGTCCGCCTACCGACTGATGCAAATCCTGCCATTGCCGATCTGATCAAACTGTACATACGAATATACTACAAATTCACGATTGTTTGTTCACTGGCTGATGAAATGTCGATTCAGTCTTCTGTCTTTACGTTTTGTCTTAAAAAATTTACCTGCGTTTGATTAACAATGTATTCACTGAAGTTATAAATGAACGAATGAAGATTTAGATGCTATCTGTGTTATCACAAAAAAATTGGCGCGCTTAGGGACAAAAAAAAATTGCCATACAATTTGACATTGTCAAACAGCTTAAACCATGTCTAACTTTTTTATAATGCGATGGACTGACAACCTGTCACTATGGTGATACACAATTTTCCAAATGACCCGCAAACGTTTGTCAGATATGACCTAAATGACTGTTTCATGCGGCCGTTTCCACTCTGCCTACATATGTGTTACAGTTATGTTGGCTGGCTGTTTACCTAAAATACAGGAATTCCAATTCTTTGTTTAGGAAATGGCTAAGCCACATAATTATTTAATATAAGTGTACCTATTTGTAATTAAGTTAATTTTAATAAAGAATTATCTTATCTTATGTATGTATGTATGCAACACATGATTGTAATGTAAGTATTGTGTAGAAATGGCTGAAAACCAGTGCTGCCCTCTTTTGGGCATTTTTACACTGAGCCTTGACCCATTGTGTATTTACTACTATATTTCCGCCCAGCGGTTTCATTTTCCCGTGATAATAGTTGTTTTCCCGCGGTAAAAAGTAGCCTTTGTGTTATTCCAGGTTATACTCTACCTGTGTTTCAAATTTCATCCAAATCAGTCAAGCCGTTTGAGCGTGAAGAGGTAACAAACAAACATACATACGCACAAACTCTCAGATTTATAATATTACTAGATTTCCGCCTTGCGGTTCCACCCGCTGCCACTCATTTTCCCAAATAATAGTCATGTTCCAATACTGTTTCTAGTTTATTCTTTGTTGAATGTATGTGTGTATTGTAATTTTATGCAATAAACGTTTTCACAATAAAACAATTTTAAACAGATTACAGTTGTGTTTATTTTGGATTTTACAATTTTACAGCCATCCGTGACTTGAAACGTAGGAATTGTAAAATCCAAAATAAACACAACCTAAATCCGTTTCAAATTGTTTTATTGTAATAAGTAATAGTTGTGCAAATTCAAGAAAATATAATAAACGTTTTATCTAACTATCATGTTAAACTGATTGGATAAGATAAATTTATAATGTAATTACTGAAATAAAATGTGTTTGACAGAAACCTTGTTAATAATTGAACCTTAATAACTAAATTCTAATAACGACAGTGTTTTACCTCTTGGTAAACCAAAAACCACAACAATGAAAATAATTCACCATTTACAAAATGCAAATAAATTGTAGCGTGGCATCAGACAGGGCTGTTTATACAGGGAAAGTGTATTTAGTTCATACTGTTCATAGCTACAAATAAAACATACATATTATTATATCACGCCTTTATCCCTTTCGGGGTAGGCAGAGCGTAAACGGCCAAAAAACGGACATTTACGCCACGTCTGACAAACATTTGAGGGTCATTCGGAAAATTGTGTATCACCATAGTGACAGGTTGTCAGCCCATCTGCTAAAATTGCAATACAAACCCTCGAGACCCTTCGTCGCCTTATACGACACCCACTGCAAAGAAATGGGGTGATGCTATTCTAAGCCGGCATCACACGGCAAATAATACACACACACATATATCACGCCTATATCACTTACGGGGTAGGCAGAGCGGTAATGTATCGCCGCATCTAACAAATATTTGATGGCCGTTCCCGATAAATCGTGTACCTATCACTTAAGTAACAGCTTTTCAGCCTGTCGCAAAATTGTAAGACACATGAAACCCTCGAGTTAAAATAGGGTAAGTAAACCCTACGGTAATGCTATTCTAAGCCGGCATCACATGGATTACAAATAATAACTAATTTCTAAGCCTTTTCCGTCAATGTATACCTTATCAATTATTGTCATGAATCATGATCATGACTGATTGAAAAATACCTGCATTACCTACATATTTTAAATAGGAGTTCCATTTTCAAAAGCAAAACAAAACCAGTCAGTTTTTTCGCAAGTGACGGCACACCGCGCCAAATACGGAACCCATTAATTTTCACCAAGAAACGGAAATGAAGCGCTTGGCGCGGAGAAAAAGAATGGCACTGGCTGGAGAGACAAAGGCCACGCGGGGACGTCGGCGGCTGGGGCCCGCTGCTGCGGTGCGTGCAGCCTAACTGCATTATGGTGCACGGTAGATAAACCCCGCGACTGCCGAGCCAGCCTTTGTGCCAGCGGCTGCGGCCCACGACTCTAGATCTAGACCAGTCCTAGGTACAGCATAATATATGTATCGTAAATATTTGTGAGGATGATGATGAGGCTGCTCACACATAAATGCGTCGCATCAGAAAAATTATTGATGCATTTTCATATTTTTCTGTAAAAAAAATGCATACTAATCCCGTTGCGACGTCGCATCGCATTTATGCGTGAGCAGCCTGAAGTTGGTAATCGCTACTGTACCGCGCTATCATTGAAGATTTTGTGATAAATGATTAAGAATGTCTAGTAACCCCACATCTTTTATGAGCTTGAAAAAGTGAAGCATCTGTCTCCTACAGTTTCAGTAAAAGTGTCTGAATCGCTTAAGCGTGGCAGAAACATGCTTGCTACCTTCAGATATAGGTAGAACTTTACCTTACGTATCAATTTTAATAATACATTTATTAAAATTGATACGTAAGGTAAAGTTCTAGAACATTAAACCGCAATGGTAGGAAAATTCTAATTTTAAATTCGAAATTAAGGAAAGTAGGTGTCGAGCGGAAATAGCGAGTGTGCGGGCGCATTGTTTATTATTGGGCGGGACCCGCCGCCGCCCCGCCGTCGTCACGCCGTCGTCACGCCGTCGTCACGCCGTCGTCACGCCGTCGTCACGCCGCCGCAACGCGCGGGAGACGCGCGTAATTGCACACCTCGGCCGGGACTCGCAATAACACGCCAAGCCTCCTCGAGCTCGCAATGGCTTTTTCAATGGCTGTTGCATAATGTGCCAAATACTTTTTTACATTTTACATGCTGTTATTTCATATAATACGAGCTCTGTTACTGGCAGGTCTGTGCTATGTGACGTGATTCATTTTCATGTTTATTTCGTGGAGAATTTAACGTTATTTTTGCTACTGAGATAGAGAACTTTGAAGACGACAAGGTTCCTAGCTAGCTACCAACCTATTGATCTAAGTACCTATATGAAGATTCCATTTTTTCCCTCATCATGTGTCAGTGCATCACTATCTGTGGAAGTTGTACCTGATTACCTGATAACTCGTTTAAATACTGTAATTATTTATAATACTTATAAATATATTGCCTATTATCAACCAAACTATAAAATTTACTCGTCAAGCTCACTTTTAATTCATATTAATGAATATCTATACAAAAACTCGTTACAATTATAATTTATTGCAACTTGCAAGTTTCGTTTTTCGAAGCGGGCCTAATTTAACCGCGTCATATTCTCCACCACTAGCCGTAGTTTCTCAAGGGTGCGATAATTAATTAACAAATACATAATTGGCAACAATAGTGGAGACGGGCCCCGGTTTTTACGAGCTGGCAGCACTTTAAACAAAGCACAAACATTGCAACTTTCGCGCCGCCATTGTGCTTACTCAATGTAGGTGGATTAACGGTCACAAAAATGGCGCCCTTCAATGACGTCTTATTAATTAAACCGTCATAAACTCAGCCCTTTATATCCATTATAAAACTGACAAGAGGATAAAACAAGAAGCTTTAAGCCTGTAAATCAGTAAATACGCACCTCGAGGCAAAATCTAAAGAGAACCGTTATAGCTTTCCCACATTTTATGATTGACTATTAAAACAAGAATATCTGAATCTTGTTTGATTATGTATGATCTGCGCGGAAAGGGAAACGATTCAATATTTGCAGAAGGTGAGATGCATGGAGTAGCTTTTGAACCGTTGCCAATCGCCCATAATCGCAACGTGCAACCTTCTCCTATAATACGAGGCCACGGTGCGGTAGCATATATTCACCTACCTTTTTTTATTATTATTACTAAGAATGCTTATGTGTACCTAATCCCAAGTCAATGAAAAGGCCTTATTTAAAGGCTGTCCAACCCCTAATAATGGTATGTGACTCTGATTCTATGGAATTAGAGAATTGCCAATTCAAGCTTTCATTTCGCTTAATGTAATAGGTACGTGTTATTAAGTATCAGTAAAGGATCCTGGTTTGTTTGATAGTTTTAAATATGATATGGATCAGTTACAACTTAAAGTGTTATCTGAAAAGAATGAGATAACGTAAAAGGATTCTGTTTTTTGTTGCGTTGTACTTACTCGTAATCTCACAAAACAAGATAATAATTTATGACAAACAACATTATCCCGATATCGATAACAAAAAGGATTTACGCTTTGTATTTTTTGGAGACAAACAGCTTATTTCAACTTGCATAGTTTATCTGGGCACGAGACGAAAACAATGGTTCAAAATTGTTAAGTCTATTAGTTGACACCTTGAACAATGTAGCGCTTTCTGCAGACCATCTGGCACCAACCTTTGCGCAGCAAATTCGAGAAAACATTTTAAACGAGTATTTGAGGGCTCATTCCTTTAGAACAAGTTGTAACAGTGAGAAAAGGTGGTGATTGTTTAGGATGGTGTACAATTAGCAATTGTGTGCGAGCGAGGTGGCGGTAGGGGCTGCGCGGACGCAACTGGCCGCCACATGTTGCTTGCTGTTCACCGAACAATAGCAGTTGACACCGGAGTGACGTGCCGGATATTGATTGTATGCACATTTATTTTGAGACACATTACTTATTATTATATTCAAACAAAAGTTTCTAAGTTTTGCTAATGCCATAATTAAACACGTATAAGTATAATTATTTTTAATGACATAACAGGTATTTTGTACCTACATCATAAAAGTGATTGTTTTTTGCGTGTATAACACCAAGTCGTCCAACGACCCGATGAACCCCGGTGTCAGAGTTTTTCAACCGCCTACAACTCGCGGTCGTTGTGTAACGACCGCCGTCTAAGAAATCATAGACAGCAACCGGGACAGACGGCTTAACGTGCCCTCCGCAGCACGGAACCATCTTTCTTTTCGGACAATCAGATGTTTCAATATCCTTACCAAACTGGGAACAAATTCGTGAAGTGATAATTATCAACTTTGTGAGTGCCCCACCGGGAATGTAACAATACGAAATTAAAGTGTACGAAGCACTATAAAAATTGTTTGAAATTATTTCACTGATAGATTTAATGCCGTGTGATGCCGGCTTAGAATAGAATAGCATCACCCCATTTCTTTACCGTGGGAGTCGTAAGAGGCGACGATGGGACTCGCTCGAGGGTGTGTTAGCATTTTTAGGCGATAGGCTGACAACCTGTCACTATGGCGATACACAAATTTCCGAATGACCCTCAAACGTTTGTCAGACATGGTGTAAATGTCTGTTTTTTGCGGTTTGTTTACGCTCTGCCTACCCCGCAAGGGATAAAGGCGTGATATGTGTGTGTATGTATGTATAGATTTAATCTGTAATGGAAATATTGAATAGTTTTCAGTTTGGGAAGGTAGAAACCTATTGGGTCTTCCCTACCACGCTGTGTGGGTGTGAGTGACACGAGATAACCCTAGTAAAGGGCTCATCACACCACCATCGCTCATTGCAATCACCAAACCTACCGCATTTTTACATACATACATACACATATCACGCCTATAATCCCTTGCGGGGTAGGCAGAGCATAAAAGGCCGCATAAAACGGACATTTACGCCACGTCTGACAAACATTTGAGGGTCACCCGGAAAATAGTTTATCGCCATAGTGACAGGTTGTCAGGCTATCGCCTAAAATTGCAATACACACCCTCGAGTCCCCTAATCGCCTCTTACGACTCCGACGGGCAAGAAATGGGGTGATGCTATTCTAAGCCGGCATCACACGGCATTCACACATCACACCGTATTTTGAAACCACTTTATCAGTTTCAACTGTTTAAATGACGTTTCCTTTAACGTTATCTTATATTGTCTATGAAAGCAGTTCGTTCACACATTATCTTCACTAATATTTTTGAGGTGGAAGTTTTTGTTTCAATGTTAGGGGTTATCTCTACTGCTGTATCTATCTCTCTGCTATAGAACCATTTGTTTATCCCACCGACGATTTTTTATATTAGCTTAAGAGTGTACCTTAAACCTTGGACAACCTACTGAATGCAAAAGTAATGCTATTTATAACTTACCTTTAAGTACCATTTCAATTGTTTAAATAAAGCTTCCGCTTTTTAGTTTTTAATGAGAAGTGTATTAGGTCCTTACATATGAAATTGGCGTTTTGTATGGGAGGAACAAAAAGTCGTTTTTTTTTTTATATAGTATATTTATTTAATCAAAGTATGAGCCATTGTAATCTATGCACTTTTGCCATCTCATAGGTAGTTCATTGATCCCTTTACTAAAAAAACGATTCGGACGGGAATCAATAAAATCTTTGAAGGCGATTTGGACTGCCCCATCTGAGTTGAATTTTTTCCCTTGCAAGAAGTTATCCAAATTTCGAAAAAAATGGTAATCTGTTGGAGCAAGGTCCGGGGAGTACGGTGGATGCCTTAGACATTCCAATTGAAGCTCTTCTAATTTGCTAGCCGTCTGTTGTGCAGTGTGTGGTCTAGCGTTGTCGTGAAGCAACAGTGGCGTAGAGCGATTGACCAACCTCGGTTGTTTAGCAGCTAGCTTTTCCATCATGGTTTGCAATTGCTGACAGTAGACATCTGCCGTAATCGTCTGGCCAGATTTGAGAAAACTGTAATGAACGACACCGGCGCTAGTCCACCAAACGCTTACAAGTAACTTTTTATTGGTCAATTTTTGCTTGGAGCAGGCTTTGGCTGGCTTGCCAGGGTCCAGCCATTGCGATGAGCGCTTCCGATTATCGTAGAGAATCCACTTTTCATCACAGGTAATGATTCGATTTAAAATCCCTTCGTTATTGTGCCGGTCAAGTAATGTAACGCAGCAGTTGACGCGCGTTTGCCGGTTTGCTTCACTCAATTCGTGAGGAACCCACCTTTCAAGTTTTTTAATCTTTCCAATTTGCTTCAAGTGGATTAAAACAGTTTTATCACTAACACCGAAGCCTGCAGCTAATTCGGACGTGGTTTGCGATGGATCCGCTTCCACAATAGCCTTCAATTCTTCATTATCAACTTGGGTCTCCGGCCGTCCACGGGGCTTGTTTTGCAGGTCGAAATTTCCAGAACGAAAACGTTGGAACCAAAAACGCACTGTGTTTTCTTTTGCGACACAACCGCCATACACATCATTAACCCTTCGAGCCGTTTCCGCAGCGCCGGTGCCACGGTGGAACTCGTACTCGTAAATAACGCGATATTTCAAATTTTCCATTTTGTAAATTGAGCGATGCAAACAGAAAAAAGATAAGTAAAAAAACAAATGAATGATGGTTTACGAAACACAACTACATGTGGAAATAGCTGTATAAATTTGAATTTCGAATTCCTAACCAAATAGGAGAAATTTGTGATCAAAGTGGCCAGTACGACAAAACGACAATTTCATATGTAAGGACCTAATATATACATGGTGTAAAAAAAATAGCTAAGAATATTTTAAGGGGTGAATCAGTACGTGAAACTGAACAACTTTCCCCAAGGAACATAGGTCGAAATATGAAAAAAAATTGGCCCTCCCATACAAATTATCCCGCCCTGGTAACACACTAAGTATGGGAGGGTCAAATAATTTTTTCATATTTCGACCTATGTTCCTTGGGGAAAGTTGTTCAGTTTCACGTACTGGTTCACCGCTTAAAATATTCTTAGCTAATTTTTTTACACCTTATATAGGTAGGTATTAGTTTATTTAGTCTTTTCAGATCAAATAAGATATAGTTTTTTTACCAGAATACAGTTATCTTACACATAGTAACTAACTTTTTTTTTCTAATTAAGTAGGTAGGTAACTGATATAATTTTATATTAAATAGTGAACTCTACCCAAATATTTTGAAAGCTAATTATTTGAATACTGTTATCAGAAATACTTTATCCTGTTTGAGTAAAATTAACTTTCTAAATCAGGCATTTACCTCAATAATATTAAAATAATAAGCGAGCATGATACGTTTACCTAAATGCCTACTTGATGTTGGCAGGGAATTAGTGCTAATGCATGTTTAAACATGCTTTACACACTGTATAATACGGGTCATTAGGTACGCTTGACAAAAAATAGTAACGTAATCATTTTCCTTTGTTTTTCAGAAAAACTTAAGGAGGAAAGTAAAGAAGGCAATATACAGGTTGTAAGGTACAGCTCTCCGAATACTAATAGGGTGCATTCAGACCATGAAACTGAACAAATTCCCTTAAATAAATATTTCAGGAAACGTCAAAAAAAAATTGACTTCCCATAATAAATGCAGTCGGCTGATTGTGATTTTGTATGGGAGGTCGTTTTATTGTCGTTTCCAATGTTTCAAGGGGAAAGTTGGCCAGTTTCATGGTCTCGATGCACCCTATCAGTATTCGGAGGGCTGTCCCTTACACTGAAGTTTCACAGATGTGAATACGACATCTGTGAAACTTCAGCTCTCTTTGACTTTTACAGTTTATGAAATACAGCCTGGTGACAGTAGGATGAGCGGATGGACAGACAAGCAGACAACGAAGTCTCAGTTAAAGGGTTCCGATTTGGCCCTTTGGGTACGGAATCATAAAATGGCACATTATTAGGAAGTTGTATTATTTTATGGGCAGATTCTTTCTATCATATATTTTCATGAAAGATGTACAACTAAGTAAACTTTGTTTATATTATGTTAGCACCCGCCGAGAGTTAAACCCGGGACCGTAGGGTACCGTCCCACTGCTCTGCCAACTGAGCTACCGGCTCCTCGGTATTTATTTTTTCAGTTTATGGTCTGAATGTCTGAATACACATATCAGTATTCGGAGGGCTGTTCCTTACACCCCGTATTAACACTGTGGCCGTAACTCTCGTAAACCTCAATATTCGATACAGCATGCTTTATTTTTTCAATTCTCGTAAAGCGTATTCTTATCTACCTCATTGCAGATTTTATAGTAATCTGTGGTACAACACAGGTTTGTTCTTACCGGAGTGTGTCTATTGAAATCTAGTTTATGATTAATGATGATTAAGTCTGATCGAAGGTAAAATGTAATCGCATGCAGATCGAATAATATTTGAAGTGAAAACGGGGGCATTGGGTTTGTAGAATCAACTAAACATAGTGCGTTCGGTTCGGTTGCGAGATTTTGTTATATAGTTTTGATTATTGTACCGACCAACCTATATTATAAAATGTGCTGAGACAAACTTTGAAAGTTTAACGAACCCAATTTAATTGTTCACTTTGTAACGTTTCTTAAATAAATGATTTATCTATCTATCTATAAATATCCTGGCCAAATAAATAAATATCCTGGACATCCTATATATAAAGTAATTAGATTTTACTTCCACCTCCCACTTGTCGTTTACACCGTAAACGTATCCATATTTGTATGTAAAAAAGATCGGAATCGCAATTTCCTTTCGTCTGAGAGACGCGTGCGTTACGGTGCGTTAAAAATACACAGCGATGGACGATAGGTGTAATCCCCGCCAAAATGTATGTGATAAATTTTTAATTGATTTTAATATCTTTAATGGCAATAGAAAACATTTATTTCAGTGCAATAAGTAAACTTAATATAATCAGGAATTGGGCATCTTGTAATTACTACAGAAACAAAATATGGTACCTACCTACTTAATAATATTATTATAATTATAATAGTAACTGTATCAAAAGTTTTGATCGGAATCTCTGTGAACAGTATTGGACCCAATCGGAAATCGTTGTGTGGTATCGATCAGATGTAATCAATACGTGGCTTACGAATCAGCCCGTATCCCGCATAACTCTAGAGCTAGAGCACGGATGGAGGTATATTACCTACTATTGTAAGCTGTTTGGGGCAATGTCGGTACAACAAATGAGCTTGAATCATTAACAAATTTTACTACATGTGGTTTATTATAATTGCTACATTTTCATAAGTTAAGTGTATGTTGTTTCGAGACAAGTACCTACCAAAAGATTGAAAATTGGACGTATCAACGTACGAACTAAATTAATTATTTTGTGTTATTTCAGGTACCTATAGGTATGCTAAGCTAACGTACTTTCGTTTGCAATGGATAAAAATGACTCACGCTGTATTTTTACACCGTGTAAACTGTCACATAAACGGTATATTTTATAATATTAATTTAACTAAATGTGAAAGATGCCGTGTGATGCCGGCTTAGAATGACATCACCCCATGTCTTTCCCGTGGGAGTCGTAAGAGGCGACTAAGGGACTCGAGGGTGTGTTTTTTAATTTAAGGCGATGGGCTGACAACCTGTCACTATGGCAATACACAACTTTCCGAATGACCCTCAAATATTTGTCAGATGTGGCGTAAACGGCCGTTGCGGCCGTCTACGCTCTGCCTAGCCCGGAAGGGATAATAGGCGTGATATGTGTGTGTATGTTAATTTAACTATTGACATTTAAAAAACAATTTTATAAATGTGCTACTATACATTTAATCGAAAATTTACCCATGACTACGCAACACAAAAACTACGCAACTTTATAATTTTTGTAAGTTAGGCCCTTGAATAATACCAGCCGATACCGTATTATTGTTTTAATACCGTTCATACAAATAATATCTTTAGTAGTGATTAACATTGGTTACCTGTGGACGGAGCGACGGCCGATGACGGAGCCGCGCCGCCAGATGTGCGCTCGCCTTGAAATATTTATTGCTTGTCTTTTGCTCGTGGGAGAGTCGGATTCAACCGACACCAACACAAGTAGGTAGCTATTGTTATTTTGGTATCCATAAATTATCTACTTACTTATGTTTTAATTAGTGCTCATAAAAGTGTACGCAAGTACAGTTCTATTTTTTATGTTAACAATTTAAACATTGCTTAAATTATTCGTTACCTACGAGGCTATTTAAAAAAAATATCAGGCTAAGCTGCGTTGGTAATTTTTTTACGTTTTGTAAGTTCCGATCACGGATCCTATACCCGGTGTCCCGAATAGTGACATTGAAAGACCCCTTAATAAAAGTTATTAAAATTTTGTCTTTTGTCCAGCCTGTAAACCCCCTAGTGATGTTATTTTTTTAACAAAACTGAAAATACACCCAGCCAAATATTTTTGTAGTCATGTCAATAGCGTGTACATACCTTAACAATATGTTGTTTTCCCAGAATAGTACTTTGAATTAATTGATGCATTTTTTTTATAGAATATGACAAAACAAGAGTTAAATCTTTGGTGTTATATTCAAAATATACGAAATTCTATTATCTAATAAACTTTCTGCGTTCCGATACTTAAAGTTTTACTCATACTAATGGAAGGAAAATAAGTATTGCGTTTAAGCAACAGTGTTTGTATTAAGTTTATTAAAATGTCTTAAAAGTAATTGCGGGAAAAAGACAAAACCCATCCGCAACAATGTAGACAATGTAGACAAGCATGTCACGCCGAGACGGAGCGGAGTGAATCACTCGCTATTTATAAACCACTTAATGCTGGTTGTAGTGGCGCTGAATAAACTGCACAATCTCATAGACCCCGCCAAGCTACGTCACATATCTCGCGTTTTGTAAAAGCTTTTAATTATAAAGTAGTTGTATGGTTATCGCTAGCGCCACTTTGAGAACGTCAGGTCTAATGTCGCAATGCTTCCACGCTCAACTGTTAACCTTTTGAAATAATAACCACCAACAATGCATTTTCTTGCGAGATTCCTGTGAAACTACACAAGGGATACAAGGCTTTTTTAATGTAATAGCCGTGTTATAGGTAACAAAAAGTTAGACACGTTTTTAGGCCGTGTTTAAAATATTTTTCTATAAGATGTGAACTGTCAAAAAGCTTGAAACACGTCTTCCCTTTTTTAATAAGACCGTAAATATTTACCATTAAGTACGTATATGAATAGACACTCTACAAATTGTGGTTAAATAAATACCAACCATTAAATATCCTCCTCACGTGAAAGAGTTGTCACAGAAACAAAACATATTTTTTGAAAACTAAGTAATTATCCTTGGGTAATAATTTTCAGCATTTAATTTGAACTGAGAGCGTTTTCTGCCATAGTTAAAAGTAATTATATGAGATGAGCAAAGTAGTAATTTGTTATGTTATCTTTAAAATACAAAATACAAATTCTTTATTTAATAAACATATTCACTAATAGGTAAAACTATACCAAACAATTATGAGGCTCGATTATAAAACTAAGAATAGTAATTCCTGTGTCTTAGGTAAACAGTTTACCAACATAATTGTACTAAATAATTAAATACGAATACATTAAAAAAAACTGAAATACACTTTAAAATACCACTAAAGTCGTGACCGGTAGCTTCCCTCGGAAATATTTATATCTTTACAATAATTACCTAGTAAGTACCTGAAGAAAGAAAATCTGACACGCACTGTAGGTAACAGTGAAAAAGTAACCATACAAAAATAAGCACAAAATCAGTCATTGGAGCTTTTACAAAAGTGGTTTGGAATAAAGCAGGGCCAGAAGTCTGCTAAATAAAAATCGTTTTAGTTGTGTGCCAGCCAATTGCTTGTCAGAGTGTCAGTTTTGGTCATGTCGTATTCTGCTAAAAGTTTGAAGTATAGAAAGTCACAGTGGTATTATAATGACAGTGAACTGTCGCTGTCATTGCAAGGGTAAAAAATAAAAGAACCCGGTCCCAGGTTGTCGTAGCGGTAGGTAGCCCCCGCGGCCTCCCAGTCTCTGCTGCGCTCGCACACGTGTGTCGGCGCATTGTCTGCAGGCAGCAGGTTACACAACCACCGATACTACCGGCTTTGTCTCAGTGAAATATGGGGGTGGTATAACTTTACCGACACTCACAATCTTTTGTTTGAGATTTATAATTATTGCCTTCTCTATGCATTTTTATTTTGTGAGGAAGACATTCCTGCCTGAGCAACCTAACTGTCCTACGTAAGAAGATAATTCTGCTTAAAAATGACAGATGATAAAAGTATAAAGTAATCTTAAATGTGGTGCAAAATTATTACACTTCCTACAACGATAAATTGCAAGGTTCTATTTTATGGCCTTCTTAATATTACCTTTTAAAACCTATATAAAAAGAAACTGGCAAATACTTTCCGAATCTATTTAAATGTGAACGCACGACTCTACGAAACAGCGCGGTGCGAGCGGCCGAGTAGCGCGCGCTCGTAACGCTACTACTAGCGCCATCTAGCGACCGAAAGCCGCAACAAAAGTTTGCATGCTACGAAATATGTAGAGCGTGAGATTTTGTTATTATTTTAGTAATGTGGACACGATTTCGTACCTCGTAAGGTTTATTTTCAGTGTGTTTTTTTTTCTGTCTATTTTAATATAATGTTAACAAATACTTGTCTTGTTTTGAAATGTAGAGTGAACAATAATTTATTCTTACGATTTTAATTACATTCTTAAAATAAAATGAATGCTGGGCGGCCGCTACATTTGCATAGACCAGTCTGCGACGTTAGATAGAGACAGGTAGAGCTAGTGGAAGGTGGAGCGTCGCGCTCAAACAAAAATAATAAATAATTCAAAGATCGCATCTGTCAACAATCAAATAGCGGACAGCTCGTTACAATCATACAGAGGTGTCGCGTTGTACAGGGCCCGCGGCAGCGACACACGCGCCGGACCGAGTGGGCTTCACTAATTAAGTATAGGTGAGGGCTGGCGAGGGCTGCGCGGGGTGGCGGCGGGGCGAGGGGCGGGGAGGAGGGGGGCAGGAGCGGGGCGGGCGGGGGCGGCATGAGGCGGGGCGGGGCGAGAGGCGGGCCGGACTCATTCCGCCGCGCGCCGCGCCGCACACTGCACGTACCGTCCGCGCGCGCGGGCCATGGTCGCGAGAACCGATGAGAGCATGTTCGGGTGCTATGGTGACAGCTACTCGTACCGCCTGTGGAGCCTGGCCAACGTGTGGGGCGCTTGCCGATGTGAGTAGCGCGCCCACTGGACGACACGTGCACCTGTCCACTAGGACTGCTAGGACTTTTACCGCTGACGTCAGCGGAGGCTGTGAAATCTTCGTGTAGTATACGTGGTAGATGCGATCGCGGCGCAGTGTCACCGTGGAAGCCGACACCGCGTGTCCCGTACAGTGCGCGTTAGATAGGCCGGTATCGCGACAGTGAGGTGTGATCGAGGTGTCACTCGATGCAAGTGCAGAGCCCGCTTATGGGAGTTGGCGGTTGGTACGAATGCTTGGCGGCCGGTTGGCTTGCTGACATGAGGAGTAAGCAGGTCCCCACCTCCACCACCTCGGCCAGGCGGCTCGCGGCCTTAAGTAAGCTTTCTTTTCTTTTGTTTTATTTGCTTCATCATTTTCACCATCTTCTGTCTGTATTATTATATTATTTATCACATAATTGTCATTAACTCTTTCAAACATTTATAACATTGTTTTTGAAGACTCCATAATCAATGAACTTCCTACCTGAAAATAAATTCGAAACTTCATAAAATGTAGAGTCGTCGTTAGTTGCAAGTGTGTTGTGAACTGAAAATAAAGTCCGATAGATCAAAATGTCAAATTAAAATGTTGATCGCGTACAGGTGAGAATGATATCACCTCGGTCGCATTAAAAATAAAACTGGTGCACGTCTTCATTAGAAATAACTCCGCGTTGAGTTCACCCTGGTCTCCCTAGGGACATAATTCATCCACTTGAGAATCGGGAACAGGTACACACAGACTTGAAAGAAAGTTTCGTTTGCCGAGCTCCCCCTGCTCACTCTCACCGTCTTAAATCGTAAATGATTATGTTGTTTTAATTCATTTGCTTTTTTCTTTTTTTATTTCATTCTTCTTTGAGTGCCGCCTGACTGGAGTGGATAAATTAATAGAATCGCGTTGTTTGATGCGTGTCGTTGTGGCGTGGCGTTACGCTATACAAAGCGTGTGTTTCACACGGGCTAGTTGGAACGCGGATGAATAAATTAGTGTTTGTTCGTTTGTCTGTGTTAGAGGCAGGCAGGTACATCAAACGGAACACGCACATCTCGTGTAGAGACGGATTTTTAACGGTTCGCCCGAGTAATGTTAATTGATCGCGTCGTTCAGGGCAGAAATACAGACCAATTTGTGAAATTTACTACTTACGCGTGTGCTCGGCTATGATAATAAAACGCATTTAAACATAAGTGTGCCTAAGACTAGACTTTGTTAACTCTACATTATATTTATTCAGTACCTACCTATTCTTTACTGGTGATACTGTCATGTTTTATGGAAGTTGTGTAAACATTTGTTAAATTTAATTAACATTTTGTGTAGGCATATTTGTTATTAAATTACATGAATCGACGTAAAAATGTAGGTAATTTAAGTATTAGCAAAATTAAAAGATGAGCATAGTAGGTAGGTATGTTAAAAGAGAAAAAGTGATTTATTATTATTATACTAGGGTATAGTATCCTATTGTTGAGCAATTCCTTGTTGTAAGTTGCCCTTTGAAAAAGCTCATTACAAAATTTGTTTAGGTACCTTTGTAATTTAATTTTTTTACAAATATTAAAAGTGTCTCAAAGTGTCTTATCTAAGGATCTTCTTTAGGTACGTATTATTTTCTCACCAAGGAAAATTAAGATCATTTATGTATATAAATAAATATAAAAATTAATTGTCGGCATCAATGACTCAGATCAGACACATTACTTAAGTTACCCGTGAGTGCATAAACAAACATTTCGCTGAATCGATAAGTTGGTACCTATAAGCTATCACTAATCACTTGTTTGCTTATTTGTACTCAAATTAACTGGCTCGTTACCGAATGCAAACGATTTGAAACCATCGCATACCTAGATCTAGGTAGGTATACATTTATATTTATATCTATAGTACTTTCGAAACATTTACCGCCTCATTACAAAAAAGTAAGACACGCATTAAGACGCAGTCTTGATTAATTTTGTAGGTATACGATTTAACGTTGTCAAACGGATATATGGCGAAAACAATGTTTGATTTTTTTTGCAATAAAACCGTTAAATTGTGTGAGTGGATGCGATACCTATATATAACTTTTACCTTTCGCCCGAGATTATTGGTAATTGGTAAAATACTTATCCGTAGGATAAAAGAATATATTGGACGAGAAACTGTATTTGTTTCCTTTGCGAAAACTAACTTATCTAGTCGTGGAAGTAACCTTTTGGGAGGTACACGATATTTCGATAAGTCATCTTGTAGGTAAATGTAACCATCTAAAGTGAGTCAGATTGTGAGTAATATTGCGATGATGGTAGGGAGATAGATTCTTGCCATCTCGTCAGGTCGTGAATCAGAAAAGGAGATAGGTATGTAGGGATAGGTGTGTGGGTGTTGAAAATACATTCATTTGATAAATCTTTGACTTTTTGAGATAGATCTAATTTATACTTATGTATTTTAATACACTTAGACCATTTAAAAAGAAGATAGTTAGGCCTTTCATATGACACAGGTTTGGCCAACTAATTTATCAAGCTAACCCAGATGCCACAAATATTATCTACTTATCTTCTTTTTTGTGTTGATGCCTCTATTAATACTCGAAATTTAAATTTGAAACTAAAATTCCTTTTTTCAATGCAGGATAGTATTATCACTTATTGGCGTTATCATCCGTCATTGTAAAAAAAGAAATTTGTATAACACAATTTCTTTTTTATAACAATTTTGTAACGTCCTAATAGAAAATCGGCTCGGGCGGGATAAAAAAAAAGAAACATATTTCGATCAGATAATAAGATATTTTTAAACTGATTAAGTATAATATCGAAAATAAAACAGATTTTGAGGGTCTCCTCAGGGGATCGGATAATTATACCTAGCTACGTATGAAATAACAGCTTTTGAAAAGCGTAACTTCAATTTGAAACAAATGTCGTATACCTACTTACTGGCGGTGGTGGCGTAAAGTTACCTACTTGCACTATTTTTATTTTTTAATCCAGCCGAGCCGGTTTTCTCTCGGGATAATACAAAATTGATATAAAAAGTAACTTTATATTTATTCTTGTATGACAAATTTCAAATTTTTACAATGATGGATCATGACGTCGATATGTGATCGTATATCTAGTCTAACATTGAAAAAAGTTAATTTCAAGTTAGAGCAACTCCTGGCTGTTATTATTTTTCAAAATAAATAGAAATCAATCACATATGTAGGTATATAATTTTAAAATACATAGATAAGTAAATTTTTGTAGGAATTAAAAAAAAAAACAACTTTTATCAAATATCAAATAACAATAAATGCGATTAAATTACACATACTAACGCATAATAAAGTTATTTTAAATTTTCTTATCTACCCACCTACCTACCTATTAGGGACATAAAGCAAGGTACAAAATACCTGCTCCTTTTCCTTATACTATAAACTAAACAATATTGTGGACCTGAATGTTTTACCTGGATAGTAGGTATAGGTAGTAGGTATATTATTGTGAATAATAGGTATAACTTATTTTTCTCGGTAAAGTAAATTATGAAATTACATATTCAGCAAAATAGTTAGCAAAATATTTTAAAAAGCTGAACAAAAGTAAATAAATGTGAAAAAGGGATCGATAATTTATTCGCCAATTTTTCGATACGCGTAGTATGGAACTACACAATTTGGCCGTAAAATTACTTTTGAAACTTATTCAAACAATTACCTACATCCCATAAGAACTGAATTATGCTAATATGTTTTTCTACACTAACTCAAACAGAATAATTTATCCAGGTGTAGAGCACAATACTTTCTGAACGTGAACCGTTCCAACAGTTCAATAACAATTCTCTCAACGCGCAATTATAATATACAGTCGGGACGATACAACATGGTGTCTGCGACCAACAGGCGGAGTTTTTCTTCGACTTACTGTTGCCCCCCCCCCCCCCTTACTCTCCTCACCCCCCCTGCCGCCGGCCACGGCACAGGTGCGGCCAATCACCGCCGCGCGCTAGTGTGCCATCAACAATCGACCTCTTATCTCTGCGTGTGTGTGCGCCAGATAATTGTTATTTATTAACAACGCAATAGGAAGCCGAGTGCGCGCGTGTGGGTACCTATGTTCTATAGTTATATGTATAGCCCGTGCGTGTAAGGTTTTTTATCTGCGGGTAACGGACGGCGTGCGCCCGCGCCGGCAGATATGGCTGTGCAGTGTAGGTAGGTGTCCCCATCCGGCGCACCTAGCGATAACCGCTCGAACCGATGCATGGTCACACTTGTATTTCAGTACCGTTATAATAGGTACGGGTTTTACCCGACCACTGATAACAGCCAATGAGGTAGTTTGCAGCGCTATATTTTATCGTTAGTAATTTCCATAACCTGGAGTATAATCACACCAAATACATTCCTACATTTCCTACTGATCCAGGCACTTCGAAATAATAAATTGAATTAGAACTTAAACAAAGCCTGCAAGATTTCCACAATTCTAGCAGTGTACGTTAATCTTAATTTTTTACAAATAAAATACGGTATCAGCTAGTTTTAAATCAATAAAATATTTATTAAAATACTATTCTAATTGATTTTAATCGTTAAATTTAATATTATACCCTCCTTTTTTAGCTCTACCTTGTGTACGCAAAGCTCGTAGCCGACGATCGCGGATCGCTACTCATAGCGCCATCTGTTGTCGAGTAGCAGAACTTTATACTTGGACCAACTGCGAATTTTGTAGGATTGTGGTGGTTTGATATGATGTTTTACTTTCAGATCTTACGACTTATAATACATGTAAAATATGCACGTTTAACGAAATATTTAAATATGGAATGAGATATATTTTATAGCTACGATAGAGCCCACGAAATAATACTTATACTTAAATTAATTCTCTATCTACCCTACATCACTGCAGTTCATGACAATTATTACGCTAAACTACATTCAATTTAATTTATATAGTGGTTTATTTGTACATTAAAATAGTTTATCGTCCTCATTAACCAGACAATCGCGCGATACCTGGTTGGGTCGTTATGGCCGCCGCCAGCCGCCAGCTGCAAATTACCTCGCGCTTTACGATATCCGATATCATATTTTCTAAAATGCAATACCGACCCGTGTGTTCCGATCGCGGATTACACTCCAACACATTGTGATGGTACACACGGCAGCATATTGCGTGCTTCACGCCACGCTAATTAATACGTCGAGCCGTTGTTTTGCTATTTATTATATTTGATTTACGGCGCCACTGCCGCTTTTAAAAACGTTATTACACGGGAAAACGGGCGTATTACCGAAATAGCCGGCTACAAATTGAATTGTTTGTTTTTATAGAGCGAGCGTTGCCGTTAAGGTGTCTGATAATTTTAATCGCTTCGAATATAATAGCAATGTTATACATGTGTTTACATTCTACACAGATACGGCAAACAGTTAAATGAAATGTTAAGTAAGAGAGTTTAATGAGATTTCGTTAGTTTCTTTATCAAAAAAGACACAAATGTATTTAGAAAATAGGTAGGTACTTATATTTGCAAGTGACATGTATTGTAGAAATTAACTATTTGAATTATGAACATTATGAAAAAAATAACTAAAAATATTCCAAAAAGTGTTTCAGTATTGCCGTCCCATATTATGTGATATGAAAACTCTCGCAAAAAAATGTGATTCTTATTCAAACCATCTGAATTTCGGTTCTAAAAGACATAGGTAAGCAAACTTACCAACAGGTTAGGGTTACCTATATTCGACGCGTTCTTGCTCAATTCACAAGATCAATGATCGCTAGGGACGTGGCGCGTGGGATCAAATCCCATATACATACATATATTATAATGTACGTTTTTGAATTAAATAAAGAAATAAAAATAAAATATCACGCCTACATCCCTTGCGGGGTAGGCAAAGCTTAAACGGACATTAACGCCACCTCTGAAAAACATTTGAGAGTCATTCAGAAAATTATGTGTCACCATAGCGACAGGTTGTCAGCTCATCAGCTAAAACTACAATACAGACGTAACCCTCGGGTCTCTTGATCGCCTATTATGACACCCAAGGGGAAGAAATGGAGTGATGCTATTCTAAGCTAACATCACTCGGCAATTCTACTTGTGTGAAAATTTTGGTTTTATACAATTGTTATGTTTAAATCGGCATAATTTTACGTTATTTTTGTGTGTTTGTTACAGTCCGGCCGCTGGCCGGCGGCGCCGCCGACAGCAAGCCGGCGGAGGAGGAGGAGGAGCGCGGGGGCTCCCCGCTCGGCCCCGGCGGCCCCTTCGCCTGCTCGCAGTGCCGCGGGCAGTACCCCACGCGCGAGCAGCTCGAGCGCCACGAGACCCTGCACTCGCCCAGCTCACAGGTCCATACACTCAAATATGTCAGTGCCCATTCTAATAACTAGCTTACCCGCTTCAGAATCTCTCTTTGCTACAAGTAGTCCTTCTTTCCAAACCCCCTTTTTTTGTTCAGCTGCACATAACATTGCAATCAAGTATTTGTAACTAAATGATGTTTCTTTCTTCTGAACAGTCATGCAAGATTTGCCACAAGAGCTTCGCCAACGTGTACCGTCTGCAGCGGCACATGATCAGCCACGACGAGAGCGCCCTGCTGCGGAAGTTCAAGTGCAACGACTGCGATAAAGCGTTCAAGTTCAAACACCACCTGAAGGAGCACCTGCGGATACACAGCGGGGAGAAACCCTTCGAGTGCGCCAATTGCGGGAAGAAGTTCTCGCACTCAGGCTCATACTCCAGCCACATGACTTCCAAGAAATGTCTCGTCATGAACCTCAAGATGGGTCGAATAAAACCCAACAACCCTGCGCTAAACCCAGATAGAAGTCCATCGAGAAAGCGAGCTAACTCAATAGTTGCATCACAACTTAACAACAATTTACCACCGAATGGTAACTCCTTTATGCCAATCCTTCCGAAGTATAACTTCTTTGCGCCCATGGGTGCGCAAGATACTAATTTCCCTCGACCACCATTAGGACAGCCTGGAATAAATCCATTTTCCTACATGCCATTAAGTCCAGCTAGTGGCATAACTCCTTACAGTTTTCCTGCATCTTTAAATCAGCTATTTGAACAAATAGCATCTTCTCAGTACCACCAAAGAAAACTAGACATGGATAGTTCTCTAAATCAGAGGCAAAGTAGTCCTCCGCCTTCCAATCCGGAAGATATGATCGAGGAGGTGACGGAGGAGGATGACAAGCGGTCGGAGGGCAGCGCCGCGCTCATCATGGACATCGAGGATGATGAACACGCCGTCAAGAAAGAACACGAAGATACCGAACAACGACCCCTTTCCCGAAACTACGATTCCGTCCCCTTAAATAATAATAGCTCCGAAACTGCAAACAACCATCATAATTTCAATACTATCCTTGAATCTGTAAGCGCATCAGTTACAAAACACATCCTGAGAGCCAATATTGAAAAATTATCCCCTGTTTCGGGAAATGTGTGCCCTAGTATAGAATCACCTCCAACGCCACATGTAATAGTAAAGAATGAACCTGAAGATCTTCATAGATGTATCAAATGTAATGCAACTTTCGATAACAGAACTGATTTGTTAGATCATGACAAAGCTTACTGTGGAAATATATTTAGGAAACATGAAGGATTGGCAGCTCAAGTAGCAGAAACGGTAGCTCTTAACAGATTAGAGGCTGAGATGCGTGCGTCGATACAGAGTGGCGTGAGTGCAAGTGAGGACGAGGATCGGGACGAGCGAGACGACAAAACATCCATTCACGAAAATGATAAGAAGATCAGAGTTCGAACAGCACTGAGTGAAGAACAGCAAGCAGTGCTCAAAGAACATTACGCGATTAATCCCCGACCGAACCGGGAAGAATTTAAGAAAATTGCTCATCAAATCGGATTAGACAACCGAGTTGTACAAGTCTGGTTTCAGAATAACAGGGCACGGGAACGAAGGATGACCCAGTCAGTAGCGATGTCTGATCAGCCGCTGGATTTGTCAACTAAAAAGTCAAATCCTTCAGTGACATCTAGCCCGCTACCGTCACCCTGCAGCATTTCAGTAACACATTCCGACTCTGAGGAAGCAGTGAATTTGAGTCACAAGTCTTCGCGCAGTCCGACGCCACATCGCCCCTACTTGAACACGTACCCACATTCCAATTGCTCGTCCTCGTCTGTCACGGACTATCGCCTGTCACCTTCGCCGGGAGAGTCGATAATGAACAGCCACAAGCGTATGCTGGCGTCGAAGATGCCGATGAACTCGATGTCGATGGAGAAACTGCTGCAGTACAACGACATGATGTCAGCGCGCTCGCCGCACCTCGGAGTGCACGTGCCGCCGGACGCGACGCGACACGCGTACAGCCCGTCGTACGACCGCGGCGCGTGCAATGGCCGCATGGCGTGGGGCGACGAGATACACCACAACGAATACGACGACGAAACTGTACTTAAGAAGAGCAAGTTGAAGATGGAGTACAAGGAGGGCGAGGGGCAGTTTGTCTGCGATCAGTGCGACAAGACCTTTGTCAAGCAGAGCTCGCTGGCGAGACACAAATATGAACACTCAGGTGAGTTATCAGCTTTGATCTTTAAATTGACGCAAAATTCATCCTTAAAAAAAAATTTACAACTCCATCAGCATTTCTAAACGTATTTTGTTTTGTATGCAGGTCAGCGGCCGTACAAATGCGTGGAATGCCCAAAGGCGTTCAAACACAAGCACCACCTGACGGAGCACAAGCGGCTGCACACGGGCGAGAAGCCCTTCCAGTGCCGCAAGTGCCTAAAGAAGTTCTCGCACTCCGGCTCCTACTCGCAGCACATGAACCACCGCTTCGCCATCTGCAAACCCTACAGGGACTAAGCTACGGCGTAGAGCGCGCGTAGCGCCTACACGGACACAGCTCCACAGCGTAGCAGCTAGAGGTACACGCGTTACTATGAATTATGAATCACTGCTTTTATAATATCAGCGCGACTTTGTACTTATAAAATTCTATCAATTCGTACCTCTACTTTTCCAAAGCGATAATAAGGCGCTGCGCTGTCGCCGTTTAATATTTACCTCATTGACTATTTTAAAAGTACCTACAGTTTAGTATACCCAAGTATTGATCGCTCGGTATTTTCGTTTTGAGATAAGGTTATTGCTCAACGTCATAATATTTTTATATTTAGGAGAATTCAATACCAAAGAAATGTGCCATCGAACGCTTGGAAATAATATTTACCAATAGGTACTGTTATTTTTAAAATAATTTAAGTTATGTGCCAAAGCCCAAAGGCCAGTACCTGTAGCATAATACTCATCGATAAGTGTTATTTTTATTATTATTTTTATAATACTTGTTCGGTAAAATATTTTTCATATTTTAAACAAAAGATAATACTCTCACGGCGCTAATTAATTCTCGCTACCATGTACTGTATATTAACTCGTTGTTTAAACTCCACTATAAATTATAAAATTTACTTACTTGTGATGACAATATATTAGTGATATAAATATGACACTTCACCTAGAAGTTATACTTATTTCATTGGATGTAATAAAATTATAAATATATGTATAAGTACATATGAAATATAATATACCTACCAGCTTAAAATTATAAAGTACATTTTCAAGATTTAAATGTAATTATTGGACAGTATTTCGCAATAATCTTAATACAGAACTGGAGTCTGTATTTATTGAATGCTATGTTCTTTTTCTCAATCATATAAATAAGAAATAGCTTACTAAGCTTTCGTCTTTTAATACTTAATAAGTGTTTAGATAGATTCAATCTTACTTAAGTTAAAAGCATTCCATAATACTCGTGTGGGATCTCTGCTGTTTAATGAACTCTTGAATAGATGTAGTCCAAAGATTAGCGGTATGCGTCAATGTACATAAACTTATTAATATTGTAAATACTAGTTTGTAAGGAATTGTATGTAAATAAGTCGGTTTGTGTGTATAATTTGTGTATAGTTGTGTGTGTGCGTGTTGCAAACTGGCAGCTGCGTATAAGCCTAGAGTCCGCACTAAGATAGGGTCCAACGGATATAAAAAAAAAACTAAAATATATAAATTATATATATAGGGTGTAACATGAGGGACAGCCCTCCGAATACTGATAGGGTGCATTCATACCATGAAACTGAATAACCCTCTTTAAAAACATATTAAGGAAAAGTCAAATCTTTTTGGACTAGTAGTAAATGCAATCAGCTGATCGTGATTTTTTATATGGAACGTCAAATACTTTTTGTCGTATCCTGACATATGTTCCTAGGAAAAAGTTGTTTAGTTTCATGGTCTGCATGCACCCATCAGTTTTCGGAGGGCTGCCCTTACACCCTTCAAATCACAAAAATTGTTGAACAGTATACACACGATGAGAAATAAAGCAAATACTCTCCAGATGACAATGTCACCCCTGTGGAACTTCAGTCATGCATGGCGCGGACACTAGTTCTGTGCACGCGTTGCCTGCGCACGCGCACTGTGACAATAACATACTTACATCTTTTATTTACCGCAATGCTGTGCCAAATATTAATATTAAATTACTATTTATCAATGCAACACGAAATTTTGACACAATCCAATAATTATACCAAAGACCTTATAATTGAATAACATTCGTTTACCTTTACTCCACAATTGACAATACTCATAGAGAAAGACACTTAATAATCGGTTAGTTTTCAAATATTATGTTGACGAAATCACAAAATGTTTGACGAATGATATTGTTAGTACAATCCCCATTGTTTGATCAAATTTTGTTCAATTTCTAACGATAAAAAGAATGTACTTAATTTAATCATTTGTATTCAGTTGTAAGGTACCTACGTTTGTATCTGACAACATCATCCAATTTCATTAGCTTATTAGAATCAAATCTAATTGAACAACGAATGTACCCAACCAGCGCAACGACAGAATACTGAAATTCTTTTTTTCATCATTATAATAAAGAGAGTTCCTACGAAATACATACAGAACAATCATTTCTGTGTTTCATAATAATTGTAAGTAGATAAAATTAACTTCTAAAGGTTTCCAAGCAACGAATTACACCTATATTAATTGCATTATTTACCTTAAACATTTAGATTCTATATTATGGTAGGCCTACTTCATTTTTAAAAAACAGCTACAGTATTTTAAAGAAACAAATTTCGTTAATAGTTTAATTTAGATAGACACAGTATTGATTCACCAGTTTCATAATTTTTTTACCATTATTTTATTCAAAATCAAATCAAAAATAACTGTTTTACCATACTATAATGTTGACAACAAAAATGGTAGGTGACCCTTTTTTTAGTTCATAATAATAATTTATTTATAGTTTAATTTATAAGCGACTTCCAAATTATCAGCGGTGGGCTAGATAAACCAAAAATTACTTAGTTTTTGATATGATGCGGAAAACTGTAATATATACCATCCCATCATGTAGGATTTAGTTTTAATTACGTGCCAAAAATAATTGTAAGGCTTTAAAATATTTTTTATGTGAAGACGATTTTATTTTTACATAGATCAGGGCAAGTTTCTGGTGCAATGTTATTGATTCAGAAGAGTATTCAATCTTCCTTAGTAAGATAGTTTTAAGTAATATACGGGGTTTAAGGGACGGTGTACCGAAAACTTTGCAGGCATGATCTGAACATGAAACTGAACAACTTTTTCTATGGAAGATATGTTGGTAAAGAAGAATTTTTTTTCGACCTCCCATACAAAATTTTCGATCAGCTGACTGACTTTCTATGGAAACTCGAAATAATAATTTCGTTTCCCAACATAGGCTCCGTATTAAAAGTTGTTCAGTTTCATGGTCTGATCACGCCTGCAAAGTTTTCGGTACACCGTCCCTTACACCCTGTATAATTAAGCCAAATGTGAATTCCTATTGCCATATAATGTAATATGATGTGTTTGTTGTAATGTATGGCGTGGAAGTGGAACTCGGCCTCTGACGCCGGTTTCTTCAGGTTGCTGATCATTTGTTAAATTAAGTAACTCTAGATTGTTAAATCTACCCATAGATTAACATATGTTAAAATATTGCCTATATAAATTATAGTAATTCATTTTACTTGATATTATAATGTATATTATTGAATTTATGAATATTAAAATATATATATTGACATTTCAATGCAATTTACGTGAGTTTTTTATGATATCCTACTCTACATTACTAAACAGGTACTTATTTATCTAATCTAGTCTTTTAAACCTTACAAAGCTGCCAATTTCATTAGGAGAACCTACCATTGACCTACCTTAACTACATACATACATATATACATACATACATACATACATACATCACGCCTTTAATCCCTTGCGGGGTAGGCAGAGCATAAAACGTCACAAAAAACGGACTATTTAATGCGACTGGCCCGATGGCGTAGTGGATAGTACCCCTGCTGTCGTGGGTTCAATCCCCACTCAGCACAAATATTTTAGGTTAATTTTCAAATATTTGTGTTGAGTCTGGGTTTTTTCTATGTATTGTATGTATTTATAAAAAAAAGTATTAAAGTATTTATATCAGCTAGGTATCTAGTTCCCATAGTACAAGCATTGCTTAATTTCAAGCTAGATGGCGCTGTGTGAAATGTCTAGGATAAATACAGGGTGTAAGGGACAGCCCTCCGAATACTGATAGGGTGCATTCAGACCGCTAAACTGAACAACTTTCCCCTAGGAACATATGTCAGGAAACGATAAAAAAATATCGACCTCCCATACAAAATCACAATCAGCTGATTGACTTTACTATGGGAAGTCAATTTTTGTTTACATTTCCTGCCATATTTTCCTAAGAGATAGTTGTTCAGTTTCATGGTCTGCATGCACCCTATCAGTATTCGAAGGGCTATCCTTTACCCCCACCAATTAAAAGCGAACTAGTAAGTACAAAAATAATTACATAAAAAACCTAATATTAAACGGGTACAATAACATTAAAAAACATCCATCAATACATATTCTACTGAAAAAAAAACGGTTAAGTGAGTCACGTCGCCGCGACAATCGTCAGGGTAGGTCAATGAAACTCTCCTTCGTTTGGTTAATGGATATTTAATGTGGGGGAAGAACCCTAGAAAATGTACAATGAATAGGAATGATATTTACAAGGTTTACGGACTATTTTAACAAAGGTCTGGATCTAAATAAGGCCGAGGCAAGTGACTTACCTCTAAGGGTTCAAATCGGTGGTCAGGAAAGCTTTACTGGAAACTTGCACAAACTAGCAAGCACGAGGGCTTGCTAGATGACAACTTAAAAAAGCACTGCCCTATGGACGACTAGTCCATGCCGAGGTTTACTTTAGACCAACTTTAGACTGCCTGATCTGCTGGAAAATGGCGTCTTGGAACGACAGCGATTCAAAATTCAAATGTGAAAGATGAGATAGAAGTTGGTGGTGGAAGGTGTTGACAAAATAGTGCAATGCCCGGAGGTCGCATTGCTACAAGTGTGAGTCTGACTCGCCCACCGAGGGTTCCGTAATATGTTAATAACTGTATTTTACTTTCAAATTTTGATGTGTACCTATAATAGGTATTCATCAATGTAAAGATATTTTGCTGTAACAAAAAAGTCTTTGTTTATTTTTTCTGAACACGTACCTACTTTAAAACGAAGCTTCATGGCAAATTTCATAGTTCTAGGTCCACGGTAAGTAAGTATAAGTATGTACTATTAACTTTGATTCCCTTAAGAGAGTCAAAAACACGCGTTATTTACAGCATGAACGACAGTATATTTTTTAGGGTTCCGTACCCAATGGGTAATATAAAAACGGAATTATTTGTTTACAACTACAAGCAGCCATCGTTCCTGAGATAAAGGGTCGTGCGTGACAGAGGGATGAGACGGGATGTTCCATTTTCTTTTCCTTTTGAGATACGGAACCCTAAAAACAGGATCGGGGATGGCTGGGCATATGAGAAGTTCCGTCATATCCTTGAGTCATCCTTGCCACAACGCCTCGAGACAAGTTGTACAATCAGTGCGTCCTACCGGTGATGAACCACGGAGATGAGACGTGGAACCTGGCTGTAAAACCGGCCCATGTCACTTACAGCGAGAGCTATGAAAGGTGGAAGGATGGAGAACGGAATTCCGAAATGGGATAATTTAACAGAAGACTTAAGTACATTGGGCTGTTGAACGTGACAAGCAATTTGTGGCTCTGCATCTCCACATCGGTTGACATCGGTGAAGACGATGCCAAAAAGTGTATTTGAGATACCGGTAAACAAACATACAAACAATATTTTATTGAAAAGAGAACTTTTGAAGTTACCTATAATTATAAATCTATGAGAAAAAATAAAATTAAATGCCTGAAAGTAATGCAACAACAACAACTCTACAGTTTTATACATATAAAGCTTAATAACACAGCGCTGTGTCCGAAAGTGATGCATTACATAGATTTTCATTTGATGAAATTTGGACTACCTACACTAGTTGGTTTATCATCATTGGCCTCACACGTCTGTGACAGACGATTTAATCAGTGTCTGAGGCAAGACTTTTCATGGCTGTATAAGCCGATACGGGAGCGGCATAGTTTTCCGCACGCTCTACAAGTGAAGGTGGAATTTGAGACTGGCACGTGCATGTTTAGATGACGTTTTTGCCTTTTGTTAGCGAGACCAGAAAACCAGGCATTATCGTGTGTTTTACGCCCATCAAACACACGCTTACCTACGCCATTCGTCCCTATCCTCAGCAAGCTTCTCCCAGCTTTGATGGTCAATGTTAAACGCAGCCATGTCCCGCTTGGCGCAATCTTTGAAACGCAGCATAGGTCTTCCAACCCCTCTTTTAGCGTTTGCTACAGCGCCAAGCAGAACACGCCGTGGTAAACGCGAAGGTTCCATCCGGTGCACATGCCTCGGCGCGCAGCCGCCAATACTTAGGTACTTTGTGACATGCCCTAGCCACCGCAATCGGTTGGTTTCAGTACATTGCGAATGTAAAAAGCGCATTTTGACATTTCTGTGTGACATAGGGTTGCACTTTCACTGAATTATTAAATTGTTCAACTCAAAAAAGAGTTGGACTTTTCAGTGAGTCATTTCGTTTTGTTGAGCAGAGTTGAGAATCTAATATTCCTTACATCCTCTATATTCAAAAAATTGCGTTTTATGCGCACATAAGTGCGATTAAAGTGGGTATTTTTGCCACTTAGGGCAAGGACTAAAAGTAATTTGAATTTGGAACAATATCTGCAGCCAATCAAACGCAAATTTACTAGCGATTGTTCACTTTTTATTGAAATTCTACCTAGTAAATGCTATTTTGATAAGTATTAAATACCTAGGATATACCTTATCCATCCCAAACGAAAATTTAAATGAAAAAGTAATTGTGTCAAATTTTTATAGCAACAAATTCAACTAATGTTTTAGTAAACATTTGTATTTTCTATCGCTAAATTTATAAATGGTAGTGTAAATAAACCACTAAAGACACGAGCATTAATGGATAACAGCATTGTGCAACTAATGAATAAGAGAGTTAGTAAATATTTTTTGTTATTTCCCATCTTTTAGAATGCCCAGCGTGTCCCGACACCTGCACGCTTGAAGATCTGTGGGCAGCCACTCCAAACGCTGTTAATGTGGCTACATACTGGTCAAAGGAAATTTAGTTTCGTCTTCGGCACGCAAAGAAGAAGGAGAAGATTTCTTAAAGGAGGATGAAAATTTGTGTGTATCATTCGAACCAAAAATTATTAATAGGAGATGCACCGACTAGTCGATTTTTATAGTCGGGGACAAGTCAACTGAATAGCTGATTAGTCGGATGTGTTTATTATAAACATTTAATTAAACGAGTAATAAATATGTTCGAAATGAAACCACAACTGACAACTGTTCATTGGTAGACAAGGCGCAAAAAATTTGCAGGCACGCATTTTTTTCCGAACATCACCGAACTAATGATTGGCTCAGCCGACTAGTCTGAGTCGTCTGTTCTATTATGTTTGCGCTGCTGATAAAGAGGTATCTTGTGCAACAACTGGAAGCCGTTCAACGCCGTCGCATAAGATAATTTGTCTGCTGCTCGTAAAACCGCGTTTTAGAGCGTCTGTCAGGATAAATTTTTGAATTGTCGAACTTATCCTACACGGAGTAGGATAAGTTCGACAATTCGAAGATTTCGAAAAATCATGCGCACACGTCAGATAAAATTTCTCAGCCTCTCGACTGAGAGAAAATTTCGCCAAACGTCAATTTGACAGGTGCATTATGTTATCTAGTTATGGCGCCTAGCGCCAGGCGAGGATCCAGGTGGAAGACAAACACTCAGTTAACTGACAATGGTTATTTTAATGTCTAATATAATTATAACATGAGATGAACATGAGGTAGCAGTTCTCTCCATCAATCCAATCAACAAAAATCCCATAGACTATATAGGTACCATAGATAATTAATTCTAGTTTACAATTATGGACTCTAGCGAATTAGGCCGACAATCAAATGACAACAGGTCAGGTGGCAACCGCCACATCACCCCCCCACGGAGAGTCAAAGGTGTTACAGGTCAAGAACCTGTCTAAATCTAACTTTACGTCCTGCCCGGGTAGTGAAGGGTGGCAAGGATGATGCTTGTGGAGGTGCGGTCACCGAATTGGGAAGTTGGTCCCTAGAAGATGACACGGGTGCATTTGTTGTAATGGTAGTGGGTGAAAAGGATGGAACAGGGTTATCAGCCATGTTTGCCGTCTCGCATGATTCAACTTCCAGGTGAGCAGGTTTGGTGCGGTCAATGCTCACTTCGTGTTTCTTTCCGCTTACCTCTAGGGTAAGGGTTTTGGAGGATCGTCCCAATATTTTGTATGGTCCAGTGTATGGTGGTTGAAGCGGCCGCCGGACTGTATCATCTCGAAGAAAAGCGTGCGTAGCGGTTGCCAGGTCTTTGAAAATAAATGTCGACTGCCTCGAGTGTCGCGAAGCAGGAGTGGGCCGAAGAGCAGCCATTTTAGTTTTAAGCTGAGCCACAAAATCACTTGGGCTGTTGTCATATCCTGGCATATTTGCTTCCAGTACCAGCTCTCCTGGTAATCTCAAGGGTTCGCCGTATAGCAATTCTGCTGTGGAGCAACCAAGGTCCTCTTTTAGTGCCGTTCGAATGCCCAGAAGTACCAGAGGCAGAGCCTTGTACCAAGTGTCAGCGTGGCACATAAGAGCTGCCTTCAATTGTCTGTGTAGTCGCTCGACCATCCCATTAGCTTGTGGATGGTAGCTTGTGGTTCTGATTCTTTGGGTGGCACATACATTCATGAGGCCTCGAAAAAGTGCAGATTCGAACTGGCGACCTTGATCTGAGGTCACATTACTTGGTACACCGTAGCGGGAGATCCAGCCGTGTAAGAATTTATCTGCTACTTCTTCGGCAGTGATGGTGGTCATTGGCCAGGCTTCTGGCCAGCGCGAGAACCGGTCGATAGCTGTTAAGCAATAACTAAATCCGTTGGATATGGGCAGCGGGCCGACTATGTCCAGGTGGACGTGCCGAAATCGCCCGGATGGCTCAGAAAAATTTCCTAAAGGCGACGATATGTGCCGTGACACCTTAGTGCGCTGACAAGATGTACAGCAGCGAGCCCACCTGCTACAGTCTTTTCTTATTCCAGGCCAAACATAGCGATCAGCCACCAGGCGTGCGCTGGCGCGCGCACCAGGATGGCTGAGGTCGTGGAGTTTTCGGAATGCTTTTTGGCGGTACGTCGGTGGGAGGTAAGGTCGAGGCTTGCCTGTTGATACGTCGCATAGGATGGCAGTTTCTGTACCGGGAAATAAAATTGGCTCGATTTGCAGTGAAGACTCTACGCGAAGTTTTCTGAGTTCGTCGTCAGTTTCTTGGGCCAAGGCGAGATCCTTGAAGTCCTCTTGTAAAAGGATAGACTCTACGCGGGACATTGTATCTGCGACGATATTGTTTACTCCTTTAATGTGTTGAATGTCGGTCGTAAACTGACTAATAAAAGATAGTTGGTTTAACTGAGGAGGGGGCAGTTTGTCTTGTCGCTGTGTGAAGGCATAGAGAAGAGGCTTGTGATCGGTAAAAATAGTTGTGTGTTGTACCTCCAAAAAGTGACGGAAGTGTTGCACACTCTCGTAGACGGCGAGGAGTTCTCGGTAGTATGCTGGCAGGACAGCCTGTTTAGCAGTCAATTTTTTGCTAAAAAATGCTAAGGGTTGCCAATGGCCGTCGACTTCTTGTTGGAGACAGGAGCCAATGTGAGTGTTTGAAGCATCAGTAAATAATCCGAGACGTCCGGTACCTACAGGGTGCGCGAGAAGAGCCGCTGAACAAAGACTAGATTTGCAAATGTCGAACTTTTCGAGCAGCTCAGGCGTCCATGCAAATGGTTTTGCGCCTTTACCATTAATTGCAGTGAGAGCGTCTATCAGTGCGGCTTGGTGTAAAGCGGCATTAGGTAGGAAACGACGGTAATAATTGATCATGCCTAAGAAACGTCGCATGCCCTGTACAGTTTTTGGAGGCGGAAAGTCCTGTAAATCTCGGATACGCTCGCTAGGGGGTTGTGTACCATTAGCATTGATCAGGTATCCAAGGAAGGTCACTTCTTTTAATCCTAGCTTACACTTTGCTGGATTCACTACCACTCCGTATTGACGCAGTCTATTGAAAAGGATTTGTAGATGTTCTAGATGCTCAGCAGGTGTTTTTGAAAATACCAGTATATCGTCTATGTAAGCCCAGCAAAAATTTAGTCCACGGACGACTTCATCTACAAAGCGTTGAAATGTTTGGCCAGCATTACGTAGGCCAAAAGTCATATAGGGAAACTCAAAAAGCCCAAAGGGTGTGGTGATGGCTGTTTTGCAGATGTCGTCGGGATGGACAGGAATTTGCTGGTATGCCTTGACCAAATCGATAGTGCTGAAGATAGTGGATCCTGCCAGATTGTGACTAAAATCGCCGATGTGTCGGACCGGATATCTATCAGGAACGGTACGGGCGTTCAGGGCACGGTAGTCGCCGCATGGTCGCCAAGTGGAATCTTTTTTGAGTGCCATATGTAGCGGTGACGACCATGGGCTCATGGAGGGTCTTGCTGTGCCAGACTGAATCATATCTGCAAATTCCTTCTGTGCAGCACGTAGTTTCTCTGGGGCTAGTCGACGTGGCCTAGATGCTACTGGAGGACCCTCGGTTGTTTTGATATAATGTACTGTATCATGTTTGATATCACGATGGAGTCCCGGTGGTTTGGTGATGTCAGCGAATTCAACGAGAAGCTCATAGTATGGAGAGGCTGCTGCGTTAATTACTTTGACGCTTGTTTGATTATGAGCTATTGCAGAGCATCTGGCTGCTAGTCCTGTAGTTTTGTCCAAAAGGCATTTGCCGGCGCAGTCTGGGAGCAGGTGATAATGTGCAAGAAAATCTGATCCTATGATTGGAGTGTCTACGTCGGCCACTACAAAATTCCATTGGAAATCACGACGCAGACCTATATTCAAGGTAAGAGGAATAGTACCGTAAGTATTTATTCGAGTACCATTTGCGGCGCTGACTTGATAAGTAGTAGGACGGGACCCATGAATGAATGCTCTTGGGAAACAGCATAGGTCTGATCCGGTATCCACAAGAAAACGTCGGCTTGATTTATTGTCTGTGATAAAGAGACGGCGACTGGTAGGAATATTTTGGCAATCGGTTGTCGCCCTTACTGATTGCCCAGAGGTTTTCCCGAGTCTTTACGCCAACTACAGGGGTCGTTGCAGTCTCTCGCTTTCTTACCAAAACGAGCGTGGTACCAGCATAAGGCTTGGTTCTGTTGAGACCGGTAACGTGGACGGGATCTGCTTCGGGACCTCCTATAATTTGTGTCGGAGGAAGAGGCTAGGCTAGCGACTGTCAGAGTTAGTGCTTCCAATTGTTTTTTTATGGTATCCAACTCAGTGCTGTTGCTTGATGCACTACCAGTTGCATTGTTGGACAAATCTGTAGCTACAGCACGAATGTGGGATGTGTTAGCTACCTCGTAGAGTTGGTCTGCTAGTTCAGCACGATCATCTAGACATTTTTTACTGGACCCGATGAGAATGCTTTGAATTTGACTTGTGAGCCTGCTCATCCATATGGTTTGTAGCAAAGGTTCTGGTACAGCTCCGTCCGCTAGCGACTTTAAGTGACGAAGGAATGCAGAGGGTTTCCTATCTCCAATATCTACTTTTTCAAGAAGATGTCTAATTTTCTCTTCTCTGGATTCTGAAAAGCGGTTGATGAGGGCTTCTTTCAGTTTACTATAAGGGTTGTCTGCCGGAGGTCTGATTATTATTTCTTCTGCTTCAGCGGCGCTCCTGTTATCTAGCTGAGAAATAGCATAGTAAAATTTTGTTTGCTCCTGTGTTATTTTGTTAATGTGAAACTGAGCTTCCAAGCTTGCAAACCATAATGCTGGGCGGTCAGGCCAGAAGAGTGGGACCCTTATAGAAACTTTTGAGACGCCATGCAAACTGCCTGAATTGTTAGTATTTCCAGTAGGTCCATGCGCACTTTCACCCGTGTCATTAGGGTTCTCATCATCCTTGGCATCCTTCCATTCCCCAGTATTACTTGCACCATTTACCGCCATAGTTAGTAAATTATTAATGTATTAATGCTAAACAACTAAGAGGCTAATATGTAACAAAGGTGTGCACCAGCATGTACTACACTAAATAGTTATTGGATGTGAGTAAAGTTACTTGATAAATTAACTTTGTACCTAAAGCAGTCAAAACACAAGCACAGTAAAGGAGCAAAATGATAAAGGTTGCTTAAAATAATTAGAATTAAATTCTCTTAAGTAAGCCGATTTGTCAGTATTAACATGGGTTAGTTTCATTCAGTAGATGTTGGAAATAAGGTTAGCATAGCGCATAGTGTTATAAGATGCAACTTGTCTAAAAATAGAGTCCACTTAGTAAATTAATTTTTAGGGTAAAGTCCGGATAATAAAAATGTTGGATACAATACTTGCGTGTCGGCGTTCTTGTAGAATTTAGCTGAGCTGTCCATATCAACGTACACAATCACGTAAACAATGTCTTGTCACTTGTCACGCTGACAGCTGCTGTCAAACTGCTTTTCGCGGGATTAATAGTTCCTTCGGTTTCCGCCGTACAGGAAAGGGCGCCACCATCAACGCAATTGGGTCCATGAAGAAAATAAAATGGCGCTTTGAAAAGTTTGAAAATGATGGGGCAAAACGGAGAACAATGAATGCGAAATGCAAAATACGCTTGTTAATGCACTAACACTATTGCCGCACTTATTCGCTCGGATGAAACACACGAATGCACACTTGTTACACGGGATTTTTTCATACAATTCGTCGTCAAATGTTAATTCTGGATAGCTCCTGCCGTCCAATCCTTGACAGGTGGGGCGATCCCTGCGCTGCGACACGTCTCTCGTTCAGCTGTTGTTGCGGAGTCCTACTGGCGTGGCCCAGAAGCACTCGGAACTGTAGAAATGTCGAACGCGCAGCGGTGTGCATGCGCCGGTATGCGCAACTCGAAGATAGAGGACTTTTTACACGTCGTAAGGTCACCACTATGGCGCCTAGCGCCAGGCGAGGATCCAGGTGGAAGACAAACACTCAGTTAACTGACAATGGTTATTTTAATGTCTAATATAATTATAACATGAGATGAACATGAGGTAGCAGTTCTCTCCATCAATCCAATCAACAAAAATCCCATAGACTATATAGGTACCATAGATAATTAATTCTAGTTTACAATTATGGACTCTAGCGAATTAGGCCGACAATCAAATGACAACAGGTCAGGTGGCAACCGCCACATAGTGATATATTTCTGTTGTTTATTGTGGAGCACTATAAATTATACTTTATTTTATAATTTATTATTTATATACTTTATATTTAAGAAAATAAGAACAGACACAGCAGCAATCTTGTTCATTCATTTCGCCAAACCCCCGTTCAGATGTGTGTTAAATTAAATTTCAAGCTAAGGTTATCTTATCCGGAGCACGTTGAACGTACCCCTAGATACCAGCTGCCCTGGGGAATATGCAAATTCCTTAATAGACGCCGTGTGGGTGTCGGTAGGAGTGGGGATCACATCACCGCAAGAAATGGGCATTTTCAAACAAAAACAAATGCGTCTGCGGGGATACACATAATAATGTTCTGATAAATTTTACTATATTCCAAATCAAATATTACTTAAATGCTAATTCATCTCACCATCACATAAATAGGAGCACCATAGCTCTTAAAAGTGGTTTTTATACTGTTAGAATAGAAGTGATAAATCAATTCAAAACAATGAGCTGAGTCAGATTCAGATCGGAGTAATATCGCACACTATACATCTGACACATCACTATTCCATTCCAATTCCTGTCAAATTTTTTGACGTACACACGGTACATGTGTAATTTTTGTTGTAAAAAATAATAAATTACGCTGTTTATCTCGTTACTTGCACGAAATTATGCAATTTTCTTCAAGTGTACACTTAATTCTGTAATATTTGTAGAGTAAAATGGGTGGTAAAACTAAGCAGGCGCAAAGAACGAAGAATAATGCTCGGGTACGTACGTTTATTTTCAGCTATTTGTTCATGTTTTCATTACGTTGCTTCATATTTTATTCAAGTAATAAGACGTGGCGACGGCAGCAGTCCCATTTTTTGTTGATAGCTTTCGTATAAATCAACAATAATTATTGCCAATGCCTGTCTTTACTATGATGTACCATGATTGTTTAACAAAAAGTGGCTATTTCCCTTTTCTACAAAGAATTGGTACTCAGTCTGATGATCAATCACAGCTAATAGTACATGAATGTTGCAGCCGTCAAGCAGTGGGCGCAGTGCGGAGCTGCTCGGCACATTCAACACGGGAATGGTTGGTGGATCAGCACTGTTCCCAACATTAGCTGCAGCAGCCGCACCGGACATCACGTTAGCCCCTGACCTCGCGCTGTGCATCAAGAAACTGAACAAGAAAGATCCAATAACTAAAACTAAGGTAAAATAGTCATAAGAAAGAAAACTTGTATTAAGAATCTATGTAATGTAGTTATTATTATTGTCTATTTAAAAATATAAATGTAATTGTATGTCACACTTTGATTCTCCATGATTTCTTGATGGAACTCCATATTCTACATAAATTAAAACCTTTTTATACTAGTTCCACTAATCTATTTTAAAATTAAACTATAAAGCGACCAGTTTCATTACATCATCAGGCAGAAATATAAAAAAATAAAATTATGAAAGTGTTGGATGTGCAAAAAAGTGACAGTAGACATACTGCAACATAGATTTTTTTGTACTACCAACACTTTCATAACAATTATATTATTATGATTTTTAAATAATACTGCTGATTATGAGGTCACAAAACTGGTCGCTTTATTTATTTTTTATTCATTTATTTAACTTTTTGCACAAAAATGTACACGGGCAGACTTAACGCCAAAGGCTCCTAGTCTACCTTAGGGCATGCTTTACAGTTTAATTTAAAAATATATTTGTGGAACTAGTGTAAAAAGGTTTCTAATATATATATATATGTTATTAAATTAAAATTGATCTATAAGCATCTTTTTTAACACATAGCCTTTGGGTGCGAAAAATTAATAAATGATCATAGAAAGAGATATTTATTTGCTTGGGTAGGTAAATGATTAATTAATTATAAAGTAATCAACTGTTTCATTTATCATTTCTTTTTACCTTTGTCTATACCCCTTTCTTATGTGATGTCAAGTTGTACTAGCATTATTCTGCAATTTTGAAAGGTTTAAAAGAATTGTGTGTTTCCAGGCTCTGCAGGAGTTGAATGAGTTGGTGCAAAACAACAAAGTGGATGATGTGGTGGCCATGTTGCCCAACTGGACGTACTTCTACAAGATCCTCACAGTAGATCCCGACAGGAAAGTACGAGAGCTCACACAAGTAAGTTGGATTCTTATTTATTATGGAAAGTAGACTTGAATAAAGATTTTATAGATTTAAACATAATGGATGATAATAAAGTAACTCTTTAATAAGACATATTACACTCTAGGCATAAACCATTTACTTATTCAAGGAAGCGATAGGACAAACTAAAAATTATTAATGTGGCCTTAGATAAGGTAGTGAGACAAGGGAGGAATGAGTGTGAATTTAACCATGGTACACTCCTCATTCTTTGGCGATTGCATGCAAAATAATAAGTATTTTGGCTCATTTTAGGTAAACATAGTGGCACCTAATATGCAATACAATTTAAAACCTGTTTTACTGATCTACGGCTACTGTCACAGCTATTGGGGTGTTATAGGTCGAACCTCGTTAATGGCTTAGTGCTGTACTAAAATCAGTAGTAATTTTTTGTTAATATAACTGTACTGTTAATATTACCTTTTTGCAAACATGTTCAAGATTATGTATTAAGTGTTTAGTTATGTGAGAGGGTATAATTATGTTATCCAAGTTATAGTTAACATTCTAATTTTGTTATTATTTTAGTTGTAATGATCTCAATATGATCTCATTGTTTACATACATAGATTTAAGGTCAAAACTGTTACTGTGTAATGATTTTAAATAAATAAATAAAAATAAAATGTACGAATCTCTAAAATAATTTTAAAAACACTATTTTGTTCGCAGGTATGTCACGGCGCTATAGTGGGCGCGTGCGGGCGGCGCGTGGCCCCGCAGCTCCGCGCGCTGCTGCCGAGCTGGCTGGCCGCGCAGCACGACGACCACGCGCCCGCCAGCTCTAGAGCGCAGCTTACTCTGCGAGTTAGTTCTTCTGGATCTTTCACATGAGGCAAAAAGCCGGGACAATCTAGTTCTTTATAATGTTTACGCCTTTGGTGAAGGCAGTCTATTGACTGACATACAAATTAATAAATAATTATCTCTGGAAGATACACATAGCGCCATCTAGTCCCAAACTAAGCAAAGCTTGTACTATGGGAACTAGATAACTAATAACTATTATCTCATAAATAATTTTCTGTTTTTAATTAATACATAAATTATACACAGAATACTCCCAGATTAAACAAGTATTTTAAGATTTGACCTAACAAATATGTGCCTTGTAGGGAAAGAACCCATAACCCTTAGTGTAGCAAGCTAGGGCTCATCCGCCACGTCATCGGAACAGTTAACATTCAACATTGTTCCATCATTCAAGCCTAACTGTCTGATCGCCTTTATATTAATCACATTTCGTGGAAATAAATTCGTATTTAACAAATTATGTTTTCTCTCCATTTTCACAGAGCACATTTCCGGAGAATAAATTAGCGGACGCGATATCGTTCTGCAAAACGGAAATACTCACTCATATGGTCGACAACATTCTGGATTCCAGCGCTACACTCAGCAAAAAGTGAGTGATGTTAATTAGAGATGTAACGAATATTGATTTGTTTTCGCTAGAGGTATGGTAAGAGCCGAATATTCGGTATCTAGCCAAAAACACCGCCGAATAGTTGTCTGGCGCCAAGCGGTGTGTGTGCGTGTTTCTTGCACACACAGACACACCGGTCACCTGCAATGACGTAATGAGCGCGGGATTGTCCGGGAAAATAAGTTTTCATTCACCACAATTTGCCTCTTATTACTACTACTCTTATTACTCTGATCACTAAATTTATTGAATACCAAAAACACTTCCCGTGTTAAGTATACAATTTTTGAAAACTTGCAAAGTTTTCAATGCGGTCAGGATTTTAACCTGCGGCTTTGGCCATTACTAAGTGGCGACTTCTCTTCCATCTGGGCTACTGCAGCTCGTTCCTTGCCCGCCAATTTAGCAAGTGTATTTTAATGCCAGTAACGCGATGCCAGTAGGAGCCGTGCCACGCGTCGTCACTAGTAATGACGAAAGTCGCAGGTTCAAATCCTGCCCGCACTTGAAAAAAATTGGATACCTAACACGGGACGTGTTTTAAAATTAGGTACTCAGATTTTTTTGTTTTTTTCGTTGTTTCGTTGTTTGAAAAAGGTTATGTCAGATAAAAACCATTGAAATTCAGAGTTCAAAATAAGAGCGGCAAATGTGAACAGTGTTCTGTTTCCAGGTTAGATAACGAAGAAGAGCGAGTATCGGCGGCGACGCGAGTGTCGTGCGGGGCGTTGGGAGGGCTGCGGTACTTGACGCAGCGCCTACCAGCCGCGCATAGCGACTGGCTGTGGACAGAACTTGCCACTTTACTTAAAGCAAACGCCTTTTGGAAACTCGCGGGACATTCTGCTCCGGAGGTAACATTCGTTCAACATGTTTCTGAAATTAAAACGATGTGATATTTGTAGGGTGATTTTAATAGTGACCGATACTGAGAACAGAGGACGTGCTGGTGACAAGGAACAACTTTCCCCAAGAAACATTACTTCAAACATGACAAAATATTTTTGAGTTTCCATAGTAACTCAAATCAGATGATTGGCAATATGTATTTCGATCTATGTAATTTAGGGAAAGTTGTTGCTTTCACCAGCCCGATCTGAGTTTTTGCTATCGGTCACTAGTAAAATTTCACCCCATATACTAGGTGTAAGAGACAACCCTCCGAATACTGGTAGGGTGCATTCAGACCATGATACTGAACAACTTTCGCCTATGTCAGGCATCAGCTGACTGCCTTTACTGTGGTCGACAGAAAAAAAATACGTTTCCAGACTTATATTTCTGAGAGAAAGTTGTTTTGTTACTCTCTTCTCTCTTTTCGTGTGGGACACCGAGTCGTCCAATGTCACGATGATCCCTGGTGTCAGAGTTTTTCAACCGCCTGCTACTAGTAGTAGGCCTATGACATGGTTGTGTAACGACCGCCGTCTAAGTAATCATAGACAGCAACCGAGACCGACGGCTTAACGTGCCCTCCGAAGCACGGAACCATTTCTTTTCGGACAATCGGTTGGTTCACCCTGTAATGCCTAACCAGACCGGGAACAAATTCACAAATATCAACTTTGTGAGTGACCCACCGAGAATTGAACCCGGAACCTTTGCGTCGCAGGCAGTCGCACTACCACTGCGCCACGTCGGCCGTGTTTTATTACATCGCTCATCCGGTGCAAGAACGGCAGAATTTTTTTTTTTTAAAAATGAGTTTTTAACGGCATAGTACCCTTGAGTATAGGTTCATTCGAGCCAAGACGGCAGATTTGAATTTCCAGTATTTACCGCTAGATGGCACTGTGCCGTGTTTGCTTTGATGTAAAATTATCCGCCGTCTTGGAGTTAAAACGACACATTGCCAGTTGTGCGGGGAGCCCCGCAGAATGCGCACTTGTTCGGGAGCTACATCGGCGCAACTGGTCTTTGTGCCATGCTAATAATGAGATAATCAATCAGTGAATAACATGACATGATATACACATCTCTCAGTATACGGAGAGCTGTCCCTTACACCGTGTATATTGTGTGTTGTCCCAGGTCCGGTCGGCGTGGTACAACGCGGCGGGCGCGCTGGCACAGCGGTTCGGCGCGCAGTGGGGCTCCGCGCACGGCCTCCGCGCCGCGAGGCTCCTGCTGCACGCGCGCGAGAGCGGGGGCGCCGCGCGGGCGCTGTGGGCCGCGATGCTGAACAACCTCGCCGCTGACCCAGTGAGTCAACGGATTTATGTTAATCTATATTGCAGGACAATATTGTAGCGACCTCTGGGAGCTACGACAAGAAGCTCACTCAAAGTGGTTCACGAGCTAGCGAGACGCAACAGAAGTTCCAACATAACTGCAAGATGGCGCCAAGTGACAGAACAAAGAGCCTGAAACGCGGTATCGAAGTGTTTCACCGCGCAACGCATATATACAAGTTCCAATTCTATCCAGGTGGAGCAGTCGGTCCCCTGGCCACAACACCCGGCCAGGCGGGTAGCTACCCTTTTCCCGACTCCACCTGGAACCCTCCATTCTGCCTATGGCATCACTTCCTGTCACCCGCCATAATATAAAAACCCGGGACCGTGGGGTACCGTCCCACTGCTCTACCAACTGAGCTATCGGTGCCTCGACCGACACTTCCAAATCTTCAATCTGAAGCGATGTGCCGGGCGCCGCTAATATTTATTTAGTTTCTTATTTTATTTATGAAAATAGTATCACGTCAATGCAAAATAAGTTATAGATGATAGTACTATACGGAACCGATGATTATCATTTATTCCAAAACCGTGAACTGCCACCGTAGCCATTTACATTTGTCAGCTAAGCATTAGATATACATGTTACTTACTTTGATGGTATCATATATTAGTAGTATCTTCTTCTTCTTCAACCCGTTGCTATTAAGAAGACATGTTACATCGTCGGTTTTCATACCCACAAATGAGTTGAATTTCTCGCGAATAACTTTGGAATATTTTCTACCTAGCGAATTTCCAACTGCCCAACTTTATTCTATCGATATTGTTGTTAATCTTGCTTAGGATTGGTACACCCGCCTGGACAAGAAAGAACTCCTCACCAAGAGGATACTAGAGAGCCTCGAGTGTGGCGGCTGGGGCTCCGCGCGGGCCATGTGCGAAGCCCTGCCGCGGCTGCTGGAGCTACTCCCGCCCGCGGTGCTCACCACGGACTTCTGCACTGCACTCTCCGACGCTTGCTTCATAGGGTACGTGTGCACTTATAACGTGATCAAATCGTTTCGGATTACATAGAAAAGAATCGGCTCGATTCTTGCCTATGGTGTGGAAATTCGTACCAATTATTTTACTATACGACCATACGCCACACTCGCGCTTCTTTTTCGTGTGGGACACCGAGTCGTCCAACGACCCGATTAACCCTAGTGTCAGAGTTTCAACCACTTACTACTACATTCGCGCTGCTGACGCGTTACAAACTTCGTTGTGAACTTGTGATTGTTGTGATTTACCTGAAACATTTTAAATAAAAAAAATACTATTGAAAACTTGCAAAATTTTCAAGCGCGGGCAGAATTTGAACCTGCGACTTTCGCATTACTAGTGGCGACGCCTCTTCCATCTGGGCCACCGCAGCTCATTCCTTGCCCGCCAATTTTGCAAGTGGATTTTAATGCCAGTAACGCATTAAGTTAACACAGTAAATAAATTAAATGAAATTTTACTTAAAAATACTTATTTTCCAGACTTGAAAAACGTAACATAATGAGTTCAAAAAGCGAGCGCAGCGCGTGGATCTCGGGGATAGGCGAGTGCGTGCGGATCCTCGCTGAGCGACAAGACCTTCCCGCTGAGATAGCACCGGCGGCGCTGGGCCGCTGGCTGCGCGCCGGGCTCGGCAACAGCGCGGCGGAGGTCAGGACTGCGCTGGTCGCCAGTCTCGAGCCCATGCTCTCCAGGTTAGTTATTTTATACCAAGCCTACATAGAAAGTACATCATAGCTACTTCAAACATGAAGAGAAACGTGAGGCATTGTTCACGTTTCATATTAGTGAGATTTTTTTTTTTTTTTTATTAATGATGGGTTTGCTCTTGACTCTAGTCTAGGTCATAGGACAGAGACAGAGTCTAAGATGGAGCGAGCTCACCCAGAAGAAGCCTGTTCACTCTTACTTTGAAGAGATTAGGGTTGTATGCTTTTGGAAACACAGACGCAGGAAGTGAGTTCCACTCTTTAGCAGTGCGCATTATAAATGATGACTGGAAGCGCTTAGTCCGAATTGGTGGAATGGCTACCAGGTACGGATGGTATCCGAGATGAGAAGAATATCCCGCAAATCATACCTACCTACGCTACAAAATAATTGTGTTTGCGACTGTCCCATTTCAGCCATAACAGAAATCTGCCGTAACCGAAATCTGTCCTAAACGTAACGAGGGGGGATAATCCATACAAATCACTTTCTTCTCTCGAGCTGTCAAAACTTTCGTAAAACAGAACGTGTCTGTAATATTTTTGCAGACAGAATAGAAGACTTGGCTTTCTCAACTGGTCACAGCACATATCATACACTACCATCGAGCGAGAGAAGCGCAAATCTGCCCCACTCAGACAAATATGAATCGCGATTTAGACACTTCACCTTAAAAAAGGCAAGGGATGCGCCACATACATATATATCACGCCTTTATCCATTGCGGGTTAGGCAGAGCGTAAACGGCCGCAAAAAACGGACATTTACGCCACGTCTAACTAACAGTACACGTATTGCGAGCTTAAGCGAGATTGACATTTTATGTTAAAAAAGTTAAGCGAGGAGCCACACTGCGCTTCACAAATATTGCTTATAGTGAGCAAATATTGCTTATAGTGAGCAAATATTGCTTATAGTGAGCAAATATTGCTTATAGCGAGCTCAACATTTCACGTCAAAAATATAATAGAGGAGCTACATTTCGCTACAGCAACTCTAATTTTCACGTTAGAAAGGCAAGAGAGTAGGCACACCATGCCACAGAAGCACTACACGTATTGTGAGCAAAGCGAGTTGAATTTTTACGTTAAAAAGGCAAGAGAGGAACCACCTACACGTATTGCGAGCGAGGCGAACTTAACATTTTACGATAAAAATATTAAGCGAGAAGCCGCACTATTAATTTCTTACTATTGCTGCGAGTTCGACACGTTACGATAAAAAGGAAAGCGAGGCGCCACACAGCGCTACATGAACACTGCACGTATTGCGAGCGAAACGAGCTCAACATTTCAAATTAAAAAAGGCAAGAGAGGAGCCACGCGGCGCTACATGTTGCGAACGAAGCGAGCTTGATAATAAAATTGGTGGTGAAAATCATCTGATAGAAGACGCTGTGATGTGATATCAGCTATAGTAGTAGTTTTTGCGGCCATTTAAGCTCTGTCTAAGGGTAAGGGATAATGGGCGTGATATATGTATGTAGTAGTTGATGAGTAGGACATGATGACATTTGTCCACATATACGATACCATCGTGACAGCAAATTAACTCGGGTTGAGACGTCTGCGGAGGTCGCAGACGGGTGATCAGCTCCACTTGTTGGTAACAATTTCACCCAATTACTAGGTTTGAGGCACTGGGTTCACTGATGCTCCGCCATCGTCACCTCCTTGCATCTTCTATGCAGGACTTCTTTTAGAGATATGTTAGCTATATCTTTCTACAAGCTTGTCATTACCTAGATATTCCCATCTTGGCAGCGAGTAGCTTAGACATACCACTAAGTTAGTAGTTAGCTGCTAACAGGAATTGAAGATATAAGTTATATTGACTGGGCCGATGGCGTAGCGGATAGTACCCCTGCCTGCTACGCCTAGGGTCGTGGGTTCGATCCCCAAAAGACACAAATATTTGTTTAGTCATTTTCAGATATTTGTGTTTAGTCTGGGTGTTTATATGTATAGTATGTATTTATTAACAAAAAAAGTATATATGTATTAATATCAGCTATCTAGTTCCCATAGTACAAGCTTTGCTTAGTTTGGGGCTAGATGGCGCCGTCTAAATTGTCAAGGATATTTATTTACAATACATATTTACAATGGACAACATTTCAAATTTCTAACAAGACTCTATTATATTTTTAATGGATAGTTTATCGCATCATTAAATAAAGGGCAAGTTCTTTTTATTTTATTTTGTTTCATAATCAGAGATTTTAAATTTTAAAAAGTGATTGTTTAGTTCCAACAACTAGGCTGCTAAAAACAAAATTCGTTTGCCTACCATTATTTAAAAAAAAATTAATGACATTGACAGATGAATGAATGAAGTTTTCTCCACTGTTTTTTTTCTACTATAAGCAAAGAATTTTTTCATGGTAATCCTAACTTTGGAAGTTTTTACAACTTTTCAAAATATTTCAGAAACGATTGCATTAAAAATTATGAAAATATGTGTATCTTAATAAGCATCCCAAATACTCTAAACGATATATATATCTTTTGTATCTAACGTAAAATAAAATGTTGTGGATTGAAGATATAAGTTATATTGACTGGGCCGATGGCGTACGCCTAGGGTCGTGGGTTCGATCCCCACAAGACACAAATATTTGTTTAGTCATTTTCAGATATTTGTGTTTAGTCTGGGTGTTTATATGTATAATATGTATTTATTAACAAAAAAAGTATATATGTATTAATGTACAAGCTTTGCTTAGTTTGGGGCTAGATGGCGCTGTCTAAATTGTCAAGGATATTTATTTACAATACATTATAATGTTTGTTACAGTTGGGCGCGCTCCCCTCGGCTGGAGCTGGTGGTGCGCGCGTTCTGGCTGAACGTGTCGTGCTCCGTGCGCGCGCGGCTGCAGGCGCTGCAGCAGAGCGCGGCCGATGACAGGCTGAAGGAAGCACTCGACGCACACGCGCTGCTGTTGCTCACGCTGCACGGGGCGCTGCGGGGACAAGAGGTATATAATTGGTTGCAGCTGGGCGCGCTCCCCTCGGCTGGAGCTGGTGGTGCGCGCGTTCTGGCTGAACGTGTCGTGCTCCGTGCGCGCGCGGCTGCAGGCGCTGCAGCAGAGCGCGGCCGATGACAGGCTGAAGGAAGCACTCGACGCACACGCGCTGCTGTTGCTCACGCTGCACGGGGCGCTGCGGGGACAAGAGGTATATAATTGGTTGCAGCTGGGCGCGCTCCGCTCGGCTGGAGCTGGTGGTGCGCGCGTTCTGGCTGAACGTGTCGTGCTCCGTGCGCGCGCGGCTGCAGGAGCTGCAGCAGAGCGCGGCCGATGACAGGCTGAAGGAAGCACTCGACGCACACGCGCTGCTGTTGCTCACGCTGCACGGGGCGCTGCGGGGACAAGATGTCAGTTTTATTCATCTATTTACAAACACTTTTAATTTTAATTTATTTATTACAACACAAGTTCACTATCTTAAAACTAAACATAGTCCCGCAAAACTGTTTACACAGTTTGTCTGCATAACAGCCATGGCGCTGATAAACTTAAATTAAGTACTTTGTATACGACAGAGCTAACACAACTATCTTACATTACACAATCTTTTGATACATGGTGTTAAAAACAAAACAATATACAGTTCGTGACACTGAACAACTTTCCCCGACGAACATAGGTCGAGAAAAAAAAAATTGCCCCTCCAATACAAATTAACCCGGCCGGCTAGCACACTTAGTATGGGAGGACCAAATTTTTTTTCGTATTTCGACCTTTGTTTCTTGAGGAAAGTTGTTCATTTTTATGGGCTGGTTCACCCTTAAAATATTTGCAGTTGTTTTTTTTACACCTTATGTCTCTAATTTTGTTCCACTGGTTGGCGAATAGGTCACAGTCTGGTCCCACAGGGAGACGCTGGTTGAGCTAAATTCTAAACTGCATTCATACATACAAAAATCACGCCTAAATCCCTAACGGGGTAGGCAGAGCGTTAAAGGCCGTAAAACGGATATTAACACCACGTCTGACAAAAGTTTGAGGGTCAATCAGATAACTGTGTATCACTATAGTGACAGGTTGTCAGCCCATCGCCTAAAATTGCAATACACATAACCCTCAAATCCTTTAGTCGCCTCTTACGACACCCATGGGTAAGAAATAGGGTGATGCTATTCTAAGCCGGCATCACACGGCAAATTCTAAACTGGGTTAGGATTTTTATTTTATTTATTTATTTATAAGTAGCCTGCTTGATCCCACTGCTGGGCAAAGGCCTCCCGCGCAATCTTCCATTCTTTGCGGTCTAATGCCACCGTCATCCACTCTTGTAAATGGGCGTCAAGATCGTCACGCCAACGTTTTCGGGGTCGACCTCTACGTCGAGACGATCTTTGCCCAACGATCCGAATGCATCCGACAAACGTGCCCGGCCCACTCCCACTTTAGCTTGGCGGTCTTGTGTCCTACATCAGCGATACCTGTTTTAGCTCGGAGGTTAGGATCAAGAGTGATTTTACTAGTGAACCATATCGAAAACCCAGTTTGGACTGGTGATAAGGAAGAACTTTCCTCAAGGAACATAGGTCAAAATATGTCAAAAATAGTTTGAGTTTTTATAGTAGGAAACCTAAACCTAAATCAGGTGTTAGGCAGGTCGGCATCCATTTTTTTCCGACCTATATTTCTTGAGAAAAGTTGTTCCTTATCACTAGTCCTTACTGAATTTTCGGTATCTGTCACTAGTAAAATTTCACCCTATATAAATAAAGATAAAGATAGTTAGTTAGTGTTAAAATTATATACCATGAGCTCCACAGACTGATATCAACTTTCACATAATTACGCTAAAGACCATATCCAATTTGTAAACAACTTGCGTTAAATGATTTTTGGTATGAAATTTGCAAGTTGCATCATAATAAAATGTCGAGCCACACTTAGAAAACCCAATCACATTTTCATTTCAATTGACAAGCGCTCAAATTTCATAATATCCACTTTTTTTATGACCATTTCGGAGATTTCTGATTCCAGATTCATAGTGAAAAAGTTTCAAATTTTTCAGTTGAAAATCTAGGAAAAAATAATCAATTTTCTGAAATCGTGCTTGTGACGTCACAATACGATGATTATCCTGCAAAAAAAACACATCTGTTTGTAGACGTAAATTTACAAAAAAAGCGCATCATGAGCGTCAAAACTGTCAATAACGTCAAAGTACATAGTTGGCTGGGTTGCCAACTGGGTTTTTTTTTCGTACTGAAGCACTTAAGGCTAGCGCAGACTGTGGCTTGTACGTCTACGCAAATGAAGCACGCGCGTCGACGCACCGGTTGTAATCTATGGAACTGGAAGCTTAAGAAACATGCCATGAACATGCCACACCAGATGCGGGCCGTGTTGACATGTCACACGCCAACAAGTAGGTAACTACCGAAGTACTACCGCTTCTTTTTATCTAATTTCTTGGTAGACAATACAATGTGGCCACAGTTAAAAAAAAAATTCGTCCTACTCGTTGCTCGACGTCATCATCGCGACCGCGACCATAGACGAATTTCGTCCGCGGACACTCCGTGCACACTGTCTTAAGCCGCGGCTGATGGATGCGTCAGATAGTATGTTTCCGCCTTTAGACTTCTTTAACATCCAATTTAATCAAAACATTTCAATACGTAAAATCGTTTGCAATCAGCATTTGCAAGCAAAATTATGAAAAATTCCAAAACCTCGTACAGAAGTGAATACTTGTCCTCGCGTGTCGTACGGGAGACCATAGTTTCGTATTCGTACGAGGAACCTTGTATTGTACGGTTGGCAACCCTGGAAATGTATGGTAATGTCGCTGTCAATCATCTTTCAATCATCAGTATTGCCATTATATTTTATTATTTTCAAGAATTGTAGTGATACCATTTTAATAATCGTATTCTGACGTCATCATGCACTTACGACCTTTTAGAATGAGCAGTTTTAAATTATTTAAATAAAAAGGGATAAATGTGTTGTTTTTTCTAAAATGTTACTCGGGGGCTCCACTTGTTCACTAAAGTTTAATTTAAGCTAATAATATCGGTAGGTTTACGAAATGAGCGGTCATCAATTCCACAGAAACCGAAAAAGAAGAAAGGCGTTACATTCTCAGACGACAACGACCAATCAGCAGACAGTTCTCCACCTCCCACAGAAGTGGACAAATCTGAACTAGAAGCGACGTTGCTACTAAGACATCAGCTAAACGGTTGCCTGCAGCGAGTGTGCGCTCAGTACGTGCAGTTCGCGCGGGACACCGGGAGAGTGGAGGTGGTGCTGAATGGGTTGATACCGATATTGCAACTGGCCGGGACTGAGGAGGTCTGGACGGCGATGGGCGGAGCCCTCACTACGGGGTGAGTATTCTGTACTGCTGAATGTACAGGGTGTAAGGTACACAGCTCTCTGAATACTGAACTATTCAGACTATGAAACTGAACTTCCCATGAAAATAAATCAGGAAACATCAATTAATTTAAGTTCCTATAGTAAATCCAGTCAGGTGATTAGGATTTTGTATGGGAGGTCAGTTTTTTGTCGTTTCCTGACATGTGTTTCTAGGGAAAAGTTGTTCAGTTTCATGGTCTTAATGCACCTTATCAGTATTCGGAGGGCTGTCCCTTACACTCCGTATTGTTTTATATTTAGTTATATTTTCTAAAACACGAGGGTCATTTGAACACCAGGGTTCATGAAGTGCGTCAATACGGTCCCCACAAGCCCAAACAAAGAGAGATAAATCATAGAGATGATATGTAGGGTGAAATTTAACTAGTGATCGATAATAAAATCTCAAAACGGGCTGGTGAGAAGGAACAACGTTCCCCAAAGATCATAGGTTGAAATATGACAATAATATTTGAAGTTTTCATAGTAACTCAAATCAGCTGATCGCCAAGTTTGTATAGGACACTTATAGGATGCCTATAAATACTAGGGTTCACACACTGATCTCTATTATAGGAGGACCAATTTCTTTTCGTATTTCGTCATAGGATGTGCCTAAGAGAAAGTTGTTCCTCACAATAAAACTATTTTAAACGGATTTAAGTTGTGTTTTGTTTTAAAGATTCATTCATTTTCATTTCAGCCATTGAAAATGAAAACCCTCCGAAGCCCGTCTTGAGTTTTCGCTATGGGTCACTTGTAAAATTTCACCCTTTGTTGTTTTATTTTAGCTGGAAATAAAATATTATGCATGGCCCGTATTTTAAGACGCAACTCAGATCACGTTTGAGTGCCGATCAGGCGAATCTAGTTTTAAGACCAAATCTTAACTTAAGCGGTGATCTTATTTTAGAACCTATCTTAAGTTCTACTCAGCTGAATCGAATCTCAAGTTCTGATTTTACCGCCAAGTACGGAATTATTATTTCATCTGTGGTTCAAGAATGATTGAAGGCACATTTTTGGCTTGATTGACAATATTTTTTCGTTTTACGCAATCACTTACGCCAAAATTTGTTTTTCAATACCAAATTTTATATGAAACGGAACGTTTATTCTGATTTGCTTCTGTTTATCTGTGCGCTTGAGTTGAGTGAGCTTGTCTTGTTTTGACAACTAATTTACCGCTTGAAATTTTTCACAATAAAACAATGAAATTGACGTATTTGTTGTATTTTTTTAACTATTGTTTTCTTTAACCTTGACTCTGGCAGAATCATCGTCTGAAGGCGATGGAAGCCAAATAAAAAAAAAAAAAGAAAAAAAAAAATGAAATTAAATTGAAAATATTTCAATAGTTTGTTTGTGCAATGTCGTGTGGGAGTAGAACATTTTCACGACACAGGTATGTATAAACTTCATAGATAAGCACATTCGTTTTTCTCAGATAGCCTTGCAATGATTACCATTTCTATCAGCGATCTTATCATTTAATAACATCATCTGCCTAACCTTATTGCAGTCATTGCAGTTTACAGTTTATTTGAGGTCGGCTCTGTTCCGTGGATTCACCACCACTTATTTGGTTGACCATGGTGGGCAGTATCATTGGTGTAATATTATATCGAATTCGCAATTCGTTCAAATGTATATTATTGCCGCTTTGAAATTACCACTGTAACCATTACTTGAAGTTTATTAGATAATCATGCTAATTATATAATTTACAGGCTCACCACAATAAACAGATCAATAATGGCGCCTCTAGAGCAAGTTAAAAACCTAAAAAAGGAATGTTATTTCCAAAAAGAGGCAATATAGATTGGCAATAGGCGGCATAAGGCCATGTCCTGATGCTGATAGCTCTCCAAGTGAAAATACTGGATGTATTTGACTTGAATTTCATAGGTAAGCAAATAACTAATAGTTCCAACTATACTATAATTTACACTTCATAATTAATACTACTACAAGTGTTATGGGCTATAGTGGGCACATATTATACCCATTATTATAGCATTCTAAATAATACATACACAGGAGGAACTGTATGTAGCATAGCATGCTTGTCCGTGTCCAGTTTTTGTTAGGATTTTTATTGATAATAATCCAACCATCATAATAAATAAGAAATTTGCATCTGTTGTTGCATACATAAAATACTTATATAGGTAAATGCTCTGTATGTGTCTCTGTTACAGTTAATATCACCACCTGCAGCCCCTAAAAAAAATGATGATAGATAAGACAATATTTTGCCATCCACATTCGAAACTACATCCACAACTACAACCTGTGACAGTGACTGGGCAGACCTCACAGGCAAGGAAAAATACCCAGAAGAGCAGTAGAGATCTCAAGTGGAGGCCATGTACCCGCAGGTGCAGGGTAGGAGGGCCCCCGGCGAGATGAAGAGACAATCAGATCAAGTCTGCTGTAAAACAATGAATGCAAGCGGCTTCAAGACAAGAAGTCTGGGAGGCTTATATTAGCCGTGCATATGATGATGATGATGCCCATTGGACCTAATGTTGAACATCAATGTGAACAATTTTGCATGCAAATCATTAATTTCTTAGGGTCCCTTTTGTATGACCTTAATGTTTATAGTCTTCATGTTGGTTGTCCTTACATGATTGCTTCAATGTATTATTTATGTTGTACCTAATAAGTCCATAATTAAAAATATAATATTAAAATATCTTTTGTTTACTTTATTACTACACACATTCTTTGCGATGTCAAAGAATAACACAAATTTTATAGTAGACCCTACCCCTAGGGGTTGGTTTTCGTCTGTGATGAGCTGGAAAATATGCCTATGTTCCTCCTTAGAGCATGTTGCAAATGCAAAAAGGGCCGTGCCGCTCTGCTGCGGTGCAACTAAGTAGGGGTTGAGATGTCAGCGGGGCCCGCAGACGGGTGATCAGCTTCGCTTGGTGGGAGCTATTTCACTCAGCAGTGTGCAACTTAGTAGGTTTTTTTTTTTTTTAGTTGTGGACCCTACGATTTTTAGCCCCGGGGCTTTTAATCTACACCTGAACTACTTAGTAGGTAGGAACCTACTGTGCCTTTATAAAGTGCCGCGCCGTGCAGCGCTACTTACTGTTGCAGCGCCGCTCCTACCTACCTACGCCGTGCTGCGCGAACTTACTACTAAACTTGTTTTGTTATTGAAGACTGTCGTAAACCATCGACAAAAGTAGCTTCTTCTATCGTGTTTTACACCGAGTCGACGAACAACCTGATGAACCCTGGTTTCAGTTTTTAAACCGCTTACTACTGGTAGGCCTCTGATAAGGTTGTGTAACGACCGCCGTGAGGTACTGTGTAGATTACTACATTGACGGCTTCATAAAGAATATTAAAACACGGAACCATCCTTGTTCCGGAAAATCAAGTGGCTCAGCCTGAAATATCCTGATACAACTGGGAACAAATTCAACAAATGATGTATAATATGTCGTTGTAGTCGTTGGAAATATCCACAAAGAACACTATCACTATCCTTGGCCGGAGATTATCTATAGAATACCTTTTTTTTTACAAATATCATTCAATTTCTTGATTTTATGGCGATTTCTTTTTAAAAAATATCACCTCTAAACTCCAAACAAACGTATCAACATAACCTCCAAAGCCTTCAAATCTCTTCTCAAGTCAGGTATCGACCTAACTTACGTAAACGATGATCAAATCGGTAAAAATCGCGACTTGAGTTAGGATTGTTACTTGAAAATGCTTCTGTAATAAGATTTTACTCAGGTGAGTGTTGATTATTGAATCTTGTCTCAAGCAACGTTCTAAAATCAAAACTCTACTTAAAACTAGTTTTAAGTCTAGATCAGCGCTTGAGATGTGTTCTAAAATACGGGCCATATGTTTAAGTACAACGATATCGCTTTCGAAAACTTCTATTTGCGTGTATTATTAAAAAATTCCAGTCCGCGGTTTCATCAAATCGATTTAATTGTACCCAAATGTGACAGGCCTGCGTCACCGTACGCGCTATGGGAGCACGGTCTGTACTCGTGGCTGAGTAAGGAGCACACTCGCTGCGAGGCGGGCGCGCTGCTCACCTTCCTGCTGCTGCCACATCTCACTGAGGAACACCAAGAGGCCGTGTTTACCGCTTTCGAGAAGGTACGTGTATGGGAGCACGGTCTGTACTCGTGGCTGAGTAAGGAGCACACTCGCTGCGAGGCGGGCGCGCTGCTCACCTTCCTGCTGCTGCCACATCTCACTGAGGAACACCAAGAGGCCGTGTTTACCGCTTTCGAGAAGGTACGTGTATGGGAGCATGGTCTGTACTCGTGGCTGAGTAAGGAGCACACTCGCTGCGAGGCGGGCGCGCTGCTCACCTTCCTGCTGCTGCCACATCTCACTGAGGAACACCAAGAGGCCGTGTTTACCGCTTTCGAGAAGGCTAATAAAATAAGCTTCCAGGCCCCCGGCACCGTTCTTTCTTTATGCAATAAACGTTTTATCTATCTATCTATCTATCTAGGACGTCCGATGCTTATTTCATATTTCTTAAACATGTTACTAAGAGACCTGGTGGTGTGATTTCAGCTGGAGGCGCCGTTCGCGGACTGGGCGCTCCCTCTCAGCACCCGCTGCCCGCTGCGGTGCGCGCGCGCGTGGGTGCGCGGCCGCACTGCGCGCGCCGCCCTGCTGCGCGCCGCGCGGGCCGCCATCGCGGGGGACCGCGCCGCCACGGAGACACTCGTAGCCTGCCTCACCCCCGACCACCAAGGAGGTAACAGTATCCCACAATCAGTATTATCCATGACACACATTGCTTTACATTAACAGCCACAACAGTCCACTGCTGGGTCTCCCTCTATTGGGTGGTATTGCACGCGTTTGGCAGGCGGATTGACGAGCGCAGTGCAAGATGTTGTATTCACAGGGAACGCTGCTGCTCATTCCTTGGATGGATTTATCTATAATGTAAAATTAGAGTGATGCTATTATTATCTAGAATGTCCCGACATAATCAGATAGATGCCGCAAAAAACTTTGGCAAGATATTCGTGATTCCTCCTACTTTCAACGATGTTCATAAAGCGAATTCAATATTGTGCTGATAAGTACGAGTTATGCAATACCCTTGACTGAAGAAGTCCTATTTGGAAACGTCATCGAATGATAGATCTATTTGTACAAATACAAATTACTTTATTTGCTTTAAACATGGTATTAAATGGTGTTACAATACAAGACAAAAATTATGATCAGCATGTTTAGCCATTCACGGCATGCAAAATTTTGCATCATTTAAATTAATTATTATAAATAGTATAAATTAAATTAAGGAAAATATATGTAAAAATGTATAGATCAAAATAAGAAATTTAGCACCCGCCGGGACTTCCATTTATAAAAATAACATAGCACTGTGAGTGCATAGTAAACCATAGTACATCTATTTGTGTGTCACTTATCCACAGAAACCCCAGCGAGCGACGACACAATATCAGAAGTATCGCAACTGGTGTCGTACGTGATACAATCAGGGAACAACCCCAACGGCTCAGTGGTGAAGCTCTCGGCTCGCTTGGTGAGGTTGCTGGGTCACAGAGCCGCGGCCAGGACTGATGACATCCTTGCAGCCTTGTTCCGGCATGACCTTTATCACTCTCATGTAAGTTTGTTTGTTTGACATTTCTTTTATTTTTCTTCAGATCCTCCTCATCTCTAATTTTGCACGTCTTTGAACATCCATTTTCCTGATCCTTCCCTTCCTTGATATTCCACTTCTCTGAACCTCTACTTCCCTGATTCCTCACTTTCCTGATCCGTCACGTACTCGGTCTTACATTTTCTTGGTCGTCTGTAGTTTCGTTATACTCGTATGTACCTAAATTGATTATTTAAGTTGTTAAATAAACAAATATCTTCCATTTATTGTAATGTTCCTTGTTATAGGAGCCTACCGAGGCTGGTGAGCGAGATAGCGATACCCGCGTCGCTTGGAGGGAGGGAGTGCGCGCGCTACCGGCCGACAAACAAACACCACTCGTGCAACGACTCGGCAAACTGTTACGAGAGTACATCGACACAGAGTGAGTTATTTTATACTTTAAATGAAGATCCAGTCGGGTATAAGATGTATCATAACCAAGTTTCAGCTTTCAAGGTACAATTATGTTGCGCACTACAATACATCGCAGTCTGTTTGTCTCTTGTACCGCTTTACCCTGAAGATTTTAAGGCGAGTGTAGTTGTGAACGGCCTCGACAGTGGCGCCACTTCACAAAAAAAACTCCTTATACAAACAATTAGTCAGAATGTCCGTTGCTTAAGTTTTTAGTATTATCCTTACGTAAAATTTAAACCAATGAAATATTCGCTGTAGTTTTTAAATTTATGGCGAAAGGTGCCTGAAAATTGAAACATGTGTATTGCACTTTTGGTATTAATTGCCATAACTTTAATTACAGAAAACATTATCTGTAAAGTGGCTGTCCACTGTCGAGGCTGTTCACGACTACATTTGCCTTTAAAAAGTAAAGTCAATTTTGACTGGCATGATTAACGGACCTGGCGTTCTTGTGAGTGTGTTGCGACCAGACGATATTTTAACGGCCCTCTAACCTTTAGGGCTTTACCACATAAAGTTGGACAGCTATTAAACGCGTGATTGAAAATAATGATGCCGTGTGATGTTGGCTTAGAATATCATCACCCCATTTCTTTCCCGTGGGAGTCGTAAGAGGCGACTAAGGGACTTGAGAGCGTTTTGCAATTTGTCACTATGGCGATACACAATTGATGACCCTGAAAATATTTTGTCAGACGAGGCGTAAATGTCCATTTTTAGCGGCCGTTTACGCTCTGCCTACCTGGCAAGGGATTATAGGCGTGATGTATAAATCTCCATTCTAAACTCGTATTGTATCTTTATTTGCGGGAAGTCAGTATCGTGTTTCCCTCAGGTCGACAGCTCTGGAGACATAGGCGTGATATGTGTATGTATGCATGAAAATAAAACTCCATTCTATACTCGTAATGTCGTATCTACTTTGCGGTAAGTCAGTATCGTGTTACCCACAGCTCGACAGATCTGGAGGCAGCGCGCGCGCTGCACTGCGCGAGCCTGTCTGCCGCGCTCGCCACCGCCAGCCGCGACCAGGGGGACAGCCTCACACGCCTGCTGCTAGAGGGAGACGACTGCACGCGCGCTCTCGTTCACGCACTGCGGGCGGACGTCGTGGCGGGACGGCTCAACTGCCCCTTCGATGACGCTGAATTAGGTTAGTACATACATAAATCACAATCGCTTTTATAAGGCGTAAAATGGATATTTACACCACGACTGACAAAAGTTTGAGGGTCAATCAGATAACTGTGTATCACTATAGTGAAAGGTTATCAGCCCATCGCCTAAAATTGCAATACACGTTTAATCCTCGAGTCCCTTAGTCGCGAAATGGGGTGATGATATTCTAAGCCGGCATCACACGGTATAGTGAGATTAGGTTAGTGCATGTTATTAACTAGCAACCCCAGCGGTAACCTGCTGCTATCTATTTTCCCGTCGGAATATTTAATACAAATACAACTATATTCATTTCGCATCACATCTTAGGCACCAATTAATAAATACAGTACAAATATACAACATGAGCTGAAATGGGCGTAGGCACAGCACACTGCTGGTTTTAAGCTTACCCCTAGTCAAAAATGGGTGTTCTACACCCTCCTAGCCATGTGATGCCGGCTTGGAATAGCATCACGCCATTACTTTCCCGTTGTTGTCGCAAGAGCCGGCTAAGGGACTCGAGGATTACATGTGTATTGCAATTTTAGATGATGACAACCTGCCACTACGGCGATACACGTTTTTTATAATAACCTTCAAATGTTTGTCAGATGTGACGTGAATGTCCAGTTTTTAAGACCGATCACGATCTGCCTGCCTACCCCGCAAGGAATATAGGTTTGATGATTATATGTAATTATTTATTTCTGTGAAAACTTTTCAAATTACTTGTTGTTCAACAGTCCGCGCCGCCATATCGGAGTGCGAGGAACTCACAGTCGCGTCGTTCCTCCCGACCGCGCGGATGTGCGTCCTCCGCGCGGCGTTCCTGTTGCGGCTGAGCGAGACGACGCCGCGGTCGCCGCTCGAGTGTGATAATCTCGTGTGTGTGTTTATTGAGTTGCTGCACAGGCACGCGATCGTACGCGCACTCAAGGACGGATATGCATTTGTGAGTACTACACCTAAACCACTTAAACATGTACCTACAACATAAAAAATACTCAACTTTCCTTCAATTTAACATAGATCAATAATAAATTGTTACTTTAATACAGATGTGTCAGTCAACCGACTAAGTCAATTTATACGGGACCATTCTGTTTTCTCGGAAATGTTATTCAAACCAAACCAACATTACAAAAAAAAAACGTTTCATAATGTCATATGTTTGACTTATTCATCGTTCAATTTAGGTTCTATTCTGAAATAAACCAATGAAATATTTATTCCAGAGTCCAGTATACCACCTGATCGCATCAACAGATGAACAACTAACATCTCTAATCGGTGAAATAACCTCCCTCACCCCGGAACACATACTACACAATGCTTACGAGCAACTCGCTAACAAAGCAGTAGCCAATGGGTTGTACTGGGCGTATGCTGCGGGGTTGTATAGAGTGGCGGACTGCAAAGCAGACTACAGCCAGATACTGACGGGGGACGGGTTCTTCCATGGACTACAGGTTGGTATATACACCTGTCTCACTCTAACACACACTACACAATGCTTACGAGCAACTCGCTAACAAAGCAGTAGCCAATGGGTTGTACTGGGCGTATGCTGCGGGGTTGTATAGAGTGGCGGACTGCAAAGCAGACTACAGCCAGATACTGACGGGGGACGGGTTCTTCCATGGACTACAGGTTGGTATATACACCTGTCTCACTCTAACACACACTACACAATGCTTACGAGCAACTCGCTAACAAAGCAGTAGCCAATGGGTTGTACTGGGCGTATGCTGCGGGGTTGTATAGAGTGGCGGACTGCAAAGCAGACTACAGCCAGATACTGACGGGGGACGGGTTCTTCCATGGACTACAGGTTGGTATATACACCTGTCTCACTCTAACACACACTACACAATGCTTACGAGCAACTCGCTAACAAAGCAGTAGCCAATGGGTTGTACTGGGCGTATGCTGCGGGGTTGTATAGAGTGGCGGACTGCAAAGCAGACTACAGCCAGATACTGACGGGGGACGGGTTCTTCCATGGACTACAGGTTGGTATATACACCTGTCTCACTCTAACACACACTACACAATGCTTACGAGCAACTCGCTAACAAAGCAGTAGCCAATGGGTTGTACTGGGCGTATGCTGCGGGGTTGTATAGAGTGGCGGACTGCAAAGCAGACTACAGCCAGATACTGACGGGGGACGGGTTCTTCCATGGACTACAGGTTGGTATATACACCTGTCTCACTCTAACACACACTACACAATGCTTACGAGCAACTCGCTAACAAAGCAGTAGCCAATGGGTTGTACTGGGCGTATGCTGCGGGGTTGTATAGAGTGGCGGACTGCAAAGCAGACTACAGCCAGATACTGACGGGGGACGGGTTCTTCCATGGACTACAGGTTGGTATATACACCTGTCTCACTCTAACACACACTACACAATGCTTACGAGCAACTCGCTAACAAAGCAGTAGCCAATGGGTTGTACTGGGCGTATGCTGCGGGGTTGTATAGAGTGGCGGACTGCAAAGCAGACTACAGCCAGATACTGACGGGGGACGGGTTCTTCCATGGACTACAGGTTGGTATATACACCTGTCTCACTCTAACACACACTACACAATGCTTACGAGCAACTCGCTAACAAAGCAGTAGCCAATGGGTTGTACTGGGCGTATGCTGCGGGGTTGTATAGAGTGGCGGACTGCAAAGCAGACTACAGCCAGATACTGACGGGGGACGGGTTCTTCCATGGACTACAGGTTGGTATATACACCTGTCTCACTCTAACACACACTACACAATGCTTACGAGCAACTCGCTAACAAAGCAGTAGCCAATGGGTTGTACTGGGCGTATGCTGCGGGGTTGTATAGAGTGGCGGACTGCAAAGCAGACTACAGCCAGATACTGACGGGGGACGGGTTCTTCCATGGACTACAGGTTGGTATATACACCTGTCTCACTCTAACACACACTACACAATGCTTACGAGCAACTCGCTAACAAAGCAGTAGCCAATGGGTTGTACTGGGCGTATGCTGCGGGGTTGTATAGAGTGGCGGACTGCAAAGCAGACTACAGCCAGATACTGACGGGGGACGGGTTCTTCCATGGACTACAGGTTGGTATATACACCTGTCTCACTCTAACACACACTACACAATGCTTACGAGCAACTCGCTAACAAAGCAGTAGCCAATGGGTTGTACTGGGCGTATGCTGCGGGGTTGTATAGAGTGGCGGACTGCAAAGCAGACTACAGCCAGATACTGACGGGGGACGGGTTCTTCCATGGACTACAGGTTGGTATATACACCTGTCTCACTCTAACACACACTACACAATGCTTACGAGCAACTCGCTAACAAAGCAGTAGCCAATGGGTTGTACTGGGCGTATGCTGCGGGGTTGTATAGAGTGGCGGACTGCAAAGCAGACTACAGCCAGATACTGACGGGGGACGGGTTCTTCCATGGACTACAGGTTGGTATATACACCTGTCTCACTCTAACACACACTACACAATGCTTACGAGCAACTCGCTAACAAAGCAGTAGCCAATGGGTTGTACTGGGCGTATGCTGCGGGGTTGTATAGAGTGGCGGACTGCAAAGCAGACTACAGCCAGATACTGACGGGGGACGGGTTCTTCCATGGACTACAGGTTGGTATATACACCTGTCTCACTCTAACACACACTACACAATGCTTACGAGCAACTCGCTAACAAAGCAGTAGCCAATGGGTTGTACTGGGCGTATGCTGCGGGGTTGTATAGAGTGGCGGACTGCAAAGCAGACTACAGCCAGATACTGACGGGGGACGGGTTCTTCCATGGACTACAGGTTGGTATATACACCTGTCTCACTCTAACACATACTATAGTCAAACCGCGTTAGCTTTGCAATAGCCACTACCACTGTATTTATATTTACGATAGCGATATATCGTTTCTCTTTGTAAATGTGTGCGATATGAATATCGCAAGAGTACAATAGCAAATGTATCATGATACGCTAGCAATGTGATTTTTCGCGACAGTTTGTACGAAATGCGATAAGTACCGTTTAAAAATAGAACTTTTTGGTACCCGTCTCAATAAAATGTACCAATTTTTACAAACTGAACTCAGTGAATAAATAACTGCAAGTACCTCAAAATTATTGTATACTAGCTGTTACCTGCAGCTTTGCCCGCGTACTCATAAAAACTATCCTATGTATTAAACCATGTTACCTTCTATATGGGTGTCTTTCATTACTAACTAACTACTAAATTCTAAACTATTAAATAGTTTTTGCGTGAAGATGTAACAAACAAACATACAAACTTTCGCATTTATAATATTAGTTATCCTAACATTCTAAGCAACACAATCGCTTTATCCACCGAAGACTCTTACTACCTACCTCGATCAAATCGGGGACGTGCTAAAGAAAGGTCAGGTAAAGAGTACCCTAAACCGACGAGCATGCATGAAGAGATTGATGAATGTAGAGGAGGCGAAAGAAGTATTCCAGGATCGTAGTAAGTGGAAGGAAGTAGTCTCTGCCTACCCCTCCGGGAAAGAGGCGTGATTTATATATGTATGTTTATGTATGACTCTAACTAATGTGTAAATAACAACTTGCAGGCAGAAATGCGTTTAAAAAGCAGCGACCCGTCTGAAGAGCGTTTGTCCGGCGCCCACTGCGTGATGCTGCGGGGCCTGCGCGCCGCGCACGAGGGCAGCGACCCGGCGCTGCGCCACCTCGACCCGCGCGCGCTCCCCTCGCCCGACGCGCTCGTCGACGCCTACTACCGCAGGGAGAAGTCCATGCTATATGATACGTGAGCGAGATGTTTAGTCTATCTATTTATACGACCATTTCCAACTTCAGTTCATCTTTGTCATCACCCCATCTCTTACCTATGGGTGTCGTAAGAGGTGACTACGGGACTCGAGGGTTAGATGTGTATTGCAATTTTAGGCGATGGGTTGACAACCTGTCACTATAGTAAGTAATACACAGTTATCTGATTGACCCTCAAACTTTTGTCTGACGTGGTGTTAATATCCGTTTTACGGCCGTTAACGCTCTACCTACCCCGTAAGGAATATAAGCGTGATTTATGTATGATACATACATATATGTAGAACGGACATACATACATACATGTAAGTATTTATCTTTGTCACAGTTCGGTAACGAGTTTATACAAGCTAATTATTAAAAATCAAAAATCCGGTTTGTGAAAAAAAAATCCGTTCAAAATCCACCATATTGCACTCTTGGCCAGTGTCAATCGCGCCGCTGAGACGAATCTTACGACATCATATGCCAACATTTCGTCTAGCCGTTTGGACTGTAGCCCGTCGTCTTCTTCTCGTGTGGGACACTGAATCGACGGACGACCAGATGAACCCTGGTGTCAGAGATTTTCAACCGCTCGCTGCAGCCCGTAAAAAAGAATTTGCTTATACACTTACATGCTGTCGAAAAACATAATCTGAGGCAATCGGGTAATAAGTGTACTTATAAGTAATTACCGCAGTCATGTAGGGGCCTGTTTGTAAAGTATGGTATAATGACGCACTTTTTCCAGTATCTATTTGACATCATTATATACGTGCGCCTTAATATCTTAAGCTTTGAGCGAGTAGATATACCGGGAAGATGCTTGCGTCGAACCGGGTGCCTCAGAACAGTTAGGCGTCGCACCAATCTCGCTGAAAAGAACCCGCGAGTTATCGGACCGACCCTGTATGAAGCACTACCCACGGACATAAAAACAGAACCATCTGACGAAGCGTCTCGATCCCGACTGAAAAACCTTTTATTGAATAGTGAATTCTACTCTGTTAAGGAGTACATACTGACACAAAATTTACATAATGACATTTATTTAATTTACTATAATTTACACACTTTTTTGTAATTTGACATTTTTTGTTTTATTGCTTTATATGTGAATATCTAATATATTATTTTTATATAATTTTTTATTTGACGATCACATTGTGAATACTTATAATGAGACTGATATGTAATATTGTAATGTAATTTCCATTGTGTGATAAATAAACTAAACTACTAGCTGTTACCCGCGGCGTTGCCCACATAAGTGGTGTTAAAAACTATCCTATGTGTTAATCCATGTTACATATATGTACCAAATTTCATTACAACCGGTTCAGTAGTTTTTGCGTGAAGAAGTAACAAACTACCATACAAACTTTCGCATTTATAATATTAGTAGGATAATTAAGTTTGCCGTATGATGCCAGATAAGAATAGCATTACTCCGTTACCTTCCCATGAGAGTCGTAAGAGGTGACTAAAGGACTCGAGGGTGTGTATAGCAATTTTAGGCGATGGGTTGACAACCAGTCACTATATACACAATTTTCCGAATGACCCTCAAAAATTTGACGTGGCGTAAATGTCCGTTTTTGCGGCCGGTTACTACCCCAAAAAGGATTATAGTGTGATATGTGTATGTAGAAATAAATTATTATCATATCCTTATCTTATGACCGCTATCGAGATAATCAAAGACACAAACTAGGACAGACATTTGAACGCCCCTCCGAATTACGAAACTATCTTTTTAGCGTCTATCCTAGATTAATTGTTTTTGTCTATAGGCATTTTAACGTCCCCTCTGAAGCACGAAACTATCTTTTTAGCGCCTATCCTAGATTAATTGTTTTTGTCGATAGGCATTTTAATTCAAATTCAAATTCAAAAATACTTTATTGTACACAGTAAAAACAAGATATAAATTAAAAAAGTGTACACAAGGCGGCCTTATCGCTTAGGTAGCGATTTCTTCCAGGAAACCTTAGGGTACAGGATAGGGGAGTAGCCGTAATGCGGGAGGGGAGCTTTAACGTCCCCTCTGAAGCACGGAACTATCTGTTTATCGCCTATCCTAGCTTAATTGTTTTTGTCGATAGTCATTTTAACATTTTAACGTGAATGAACGTGTGTGCGTGCGTGCGTGCGTAACGTGATTGAACGAACGTACGTGCGTGAAGCACGGAACTATCTTCTTAGCGCCTATCCAAGATTGTTTTTGTCCACAGTGAAATCCACTCCGCCCCGTGGTGTGAGGCAGTATGTGCGGCGAGTGTGGCGGACTACCTGTGCGAGCTGGTGTCGCTGCGCGGGTGGGACGCGCCGCCGCACCACTGGGACTTCACCACTATATCGCTGTCGTCGTTGCTGGGCTCTCTGGACAAGTCCAAACAACACTGGAGCGACGTGAAAGTAAGCAAAACTTTGTGTAACTCTTCAAACAATATATACATCGATTACTTTGTTATTTTTTCACTATGTATATTTTTTTCAATTTAAATCCCAATGTTCTGTTAAGGCTCTTGCACATCTATGTGTACTATGGCGCAATGTACCAAGGAGCAGCAGTTTCTGCATTGAGCTGAAAATGTCCCTTTTGCCACAATACACACTCAACGCAAGATAGATCCAATTATGTAAGAAACCGAATGTAATGTGTTTGTGGCAATAAATGATTTATCTATCTATCTATCTATCTATCTATCAGTTTAACTTCGCAGTAACGCCCGTTTTGCGCACTCACACATGCACACGCCCGACCGACCTATACGTACACGACTACTACATAGAATCTCGTGCCACAGCGAACTGTACTGCCGCCGCGCGTTTTCGTTTGAGTTTCGAAATATCGGGAAAATTTATACTCAGAAACCTAACTATTCATTAAATAATAATGGAATTCATTGTTTTCTTTTAGTAAACTAGCATTATGGTACCTCAGTGTGACATCACTGAAATCCGGTTTCGCAAAATAGAGGTAGTATTGTTGAGATCCTTGCTAATGTAGGTAGGTTCAGGCGCTAACGTGCTTGAGTTAAACTACTGTTCCTTTGTTCAGACTCATATATTATATTGGTAAAGTTATTTAGCAAATGTTGAATATTGATAGATGTGACGTGACTGTGATTGATTTATCGTCGTCCAGGTGGCGATGGTCTCCCGCGCCGTACTCCGCCTATTCGTGGTGGTGTCTCGCTTCATTGGCGACGTTCCGAGCACCTCAATGAGAGTGCAGCCCTCGGAGCACGTGGCCGCTTTACCGCGGGAATGGGCCGACGTGTTCGCGCCCACTTGTGGACACCATCTGTTCTCGCTGTTGCTGTGTGTACTTGGTAGGTTTATCCATAGTTTATAGCTAGTAAAATTTTGGAAAAAGAGATAAAATGACATCGATTTTGTAACTGGTAACTATATCTAGGCTACTAGATCCCACGGCAAATACTTCCCTAACAGGGGGAGGCCATATTGAGCAGTGGAATAGTGTGGCTGATATAGTAGTAGTAATTGATAGGAAATCCCACTACTTGGCAAAGGCCTCCCCCGCGATATTTAATTTCTTTCGGTCCAGAGCCAACCATCAAGATTGTCTTTCCATCGTTTCCGGGGTCCACCTTGGTTTGAGGTATCCAATGGTTAGTAAAAATTCCAGTCCATCGATCTGGGTACATCCAAAATAAAAGAAAAACGTGTGTTTTGTTAGTATTCACCCTAAACATCCACTGTTGTCATCAGGTGATGCAGAAAAGAACGCAAGTCAAACCATAACAGCTCCGGCCGCGCGCGTCCTGTCCGCGCTGTGTGCGGCCGTGCAGCGCGCGCGCTGGGCCGACCTGCCCGCCGCCTCCAGAGCCGCGTACAGCCTCGAGAGGGTCGCGCGCCTGGCAGCCGACGTGTTAGCGGCGCCGACACACCACGCGCACAAATACCTGGCGTTCTATACGCTCACATCACTGCAGGAGCCCCTCGTGCTTGAAGACGGTGAGTCTCGAGAGGGTCCCGGCTGGCAGCCGACGTGTTAGCGGCGCCGACACACCACGCGCACAAATACCTGGCGTTCTATACGCTCACATCACTGCAGGAGCCCCTCGTGCTTGAAGACGGTGAGTCTCGAGAGGGTCCCGGCTGGCAGCCGACGTGTTAGCGGCGCCGACACACCACGCGCACAAATACCTGGCGTTCTATACGCTCACATCACTGCAGGAGCCCCTCGTGCTTGAAGACGGTGAGTCTCGAGAGGGTCCCGGCTGGCAGCCGACGTGTTAGCGGCGCCGACACACCACGCGCACAAATACCTGGCGTTCTATACGCTCACATCACTGCAGGAGCCCCTCGTGCTTGAAGACGGTGAGTCTCGAGAGGGTCCCGGCTGGCAGCCGACGTGTTAGCGGCGCCGACACACCACGCGCACAAATACCTGGCGTTCTATACGCTCACATCACTGCAGGAGCCCCTCGTGCTTGAAGACGGTGAGTCTCGAGAGGGTCCCGGCTGGCAGCCGACGTGTTAGCGGCGCCGACACACCACGCGCACAAATACCTGGCGTTCTATACGCTCACATCACTGCAGGAGCCCCTCGTGCTTGAAGACGGTGAGTCTCGAGAGGGTCCCGGCTGGCAGCCGACGTGTTAGCGGCGCCGACACACCACGCGCACAAATACCTGGCGTTCTATACGCTCACATCACTGCAGGAGCCCCTCGTGCTTGAAGACGGTGAGTCTCGAGAGGGTCCCGGCTGGCAGCCGACGTGTTAGCGGCGCCGACACACCACGCGCACAAATACCTGGCGTTCTATACGCTCACATCACTGCAGGAGCCCCTCGTGCTTGAAGACGGTGAGTCTCGAGAGGGTCCCGGCTGGCAGCCGACGTGTTAGCGGCGCCGACACACCACGCGCACAAATACCTGGCGTTCTATACGCTCACATCACTGCAGGAGCCCCTCGTGCTTGAAGACGGTGAGTCTCGAGAGGGTCCCGGCTGGCAGCCGACGTGTTAGCGGCGCCGACACACCACGCGCACAAATACCTGGCGTTCTATACGCTCACATCACTGCAGGAGCCCCTCGTGCTTGAAGACGGTGAGTCTCGAGAGGGTCCCGCCTGGCAGCCGACGTGTTAGCGGCGCCGACACACCACGCGCACAAATACCTGGCGTTCTATACGCTCACATCACTGCAGGAGCCCCTCGTGCTTGAAGACGGTGAGTCTCGAGAGGGTCCCGCCTGGCAGCCGACGTGTTAGTCATCATGGCCATAAATACTTGGCGTTTTATTTCAGAATGTATCTCATCTCCACTTTTGTAACGGCCCCTTGATATTACATTATTGAACTAACCTGCTTTTTCTTGTTGGAATTTGACTACTTCCCGCCATAAATTATACATATAAACCTTCCTCTTGAATCACTGTATTAATACAAAAGAAAACGCATCAAAATCCGTTGCGTAACAAATCCAAATCCACAAATCAAAATCAAATATGGACAGACACTGAAAAGGACTTTATTTTCTTGGCGTCGATATTTTCTTTTCTCGATTCCTGATATATGTTCCTAGGGGAAAGTTATTCAGTTTAACAGTCAGAGTTGAAGCCGGATATAGCAAATTATAAAACTTTCATGGACAGCACACTTTTATTTACCTCAAATATACATGTACACTCAGAAAGGCGCTCTGACACCGACTGAATTTGCCGCGCGCACTTCTCCAGCCATTCCCCTCCAAGCCAACCGACTGACGTTAGTCAGTAACGAAGTGGGGTTAAGTGTGTGGGAAGTGCGCGCGTCAGTACACTTACTTTTAAATATTAAACCTAATCGAATAAGTCTAGGTATAAGTTAATAAATTGCTCTGCCTATAAAAGAAACTGAACTTTGACATTGACACGTTTTCGACCAATCACAGAAAAAAGGCACAGTTGAGCGTGGCGCCATTTCTTCTTTAATTTGCTACCTCCTTATATAAATGATTGGGCGCCCCAATCTTTCATCTAAGGTTACCTCATTATCACAGTCAAGCTTCTTGCCGTAGTATGTCTCTAGGTCAGGGTATGCCGTATACCTAATATTGTCGTCTCTTTCTAGCGGAGAAACTACGCGTTTGGTCCGCGATGAACGGAGAGGAGAGTGAGGAGGGGGAGGGGGCGGCGTGTCCCCCCCTCGCCCTAGACTACTTCGACTCGGCTTTCAGAAGATTACAAGAGTTGGTCGACGCTGCGCTAGCTCATCTAAGGTAAGTTATATCAGACAAAACTTTTGTTATTTTTGTGTTTGTTACCCCTTGTCATATAATCCGTACTAATATTATAAATCCGAGAGTTTGTGTGTGTATGTATGTTTATTACCTCTTCACGCTCAAACGGCTTGACCGTTTTGTATAAAATTTGAAACACAGGTAGAGTATAACCCGGAATAACACATAGGCCACTTTTTACCACGGGTAAACAACTTTTACCACGGGACAATGATTGGCAGCGGGTGAAACCGCTGGGCGGAAATCTAGAGGTAGTATAAAATATAATCAGCCGATAGCAGTCCACTCCCAAACTGCCACCTCCCCCTGGGTACACCATAAGGCTCTTATACGGTCTTATACGGTCGATACCAACCGCTCTTCAAGTCATCGGTCCATCTGTACCACGGAGCAAAAAGAAAGAGGAGATGTCATAACAGTATTTTGTATGAAAATTGTTGTCGCCGAGTACAGGGGAAGCGGGGGGTATAAAACGCACCCACACATTGACAAATTATAGTCGCACTCTAACGGCTAATAGCAGAACTAGTAAGCACATAGGTGAACGCGTGAAGCAAAAATAATAAATGCACGCAATACTCATTGTTTCGAGACAGTTTCGCTATTATATATTAGAGGGCAGCACGTTCAATACATTTAGGTTATTTGGGCAATAGATAATGTTGCCAGCACGTGATTAAATTTATCAGATTTTTAACATTATTTTCTAGTATTTTTTTGTAGTACCAGTAGACTTTGTGCCAATGTCAAGTTAAAGAATGTTTTGTTTTACTTTTAAGACCCTTTGCACACCACGTTCTTTTGAAACACCATAAACGCGTGTTTGCCGATCAGCTGATTTGAGTTACTTTGGAAACTCAAAATATTTCTCTCTTATTTCAACATATGTTCCTTGGGGAAAGTTGTTCCTTATCACCAGCCCGACTTGAGATTTCGCTATCGGTCACTAGTAAAATTTCACCCTATATATTCGGCAAATCCAATTTTCGGAAGTACGAGCAAATTTTTTATTCTTTTGTATCCTTAAATATATTACGATTGAATACCAAATTTTTTAAAACACTTCCCGTGTTAGGTATACAATTTTTGAAAACTTGCAAAATTTTCCAGCGCGGGCAGGATTCAAAAATTATATTACGATTATATCTAAATAAGTATATTTTATATTTTAGAGTGACGGCAACCCCACCGACATTCTTAGTAGTTATTCTACCCAACAGTAGATGGCGGAAATACCAATTTAGCCAACAGAAAAATCCAGAATTTCAAATGACGTGCGTAACTAAAATAATGAAAAAATATACTAACAGATGAAAACTGACCCTGTGTTCATTTGAATTTTGTTTATTTGAGTAACTTTTGCACCCAGGAACGCAGCACTTCATAATTTTTGATGATTTACACGAAAAAAATATTTATTTTCTCTCGCGATGCCAAAATGTGTTACCGCGGTGACGGAAAGAAACACACTGCGGACAGCGCTACTAGTGAACAGTAGTGGAACTTAGTATTAGTCCCGGCTGGCAAGCAGACTTATGTCTTGTAACACCTCCTCTTTCTTTCTGCTCCGTGATCTGTACCCGATATTATCAAACTACAGGCTACAATTTTACAGATGAAATTCGATGTTAATTGCGTAGTCGTTTAGCCATTATGATAACAAGGAATACGAACTGGCTACGCAATGTACTAAAGATTTCACCTGTAGACTTGTAGCCTGTAGTTTCATAACATAGTCACCTGACCGGAAGGCGTCCAACGCTACAGAACGCTACGGTTACTCATCGTATTTCTGTTCGAAAACCAGCAATTTATTTATGTACCTACTAGATTGGTTACAAAAGAAGAATGTATCCGGAAATATAAGAATAAGAATAGTTAATTTCACCAATGATACACATTGAAGGTACACAAATAGGCATTTTAGGTCAAGATGACAAACAAAGGACAATGCTCACAATGTATGGAAAAAAAACCCAGGCCCGGCGCAAATGAAATGTATCTCAGATTTTAGGTATTCGTATGTGACAAAATATCCGGTAGGGGGCGTTGTCGAAATCTTTTTTTAAATGCCATTAATTGCTAGTTGTTTTTTGTAAGGAGATATATTTTATACTTAGAAAATGGGAAATTCTTTTTTCTTTCTTTACTTTTGTGCTAAATATGACATTTATGCATCTATTTTGGCAACGACGCCGTATACATAATCTGCAATAAAGTAAATAAAAAATCAAGGGTAAATGAAATATGTTTTATTAATAGATATTACAATGGCTTTTCCTTCAATGGTTATCTAAATCTAAGATGACATCTTCCAACGTATTGCCGGTATGATTGAAATTATCTTGGTATCTGGCCCAACCCAAGTAATATAGAACACTCATAATATGGGCGCAGCTACCCAAAGTCCTTTTTCCATGTAACACAACCTAAAATGAAGCAACCTTTAAAAATACTTTTATCTACACTCGTCTCATAATGTTCGAATTATGAATTCGAAAACAGTTGCATAAACACTTACTTTATACATTCTGCCTGTAGATATCACGGTTTAATAGAAATAACAGAAGCGTAATGACTTAATGAGAATGCTCTTACTACGATAAAGTTGAGAAATGAAACGAAGTTTTTTTTGCCAATACTCATATTGCCATCTTCCGCCGCACATGTCAGTTGTTGTTGTATGGTAATGTTGCGTTTGTTTTATTAGGTTGTTGTTGAGATGTTGTTCAGCTGTTGTTCAGATGTTGTTTAGTTGTTGTTCAGATGTTGTTTAGTTGTTGTTCAGATGTTGTTTAGTTGTTGTTCAGATGTTGTTCAGTTTTTGTACAGATGTTGTTCAGTTGTTAGTCTGATGTTGTTCAGATGTTGTTCAGTTGTTGTTCAGATGTTCAGATGTTGTTCAGTTGTTTAGTTAAGTTATTGCTAAGACTCCATATCTAAACAACTGCTAAAGTATAGAATTTTCAAAAATTCATATCAAGCCATATTACGTTCTCGTATTGAATTTGACCATGTATCGGGCCTTGCAATGGCCGGTGCGTACGTTTAGAAAAGTGTTTCTGAGTTTTTTTGGAGAGTGTAGATAAAATTGTGTATGCAACTGCTATAATTAGGCATTAGAATGCTCGTGTCAAACAGACACTCGCATTCTAATGACCCCCATTATACAACAGTTGCATAAACTACTATTAAAATTGATTTTGTTTAAAAATTATTCCTGCGAAAAAAGAATTAGCAAAATATTACTTAAAAAAAATGAACACATACATACATACACATATCACGCCTATAATCCCTTGCGGGGTAGGCAGAGCGTAAACAGCCGCAAAAAACGGCCATTTACACCACGTCTGACAAAATGTTTGAGGGTTATTCGGAATATTGTGTATCGCTACAGTGACAGGTTGTCAGCCCATCGCCCAAAACCGCAATACACACCCTCGAGTCCCTTAGTCGCCTCTTACGACTCCCACGGGAAAGATATGGGGCGATGCCATTCCAAGCCGGCATCACACGGCAAAAAAAAAAATGAATTGTCACTATATTTTATTTTTAGTATGTAATTACCATATTAACGAAAAATTTGAGATATGTACCGTGTATGCCGGGTCTGGGTATTTTTTTAGCATTGTCCTTTGACCTCTTTCTCCCAAACTAGGTTTAATACCTGTATCTTGGAAGATAGGGTTCCTCACATTTAAGGACAACCAACAGTGTCGTAAGAGCAGTCTTTGGGTGTTATAAAGGTGGACGTACAATAATTTTCAATGCGCTGGTATAAAACTAAACAGAAAGAACTATAAAAAAAAGGAAAAAAAAGGTGTATGCATGTGTGTGTGTGTGTGTGTGTGTGTTGTGTGAGGTGCGTGTGTTGTATGTGTGTGTGTGATCAGTTAGTGTGAAGAGTTTAATTAAATGCGCAAAACATTATTTATAAAGTTTTCGGTATCTGTGTAGTCTAAAGCACTTAACCAATGGAACAATTTGTATTTACACTCCGACGTTGTAGTATTACTTACATCTACACTAATATTATAAAGAGGAAAGATTTGATTGTTTGTTTGTTTGTTTGTTTGCATCGAATAGGCTCCGAAACTACTGGCCCGATTTTAAAAATTCTTTCACCATTAGAATCCTACATTATTCCTGATGAACATAGGCTATATTTTATACGAGAAAAAAATAGGGATCCGCGTGAAAATTTCGATAATGTAACCCAACGTTTGAAAAATGTACCAAAAAAATATCTTATATCGCGTACGCTGTGGAAATTATTGACAATAGAGCAAAGTGATGTACTACAGTTTTATAGAGGACATCAATATCTATAATAATGTCCGCGATACCATATGTCTAACTATTACAGTTATGCCACAATAACTACTTTTTCATTTAAAAATGTACCAACTACGCCACATTATTCCTACCAGTGTAATGATTACATTTAATCATTACTGTATTAAAGGGTGTCAGGGATAGCCCTCAGAATTCTAATAGGGTACATGCAGACCATGAAACTGAACAACTTTCCCCTTGGAACATATTTCAGGAAACGTAAAAAAACTGACTTCCCATAGTGAATGCAGTCAGCTGATTGTGATTTTGTATGAAAGGTAATTTTTTTGGCGTTTCCTGACATATGTTTCTAGGGGAAAGTTGTCCAGTTTTATGTTTCATTTATCAGTATTCGAAGGACTGTCCCTTACCTACTCGGTATCTAAAGACGACAAAAAACATTAAATAATGCATTATAACATCTACATACATAAATCACGCCTATATCCCTCACGGGGTAGGCAGAGCGTTAACGTCCGTTCAACGGATATTAACACCACGTCTGACAAAAGCTTGAGGGTCAATCAGATAACTGTGTATCACTATAGTGACAGGTTGTCAGCCCATCGCCTTAAATTGCAATACACATCCCTCGAGTCCCTTAGTCGGCTCTTACGACACCCCATGGGTAAGAAATGGGGTAATGCTATTCTAAGCCGGCATCACACGGTAAAAAAATCTACGACATATGTTTGAGGGTCATTCGGAAAATTGTGTATCGCCATAGTGACAGGTTGTCAGCCCATCGCCTAAAAGTTCAATACACACCCTCAAGTCCCTTAGTCGCCTCCTACGACTCCCACGGGAAAGAAATCGGGTGATTCTATTCTAAGCCAGCATCACACTAAAATAATAATTATAATAATCTACACTAATATTAGAAACAGGATTTTATTTATTGTTTGTTTGAATTGAATAGGCTCCGAAACTACTGGACCGATTTTAAAAAATCTGTTACCGTTAATTGAAATAGAAATTCTTAATTCAATGTAGGATAGTATTATCACTTATTGACGTCATGAACCGTCATTCTAAAAAAAGAAATTTGTGTTACACAATTTTCTTTTTTTTATTACAATTTTGTTATGACCTAATAGAAAACCGGCTCGGGCGGGATAAAAAGAATAAAAATATAGGCACTGCCATGGGACTGGCCAGGTTAATCACAGGCATGTAACTTTACGCCACCACCATCTGCAAATGATATTTGTTTCAAATTGAAGTCAATATTTTTAGAATCCTACATTATCCCTGATGAACATAGGCTATATTAAACTGTCTTATTCCCGGGGGGAAACTGTTAGCGGCGGGTGAAACCGCTGGGCGGGCTGCTAGTTATACATAATCCACACTAATATCCACACTAATATTATAAATGCGAAAGTAACTCTGTCTGTCTGTCTGTCTGTCTGCTACGCTTTCACGGCCAAACCGCTGAACCGATCTTAATGAAACTTGGCACAGAGATTGCTAGCATACCGAGAACGGACATAGGCTACTTTTTATCACTATTAGAGGGTCTGGAGTACAGATGTAGACCACCAGGTGTACCACCAGGAGCCCAGGTAAACTATTAGAGATACAGGCATGGTTCCAAAACAAAAGTTGTTCAGTATGACGGGCCGCTTCTTTTCACAAGGACATTGAGGATCTGGAGACCGTTATGTAGACCACCAGGTGTACCACCAGGAGCCCAGCTAAACTATTAGAGATACAGGCATGGTTCCAAACAAAAGTTGTTGAGTATGACGGGCCGCTTCTTTTCACAAGGACATTGAGGATCTGGAGACCGTTATGTAGACCACCAGGTGTACTACCAGGAGCCCAGCTAAACTATTAAAGATACAGGCATGGTTCTGAAACAAAAGTTGTTCAGTATCATATGATGGGCCGCTTCTTTTCAAAAGGATATTGGGGCTACGGAGTACCTTATGTAGACCACCAGGTGTACCATCAAGAGCCCAGTTAAACTATTAGAGATACAGGCATGGTTCTAAAACAATAGTTGTTTATTATGATGGGCCGCTTCTTTTCACAAGGACATTGGGGCTCTGGAGTACCTTATGTAGACCACCAGGCGTACCATCAGGAGCCCAGCTAAACTATTAGAGATACAGGCATGGTTCTAAAACAAAAGTTGTTTAGTATGATGCGCCACTTCTTTTCACAAGGACATTGAGGATCTGGAGTACCTTATGTAGACCACCAGGTGTACCATCAGGAGCCCAGCTAAACTATTGGAGATACAGAAATGGTTCCAAAACAAAAGTTGTTCAGTATGATAGGAATAAGTTGAGAAAGGACATTGCCTACTTTTTACCGAGGACAAAAATGTTTGGTATATAAAAATGTATTACAGTAACTTAAATTATCTTTTTATCTGTCTTAATTACTTATGCTGACCATTTTAGTGTGCTCAAATTGGCACCTCTGGAGTAAGTACTCTGTTACCTATTTTTGTTGACTTTTGTATTCAATGGTTATTTATAAATATTGATATCTCAGGCCGGATAGCAAATATTGAATTGTCCTTTTAAGAACAGAAGCAAGTAAGTCATCTTTAAACAGTAGAGATAAGAACTGTTCTAATATCACTGTCACACCTACTATGAATACACATACCTACTTTAGAACTTCTGCCTAAAAAAACTATCTAACGCGGACGAAGTCGCGGGTAAAAGCTAGTTTCAAATATATTAAAAAGTTTCTTGCCCATACATATAAATTGCCTTCCCATGAACACTGTACGATACCTCTCAATCGGAAAAGGGGGACCTCCCGACATCCCCTTCATGGCAAGAACCGCTCGTAGCACAAAGAGCTGCCTTAAGGTTAAAACTTTTGCTTCTGCAAAAAGATCAACAGTTGGGAAGCGATAGGGTTTTGAAAGCATAACCTTTAAGACCCTCTGAGCCCTTTCTAGCTTGATAAAGGAAGTTTTACAAGCTCCGCCCCACACCGGAATACAGTACATAAGAACTGATTGACAGAGAGACTTATAAATAGTTATTAGAGTCTCTTCGTCGACAGAACAACGCAGTTTTTTAAAAACAAAAATGAGCTTTCGTACTCGTAATATGAAGTTCAACGTGAATGTATTGATACAAAAAAAATACAAAATAGTTTATTTGCCAAAAATACATTCCAGTTAGAAAATTACCGGGTCCCCGCACTAGGCGAACCTGTATCACGGGAAATCTTTGAACACGTTTGGTTGACATTTGGCATTCGAAAACAAAATATGTAGGTAAATTTATTAGAGCATGCTGATAAAATATAAAAACATAAAAAAGTAAAATATAATTGAATATTGATATGAAAATATTATGAAAATTTAAGACATACATAGCTACATGGTTGAAAACGGGATGTGAATAAGGATGGGATAGAGAAAAGGGGGGGAATTCACGTGATAATTGTCAAAATTTCCTCCGTTTCAGCGTAATCAACTGAGAGAAGCCAATTTGTCACTGTTAGTTGGTCACTTGAAGTGTGCAGTCTCTAAGCGGACGTGATGATTTATGCATTTAAATAAAGCCACTGAATTTCTTACAACATTTATTCAACTGCTACAAGCACGGATAGTATAGGTACGTGTCCCAACTGGGGAGTTTAGATTTACAAAAACTGTGATTTCTTTTATAGAAATGGCGGGGAAATAAAAAATATTTCAAAAAACAGTTTTCATTGGTTTTTGTGCATGATATGTGTATTTTGTGATAATATTCGGAGTAAAGCAATTAACATTTTCCTTCGTATTTACAAATTTACTTTTTTACATTATAAAACGGTATTAATTGTAGATTTAACACGCAATCGTAAAACGGTTAATAGACCGCGTAAGCGCACTGCACATCATTGCACTGTCGTCTCCTCGACATTGATGTCGTAAAACAGCCTTTCTCACTTCCCAGGGTCGGCGAAGACACCTGCGAGACGGTGCCATACTCAGACACCCACAGCCTGACCCTGGGCTGGCTGGTGCTGGTGGAAGCAGTGGGTTCCTTGTGCCAGCTGCAGCGCGGAGACCTCGCCGTGCACTACTCGGAGCTGGGCCGCGAGAGGAGGCACACTCACCTGCTGCTGCCTGTGGCACTCAGGTAGGAGCGTCTCTGTCTCAGCCTGGCTGCTGGCTGCTGGCTGCTGGCTGCTGGCTGCTGGCTGCTGGCTGGTGCCGGTGGAAGCAGTGGGTTCCTTGTGCCAGCTGCAGCGCGGAGACCTCGCCGTGCACTACTCGGAGCTGGGCCGCGAGAGGAGGCACACTCACCTGCTGCTGCCTGTGGCACTCAGGTAGGAGCGTCTCTGTCTCAGCCTGGCTGCTGGCTGCTGGCTGCTGGCTGCTGGCTGCTGGCTGCTGGCTGGTGCTGGTGGAAGCAGTGGGTTCCTTGTGCCAGCTGCAGCGCGGAGACCTCGCCGTGCACTACTCGGAGCTGGGCCGCGAGAGGAGGCACACTCACCTGCTGCTGCCTGTGGCACTCAGGTAGGAGCGTCTCTGTCTCAGCCTGGCTGCTGGCTGCTGGCTGCTGGCTGGTGCTGGTGGAAGCAGTGGGTTCCTTGTGCCAGCTGCAGCGCGGAGACCTCGCCGTGCACTACTCGGAGCTGGGCCGCGAGAGGAGGCACACTCACCTGCTGCTGCCTGTGGCACTCAGGTAGGAGCGTCTCTGTCTCAGCCTGGCTGCTGGCTGCTGGCTGCTGGCTGCTGGCTGGTGCTGGTGGAAGCAGTTGGTTCCTTGTGCCAGCTGCAGCGCGGAGACCTCGCCGTGCACTACTCGGAGCTGGGCCGCGAGAGGAGGCACACTCACCTGCTGCTGCCTGTGGCACTCAGGTAGGAGCGTCTCTGTCTCAGCCTGGCTGCTGGCTGCTGGCTGCTGGCTGCTGGCTGGTGCTGGTGGAAGCAGTGGGTTCCTTGTGCCAGCTGCAGCGCGGAGACCTCGCCGTGCACTACTCGGAGCTGGGCCGCGAGAGGAGGCACACTCACCTGCTGCTGCCTGTGGCACTCAGGTAGGAGCGTCTCTGTCTCAGCCTGGCTGCTGGCTGCTGGCTGCTGGCTGCTGGCTGCTGGCTGCTGGCTGCTGGCTGGTGCTGGTGGAAGCAGTGGGTTCCTTGTGCCAGCTGCAGCGCGGAGACCTCGCCGTGCACTACTCGGAGCTGGGCCGCGAGAGGAGGCACACTCACCTGCTGCTGCCTGTGGCACTCAGGTAGGAGCGTCTCTGTCTCAGCCTGGCTGCTGGCTGCTGGCTGGTGCTGGTGGAAGCAGTGGGTTCCTTGTGCCAGCTGCAGCGCGGAGACCTCGCCGTGCACTACTCGGAGCTGGGCCGCGAGAGGAGGCACACTCACCTGCTGCTGCCTGTGGCACTCAGGTAGGAGCGTCTCTGTCTCAGCCTGGCTGCTGGCTGCTGGCTGGTGCTGGTGGAAGCAGTGGGTTCCTTGTGCCAGCTGCAGCGCGGAGACCTCGCCGTGCACTACTCGGAGCTGGGCCGCGAGAGGAGGCACACTCACCTGCTGCTGCCTGTGGCACTCAGGTAGGAGCGTCTCTGTCTCAGCCTGGCTGCTGGCTGCTGGCTGCTGGCTGCTGGCTGGTGCTGGTGGAAGCAGTGGGTTCCTTGTGCCAGCTGCAGCGCGGAGACCTCGCCGTGCACTACTCGGAGCTGGGCCGCGAGAGGAGGCACACTCACCTGCTGCTGCCTGTGGCACTCAGGTAGGAGCGTCTCTGTCTCAGCCTGGCTGCTGGCTGCTGGCTGCTGGCTGCTGGCTGGTGCTGGTGGAAGCAGTGGGTTCCTTGTGCCAGCTGCAGCGCGGAGACCTCGCCGTGCACTACTCGGAGCTGGGCCGCGAGAGGAGGCACACTCACCTGCTGCTGCCTGTGGCACTCAGGTAGGAGCGTCTCTGTCTCAGCCTGGCTGCTGGCTGCTGGCTGCTGGCTGCTGGCTGGTGCTGGTGGAAGCAGTGGGTTCCTTGTGCCAGCTGCAGCGCGGAGACCTCGCCGTGCACTACTCGGAGCTGGGCCGCGAGAGGAGGCACACTCACCTGCTGCTGCCTGTGGCACTCAGGTAGGAGCGTCTCTGTCTCAGCCTGGCTGCTGGCTGCTGGCTGCTGGCTGCTGGCTGCTGGCTGGTGCTGGTGGAAGCAGTGGGTTCCTTGTGCCAGCTGCAGCGCGGAGACCTCGCCGTGCACTACTCGGAGCTGGGCCGCGAGAGGAGGCACACTCACCTGCTGCTGCCTGTGGCACTCAGGTAGGAGCGTCTCTGTCTCAGCCTGGCTGCTGGCTGCTGGCTGCTGGCTGCTGGCTGGTGCTGGTGGAAGCAGTGGGTTCCTTGTGCCAGCTGCAGCGCGGAGACCTCGCCGTGCACTACTCGGAGCTGGGCCGCGAGAGGAGGCACACTCACCTGCTGCTGCCTGTGGCACTCAGGTAGGAGCGTCTCTGTCTCAGCCTGGCTGCTGGCTGCTGGCTGCTGGCTGCTGGCTGGTGCTGGTGGAAGCAGTGGGTTCCTTGTGCCAGCTGCAGCGCGGAGACCTCGCCGTGCACTACTCGGAGCTGGGCCGCGAGAGGAGGCACACTCACCTGCTGCTGCCTGTGGCACTCAGGTAGGAGCGTCTCTGTCTCAGCCTGGCTGCTGGCTGCTGGCTGCTGGCTGGTGCTGGTGGAAGCAGTGGGTTTCTTGTCCATGAAAATGAATCGTCTACCATAGCATTAGCATGAATCTGACAAATATGTGTTATTGTGATGGCCGTACAGTATTTCTGTATTTGCAGGCTGCTCCCGCAACACGTGGCCGCGTACGCGATGGACCCCTCCAGCAACGCGGCGCCGCCCAAAGACGCACAGGACCTGTTCCTCAACGTCAAACACTTCACTGTAGACGGTCAGTAACTTATTCCATACACACTTACAGTCACATACAAAACAAGTAACAATAAATAGAAACATACAGACCTGGGGCTCAACTAATTAAAAGTAAAACTTAAATATTTCGAGAGCACATCAATTGCGGGTCAAACAACGACTGAAACGACTTGGTGATTTGTCATGCTGGATGAGATCAGCATCGCACGAACGTCGGAACCATTTGTGCATACTAGCCACTGATAATGAGAACTAAGAGAGTAAGCGACTCGAGGGTTTCATGTGTATTTATATAAATTTAAGGCGACAGGCTGGCAACCTGTCACTATAGTGATACACGATTATTCTGAAACGGCCTTAAATATATGTCAGATGTGGCAACATCAACCGTATTTAACGGCCGTGAACACAAATTATTCAATGCAAAACAATAGGTGGAGCAAAGTAAGCCAGCACAGTAGTGGTGGGTAGAAGTCGTTTATACAACACCTACATCGCAGTATAATTAATAGTTCTAGCGTACAGTATGGTCACTCCCTGCCTCCCCGCGAGCTCAGACTGTGTGCGTAGCAATGCGTTTGTTTCATACATTTGAGCGCCAGTCTCCGAGGTGTGGACTGGTTCCACGCGGCATAACAGTTTTTTTGGTGATAGTAAATATAATGTTGCAGAGCCCTCATCGGGCGCCGACGTGGCCGGGCTCGCTTGCCGCGCGCTATTCACGGGCGTGTCGGGCTCCGGCGCCGGCGCCGCGCGGGGCTGGTGGGGCGCAGCTCCCAACAAGGAGTCCCGCTTCCTCGCGAGGCTCGTGCAGGCCTACATCACCCCGCATCTAGTCAAGGTGAGGTGTAGTTGCGCTTCAACAACAACTGACTACATCTGAACAACAACGGAACAACGACTGAACAACATCAGAAAAACAACTGAAAAACTACAACTAAATAACAACCATACAACAAAATCTGACAGGTATGGCTGAAGATGGCAGAGATTTGAAATTTGGCACAGGATACTTCATTTCATTTCCTCATTTTTTCGAAATGCTTACAACATCCTTAAGACGTTGTGTTACAGCGCTCGTGAAAATGTAATTTCTTTACGCGGAGAGAGGGTCTTTCTTTATACATCTGTTTTGGAGTTGGTAATCCAAACATCATGAGGCGAGTGTAGATGAAATGTAATACTTACTCAAACAAAATGTATGTCAGAGCTGATTTACACAGAATACTTTGTTCGTTGACTACAGATGCAGTTGAAAGCTGTTGCGGAGAGGAAGCCTAAGGACCTGCCCGACTGTGACGTCACCGTGCACTGGTCCAGCGGAGAAGTCACCTGCTGTGTCTATGTAGAGGTACGTAATGATAGGGCTGGGACTTTCAAACATACAAAAAAAATACCTAAATAAAGCACATCGAGGTCAATTCGCAAAAAAAGTATCTTGACTTAATTTAGCGCTGTCACTTTCCGTCACATAGGTGTAGAAAAGGATAGGTGATATCTCATGTTATGTTCATGTCATGTCTTATAAGTTGACGCAAAATGCGCATTTTCGAGCGACGTTTATAACATTGGCGACTAAATTGACATGACTTCGATATCTCCTATCATTTTCTAAAACTATTAAATTGAATATAATCGTTAGAGAGATGAGATAAGTGTTAATTGCTTAGTAAAAAACCAAATACTAGGTAATATTTTAACGAAAAGTCCCATCTCTAGTAAATGTGCGTTTGATGGGCTGCAGATATTCATGTTATAAATTTAATTCACTTGCCTATAGTCTAAGTACGAATAAAACGTAGTTTTTTATTAGAGGGGCTGAAACAGTCATTTTACGGCTGTTGACTGACGCGATGCCTTTATCCACAGTCTATATCCCGGTACAAATGAGTCCCTTTAATGTACGACAGTGTTTGCACATCATAATAATGAACGACAGAGCTATGTACGTACAACCCAAGCGTGCACGACAGTGGCTATGGAATCAAAACAATGACGCCAAAAACACCCCTGTACCAACAATGTACACCCCGCGCATGCACGGCACAATCGTCGAAGACATCACGTGACCATTTTTTTAATCTGCCAGTAGTGATGTGACTTAATCGATAATTTTACATACATGCATTCGATATTTTTTTTTCTTACATCATTTTATATTCATTATTGCGGAAACCCCACCTATTTGGGGGGCTGCGCCCCCCCGTCACCCCACAGGTTGCCTTATATGTCATGTTCGATACATGAATCGAGAAGTCGATTATAGCCAACACTAGTACATTACTACATTCACTCTGACGTCACTTCGTTTTGATTCCAATTACACCCCTGTACATTATTTTCCCGGGCTAGTAATCCGAGACGATCCAATGACTGTGTCGTACATTATCATGTTGTACAAAACGTTGTCGGACGTGATCGCGTTGTGCAGTGATGGTTCCCGTATACCGCGTGTTACAGAATAACAAGTAAAGCCGAGAGGGTGTAAAAGGGACCCTTGTAAAGAGTCTATTGACAAAAAATTTAAGCCGTAATAACGATTTTGAAAATTACGGAAATTATATTTTTATGTCAAATTACTCGAAAAAAATATCGTTGCATCGCAGCACTACTTTGACAGTTTAAAGTTCAACTGAAGTTGCCAACGCGGCGCAGCGAGATTCGATATACATTGCTTGTTATTTCATGGGTGTAATCATTTTAATGAACTGAAGGTAACCAGAAATGTATGCCAAATCGAAATTTGTTGGAATGGAAGTGTAGTACTGACCTAGACTAGTGCTGTTATTATTTCATCGACTGATGAAAATAAAGAATATTATTTTTGCGTTATTTTGTAACAGCTTGTATATGTGCGGTTATGTATCAATATTTGTGTTTTGTTTACGTATAGGAGCGTCGCGTGGAGCTGAGTGTAGCGCTGTCCCGCTCGCACCCGCTGTCGCTGCCGCGCGTGTCGTCCCCCTCGCACCAGCACTCGCCCGCGCCCACCACGCACTGGCTGGCCGTGTACCTCGGCTACCAGGTGAGTAGTGCACAGCTGAGTGTAGCGCTGTCCCGCTCGCACCCGCTGTCGCTGCCGCGCGTGTCGTCCCCCTCGCACCAGCACTCGCCCGCGCCCACCACGCACTGGCTGGCCGTATACCTCGGCTACCAGGTGAGTAGTGCACAGCTGAGTGTAGCGCTGTCCCGCTCGCACCCGCTGTCGCTGCCGCGCGTGTCGTCCCCCTCGCACCAGCACTCGCCCGCGCCCACCACGCACTGGCTGGCCGTATACCTCGGCTACCAGGTGAGTAGTGCACAGCTGAGTGTAGCTCTGTCCCGCTCGCACCCGCTGTCGCTGCCGCGCGTGTCGTCCCCCTCGCACCAGCACTTTAAAACTACGCAATGGATTTTAATGTTTCTTTTTATAGATACAGCAGAGAGCCAAGAGGGAGTTATATATATATATATATATATATATATATATATTAAATTTATGCTGGGAAAAACTTACATTCCAACGGGAAAACGGGTAGCAGCAGACTAAAACCTCTAAGAGCCATTTTGTTCTGTCTGTTTGTCTGTCCATCTGTTTATTGCTCGGACCAGTGGTATATGGATATTATATTGTAAGACATCCCTCGTCCCTAACTCACATAGGATATTTCAAAAAGCGTCACTTTTACTGACAACAAAGGTTGCAGGTTGAAACCATGCCTGCGGTATAAGAATTTTGCAAGTTTTTCACAAAGGATCCGGTTGATTGCAGAACGGCTCGCTGCTGAACGCTCTGCGCATGTGGGTGCAAGCGGTGAGCGCGCGCGTGGAGGCGTCGCCGCAGTGCTACATCTGCTACTGCCGCCTGCACCCCACCACGGGCCGGCTGCCCTCCGCGCCGTGCCACCAGTGCCGCAACAAGTTCCATCCCAACTGCCTGGTGAGTTATCATACAGACGTGGAGGCGTCGCCGCAGTGCTACATCTGCTACTGCCGCCTGCACCCCACCACGGGCCGGCTGCCCTCCGCGCCGTGCCACCAGTGCCGCAACAAGTTCCATCCCAACTGCCTGGTGAGTTATCATACAGACGTGGAGGCGTCGCCGCAGTGCTACATCTGCTACTGCCGCCTGCACCCCACCACGGGCCGGCTGCCCTCCGCGCCGTGCCACCAGTGCCGCAACAAGTTCCATCCCAACTGCCTGGTGAGTTATCATACAGACGTGGAGGCGTCGCCGCAGTGCTACATCTGCTACTGCCGCCTGCACCCCACCACGGGCCGGCTGCCCTCCGCGCCGTGCCACCAGTGCCGCAACAAGTTCCATCCCAACTGCCTGGTGAGTTATCATACAGACGTGGAGGCGTCGCCGCAGTGCTACATCTGCTACTGCCGCCTGCACCCCACCACGGGCCGGCTGCCCTCCGCGCCGTGCCACCAGTGCCGCAACAAGTTCCATCCCAACTGCCTGGTGAGTTATCATACAGACGTGGAGGCGTCGCCGCAGTGCTACATCTGCTACTGCCGCCTGCACCCCACCACGGGCCGGCTGCCCTCCGCGCCGTGCCACCAGTGCCGCAACAAGTTCCATCCCAACTGCCTGGTGAGTTATCATACAGACGTGGAGGCGTCGCCGCAGTGCTACATCTGCTACTGCCGCCTGCACCCCACCACGGGCCGGCTGCCCTCCGCGCCGTGCCACCAGTGCCGCAACAAGTTCCATCCCAACTGCCTGGTGAGTTATCATACAGACGTGGAGGCGTCGCCGCAGTGCTACATCTGCTACTGCCGCCTGCACCCCACCACGGGCCGGCTGCCCTCCGCGCCGTGCCACCAGTGCCGCAACAAGTTCCATCCCAACTGCCTGGTGAGTTATCATACAGACGTGGAGGCGTCGCCGCAGTGCTACATCTGCTACTGCCGCCTGCACCCCACCACGGGCCGGCTGCCCTCCGCGCCGTGCCACCAGTGCCGCAACAAGTTCCATCCCAACTGCCTGGTGAGTTATCATACAGACGTGGAGGCGTCGCCGCAGTGCTACATCTGCTACTGCCGCCTGCACCCCACCACGGGCCGGCTGCCCTCCGCGCCGTGCCACCAGTGCCGCAACAAGTTCCATCCCAACTGCCTGGTGAGTTATCATACAGACGTGGAGGCGTCGCCGCAGTGCTACATCTGCTACTGCCGCCTGCACCCCACCACGGGCCGGCTGCCCTCCGCGCCGTGCCACCAGTGCCGCAACAAGTTCCATCCCAACTGCCTGGTGAGTTATCATACAGACGTGGAGGCGTCGCCGCAGTGCTACATCTGCTACTGCCGCCTGCACCCCACCACGGGCCGGCTGCCCTCCGCGCCGTGCCACCAGTGCCGCAACAAGTTCCATCCCAACTGCCTGGTGAGTTATCATACAGACGTGGAGGCGTCGCCGCAGTGCTACATCTGCTACTGCCGCCTGCACCCCACCACGGGCCGGCTGCCCTCCGCGCCGTGCCACCAGTGCCGCAACAAGTTCCATCCCAACTGCCTGGTGAGTTATCATACAGACGTGGAGGCGTCGCCGCAGTGCTACATCTGCTACTGCCGCCTGCACCCCACCACGGGCCGGCTGCCCTCCGCGCCGTGCCACCAGTGCCGCAACAAGTTCCATCCCAACTGCCTGGTGAGTTATCATACAGACGTGGAGGCGTCGCCGCAGTGCTACATCTGCTACTGCCGCCTGCACCCCACCACGGGCCGGCTGCCCTCCGCGCCGTGCCACCAGTGCCGCAACAAGTTCCATCCCAACTGCCTGGTGAGTTATCATACAGACGTGGAGGCGTCGCCGCAGTGCTACATCTGCTACTGCCGCCTGCACCCCACCACGGGCCGGCTGCCCTCCGCGCCGTGCCACCAGTGCCGCAACAAGTTCCATCCCAACTGCCTGGTGAGTTATCATACAGACGTGGAGGCGTCGCCGCAGTGCTACATCTGCTACTGCCGCCTGCACCCCACCACGGGCCGGCTGCCCTCCGCGCCGTGCCACCAGTGCCGCAACAAGTTCCATCCCAACTGCCTGGTGAGTTATCATACAGACGTGGAGGCGTCGCCGCAGTGCTACATCTGCTACTGCCGCCTGCACCCCACCACGGGCCGGCTGCCCTCCGCGCCGTGCCACCAGTGCCGCAACAAGTTCCATCCCAACTGCCTGGTGAGTTATCATACAGACGTGGAGGCGTCGCCGCAGTGCTACATCTGCTACTGCCGCCTGCACCCCACCACGGGCCGGCTGCCCTCCGCGCCGTGCCACCAGTGCCGCAACAAGTTCCATCCCAACTGCCTGGTGAGTTATCATACAGACGTGGAGGCGTCGCCGCAGTGCTACATCTGCTACTGCCGCCTGCACCCCACCACGGGCCGGCTGCCCTCCGCGCCGTGCCACCAGTGCCGCAACAAGTTCCATCCCAACTGCCTGGTGAGTTATCATACAGACGTGGAGGCGTCGCCGCAGTGCTACATCTGCTACTGCCGCCTGCACCCCACCACGGGCCGGCTGCCCTCCGCGCCGTGCCACCAGTGCCGCAACAAGTTCCATCCCAACTGCCTGGTGAGTTATCATACAGACGTGGAGGCGTCGCCGCAGTGCTACATCTGCTACTGCCGCCTGCACCCCACCACGGGCCGGCTGCCCTCCGCGCCGTGCCACCAGTGCCGCAACAAGTTCCATCCCAACTGCCTGGTGAGTTATCATACAGACCTGACTGGACAAATCTCGGCCACTCCATTAGGAAAAGGGGTATTTTTGGATGCACGCAGTTCGTTGGCGTATGTATACGATGAACACATTATTTTTATCTTTAATAATTTTTCAATATATTTATCTATATTCTGGTAGCAGGCAAACACAATAAGAGAAAGTTTGCTCTATGGATTTATTTTTGAAAGTTTGGTCTATTTTTACACTTTTTTGTGTGGTGTTATGAACATAACACAATTTTTTGCGATAACGATACATCTTGTACATTACTAAATTCTTGTCATACAGTTTTTTAATTGTTTGTTTGTTTAAATATGATATGTTAGAAATGTGTTACCTGTTTAAGACATACAAATTTTAGAAAAATTTCACAAGTCCAAAATCGGCGAAATTATTCTAAGTCCGTATCTCATACAAACTTCTTGAAAATTTTACAAGTCCAAAAACACATAGAAATATTCTAAGTTCAAATCGAATATTTTCTATGTCCAAATGTCACTTCACTCACTGTACTAAGTCCAATTTCCTCGGGTTTCGGCACCAATGTTTAATCTTCTTCAATAACACACTTTTAACTATTTATATATTTATTATACACTCACACAATCAGAAGAAACGTAATACAAAATAATCATGGTATGCGGCTAATATCATAGTTTGCGGAGAACACAACGCTACCGCGTTTTAAAAGTACACTAGCGACATCTCTCGGAAGCCATTTGTTCTAAACATTCGACAAATTTCCAAAAGAGTGAAAAATCGTTTAAATACGGCAATTCCGCTTTGTTCCCACACACAGGATTTGGTGACCTTGGTGAATTTAAGGTGATTAACCAAGCATGTTAATCACCTTAAGTTTATGTTTCCTAAATCTTATTCAACTGTTGTGTTTCAGCGCAAATGGTTCACATCGAGCAACAAGTCCAACTGCCCGCTCTGCCGCGCCTCCTTCTGATCCACGCGCGCTCCACTGCACGCAGAGCGGGGGAGGTGACAGGCGCTGCCGAATAAACCGATGCTTCCGTTTGACAAGTGTTACTGTCACATATTGCAGACGTGACATTGTTTGGCAAGTGTTACTGTGACATTTTGCAGACGGTTCATTGTTTGGCAAGTGTTACTGTGACATTTTGCAGACGGTTCATTGTTTGGCAAGTGTTACCATAGTATAAAGAAGGAAGTACGTTATCTTCATACAAACGCACCGCGCGCGGCTTGTATGTGTGCGCGATAGTATCTATGCGTCGTCGCACGCACACGCGGACACATCTCGGGTGGTTTCGCACTGCGCTTCGTCGGGGCCGCTAGTCGACACGCACGATGAGTCACGCGTCACGGCTTACTAGTACCGCGAAAACACGATTGTAAAATGGTTGATTGTAGCAAAAGAAAGTATTGCTGTGTAAATTATTCATCAATTCCTGATTTGTCTATTTTCAAATTACCTACTGACCAGAATAGGTACCTAAGTAGTTAATTTGTTTTAATATGATAGATATTTTGACGATGTTAAACTCGATGATGAGATTTATTTGTTGTATTTAGTTGTCTATTTGGTTTAATTATTGGTGTTCTTCCTAGTAGGTATAGGTGCTTATAATCTGAAGTTGAGTCTGCCAGTTGCTCACATTAGGTATTGTAAATCCTTTCTTGTCGTGTGAAGGGGCACCGAGCTGTGAACGACCAGATGAACCCTGTTGTCAAAGTTTTAAGCTGACTACGTAAATTAACTTGATAAAGTCCGTTCGCTCAGATGCGATCGCGCGTTCCGGTATTTGTCAAAGGATGCCGCCTCCCAAACAAAGGACGCCGCGTACAAAAGCAAAGTGAGAGCGATCATTGATGAATGAATTATTATTATTTATTAAAACATTTACAAAAAAGATAAACAACAATTACAAGAGAACGCAACAAAAACCTGTCAAGGTTTATCCGTGCGGTCTGATATCGCCACTACGGTGGCGCTTCACGATACAAATTATAAAGTACATGACATGTATACAGAGTTGTTTGTACCAGCGTTGAGATCGCAAGTACAACCACGAGCGCTTATACAAACCGGTTGCCGTGCGCGCGCATACAGCGTGTCCCGTCCACAAGACGGAAGAACGTGAGAGAATAATATGATCAATAGTACATACTAGTTTTAATCTAATTTACTAATATAATAGTTTTTAAGTTTAGTGAATGAATGATCAATCATCATTGAATTAGTTATATTTTACAGAGATGACATGCTCAACCAACTCCGCCCGCACGTCTGCTGGTCGTGCAACCAGATGCCACTCATTGTCTCATGTTTCCCAAACAAGATTGTTTCTTTCATTAAATAGGTTTCATTATCGTGTAGTTAGGTAAAACTGGCCTCAGACACCTTGGTTGGACCAAAACAATTTAAAATACAGCTGCTCCACGCCAAATCCTAGGCACTGAATTGAAATTTTGTTGAAAGTGACAACCCTGAGAGAGTAGGTAATTATAGCGCGGATTGGGCCGGAGTTGGCCTACTTCCCCCTTCTTTATACTATGGTGTTACTGTGACATTTTGCTGACGGTTCATTGTTTGGCAAGTGTTACTGTGACATTTTGCTGACAGTTCATTGTTTGGCAAGTGTTACTGTGACATTTTGCTGACGGTTCATTGTTTGGCAAGTGTTACTGTGACATTTTGCAGACGGTTCATTGTTTGGCAAGTGTTACTGTGACATTTTGCAGACGGTTCATTGTTTGGCAAGTGTTACTGTGACATTTTGCTGACGGTTCATTGTTTGGCAAGTGTTACTGTGACATTTTGCTGACGGTTCATTGTTTGGCAAGTGTTACTGTGACATTTTGCAGACGGTTCATTGTTTGGCAAGTGTTACTGTGACATTTTGCTGACGGTTCATTGTTTGGCAAGTGTTACTGTGACATTTTGTTGACGGTTCATTGTTTGGCAAGTGTTACTGTGACATTTTGCAGACGGTTCATTGTTTGGCAAGTGTTACTGTGACATTTTGCGCCAGGAGATTATTTGATCCGGTGCACTTTATCGCCGCTTTGAAACGCACCATTTTCAGGAAAATGTCTAAAATGAACTGTCAGCTTAGTACGCACCAACCAATATCGACGTTATTTCATTTGCCATTTATGGTGAAATTTTACTAATGATCGATAGCGAAATCTCAAGACAGGCTGGCTGGTGAAAAAGATAATTTTTCTAGGTATAAATATGACTAGAATATTATGAGTTTCCGAAAGTTGTTCCTTATCATCAGCCCGTCTTGAGTTTTTGCTATCGGTCACTAGTTATTTCACTATATTATATACTTCATTCAGTGTATATTAAATTTGCTTCTGAAAAATCCTTTCTCGTGAGTTCGGTGTACGTTTTTCGACGAATCTGATATGTAGATAGATATTCATCGTGATAATTGATATTAGTTAAGAACTGGAAAGTTCCATTGTTTTGTTTCTGACAATGTTATGTAAATAATTTATTAAATAAAGTTGATCAACAAACTGAGTGATGAGTTTTCGTTGTTGATAGCAAGTTTATTTTCTCATTGAGTGTTTTAATGAACTGTATTGAAAGAAAACTAAGAATTTTCGAAGGTTAAGCGAACAAAAAGAGGTTTTGCTTCTTCCAAACATGTAATATATATTTTTTATCGATATGCATTCACTTAACATATTCTATCTAATATCACGTTCACACCATGTACCTGCTCCTGCTCCTGCCGCTGTCGCGAATATTGTTCGTAATGCTTCCGCGGAAGTAATAACGTGAGTGAGTGTCCTTACACTGGTGCTTTACCAATATAAGTGAGCGAGATAGCAATACATTCCACTCGCGTTCGTACTGCCGTTCCTTTGAATCGCGCCGAAAAGCCGACAATCGCGGGAGCACGGGAAGTGTCAGCGGCATGACGAGTAGCAGCGCGAGTATCCTGTTTACATGCTCGCGCTGCCCACTTCCCTTACTATTTCCCTGCCCATATTGTCATCGTGTGAACGTGCTCTAACAAATAACATATTCTGTCTAAAAGTGTTATAATTATCTCTGTCTCTGGTTTGTGGGTCGGGTGGGATGCAATCTGTCGGTGTCCGTGTGTGGTCAGTTCGCCCTGAGCTGTCGGTCGATCCAGTCGATGTCTTCGTAGAAGCGCGGGTCGGACACGCGCAGCGCCGCGCGCTTGTACACGAAGTAGTACCACGGAGACACTGCGCCCGGGAAACAACCAAATAATTCATTAAATATTTTTTTTTACACATTTTAGAAAACTTGCATAATTTTCTACCGCGGGCAGGATGCGAACCTGCAACTTTCGCTATCATTAGTCGCCACTATTATCGTGCCCGCGGTAGAAATATTTGCAAGTTTTCTAACCTAATAATAAATTACTTTCGACCGTCATCGATGTCGTATCGCACCAAACAATATTCGGTTTGATTGATGAGACAATCCAATATTACCTTTGTGTAAATTACTCCAGACAATCCTTTTGCAGAAATCGTGATTGCCACAGCTTTTGCTTACGTAAAATACCATGATTTATGTTATTGGTCGCAACTTGTGTCAAGGAATACCAACTTTTTTTTAACACTTTTAGGTATACCTACAATTTTATAAAACTTGCAATTTTTTTTTTATTAATGATGGGTTTGCTCTTGACTCTAGTCTAGGTCATAGGACAGAGACAGGACAAGTTCTAAGATGGAACGAGCTCACCCAAAAGAAGCCTGTTCACTCTTACTTTGAAGAAATTAAGGTTGTAGGTATGTGTCTGGAAACAGATGCAGGTAGTGAGTTTTATTGATGGCGAAAGTCGCAGGTTAAATCCTGCACGCGATAGAAAATTCTGCAATTTTTCTAAAATTGTGTCAAGGAGGCCTGAATATAATGATCTGTCGAGCGCTTTAGCTGTAACGCTGCTGTGATCCTCGATGCACTTACAACATCGCTGCGCCGTGAAGAGCGCGGTGAGCGCGGGCGCGGCGGGCGCGCGCGGGTCCGCCCACTTCTCCAGCAGCCAGCCCGCGTGCAGCGCCACGCACAGCACGCAGTACACCACGCACACGATGCCCGCGCCACGGAACTTGCGCGCCAGCACCTCCACTAGGCCCGCCTGCAAAATAATACACGATTTTACAGATAGTAATTTTTTCAAAAATTCAAAAAAAAAGATTCTTTCATCTTAGAAAATCCAAAATAGTAGATTTGGAGTCATAGAGAAATGTCGATATGTCCGCGGGATAAGCCCAACAGTAACTTATTATTAATCTGTGGCCCAACATTCTTACCTGGAATAAATAAGTTGAGAAGAAAGTCATAAGCAGCGTTGTGATGGAGAGCACCAGGAACAAATCTTGAAAGCTGGAATTAAAAGTCCTTCATTGGAGTTTTGCAGGCTGTTAAATAATAATACAAGCGCACTGTTTATAAATTCTTACATAAATATCACTAGAAGCCCATCACGACTTCTCGGAAATAAACTAATGCAGTTGAATATCAAGTCGCAAAACATAAGCATAATTTGAAAGAATAAACAACAAGAATATCTTGGAGTAGAGAGCTTCATTTTTGGTCTCTGTATTATCTCAGATTCATTTCAAATTATTTTGGGTTTTTGCGTTGCCCGCCTCTCAAAAATACACACACAAATGACGTCACACAACCCTATTGATTAGCAATCGTTCAAAAATTTCTTTCCGTTTTTGTGTTACATTTTATTTGTTTCAGTATTTTAAAGATTTCTGAAGAAATTTATTAAACAGAGATCATTACCTATTTTCTTTTATGCGCTATAACATTACGATCGCTATTTGTGATAGCTTTTTAGTGATTATAACAAAAAAAGAAGTTATTTTCCAGTATTTCTGAACGTTTGTTAACTGGGGCTGCAAACCCCACACTGTAAACTAAGAGACTTCACAACTTCACAAGTGACTTAAATGTCTTCTAATCTAAGGCCCTGTCACACCGAATGCGTAAACTTACATCAAGCGTTGTGTTAACTTGTGTTGGTGTACGTATGAAGGCGTGACTGTTTTTGTGTCACACTAGCGCCTTGATGTTGGAAAAACAAAAAAGTGAGAGACAGTTATTGCATACAATATCATGCATGAGACTCATGACACGCATCAGATTTTAAAAAATGTAGCGAGGTGAAAAGCGAGCTTTATCTATAACATTTTTTTAAGAGAGTTTGCAGTTAATAAAAAAAAATAAAGTCAAAGCAAAAAGCCTACGACGATTTTCCACTTTGTTGCTTTGTTTTCGGATATTTTGAACCGAAATACTATTTTACTTAGTTATTAGTAAAAACAATAAAAATATTATTCCGTTTGCATTGTTTTAAGAGCATTTGCTAAGTCAATTTCACCTACTAGAAGGTTATAAAAAGAGAAACAGTTGTACGTTGTGAATATTACTTGTGGTTGTGGTTGTAAAAAGTTTTATCGCCATGGGAGGTGATCGCAGCCGCCGCAGCCGCAGCCGTAGCAGGTCCCGCCGCCGCAGCCGCACCCGCAGCAAGTCGCGCGGTCGGTCGCGGCGCGACAGCAGAAGCAGGGAACGCACGCGACCACGCAGCAAGGACAGGGAACGAAATGATCGTGATAAGGACAGAAACGATCGCCACAGAGACCACAAGGACTTCGACCGTGGCTGCAGCAGCAAGCCTGGACTTGGTTGGGGCAGAGAACAGCATGGTGGCTACAGTGGAGGAGGGCTTGGTAGTGGTCAGTAGAATAATTGTCAGACAGATCTTCCTGTACCAAGATATAGAATCTTGACAGTTTTATATTTTATCTTTTATGTTGCACAATGTTGTGTTTGCTCAATATTCTGAATTAATGGTTTGGTTCAGGTCCGACAGGAGGTGCAGGCCCATCTCGGTTCAAACCTCAGGAGGATGAGTTCATGGAGGCTCGTCGAGCAGAACGGGAGCGCATCGGAGCCACGGGAGTGTCCTCTGTGTGGAGCAAGTCTCCCTTGAGGCCAGAGTAAGTTCTTAATTCACATAGGATCAAATGATAGGGTGAAATATTAAGGGCAAAAAAAAATGGTTTTATTGTTTACACTTTGAACAGGGACTGGTCCTGGACAGCCACTTGTCAAGATCTATACTTGTAGCTGGTATTTGCCTATCCCTCCAAAAGTGTTGGTTAATAGTATCTATAATTTATGTGCATCTATAAGTTATATATTATTTTCCCATAATTTCATCCACACAAAACACAGTTTACTCACGTTTTGGATCCAGTCGACGAGAAAATATAATAAAATAGGTTTTGACTGAAAAACAGCAGTCTATCTCTTATGGAATAGGTATTTTTGCTGAGTTGCTGACCTTTTCATTATTGCGCCATGTTGCATATCAGAGTGCCTATGTTTTAAATTGTTAGATCATGTTTTTTCGGTTTTTTTCTTATGTACTTTGCTGTGTTAGGTGTCGCAGTTTTTTGAATAAATGTTTTTCTATTCTATTGTATGTATGAAATACTAAAATGTATATTTGGTAATGCAAATAATTGTTTTAACTCATCATTTTCTTTAAATGTGTATGTATATGATAGTCAAATCTATAACATAAAAATTCTCTTTAACAGTAGTTCAGATGATGAACCCTCAAAGACTGATTCCACAACAACAACAAAGATCAAAAAGGAGAAGAAAAGGAAAAAGTCCAAAGACAAAGAAGACACCAAGAAGAAACTGAAGAAGCTTAAGAAAAAACTGAAAAAAATAAAGAAGAAGCGGAAGAAAGCCAAGAAGGACAGCTCCAGTGACGACAGCAGCTCCAGTGAAGAGGAGGTGTGGGTGGAGAAAGGAAGTGAGTGTTACTAATCAGCAGAAAAAAGCAGCAACATTACTTTGCAGCTCACTTTCCGGCTAGCTCTATCACCATTCTGAAGACCATTTCTGACTCCCCTGAAGAAGAAGCAGAAAACTACATCATGCTGATCAAAATAAATAGTCACTGACCGGCAAGGTGTAACCTATGCATGTTTTTTATGTTTCATTTAAGTCTATTTTCTCTATAAATCTAGTTATAAGAACATAGTTACTTACTAACTTCGTGGTCTGATCAATAAAATAAAATAATTAAAATCGTAATATGCTGATAGGTTCATATGAAGAAGAACCTTATAGCTCCATCCTAAATGATAGATCTGCATTGTGTGTCATCTAGTGCTCTCTATCTTTCCTGCTCACATTAGTTAGCCACCACAAAATACGACATTGCTATTCCATGCATTATTTCTCGTTTATTTAAATCCAATTTCTCTATATAACAAAAATATTATAAAAAACGTTTTTAACTTGCAGCGGAACACGAGTTAGAAGCCAAACCGAAGCGCATATCGGAGAGCTCAGACGCTCAGTATGAGGAAGTAGTGGGTCCGGTGCCACGAAGCGGGCCCACGCTGGACGCGAAGGACTTCGGGCGCGCGCTGCTGCCGGGCGAGGGCGCGGCCATGGCGGCCTTCGTGGCCGAGGGCAAGCGCATACCGAGGAGAGGAGAGATCGGACTCACGAGCGACGAGATCGCCAGCTACGAGTCCGTGGGCTACGTCATGAGTGGCAGCAGGTACTGTACTGTTTGCTTACTAGGCTAGTTTCTTAGTTCAATAGCAACACCTCATTTTTTTCCCGTGGGTTTCATAGGAGGCGACTGAGGGACTCGAGGGTTACAAGTGTATTGCAATTTTAGGCGACGGGCTGACGACCTGTCACCATGGTGCTTAACAATTTTCCAAATTATCTACAAATATTTTTCAGATGTGGCGTAAATGACCATATTTAAGGCCGTTTACGCTCTGCCTACCCCGCAAGGGTTATAAGCGTGATATATGTATGTATTGAAGCTAATGCACAAAACATTGAAATTCACAAACGGTATTTTGTGCGTGTGATTAAACTATCCCAGTCTTCTTTTCGTTTGGGACACCTAGTTGACGAACAAATTGTTGAACCCTGGTTTCGTTTTTTTACCGCCTACTACAAGGACTACAACTAGTTGGCATCTGACATGGTTGTGTAAAGACCCTCGTCTAAGTAATCATAGACAGCAACCGAGACCGACGGCTTAACGTGCCCTTCGAACCATCCAATTCCCCCTGCAATGTCCAAACTATTATATTTGTAACATTCCACTTTGTACGACAGACACCGTCGCATGGAAGCGGTCCGTATCCGCAAAGAGAACCAGATCTACTCCGCGGACGAGAAGCGCGCGCTCGCCGCCTTCAGCAAGGAGGAGCGACAGAAGAGGGAGAACGCGATACTCTCGCAGTTCCGACACGTGCTCGCGGCCAGGGCCAGGAAGGAGCCGGGGGCGTAGGGGGAAGGGGGAGGGGGAGGAACAATAAGAGAGTAAGAGTGAGAACGCCATACTACATAACGGGGAGGAGACCTCAAAGTTTGTTGCAGATGGCAGCAGGCGCGACTGTGCCTAAACGCACAACTTTAACACATTTTGGACCAATCACAGCATAAAGGCACAGTCGAGAGTGGCGCCATTAGTTCATCAGTTTGCTACTTCACTCCATCCCTCTAATGTTTATGAAATTGAAGCAGACAGCGGGGTCTGGGATGACACGTGAGCATCTGATCATAACAAAGCATTATTTTGGCGACACAGATTGTGTCTTTTTTTTTCATTATTGGGCTTATCAAAACTACCCACAAATATACATCGACGTTTTTAAATGTCCCTTAATTTATTTCTAGAATTGATTGATCAAGAAATAAACTGTTATGATAATGTAAGTTAATTTAATAGTGTAAATATAATAAAATGCTTCACATTGATTAAACGGTGTTATATTTTATTAAATTCTTGGATATAAAAAGTAAGCATATTACAACTTAAGAATTTATTTTAGGATGTACAATCGATTTATGACAACCTTCAATAAAATTCCCGTTTTACCTCTCCAGCTTGAAAAGAACAGTTTCTAGGACAATACAAAATTGTTATAAAAAATAAAATTGTTATACAAATTCCTTTTTTTTACAATGACGGATCATGACGTCAATAAGTGATAATACTATCCTACATTGAATAAAGTAATTTCATTTTAATTTAGCCGCGTAAATTCAGTGGGCGCAAAAGAGGTTTTTTCGATGCACTGGATGGAGAAGTGATTTGAATTCAGAAAATTATTTGTTTACGTTCTATTGAATGTACCTATTTAACAATTCTGAATATTGAGACATGAGATATTGAAATTCTGTATTCAATATAGGATAGTATTATAACTTATTGCAACTCGTGCTTTTGAATAGGTAACAGAAGAAAATATACTTTCGAATTTTCGGGATTCAAAATTAGCACTCGAAGCAAAATGAACTTATCTCTCCTGTTGTAGGTAGACAAATAATTATTTATAGGCTGTCCCTAAATAAAATGGAATGAAGATTGCCATACTGCAAATTAAATAGTACAGATGAACGTTTTATAGAGAGCGGAGGAATAAAACCGTTATTACCGGAACGTTATACCGGGGAATATACTTGATTACTTAATTTATTTATGTTTACATAAACATAACTCCTGTTTGACTAATTTCTTAACAAAAAATATAAATATCATCCATTTCAATTATGAATGTGAGGCACAATTCGTCTCGTTCTTGTGTCTATTTACATGTCACAACATCACAAACACACTCCACCCGTACAGGCGTGACTCAGGCGCATGTTTTTCACATACAAAACACAAAATCTTTGCTTTCCATCGGTCGTGGAAAACAGAAATGTCTATGGCCACGTTGCAATGGCTACCGATGTTTTAGCTTTGCTTGGGAAAAACAGCCACAACAGACTCGGCTTGACAATAACATCCACGTAGGGCAAGCGGCAGGCAGGTGTCTCCGGATAAGTTGACTTCTCCCTCGAAACACAAACTTATATTCAGCTTGGTACACATTTCTTCAATTACCGAGTTTGTTCTTTGAGTTTATTCACATAACGGCTCGCGAGCGCTATATTTCGTGCTCCAGTCCGGGCCTGATCAGATATGCAGAACACACAACGACACAGCTGTACCCTGGCAGCCCTCACTGCTGCAGGTGTTGCTGCAGCAGCGCCACCCTGTCCCTGGTGCGGCGCAGGCGCTGGTGCAGGTGGTGCACACAGCTGTACCCTGGCAGCCCTCACTGCTGCAGGTGTTGCTGCAGCAGCGCCACCCTGTCCCTGGTGCGGCGCAGGCGCTGGTGCAGGTGGTGCACACAGCTGTACCCTGGCAGCCCTCACTGCTGCAGGTGTTGCTGCAGCAGCGCCGCCCTGTCCCTGGTGCGGCGCAGGCGCTGGTGCAGGTGATGCACACAGCTGTACCCTGGCAGCCCTCACTGCTGCAGGTGTTGCTGCAGCAGCGCCACCCTGTCCCTGGTGCGGCGCAGGCGCTGGTGCAGGTGGTGCACACAGCTGTACCCTGGCAGCCCTCACTGCTGCAGGTGTTGCTGCAGCAGCGCCGCCCTGTCCCTGGTGCGGCGCAGGCGCTGGTGCAGGTGGTGCAGCGCCGCGTGCGCACACAGCTGTACCCTGGCAGCCCTCACTGCTGCAGGTGTTGCTGCAGCAGCGCCACCCTGTCCCTGGTGCGGCGCAGGCGCTGGTGCAGGTGGTGCACACAGCTGTACCCTGGCAGCCCTCACTGCTGCAGGTGTTGCTGCAGCAGCGCCGCCCTGTCCCTGGTGCGGCGCAGGCGCTGGTGCAGGTGGTGCAGCGCCGCGTGCGCACACAGCTGTACCCTGGCAGCCCTCACTGCTGCAGGTGTTGCTGCAGCAGCGCCGCCCTGTCCCTGGTGCGGCGCAGGCGCTGGTGCAGGTGGTGCAGCGCCGCGTGCGCACACAGCTGTACCCTGGCAGCCCTCACTGCTGCAGGTGTTGCTGCAGCAGCGCCGCCCTGTCCCTGGTGCGGCGCAGGCGCTGGTGCAGGTGGTGCAGCGCCGCGTGCGCACACAGCTGTACCCTGGCAGCCCTCACTGCTGCAGGTGTTGCTGCAGCAGCGCCGCCCTGTCCCTGGTGCGGCGCAGGCGCTGGTGCAGGTGATGCAGCGCCGCGTGCGCACACAGCTGTACCCTGGCAGCCCTCACTGCTGCAGGTGTTGCTGCAGCAGCGCCACCCTGTCCCTGGTGCGGCGCAGGCGCTGGTGCAGGTGATGCAGCGCCGCGTGCGCACACAGCTGTACCCTGGCAGCCCTCACTGCTGCAGGTGTTGCTGCAGCAGCGCCACCCTGTCCCTGGTGCGGCGCAGGCGCTGGTGCAGGTGATGCAGCGCCGCGTGCGCACACAGCTGTACCCTGGCAGCCCTCACTGCTGCAGGTGTTGCTGCAGCAGCGCCACCCTGTCCCTGGTGCGGCGCAGGCGCTGGTGCAGGTGGTGCACACAGCTGTACCCTGGCAGCCCTCACTGCTGCTGCAGCAGCGCCACCCTGTCCCTGGTGCGGCGCAGGCGCTGGTGCAGGTGGTGCAGCGCCGCGTGCGCACACAGCTGTACCCTGGCAGCCCTCACTGCTGCAGGTGTTGCTGCAGCAGCGCCGCCCTGTCCCTGGTGCGGCGCAGGCGCTGGTGCAGGTGGTGCAGCGCCGCGTGCGCACACAGCTGTACCCTGGCAGCCCTCACTGCTGCAGGTGTTGCTGCAGCAGCGCCGCCCTGTCCCTGGTGCGGCGCAGGCGCTGGTGCAGGTGATGCAGCGCCGCGTGCGCACACAGCTGTACCCTGGCAGCCCTCACTGCTGCAGGTGTTGCTGCAGCAGCGCCACCCTGTCCCTGGTGCGGCGCAGGCGCTGGTGCAGGTGGTGCACACAGCTGTACCCTGGCAGCCCTCACTGCTGCTGCAGCAGCGCCACCCTGTCCCTGGTGCGGCGCAGGCGCTGGTGCAGGTGGTGCAGCGCCGCGTGCGCACACAGCTGTACCCTGGCAGCCCTCACTGCTGCAGGTGTTGCTGCAGCAGCGCCGCCCTGTCCCTGGTGCGGCGCAGGCGCTGGTGCAGGTGGTGCAGCGCCGCGTGCGCACACAGCTGTACCCTGGCAGCCCTCACTGCTGCAGGTGTTGCTGCAGCAGCGCCGCCCTGTCCCTGGTGCGGCGCAGGCGCTGGTGCAGGTGGTGCAGCGCCGCGTGCGCACACAGCTGTACCCTGGCAGCCCTCACTGCTGCAGGTGTTGCTGCAGCAGCGCCGCCCTGTCCCTGGTGCGGCGCAGGCGCTGGTGCAGGTGATGCAGCGCCGCGTGCGCACACAGCTGTACCCTGGCAGCCCTCACTGCTGCAGGTGTTGCTGCAGCAGCGCCGCCCTGTCCCTGGTGCGGCGCAGGCGCTGGTGCAGGTGGTGCAGCGCCGCGTGCGCACACAGCTGTACCCTGGCAGCCCTCACTGCTGCAGGTGTTGCTGCAGCAGCGCCGCCCTGTCCCTGGTGCGGCGCAGGCGCTGGTGCAGGTGGTGCAGCGCCGCGTGCGCACACAGCTGTACCCTGGCAGCCCTCACTGCTGCAGGTGTTGCTGCAGCAGCGCCGCCCTGTCCCTGGTGCGGCGCAGGCGCTGGTGCAGGTGGTGCAGCGCCGCGTGCGCACACAGCTGTACCCTGGCAGCCCTCACTGCTGCAGGTGTTGCTGCAGCAGCGCCGCCCTGTCCCTGGTGCGGCGCAGGCGCTGGTGCAGGTGGTGCACACAGCTGTACCCTGGCAGCCCTCACTGCTGCAGGTGTTGCTGCAGCAGCGCCACCCTGTCCCTGGTGCGGCGCAGGCGCTGGTGCAGGTGGTGCAGCGCCGCGTGCGCACACAGCTGTACCCTGGCAGCCCTCACTGCTGCAGGTGTTGCTGCAGCAGCGCCGCCCTGTCCCTGGTGCGGCGCAGGCGCTGGTGCAGGTGGTGCAGCGCCGCGTGCGCACACAGCTGTACCCTGGCAGCCCTCACTGCTGCAGGTGTTGCTGCAGCAGCGCCGCCCTGTCCCTGGTGCGGCGCAGGCGCTGGTGCAGGTGATGCAGCGCCGCGTGCGCACACAGCTGTACCCTGGCAGCCCTCACTGCTGCAGGTGTTGCTGCAGCAGCGCCACCCTGTCCCTGGTGCGGCGCATGGTGCAGGTGATGCAGCGCCGCGTGCGCACACAGCTGTACCCTGGCAGCCCTCACTGCTGCAGGTGTTGCTGCAGCAGCGCCGCCCTGTCCCTGGTGCGGCGCAGGCGCTGGTGCAGGTGGTGCACACAGCTGTACCCTGGCAGCCCTCACTGCTGCAGGTGTTGCTGCAGCAGCGCCACCCTGTCCCTGGTGCGGCGCAGGCGCTGGTGCAGGTGGTGCACACAGCTGTACCCTGGCAGCCCTCACTGCTGCTGCAGCAGCGCCACCCTGTCCCTGGTGCGGCGCAGGCGCTGGTGCAGGTGGTGCAGCGCCGCGTGCGCACACAGCTGTACCCTGGCAGCCCTCACTGCTGCAGGTGTTGCTGCAGCAGCGCCACCCTGTCCCTGGTGCGGCGCAGGCGCTGGTGCAGGTGGTGCACACAGCTGTACCCTGGCAGCCCTCACTGCTGCTGCAGCAGCGCCACCCTGTCCCTGGTGCGGCGCAGGCGCTGGTGCAGGTGGTGCAGCGCCGCGTGCGCACACAGCTGTACCCTGGCAGCCCTCACTGCTGCAGGTGTTGCTGCAGCAGCGCCGCCCTGTCCCTGGTGCGGCGCAGGCGCTGGTGCAGGTGGTGCAGCGCCGCGTGCGCACACAGCTGTACCCTGGCAGCCCTCACTGCTGCAGGTGTTGCTGCAGCAGCGCCACCCTGTCCCTGGTGCGGCGCAGGCGCTGGTGCAGGTGGTGCACACAGCTGTACCCTGGCAGCCCTCACTGCTGCTGCAGGTGTTGCTGCAGCAGCGCCGCCCTGTCCCTGGTGCGGCGCAGGCGCTGGTGCAGGTGGTGCACACAGCTGTACCCTGGCAGCCCTCACTGCTGCAGGTGTTGCTGCAGCAGCGCCACCCTGTCCCTGGCGCGGCGCAGGCGCTGGTGCAGGTGGTGCACACAGCTGTACCCTGGCAGCCCTCACTGCTGCAGGTGTTGCTGCAGCAGCGCCACCCTGTCCCTGGTGCGGCGCAGGCGCTGGTGCAGGTGGTGCACACAGCTGTACCCTGGCAGCCCTCACTGCTGCAGGTGTTGCTGCAGCAGCGCCACCCTGTCCCTGGTGCGGCGCAGGCGCTGGTGCAGGTGGTGCACACAGCTGTACCCTGGCAGCCCTCACTGCTGCAGGTGTTGCTGCAGCAGCGCCACCCTGTCCCTGGTGCGGCGCAGGCGCTGGTGCAGGTGGTGCACACAGCTGTACCCTGGCAGCCCTCACTGCTGCAGGTGTTGCTGCAGCAGCGCCACCCTGTCCCTGGAGCGGCGCAGGCGCTGGTGCAGGTGGTGCAGCGCCGCGTGCGCACACAGCTGTACCCTGGCAGCCCTCACTGCTGCAGGTGTTGCTGCAGCAGCGCCGCCCTGTCCCTGGTGCGGCGCAGGCGCTGGTGCAGGTGGTGCACACAGCTGTACCCTGGCAGCCCTCACTGCTGCAGGTGTTGCTGCAGCAGCGCCGCCCTGTCCCTGGTGCGGCGCAGGCGCTGGTGCAGGTGGTGCAGCGCCGCGTGCGCACACAGCTGTACCCTGGCAGCCCTCACTGCTGCAGGTGTTGCTGCAGCAGCGCCACCCTGTCCCTGGTGCGGCGCAGGCGCTGGTGCAGGTGGTGCACACAGCTGTACCCTGGCAGCCCTCACTGCTGCAGGTGTTGCTGCAGCAGCGCCACCCTGTCCCTGGTGCGGCGCAGGCGCTGGTGCAGGTGGTGCACACAGCTGTACCCTGGCAGCCCTCACTGCTGCAGGTGTTGCTGCAGCAGCGCCACCCTGTCCCTGGTGCGGCGCAGGCGCTGGTGCAGGTGGTGCAGCGCCGCGTGCGCACACAGCTGTACCCTGGCAGCCCTCACTGCTGCAGGTGTTGCTGCAGCAGCGCCGCCCTGTCCCTGGTGCGGCGCAGGCGCTGGTGCAGGTGGTGCAGCGCCGCGTGCGCACACAGCTGTACCCTGGCAGCCCTCACTGCTGCAGGTGTTGCTGCAGCAGCGCCGCCCTGTCCCTGGTGCGGCGCAGGCGCTGGTGCAGGTGGTGCACACAGCTGTACCCTGGCAGCCCTCACTGCTGCAGGTGTTGCTGCAGCAGCGCCACCCTGTCCCTGGTGCGGCGCAGGCGCTGGTGCAGGTGGTGCACACAGCTGTACCCTGGCAGCCCTCACTGCTGCAGGTGTTGCTGCAGCAGCGCCGCCCTGTCCCTGGTGCGGCGCAGGCGCTGGTACAGGTGGTGCAGCGCCGCGTGCGCACACAGCTGTACCCTGGCAGCCCTCACTGCTGCAGGTGTTGCTGCAGCAGCGCCGCCCTGTCCCTGGTGCGGCGCAGGCGCTGGTACAGGTGGTGCAGCGCCGCGTGCGCACACAGCTGTACCCTGGCAGCCCTCACTGCTGCAGGTGTTGCTGCAGCAGCGCCGCCCTGTCCCTGGTGCGGCGCAGGCGCTGGTGCAGGTGGTGCAGCGCCGCGTGCGCACACAGCTGTACCCTGGCAGCCCTCACTGCTGCAGGTGTTGCTGCAGCAGCGCCACCCTGTCCCTGGTGCGGCGCAGGCGCTGGTGCAGGTGGTGCAGCGCCGCGTGCGCACACAGCTGTACCCTGGCAGCCCTCACTGCTGCAGGTGTTGCTGCAGCAGCGCCGCCCTGTCCCTGGTGCGGCGCAGGCGCTGGTACAGGTGGTGCAGCGCCGCGTGCGCACACAGCTGTACCCTGGCAGCCCTCACTGCTGCAGGTGTTGCTGCAGCAGCGCCGCCCTGTCCCTGGTGCGGCGCAGGCGCTGGTGCAGGTGGTGCAGCGCCGCGTGCGCACACAGCTGTACCCTGGCAGCCCTCACTGCTGCAGGTGTTGCTGCAGCAGCGCCACCCTGTCCCTGGTGCGGCGCAGGCGCTGGTGCAGGTGGTGCAGCGCCGCGTGCGCACACAGCTGTACCCTGGCAGCCCTCACTGCTGCAGGTGTTGCTGCAGCAGCGCCGCCCTGTCCCTGGTGCGGCGCAGGCGCTGGTGCAGGTGGTGCACACAGCTGTACCCTGGCAGCCCTCACTGCTGCAGGTGTTGCTGCAGCAGCGCCGCCCTGTCCCTGGTGCGGCGCAGGCGCTGGTGCAGGTGGTGCAGCGCCGCGTGCGCACACAGCTGTACCCTGGCAGCCCTCACTGCTGCAGGTGTTGCTGCAGCAGCGCCGCCCTGTCCCTGGTGCGGCGCAGGCGCTGGTGCAGGTGGTGCAGCGCCGCGTGCGCACACAGCTGTACCCTGGCAGCCCTCACTGCTGCAGGTGTTGCTGCAGCAGCGCCGCCCTGTCCCTGGTGCGGCGCAGGCGCTGGTGCAGGTGGTGCACACAGCTGTACCCTGGCAGCCCTCACTGCTGCAGGTGTTGCTGCAGCAGCGCCGCCCTGTCCCTGGTGCGGCGCAGGCGCTGGTGCAGGTGGTGCAGCGCCGCGTGCGCACACAGCTGTACCCTGGCAGCCCTCACTGCTGCAGGTGTTGCTGCAGCAGCGCCACCCTGTCCCTGGTGCGGCGCAGGCGCTGGTGCAGGTGGTGCACACAGCTGTACCCTGGCAGCCCTCACTGCTGCAGGTGTTGCTGCAGCAGCGCCGCCCTGTCCCTGGTGCGGCGCAGGCGCTGGTGCAGGTGGTGCAGCGCCGCGTGCGCACACAGCTGTACCCTGGCAGCCCTCACTGCTGCAGGTGTTGCTGCAGCAGCGCCGCCCTGTCCCTGGTGCGGCGCAGGCGCTGGTGCAGGTGGTGCAGCGCCGCGTGCGCACACAGCTGTACCCTGGCAGCCCTCACTGCTGCAGGTGTTGCTGCAGCAGCGCCACCCTGTCCCTGGTGCGGCGCAGGCGCTGGTGCAGGTGGTGCAGCGCCGCGTGCGCACACAGCTGTACCCTGGCAGCCCTCACTGCTGCAGGTGTTGCTGCAGCAGCGCCGCCCTGTCCCTGGTGCGGCGCAGGCGCTGGTGCAGGTGGTGCAGCGCCGCGTGCGCACACAGCTGTACCCTGGCAGCCCTCACTGCTGCAGGTGTTGCTGCAGCAGCGCCGCCCTGTCCCTGGTGCGGCGCAGGCGCTGGTGCAGGTGGTGCAGCGCCGCGTGCGCACACAGCTGTACCCTGGCAGCCCTCACTGCTGCAGGTGTTGCTGCAGCAGCGCCGCCCTGTCCCTGGTGCGGCGCAGGCGCTGGTGCAGGTGGTGCAGCGCCGCGTGCGCACACAGCTGTACCCTGGCAGCCCTCACTGCTGCAGGTGTTGCTGCAGCAGCGCCGCCCTGTCCCTGGTGCGGCGCAGGCGCTGGTGCAGGTGGTGCAGCGCCGCGTGCGCACACAGCTGTACCCTGGCAGCCCTCACTGCTGCAGGTGTTGCTGCAGCAGCGCCGCCCTGTCCCTGGTGCGGCGCAGGCGCTGGTGCAGGTGGTGCAGCGCCGCGTGCGCACACAGCAGCTGCGAGCGCAAGTACTGCGGGGAGGTGCTCCTGACGAACTGCTCCGGAACCACCACGACGCTCTCGCCCTCCTCCTCGGAGCCCGACGACTCCTGCACTTCTTCGCCGTCCATTTCTAGTGGATCCTGATAAAGTTAATTTTTGCAAATTTAAAAATAATATGCTGATAGATTTGTAGTTCATGCCACTGTCATATAATGGGGGGTATTAGAATGCGAGTAGATAATAGTTTGACACAAGCATTCTAATGCCTAATGATATGCAGTTGCATACAATACACTATTATATCTACACTCTACAAATAAATATAACAGTTGCATAAACTACTACCCCAAATCTCCAAACGGCTATTGGTTAAAGCGAGTGTAGCCGTCAACGACCTCGACGGTGGCGCCACTTCACAAAAAATAAATTTTCTCTTAATGCAAACAATCAATATTTCCGATGACCAAGTTTTTAGTATTATCCTAAAGTAAAATTTTAAACATACACAAACTCTCAGATTTATAATATTATAGTACGGATTACAGAAGAGTAATTTCTTAATGAGAAGGCTCTTATTTCGATGAAGTGGAGAAATTCAACGATTTTTTTTGCCAATACTTAAATCGCCATCTTCCGCCGTACCTGTCAGAGGTTGTTGTACGGTTGTTGTTCAGTTGTTTTATAGGTTGTTGTTCAATTAAGATAAGATAAGATAAGATAAGATAAGATAAGATAAGATAAGATAATTCTTTATTCAATAAACTTACTTATAAATAGGTGCACATATACAAAATAATTATAAGGCGTACCTATTTCCTGAACTAAGAATATGAATTCCTGTATCTCAGGTAAACAGATAGCCCAAATAATTATCTCTTTTAAAGAAACAAAAGAAAAATACTATACAATACAGATAAACTTACAAAAACATATTATACAATATAACATTTCATAACTAACTACGCATTAGTGCAAATGAAAATTAATTAAAAACTTAAACAAAAACAACAAAGACATAGTTTTGTAACGAAGCAATGATCCGCTGTGTCAGCAACGTTACAATTTTACTATAAAGGAGGCCACGTCTAAAATATAAAAAGTCACGCATGAAAGAAATGCTAACTTAGCACAACTTGTTTTCTAAAATTAAACTCTAATAATTAGTCAGCGATGTACCATTGAACATTTTAGCGGAATATTATTTTTATTTAGAATATCCCTTCCTTATGCTTAGCGACTTGATAATTTTAGGAGCACTCATAGTCTATTGAACTAAGGAGTCTTAGTTCAGCGACTTTTCTGGCTGGGCATTGGTCGTCTCCAGTTTTATGGTTGCTGGGTTTCTTGAAACGCTGACACGTTGCACAGTGTCCAGGTTGGTCCTTTTTGACACAATCTTTGATGCTGTGCCCAGAACATCCACAGTGGCCACAAGTGGGGTTGTCGTCCTTGCAAAATTTCGCTGAATGACCATACTGCTGACATTTGTAGCATCTGGTCACAAGGGTGAAATCCTTTACAGGGCAGGAGGACCAGTTGATAAATACTCGCCCCTGCTGTATGAGCACTTTTCTTATTTCAGCCGTGACTTCTAAAATGAAATTACAGGATGCAGCTTCCTTCTTCCCAGATTTATGGCTGAGTCTGATTGAGCTCAATGTACTTTCTTTTGTCAAGCTTAGGCATTTATCGGCAATATTTTGATCATAAATGCAATCCTTTAGCTCATTTTCGGACATATAAGAGGGTACACCAAGCAGGATTATTTTCGGTCTTTTCTTGACGGTCAGTTCAACAGTCAGCCCAGATGTTCTGAGTTTTTCAGATTTTTTGAGCTTTTCCAAATCATCTTTTCTGTCTGTGCTAATTATAACTCCACCGTTTTTGGTTCCTCTTACTCCACGAATGTGCAACTTCAGTTCTTCAGGCTTGATAAGTGATTTTACTAATTTCCTCGTATCTTCACTTGACTTGTCCTTATTTGCAGGATAAATAGTAATGCTGCTGCTTGCGGTAGGGCGAACGATCGAATTATTTCTTGTCTTGACGGTGTCAGCAAAAGATAAGACAGGCTGTGCTACGGGAATCGGAGACGACTTCATACATTGTTTCAAATCTGAAATTTGCGCGGCAATTTCAATTTCTTCAACTCTATTACTAAGTTCATTATTGGTCAGCATATATTTATATTTTATTGACTGATATTTTACAGTCAATTGCGCTATTCCACAAAGGATTTTCCTACTTTGGGTATTAATACGAAGTTTCTGGTCTGCGTCTAATTTTTTTGTCGATTCGTTGCTGATACTGCAGATTTCATCCAGGCTTCTTTGTACTTCGTTAATCCAGCGGTCTATTTCTGGAGTGGTCACAAGTTCGATGTCAGGATCTAACATGGTTGGTCCTGGTATATCTCACAGACATGTATTAAAAACAGAAGTACATTATACGCACTATTACACTTGCATAATTGTCACGTGCTGACTATGCGGAATGTTGACACAGTTTTGAATTTGTTGTTATGATTTAAATAATTTAAAGTTGCAAAAAACACGTCTGATCACTGCCACTGCATGGCGTATCTCATTGATGTTAAGATGTTGTTTAGCCGTTGTTCAGTTGTTGTACCGATGTTGTTTAGTTGTTGTTCCAATGTTGTTCAGTTGTTGAGTCGATATCTGATTAACTGCTGAAGTACCTTTAGAATTTTCAAAAACTCGCTTCAAGCCATATTACGTTCTCGTATTGAATTTAACCTTATGTATATTGGACCTTGCGATCGCCGGTGCGGACCTTTGAAAAGTGTATTACTGTGTTTTTTTGTAGAGTGTAGATTAAATTGTGTATGCGACTGCATATAATTAGGCATTAGAATGCTCGTATGATAAACAGATACTCGCATTCTAATGACCATTATACGACAGTTGCATAATCTACCATTATATAACTGTTTTCGAAATTGTAATACGGATTAATACGCATCATTGGATGAGTGTAGATAAAATAGCGCGGCGTGTTCAGTTTCTCACCTCGGCGACGGTGGCGCGCGTGGCGGTCGCGATCAGCTTCTTGAAGTTCTGCTTGTTCATGATGATCCTGACAGCCGCGCGACCCCCCGCCCCGCCCCCTCCCCCGCCCCCCGCGTTGGACTTAGCTGTTGCCCCCGCGCCTCCCAGTTGGACTAGTTTTACTTGCTGTAACAGGAGGCAGAAAATTTTAATCAAAATTATTAAAATATATATATAAATATATATTCTTTATTGTGCATTTACAATACAATAATATTTGTTTAAAAAGTAGTTCACAAAGGCGAGCTTATCTCTATAAAGAGATCTGTTCCAGCCAACCTGTAAAACTAAGTACGAAATAAATACGTGCGGGGACAAGATTGCACACAAAGTAAAAATAAAATAAAACAACAATATGATAAATAATTATTTGATAATAGTCAAATAAATACACATAGCTAAACTAATTGAACTATAAATACAAAACCAATATATAAATATAAATACATAATATACAAATACAATACAAACAAATACATACTTGAATATCAAGGTAGTGCTCTTTCAACCTTCTTTTGAAAGAGGATAAAGAAGGACAGTCCTGGACTGCCTTAGGAAGATTGTTCCAAAGTTGTGTAGCTCGAACGGAAAAGGAGTTGAACAGGAACTTGGTATTGGCTCTAGGACACTCAAGTACCTTTGTGATACAAATGCGCCTAGGCCGGAAATCCGGAGGTAAAAAGTGAAAGCGGGAGCGGAGATACTCGGGTGTGGATGGATCATTGAGGATCTTGTAGTGGACAGACAGCATGTGCACATCACGACGAAGGCGGATAGGGAGCCATTTTAATTGAGCGCGGAATTCAGATACGTGATCATATTTGCGAAGACCGAAAATAAACCGAATTGCAAGATTTTGCAGGCGCTCAAGTTTATTCAGCAGCTCCTCTGTCACATCCAAGTAACACACATCAGCAAAGTCAAGAGTAGGGAGGAGGAGTGCTTGAGCAAGCATTACTTTAGTCTGAAAGGGAAGGAAGCACTGGAGACGTTTGAGAGAATGAAAAGAATAATGCATGCGCCTGCTAACCTCGTTCACCTGGGATGTCCAGGATAAGTGAGAGTCAAAGATAAACCCAAGATTTTTCGCTTTATCCGTGTATGGAATACAAACACTATCATAATAAATGTGATTATTAGCAACAATAAGCTTACTTTTAAGTCTACTGCTGCCAATGATCATGGCTTGTGACTAAGTGGGATTTACTAATAAACCAAAATTCTGAGCCCACGTCTGTATAGCAGAAAGATCTGCATTGATAGAATCAACAGCCTCGGATACTTCAGGAAGAGAAAAATGCCTATAAATTTGCAAGTCATCTGCATACAGATGGAAGAGATAGAATTTTTTAAAAGTCTACTTTTTACACATTTTCTTACTCTAGGGAGATTGTTAATGTATTTTTTTTTATTAAAGTGTTGTCGTGAATGGCCTCGACAGTGGCGCCACTTCACAATACAATAAAAATATTTTCTCTTTATTGAGCAACGAACATACTGATAGATTGTTGGCTAAAAAGTAAATCTTTTTTTGAAGTGGCGGCACTGTCGAGGCTGTTCACAACTACACTCGCCTTCAAGAGTATTTACACAAAGCAAAAATATATATTTATTTCTGGTAACTTAAACTTAAAGAAAATAATATAAACTAGGACTAGAGTCGTGATTCTGAGACGGCTCACTTACGCCGAAAAAAAATCTTATATAAATTTACTGCCCAAAAACATTTTGTTTAATTTCCTGAGGAACCAATTTAAAAAGAAAAACAGAATAGCATGTGGCTGTGGGTCAGCATCCCTCTCACCCACTGCGTGTCACTCACCTGCACGTCGCTCCTCTCCTCCCGCCGGTGAGTCTGCGGCGCGGGTTGCTTCTGCTCCTTCAGCGGCAGCAACTTGGCGTTACTGTTCAATGTGAACACTCTAACCCCCGGCGGGGGGGCGGTCACCGGCGTCGCTGTGAGTACCACCCCCCCTGCCCCCGCCCCCGCCCCACCTCCCGCAGCGTCCGTGCGCGGGGGGGTGTTGGCGATTATAGACTGCGGGATTGAACTGCTTTCCTTTAGCATCAGTTTGCCGGCGTCTGAAACGTAGTTTATATTTGATTTTGGCCCTTTACCATTATGCATACATACATATAGCGCCATTTGACTAAGAGCTGCTTTCAGGGGGGTTTCACTCCACTGTTTAGGTATGTACCGCCGGCGGGTTCCCTACGGGGACTAATCTCCGCGGGTTGTCCCTCGTCGTCGCCAGACCGCCAGTGTGCCGCTAGCCGCCGCACTGTTCGCACGCACGTGCTGCTCGCGCGCACACTTACTTGACTTTTTTCTGTGTTTTAGTACGTTTATTCGTTAAAAAATGTTGTCTCATGGTCATAAGAGGGTCCCACTCGATAAGAAAAACAGTTAGACACAAGCATAGTTAATTGTTTTTCTATATAAACAGTAGTCATTAATAATTTCGTTTAGGTTTATAAATATTTACTAATCTTACAATTCCTTACGTAGATTAAGTGAACAAATAAGATATATAACAAAATCAGTAACAAAAAATATTCGTGCACGAATAACATGATGACAAGTGACAACCTTTGGAGTTCGCCGGCGGCTCGGTCATAAAACTGCGACGTGCAAGGGAGATTGAGCGTTCGCGCGCTTTCATAAGTTTCAATTTTGTTTGTGAGCGGCTGGGTACACCGAGCGTAGGTATTAATTTATACCTAAACATGTATTTTCTTAGGGAGTGATTCTTCTGTACGTTAGTACTATTATTTATTCTGTGCTGCTTTCAGTGGAACACATTAAAGGGCGATAGATGTACAAAACATTATAGTTTTCAAAGCACCAGATTCAGCTCACCCGACAGTACAACGGTCCGCCCACTTTGCAATGCATTGAGCACGGTACTCCCATCATCAGCCGGCAGCAGCGTGATCCCGTGCCGCCGGAGCAAGGCCTCCGCTCCGCCCCCTGACACAGTAGCCCCGCCCACTGTCGCGCCCCCGCCCCCGCCCACACCGCCGCTTGCTGCATTCAGCTATACAGAAACAGCAACAAAGTATTTTTTTAAACTTCTATTAAAACTTAGTACCTAAAGATAAAAAAGGCAAATCTTACGTCGAGATATCTAATAGCAGACTTGGGATTTCGCTTTTCTGGTGTGGAGGTAATTTTTGGACTCGCAATTTTCGTGTCCGTTAGCCCTGAAACAAAATAATTATAGTAAAACTCATTCAACAATCTCGGCGTAACAGATTAATGAAATAGTTTAAGTTTATTACTTTGTATTCGAACAGTCGACGCTTCGGTTTGAGTAACGGTCGCCGCCTCTTCAGCTGTTCGTTCTGAAATAACGAAAAACAGATTTTAGAAAATGTAACCGTCGATCCTACCGTCTGCGCCAACAACACTACATACCGGTAACGAGCGCATCAACAGAGATGGCCGCCTCCCGCTGCTTTAGAGATTTCTCTATGAGTTTGAGCATGGCGTTGTCGCCTCGCTGCGCGGCGTCGGTGGCCATAGAGAGCGGCGTCTTGCGGAACTTGCTCTCGGCGTGGACATCCGCTCCGTGGCGGAGCAGAGCCTTAGCCGCGGCCTGGTGTCCGCGCTCCACGGCCCAGTGGAGGGGGGTCATGAGGAGCAGGTCCCGAGCGTCCACTGCTGCCCCGCCCTGTAGTGGTGGTAGGGTCTTGTAGTACATTTCAGGAAAATCTACAGTGTGCTAGGGAAATAACTCGTACAAAGAGCATCCAACCTATTTGGCATACCTAATCTTCAAAGTGTTCACCCTTAAGGGCCCCACTATGGAGACATGAAATGTTGGCGGCCACTGATGGTACTTGCGGCAATCGACAGAAAAAAATATTACAAAACGAAAGTGTTACGTGATGAAATGTCGAAAGTGATATACTTTCGGAGATATTGGGCTTTTAAAATGAAAAAAAAATATTTTATCCACAGTATTTATTTGTGAATGAAAAAGCATTTTTTAACTATTATTTATTAGATAGGTAGGTAAGTATGGTTGGCTACTCGTGAGTGGTAAAAAAACCGGCGAAAAGTGGCAACCGCATGCGATAAGGACAGCTATAGAAAAATAAAAATATAGATATCTCATCTCGTCACACAACCACAACAGAGCGACTGCCGCTCTTCGCTCCGCTGTCCGCTGTCATCCACATATTTTATTACCTGTGTACTTACTTACGCACACATTTATCCCATTTTCTAGGAACCCTGTCCTGTGCGTGCCATTTTTTTTCAACCTATTTTGGTTTGGAAAATCATTTGGCCACTGTGCTTTCTACTGTGTGTAAGTGTTGTAGACAGCTTTCATTATCTGTAAGACGATTGTTATTTTGTTGTTTACTAAGTTTTCGTTTTTAATTTGTTGTTGTTGTTGTTCTGTTTTTGTTTTAAAAGACAATATAATTATGTCGATGAACATTGACCCACAAGTGAGGTGTCTGTTTTGTGAGAGAATGCATGGCATGGGCGCGGCATCAGGAAACATTGGTAGCTTTACCTGCTCAATTTTTAGAACATATTTTTTAAGGCATGATATTGAAAACGAAGCCAACGGCGAATTCTAGTGTAAAAATTACTTAAAGTAATATATTGAATTTGTTGTGCTACAAACTATACAATTATGTCACCTAGCAATTTATATCACCTAGTTCGGACGTAATTGCTATAATGTATTGGCACGCACATTTTATCATTTTAGTTTTATTATATATAAATGATGATGTTATTACTGTAAAACTAAGTTAAGTGCAAAACCAAGTTACTAAAATGCAATTCAAATAAATAAATACGTAACTTATAAAGTTCATTTCATTACAATACATACCTAGACTTTTCCTACATATACGATATTCCTAATAATTATTAGTATTATAATAATACTGAGATTGAAAAGAAAGCGCGTAATTACACTTATTAATTAATGTAATAAACATAGTTTATACTTTAAAATGCTTTTCCATTCACAAATAAATACTGTGGATAAAATATATTTTTTCATTTTAAAAGCTCAATATCTCCGAAAGTATATCACTTTCGACATTTCATCACATAACACTTTCGTTTAGTAATATTTTTCTCTGTCGATTGCCGCAAGTACCATCAGTGGCCGCCAACATTTCATGTCTCCATAGTGGGGCTCTTACGGGTGAACACCTTAAAGTTTAGGTATGCCAGGCTTCATACAAATATGTTCGATGCTCTTTCAGGGTGTCTTCTAGACGTGAAATTGAACTATTTATATGTGTCAACATAGAAAACTGGCAGAACTGAAAATCATGGCTCTATAGCCGTATTATCTTTTGCCTGACCTGTATGAAAAACAATAGAATATTAAATGCAAAGCAATAGAAAAATAGATTTTTTAATGTAATTATATCTAATATTGTGAAGAAACCGTAAGAAACTGTAATAATCTCAAATTATATGTGGTAAAGCATACGGAATATTTATCATCATAACCACAGTTAGCGGTGAAATATCATACCATATTTTATCGAAATACGGAAAAAATATTCTGATCTCCCATACAAAATCACTCGGGAAGCAACATAATGATACTTAAAAGGAAAAGTTGTTTAGTTTCTAGAGTAGATCTTACCCTAAAAATATTGGGCCTTAGGATTGAATTATAGAGATGAACGTTTCTCACGAAATTACAAGGATTATTCGCAACAATTTACTTAATTCATTTCTAAAATTCGTTGCGAACTTATCTTTGTCATTTCGTGAAAAACAGCCTGGCCGCTTTAATTCGACCATAATAGATATTGACCTCGAGCAGTTTCCCGACGGTGTCCCCGTGTCCGGCGTGCGCGGCGAGGTGTAGCGGCGTGCGCTGCACCTTGGTCCGCGCGTCGGGGCACACGCCCGCGCGCAGCAACACGCACACTGTACCTAACGCGCGGTAGGCACTGACCTCGAGCAGTTTCCCGACGGTGTCCCCGTGTCCGGCGTGCGCGGCGAGGTGTAGCGGCGTGCGCTGCACCTTGGTCCGCGCGTCGGGGCACACGCCCGCGCGCAGCAACACGCACACTGTCTCCGTGTGGTCGTTGGCCGCCGCCAGGTGCAGCGGAGATGTGCCCAACTAACAATAAAATTATTACCAACATGTTACACTTCTATTGGTAAATGCAAATAGGAAATAGAAAGAACGTTAGCGCCCACTGGGCCTTGAACCCGTCCCACTGCTCGACCAACTGAGCTACCGGGGCCTCGACTGACACTTCCAAATCTTCAAACTCTTCGTACTCCTTTCGAAGCGACGTACAAGCGACATATAGTAAAATTTACTTATTTTCATTTATGAATATAATATAACACAATATAAAATAATGATAAACCATAGTACACATCTAAAGGTGGTTTTGATACGTTACGATGTTAGCTCTTGGATGATAAAAAGGTCAAACACATGCGCTGAGTTCAGGCAAAGAATACCTAAAACTCCCACATTACGTGAATTCCATAGAACGCGGATTTTAAGATTTCACGCTATTTTACCCCGAGTAGCACGAAAAACTATATAATCGGCCAATGAATATTATTCGAACATTATTATTTGTATTTGTATTTCACACGCTGCACGGCATTATTATTTTATTAATAAAACAAAAATACCCCATTTAACGCAACTGAACGCTTAAAGCTCGGTGTAACTAGGGCTGTTTAGCACCGTTTGGTAACTAAAAACTGACCGTAGGATTTACCTAAGCAGACAAGTGTCAATACAATACGTAATATTTAGTAAGCTGTACATTCTGACGACTTTTCTATAATTTCAACCAGTTAGCACAGAATGTTGGCCAGAACACTACACTTACCCAGTCGGTGGTGAAGGGCGCTCCCTTAACCATGAGTGCACGCACGGTTGCGGTGTCGCCGGCACGTGCCGCCAGCAGCAGCCGCCGACCGCACTCGACGGCGGCAGAGGACGCGCGCGCCGCCCCGCCCCCCACTACCCCCGCATTCGTCGGTATCAACTCCGCTGTGCTGCTGCCCACCAAACTCACAGTCTCCTGGTAGGATTGATGTTACATCAGTTGGAAGCTTAGTGTAAAATATAATTAAGCTAATTAATATTAAAAAATATGCTTTAGTTAAAATGAATGCTCTTTTAGAATATTGTACTGAAGTACAGTTACTGGAGTACAGCTATTGTACTAATACTAGAGCACAGCACTATATTAAAATGTTCCTTTTCTTCTTCTATAAATTGTAATTTTAAATTCTGTGCAAATATTTTTAGGGTGAGTTCTACTCCTTCTTTTCGAGTGGGACACCGAGTCGTCCAACGAGCCGATGAACCCTGGTGTCAGCGTTTTTCAACCACCTACCTCTAGTAGTAGGCCTCTGAAATGGTTGTGTAACGACCGCCGCCGTCTAAGTAATCATAGAGTGAGTTCTACTCGTAAAGCTAAACAACTTTTCCCTATAAACATAGGTAGAGTTGTTATACACAAAGACTACCTCCCATACAATACATAAATAAATAATGATAAATAAATATCCTGGACAGTTCACACGGCGCCCGATAGATCTGTGTAGTGAGCGACCGAGAGGCGAAAGCATTATAAATTATATGAAATACAAACAAATATACAAATCGAGAAACAATTAATATATATATACAATTTTTTTTTGGTCTGGCATCCCCAACCCGAACAGACGTCATAAACAGCTGTTCTTATATTTTAATACAATTTTGCACTAAATTATGAATATTATTAGTTTATTTGTGTTTAATTAAGTAGAATAAGTGTCAGTGAAAGTTACCAGCGCTATCCGGACTCGGTGAATCATAACAACACGGATTTTATACCTACCAAAAGTGCTGTCAACCAACCAACGATTCGAATTTTGATTCGAATGACTAACGGATTTAAACCCGGGGAGTATTGTTTTTCATAACTGTTACACCAGCCAGGCTTGTTATTTATAAGACCTGATAGTAATCGCAGATTAAACGATCACATAACTGCACATACTTAACTCGCTTTTGTGAGAAACGACGACCTACTCACACATTAGCGCCGTAACCTTGCCTCATCTTACTTCTATTGAAGTTTATTTGACGGGAAGGCTCGCCGCTCAGACAAGTTAATTCAAATAATACTACACATTTAGGAACCATAACACCTTACTTTCCTTGGTAATTTTGCTGTAGGCTAGATTTTGTAGTGTCTCAGTTCACTTGTCTGTGTGGAAAGTGGATCTGATGATACTTGATAGGTACTATTTACATTTTATACATAGCATACCTTCATTATAACCTTTAATCTTAGTACTACTTACATATAATTTTAAACAAGTTTCTATAATTATTAAGTATTATCATTGGTAATTACACAGAGTAGGTAGTTTAGCCTCCTAATTAGATTACCTAAAACAACTAGTGTAAGGTTGATATTAAATAAGTTTTTCTATATCAATTCCAGCTACGGCTTCAACCATGTCCATGATGACCACCCGTAGAATGCATGCTGAAAAGATGATGGCTAAACTTCAGCAAACACTTACTGAAGCCGAGCAGATCAATGAGAAACTTCTAGTTGAACGAGATGAGATTGACCATGAGATGAAGCAAATAAAATCAAAAAACACTCAGTTAAGCGAGAGTGTTATTACTCTGCGAGCACAATGTGCAGAATCACAAGCAGAGATTGACCATCATACTGATCTCATAAAGTCTCTGGAACATGCTCATTTTGAAATAAGTTCTGACCGAAATTCTGCCCGGGATCGATGTAAATTTTTAGAACAACAACTGAACGAAGCTAACAACCAGTTAGCTGATCTACACAAAGAAAAAGAAGATACTGAAAATAGATTCAGTGTTTCCCTACGCCATGAACTGGAAGTGGAGGACATTAGTACTGTATGCCACACAATTTTGACAAAGGGCAACAAAATAAAGAAATATTTAAGACTAAATAAATTCATAAGAAAAACTAGACATAATCTTAAGTTGTTGAAAATAACTCAAAAAAGACAACCAAATAGAATCAAGAGAATAAATTTATTGAATGAAACTGAGGACCTAAGACTAAAAATAAGAAAAATGAATGTGGCATTTCACGAAGCAGAAGCACACAATAGGCAGCTGACGGTGCAACTTACAGCCTCAGAAAGTTTGCACACAAGCAGCGAGTTGTATATTGACAACCTTCAAACACAACTCGCAAAGGCTGAGACTAAATATGCAGAGAGCCGAATAGAACACAATCAACTTTCTTTTGTAACTTCAGAGCTACTCCAACTACAGCAACAAAACACAGTGTTGCTTGAATTGCTCATGGAAGACGATGAATTGGTCTCGGCTCTAGGTGGAACAAAACCTGCCACACCGTCCTTAGCTGCCGTGACTGCTGCCACTACTGACGCACTCGTCCCAGGAGAACCTCCCTCGCCCGTCGCTGCTGGTGCGCCGGCCGCGCCCGTCGCTGCTGGTGCGCCGGCCGCGCCCGTCGCTGCTGGTGCGCCGGCCGCGCCCGTCGCTGCTGGTGCGCCGGCCGCGCCCGTCGCTGCTGGTGCGCCGGCCGTGACTGTCGCTGCGTCGGACGCGCCCACCAGGCAAACGCGACGTGGCGGACGCGGTAGAGGTGCTCCTGCACTGCCTGTGGGAACAAAGGCGCGACCAACATCGACTGCGCCGGCCGCGACTACGTCACCCACCCAGCGAGGACGACGCGGAGGACGCCGCGGTGGACGCGGTAGGCGCGCTTCCCGTGCTCCTGCACCCGCTGTGGACACAAAGGCGCACCAGGCATCGGGAGCCGACAGCAACGTGCAGCCTGCGGGGTCACCTGCCTCCCCTACCAACGGGTTGCAAAGGGCGGTGAGAGTGCCGCTCACTCCAGTAGCTGCACCGCGTACTTTTAGGGCGCCTACCACCTCAGCCCCCGCTGTCCCGACACCGAAGCCGCGACGGCGTGTCCCGCGCCCGTGTCCTACTCCTCGACCCAACGTCGGACCACTTCTTGACAGTGTGAGTGCAACGAAAACGATAAAGGCAAAATCAAAGACTCTAATTTACTCTGACGAGATAGGTGTAGGTTTCGGACAATTATTAAACTATCGTTTAAATAAACAAGTGACAAACATGTGTTGTCCTGACACCTCATTTGAGGATATTGTTAAACAAGTAGCTGTAGGGAAATTTGATGAGCACACCACCATTATAATTATGATAGGAAATCATTCTAACATTAGTCGTAGTACATTAGACAATAGTGTAGAGGTGTTGCTCAATTTACACAATCAGACAAAGTGCAAGTTCATTTTGTGCAACTTCCCATACTGTACAAACCTGTCAGATCAACAAAACAACTGTGTGCATAGAATGAACATGCACCTATACAATATAACATGTCATCATAGCGATGCTATTTCTTATTTTGACTTGAATAATTTTATTCACACATTTATTTTGACTCAGGATACTATGTACCTGTCTGATTATTATAAAAAACAAGTAGCTACATTGTTAGCATATAATATAAATGACACAAAATCTGTGTCATCTCCTATATTAATTTGTAATGTTACTAACAATAATTTAAACTAGAATTTAAGACAAAGGAAATCCCCTCTTTGACTGATATTAATAACAAACACAAACCGGGGTTTTCTTGCACTCATCCTCAGACAAAGGAAAAGCAAAATCAGTTACAAGTGTTACATCAAAATATTCAGGGTTTTGCTAGCAAAGTATTAGAAATTGAATTATTCTTAGAAAAGCATAATTATGACATAGTTTGTTTAACGGAACATTTCCACAAAGATCCTGACATTTTGATAAATTATGAAAATTATTGTATTGCCAGTTCTTTCAACCGAAAATCCGCGATACATGGAGGTTCCTTAATACTTATTAGAAACAACATTAAATTCAAAGAACGTAAGGATGTTGTCGGATTGTCGGTTGAGTGTTGTACTGAATTATCTTGTGTTGAGCTGGAAAGTCATGTTATAGTATGCGTATACAGACCGCCAATAGCAAAAAAATTTACCAAATTCCTAGAAATAATGGAAGATGTACTCAAATTAGTCACAAAAACTAATAAACATGTAATTGTTGCAGGTGACTTTAACATAGACATTTTAGAAATCAATGCATTAAGTGATAAATTTTTAGGTCTTTTTAAATCATTCAATTTATTTAATATATTTTTTGAACCTACTCGTGTGACGCCTACTTCTGCCAAATGTATTGATAATGTATTCAGCGATTGTGACCCGGTACAAAAATGCATTATAAATTCTCTTCAATCAGATCACAAGGGTCAAAGTGTAATATTCCATTTCAAAAACCATATTAAAACGATCAAAATAGAAACCAGGCGCATCACTGCAAGCAGGTTGGAAAAATATCAAAATGTGTTAATCGAGAAATTGCCTGTCCATAATTATAATTTTGAAAACCCAAATCATGTATACGAAGACGTTTTCAATTTGTTAAGCAAAGAATTCGAAATCATTTTTAACTTAGAAACGAAAGAAATTAATACGAAATTTAAGTTTAGTGATTGGGCGACCAAAGGTCTTAGGATTAGTAGAGATAGGCTTTTTGAACTTTACGAGCTTAAAAACATGACAAACGATGTAAGTTTTAGTGAGCTAGTAAAAAAATATTCTAAAACCTTCAAAATAGCTTGTGAAATTGCTAAAGCAAACTTTATTAGTAATAAGATAAAGTCTTCAGATAATAAAATAAAAGCTGTCTGGAAAGTTATTAATAGCGAAACAGGTAAAACTAAGCCACGCGAAAATAACTTTTCACTTAAAACCGACAAAGGAGTGATTAGTTTAAATTCAGATGTAGCGCAGGAGTTAGAGACATTTTTCACAAATATACCTCTAAAAACTACTGAGTCATTAAGATCTTCACCTACAATTTCATATTCATTGCTGAAGCAAAATGTAGATGTTTGCAATTCTGAATTTAAATTTACTCATGTAAATCCCCAGTATATTTTAAAAACTTTTAAAGATATCAAAGTAAAGAGCACCGAAGATTTATGGGGGATGTCAGTTAAAGTTTGTCAATCAGTAATCGAAATATTAGCACCATACTTAGCAGATATCTTCAATGAATGTATTGATCACGGCATTTTTCCTGATTTAATGAAACATAGCAAGGTAGTTCCGCTGTTTAAAGCTGGTGACAAACAAGACCCCAGTAACTATAGGCCTGTATCAATTCTGCCAGTACTCAGCAAAGTGTTTGAGAAGATCATACTAAATCAAATGCTGTCCCATTTTAATCAGAACAATTTGTTACACAACCAGCAATTCGGTTTTACAAAGGGACGTTGTACCACAGATGCTGGTGTTGCTCTAATCAAACATGTATTTAATGCTTGGGAAGAATCAAAAGATGCCATTGGTGTTTTTTGTGATCTTTCCAAGGCATTTGATTGCGTAGATCATGAAACTTTATTGCTAAAATTAGAACACTACGGTATTCGAAACGCAGCTCTGAAATTTTTGAATTCATATTTAGATAATAGAACTCAAAAGGTCCAAATAAACGGCGCCAAATCACTGGGGTCTCGTGTTAAAATTGGTGTGCCTCAAGGCTCTATTTTAGGACCATTTCTATTTCTAATTTACATAAATGATTTGCCTTACATGGTAGAGAATTTGTCCAAGATTGTACTATTTGCTGATGACACATCCCTTATATTTAAGGTCGATAGACATGCACATAACTATGACGAAGTAAACAACACTCTTGGACAAATTCATAGTTGGTTTACTGCAAATAATTTAGTTCTTAATGAGAAAAAAACTAAATGTGTATTATTCACTTTACCTAACGTAGTACATTCTTTGAATAATCATGTCGTACTTAATAATGAAAAATTAGAGTTTACTACCAGTACAGTTTTCTTAGGGATTACTCTCGACTCAAGTCTCCAATGGGGCCCTCATATTACATCTTTGTCGGGAAGATTAAGCTCAGCTGCATATGCGGTACGTAAAATTAGAGAGATCACGGATATTGCAACTGCGCGACTTGTTTACTTTAGTTATTTTCATAGCATTATGTCCTATGGAATTTTGCTATGGGGGCGCGCCGCTGATATTGAAACAATTTTTATTCTCCAAAAGAGGGCCATTAGAGCAATTTATAAACTTTGCAGTCGTGATTCCCTAAGGGAACTGTTTAAGGAAATTAATATTATGACTGTACCGTGTCAATATATTTATGAAAATATCATGTATGTTAGAAAAAATATAAATACTTTCACTAGAAATTGTGACAGGCATAACCGCAATACAAGGAGTAAAAATAAAATAGATCAACCTAAGCATAGACTCGCTAAAGTTAGGACTTCATTTGAAGGTCTAAGTATAAGATACTATAACAAAATACCGGAAGATATATTGAGTTTATCAGAAAGTAAATTTAAGTCTGTTATCAAGAAAACATTATGTTATAAAGCTTACTACAAGTTAGATGAGTACATTAATGACAAAGAGGCATGGAGCTCTGAAATTCCAGCGCAGCACAAGAAACACGCACTCATTTTTAATACCAAAATGGGGCGTGCGTGGAGTTTACAACTGACATAATTTTACAAATCTGCATGGATGTAATTTCAATTGTTTAAATTAAATATTTTATAAGTTAAAACTGGTAGATTTATCTACTTCAATTTTTACAAAAAAAAAATATGTAGCCATTTTTGGTCTATACATATTTTTTTTACTTACAGAATTAGCTAGGGTAGCTTAGGGGCTAGTAAGATTGTTAATTTAGAGTAGGAGCACTTCTGGGCAGGTTTTTTGGTGGGTTTTTCCTGTTCAGGAGGTCCGATTAATTATACGCATGTAAACTACACGCTTTAAAAATCTTGACTTCAATTTGAAACAAATATCGTTTTCAGATGGTGGTGGCGTAAAGTTACATGCCGTGTGATTAACCTGGCCAGCCCCGTGGCAGTGCTTTGATTTTTATTTTTTTCTCCCGCCCGAACCGGTTTTCTATTAGGACATTACAAAATTGTTATAAAAAAAAGAAAATTGTGTGATACAAATTTCTTTTTTTTACAATGACGGTTCATGACGTCAATAAGTGATATGATAATACTATCCTACATTGAATAAAGAATTTCAATTTCAATTTCAATTTCAATTTCAATATATATACATTACAACAAACCAACCAAAAAAAGCGCGCTAATTAAAATATGAAACGAACACGGTTCCTGACCTCACTTGACCTGGTGTCAATATTTTGTTATAATTTTTAACATTGACATAGTCAATCTGGCAGCGTTAAACTGTGCCGGCTACGAAACTGACGAACAAAAATTTAACATACATGGACACAACCCTACAACCCGATCGATTTTGTATGGTTAAAATTTTTATTATTGGGAAAAGAAGTTCTGTTACTGTACGAACTACTCACCCTTAAAAAATGCACTGAATTTAATAGGACCTTTTATAATTATGTTTCCATACAGTAGGTAGGTACATAGGTATCAATAGATTTATTCCCAAAACAGGTAACTCTAGATGCTGCGATAGTATAATTTTATTCTTTGTTTCTAAAATAATGGTATTCCGATTGATAAATAAAGAAATAGGTAATATTTTATTTTTTCCTGATATACCTGATCAAATTTTGTTAATCCCACAAAATCAAAACTTATTACTCCAGCAACTGAACTAATTATATATATATATATTTATGTATTGTAGAAAAAAAAGTTATATACAGCTCAAGGTGTGGTCCCTCAGTTGAATAACTGTTTTGGAACTAGTACTAAATCACTACTAGTATAAAGTAAAGTCGCTTCCCGTTTGGTGTCTCCTTATATCTTTAGAACTACCGAACGGATTTTGATGCGGTTTTTTTTATTAGATAGAATAACTTAAAAGGAAGGTTTATAAGTATAATTTATTCCGGGAAATTGTCACATTCCCACGGGAAAACGGGTAGCCCAACTGGTAGTAAACTTTTGGCCCCCTTTTGACACCTTTAAGGATTAAAATTTCAAAAATGCTGAAACACGTGTTTAATTATTTTAAGTTATGAGTCTAATCAGAAATTTTGAAACAGATCACATTTAAGATAAAAAACTTTCATACAAACTTTTAACCCCCTTTTCACCCATTTAAGGGTTATAATTTAAAAAATGCTGAATCACGTGTTTAATTATTTTAAGTTATTAGTCTAATCACAAATTTTGAAACAGATCACATTCATTTAAAAAACCAACTTTCATACAAACTTTTAACCTCCTTTTGACCCTATTAAGGGTTACAATTTCAAACATGCTGAAACATGTGTTTAATTATTTTAAGTCATAAGTCTAATCACTAATTTTGAAACGGATCACACTTAAGACAACGAACTTTCATACAAACATTAAACCCCCTTTTCATCCCTTGGGGGATTAAAAAAACCGAAATATTATTTATAATAAGTGTTTTATTACATAAAAAACTGTATGTCCAAGTTTTATCTCTCTAGCTTCAGTAGTTTAGCATTTATACTATCACGAAAAGTGAGTAAAAATAATATTTTAGTTCCATAATACAAACATAGATGTCGCTGTAAGTTTTTCAAACGCATTATCGTTATGTAATGTTATAAGGTATTTGCAGTTAACTTTGTTCCTTTGTTCCTTGCCGTTATCGGTGCTCGAGGTGCTCGATGAAAAATCGACAAACGTCCATCGAAATTGTAATTATAGGTGTCGTATGGTATTTGTTTGGTCGTTTGGGTCTTTGGATAAAATTGTTTGTCAAATTGATTTCTTTTTGGGTTTAGAATCGATCCAAGTTGTGAAGTTTTACAATTATAAAGGGTGGTAAATAGTGATATACATGGTCGTAGAGATTCTAAACATTAACGGTACAATGCTACCGCATGATGTTGTGGCAATTATTGGCGACGGCGCCTTAAACATTTATTAAAAAGATAGTGATTCAAGAGGAAGGTTTTTACGTATGATTTATGTCGGGAGAAGGTCTGTTTCCCGTGGGAAATCAGTTAGCAGCGGGTGAAACCGCTGGGCGGGCCGCTAGTACTTATATGTATATATCATATTTTTTTTACACTTTTGTTGGTCACTCCATGGAAACAAACCAATGTGTGAGGTCTATCAAAATTGGCTAGTTATATTTCAAAATATTTAAATAAGCTCCATGCATTGGTCTAGCTGTCCTGGTAGAGTAGTTTCTCAGTTAGCTTTTATATAAGTTTGATGAATAAAGTGTACCGTGAGTATCTGTGGGTTGGTGAGATGCACGATCACATCATCCCCGCATAGATCAGTCTTCATGGCTGCAGCTGTACAATGTTTCTGAAATGTTTTAACAAATAAGAATAATTTATTTAAAATTCAGATAGGTACAGTAGGCAGCAGGTGTTTACTAAAGTTGGGTGGTATATTATGATATTGTTATTTATGGAATGTTAAGTGAGTCTAGGTAATCATCATGTATTAACTTAGCAAAGTGGGTAGTTGGGTACCCAAATAGCTAATTAAATATAAAATAAGTAACAATAAAGCTAACATTTAAACTAAAAGATGTTAAAAGTTATTCTGATATAACCTTCATGTAGAAACCAAATTACAGCAAAAACATAATAAAACGCATAACTGGAGAGCATATACAGAACGTTTACGTTCTAGTATACAGAAAATGAATTCAAGAACCATTTTTAAAATCCGATGCAAAAAATTGCGATATACAGGATATGGAAGTGGACTAGAATCTGCGCCATTATGCACGTTTCCTTTTCCTGTCGCAGAACGGAAGTCTTTGATTGTAAACACTGCAGAAGTATTTATACTTTTAGTCATAGTTAGTTGTACTTACTTGTTTACCCGTAGACCAATAAGATTATTTTTCTGTGAATATGCTAATAACTGAAGCAAAACATTGCATTCTACCACTACTAAATGCAGCCAGTAGAGTATAAAATAGAAACGTCAAGTTTTTGATATTTCGAGCGCCAAAGCAACTATTTGGAAATCATTTCCTAAATCATATTTTACGAGTAAATTACACCACAAAAATTGTCCTAAGAAACACTTTTTTGAAATATTACTTTGTAAATGTAATCAATAAACATGTTTTTAGAATTTATTGCAAATAAAAACATTACTGAAAAGAGGTTAGTTTATTGTTGTTATGTTGGTACTTGGTAGTAATGTTGGTACACTCGCTTTACCACAGAGTATAAAATAATAAAGCAGCCCATTCATGGCCCAACTACACGCATAAAGGCCGTAACACATTCAGTTTCGCGATGTTGCGTCCGTTCCATCATAATTCATAATCTTGTTCATTTATTTGCTTTCACATGGTTATTCTTAAGGCGAGTGTAGCCGTCAACGACCTCGATAGTGGCGCCACTACACAAAAAAACTCTTTAGTTTTTTTTGCTAAAAATAACCAATCTATCAGAATGTCCGATGCCCAAGTTTTTTTGTATTATCCCTATGTAAAATCAAAACCCGCAAACTCAATTAAATATTCGCTGCAATGAAGGTTTATGGGTAAAAACGGTAACGGGTACGTTTCTTCAACCATTGCGCTTTTTCTGATTTATGTACCTAAATTAGGGGACATAAATGTTTAGCGTTTGTAGTGTTGTTTATGTATGTTTAACCTTCATGAAAATTGGTAGGTTGGTAGGAACTTGATATGTGACAGACTACACAGACCTACCTACATCATCACTGATTAAATATATGTAGGCTAGCTATACATAATGCTTAAAAAACTTACATAACAAAACACTCGGGACACGCACGCATTGATTGTTGATATTCTTTTGAAGAATGATTGGTCCTTGTTTCGGAGGACACGTTTAGCCATCGGCTGCAGTTGCTGTCTGTGATTATGTAGGTACCTACATTGCGGTCGCTATACAACCAAAGTAGAAGTCCTACTAGTTAATATCATCTAATAGGTACATGTGGTTTCGAAGCTCTGACACCATGGTCCATTGGATCGCTCGTTAACTATGTAACCAATAATAGTAGAGAAATTAAAAATAATAATTATCTCTTAAAGACTTGAAGACGTGTCTGGCGATTCTTTTCTCATCATCATCCACTCAGCTGACGTCACACATTCTAAAAGAGCGCCCATCCGGATCACTTGGAGAAATACATTTATTTAATGCCTACTTAGAAATGTATAATAGCCACATCCATATAATCATGCGATTGTTCTAGAGGGGTAGTCAGAAGATAACAGCAGGAAGACCTACATGTGGAGGAGCTTTACAAACTTAAAAAAATATATTTCTCTAGAACATAAACTGCACTTCCAGCAACACAACATATTAGGTCCTTACATATGAAATTGTCGTTTTGTCGTACTGGCCACTTTGATCACAAATTTCTCCTATTTGGTTAGGAATTCGAAATTCAAATTTATACAGCTATTTCCCTCAATGCTATTTCCACATGTAGTTGTGTTTCGTAAACTGTCATTCATTTGTTTTTCTACTTATCTTTTTTCTGTTTGCATCGCTCAATTTACAAAATGGAAAATTTGAAATATCGCGTTATTTACGAATACGAGTTCCACCGTGGCACCAGTGCTGCGGAAACGGCTCGAAGGGTTAATGATGTGTATGGCGGTTGTGTCGCAAAAGACAACACAGTGCGATATTGGTTCCAACGTTTTCGTTCTGGAAATTTCTACCTGCAAAACAAGCCCCGTGGACGGCCGGAGACCCAAGTTGATAATGAAGAATTGAAGGCTATTGTGGAAGCGGATCCATCGCAAACCACGTCCGAATTAGCTGCAGGCTTCGGTGTTAGTGATAAAACTGTTTTAATCCACTTGAAGCAAATTGGAAAGAATAAAAAACTTGAAAGGTGGGTTCCTCACGAATTGAGTGAAGCAAACCGGCAAACGCGCGTCAACTGCTGCGTTACATTACTTGACCGGCACCATAACGAAGGGGTTTTAAATCGAATCATTACCTGTGATGAAAAGTGGATTCTCTACGATAATCGGAAGCGCTCATCGCAATGGCTGGACCCTGGCAAGCCAGCCAAAGCCTGCTCCAAGCGAAAATTGACCAATAAAAAGTTACTTGTAAGCGTTTGCGTTAAGCTAACGTCTATGTGCGTACCTACATTATGGGAAGTAGCGAAATTCGTAAAAATATATAATAGTTATTTGTACAGCAAGAGACCTAAGTGTATTTTTGTTTCGAGTGCTAATTTTGAATACCGTGGTAGTGAAGGATAGGTACTAGGATTCAAAAGTAGCATCCTGAGCTCTGTGGGGGATTTAAAAGCACGAGTTGTGAAAGAATTTGCTCTCGTGTGGAATACATAACTTTTTACCTCTACCAGTGAGAAAATTCGGCCAATGTCAAGTTTGGGTAAATGGCTGTACAGCTTGAATGCTCCAAAATAAAAATTTAAGTAAATTTTTCGAGGGGCGGTCAGTTCATTCTTATCACGTATTTTCATTATTCAAAAATGTCAAATATTTCGTTGAACAAAACGCTTACAATAAGAAGTAAATATCTGGCTGAAATAGTTTTCAGAACACACCACCGCCATTGTTATGATTCGTTTTAAATGAGATGTTCTAAATCCAAATCATTTTTCTCCCTCCAGTGGATAAAAACTACTTTTGCCCACTGAATTTACGCGGCAAAACCGTTCTTTTACAGCTGGAGAGGTGAAAAATATAAATCAAATCCAAACTATAAAGATCCTTTAGGAGGAGTGATTATGAGGCCAGTAGGCCGAGTGACGACAGTGAGGAAAACGGTAGCTACCCGCCTGGTCGGGAGTTGTGACCAGGGGAACGACTGTTCCAACCGGACATATTTGGAAGTTGTATATATAGCGGTCGGGGAAATAACTTCTATACCGCGTTTCAGGACTTGTATGTGGAGCGCATGCGCGCCGCCACATCACTCCCCCATTTTGGAGTTTCGAAGACTCTGTTCAGCCATAGATGTCTTGAGGCAGTTGATTACTTCATCGTGCAGTCAGGCGGTGAGGCTAGCAGGCATGTAGCAGTGGTAGAGCAGGCTGCACGCTGGAATGTGTCGACAGTCGTGGCTGCTGTAGACCGTGCGATGCTGAGTGCCGACCGAGGATAGAGCACTTGTCGTACTGTAGATCCGTTTCTGGTACTGCGATGGCTGCCGAAGATCATGTGGCTTTCAAGATGCGTTGAGTTTGAGAAGTCCAAGTTGCGCTGATGCCCGGTGGAGCTGATGACATCATGAAGCGTGATGGTGCAGTCAGGTGTGGCGATTTCTGGCTCCAGGTCTTCGAGGCGTCGATGACAGATGGAAACAGTGATGATGCTGGATGTGACTGCAGAGGCCGCTGATATGATGACGTCTGGCTCCGGGTGATGAAGGTTGTAAATATACGTCACGTCGTCGCTGTTGATCACTTCGGGGTCACCAGTTTAGGAGGAGTGATTATGAGGCCAGTAGGCCGAGTGACGACAGTGAGGAAAACGGTAGCTACCCGCCTGGTCGGGAGTTGTGACCAGGGGAACGACTGTTCCAACCGGACATATTTGGAAGTTGTATATATAGCGGTCGGCGAAATAACTTCTATACCGCGTTTCAGGACTTGTATGTGGAGCGCATGCGCGCCGCCACAATCCTCTTAACTTCCTCCTACTAAGGCCTAGAAACAAAATATAGCTTTTACCCTTTTCTAGGATGAACATGCTCTGTTCAGGCCCCTATGTCATCGGAATAAAAATAAATAACAATATTCATTTTATGATACCTACCTAAATATAAAGAAAAGGACAACATGTAACTCTAAGCTTATTAGCTTAAGAATTACCTTTTTCATTTATAACTGCGCCTTTATACGGTACACGAGTATTTTTATGGTATGTCATAATATTTATAGGTACTTAAATAGTACCTACCTATAGATTAGTTTACAATTACAAAATATTATAGATGAATATTAAAAAAAAGGTAAATAATTTCAATGTAAAAGGTTGTTATAGGTACAGAATAGTATAATTTAGATAAGGATATTTATAAGTTACATAATAGAGTTAAGGATCAAGCTACCTTTACAATTTTAGATTAGGATAAAATATAATATCGTTGTAGATAAATATAACAATAACGTAAAAAAGTTGTATTAAGTATATTGTAATAAACACCTATAAATATTGTAGTGCTCTGTCAGGGTTCACGCGTGGAACTAGGTATGTAAGTACCTACCTATATTATTTTTAAGACATTATTTTGTAAAAAACCGTAAAAGCAATAAATGGATAGATACTGAATTCTAACTACATCATTCCACTTGCTACGATACGGCACATATCTATCTGTAGTATTCTGTAGGTATACATATTTTTTTGTTTGTCCAGCTTCCTAACGAAAAACCACAGGTCTTCGGTGATATGGAACAACTCTAAGTAAGTAATAGTTTGCAGTTGTTCCAGTGTTTTCTAAGATTAAGTAAGTAATCCTAAGATGAAGTATGAACACTCGGCTATCATGTGACTCGCCTCGAGAGCTAAGTCACGCTTTATACCAAGAATCTTAGAACAAACCGTAACGCAATCCCTCGGGACAATACTTTTTGTTTAACGTCCATTTTTCCAGATCCAACTCCAACTTTTACAGTCGGTATTTGTTATGATGAATCCCTTGTTCTCTGAAAGTCCGTTTTTATAATAAAAGAAAACTTGGCTTCTTTCTTTTTAATAAAAGGTTCGGCCCGTGTTAAGTTAAGGGAGTGTTTGCTTACGGGGTATTATTCCCTCGAGGTTTGTTTAGATCTCCACCTTCGCTCACCGGTGCCGCTAACGAATGAAAGGAAAGGTACTTGTATGGTCTCTTTCAGTGGCGCCTTTGAAGTATGTTTTAAGCAAAAACAGTGTTTAGAACAAAAGCGCACCGGCTTCATTACGTTAAAACCCAAAGGTTCAATGGATCGTAAGAGATTTGATCTTTGAGCTTGGAGCAGGATGTAGGTAGGTAACCGAAAAGTCGCTATCACTAGAAAGACTGTAGGTAGGTAGAAGAAGCCTTTACCTGGTTTTAAGTTTGAAATTTTAAAACTGAGCAGGGCAAGTATGTATGGAAGAAAAGGAGAGGCGTAAGTTCGCGACAACAAATTTATAAACGTTTATGTGTGCTCAGGTCTATAACTACAGTGAAGTTTTGTGTCTTGACCTAAAATTGACAACTATTTCTATCAACAATGTACAGGGTTATTTTTTATTCACCCCGGAAATTTTAAAGGGTGATTCTAGTCATGATACTGAACAACTTTTATTGTGGGGTCACCTGCAAAATCACAAAAACAAACAGCTGGTCCATAGGAAAATTCATACCTACTCGAACAAAATGTGTATGTAAGTACCAAAATATTATGAACTTGTGTTGTTTCAATGTTTCAGACGCAACGCAAATTCGCTATTCTTGCGTGTCCTGCCTGTGCCTTGACAATGCATACATTTAAAATGTAAAAGTAGCTAATGCTTAAAATATTATCATCTATGTTAAAAAAATACTACGTATTGAAGGTATACATTACGGCACCAAGCTGCAGGTACGCAGCCGGCAGGCGGGCGGACAGGCCGGTGCGGTCCAATGCGAGTAGCCCGGCGGCGGGCGGAATGAGACGTGCGCGTCATCCACACGCCCGGCCGGAGCTATGCAGAGAGGCTTCCTCACTCCCGAGAGAAATTTCATGACTTGTCCTGTCAAAAAGTGATAATATGAGTTGTACGAAGTAATTAATTCCTGCTGGGAGAGGACCGTGTGCGTCGGACACTCTGCGGCCCACTCGCGAGCAGAATGTTCTCATTACACGCTCAGATATTGTAATTTGGCTGTCCCTCGCCGGGTCGGGACCCTCCGAGCCTAACATGTCGTGACAGACATCGCTTTAATGAGTTTTACGTTTAGAATGAGATTTGGGATAGGTACAACGTTTACGTACCTACAACGTTACGTACGTTGTAGGTACGCATTAAATTATTTCAAAGTTCAATTTCAGTATTTAGGTTTAAATGTTCAGTACTGTGTGTCGTTTTAAGATAAAGACAAGGTTAAATTCTATCAATTTACACATGTGAACAACAATTATGCTGAACATTATATACTGGTCTCTCTTCGCTATTCAGGAGCTTGCATGGCTGAGCATAAAGAGCCACTGAATCCAAGCTAAATCTGTAAAACTGAAACTATTTTGAAATGTGGAGTAAGTTTTAAATGCTTCCGAACGAAATCTAATTCGAACCCAACCGCGTTAGTCATTCTTAGGATGGAGGATTTATTGGAGTCGTCCCGACAGGGCGATATCTCACCGAGCCCGGAATGCAGCGGGTTATATTCACCGTGAGCCATTCATTGGGCCGTATACGCGCGTGTGCTGCCCGCACCTCCATACGCTCACACGCCATACGCAGATTTATGCGCGCGGTCGAGAGTAATCGCTCGTGCGGGTCTCCACTCCGCCACGGCTGGCCAGCACTTTAACAGCTATGCAGAATACATTGCGTACTTGATAAGGTACAAGTCATGAGGTTGACGGATTGCAATAGATAGCATTATATACATACATTTGCCCCTTGCAATCCACTGCTGGACGTAGGTACGCCATAGGGCACGATCTCTCATTTTCACCATCCAGTTGCTACCAGCCACCTTTATTAAGTCATCGGTCCATCTGGCCGGAGGTCGTCCAACGCTAAGCTTGCCGAGGCGATCGATAGTCATTAACTGTCAAATGCGGGCATGATTCACGTGGATCGGACAGGTCTAGACCCTCCTCGTCCGTGATGATCACGAGTACTCCTCCCCGCCGCCGCCCCGCACATCTCCCGCACCGCTCCCGGCGCGGTGTCACCACGTGTACGATTGTCCGTCTATATTCGTCATGTAACGGATGTACGATTAATCTGTAATCCGTATTCTGATTTGGTACGTGACACTGCATAGTAATACCCACGTAACAATATCTCTATCTACGTTTATTCAAACACGCAAGCCTTTAATCTCTTTTGGGAGTAGTGACTGAACCGCATGGTCAGGATTTAGTTAACGAGCTCCTATACCGAATGAGTTTTTGGACTATTACGCTGACCTAGATCAGTCGTAGCCAATCGCTACGCTACGCCGTAGCTATCGTAGCAAAACGTTTGGCGTCTGAGATTGTTAAATAAAAGATTCAAAATAATGTAGATACTTAAGTTTTTTAGCATTAAAGTGAAATGAAAATTTCATATATTTATTTATTTTATATGAATACCACAATATTTCAAATTAGCATAAATACTGAATAAGTCTAAGCATAACGTATAAGTAAGTGATATCTTGGCAACCTACAATTTTCCGTGTTGAATACTGGAATGTAGAAATTAGTAATATTTTGTATTGAATGGTTGTTAGTTTTTGCCTCGTCAGTGCAATATTTCAGCGTCTGGCGACGATTCAAGGGCGCGGCACAGGGACGGACTCACGCAGGGCGACGACGACAGGGCGACAGGGTGACAGGGCCACTCTAGGATGGCAGTTCCATCATGGAACTCGGCGCCCTCTGAAAAACTAACGTTTGTCTTTAGTACCTGTATTTGAACATAACATATGAGTGGCTGTTCATGATAAAAGTAGCTTATTTAAGTAATTTAAGTCGTTTTGCATAGACTAGATAAGGTGCATGTAGAAGCACCGTTCTGTCAATGATACCTCAGACAGCAGCGCACCGTCTCCCTTATTTGTGCCTAAAGAGCAATCACTGAATATCACAGTACAAGGCCGATTAGTTTTTCAAACAAACTTATAATAACTTTTATCACAGAAAACATTCAGATGCTGATATCGTTTGTCCCGAAACCCCAACCAACAGTATGGATGAACGGCTCTGTCGGCACACGCACACACACAAAGGAAGCATTCAGCGCGAGTTACGAGTATTGCATCGCGGCAAGACGGTGCTTATCGAGCGGCTAATACCTACCTCCTACTGGCGCGTTACCGTCGGGGCGAGTGGGGCGAGCGGCGGTCGGTAGGACACGTACTCGCGCCGCGAGCGCCAGCACGATAGACCTATTCACAGACCGATAATGGCTCTGCTTTCGGTTTCGATAAAATGACAAACCCCCTAAGTTCACGGTCCATATAACGAGGTCAATGACTGTTCCTTGGCACCAATTTTCCTTCTCCGACAATTTTCCGCGCAGCTATTATTCTACTGATCCAGTGTCTTTGAGGCTTAATGCGATGAAAGCGAGGAAAACAGGCTTTTCGTTCCTGCCCTGATTGTGTACAGCGGTAATTACTGTCGTTTGTTTCAGTGGCTCCTGGAAGTGCAATTTCGTTCGTGTCTGCAGCGAGGGAAGCAAGGCTCGCCGGGGGCAGGGCGGGGGCAGGGCGCGGCGAGGGCGGGGGCGGGCGGGACGGTGGCGGGCTATTAATAAAGCTCGAGCTTGCAGTCCGCGCGCCTCACTATCAGCACAGACAGTCATTTGTCTCCGCTGTGCACGCGCCGACCGCCGACCGCCGACCGCCGAGCAGCATGCAGCCCGCAAGCACGTGCCTATGCACGACAGCGCTGCATACAAAAATATTTTCTAATAGCGCTTTCTGTCTCTTCACGTAATCTTAAATTAAAGAAGCCTGTTACTCCTTCACTAAGTTGTGTCAACAATGCGGAGCATAAATCATGTTTTAATTACTCAAAGATAAAACCATTCCCTTCGTTTCACGAAAAATACGTTATTAATTATCTAAATTCAGCATTTCGGATTTTCCGTTGATAAACGCACTTCTGAAATTTAGTTGGTATTTTAAATAATACATTACATAAGTAATATATTTACATAATTTTGCAACTGAAGTTTTGCCGTCGAGATTCCGTGAGCGCGAACACCTCAGCCTGAAGCCAAAGTTTCCCTCGGTTAACATTTTGCTCGAGAAACCTTCAGCTTTACGAGAAAGTAATAAATTACACGGAATCGGGCTAAGCCTTGCTAGAGGTTCACTTGAAACAAGTTATTATAATATTCTTCATAGTCAAGGGCGTCATACCGTATATTGTTCTGACAAGATTAGACGACCAATAACGTAAAGTAGTATGAGTAGTTTTTGGAGAAAGCTAGGGGAAGGGTTGAATATTACAAAACAGGGGTTTTGAAGGATTCCAGAGGTTGAAAATGTCTAAATCTTCGTTCTCTATATATATTGCATCTAAGTAGAGCATGTCCTCCACTTATAACTTTTCAAGCACTCGCGATCACTTTCACTCATTTTAAGTATTAGACCGTGTCTATCGCGATAGTATTTAGGTAAATATTAGTAATTTACCTGTGTCCCGACGTTTCAATACAGTTTCATGTATTGTGGTCGCGATTAAAATGTCCTCCACTTGTCGAAACTTGAACAAGTGTAGCTTGAGAGTCGGTTGTTGAGCGCAAGCGGCGCGCGGCGGTGCGGCAGCGGTGCGGGTGCGGTGCGGGTGCGGAGCGGGTGCGGCGGCGGCGCTCGACTGTAGCACTCTCGACCCTGATTCATCTTCCGACCACTCGAACCCTCTATCCTACTCGATATTACGCGCAAGCTTTCATCAAATTTTAATTACCATATTTTTGGCCGGTACTGATCCATAAATAGATTATAATTTTAATCAAAGCCAGGAAAAGCACTTTGTATTTAAGCCAGTCGAGCAAATATTTCCATAGTTAGACTCTTTAAAATCGTTGACTGTTACAAGAGTCACGTTTTAAAAAGGCTGGTGTATAAATAAATATGGTCTTTAGTTTTTGTTTCCCGTGGAGAAGTTCCAATTCCAACGACCTCCAGTTTAAGGTTAGTGAACGTGAATCTCTTGCATTGTGTCGGAAGCTAACGAGTTGAGTAATGACTGATGCGTCGATAAATCACTCTTTGATTGTTGTGTACACATTATCATTCATATTGTTTGCTCGTGGACGAAGGGCGAGGGGCAAGGGGCAAGGGGCGGGGGAGTCATGTCATGCTCAAAGGAAACTATTGAAGGAGTTTGAGGCATTGGATGTCGACTACAGTAAGGACAGCGGTTACAGACTTGTCATCTTACATAATTATTATTAGTTATTTTCATATCTTGCCGTGTGACGCCGGCTTAGAATAGCGTCACCCCATTTCTTACCCGTGGGAGTCGTAAGAGGCGACTAAGGGACTTAAGGGGGTGTATTGCAATTTTAGGCGATGGGCTGACAACCTGTCACTATGGCGATACACAATTTTCCGAATGACCCTCAAAAATTGTCTGACGTGGTGTAAATGTCCGTTTTTGCGGTCGCCGTTTATGCTCTGCCTACCCCGCAAGGGATTATAGGCGTGATATGTGTATGTGTATGTATGCTATTTTCATAACATCCTAGCTGGTTGGTTTTGGCTAATTCCCGCGGTAAAAGTATCCTATTTCTTTTCTGACCGTTTCATCTATGTTTGTGCAAACATCAAATTAGGACCAGCTTGGGAGTTGGGGACTCGAGGGTTAGACGTGTATTGCAATTTTAGTTGATGGGCTGACAAACTGTCACTATTGCGATATACAGTTATCTGAATGACCCTCAAACTTGTGTCAGACGTGGGGCCGTTAACGCTCTGCCTACCCCGTAAGGGATATAGGCGTGATTTATGTATGTATGTAAGATCAGCTTGAATATTATTAAAAATATTCTTCTAATATAAAAATATTATTTTTATTATTGGTCTTCTTTAATTTGTTGTAGGTATTAACCTTGGGCATAGTTAGTGAACGGATATATTTTCAGGGGAATTTCACCCTGTAAACTTTTCATAACGTCAATAGGAAGCTACAACTTCTATTATTGCTGTCTGTTTGTTCAAAAACGTGCCTTATTAGATTGTTATTTTGATTTCTTCAAGCGCTACCTATCAATTGTTTCCGCCATTCAGTGCAATTGTTTACTTACTTTGGACTGCTGTTGTGCACTAGTGCAAACTATAAAACGTTGTAAAATGTTTCGCTTCAAATAAATTCACTAGCTAGAGCAGCGCGTGTTGAAAAGTAATGACTAGATTGCGTGCACAATCAAAAGGATTTCCTCGGGACTGGAAAATCGTGCAAGTATCCTGCCAAAGACCCGTCCTTTTGTTTGAACTATTTTGCCCTTTTTACATTTCAGTGTTAAATTTTTACATACAGAATAAAAGCTTTTAAAGATTATTCAATGTATTTAGGCTCCTTGCTTATAGTACAGAATCCTGAATATTCGCCTTTCAACGAGCGATGCTTGAAACCACTCTCCTAAACCCACTCGCTTGATCACTGAATACCCGAGAGTGTTATATTCACCACCTGCACGTGTATGTGTGCGTGTACGTGTGCGTGTGTGAATACAACCTCTCCTTCAATTACCTGTCGGAATGTACTGCTGGCATTCAGGTGAGTTTACCCCTCAATACACACTCACTTCGCTTTATGATCGTTTAACGTCGCATAAGATACCTATAAAATTATATTCACATGAACAGAAACTTACGAGCAGCAAAAATATTTTTACTTATTCTGCTTCCAAAGTACGAGCAATTTCACATATTTCTGTGCTGTTACCTTTTCTTTTTAGAATTTCATAATATACTTTGCAGTACCTCAAGTAGGTTTCTTTCCAGATTTTACATTTTGGAATCTTTTGAATATGCAACTTATTTTTCTTACTGTGGTAGAGATTGTGCATTGCAGGTAGGGACGTTTGGAAGGTTTGAAGCATTCGATAACATATTAGAACATTTTTTAAGTAATGTAAATGATAATTATCTAAACTCCAATCCGAAGTGCTAAAGATTTCGTAGTGAATACGCTCTTGAAGCTCGCACACTCGCACTCGCACTCGCACGGCTCGCCCCGCAGCTCCGTCCGTACAGCACTCCGACACCCGACACCCGACACTCGACACTCGACACCCGAGAACAAGCCATTGTCTTTTAATAGTCTTCTTTTTTCGACTCTCAAGTGCTCCACTTCACTTCTTTTATACGTAGGCACAGATAGGAAATATAGGTAACGGAGTTTTCGGGTCGCTTCGTTACTATGTAAAAATGCTAAGTAGTATGACACTAGTCGAATATAAATATGTTGTTTTTGCGTGGGTCCTGTGAAAGTGTATAACGTGGGTATAATAAATGAAGCCATGCGCCGTGTTGCTTTAAACAAGCCTTTGACCAAGCTATCACTTTGTTGGTACACCAGCAGAGCTATGGGAATTGAATTACTGTCGAGTCTGTGAGTCGGTTACTGACAAAGTAGAGCGTGTAGACGTTGTACAAGCGGAATCGGTAAAAAACGGAGATTTTAATAAAAGCAGTATTATTCATTGTAATCAAAACATAATACCATTACTTACTAGACTAGGCCCGATTGACGAACCTAGCGGAACGAGAGCTACTCGTAAAGTCGTTTACGAAACAGTGATTTATAGCGGGTTCAAGATGTCTCACTTCCAAAGTGACGGCCGCGGCGGAGGCGGTGTACGATATAAATTATCGATAACCCTACATTCTTTGGCACGTGATAAAACTCAAAATGTCGGACTATACTAAATACCAATAGACGTAGAAATTCAGAGTACCACCATGTACCACATAGGATTTACCTCAAAACTGTAATTTTTAAATACAGTTTTTTTTTCAATCTCTAGCTTAAAATATCGATAGGTACATTAAATATTCTATCGTCAATATTTAAACACGTCTATCTTTACTACCTACTTTCAATACATAAACTTTTTTATTTCAGTTATTAAGCACTATATTTGAGTTTGCAATAATAAGTATGTGTAATTTCTAATTACCTTCCAATGAGACATACTTCCCAACGGCTAGTGGAGGCAACGGGTGGGAAGACGACTGGTGAAGCGTGCTACCAATAACAACCACGACCACTCTGCTAAGAGTGCACCGACTTAGAAGAAGAAGATGAAGAAAAGCTTGGTCCCTACCTATTATGTTATTTTATTCAAATTGAAAACTGCGTGGATTCTTGCTGCGTGAAAAACAATCAGATTACTTCAGCTGCGCCCATGACCCGCATTGCCTTCTCATTGAATGTAATCCGCGGAAACAACCTGGTTTATCATGACAAATGGACACGCAGGAGGACGAAGCAAAAACGGCCGGCGGATTACTCAAGTAGACAGAATATTGCATGAGACACGTAAAGGTATATGGGGAGCATAAAGCTTTCATGTAAGCCCCCACACCCCCGCCTTGGCAGCCGCTTTCACACCACAACATGCACGGGAACGAGAAAAACACATTCCACTCTTTTACGACGCGTTTACGCTTTCGCGGGCGCGAGAATAAACGATGAGTTCATTACACGAAAGTTAAGCACAAAAGTTACAACTTTCTCCCTTATGTTACCAATGAGTTTCACTGAACAAACTGTCGAAGTCGTGGAAGAAAACTTTATTATTTCAGTTAGAGCATTGCGACAGTTCAAATTAGATACGGCGCGGACCGTGGGCCGGCAAAAAGCTTTTATCCTTCATTTATCATTCAAGGGACTGCCCCTGCCCGCCTCGTCGGCCCTCCCCCCGACAGAAGACAAGGAGCGAGGTCGACTGAGTGCTGCACGCCGCGCTGCGGTGCGGTGCGGTGCTGTGGTGCGGTGCGGTGTGGTGCAGTGCGGTGCGGTGTGGTGCGGTGCTGTGGTGCGGTGCGGTGCGGTGTGGTGCAGTGCGGTGCGGTGCGGTGTGATGCGGTGCGGTGTGGTGCGGTGCGGTGTGGTGCGGTGCGGTGCGGTGTGATGCGGTGCGGTGTGGTGCGGTGCGGTGTGGTGCGGTGCGGTGCGGTGTGGTGCGGTGCGGTGTGGTGCGGTGCGGTGTGGTGCGGTGCGGTGCGGTGTGGTGCAGTGCGGTGCGGTGCGGTGTGGTGCGGTGCGGTGTGGTGCGGTGCGGTGTGGTGCGGTGCGGTGCGGTGTGATGCGGTGCGGTGTGGTGCGGTGCGGTGTGGTGCGGTGCGGTGCGGTGTGGTGCGGTGCGGTGTGGTGCGGTGCGGTGCGGTGTGATGCGGTGCGGTGTGGTGCGGTGCGGTGTGGTGCGGTGCGGTGCGGTGTGGTGCGGTGCGGTGTGGTGCGGTGTGGTGCGGTGTGATGCGGTGCGGTGTGGTGCGGTGCGGTGTGGTGCGGTGCGGTGTGGTGCGGTGCGGTGTGGTGCGGTGTGGTGCGGTGTGATGCGGTGCGGTGTGGTGCGGTGCGGTGTGGTGCGGTGCGGTGCGGTGTGGTGCGGTGCGGTGTGGTGCGGTGCGGTGCGGTGTGATGCGGTGCGGTGTGGTGCGGTGCGGTGTGGTGCGGTGCGGTGCGGTGTGGTGCGGTGCGGTGTGGTGCGGTGTGGTGCGGTGTGGTGCGGTGTGGTGCGGTGTGGTGCGGTGCGGTGCGGTGTGGTGCGGTGCGGTGTGGTGCGGTGCGGTGCGGTGTGGTGCGGTGCGGTGTGGTGCGGTGTGGTGCGGTGCGGTGTGGTGCGGTGCGGTGCGGTGTGGTGCGGTGCGGTGTGGTGCGGTGCGGTGCGGTGTGGTGCGGTGCGGTGCGGTGTGGTGCGGTGCGGTGTGGTTCGGTTCGGTGCGGTGCGGTGTGGTGCGGTGTGGTGCGGTGTGGTGCGGTGTGGTGCGGTGTGGTGCGGTGTGGTGCGGTGTGGTGCGGTGTGGTGCGGTGCGGTGCGGTGTGGTGCGGTGTGGTGCGGTGCGGTGTGGTGCGGTGTGATGCGGTGTGGTGCGGTGCGGTGTGGTGCGGTGCGGTGCGGTGTGGTGCGGTGCGGTGCGGTGTGGTGCGGTGTGGTGCGGTGCGGTGTGGTGCGGTGTGATGCGGTGTGGTGCGGTGCGGTGCGGTGTGGTGCGGTGCGGTGTGGTGTGGTGCGGTGCGGTGTGGTGCGGTGTGGTGCGGTGTGGTGCGGTGTGGTGCGGTGCGGTGCGGTGTGGTGCGGTGCGGTGTGGTGCGGTGCGGTGCGGTGTGGTGCGGTGCGGTGTGGTGCGGTGTGGTGCGGTGCGGTGCGGTGTGGTGCGGTGCGGTGCGGTGCGGTGTGGTGCGGTGCGGTGTGGTTCGGTTCGGTGCGGTGCGGTGTGGTGCGGTGCGGTGTGGTGCGGTGTGGTGCGGTGCGGTGTGGTGCGGTGCGGTGCGGTGTGGTGCGGTGCGGTGTGGTGCGGTGCGGTGCGGTGTGATGCGGTGCGGTGTGGTGCGGTGCGGTGTGGTGCGGTGCGGTGCGGTGCGGTGCGGTGCGGTGTGGTGCGGTGTGGTGCGGTGTGGTGCGGTGTGGTGCGGTGCGGTGCGGTGTGGTGCGGTGCGGTGTGGTGCGGTGCGGTGCGGTGTGGTGCGGTGCGGTGTGGTGCGGTGTGGTGCGGTGTGGTGCGGTGTGGTGCGGTGCGGTGCGGTGTGGTGCGGTGCGGTGTGGTGCGGTGCGGTGCGGTGTGGTGCGGTGCGGTGTGGTGCGGTGTGGTGCGGTGCGGTGCGGTGTGGTGCGGTGCGGTGTGGTGCGGTGTGGTGCGGTGCGGTGCGGTGTGGTGCGGTGCGGTGCGGTGCGGTGTGGTGCGGTGCGGTGTGGTGCGGTGTGGTGCGGTGCGGTGCGGTGTGGTGCGGTGCGGTGCGGTGCGGTGCGGTGTGGTGCGGTGTGGTGCGGTGTGGTGCGGTGCGGTGCGGTGTGGTGCGGTGCGGTGTGGTTCGGTTCGGTGCGGTGCGGTGTGGTGCGGTGTGGTGCGGTGTGGTGCGGTGTGGTGCGGTGTGGTGCGGTGCGGTGTGGTGCGGTGTGGTGCGGTGTGGTGCGGTGTGGTGCGGTGTGGTGCGGTGCGGTGCGGTGTGGTGCGGTGCGGTGTGGTTCGGTTCGGTGCGGTGCGGTGGTGTGGTGCGGTGCGGTCTTACAGTGGAACCAGTCAGCTGCAAGTCTTCGCCTCCTCTCGACAACTTGCCACTATTTGAAACACTACTCAGAACACGCTAACTAACTTGAGTTTATGTTTGAGCGGAAGTCGGCGCCGGAAGCCATTACACGCGCCCTCGGTCAGATACTGCCATCTCGTTAGGTAGATTACATTAATTTCGCAATGGGATTGTTGTTCGCTAATTTGACGGCGTAATTATCTTGCTCTCGGTGACATCGTTCGCCACTCAAGCATATCCCGAGAGAACACTTATGCGTAATGAAGGGATAGGTATGGGTTATGTATGTTGGTATATGTATGTGAACGCTGCGTAGGTGCAAACTCAAGCTTGTTAACTGGTTTGTTGTTTATTATTTTGTTCCCGTGCAACTAATAGTGTCCGGAAGCCGCGGCGCTCACCGCAACATATCGATTGCTCGCGAAGTCCAATACGGAGCGCGGTGTTTGTGCTCGTTGGTTGTCCGCTTGTAGGCAGCAATCGAGCGGGATACAGCCGGTTGTAGAGAGGTACCTACATCACTCCAAACAAAAATATCCTTAGCTGGGCATCTTATGGCAAACTTACCCGGAGATTTTGAAGAGTCTCCAAACTGTGTCAGCCATGATTGAAACTCATGTCAATTAAACAACTCTCTAACAATACTATCTGCATAGTGATTTGATTTGACTTGAAGTGGAGTTGTTCCTCAAGTAGCGTCTGAAGCGGCGGCTGTCCGATGCGATGTCGAGTGTCGCGGCCCAGGGGAAGCCCCCAGACTTGACACCGAGTAATTGTGCGATGTTGGCATTCGGAGCGACCATGCAATGAAACAACTGTCTTGTACGACGAGCGTTTATTGACTAAAAAGATCTACAGCTATGCTTATATTATACTTATAGCTAAGTCTGAATGACGTGGAGGTGCGTCATACACTACACCTCCACCGTTTCTGAAAAAGAAAAAGAATATTATTTTCTTTTTCTTTTCATTTACTTATGAAACTATATATGAAACTAGTGTACGGTAATGCAGTTATCATTTTTTTTATTATTACAATATGATATTTCTGGACGTCCAAATTAATCGGATAAAAACATTTCCGTAGGTTTAGTACAAGAATTATTTTATAAAATATAGAAATTATATACCAACGTTATAGTATAATATTATTCTAGTAAAAACATAATTTACAACAAACAAGAAATAATAATTTGAATTTTTTAAACATATTTTAGTAATTATAATAGATATAAAATTTAAACAGTTATTTTATCACGCCAAAACTTAAGTAAAACAAGTTCTACTAATAGAAAAATAGGTATTTTTTGTAAAACATAATTTCGAAATACAAGGATATTATTTTGTGATATTTAATTATTAGATTTTAAGAATAGTCAAATATAACTTTATAGTAATCGAGAAAATTTTGATATATTATCAAGATAGGTTCAATTTACTCACACACGAGTAAAACAGCCAATTATTTTAAAACAACATTACCTAAACAATAGATGAAGGTTAATATTAAGTATTATACTAAATTAAACAATTTCCACGGTTAATGAAGACAGTTCTAAAATATATTTTTCAGCAATTTTAGATGATTTATTCTGATCATAGTAAATCAATGTATGTTAAAATAGAAAATATAGTAAACTCTAGTAGGTTGATACGTGATTTGGTACAGCAGTGTACATTGCCATGATTCAAGTTAAATAAAATAAAAGTAATACAATTCGATTAATACTATTTATATAGGCAATTGTGGCCAAATATTGTCATTGTTATGCAAAATTAAAATCAATAATGTTATGCAATGCTGTGTAAAGCAAAAAAAATATAATATAGACAGACATTTTTGACTACAAAAATTGCATAGGAATAAGAAAAGATTATATATAAAATTTTACACACTATGTCTGTCTGCAGTTACTTGCAAAAACGTTAGTACTGAGTAGAAAAAAAATTGTATAAGTAGGCTTTAAAAATAAAATACATGTAGGAATACCATTCTACTAAGTACTTAACCTACTGATCAAAATTACATTAATGATCAAGTAAAAGTAATAATATTACATAAAAGTAATAATAATAAAATAACATAAAATAAATGCTACTTACGGACGAGTTCATTTGTTCGTTTAATTCGTTATTAATAAATCAACATATTGCTAGATTCAGTATTATTAAAACCAAATATTTATGCTCAGATCACAGTCATTCAAAATGTATACAGTTTTAGATTAGTAATCCATCTTAATAAAATTGTACATAATTACCAAATAGATAAATAGTTGCACAAGTTGTTTACCTAAATGTAACATTTCTTTGAAAATATTGCCCTTTCACTTCCGCTCATAATTTGAAATTCCTTTTAATCTAACCTTCTTTTTCTTTTTTGCTCTGTTAATCACCCTTAAAACATCCCTTTTTAATATGCAAAATACTTTAAACAAGTTATATCTTTCACTTCTCTCTCATATAAAATTTCATTCTCATTTTCGTTACTTAAACCTTTTAATTCACATGCACTCGGTACACATTTTACTCCTTTGAGTATTTATTTATTTTGGGCCGGCCGGTCCCATACACATAACAATTATAATAACAATATAAGGTACATTCTATTACGAGTCGACTCACACGTACTTTGCGTGTATATAACTTATAAACATTTTAAACGTAGGTCTATAATAGCACCTATCGTTGCTGTGCGCACAGCTAATTATTTTAGGATCAGTGTTTAAGAAATTTTATTCTCCAACAGTTTTAATAATACTGAAGGATCTGATCTCTATGAGGGTCACGATTTAAGACACTTTGGTCCCCAACTATCCTCACAGAGGAAAACTCGTTCGCACCATGATCAGATGAAGGGTTCGCTCCCTATGTACCTTATTGTGTACCGATTTTATTCGCTCACACTCATTCACTCCTATTCATACAAAAACAATCTTATTTCTCAAACCAATTGAATCCTTTGGTATAAATTATTTTGTATTGCTTTGGATCCAGTAGCCATACAAAACACCTATAACCAAATTATTCCTTTCTCTATCATTTGACGTTACAATGCTAAACCAAAACCAACAAACAAAAACTGTACTTTATTTACCCTTTGCTTGAATTATCAGCAGAAATGTAACCAATTGTACTCTTTGGTTCAAAAGATATTTAATACATTTCTCCGAATGACACTTTCCTTTTTTTTTTTTTTATTCCTTACATTTTCCTAACTGAAACGTAACTAATTGCCCTCAAAAGGTAGCAATAGATTTTTAATACGTTTAATTATATGACTTCTTTCACAATGACCACCAAACCTAGGTAGGTTTATACATATTTAATTAAACAGTCTTAAACTTCAGCTTGGCAACTAAACAAAAAAACAAGTACTTTGATAACTCCTCTCAAAAATGTATATAGATAGTATAGGTATAATTGTTAATTCAGAATTGTGCTAAGTGTCAATGTACTTGGACTGGTAAGAATTTCGCTACATCAGCTTTACACATTATGTAGTACGTACCTGCTTGCCATATTATGTATGAACAAAAGACACATGACACGACATGTGTAACCTACATTCAAATATAAAAAATGTACATGACTGTGATCCCATGCTGTTATCAATAATCAAGATTGAATTTACTAGCTACAAAATTATTATGACATGCATTTACCAGAAGCAAAAGTAAAAAGAACTTAGATAAATTTAAAATGTTAAACTGCAAAACTACGTGTATATTGCCCCCTTTGTAGACTACACAAACTTCCAACAAATCCATTTGATCAAAATGAAGTTAACAAAATAAGTTACATACCTATTACCTTAGAGTAATTTTTCATAATAAACTTATACAATAATAGTCAGTGAATAATCTGTTCGTATATTTTAAATAGAAAAGTAATTCTTTGTCTAACGAAAGCTATACTGAAAAGTGTATGTTCTTCAATAAAGATATTCAAGGCCAAATAATAAATTTATAAATATTACAATGGTAATATAATATTTCTAATCCAACCTGTGTACAACTCATTTGATTGACTAAATTGATTTGATTTAACAAAACTATGGACATGTGATCAAAATTATTACTAATTCTCCAGATCGGAGTAGGTCCCTTCATCAAATCAAATGAAAATACACTCATATTGACATTAGGCTTACTTTATAATAATAATTGAGGTTGAGCTCTATAATTTTGACAAGAATACTAATAAATGTTTGATAAAATATTTTTGGAAAATAAATAACTGATTATTTTACGTTCATAACATTAAGACATCATTTGCGATGCATTCCATTATAACCATAATAATCCATTAAAACCTGCCTGATACAAAAATTGAGTAAAAAAATTTGGATGGGATACCAATATTACCAGTTTTTTAGTCTTATTTTCGAATAAAATTGTGTAATTATATTTTTTTTTCTTAAAAATAACTGTAAAATGCTGTAGTTGTTGGTACCCATACTAAGTATGTTTTTGATACAAAATGCAACTACTACAACAAACAAACAAATAAAACACATTCGAATGACATACTTCATACCAAACTGTACTTCAATGATGATTTTATATGTAATTTTGTCTCTCTTTTACAAATGTATAAACTAATGAACTTTCTTTGTTATGCCTCATGATACATTTCTGTACATATTATACTGTGCTCACATATACCTCTATTGATATTGTGTGTTCACGTGTAACGCGCACGGTCGGCAACCAGAATCTTGCTGGTCAGCAACTTAGACTCGAGGTTCGCAGGCCATTGTTACTGAGTGAAAACAATAAGATATGATCGTAATATAGCAAACAAATATGCTTTTGCCGTTAAAATACTAATATAGCACGTAGGTGCTTACCTGTTTTACTTAATTTTCTTTTCGAGTTTCAAATATAACGAGTTACAACTTATATTTTAGAAGCTAAAGAATACTATAGAGGTAGTAACTATGCTACGACTTTTAGAGGTTAAAAAGGAATATTGATCATACTAAAAGTAGATAGAGTAATTTGTTTATCATTTCCTTACCCTGAAATTCAATCAAATACTTCAAGAAGGCAACATAACGTATCGATAAATGAACCCGTTTTAACTTAGTACCAAGTAGGTATCTATAGTAAATGATTATTATAATCTATATGTTGACGTCGCGTCGTACATGTGCGTCGATGTTGCTTATATCTATATGCTGTTACATAATATTAATTATCTGCGTCTCCATGCCTTACTGATAAAATTTAGTCCATAACCATCTGAAACCATGATGCCAAAAAAAAGCACTGCCGACGTTTTCTTGCCGAACTAAACGCACTTGGCCTTTCTGAAACACTACACTTAAAAAAAAAAACTGAACACTTGACTCACTCTGCCTGCACTCATTACATTACCGGCTCCGAGTAACCAACTTTTGCCCTAGGCAAATGGGAAGCCCGGTGGGGTCGCGTCCACATCCGACCCGAACATCTCCCGGCTGCCTGCAAAAACCATTCATCATCATCCTACTGACTCCATCTTTCTCCCAGCGCCCAGCGTACACTTCCTTCCGTCACCGACATCCTCCCGGCGCCCAGCTTACACACCGTCATTTATATATTTTTAAGAATTTTGCCACGCAAATCAATGCACATCACAAAACCTGTTTTATTTCTTTACATAGTCATAATCCCAAAATACAGGGACAAGAAAAAGCCATAGAAGAAAAGTCATTCTGGAGGTCCTGACGTACAGTAAACACTCACATTTTATATAACACAAAATGAAAAATTATATTTCTTAAATCCGGTTAAAAGTTTGATTCAAAGAGCACAAAGTCCGTCACCGTAATCCGAAACCGAGCTGCGCAACACTGCCCGTATAAGGCAGCGCTGGCAGGGTCGCCATGCGATGTTGGCATTCGGAGCGACCATGCAATGAAACAACTGTCTTGTACGACGAGCGTTTATTGACTAAAAAGATCTACAGCTATGCTTATATTATACTTATAGCTAAGTCTGAATGACGTGGAGGTGCGTCATACACTACAAATAAATAAATAATTGTAAATGTTTCTCCATCCTCCCCCCCCCCCCCCCGCGCGACGCTCCCCGCCCTCCCCTCTCAACTGTCCGTAACTTGCTTCCATATCAATACAACTCGATGATATAAACCTTTAAACAATTAGTATCACTGCCACAAATTGGACAGCCGTCGGGAATTATTCGATTCATTTAATTTTACTATAAATAATGGAAATTTCTACGTAAATAAATTTTTTTACGTTTTATGAAATAGATAAATCTGAAATGAAACGCTCATTTTCATTTTCCGGTATTTTGGAAGCATTATATATTTGCTAAAGTTGGCTGTTTATTTCAGTAATGGTAATGTGGCTTTATTGATTCGGTTCACTTCGTGCGGATTAAGCACGTCTTCGTTCCCAGCATCGTGTCGCGTATTGTCGTGTCGTGTCGCGTCGTGTCGTGTCGTGTCGCTTCGCTCAGTATCGCAATCACTACCAATGAAATCGGTAGCTGTTCACTTGTTCATTTGAATTTCTTTGTAGCTGTATCCAGTCAACTCGCGTAAAGTAAATCCTGGAAATCAAATCAGGGCTCCATTTTTAAATGCTGTTTGATTTTCCAAGCTACACATACACTACGATATGGCAGCTATAAGATAGCTTTTACATACGTAATTTTGAAGTTAGTAATTATATATTTTAGTTTAGAATAATATCTTATCATATCTTCAAGTTCAATTTCAACAGTCACAACAATCCACAGCTGGACATGTGCCTTCCCCAATCGCTGCTGCCCATTCCCAAATGAAATGGGGTGATGATATTCTAAGCCAGCACCACACGGTAGCACATTAAATTTTCTTGTCTGTCTGCCATCTTTTGTCTCGCGGGACAAATCGCTAGACTATAATAATACTAAGCCTTGCGCGATTTATCAAATAGGTCGGTGAGCGTCAAACATCGCTCCCGAATTCTCAGCCGAGGCTTTTATAAGCGCCTCCGGTTTGAGAGAAGTTTGCTTCGTCTCGTGTCTCGTGTCTCGTGGGACAAGTCACCGGATACTGTAATTAAACGTCTCGCTTCAAATACAAACGAACTAATGTCACCGAGACCTATCATGTTGTAGTACCTTCTCAGAAATGGTACTTATCTGTCTCTGACTTACCTGATTACGAATGTGATCGAATAGATTTAGGAACAAACTAATTATCTCAAGTGGACATAATATGTACCTAGGTTGATGGTAAAATTGTCGCACCGAGACGTACAGATGTTGGTGCGCCAGACAGAAAGGACCGTGGGCAAACAGTGGAATCCCTCTGACCTTAAACCTAAAAGTTTTATGGTGTTTTGCAGTCACACCAAATCATACTGCAATATAACAATTTTGAATCATTGGATTATTTTATTTCAGTGTGCCTACGTCCTGCAATATCGGCTCATCTATGTATTAGCCGTAATATATTGACGACATTATAATACCATTATTTTCCAGCGAGTAGGATTTGAACCCACGTCTCCGGCTGACAGATGATTATGTGAACTTAAACGATTTGTGATCATGGAGACGTCGTTGCTCATTGACAGCGAGTCTGCAATATTCAAACCTGTCACTGTCTCCAGCCATCAACCCCCCCCCCCTCACCCCCCCTCCTTCTTCTAAAACCCTCGCTTCACTCCGCGAACTGCGAACGTTAATATTCAATATTCTATTATCGCGGATCGCGAGAAGGCTATCCTACAATGTACCTAACTAGATCTGTTACACGGAGAAGAGAAACTAGAATTAAACTTTAAAATAAGATTTTCATCCAAACCACTTTCATTAAGCCAGCGAGCAGGTTACACAACTTTATTGTCATAACATAAATAAGAAATTCAATAAAACGACGGCCGGGGATTGAACCCGGGACTTGCGGAGTACCGTCCCACGGCTCTACCACTGAGCAACAGGCGCTCCAACCTTACACTTCAAATGTTCAACTTCTTGATACAACGAAGAACATGCGACATCTGGTCTAAACTTTAGTCGAATACAATGGTTAGTCCTCATTACAGAAGTAATCCAAACTACACGACGAAGCTTTGCTTATTTTTAATGTACTATGGTTTATTTTGCACTAACAGTGCTATATTATTTTCAAAATGAGAAATTGAAAAAATGTTAGCGATGGCCGAGGATTGAACCCGGGACCTGTGGAGCACCGTCCTACCGTTCTGCCACTCAGCTATCGGCGCGGCGCCCGGCGCAAATAATATAGCACTGTGAGTGCAGAATAAACCATAGTACAGAAAACTTTATTGTCTTTCAAGCCGTCACTACTCACTACACAGCTGTGTATAAAGTATTCATGGGCGATGCAGCCGAGTGTCTCGGTAGAACGCTCCGTTGTTTTAGACGTAATTGATCGTGTTTTGTTTATTCAAGTGCTACGCAGAGTCGTAGATAATTGCTACGCCGCTACGAAGCTTTCCTACGTCGCGAAAGCTATCCCATATTGACTGTACGTATGAGTAGTTATAACTAGGTTACAAAATATGGAAATAAAAGTAGGTTGTCTAAGCCGGGTTGATCTAACCCTATTTTATTCCGATTCTTGTATTGACATAATATCATAGGATTATACGCTTGTAAAGAAATCCATCCGCGCTTCTTTAACATATTATATTATAAATATGATATTGGTGGGTGTCATAAGAGGCGCCTCAGGGACTCAAGGGTTTCATGTGTATTACAATGTTAGGCGACGGCTGAAAACCCGTCTCTATAGTGATACACGAATCTTTTGAAAAGGCCTTCAGATATTTTACTGCTTGCCAACCCCGCAAGGGATAAAAGCGTGATATGTGTATGTATGTATGATATTGGCAGACAGTGAACAGGTGAGCATCTGTTACGAATGCGGACTGGCCAAGAATATCGATGACATGTCAAACGTCATCGGCGGCTCCGCGATAGATAAACACACCTGCTTATGCATGCGGGGAGCGCGCCGCCCGCCCGCCCCCGCCCCTGCAGGCTTCTCGCGCGATCCTGAGACACGCTGCTCCCGACACCAGCGACTCCACTTCATATTTTTCAAGAACTCTATGTAATTAATTTACGAGCTGGAGCTCAGAGAGCTGAATAGCAAACACCCGACGTGGCGCGCGGGCGCGGGCGCGGGGCGAAGTGGGGGGGGGGGACCCGCGGCTTTAGTGTGATTGTCCGCGTAAACCCGGATCAGGCGCGGCGCGCGTTATGTGTCCGATGTAATACCATCATCATTTTCACAACGAATATCGACTCAGGCATCCGCAGAGCTGGATATATCGGAACCTAGTCGCGAGTCCCAGGTCGTTCCTTTGTCCGCAAAGTTTGTACCGCGATGGTGCTCTGCGAGTGACAATAGCTCATCTCTTCTCTAATTGCCAGCTCATTTATATTCCCGGTGCGCCGCTTCGTTAGCAAAAAACTTCGCACGATCTAACGAAGCTTTTCTTATGGTAATATCGTTTAGTAGGAGACAACAGCGCTGATATCCCTCTCATTTATGACCGACGCCGCGCCGCGCAATCAGCACGCTAATTACTTATTCGTTTCGTTCAAAAATGGCCCATTGAAGGGACTGCGACGGTAATTTAATTACTTCGCCCGGTTTCATTCGAATTGAATTAAAACGTTCTAATTCGATTCATTTCCCCAATCAAAGATTCATTTGAATGATAGCTAGGCAGGCTGGAAAAAATATGGTTGGAATCGGTGCGGTGTGTGCGATGATTATGTCTGGATTTGTTTGTAATTGATTGATGTGTGATGGATGTGCCGATGGGCGGCGCGGCTGGGAGCGGTGTGGGCGCGAGGCTCGCGGGGCGGCACGAGCCGCGCTAATGCACGAGCGGTGTCGCGCCGCGCGGCTGTCGGCCGGCCGCATGTCCCGCGACTCCAGACTAGGTCACCTCTTTTACTCGTGTTTATATTTTTGCCGGCCTTCAGACGAGTTGATATAATTTAATTAATTGATAAAATCAGCAGATGAAGTTTCTGCAGTCGCTATGCCGAGAGCTCCACCGCCTTGGAGACTCGGAGCGTGAAACAGATTTCCGGGATATTTCCTTCGCCAGGAAATATCCGATCGGTAGTTCGATTCCGTATTTATGTCTACTTTGTCTTCTGATTATTTCAGTTAGGTACATGATTTGAAAAACATGTCTATTACATTAAAATTCCAGGAACTTTTTTTTAACTTTAAATTTTTCTAATTTTCTTGATTAACCAAGCCTATTATCAGTTGCTGTGATCATAATAATTTCCTGTCAGTAGACAATATGGTGAGAGATTCATCTACTGACAAGTTAGAATATCAAGATAATAATATGTCTGAACAATCACATAGGAGGCACTTACGCATGCTTAGTTGTGAACTGTAACTGTGTAGTAGTATGTGTGGTGAGGTGACGCGGAGGAAGTTGCTCGTAAAATGAAACGGCCGGAAGCCGCTCGAGAAGACGGTGTTCGTTTTATGGTGGGTTTGTCAAACGGGCTATTGCAGCTAAACGCGCCGATAAAATATTAGGACGCGTGTTTAGCCTCACGTTTCTAGAGAAAAGGTTCGCTTTTTGTCGAGAGGCGTGTGGTGAAGGTGGGGGCTGTGACACGTCCGCGTCAGATTAACGAGCGGTTCTTGATCCGCCGGCCTGCCCGCTGCCTACCCGCCGGCACGACCCGTGTCCGCACCGCTGCTGAAATAAACTCCAGAGCAATCCCGCAAATAGCGCGCACGTGGCGCACGTTCCACGTCCAATGAAGCCATTGCGATACGACTGACGGCCGCAACTGACACCCTCGTCACGCGGTAAAACCGACAACCGCTGTCTCGTATGTGTTACATTAGAAAAGCTCATCTCAAGTATTATGTACCTTAGTCCACTACATTTCATGACTATGACAAATAGTAAATAAAGCTCGAAATATCTCTATATATCCTATCTGTATTGAAAAATAAGGAGAGATCGATTCATATTTCTTTCCCAAATTCAGTGCTCTGAAGTAAATCGTTATGTTATGACTTGTGCAGCTAACATCTTACGTGAGACAAAAGTTTAGTAGCGAAAATCTGGAACAAACAACATACGCAATATTTTATGAGTTAAACCATAAAAGTGTTCAATATATGATGCAATGTCTGTTTAACAGCTTATTTTATACATTAACCTATAAAAACAAATCGTTAAATGTTTAGTAGGTATCAAAAAATTTCGTGTTTTGCCAAACAAACTGAGCCTTCTTTTATAAACTAGAGATACAAACGGTGCATTTTCATAAAGAACTGAACAATGGAATATCGATGAAACGAACTAAACTTGTTAAGAGTTTCACATAGTTTGTAGTGAAAGTGTGTTTCGGTGTGAGCCCGCGGCTGCTCCGAGTGAGGCAATTCTTCTCGTGTTGCGCTGTTTCATACTTAAACCCTGCATCACTGCTGGCATTTCACTTTATATCACCCGGTTTCGTTCGACTACTACTAGTCGTGTGGTACTACGGAGGACCACTACCAGTACCCGATATTATCAAACTACAGGCTACAATTTTAGAGGTGAATTACGATGTTCATTGCGTAGTCGGTTAGCCATTATGATACCAGGAATATAAATCGGCTACGCAATGTACTAAGAATTTCACCTGTAGACTTGTAGCCTGTAGTTTCATAACATAGGCACCAGCTTGGGTCATTCCATTTCTACCCATGAACGTCGTAAATAGTGAGTATGGCATCACTTCCGAATATGGGGAGATACTGTTTCGGTTGACGATGATGACTACGCTGGCACAGCGACGCTGGGAACGTAGCATGCTGCATGCCAGCCCAGCAGCTGGCTCCACGCGCTCGATGCATTATGTATCTCGGCTCGTGGCCCGGCACGGGCGCACGGGACGGGGCTGGCCCGGTGTGCCGCGCATAGTAATCGCGCTAGATTTGCGGATCATTCGCATTCATAGCCAGCGACGCTCCGCGATCCGCACGTTACAATCATTACAACTACACTACTATATACTTCAGCACTTATTATCCTTAACTAAGTAAAATATATTGATGTTACTAGGTTCGTTTGTGTTACTAGTTTAACTACCTATCCAAATACTTACTTAACTGTCACGTAAGAGCAAATAAATTTAAATTACTGATTATTGCATGAAAAGAAAAATATAGAACTACGAGTATGTATTTCTACGTCGTACATCTCAAAAGTACTTCTCTGTTCCTTGCTTAGAAACTAGGAATCACCAAATACTTATTATGTCAATCCACACGCGCGGGATCTTTGGTTTGTGTCCAAAACCAGTCCAGGTGGGATAAATTTACGTATTCAATTCATCACGTGATGACTTATCAGATTTAGAACGTCTCGATATTTCACACGTGCGTGTGTCATGCAGGTGGCGGCGGCGGCCCCTCACGCCTCACGAAACGAACATGAATATGAAAATGTCACACACAAACCCTCACGAACAAATCCTCACAGATTATACCTCCCGATCGAGTTCACGGAAAAACACGAGAAGCATAAAACTTTTCAAACGGAGTCCAGTATTTCAGTCGCGCCAGATTGAAATCGACATGGCATTAATATTTTCATATTTTATGATACTGCAGATAGATAACTTAGCTGTTTAGCTGTGCAAGCTCGTGCACTATAACGGAATTTGGGAATGTTTTTCTTTATAATCAAATAGTAAGTAGGTAAGTACTATATAGTTTATTATGTTATTTCTTTTTCTTACGCGACATTTTTTATGTCAAAATTACAGATAGCAGCGGAAGAGTGAACCAACCTAGTGATGCAAATACGTGACTTCAGTGTAAGTGGTTGATTCCCGCACAATGCCGATCCGTCGGCGGGCTGTGACCTGGCGGCAGCAGCGACGCGCCATTAGTCAAACCGTCCTCATTATATTCACATTTCCTCCTTGATTTTGGAAACGAAGTCTGCGATAAATGATCGAGAACCTTTGTGTGAGAAAGAATAAAAGTAGGGAATACTTTTGGAGCCTCTTCATTGTCCAGAGTCTTGGAAGTCCAGAGTAAAAAAATATCGACTTTTCTACTCATGATACTTACAATGTGTTTCTCTAACTTTGTAAATACATTGAAAGGAACTTTCTCACCACCAACGCTTTTTAACACAATTATGCACTCAGCATAGTAGATATGCATATGTGTGCTAAACTATCAATTTGGTAAATGAGATAAGTAGTAGAGTAGTGTTTTGGTATAGTTATTCAAGGTTCGCTAGGATTTATTTGTCTTTGGAGAAAATTTGTTGAGTCGCATGGGCAGGTGTAGCCTTTGAAGTAGATCTTTTTTTTACACTGAACAGCTTTGTCATGGGCATGGTAGGAGGAAGAGGGGAGTAGTGGGTAGTGACTTGTAAATAAGTAGCCCGACTTCAAAGCGTGACGAGTCAAAGCCGGAGCAAAATACCGGAATGACAATATCCGGCGCCGCGCCGGCTCAAGCGCGCCTCACTACACTGCCGCCGTGTCACACAAAGGTGTTATAACTTAAATTTCAATATTTATGCCTAATAGGTGCAAAAGGGGTTTAAACTTTATACTTTATGTTATCGTATTTTTTTCAAAAAATTGCTTTCTCCATTGGTTTTGGACAAAGACAAACATTTCTAACTTCATTTTTGTACGTATAAATCACACCTTACTAATCTATCTTCCTAAAAGAGTTGAGATAGACACAAACAAAGCATGAAAATTTGCATAGATATAATATTATATAAGTAACTCTGTGGATTAATAATTAAGTGCCAGCACTCTTATTGGTCATACATAGTATTCCATATAATGATAGATCATAGTAACGACTTATCACTGCGAGGTCACGGTCAAGTTGAAAGTTAGAATACGTAGTTACGCGTGACCACTTTGAACTTTATTTCAATCGTCCCGTTTGGTCGTTATTCGTATCAAACACATTTTTAGACTATTGAAGAAAAAAAACAGAAGTCTTTTACAAAAGACTCTTCAGTTTAAAAAACTTATTTCTAAAAATACGGGCTTTATAGACGTTTAACAGAAAATAAGCCACATCCTCCATTTTCTAAAAACGACGTTTCGCCATTTCACATTTCTGACCCATGGGTGTCGTAAGAGGCGACTAAGGGACTCGAGGGTGTGTATTGCAATTTTAGGCGACGGGCTGACAACCTGTCACTATAGTGATACACAGTTATCTGATTGACCCTCAAACTTTTGTCAAACGTGGTGTAAATATCCGTTGAACGGCCTTTAACGCTCTGCCTACCCCGTGAGGGATATAGGCGTGATTTATGTATGTATGAACGTTTCACCAGATTACATAGATACCTAGTTAGCACACGGCGGTACACTACATACCATCCACTTTGAATAACTCTGCACAGCTTATCATTTAATAAAACTTCGTCAACTTGTGCCTTGTTCGAAGCCTTTGTAAAGTTCAAGTACCATTACAATTTACCTCCATTCCGTATGAAGCTGGCTTCTCTAAGCAAACACGCTATTTTTAGCATCACCCTTTGCACCTGGGGTAGCCTATATGGATATTAGAGACTCAACGGCTTCACTTTTTAAAAGCTTTTATTTAACTTGACTTGTATGTATGTTAACAAATCTTGCAAGTTTAATTTGACCCACTTCTCGGTATCCGATTGAGTTGAAATTTTGCATGTTGGTCCAGAACCGATGACAATTCATGTTAATCATAAATTTGATCTGATGCTGCTGCCAGGATCGGCTCCGTATGAGAGATCTCCTCAGCGGTTTCTCACTGATACTAGAAAGAGTTCAAAAAGCTTTTCTGAGGTTTCTGTATAAAAAATCCTACGGATACTATCCATTTTTATACCCGACTGGCTTTATACAAGGTACATTGAACTTTAATCCATTAAAGACTCGAAGGGACTTTCAATTAGTGACTACTGTTGTACGTATTTTACGGGGGGAATACAACAGTCCTGAGTTAGTATCTGTGGCTCTCCGATTTTTTGTCCCTAACAAGTATTTACGCGGTCGATCGCACCATCTTATGTCCATCCCCTGGTGCCGCACTGTGGCGCACCGTGAGTCTCCTGTTCTGCGCGGGGTTGGTCTTGTAGACCAGCTGTTGACCCAAAATCCGCATGTGGATGTGTTTGCAGATAAGTGGCACATTATTATTAAAGAGTGTATGAGTTTTTGTGAACACATAAAGTTGTTAACACTAGAATAAAAGTAGTTTGTCTTGTAAATATTTATTATTTGTTATGTTTATTGGCAATACTGTGCAACAATATATTATATTTTAGTTTGTAAATAGGTTAAGATTCCAAGATCTCAGTTATTGTTATTTAGTAGTAGCTTTAAGTAATTCTTTAATGTATGTTTCCTATGCAATCGCCTTAGGCTTGCCCTGTAATGATTGTGTAAAAGTTGTAAAAAAAATAAAAAAATAAAAATAGCTGGGACACAAAATTTTGTATACGTATTTGTTTATGATAGGGAGTTGGTAGGCCGACCATGAATTAGACGCTACATTCAGGGTTGTCTTCGAAATATGGAACTCCTCAATATTCAACTGCTGGGACTTGCAATTTTGTATACGAATTCGTTTATTATAGGCAGTTGGTAGGCCGACCATGAATTAGACGCTACATCCAGGGTTGTCTTCGAACTATGGAACTCCTCAATATTCAACTGCTGGGACTTGCAATTTTGTATACGAATTCGTTTATTATAGGCAGTTGGTAAGCCGACCATGAAGAAGATGCCACATCCAGGATTGGTTTTAATAATTATACTTTATCCTAATCTTAGTTTTCCCCGTGCCTTAAGTTTTTCTATTGAAGGTCTCTCCGTTTTATAGAAAGACTTTCGTATTGATTAATAACTATCGATTGAAACTAAAAAATATAAAATAAAATTATGTAAAAAAAACTTATAAAACAAGCTTTTATTGAAGTGCTCTGAAAAGATGAAAATAAAATTTTGAATTACATTAACCACATTCATTTATGACTTTACAGAAATGAAAATATAATAAAAGCTTGTCGCGAAACTTTTAATTTATGATTGAAATTTTGTAATTAGGTACGCACCAAACTGTAATTAGGTAGTTTCTTCTAGGCAACGCGACAAGCTTTTATTATATTTTCATTTCTGTAAAGTCATAAATGAATGTGGTTAATGTCATTCAAAATTTTATTTTCATCTTTTCAGAGCACTTAAATAAAAGCTTGTTTTAAACGTTTTTTTTACATAATTTTATTTTTTTAATTTAATCTAAAGTTAAAACTAAGTCCAATGTAAGTTATTATAACCTTGCCTTAAGTTATAAGTGCCTAGGAACCTACTATATAGTTTAAGTTGAGCTGACAAACTTTAAAAAAATCTGAAATGAATCCCAAATTATAAAAAATATAATTATTTGTCAGACGTGGGCAATACGGCAGTTCTTACGCCCTATGATACTCTTACTACTAGGCAAAGGAATAACTGCGCCAAATTATCAATATAAAAAATATTTTACATTGTTAGTTTTCTAAATATAAATTACTTAGATACAAAAGCCTAGGGTAGAGATCTATGCAAACCACAGGAAGGGAGCGGGCGGGGGCGGGAGAGGGGGCGAGGAGGGAAGGGAAGGGAAGGCTTAGGCCTTTAATATTAATATTCACAGTTGTTGTGGGTAGACGGTATTAAGAATGCAGCCTCCTCGTGTGCTGCGGTAAATCTCACGGAGCGTGTTTTCAATTTCCTCCATACATACCAGTTATGTTGTTTACCATCCAGTTTGGTTTATCGCAGTAACTATTACCTAATCTGTGGTAGAAAATTCCGAACCGTTTTGTAACACTTCATGAATGTAACCTCTATTGTCACTTTACAGAAGTTACATATATTCTTTTCTTCTCTGAAGCAACTCATTTCTTTTTAAAATATGGCCATTTAAAAAAAGACGTTGGCGTAGTAATATAATAAATATTCCTATCCAGTTACATTAAAGCGGAATTATAACTGTAAAATCCTTTTCGTAATGGCTATCAATCCGTATATGATATAATTGATAGCTATTGTTTAAATAGCCATAGCTGTGGGCTGTGGCTATATCATTTGTAAGATAAGATAGAGTTATTTATAACAGTTGTCACAAGTCGAATGTTTTTTTTTCAATCAAGTAAAGTTTGTCAATTTATAATAATAAATTGTGTAACTGATGGATGTTAGCTATCTGTTACATCCTTTTATTATTTTAGAACACGATGGCTGTAACTGACTTAATAAAACCGGGTTAATAAATCTTGGTCGCGCGCTACCTAGCTTTATCACAAATCAGGGAGACGACGCGTGAGGCACCATAACAGATTGCTGACTTAGTATTTCACGAGAATTTTGCTCACATACACATACACACCAACGTTTACAGGAATCTCAGAGTAACTCAAATCGGCTAAGAACAATATAGCGTTCTTGTATTGAATTGGAGAGCTAAAAACTCGTTTATATAAAAAACTATGCATGTTAGCTTGATTTGAACAAGATCTTCATTTCAGATGACAGCTGTCATACTTAAAACTTTAAACAAAGTTATCAGTTTGCTATGCTTACATTTTGCGCAGATGACATTTAGCGACTGTATTAAAAACGGATAAAATGAATACAATTAGAACACGTGCCGTGCGTCTCTCGTACAGCAGCAATCCTAGTTTCAACAAGTGACAATCGCAAAAATCTAAAAAGGGCTTGAGTGAACCTTCTGTAATTGTATATATTTTATGACTATACTTCATTCATATGACTGCTACGCCATAGCAATTGCTACGACCTTAATTAAAAAGAAATTCGATGTGAGTGAAATTGTCTATTCTATCCTTATAAAACTAATGAAAAAATAAGACCTTATAGTTGTTGCAACATGATAATATTACGTTAAAATAGGTAATTTACCAGCGCTAGTTAATCATCCAAGCAACCAATTAGAGGTTTTTCATTCCACTTTAGTATTGGTACAAGATAAAAACAGAAACGATCCGACAACATCCATCAAAATGTAATAACAGTTTAGCTGCCGAGAGCGGAGCGGAGCGCGGCAGCGAGCGGGTTGATTGACGAGCGCCGCGCGGGCCGGCGGGCCGGCCGCTCCGTCCGTGCCCGCCGGCCGCTCCGTGCCCGCCGGCCACCGCCATGGCCAGTCTACCCGCCGGGCACAAAGTGAGAGTAATTTGTGCGTCCGTCGTCGCCGACAACCAAATCATTAATTTTTTCCGATGACGTTTATTACCGCGTCAGGCTGCGTGTCAGATGTGATTGGTGGTTGTCAGTCAAACGCTTACAGACATTTTTGTTTTGATTGCTGTAATAGAAAGTATTAGATTATATACACACACAAGAAACTACCTTATTTATTATGTAAAGAGTGACATTTTAAAAGTGACTGATAGCGAAAACTCGGTACGAGCCGGTGATAAGGACTTTATCCAAGAAACATAGATCGAAATATGTAAAAAACTACCTCCCATACAAAATTGCCGATCAGCTGTTTTGGGCAACAAAGAAAACTAAAAATATTTTTGCCATATTTCAACCTATGCTCATTGGGGAACGTTAATGAAAATGAAAATGAAAATGAAATTACTTTTTTTCTTTATTTTTTTCGTTGTTCTTTATATATCACCAGCCTATCCTGTTTGCAGTGGCGGTCACTAGTAAAATTTCACCTTATTAATGATTGCATCAGTTTCAAAAATGACTATATCCGCTTAATTTTTGTGTTGATAACACACATAAATATTTGCTCTGTGGGGAATAAGATCTGAAACTTTCTCATATTTTGGCGATGTTGTTCACCTACTTGCAATGTAAACAGGGTGCAGTGTTGTGTGCACATTAGCGTGTTTCCACAATTAGGCTTGTTCCGTTGCTCGCGGGCGGTCGCTGGTCGACGGTCGACGGTGATTTGCATCCACTGCGCTGCACTTCCGCTGCTTTGTTCTCGCCGTGCGAACACACACACACACACAGCAATGTCCCGGTCTGCTGAATGCGGGCCACAGCACACACACAAAAAATAAACAATCGTTTACTGGACGTGCAGAACTGGAAAAAAGGATGAACTTTTGGGCGAGGGCTATTTACACAAACGGACTTTCTGAATTGAACAAACTTTCGCTTCTGTTGATAAATCTAGTATTTTACTGTACATGTAGTTGTTATACGTAATAAAATAAGAAATTTTAGCCAGTATTCAGATGTTACGAAACTATACTTTTCAAGAGTAGATAGATACTTACTACGTAACTAGATAACCAGTATACTTGAACTGTTTTTATACCTACTGGTAATGCGTAAAATGCATAAATATAGAGTACAACAGTTGAAAAAGTACTATTTTTGGCTTATTTACAAAAAAACTTAAATCTATAGGCACGATACCCGTATGGTATAAGGAGTACCAAAATTGCTTATACGTATTATAAAAGTAAGTAGTTAATTTTCTTTTAACATTCTTTTAGCCCATGTACAATATTTAAATAGAGTGTTTATTTATCTCTCGAACATTTTCGACGAATCTTTCTTAATAATAGCTCGTAATGTTTTTCAGAGTTGCAGTGTTTTCCGCTATGAAGACAGTATGATTGATTTCTACTATTTATTGAATGTACTCATTTGTAGTCTGTCGCGGGAATAAAACCCAATTACAAGAACCCGATCAAGTCCCAAGCGACCAGTCGTGCGTGCCGTGTGTGGCGTGCGTGCGTGTAGCGTGTGCTGTGACGTCACGCGACCGCCCACCGCTGGCTACATCGTCCCCACACCAACACGAGCCCAGCTAAGGAAGTTTCCTTAACCTGATCGATTGTACCCAGATTGGAACTTAAATGCGCCATTTGATTTCTGCCATTTAGATTGAACAACTTAGTTGATGTTTTTGAAATCGAATTTGTACAAGCTATCTATTCTGGATGGGGCCATTAGGCTGCACCGTGCTGAAGACGACGACATTCTTGCGGCAGTTTGATAGCGAGTGACAAAGGGCGCGATACATCAGACTGCGGGGACTGACGTGGGGGAGGGGGGGCGACGCGGAACATCCGCCGCGCGCTATCTGCAGGTTATGAGCCTCTCCTTGCGACCTGTTCAACATGTTCAACGAAATACAGCACCGGCGACGGGGTGCCCCCGTCTTTATCACGTTCGCCATAAAAATATCCACAAAATATGCACTGAAACGATACATAGATACGTGATATTTCACAATATCAACAACATTCATTTCTCGTTACGAACTCTCTCCACTCCTTATTATGCTATAAGCTGTCCCCGGACCCACGGGAACACCTTTTTTATTTGATCCTTCCAATTTGTATGTAGATTTTTGAAGCGTAAATTTGCATGCAAAATTGAATATCAAACAAGAATCGTTATTTGGAACAAACGATGGACAAGTTTGGAAATGTAGGTCGTGGCCAAGCTTTGGAAATCGGTACGAATTCTGTCGTAAGTTTTTCGCTCTCGTAAAGGGTGCAGTTGAAATACGATATTGGATGAAGTCCAATTGTGGTAATTGTTTCTATACCACTAGCACTTCTATTCGAAGCGTTCCCTGAAGAAGAAGTTTAAAGTTAAAATGCTGAAGACGCGTACCAACGTTACAGAAAATAAAATCTTGGAAATATTTTGAGGGAATTATCCTGCTATCTAAATTCCCGAAACAACTGAAACGTAAATATGAAAAACGAAGCTTTGTCAGCAATCTCTTTTAATAAAAACGTAATAATATTAATATCGTACCTCAGGCACACCTCAAGGGCTACGAGCGTACTTAGAAACAAATTGCGTGTGTCGTAGCGTAGGGTCGATATCGTATCGGTATGGGAATGTGGTAATTGAACAGGAGCAATATTGCTTGCACATAAACCGGGGCGATAACACGGGGAGAGGGGGGAGCGGAGGACAAGGGGGGGGGTGATAAGTGGCGAGCGGTGGAGGTGATTACAGCGACGCGTGATAAGCGACCTGCCTTCCTTAAGGTGTTGTCGTGGTGTTGTTGACTGACTTCCCAATTACAGATTGTCTTGAGTATAAGTCTGTGTCAGGTAATTTTATTACCACATGGTTATACCAAGCGGTCGTCATCGTCTTGAGTCAGTGTCCTAGTCAACAAGAACCTCTTTCAAAAATGCTAATTAATTAATTTGAATAGGAAGAAAAGCCAGTAGGGAATTCTCGGATCTAAGTACACGAGCACTAACATATTATCATAGTGTGAAATATGTCCAAAACATACCTTTATTAGTGTTTTTAACAGTGTTGCCACGTAATACTAGTGGGCAAAAGTCGTTCCTATCCACTGAGTGGAGAAAATTGATTTGAATTTCGACCATCTTTACTTGTTTAAAAAAGAAAAAGAAACATTTGATAATAATAGTGGGTGGTGCGTTCTGAAAATTATTTTAGCCAATTATTTATTTCTTTTTGTACACGCATTGTTCAATCAAATATTGCAATCTTTCAATATTAAGCCATTTGTGGCATTTTTGAAAGTGCCTTTGAAAAATTAAATGCCGAAAAAAGAAGAAGGATATTGTAAAACTTGTGAAAATAAACAAAAATAGTGATTGATAGATGAATATTTGATGCGCTTAATGAATTGCTGTTGATTTATTAGGCTAATGTTTAAGATTTTATCACTGGACTAGGCCACTGATATGGTTACGTTCATAAACTTTTTTAATTTTTCCAGGCAGGTAATCTTCGAATTTTAATAACTTAGCTGCCATTTGTGAGTTTCTAAGTATATTCTTAGTATTTTATTTAGTTACATGTAGTTTTAATTAGACTTACAACGCTAGAATAACTTCAAATATTCCCCGACTATATTGTATGATCTAAACGACATGGGAAGTCCGGTGCAGGGTGTTCTCAAACTGTCGGCGGCCTTGGCCCACTGCGCGCATCGCGCGGGTCGCGGGGGCGGGGGGAGCGGCGCGGGGGGGAGGCGGGGTGACAATCAATGCCCCCCCCCCTCCCCGCCGCCGTCGCTGCGTGCCAAAGACGATGACTTGCCCTTATCTGCACCGCGCTAAGTTAACTCACTCCGGCTCCAGTAGGCGCCGGCGACTGCGGGGAACTAACTGTACTCGCTCGTCGATACCATCGCAGCGCCAGTAGGAGCTACTTAATAATATGTTACATGCATGTATCTACTTGCTATTGAGATAATATATTATGTTGTTAGCATGTGTCGCAGTAATATAGTAGAATTTTGAATTCGGAAGTATACCTAGGACTTCAGGCAAAAGCCGAAATATGGCAAAATTATACATTTCATACTTCCATTAGAAAATCATGGGTACCATGTGTATTGCTATTTTAAGCTATGGAGTGACAACCTGTCACTATGATATGGCGATACACAATTTTCTGTACGACCCTCAAATGTTTGTCAGACGTGGCATTAATGTCGGTTTTATACGGTCGTTTACACTCTGCCTACCCCGTAAGGGATATACATGTATGTTTATAATAAATAAATTACTTAAATTACGGCTCTTTCCCTAATGTATTTTTACCTTACTAAACAAATCCAGATATTCAGAAAAAAAACATTTTTTTATTGCATTCTTTGTAAAATTTTATTTCTTCATTTGTATTCTTTGTTGGGTGAAAGTGAAAGAGTGAAAGTTGGGTATGGCAGAAAAAGCATGAAAGTAGAATAAATGCAGTACAAATGAGAGCGTTAAGAAGTATGATTGACGTAAAATTGAGTGACAGGATAAGGAATAGCGTGATAAGGGAACGTTGTGGTATAAAAGAAGACGTAGTGACTGGTGTAGAAAAGGGTATGCTTAGATGGTTTGGTCATGTAGAGAGGATGAATGAAAGAAGATTAACGAAAGAGGTGTATATGGCAAGTGTGGATGGGAACGTCGGAAGGGGAAGACCTCGACGAACGTACCTTGATCAAATCGGGGACGTCCTAAAGAAAGGTCAGGTCAAGAGTACCCTAAACCGAAGAGCATGCATGAAGAGATTGATGAATGTGGAGGAGGCGAAAGTAGTATGCCAGGATCGTAGTAAGTGGAAGGAAGTAGTCTCTGCCTACCCCTCCGGGAAAGAGGCGTGATTTATGTATGTATGTATGTATGTATTCTTTGTAAGTAACTCTTTTTTTAAGTCAGCGCATACATTTTCATGGCGGCACTTCATTGAAAAAAAGTATCTTTTGAATATTGTTTCGCGATATTTTTTAAACAACATGAGAAAATGGGACAAAATACTAGGAATTCGGGTGAATTTATAGATCGGTTTGGGACGATGGCAGAATGAAATTACAATTTTGGCATATTCCGGCTTTATGGATAAATTCCTAGGAATCCGGCCTTATTCCTGATTGTGCTATTTTACTATGACACATGCACAGCTTAGTCATCAAATTAATAAGAATTTTACGTATTAAATAATACAGCTGTGTCCGACTATGATGTTGTGACGTCACTATACACTTTTTAGAATGCCGTCAAACTTGAAACTTTTATATTGTTTCTTTGTTTAATAAATCTTATTAAGTTGCATATTCTAGTTCTACAATTTATCCTTTGATTCTGAAGGTAATAATGTGAATATCAACACTAATGTTGAAATTGAAATTCTTTATTCAATGTAGGATAGTATTATCACTTATTGACATCATGAACCGTCATTGTATAAAAAAAGAAATTTGTATCACACAATTTTCTTTTTTTATAACAATTTTGTAATGTCCTAATAGAAAACCGGCTCGGGTGGGACAAAATAAAATAAAAATAAAGGCACTGCCACGGGACTGGCCAGGTTAATCACACGGCGTGTAACTTTACGCCACCGCCATCTGAAAACGATATTTGTTTCAAGTTGAAGTCAAGATTTTTAAAGTGTGTAATTTACATGCATATAATTAACCGGAGTTCAGGAGGAACAGGAAAAACCCCCCAAAAAACCTGCCCAGAAGTGCTCCTACTCTAAATTAACAATCTTACGAGTACTAGCCCCTAAGCTACCCTAGCTAATTTTGGAACTAAATTTTTGGACACTGATTTTAAACATTCAAGTCTTTTATTTTATTAATTACCCAAAACACAGCCTTATTGCTTGATTTGTGTGTAATGTTGTTGCAACTACATTAAGCAGTTTAATATAATTTTGGTATGTTCTTTAAAAGATAAATGGGATGTATTTTAATTAACCCTAGTTTACAGAGCGTTTAATATAATGAACAGGAAGCTTATGAAAGAATACACAAACTTTTGTATGGATTGTTAAGCCAACGCTAAATTAACAACTCTTTATTTAATTTCAAACTAAAGTTGTCCAACTAAATAAAAGAAAAGGAAAACGAGGCTAGAGCACATAAACCCAGTAAATGTGAGAATAGCGCGTTAGGAATAACAGACGTCAGTCGAGCTAGCGGGAGCGGGACGGAGGGGGTTAAACAAACGTCGGCAAACACTCGCGCGTGTGCTGCTACGCGCTATGAGGCTACGAGCTACGAGAGGGCTACGGGTGGCTACGGGCTACACGGACCGCTACAACGCGACACGACAAACTTTTTATGTCGCTCGCAAGGCGGCACATGTTTTCGCGCCGTGATTCCTCTGTTTGTTCGTTCACTCGACAAAACTTTTTCCTGACATAAAGTGTTCGCAGCCGTGCGAGCATTCGCGAGAGTAACAGATTTTCAGTGCGAGCGAACTAATGCAATCAAAACTTGGCCTGAAATTCAAAACTCGTTGGAAATGTTGACGTTTGCTCTCATCATAACAAAGTCTGTCGTGACAGAGCTGTTAACCAAATGGAACAGTCGTGATCTGGCTAATCGAGTTAGTTAGCAGTAACTAAATGAGCGAGGAGCTGTGGGAAGTTTCCGCCGGAAGTGATGGCACGCAACGACGAGCGACTGAGGACCTCAAACTGATATTCGATTATTCAAATTTATATTTTAAAATAACAAGACCGGACATGTGGACCAAATTGAATAAATTTAATGCAAATAGTGTCTACTGCGGCTTCCTAAAAAGAATAAACTTATTATATGGTATAGATTAAACTCGGTTGACTTTTTTTATCGAAGATAGCAATTTGAACTCTTAGTTTAGGAAATTATTATTGTTATATTTGTAAGTGTATTTATTAAAAAATAGTTCATAGTTTATTTTCTCTTGATTAAGCGCATTGAAACAGAAAACAAAAATCTTGCAAACAGAGGAAACTTCTACTTCAAGTTGTATCCAAGTATCTCGCTACAAATATACCTGCTACCTACCTGTGTGTGTGTGTGTGTGTATCTTATACTTAATGTTCTGTATTTTTTTGTGTGGTTGTTGCGTTCAAGATGCATATACCATCGTACGAGTCACTACTGCTACGTTAAAGAATGAAGAAATAAACATGGCTTTGGGTTAAGAATGATTGAAAGGTCTAGTGGGGGATGTGTGAGGGGAGGGGGGAGGCAGGGGGACAAAGTTTAAAAGTGGGGGGAAAGGTATTCATCAATCTTGCGCGTCTGCCGCAAGCACCGGGGCGTGCGCGGGAGTACGGTGAGGACTCGCAAACGCCTTGTTAAAACTATTGAATCCATTACTCAAACTTTGCAAATGAGGTACTTACAGCTTTGTATGGAGAATATTCGCTGTGTGATACATTTCGTTGCTGTGGTGAGTTTGATCGGTTTAGAGATACAACGAAAATAAAAAAGCTATCGTATAAAGTTTATTCAAAACTGTTTTACAGTAGACTTTTAATTAAAATATAAACCAAAGGTCAAAGCGAACACAGAATTTCAATTATTTATTTACAGTCTGGATGTTAATCGACTCGTTCGGCTGCGGCGGGACAGCTGGCGGCGGGCAGTGTACAGTAGAGAGACAATATCCATGTACTCGAACACAAGGACCCGCAACTCGGCGGCGGCGCTCGTGATCACCATTCAGCGCTCGGCTCAGCCGTCGGATATCACGTGAGCCTCAAAAACATTCACGACGCCGTTCCGGCCGGAGTTGGCAACCGCCCAAATCCCTGGTTACGATTTGCTACGAGACCTGACTATTGCGACGTGGGCAGGTATTACCGCCACGGCGGCGGAGGCGCTCGTTGCAAGGTGATGCATCTGCAGTACCCCGCGCTGCCAACAAGCGGATAAGCAACGAACGCAAAAACTGCGCTTCGTATTAAACTCCGCGCGAGCAATCGATATGTTGCGGTGAGCGCCGCAGCGTCCGGACACTGGCAGCTGCACGGGGACTGAAATAACAACCAAAAACTCCAGAAGTACACAAACACGTAAATTCTATGTGACAATTTTTCGGTAAAATAAGGGCAGTCTTTACACAATAGTTAATTAATTGTAACAGTATATACCAAATACAAGCTACCACAGATAAACAGAAATATTTTACACTCCAAAAAGAAATAAAATACGAACAACTAATCAGAGATTAAGTTTGGTTCCTTGCGCAACATTTTCTTTATGCTATTGTTACCTACTGCAGCAAAATAGATCAAACCGAGCGTCTTTATTTAATTTGTTAATTAATTTAAGCGTTCTTGGTAAAAATCTGTTATTCCTATAGTTCGTGGCCTAAGGGGACTTGTAGTAATTTGTTAAAACGTAATTTCCTAGATGGTGTTGTAAGTTTTAAATTGCTAAGGTGGTCCGGATAATCAATTGTACCCTGGGCAATGTTGGTCAAAAAGCAAATGTCACTGATGGATCTTCGCAGGCATACTTAATCAGACACATCCTTCAAACCACGTCGTTAATATTTTGCTTTCTCCATTGATATTTATTTTTTATAAATTGTTTACTTAACGTTAACATTAAGCAAATACAACTCTAATATCCTTAACCACAACAGTGGGATCGGACGGGACTCAGTGTCTCACTCGAGAAGAAGTTGCCACAACAGTCCAATAAGTGCTGCCCATACCGCGGATGCATCACTAAATCGCCTTTTACAACATGGGGTGAAATGGGGTGATGCTATTGTGGACTGGCACTACATGAAATATAAATCACATCTCATACTACTTTCTTTCACTTACTACGATATTTGCATACTTTTTTCGCATCTTCTAAATTTTTTCAATATTTTGATGCACGCTCGTCATAGGGTACTCTTGTCACTTTACCACGTCTCCGATTTGATCGCGGTACGTTCGTGGAGGCTTTCTGTGGATCGAACATTGTACTCGACCTAAAAAAATCCCACTGTAAACAAATCTCTAACACACTCTTTCCATAACCATTGGCTTTTTCATCATCAAACGTACCAAGAACTTTATTATACCCATTTATCGTTTAATTCCTATCCATCTATTTAAATCTACAAGCATGATAATTTTATCATTCTTCTTGATTTTTATTGGAACGAGACGTGATGAGTCGCGAATTTTTACATCGCCGCCATTTACATTATAATTTGTGTTTAGAATCATCGCGTTCCCACGAGAAGCTAGAGAAATATTATGCCAATCCTTGCAGAGCCCCGCATGCCAGGACAACGTTAGTCTTAATCTGGGGGTAGCCGTAAACTTTCCCTATTGTACCGGCAGTCGGCACTACACGACTATTAAAAAACATATTTATTTCTAGGAAATAATATTTTGATAGTCAATTAGGCAAACAACAATTATCAAAACAATGTTGAAGGCGGATTTCAGTGGATTATACTCAATTATGAAGTAATGCGGGTCACGACTTGCCTCTGATATAATCAGATTGTTGTTGCCGCGATCATCTCTCCCCCCTACACCCTTGAGGGGTGGGGCCCTCACCGCTCCCGTCTCTTCAGGCACCAACTTTCAAGTTTCCGAACTGAAAACAAAACTTACCGAAATCGCTCTGAATTTATAACAGACGTCTTAGGAAGTTAGCCTGGTTGAGTTCACAGTAACATCCAAACTGACCGCAACACTCTTGTGCGCTCTAGTCCTTTAGATACAATTTTTTCATTACTTTTGCGTGCTTGCAATAGTTTGATAAATTAGTATTTCAAATTATACTAAGGTTATCAAACGGCAATTTTGAAGAAATGAATCCATCCAGTAATACTTTGCAAACTCTTTTAACGAGGAGCTCGCTCGAACATAAACAAAAGAACCGGGAGTGATTTATCGTTGATTCAGAAACAAGATACAATTTGAGGGAGGGTATCATTATTGTATATGTAACAATACAGGTAATATTAATTTAGTTCACACAATCATGTACCATAAATGTTAGAGGATTTCTGAAGGGTTTGTGAATAGAAAACACGATTCCAACTTATCGTTTATTTATTTTGAAGGTCAGTATCGCGCACGTAATGATCAATACGTATTATTAATAGTATTAATAATATAAATATATTGTGTATATTATTAATAATACAAGCAACTTTGACTGGCCCGATTGCGTAGCGGATAGTGCCCCTGCATTGCGAGGTCTTCAGCAGCCTATGTGTAGGGCTGCTGGTGCGGGTGTAGAGGATGACCTCGTACCCGGGCTGCTTCTCATCCGGACCGCAGTCCGGATGGTCTATGTTGGGTCTGGTGGTGGGGGTAGTGAGGGGTCAGCATAATTTTTTTTTTTTCCTTGGCAAGCCGAATGCGTGAGCATCACGACTGTTTTTTTTTTATGTGTTTTTTTTTTTTTTGCTCCTCGCTTCACGGGCCCCCACTCACCAGATCATTCCATGTGCTCCGCCTCTGCGGGTGTCTGCGGGTCCTCCGCCTCTGCGTCTGTGGGGCTCCACAGCAGATCGCGGGGCAAGAGGTAGCGCAGGCCCCAGGTGCGGAAGCGCTCGTCAGGTGGTCGGGCGTGTTGGGGCGCAATGTTGCGCAGGTGGTGGTGCGGTCCGTTGTCGGCGCGGCTGAACATGCGCCGCGCCAGCATCCGCACGAACTCCTCTACCGGCTTCATCTTGAGGTCCGCAGCGATGACGTCGTTGCGGACGAATCGGCCGGCGCCGGTGATAAGGCGAAGGGTCGTGGTCTGGATCACCTCGATCCTCCTCTTTTGGGCGTTGGACAGCAGCGCGTACCACGCTGGCGCTGCGTAGGTCAGTCTGGACCGGATGTAGGTCTTGTACACCCTCAGTTTGGCGCGTAGTGGGAGCCTTGATGATAGGACCGGGCGAAGTAGTGCGCGCGCGGCCTTGGCCTGGGTCGTAACATGGTCGACCATCGGCACCATGCGCAGTGCCCGGTCGATGTGGCAGCCTAGGTATTTGACTGAGGGTGTGTACGCTACATCCTGTCCCCGCAGCTTCAGTGGGGGCGGCGTGTGCACGTACTGCGTGCCAGTGACCAGGGCGGCCGTCTTCCCCACGTTGACGGCCATCTTCCATCGGTCCAGCCAGTCCGGCAGCAGGTTCAACACCCGTTGGAGTTTGGCGGCTGCAACTTTTGAGCTCCTCGATGACGCGAAATACGCACTGTCGTCGGCGAACAGCGCCAGCTCCACGTCTTCCTCCCCATCTCGGAGTCGGCCTTCCAGGGTGGGAATGTAGTTGGTGAAGGTGGCGTACAGCAACGGCGACAGGCAGCTGCCTTGAGGAACTCCAGCTTTGATGGGTCGTGGTGTGGAATGGGCGTCTCTTACTGCCACGTAGAAGTGGCGGCCTTCCAGGAACGAGGCCACTATCCTGATGAGGCCAGGTGGTAGGCTGGTCTGGGTGTCCAGCTTGTGAAGTAGTCCTTGATGCCATACACGGTCAAAGGCCTTCTCCACGTCCAGGAATACTCCAACCGTGTATGCATATTGGTACCGCTGCTCGGCAAGTAGGTGCATCACGCGCGTCAGCTGGAACGTCGTGGAGTGGGCCCCGCGGAACCCGAACTGTTCGTCCCTCAGCTGGATGTGGGGACGAATTCTCCGCAGGAGCAGACGCTCAAACAGCTTCGCGACGTGGCTTAGCAGGGTGATGGGGCGGTAGCTCGCTGGCAGACTTCGGTCCTTGCCAGGCTTGGGTAACATGATGACTTTCCCCGCTTTCCAGTCGGCGGGGAAGTGCTGGGTACGCAGTACTCCGTTGTAGAGCCTGGCAAGAACTACCACGGCTCTCCTCGGCATCTGCTTGAGGGCTTCTATAGGTATCCCGTCGGGACCGACCGCCTTACGGTTCGGCAGCCTCTGGATCGCCTTCGCCAGCTCCAAAGGCGAGATAAAGTCGCGTCCAGTGAGGGGTATGTGTGGTTGTGCCAGGAGTTCCTGCACTTTCTCCTCCACTACGGTATGGTGATGCCGGATGTCTTGATCTGGGGCATCTGGTCCTCGCCCAGAGCGCGTGGAGCTCTCGCTTCTTGCGTAGGTCCGCCTTCAGGTGCCCCGGCAGGTCTTCATGGCAGTGCGTTTTCGCAGCCCTGGTTTTTGTGGCCGCCTCTTGGCCTCGTAGAGCTGGCGCTTGACCTCTAGCGCCGCTCTCTCCACGTCTTCGGGAGTGGATAACGGCCCCTTGAGCGTCATGTCCTCCAGCTCGGCGCGGTGGGCTGTGCAGTCCACTTTTCTCTGCAGTGGCTGTTGAGGAATTCCTGTCGGTCCTCCCAGGACCACCAGGATAGGCAGGTGTTGAGTCCGCAGGTCATATAATACTTCCAAGTGGACTGGGCATCTGAGGTTCTTATGGAGCACTATGTCCAGCACGTTGGGCCGTATCCGTGGATTGGTGGGGATGTTGGTGGGCGCTTCTGGTCCAATGACTGCATAGCCGCGGTCCTCTGCGTCTGCGTGGAGCACCCTTCCTGCTCTGTTCGTGGTGCAGGAGTTCCACGCTGGGTGTTTCGCGTTGAGGTCCCCGGCTATCAGAGTTGGTTCGCCGCTCAGGAGTGTGGTGTCCAGGTCACTTGGGCGGAGTGGTGTCTGGTTGGAGGGCGGTCGGTACGCGGCGTATAGGCGGAGCTCCTGGCCTGCGTGTCTGGTCCTGATACCAATGGATCTGGTGGTGAGGTAGTCAGGCAGCGGTAGTTCCTCGTGAATGAGGTTCAACTTCACCAGTATCGCTGTCCCTCTGTACGGAATTCCGCGTGGGCTGATCTCGTCCCGTCGGTAGCAGTGGTAGTTGGGAATGTCTAGATCTACCCCAGGGGTCAGTTTGGTCTCGCCCAGCAGTATCACGTCAATGTTTTGCTGCTGGACGGCCATCCTGAGGTCCGAGACGTGCTCTCGCACGCCCCCTGGGTTCCAGTACATTAACCTCATTCCCATCTGTCGAGGCTGTTTACGAGGTCTTCGAGGCCGCAGGCCAGTACATGTCGGAGATTCCCTCCGAATTCCACAGCTTCGGCAAGCTGGAAGTTGATTCTGCCGAAGTGTGAAATGAGCTCTCCGGCTTGCTGTCTTGGTAACCTGGTGGCACCTTCTTGGTGGTGGTAGAGTGGTACTCTTTGGTACACTTGTGGTTTGTGTGGGCGCGGTTCGGGGGCTGCCCTTTGGGTCCTGCGCTGGGGCGATGGTGGGCAGGTACACCACTTCGTCGTCCGCGAAGTCGGCGAACTGTGCCGGCGGGGGGGTTATATCTAAGAGGTCCACTTGCGGTGGGGCCATCACTTCTTGGTCCTCTGTGCGTCCGGCTTTGTTGCGCCGGCGCCCTCCTCTCGGCCTCCTACGGAGTGTGCCCGCGGGGGCTACACGCTGGGTGGCTGGGTTCGCCTCAGGAGCCAGTGAGGCGGTTGGCCGGTGCTGTTGCATCTGGTGTCTTGGTACGAAGGCCGGGGCATCGTGCCTTAAGCCTGGCGCTTCGTCAGTGGGTAGGTTGGGTAGGGGTGGCGGTATGCGCTGGCCCCTGTTGCGCGCCTCCCTTCTCAGGACGGGGCAGCGGCGGTCCTTCGCAGTGTGGTTTTTGCCGCAGTTGGCGCAGGTTGGGGGCTAATCGCGTGGTCTTGGGCAGTCAGCGGCTGCGTGGTCCCCAGCGCAGCGTACACACTTCTGCTGCCTGTAGCAGTTGGCCGAGGAGTGCCCAAATCCTTGGCATCTGTGGCACTGAGCTGGTCCGGGTCTGCCTCGCCAGGCCTCGAAGGTGACTCCCGGAAGACACAGGAACTCCTTCGTGGACCATAGCTGCTCCAGGTCTTCTTTCGATGCCGGGTCCAATTCAATAAAGAATAGGCATCCTGGTCTGCCTCTTTTCGGCGGGATGGTACGGCCGTGGCGCATCGTCAGCCCCATCTTCTGGAGTTCCTCCTTGATCTCCTCCAGGTCCGTGTCCCGCGGGAGGCCACGAAGGGCCACTTTGGTAGGGCGTTCTAGCGCTGGGGTAAAACTGTAGAAGGCTATCTGCGGTTCCTTCTCCTTTGCTGTGATGAGGTATCTTTGGATGACCCTGAACTCATTGCCCGATTTGGGCACGAATCGGAGTCCTGTGCCGAATGCCCTCGCGTTCGGGGTGAATCTAAGGGTCTCCTTGAGTGCCGCTAGGTGGCGCGTCCAGTGCGGCAGCTTTTCTACCACAATGGGCGGGTATTTCGTGGCCTCATTCTGGGCCTGTGGCCGGGCTTCCTCCTGCCTTTCGTGGGCGGTTTCGGCCTCTGGGTCGGTGGGTGCGGGTCCTCTCATCTCTGGGGCCGATGCCGGTTCATTGCCCGATGGTTCCCGGGGGGACGATGCACCCTTCTCTTGGGTGGCGAAGTCCGCGTAAGAGGTCGTCGAGAGAAGGGATCCTGCTGCCTGGCTGGGTTCCTCCCTCGTTGATTTCCTGGGCGCTTCCGATGCGAAGACAGCCGATGCCGATTGGCTTGCGAACGCGGGGAGGGGGAAGGGCGGCGTGGCTGGTCTGGGTAGTACTGGGAATGCGGTTCCGAGTACTCCCAGTGACCGGTTCGTCCAGGTCCCTAATTTAGTTGGCCTTAAGTTGGCCTGGGGTGGTTGGATCCTAGGGGGCGTGTCTCCTAGGTTGGGGCGTTTTTCAGGGCCTTCGGTTGTCGTGTCAAACGACTCTGGCCGTGGGCGGATCTTCGGCTGCAGTCCGAACAGTTCCTCCATCAGCTCCTGCATGTCTTGCTGCTGGGAGGGTTCGGGGGCGTAGCTATCGGTGAGGGCCTCCAGCTCCTCTTCAATGTCTACCCGAGGGAGTTCAGTCGTCGCGGATGCTTCCGTTACGGGCGGTGCGGGTTTAGTCGCGGGTGCGGGTACGGAGGGCGTCGCGTGTTCACCGATTTGCGGGGGCAGGGGGCCACGCGGCGTGGCGGAGGGGGCCTCGATGGAGACGCGGGCGGGCGCGGTCGATCCAGAGGGCTCAGTGCCGGGCGGGTCATTCGCGAGGATCGCGTTTAACGCGGCGAGGTTTTCCCTTGTTAGGGCTGAGGCCGCGGACGCGGTGCGCTTGGGCGCAGACTCGCGTGTAAGCGGCGGAAACTCGTCCTTAGTCTGGATCGTTATCCTGGGCTTAGGAGTTGGCGCGGTCGATGACGACGCAGCGGGCTGGTCAGTCCCGCGTGGGCGGCGGCGCGGGTCGCGCTGCTCAAGCGCAGCGGAGCGCGAGCCGAATTCGACGACGGAGGCGGCGGACTGAGTTACCCCCGGAACGAACTCGCGGGCGGGGCACTCTACCGCTTGCCGATCCGAACGGTCGGAGGCATCGCGACGGGGGGCTGGGGAAGGATTAGCGGGAGGGGGAGGGGTGGGAAGGAAACCTACCGGCTTCTTCCCCTTCATCCTGATTGGCTTTCACAGCTCCCTCACCCACGGGAGCCAGGTCCACCTCGGCGCGTGATACCCAAGCCAGGTGAGACCCCTAGGGGAGGCCTAGCTAGGGCGCTAGGGCTAGGGCTAGGGCTTCAAAATGGGTGGGCAGAAACGAAAATCTTGAAAATATTTTCTCCAAAAACCCGAGGGTAGTTGTAAATAAATTTACAAAAAATCGAGGGTAGTTGGAGAAAGTATTCTCACCGACGATTGTAGCCTTAAGAGAAGGCTGTTTTGATGCCGATGCGACGGCTGGGCTGCAGGCTCCTGCTTGCCAGCACCGGCACTCCCCTCGGCGCGTGCGACCCGGACCGGGTGACGCGAGCGGGTATGTGGCGGTGCGGCAGTAGAGGGTAGGCTGCGACTCAGTGGCGCTCGACAAGCAGCTTCAGGGTGAAGGTGCACAGAGCTGGCGAGTGTTGAGCTTGCGTGGGTACTTACTTATTAATGATTGCGCAAAAATAAGTAAGTAGCGAAAGATACTCGAATAGAATATACTATATACGAAAATACTCAGAAAGTACCCCTGCCTGACACAAATATTTGTTAAGTAATTTTTTGATATTTGTATTTAATCTGGGTGTCTCTATGCATATTATGTATTTATTTACAAAAAATGTAGTAAATTAGTTCAAGCATAGGTTACGCTTTGCTTAGTTCGGGGCTAGATGGTGCTTTGTGAAGTGTGCAAGTTATTTATTTATTATTTTTAACTAGTATTAATAATATACATATATTCTGCCCAATTCACACACTCAGCGCTATCTAGCCCCAAACTAAGCAAAGCTTTTATCATACGAACTAAATTACTGATATTTAAAAATACATTATCATACATAGAAATCACCAAAACTAAACACAAATACCATCTGAAAATTGATTTAACAAATATTTGTGTCTTGTGGGGATCGAACCCACGACCCTTGGTGTAGCAGTCAGGGGAACTATCCGCTACGCCATAAAAACGACTCACAAGAATAAATCTTATAATAATCTATAAGTAACAATAAATGCAATATAAACACGTGGAACACCGAAATTTTAATTGTCTGTTAAAGGTCCAATCTTGTCAGAGCAAGTTCAGTTGAGACTCCCCTGACGATCATTCTCACCGAGTGCTCTCGAATGTGTAAAGTTTGCAAGCAACGTGGACCTCCGTTGATGCAATTTGAGGGATGGCGCTATTTGAACTTCACAGGATATTTGTAACATAAAATAACGCATTACGTGAGTTTATTGTTTTGTGTAAATTAAATAAGCTACCCTTGTTGCTCGTCCTGTCGTTGTACAGCGAAAGCAAGTTTATTTGATGTTTTCATTACACGACAACAAAGCAGGGAATTAGCTCCCGTGCTGTTCGCGAGTGCCGCCGTGCCGTGCAGCGCCGTGCCGTGCAGCACCGCGCCGCGCGCTCAGCCGAGACAAATGACTGTCTGAGTAGATAGCAGCGCGCGGACCGGCGGCGCGAGCAGCGCGCACCCAGTTATTAATAGCGCAGCTGCTATTTATACAATGCAAGGTGCATTTGTACAAGCACAAAAACTATACCTCCAGAGTTACAGTACTCCTTTATTGTTATGGATTTTTTTCTGTAACGAATGGAAAATTAAATTAAATGTTTGTTTTGCTTCGATTTAGGTCAACGAAATTATTTTAAACATAGAGTCAATTTGAAAATTATAGTAGATGTTAAATGTTTGCCAGCCGGAGGTGGAGAATCAAACAGAACGACCCGAGGCGCTCCAATTAAACAAATCCATGTCTATTGTATTGTTTCAGCCTTGAGTGAAAGCATCGAGCTCAGCTACTGTGGTGCCAAAATATTTCAAACAATGCAATAACAATGAAAATCTGAAAAAAAAACATTAATTGAAAGTTAATGAAAATGAACGTACCTGGCGATCAAAGTAAATCTTAAGGCCACGTGGTACAGGACAGGTAATGGATAAAGGGGGGGGCGGGCGGCAGAAGGGGGGGGGGAGTTCTGTGCGCGTGACGGACGAGGGATTACTCTACACCGACACATCCTCCCCGGCTCTATTCGACGGGCGATAGTCTGCGATTAGGATAACACACTGTCTTTTATTCACTGCCTAAACATCTAATAAAAAATATAGGTAGACAACATGGAGGCCAATTTAAATATCTTGTGTGTACGTGAAAATGGCTCATGAAACACGTAGTGTCGAAGGCGAGGATTTAGCGCGAGCAAGATTTCTAAACCAGCTTTATTTGGACAATTACAGCCATAAAATACTGAAAAAATATATAATTGTCGAGGACCTGACAGATAACATATACCTATTAGACTGTCAAATTTTACACGATAGAAAAAATACGAAGTAACCTTTAATCGGTTTATTTTTCAATATTATGTCTTCAGTTTTAAAGTTATTACAAAAAAATACGCAATAATTTAGATACAAACCTTTCCTAGGACAAATACTTTAATTAGAAATTGTGACGGTATTTCTCTAGTTTCTTTGTCGGAAAAACCGTGAAATCTTGCGAAAACTTGAGCGAAAAATGATGCTGTCTGTTTCTCTCTGGCGCAGCGCGAATGAAATGGACAAACTTTTCAGATGAATCAGTACTCGTACGTGTAAGTATTAAAAAACTATTGATTCTAGGTCACTGTTGCTCTAAGAAATAAGTGTACATAATTTGCGCAGCCCTGTTATTGTTCTTACTTACCTGCTTGCCCTGGTTACATTAATTTCATTAAACTACTGAAAAGGCCTTGTCAAATAGGTCTCTTGGTAAACATCAAGTTCATTCCTAAGGGCGCGGGCGCGGTGACGTGCAGTGAAATCAAGGAAAAACTACGATGATCTAGGCATAGAGATTAAAAAAAAAAAAATTTACAAGTCATTTATACAATCTAAGTAAACACACCCTACTTTGTCTGAAACTGATCAAACACTACTACTTCTTACAAGAAACAAGGATTAATGGATTATAATTATTGTTTTAGATCACTTATTGCTTTCTTCTTATTTGGAAAACAGTACTTTAATGCTGAATAGCTTATCCACCGCTTGATCCTAGTTCATCCTGTTACACCATACTGCAATATCTTAGCAGTGGCTCTCTGTATTAACTAATTTGAGTTAAGTTGTATAACGCAATACACAGAATCATAAACCACAGTGATGAGTTGAACTGTTAACATTTCCAATTATTTTCAAGATATCAGAACAAGTTTTAATTGCGGTAGTTCCGGGCAGCACTCTTGAAGTGGTCGCTGCAGCTGTGGCACCGCGCGGGTGTGGACACGCCCGAGTGCGGGCACGGGTGTGGACACGCCCGAGTGCGGGCGCGGCCGCTGCTTGAGGTATCACAGCGAATAGAGATATCACTGCTATGTATGGACATGTGGATCGATCATAAAACTCATAGCTCTTAATTAACTAACTTTCTAAGGCGGAGCAGAGATATTAAAATTGAAATTGAAATTCTTTATTCAATGGAGGATATTTTTAACATATCACTTATTGACGTCATGAACCGTCATTGTAAAAAAAAAGAAATTTGTATCTCACAATTTTCTTTTTTTATAACAATTTTGTAATGACCGGCTCGGGTGGGATAAAAAAAATAAAAATAAAGGCACTGCCACGGGGCTGGCCAGATTAATAACACGGCATGTAACTTTACGCCACCACCATCTGAAAACGATATTTGTTTCAAATTGAAGTCAAGATTTTTAAAGCGTTTAGTTTACATGCGTATAATTAACCGGACCTCCTGCACAGGAAAAACCCCCCAAAATACCTGTCCAGAAGTGCACCTACTCTAAATAAACAATTTTACTAGATACTCGCGCGTAGTCACCGTAACTCGTGCAATCAACAGTTCATAATTCGTAGTCCATATATATAAGTAGTTGGTGTAGATTGTTTATTTTGCGTAAATTGGATGGGTTTTACTTCGTTAGTGGCGTAGCGTATATTACAATTTACGCCTATAACTTGTAGCGTGAAGACAATATAGCGTAATCAATCTTGTTTTGCAATTATTTAAGCAGAACTTTCTATTCCACTGAAAATAAATTGATTCATACCGTTTTTATTACAATAGTCAATAGAAACCTAATCCATAGCAATCTGCCTGCGTAGATCATTTGCATTCGATATGCAAGTGGATGCCGGATGTCGTGGAAACGGGATTGGCCTTAATCATATTTGTCACATTGACACAAGCGCTGCTGATTGCCGTGATTGGAGCGATGGATGCCTTCTCCGCGCCACACATGACGCGTCGGCGGCAACACGATAATATACATACATATATCACGCCTACAGCCCTTGCGTGGTCTTTAAGCCGCCTCTGACATTGCAATACACATCTAGCCCACAAGTTCCTTAGTTGCCTTCTAGGACACCGAGAGCAAAGAAATGGAATGATGCATTTCGAAGCCGATATCACACGACTCTACGAAATATATCATGAATATTGAGTAGTATCTATCTATAAATACCTCTTTTTTGTGACAATGCAGACGATGATGGTACATACATGCCCTTGCTGTGACAACAAGTTTATAATCGTAACAAAGCCAGTATCAAATAGCTGCGCTTTATTTTTGTGCAAATAACGATAACAAAAATAAAAAGATAATAAAAATAATTGTAATCATAAAAATATCTGCACAACATCATAATAGTTTCCTGTCCCGGTCACGTTGGACATTCATTTTCCGCAGCTCCCTACTGTTCTATTAGAATAAATTGTGTTTGCAAATGCTTTATGGATAAACAGAGATATAAAATATTCAACTGACTCCAAGCCTCCGTCCTTACACAAATCAACTGTACAATTTTCGTAAATAAATAAGTATCTACCAAACAGTATTAGATTACAATCCACAGTGGATCTTTATCTTCATGTTCTTTTGTAAACGAGAAAAAAGGCCCAATTTTATCTTGTCGTAATTCCTTACCTTGTTTTCCATGATATTTAAATGCCTATTCTGGGAAGGTGAATCCAGTTATGATTAACTTTTGTATGTTTTGTTTTTCTTTTCTACAATCACTATATCAAAATAATTTCTCATACGCATTTCCTGCCTAATTTAAACATATGAATTCATGTTCTGCGATTATTATTCAGAGCTCGTTCTACCAATAGTAGCTAGTTGTAGCTACAGAGTGAATCGTGTAATGTAGCGTGGCGAGCGCAGTGTAAGTAGACTCGCAAGCTTACTATAAAAACCAGTAAGTACCTACCTATGAAACGAGTTTTACTTATAAAATCGTGAAGAAAATAATGTTTATATTTATTTATCTTATTCACACTTTCATAATATTGTGTACTTACATACGCACGAATATTAGCTATTACATTACCGCCATATCGGAGAATTTTACGATGTCGGCATAAAAATTGTTGTTTTGTGGGTTTTTGCTGAATATAGGGTAAGCAAACATATCAAAGTGACGCAAGATGATGAAAGTACAATGTTATTATTACGGTGCAAGTAAAGATGACATCGTAATAATTTTATGATTACTTTATAGGTTGTGTTTGTATTGCGTTATTACAAAACAAATTAGCGAGTATTTTCTTGAAATAGTATAAGAAGTAAATATTTATTCCTACATAAATATGTATAAGTATATATATATACTTGCTACTCGCAGAAACAAGAAAAAACAAACATGCAAAAGGCTGATGCATGTAATGAAGAAATGTATTAACCTGAGTATAGTATGCAAACATTAAAAAAAAAAATATAACAGATTTTTTTTTTCATTCACGTCATCATCATCACAGTACATAAAAATATCCTTTGTACCGAACTACCGACATATACATAGATACATAAACAGCTATGGTGGTTATTATAGCAAATGCTACCTATGGTGGTTATTTTTATCCCAGGCCAATAGACCAAAGAGAATAAAGCGATTTAAAAATTGGTAATCGAACTGACCCCATTTAAAACATTTGGACTATATTACTACATGAACTAGTTTGTCAATAAAATTAATTTTATTTTCAATTGAGTCCGGCGCGACGTGTCGAAGATCCTCGCGGCGCGGGGCGAGGGGGGAGGAGGAGGGGGGAGGGGGGAGCCGCGCCGCGCGACGGCGACACTACGCGACACGGGAACTGCATTAGCGCGACGCGAGGAGACGCTCACACCCAGCAGCGCCGCCGGCAGTCAGGGACCCCCGACACATATTTCTACTATTGTGTTTAATTTAGCGTTGCTATGCTGGGGTAGGTTAGGTATTGGTGACGGTCTGTGAATACGCCGCGATGCTCGCCCGCACGCATCGCTCTGGGCATATGTTGTCCCTTTCTCGCTCGCGGGTGGCGGCGTGCGCGCGGGCCGCCTGTAGGCGCCAGGCGGTGATTTCTGCACCGCACTCAGTCACTCGAAAACCGTTCGGACGTCGAGTATCGTGTTTGTGCGGATTTCCCGCCACGAGTTTTGTGATGCCGCGTGTAATGGACGATTCAATTTGAGATCGCGCGTGTTGATGCATCGTATTATTGCGGTTCTCCTGGGTTATACTAGAATACCAGGCTTAGTGATTGTTGGATGTCTCGACGTCTTCCACGTGAGCGTCGCGTTGAATAGGCATCAAGTGGCCATATCGGCTCGCGTTTTGTACGGCCCTAATTCGTGTTGGGTCACGCGTAATGACTAATATCAAAGTGAAATACGAACAGAAGCTGTGAGTGGTTTGAAGTGAATAACGCGCCAAGGCTGTAGTGGAATGCTGGGTGTCGATATCTTTTCCACCCAGCCCTGTAAGTACCCACGGAATTCCCCATTTGATCCATTCCCTGAACTTCCTTTCTCCGTTGGGTATTTTATGCATTTGGACCGGCACGTTGACTGTAAGTGGTAAACCTAGTTGTCTTAGTATGTCTTAGTGTGTTCCCTTTAGTCATATTTGTTGTACCATATCATTGTGACTCCTTAGTACGAGTTGCGGAATTCGTGGGGTGATATAATTTGGAGGTACTTACTTATAATCTAGTGCTAATACGTGTGACGTAACGCCAGATCGGCAGACGGTATTTACTACCGACTTGAGTTATGTAAGGGTTGGAACACATCATTAGCCAATTTCAATCAACTTAGTTAATTAAGTTAAATAGATTTAGGTTCACGTTTAATTCATAGTATGCGCTGCTATATTGTGCAGCGTATGCTATTTAGCGCTGCGTAACGCAGCCATTGTCTGCCTCCAGTTGAACTCCTGGTATTTTGTTCGAAATTTACCTGTGTAAATCGCTTCCACTGCGGGAGTTTAGCTTGGAATTAGACAATTTCTGGTAGCAGAGCGTGGTTTAGAAAACCACTAGATTTAAGATTATTTTAGTATAAGATTTTTAATCTACCTACATAAAAAAAAAAAAAAAATATTTATTGTGATTGTAGTGTGTGCCCTGTGTAGAATATCCTATCGGTAGGATCAGGGCCAATCAATTAGTGAATTGCTTTATTATCGTTGTGTTTACCCTGTGCGGATATCCTAGCGGTAGGATCAGGGCCGATTGTTTATTATTGTTTTTTTTTTATTGTAAGGTTCGGTGTTACTTTGAGTTGGTACCATGGCTCCCACAATTACACAGCTTCAGGCAAAAATTAGAACGCACCTAATTTGGTTCGCGACTAAGCAGGCGATGGTCGGTCGCGGGGACCGAGAGGACGCACTCATCGCTTGTGCGCAACGGATCGACGAACGGGTCGCGGAGGTGTTGGATTGCCTCACTGGATGCGAGGAGTTATTTGATGGGACGCCTGATGAGGAGGCCAAACTTATGGTCCGGGCGAATGTGACCCAGTGCCTGGAGATGGGGCAGGAGATCCAGCAGGCGGCTGCTGTGATCACCAGGCGTAGGGCTGGGGAGCCGGACCCATCCCATGGTCCACGGGGACCGGGGGTGCAAGTGCCCCTGCCGGCTGTGGCTATTCCGGTCTTCCACGGGGACTACACGGATTGGACCCGATTCCAGGATCTGTTTGACAGTGTGATTCATAACCGCACTGACTTGCAGCCGGCATATAAAATGGCACAATTGATGGCCAAGCTGCAAGGTGAGCCCCATGAGCTGGTAAAGCATCTACCAGTCGATGATGCAAGTTACGAGACGGCTCGCGGTTTGCTGATCGAGAGATACAGCAACAAACGTCTCATGATTGACCAACTCCTGGAACAGTGGCTCACCGTGCCGACCATCACACGAGGGACGGACCTCAGGGCCAAGGTCCTCAACCCTGTCTGCGTTGCAGTGAACGCTCTTGAGAGACAGGGGATGCCGGTGTCAGGCTATGATTATATCCTGGTCCACACGTTGTTGCGCCGCCTGCCGAGCGACATGGCCGCTCGTTTTGAACAGTCACACGGAGGTAAGACATCTGATTACCTCCCGACCTTCGAGGAGCTAAAGTCCTTCCTCGAGGCCGAGTGCAGGCGGGTAGATGCCCAATTTGGAGAGTCGCCTCACGCGGAGTCTGCGGCCGCTCGCCGCCCGGAACGGCCGGGTGCACAGGCGCGAGACGGTAAGAGTAGGCCACCCAGGCGATACAATGTCGCTAATTTGGAATCGAGGTGTGCCTACTGCAGAGAGGCGGGGCATCAGGTGACTGCGTGTGAGGAGTTCGCTGCACAGCGGGTGCAGAAACGTCGTGGTGTGGTGCAGCAACGGCGTTGGTGCTTTAGGTGTATGGGGCCGCATCAGGTGCGAGAGTGCCCATCAAGCACCAACTGCAGGTACTGCCAGGGTGCCCACCATCAGCTCCTATGCATGAACCGCAGCGGAGATTACGGAGGCAGAGCTGACGCGGGTCAGCGGACGGAGTCTGCCCTACCTAGACGGGAGCAACGCTCCCCACCCCCTCCAAGGAGGAGTCCTCTTCCACCAGGGTTTCAGGGACGAGGCCAGGGACATCAGCAGGTGATGCCCCCTTCACCACGCGCGAGACAGTCACCACCTCGGCAGCAGGTGCCGGGACAGGGTAGGTGGTCACAGGTCCAAGGTCAGGGGCACCCATCACAAGTACGTGATGCTACGGGCGGGTGCCAACACCAGGGCCAGTACATGCAGTACTCGGCGGGTCTGAACAACATGGTGAGTTCCCATGACCCACGCATGCCTCTCCCCTTGGCTGAGCACCCGCGGCTACAGGCGCGTCCACGGTACGCGCGCCTGCCGCAGGGTTACTATAGGCTGCCAGCCATGGCGTACAGGACCAGAGGTCCCTATCAGCAGGAGTGGGACCCACTCGAAGGTGTACGGAGAGAGGGGACCCCCCCGCAGGACGCGGACACTCCGCGCTTAGATTCCTGCTAGGTAATCGCCGCCTACACGCCAGCTTCGGCCCCCCGGCCAATTACGGTATTGTTGCCTACGGCAATGATTTGGGTATGGGGATACGGTGGCCGCAGCATACAGGTAAGAGCCTTGTTAGATACAGGGGCTCAGGGTTGTATTGTGTCTAGTAAGCTGGTGAGTAGGCTACGCTTAAATATAAGGCCCACAACGGATGGGGCTGTAGGTATTGGAGGTGTAGATGTGCCTGACGTTCGGGGTCAGGTGAACTTCGAGTTCACATTAGGTAATACAGGTACAGGGGTCAGCTATCATGCCTCAGCAGTGGTGCTGGATGAAGTGGTAGGAAAACTTCCTCAGGTTCGGTTACCGTCAACGGTACGAGGGTTAACCACAGGCTTAGAGTTAGCTGATCCTGAATTTGATACTCCTGGTACGGTGGACGTTCTCCTCGGGTCAGACGTCCTCGGGAGATTCTGGTGTGGCAGAAAACGGGTACTTCAGCAAACTGGTTTAGTGGCCGTTGATACCACAGGGGGGTATGTTATTTTTGGCCCAGTTTGGAGATCTCAGGACCTACCAGAGGGCGATACGGTGCTCTATGGTAGTGTGTTGTCGGAGGTGCTGCAGAGGTTTTGGGAGTCTGAGGAGCCACCCACAGCGGATAGACGGAAGCCAGAGGATGACGAGTGCGAGCTGTTCTATCAGTACAACACTGCACGAAGTTCGTCAGGTAGGTTTGTTACCAGGCTGCCATTTCTCCCAAACCGCCCCTCCTTAGGTAGTTCGCGACAGATCGCGGAACGGAGACTACTGGCTATGGAGAGAAAGATGAAGCGAGATGCAGCACTTCGGCAGAAGTATATCGAATTCATGAGGGAGTACCTAGAGTTAGGCCACATGTCGGTGTCCAGCATAGATTGGAGGTGTGTCGAGCATTACTACATACCACACCTGGCTGTTTTGAAGTCACCGGAGGCGAAGATACGGGTAGTGTTTGACGGTTCTGCTCCTACATCGAATGGTGTGTCTGTGAACCAGTGTCTGCACGCGGGTCCCAAGTTGAACCGGGACATTGTGGACATCCTCACAGATTTTCGGTTGCACCAAGTAGCGTTCGTCGCAGACGTCAAAATGATGTTTCGCCAAACAATTATACACCCAGATGACCGTCGGTACCAGCTGATTTTGTGGCGTGAGAGCCCTGACGAGCCGATGGTCACTTATGAGCTTAACACGGTAACGTATGGTCTGAAGCCAAGTCCGTTTTTGGCAGTACGCACGCTGCGAGAGTTGGCCGCACAGGAAAGGGTAAGATTCCCTCGAGCCGCAGCAGTACTGGATCGCGACGTCTACGTGGATGACATCTGCACGGGTGCAGATAGCGTGCAACAAGCACTGCTACTACGAGACGAGCTGATCGCGATCATGGAATCAGGAGGTTATGAGTTGCGGAAATGGCTGTCCAGCTGTCCAGAGCTCCTGGCCGGGTTGCCAGGTGAGTTCCAGCAGGACCCGCACCTTTTCGAGAACCCGGACAATCCAAATACGTTGAGCATCCTAGGGGTGCAATATAGGCCAACGCATGATGTCTTTACGTATCAGATCGAGCCAGACCTTTTGCAGAAGACTTGGACGAAGCGTTCGGTATTATCGACGATCGCCAGAACTTTCGATCCTAACGGGTGGATCGCACCGGTGACGTTCATGGCGAAGTGCTTCTTGCAAAGGTTGTGGATAGCAAACTTGGGTTGGGACGACCAGCTCTCCGGAGAGCTGTTGAATGATTGGACCAAGTTTGTGACCACCTTACCAGGGATCGTACGCATCGCCATACCTCGCAAATTGCTCCCATCGGTGGGATGTAAGGCTACCCTACATGGGTTTTGTGATGCCTCGGAGCGAGGGTACGCGGCAGCTGTCTATTTGCGGACAGTCAGTTCAACGGGAACTGTAGACGTGCGTCTAGTTATGGCCAAGAGTAAGGTGGCTCCGGTTAGGACAAGATGGACCATTCCAAAGTTGGAATTGGCGGGAGCAGCGCTTCTCACGCGCTTGCTACATCATGTCGCTAGTAATCTACGCGGTACCATCACTTTGGATGAAACGGTGTACGCATGGACCGACAGTAGGATAGTTCTGTGCTGGTTACAGACGTCGGTACATACTCTTGAGGTTTTCGTGGCAAATCGGGTGTCACAGATTAAAGGATCGGAAACTCCGTTGGTATGGAGACACGTACCGGGAGAACAGAACCCAGCGGACTGCGCCTCACGGGGATGTAGGGCCCCTGATTTGGTAGGTCACTCACTGTGGTGGGGACCTCAGTGGCTGACTGAGTCACCTGAGAGATGGCCATACAATGAGTGCGGGTCGCCGCTTGGGCCACCTGATCGAGGTTTGCGAGTGAACGTAGGGCAGATCGTACCTAAGCCTAGTGCGGCTTTCTTGCTGGAACGATACAGCTCCCTCGACAAACTTCTAGGGGTGACAGGCTGGATCAAACGGTTCGTGAACAACTGTAGAAAACCTCAAGCAGAACGGAACTTGGCACCTGTCCTCTCGCCTGCGGAGCGGAATGCGGCTCTAAGTTTATTGGTTAGGGTCGTCCAGGCGGAACATTTTGAGGAAGAGGCCAGGCTGCTCAGGGATGGCCGTGGAAAGCTGAAGGGAGGTCTTGTGCGCCTCAACCCGTTCGTGGACGAGCATGGAATTATTTTATTTTATTTTTTTTTATTTATTGAATACAATATTTCATTTTAAACATTATAGTTCACCACATGCAATATAAAAGAACAAAAATAATTTCAAGCTATTACAAACAGCACGATGGTAAGCAGTAACAGCCCTTAAAGACCAGAGCCTGTGTTAGGGCTAGTTACGTAACTTTATTGCGACGTATTTTATGCGGGGAGAAATTGTGCTTCACAAAGTACATAATAAATGTGAGGCAATAAAAAAAAAAACATGCATAATTTATTAAAAATGTTTAAAACTATTAAAAATATTTTGATTTAAAAAGTAAATTAATTAATGGGAATAAAAGGAACTAGATATATTTAAATTTTGTTGTATAACTGATTGAATTCATTATATTTTAATGCAAGTAGATGTAATTTAATTTTATTATTGAGATTATTGTAATTACTCTTAGGAATATCTTGCTTGTCATTTTGTATTGTGCGGTCAATAATTTCCCTTAGTTCATCACTAAGCATGACACTATAAATTTTTGGCGCAATGTAGATCACATGCTTTTTTGCTGCTTCAACGGAAGTCACAGGTACCCTAAACTTTCTGTTAGTAGTTTTCCTGAGGTTTCGCTCTAAAGTATAGGGATGAAACTTATCAGTATTTTTAGCCAAGTACACTGTTGCCTGCCATACAAATAGCTGTCTTGGAGTCAGGACTTTAGATATTTCATACAAAGCTTCAGTAGGAAATAATCTGTGTTTACGTTTAATTACTTTTAAGACGAATTTTTGAGCCTTTTCCACCTTGCTAATGAGTGTTTGTCCACATGCACCCCAAGCAGCTACACCATACAAAAGAATAGACTGCGTGAGAGCATAATATGTTGACATAAGAGTAGTGCAGTCGAGTACGTTCCTGAGATCCAAATAGAGGAAAGGAATGCTCCGGGTTGGAGGTAGACTTCGGAACGCTAACCTGCCCTTTTCAGCACGGCATCCGCTGTTACTCCCAAAGAAGGGACCTTTGGTAGAACTTATAGTTAGGGATCGTCACCAGAAAAACTCGCATGCGGGCTGCAATGCACTTTTGGCTATTCTGCAGCGCGAGTTTTGGATCTTGTCTGGACGACGTACGGTACGGAGCATTGTGTTTCGGTGCTTGCCTTGCTATCGGTTGAAGGCAGCCACAATGCAACCTCAGATGGGAGACCTCCCACCGGACCGGGTGACGGAAGCCTGGACGTTTGCGGGTGTGGGAACGGACTATGCGGGGCCTTTTATGGTAAAGGCATCACGCCTTCGCAACGCGAAGTCAATCAAGGCGTATTTGTGCGTGTTTGTGTGCCTAGCAACCAAGGCCGTCCACTTGGAACTCGTGGCCGACCTCACTACGGAGGCTTTCTTAGCAGCTTTAGATAGATTTGTGTCGCGAAGAGGGCGACCAGCGCTGATCAGGTCGGACTGTGGTACCAACTTTAAGGGCGCTGATCGATGTATGAAAGAAATTATAACGTTTTTATCGTAAAACGAGGAAGCTATCGGCACGAGCCTCTCCCGTCAGGGCATTAACTGGGTGTTCGATCCACCAGGATGCCCCCACTGGGGTGGTATATTTGAAGCGGTTGTAAAGTCCGCTAAGACGCATTTGATGCGCGTTATAGGTTTAACGATATTAACCTTTGAGGAGCTAGCGACCGTGTTTTGTAAAATTGAGGCCGTTCTCAATTCACGTCCTTTGTGTCCGCTTAGCTCAGATCCAAATGATCTGGAGGCCCTGACACCAGGGCATTTCTTAATTGGCCGACCACTTAACGCCTTGCCAGAATACCCCTACACAGAGGTCAGTAGCAATCGTTTGACGCGTTATGAGTTGCTGCAGCAAATGTCTCAGAATTTTTGGAAGCGATGGTCGCTTGAGTATTTGCACATTCTGCAGCAACGCCTTAAGTGGACGGACAGAACTGAACCCCCTCGCATCGGAGATCTCGTTCTGGTTAAGGATGCCAACCTGCCGCCACTGCGATGGCGCAGAGGGCGCATTCTCAACTTGTTCCCAGGTAGTGATGGCACTCCTCGAGTCGCGACAGTTCAGGTAGGGGATTCAGTTCTTAAGCGAGCAATAGCAACGCTATCTCGTCTCCCCAGTAGTGAATAGGCCTAAGGGATTCGGCCTAGGGCGGGTGAATGTTTAATTTAGCGTTGCTATGCTGGGGTAGGTTAGGTATTGGTGACGGTCTGTGAATACGCCGCGATGCTCGCCCGCACGCATCGCTCTGGGCATATGTTGTCCCTTTCTCGCTCGCGGGTGGCGGCGTGCGCGCGGGCCGCCTGTAGGCGCCAGGCGGTGATTTCTGCACCGCACTCAGTCACTCGAAAACCGTTCGGACGTCGAGTATCGTGTTTGTGCGGATTTCCCGCCACGAGTTTTGTGATGCCGCGTGTAATGGACGATTCAATTTGAGATCGCGCGTGTTGATGCATCGTATTATTGCGGTTCTCCTGGGTTATACTAGAATACCAGGCTTAGTGATTGTTGGATGTCTCGACGTCTTCCACGTGAGCGTCGCGTTGAATAGGCATCAAGTGGCCATATCGGCTCGCGTTTTGTACGGCCCTAATTCGTGTTGGGTCACGCGTAATGACTAATATCAAAGTGAAATACGAACAGAAGCTGTGAGTGGTTTGAAGTGAATAACGCGCCAAGGCTGTAGTGGAATGCTGGGTGTCGATATCTTTTCCACCCAGCCCTGTAAGTACCCACGGAATTCCCCATTTGATCCATTCCCTGAACTTCCTTTCTCCGTTGGGTATTTTATGCATTTGGACCGGCACGTTGACTGTAAGTGGTAAACCTAGTTGTCTTAGTATGTCTTAGTGTGTTCCCTTTAGTCATATTTGTTGTACCATATCATTGTGACTCCTTAGTACGAGTTGCGGAATTCGTGGGGTGATATAATTTGGAGGTACTTACTTATAATCTAGTGCTAATACGTGTGACGTAACGCCAGATCGGCAGACGGTATTTACTACCGACTTGAGTTATGTAAGGGTTGGAACACATCATTAGCCAATTTCAATCAACTTAGTTAATTAAGTTAAATAGATTTAGGTTCACGTTTAATTCATAGTATGCGCTGCTATATTGTGCAGCGTATGCTATTTAGCGCTGCGTAACGCAGCCATTGTCTGCCTCCAGTTGAACTCCTGGTATTTTGTTCGAAATTTACCTGTGTAAATCGCTTCCACTGCGGGAGTTTAGCTTGGAATTAGACAATTGACATATTCTATTTCGAAAGAAGTTGTTATGTTATCACTCCATGTCATTTGCAAATGAATTTGATAATGACTGGAAAGCTTAGCCTCCAAGGTTTCTTATAAATATTAGAAGCTTACGTATAAAACGTGCGGATCGGTTCTCAATGCGATCGGGCGTCAAAAAACTTCCGTTGCAATCGGGTGCACGTATGTATACTGCTTTACATATCATCAGTTAGCAAAAACTAAACAAAAGCTTTCTTCTGTGGGTCACAAAAGTTGAATTCATTTTAAAGAAAATAATTCAATATAAAAGTACTCGTAGATATTTTTATTGTCATGCATGAACGTCTACGGAATTTTTACTATTTTTAAATATTGACAGGGGAAGGCCTATATCCAGTGCGACTGTTGTGGATGTCAATGTATGTATGTATTTATTGAGTAATAATTTCGACAGAGTCATTTATTGAAGTTATAGCAGCCCGCCCAGCGGTTTCACCCGCCGCTAACAATTTCCCCCCGGGAATAAGATAGTTTAATATAGCCTATATTCATCAGGGATAATGTAGGATTCTAAAAATCTTGACTTCAATTTGAAACAAATATCGTTTTCAGATGGCGGTGGCGTAAAGTTACATGCCGTGTGATTAACCTGGCCAGCCCCATGGCAGCGCCTTTATTTTTATTTTTTTTATCCCGCCCGAGCCGGTTTTCTATTAGGTCATAACAAAATTGTAATTAAAAAAAAGAAAATTGTGTGATACAAATTTCTTTTTTTAGAATGACGGTTCATGCGACGTCAATAAGTGATAATACTATCCTACATTGAATAAAAAATTTCAATTTCAATTACTTAACGGTAAAAGAAATTTTTAAATCGGTCCAGTAGTTTCGGAGCCTATTCAATTCAAACAAACAATAAATAAAATCTTGTTTCTAATATTAGTGTAGATTATATTATTATTATTTTATTATGAGTTATGTTACCGTTCCCGTGTGATGCCGGCTAAGTTTCCCGTGTGATGCCGGCTAAGATTCCCGTGTGATGCCGGCTAAGAATAGCATCACCCCATTTCTTGCCCGTGGGTGTCGTAAGAAGCGACTAAGGGACTCGAGGGTGTGTATTGCAATTTTAGGCGATGGGCTGACAACCTGTCACTATAGTGATACTCAGTTATCTGATTGACCCTCGAACTTTTTGTCAGACGTGGCGTAAATTACAGTTTTTCACGGCCATATGCTCTGCCTACCCCGCAAGGGACTATAGGCGTGATATATGTGTCGGAGATTGATCAAACTCTGGTGGGTATTGGCTGAAATTATTTGACAGTTCGCGTTTTGTTATTATCTTCTTCCGTTTGATTGCTATTTGAATCTTGCAGATGCGAAACGCATAATCGTTGGCAACACTCAAATAGGCGATGCGCTTTATTCGCGCGCAGTTAGCTATCGACTGTAAGATAGACTGAAATGACGTTAGAGGCGTTGTAGTGCGTTCTCACAATTCATTGTTAGCTGTGTTCGTGATAAAGAAACGGAACTCAAATGGGCTATGGAGTAAACAACTTTGACAGTTCCGGTTAGTCTGTCGTTCGATGTGGTCGTTTTGAAGTTAGGTTTTGAATCTGGTAAAATCTTTGGAATCCTGGAGCGTTTGGAGAAACTGTGGTCGTCTAGCGATGGCGGAGCCCTTGATTCGTATTGCCAGTGGAATATTTGTTGAGATCATGAAGTGTGTGTTGGTTATTGTCGTATTTCCCCGAGGTTGTAGCCGAGATTGGTGAAATGCAGAGATTGAACGAGGTTTGTGACAGTTGTTGCTGTGGTCTCTTTGTTATCCTGCAGGCAGGGGATTTCATGGTGTTCAGTGTTAGAGGTTGGTGTCAATCGGTATCTGTGGTTTTGTGAAGACACGTTGATGTTGATCAGCGTGTGTCTTAAGATTCTTAGGTTGGTTTGATAGACAGGTCGGTTGTAGTACGGTTACACCGTGCCTGACGATGACCTGCCAGGTCGAAACAGCCTCACCGTGGGAATTGACGCGTAATGGTATCGACGTTATGGCTTATCATTTCAGTAGCTGGAGATAGCATTTGACGATGCAGTATTCTACAGGGTTCGATGATTATACGCCCACGACGTGTTGTTCTGTATCCTGACGTAAGGTTATACTTCCTCAGTGTCATTTCATATCCTGACGTAAGATTGATTATGTTGTGATTTTTAGTATCATCCAGACTAACTGGTTGATTAGTTTTGGGGTCCATTCTTCATGGTTTTCTACAGCGGACCCTATGCAGTGTCATCCTGATTTATCGGCATCCTGATGTTCACGGCACGTGCATGCCTGTACGTGTACAGGCTCCCTCTCTTTTTTCATTGTGTTCTCTTCTTCTCTTCTCTCTTTTCTCTTCTTTTTCGACATCAGAAGTGGGATAGTGAACCATTATTTGGACTAGCGTTAGAGGTTTTCTAATGAGACGGTGGACCACTGTTTTGTCGGTTGTGATTGTGAGTTAAGGAGTTTTCTTGAACGGTTGTGAGAAGTATTCCAGCGAGATGGTGTACTATCGTTTTGGGCGGATGTGAAAGGTATTCTATAGTGACGATAGTGGACTTTTATTTGAACGTGTGTGTGAAAGAGGTGTTGTAATGTGATGGTGTTCCATTGTTTTATTGGTTGAAACCTCCATGTGTTACAGTTTTCTTATGGGATGGTGGACCATTATTTGGACGTGCGTAAAAGGTGTTGTAATGGGATAGTAGACCATTATTTTGATTGGTGCAAGAGGTTTTCCTGGTGGACCATTATTTGTTTTTTGTTATGATTTCGACTTGATTGTGAGTTTTCTGATGAGATAGCGGACTTTTATTTGAACGGCTATGAGAAGTATTCTAGCTTGATAGTGTACCATTATTTTGAGTGGTCGTGAGAGGTATTCTAGTGTGACAATAGTGGACTTTTATTTAGACTTGTGTGAAGAGGTATTCGACTGGAATAGTGTACCTACCATTGTTTTGTTAGTTGTGACATAATGAGTTTTCTTATGAGAATGTGGTCCATTATTTGGACGGAGACAGGTACTTGGTAAAATCTCTAAATTCAAACAGACCGCGTACGAAGGGTGTCAAATCAAAAGGTTCTAGTAGAGTTAAATCTAGTCGTGTAATGATGATTCTGACGTTGCAAAGTTATTTTAAACTTTAGCCTCACGGACAGCATTGGCGGGTAGCCTGATAACTTGGTGGTTAGCCGAGTGGTTTTTCCTTTGGTGGGTAGCCAAATGGAGTGCGTTTATTTGGTGGGTAGCCAAATAAACTGAGCGTGTTTGTTTCTTTTGAGCTCGGTGGGTAGCCGACTCTGTTCGTTTGGTGGGTAGCCAAACTTTCTCGTTACGCTTGGTGGTTAGCCAACGTAACAACAGTAATTCCTGAGAGCGGAAAAACGTAAATTGCTATCCTCATATGGCAGTTACGTGCTTTGCATGGATTGGGAGTTCTGTTGAGATAGTGATGAAACCGTACTTTCAGACATGTAGTACGACACAGACATGTAGACCGATGAGACTGGGCAGTGATATCTCTTGTTACGCTCGGTGGTTAGCCGTACGTAACAGCAGTAGTTCCTAAGAGCAAAAAAAACGTAAATTGCTATCATCATATGGAAGTTATGCGCTTCACGAAGATTGGGAACTCAGCTGAGATTGTGTTGAAACCGTACTTTGAGCGAGTGCGTCATGTCCAACACGGGCGTGCAGACCGATGGGACTAGTCAGTGTGATTTTGTGAGTGAGCCTTAACTTTTTTTTTATTTGTTTTGATGTTTAAATTGTGAATTCAAAAAAAATACTTTGAGAACCTATTAATTTGAGTAAACTTTTGATTTGACTACCATTAAGATTATTGATGAGCTTCATCGATTTCATCCGTTACTGATCTGTGCAAAAATGTGAAATTTTGATAGTTCGGTTTTGACAGGTCTACGTGTAGATCGTGGTGGTGTTTTTGGAACTCAATTGTTTTGTTTGATCAAGTTTCTATGAAATGGAGACAGCTGTCTCTCTTCTTTGGGTTGGAGCGAGGTTCATTAAGTCAACGGTGCTAGATATGCTGCGATGTGGCTTCAGCGAAGGATATCCTTACGGGAACGTGGATCTGGTGCAGGAATTTTAGACTGTAGGTACATACATCGCTGGAGAGACTATTCATTTGAAATTGTGACATTTATTGGTTGGTTAATGTTTTCAGTCAAGTGAGTTGATTCAGTTTGTTATAGTCAGGATGGACAAGCGGTATGTCTAGGCTTAGTTAGTTTCTTTCGATAAACGTCAGCCGAAGACGTCTGACTTGTCAGAATGGCCGTGTCGGAGATTGATCAAACTCTGGTGGGTATTGGCTGAAATTATTTGACAGTTCGCGTTTTGTTATTATCTTCTTCCGTTTGATTGCTATTTGAATCTTGCAGATGCGAAACGCATAATCGTTGGCAACACTCAAATAGGCGATGCGCTTTATTCGCGCGCAGTTAGCTATCGACTGTAAGATAGACTGAAATGACGTTAGAGGCGTTGTAGTGCGTTCTCACAATTCATTGTTAGCTGTGTTCGTGATAAAGAAACGGAACTCAAATGGGCTATGGAGTAAACAACTTTGACAGTTCCGGTTAGTCTGTCGTTCGATGTGGTCGTTTTGAAGTTAGGTTTTGAATCTGGTAAAATCTTTGGAATCCTGGAGCGTTTGGAGAAACTGTGGTCGTCTAGCGATGGCGGAGCCCTTGATTCGTATTGCCAGTGGAATATTTGTTGAGATCATGAAGTGTGTGTTGGTTATTGTCGTATTTCCCCGAGGTTGTAGCCGAGATTGGTGAAATGCAGAGATTGAACGAGGTTTGTGACAGTTGTTGCTGTGGTCTCTTTGTTATCCTGCAGGCAGGGGATTTCATGGTGTTCAGTGTTAGAGGTTGGTGTCAATCGGTATCTGTGGTTTTGTGAAGACACGTTGATGTTGATCAGCGTGTGTCTTAAGATTCTTAGGTTGGTTTGATAGACAGGTCGGTTGTAGTACGGTTACACCGTGCCTGACGATGACCTGCCAGGTCGAAACAGCCTCACCGTGGGAATTGACGCGTAATGGTATCGACGTTATGGCTTATCATTTCAGTAGCTGGAGATAGCATTTGACGATGCAGTATTCTACAGGGTTCGATGATTATACGCCCACGACGTGTTGTTCTGTATCCTGACGTAAGGTTATACTTCCTCAGTGTCATTTCATATCCTGACGTAAGATTGATTATGTTGTGATTTTTAGTATCATCCAGACTAACTGGTTGATTAGTTTTGGGGTCCATTCTTCATGGTTTTCTACAGCGGACCCTATGCAGTGTCATCCTGATTTATCGGCATCCTGATGTTCACGGCACGTGCATGCCTGTACGTGTACAGGCTCCCTCTCTTTTTTCATTGTGTTCTCTTCTTCTCTTCTCTCTTTTCTCTTCTTTTTCGACATATGTATGTATTTTAGTATGATGCCGGCTTAGAATAGCATCACCCGATTTCTTTCCCGTGGGAGTCGTAGGAGGCAACTAAGGGACTTGAGGGTGTGTATTGCAATTTTAAGCGATGGGCTGACAACCTGTCACTATGGCGATACACAATTTTCCGAATGACCTTCAAACATATGTCAGACGTGGCGTAAATGTCCGTTTTTGCGGCCGTTTACGCTCTGCCTACCCCGCAAGGGATAATAGGCGTGATAAGTGTATGTATGTATTATTTAAGTGTACCTAGATTTTTTTAATGCATTATTTAATGTTTTCGTCGTCTTTTTATACCGAGTAAGGGACAGCCCTTCGAATACTGATAGGGTGCATGAAACATAACACTGGACAACTTTCCCCTAGAAACATATGTCAGGAAACGCCAAAAAAATTACCTTCCATACAAAATCACTATCAGCATTCACTATGGGAAGTCAGTTTTTTTACGTTTCCTGAAATATATTCCTAGGGGAAAGTTGTTCAGTTTCATGGTCTGCATGTACCCTATTAGTATTCTGAGGGCTATCCCTGAAACCCTCTAATACAGTAATGATTAAATGTAATCATTACACTGGTACGAATAATGTCGCGTAGTTGGTACATTTTTAAATGAAAAAGTAGTTATTGTGGCATAACTGTAATAGTTAGACATATGGTATCGCGGACATTATTATAGATATTGATGTCCTCTATAAAACTGTTCTACATCACTTTGCTCTATTGTCAATAATTTCCACAGCGTACGCGTTAAAAGATATTTTTTTGGTACATTTTTCACACGTTGGGTTACATTATCGAAATTTTCGCGCGGATCCCTATTTTTTTCTCGGATAAAATATAGCCTATGTTCATCAGGAATAATGTAGGATTCTAATGGTGAAAGAATTTTTAAAATCGGGCCAGTAGTTTCGGAGCCTATTCGATGCAAACAAACAAACAAACAAACAAACAAACAAACAAACAAACAATCAAATCTTTCCTCTTTATAATATTAGTGTAGATAAAAATACAATTTCCCCGTTGCATATTTTTAATAATAAATCATTTATTTGCCACTAGCTTTTACCCGCGACTTCGTCCGCGTTAGATAATTTTTTTAGGCAGAAGTTCTAAAGTAGGTATGTGTATTCATAGTAAGTGTGACAGTGATATTAGATTGATTAGTTCTTATCTCTACTGTTTAAAGATGACTTGCTTGCTTCTGTTGTTAAAGGGACAATTCAAAATTTGCTATCCGGCCTGAGAGATCAATATTTATAACCAATGAATACAGTCAGCATAAGTAGATAAGACAGATAAAAAGGTTATTTAAGTTACTGTTATACATTTTTCGTTTTACTGTCCTCGGTAAAGAAGGCAATGTCCTTTCTCAACTTATTCCCGTCATACTGAACAACAACTTTTGTTCTGGAACCATTTCTGTATCTCCAATAGTTTAAGTGGGCTCCTCATGGTAGAACTGGTGGTCTACATACGGTACTCCAAATCCTCAATGTCCTTGTGAAAAGAAGCGGCCCATCATACTGAACAACTTTTGTTTCGAAACCATGCCTGTATCTCTAATAGTTTTCCTGGGCTCCTGGTGATACACCTGGTGGTCTACATTAGGTACTCCAGATCCTCAAAGTCCTTGTGAAAAGAAGCGGCCCATCATACTGAACAACTTTTGTTTTGGAACCATTTCTGTATCTCTAATAGTTTACGTGGGCTCCTGATGGTACACCTGGTGGTCTAAATAAGGTACTCCAGAGCCCCAATGTCCTTGTGAAAAGAAGCGGCTCATCATACTGAACAACTTTTGTTTTGGAACCATTTCTGTATCTCCAATAGTTTAAGTGGGCTCCTGATGGTAGACCTGGTGGTCAACATACGGTACTCTAGATCCTCAATGTCCTTGTGAAAAGAAGCGGCCCATCATACTGAACAACTTTTGTTTTAGAACCATGCCTGTATCTCTAATAGTTTAGCTGGGCTCCTGATGGTACACCTGGTGGTCTACATAAGGTATTCCAGATCCTCAATGTCCTTGTGAAAAGAAGCGGCCCATCATACTGAACAACTTTTGTTTTGGAACCATTTCTGTATCTCTAATAGTTTACGTGGGCTCCTGATGGTACACCTGGTGGTCTACATAAGGTACTCCAGATCCTCAATGTCCTTGTGAAAAGAAGCGGCCCATCATACTTAACAATTTTTGTTTAGGAACCATGCCTGTATCTCTAATAGTTTAGCTGGGCTCCTGGTGGTACACCTGGTGGTCTACATAAGGTACTCCAGATCCTCAATGTCCTTGTGAAAAGAAGCGGCCCATCATACTTAACAATTTTTGTTTAGGAACCATGCCTGTATCTCTAATAGTTTAGCTGGGCTCCTGATGGTACACCTGGTGGTCTACATAAGGTACTCCAGATCCTCAATGTCCTTGTAAAAAGAAGCGGCCCATCATACTTAACAATTTTTGTTTAGGAACCATGCCTGTATCTCTAATAGTTTAGCTGGGCTCCTGGTGGTACACCTGGTGGTCTACATAAGGTACTCCAGATCCTCAATGTCCTTGTGAAAAGAAGCGGCCCATCATACTAAACAACTTTTGTTTCGGAACCATGCCTGTATCTCTAATAGTTTTCCTGGGCTCCTGGTGGTCTAGATTAGGTACTCCAGATCCTCAAAGACCTTGTGAAAAGAAGCGGCCCATCATACTAAACAACTTTTGTTTCGGAACCATGCCTGTATCTCTAATAGTTTTCCTGGGCTCCTGGTGGTCTACATTAGGTACTCCAGATCCTCAAAGACCTTGTGAAAAGAAGCGGCCCATCATACTAAACAACTTTTGTTTCGGAACCATGCCTGTATCTCTAATAGTTTTCCTGGGCTCCTGGTGGTCTACATTAGGTACTCCAGATCCTCAAAGACCTTGTGAAAAGAAGCGGCCCATCATACTGAACAACTTTTGTTTTGGAACCATGCCTGTATCTCTAATAGTAAAGCTGGGCTCCTGGTGGTACACCTGGTGGTCTACATCTATGCTCCAGACACTCGAATGGTGATAAAAAGTAGCCTATGTCCGTTCTCGGTATGCTAGCAATCTCTGTGCCAAGTTTCATGAAGATCGGTTCAGCGGTTTGACCATGAAAGCGTAGCAGACAGACAGACAGACAGAGTTACTTTCGCATTTATTTTTGTTTTGGAACCATTTCTGTATCTCTAATAGTTTACGTGGGCTCCTGATGGTACACCTGGTGGTCTACATAAGGTACTCATTATAATATTAAGTGTGGATTAAACAAGGTACATTACATAGATCAAGATGAAATTACGTACATATAATACATATATCAGGCCTATAATCCCTTACGGGGTAGGCAGAGCGTAAACGGCTGTAAAAAACGGAAATATTTTCCACGTCTGACAAACATTCGAGGGTCATTTGGAACATTGTGTATCAACATAGTGACAGTTTGTCAGCCAATCGCTTAAATTTGCAATATACACACCCTCGAGTCCCTTAGTTGCTTCTTACGACACCCACCGGGAAAGAAATGGGGTGATGCTTTTCTAAGCCGGCATCACACGGACTATTATTATTATTCTATGCAATGAAATTATTACTGTAAGATACCGAAAATAAAATCATTCAGTTATAAACATCGGTTCGAATGACACCCAAGTAAAAAGTAAAAAAGTAAAATAAAAAAAGACATTAATTAACAAAACCGACACTTGAAGGACCTATCAGTAATGTATTGCTGCTTGTCCTATAAATAATAATAATAAACAATATGCTTTTGTTGGCTTTAATGACAGTTCTATTTTCAAACACCATAAATACCTACCTTTAAAACCTCCGCGGTAAATGGCACTTACCGCAACGGTTTTGTGTCAGTAGTTCACTTATTTTACTATGGAGAAGATGGCCGTAATAGTGAGAGCTCTATTACATTGGAAAAGTGATTTTCTGCTGGAGTTTGGGCGCTGATATTTGTTGGACGCTCGTGTTGCTCGCGGCCGGTTCCTGTACGCAGCCGACCTCTCCGTCAATAATAGATCGTATTTTTGCTAACACTGACGTCGCGGATACAAAAGAGAGAATATTCTACAAAGATGATAATCAGTAACGCAGCATGCTTCAACAAATTATAATTATTTCATTTTACAATGCGTAGCCAAGTGCTACTTTCCGTAGCAAAGTGCTACATCGCGTAGCAAAGTGCTTCATCGCGTAGCAAAGTGCTACAAGATGCAAAATAAATTCTGTGCGTTAATCTTCGGCTATGACATTATATGCATTTGGGGTGAGATAGTGTGTGTGTTTGTTCTAAACCCACATTTTCCGATTGTAATGCGGTTTCAGTGATATGTGTTGGTTTGATTGATGCATGTTCTTAGATATTCTTAATTTTAACTGTCGTGGGTTTTATCAACATTTTTTTTATATTCAATTAATACGGGGTGTAAAGAACTGTGTACCGAAAACTTTGCAGGCATGATCAGACCATGGTATTTATAACTTTACTCTATAAGGGCTATGTTGGTATACAAAACAAAAACCGACCCGGCTTCCCATACAAAATTTCCAATCAACTGGTCGACTTTTAACGGAAATTTAAAAAAAAGTAGTTGAACATAGGCTACATAGTAAAAGTTGTTCAGCTTCATGGTCTGATCATGCCTGCAAAGTTTTCGGTATACCGTCCCTTACACCCTGTATAAGGTACAGTACAAAGTTCCGCTTCACTAGTTCATAAAGCGCTCTGAGCATTTACGCTGTTTTGTAGTTTATTTAATGTTGGTGGGAGTGTTTGTCGCAAACTGCGGGCGCGGTAATAGAATATTAAGTATTAACGTGCGCGGAGTGCCGAGTGACGCGATGTCGGCGGTGCGGTGCGGTGCGGTGCGGTGCGGTGCGGTGCGGTGCGGTGCGGTGCGGTGCGTGGTGGCGACAAGTGTGGTGACGGGCGGAGCAAATATTGCACAAGCTTGACGTCATCCCCGTGACGTCACGTTGCCGTCCAGGTCGTACCTGCCAGCTCCAGCAGCGTGACGTCACGTTGCCGTCCAGATCGTACCTGCCAGCTCCAGCAGCGGGACGTCACGTTGCCGTCCAGATCGTACCTGCCAGCTCCAGCAGCGGGACGTCACGTTGCCGTCCAGCTCGTATTGAAATTGAAATTGATTTATTTGCAGTAAGTGTGGTTACAAAAGGTGTCATTTTTTTTCACAATATATGTATAATAGTCCATACACACTTAGCTATCCTTTAGCATGCAAACTTAGAGGTAAGTTAACCTAAATTTAAAAAGAATATACATAATTAAATTTTAAAAACACGTACTTATATCACAATACATAATGAGTAATTTTATTATTATGGTAAATATATGTACTGATGAAAGAGTCTTATAATAACATATTAACTATATTTTGACGTCAAATAGTTCCTTTATAGAGTAATATTGTTTTTCTTTTAGCCATATTTTTAGTTTAGTTCTAAATTGCTTTAAAGGTAGTTTTTTGATATCAGATGGAATTGCATTATACGTTTTAACGCACATAGCGTAACAATTTTTATGATAGATGGCCGTTCTTGGAGCTGTATTGTAAACATTCCTACCAGCGTGTCTCGTATTACGATTATGTCCTTCTCCCACTGTACAAAATAAGTTTGGATTCGTTTTTACAAAATTTGATAGTTCATAGATGTACATGGAAGGAAGCGTTAGAATGTCTAGTTTTTTAAATAGGGGCTTACAAGGCTCGTCGGGAGCAACACCGCATATGGCACGAATACATTTTTTTTGGGCTATGAATGCCTTTTCAAAATCTGTGCTGTTTCCCCAGATCAAGAGGCCATAGGCAAGTGTAGAGTTAACATAGCCGTAATATGCAGTAAGAAGTGTTTGTAAAGTTGCTACTTTCCGAAGACGGCTTAACAAATACCTATAGCTATTAACCTTACTGCAAACCTTTTCAACATGGGCTTTCCAATTGCAATGCTTATCTAAGATAATTCCTAAAAATCTAGTTTGAACACATTCTCTTAAATTCTCGCCATTGTAATTTAAATTAAGGTCAAACGTAGTCTCTCCATATTTAGCAAATTGTATAAAGTTAGTTTTATTCATATTTACCTTTAAATTATTTTTATTTAACCAATCTATTACAGTACTTATTGTATTATTAATTTCAAATATGTATTCATTAATGTCAATATATTTTTTAGAAGTCAAAACGATTGATATGTCATCAGCAAATAGTATACTATCGTAATTTGTCACATTGGGAAAATCGTTAATAAACAAAATAAATAGAAGAGGACCCAGAACGCTTCCCTGGGGGACCCCATACGCATTAATTTTTGATGTCGATTTATGTGTTGTTAATGTAGAACTTTTGTCAATATGCATAATTTCAGTGTATTGTTTGCGATTTTGCAGATAGCTAGATATCCAATTTAATGCTGCTCCTCTTATGCCATAGTTATGAAGTTTACGCAAAAGCAAATTATGAGGAACAAAATCAAATGCCTTTGTCATATCAAAGAATATTACTGTGATACGCTCTTTTTCATTTAAAGTTTTTACAATTTTACTAACAAGGCTGAAGCATGCGGATGTAGTTGATTTGTTTGACTGAAACCCATATTGTTGATTCTTAATTATGTCAAATTTTTTGCAGAAGTCAGTTATTCTAATATGCATAGCTTTTTCAAATATTTTGGAAAAGATAGGTATTAATGTAATAGGTCGATAATTTCCAGGGTCATTTTTGTCACCTTTCTTATATAATGGTCTAACAATCGACAATTTCAGCATTTCCGGAAAACATCCACACTCAAATGATAAATTTATAAGATGGGTTATAACGTGTGCTAATTCATTTTTGCAAAACTTCAAAACATCCGTAATTATTTCATCAAATCCAACTGCCTTGGTATTATTTAGTGAAGTGATAATATTTTCTACATTAGCTGGGGTATATGATTCTAAATATATACTGTTTTGTAGACTAAATGTATTAGTATTCGTATTCGTATTATGAACCCCCCGAAATTCGTATTAATGTTGATTAGATAGTTATTATATGCTTCAGCTATTTCCGAATGGTCCGTAATAGTCTGATTATTAATCAGTAACTCATCAATGGAACTTTTTATTAATGGTTTGTCATTCTCTTCTTTTATAATAATCCACGAGGTCCTACATTTATTTTTAGATTTCATTAGATATTTATGGTTATTTCTTTTTTCAGAAGAATGTATACATTTTCTCAATAGCCGTGAATAATTCTTATATTTGTCTTTATCAGTTTTAGATTTAGTTTCGTAATATTTAAATCTTAGTTTTCTTTTTACATTGCAACTCTTACGCAGACCACGTGTCATCCATGCAGCTCTAACGCGTTTGCACCTCACACGAATTCTGACTTTAGGGAAACAAAGATCATAGAAAAGCATGAACAAATTGTGAAATTCATCAAAAGCTGTGTTAAGGTCGTTATTAACTAGAATACTATGAAAAGATAGGTTAGCCATACAGTTTCTGAATTTCATCATGTTTTCATCACTATAGTCCCTTTTTATTACGAAATAATCGCGTTGAGGTTCATCTTTTTTATTTACTGGGATTTTTAGCATTTGGGCAGTGTTATGATCAGAAAGACCGAGTGGTATCACTTCACCCTCTGCCTCATGAATGTTACTAATTATCAAATCAATGCCAGATTTTTCCCGCGTCGCTTCATTAATGTGTAACTTAAAATTATATTTGATTATTATGTCTTTTAGTGTTTTAATGTATGGTCTATCTTTTAATATATTTAAATTCCAATCTCCTGCTATAACTACTTTTTGTTTAGCATACTGAGTCACCTTAAAAAGTAACATATCTAATTTATATAGAAAAAAGTTGATATTCTTTCTTATCTCTATGGGGACTCTATAAACGCATATTATTATTAGATTTTGTTTTGGGATGTTAATACCACAGCATTCAAACAATATATCTTTAGAGAAATCTTTTAAAAACGGAAGATTTTTGAACGTGGTACCTATTCTAATGAGTATACATACACCTCCTCTATTCCCTTTCTCCCTACATGTTACTGAAGCTAGCTCGTAGCCACGAATGTTAATATTACTTTCACAACCTCTCCGTACAAAAACTTCTGTTAAACATATCACATCCGGATATCTGTTTTCGTTATATAGCTCCAAGAGTGCTAGTTCTAAAGTGTTTTTCTTAGCAGTAACACTGGCAATATTTTGGTGTAAAATTCGTATGTACTGCGGAGACAACTTAGGCTCGAAAAAAAACAATATTACTGTCATTGTTGTTGTTATTAGCATTATTGTCAGCTGAACATCCCTCCACTGTTTGCGTTGAAACGTTTGTTTTTACTGGAGTGGCAGTTTTCAGAGGGTGTGGAAATTTTATCTTACAATTGTATTCAATCCTAATTATATCCCTTACTATGGCTTTACATGTGTTCAATTTATCCAATGAATTCGATCTAAAGTAGTATAAGTCACTTGATGTCAAATTATGGTAATATTCACATGTCACATTTATAATTCTATTTTTAATTACATTTAATTTATTATTCTGAGGAAATGTCATGCATATAATATTTGTATTCGGTAGAGACACACATAAATTATTTAAAGAGGAACAAAATTGAACATAGTCTTGATCGTTTTTACCACCCAGAATCATAACATAGTCTTGTGTAGTTAGATATTTGCAGAATGTAATAACATCATTTGTTAATATATTCCGCAAAGTAGCATTTGGTTTGACAATCGCTGTATATAATAGAATAGTCTGGGCCAAGCCGACCCTCAAGCAAGTTTCGCATCCCTCTTCCTGTTTCGTCCGCAAGAAGTATAACCCTGTGGGCAGTACGGGTCGTGTCGATGTTATTTTTCTTTTGGATCTCTTTTCCAGGTACGTCCGGTATGTTCTTGCTCTGCTCATGGATAGATGTTTTCGGCAGAGGTGTGTTGCTAAGATCTTGATTATTTAGATTTAGGTTCGGGATCTCTTGTTCATATGTTTTGTTATTCTTATTCGGCATGTTGGGCATGGTCTTATTGTTATATTTTTTGGGTTTTCTCTTATTATTTTTATTCGTGTTTATTCCTATATTTCGTACCTGCCAGCTCCAGCAGCGTGACGTCACGTTGCCTTCCAGATCGTACCTGCCAGCTCCAGCAGCGTGACGTCACGTTGCCGTCCAGATCGTACCTGCCAGCTCCAGCAGCGTGACGTCACGTTGCCTTCCAGATCGTACCTGCCAGCTCCAGCAGCGTGACGTCACGTTGCCGTCCAGCTCGTACCTGCCAGCTCCAGCAGCGTGACGTCACGTTGCCGTCCAGCTCGTACCTGCCAGCTCCAGCAGCGTGACGTCACGTTGCCGTCCAGCTCGTACCTGCCAGCTCCAGCAGCGTGACGTCACGTTGCCGTCCAGCTCGTACCTGCCAGCTCCAGCAGCGTGACGTCACGTTGCCGTCCAGCTCGTACCTGCCAGCTCCAGCAGCGTGACGTCACGTTGCCGTCCAGCTCGTACCTGCCAGCTCCAGCAGCGTGACGTCACGTTGCCGTCCAGGTCGTACCTGTCAGCTCGCGCCTACGCCCCGCGAGAACACTTAACCACATTACCCCGACATCGCCGCCGCGCACACTCGAGTTATTATGACGCACTCAGCCACTCAACACATTACGAAATGCCGTGCATTATTAAATTACTATAACGTGGTATAAGGACGAGTGTTTAGATAAATATCGGACAATTATGTAGAATAATTTATCTGGCAGGATACTGGATGATAAGTCTTCTGACTAGTTGATGGATATTGATTTACAAGTTTTCGCCAAATTTGCAAATCAGAAGATGGTTTATCAAATATTGAAGTAATATTTCTACTTCGATAAATATTTCAACTATGAGAGACCAACAATCCAACAAATATCATGTGCATTAGAAGTATTACCATTTGTAACTGACGCTGCTGTAGCAACGTTAGTGCGGCTCATGAATAGTTGACGAGTCCCGCCGCGTGGTGGCGCTGCCAGTGCTCAGTAGCTGACCCAGCTCCCCCCCCCCACTCCCTGCTCAAGTATTCCCTTTTAGGTTGCAAGATATTGTATCAGATCCTGACCTTAGCCGACAACAGAATTTTAAAACATATGGGTATACATTAATCACAAGATACACTTTAGAACTCAGTCGAGCAAAATTTGTAATGTTTGATGATAGAATGCAATAGAGTTTGTGAGGCGATCGATGTATGCAAGAGCTAGCGCCATTAAAAATTCAATGAATGACATGTATGATGATAATGACATGTGATAAGACCATCAAGACCTCATTTATACGTGTACAATAATGCAATAAAGAAATTGAATTCAATTGAGTTGAATTGATATGACGAAAATGAAATGATAAGTTATATTTATATAAAAATAATATTCGAGTAGGTAACATAACTTCACTTTGTTAAAGTGTACCTGTACCTTATTAAATGTTTTTTTAAATGTTACTGTTATAAGATATTATTGACGTGATGGACAATTTTGTAACGCTTTGGTCTTTTATGTTTTATTTTGATATACACAAATTATAGAGGTAAACACCATCCAAGGAGCAACTCTGACTCAAGAAAAACTTAAATCCCTTTAGCCTGAATAACCATGTCTAGAGAAAGAATTTATTTTCAAACAATCTACTGACAGTTATTTCCCCGAGGTATAATGCAATATACTTCTGAAATACTTCTTGTATCTACCAACTGTATAGGACGAGTGACGCTTTGGCACATTTGCCAATTTTCTGTGATTTAAGTTGCTAAAAAGCATTGCGGTTTGCTTTTTCCGACAGCCAGCTGCTACTTACTTCGTTCTTATTGAACTCCTTTTACTTCTAATCTATTTTATGTTTCTCGAATCTAATTAAAGGTTGCATAGTTATAATAATAAATTATGTTTCTAGCTATAAGAATTCTATACATTCTAATATTACCAAGACATGTCATGCTACAATGTTTGATATATTAAAATATATTATAGACGAAGGAAGACATTGTTTGAAGAGGAAGTATAAAACGTAAAAACGGTGAAATTAAAAAATATACACACACACACATGTCACGCCTTTATCCCTTGCGGGGAAGGCAAAGCGCAAACGGCTGCAAAAACTGACATTTTCGCCACGTCAGACGAATATTTGAGGGTCATTCGGAAAATTGTGTATCGCCATAGTGATAGGTTATCAGCCCATCGTCTAAAATTGCATACACACCCTCAAGTCCCATAATAAAATATCACTATGTATTACACAAAATAATAGTGACTTCATACTTCCGGCGATAAAATTTCGGCGTCCTCTGACGGCGGAGAATTATCGCAGGGACATGTAGCTAAGCGCTTTGGCAGTATACGCATATCTAGGTCAGCTTCAGCCAGCCTTTTGTTTTACTGAATGGTAGTTCAACTTGTCTCTACTTTCCAAGTACTAAAGATAGGAGTTGAGTTTAAACGTCACCCCGAGTGCTGTACCTGTGGTGCCCTTCATACTGTTCCGGCTCTAGAGCAATCACGAGAGGGAATCTTGACAGGCGGCTCCAAAGAAAAGAGCAAATGAGCGGCACTAAGAGCGGCCTGTTCGGGTGCAATTAGTGGCAGTCGATGGCGGTGAGTGAAGCGCCGCGGCTCGAGCGAGGCGGGTGCGGGGCGGATGCGGGGCGGGGCGGGGGCGGGACGGGAGCGGGACGAGTAGAGTGTGTGTCTAGCACTAACGAGGTGCGCTCATTAGCCGCCGCCGCCGCCGCCGCCGCCGCGCCGCTCCCCACACAGCACACACAGCACCGCCGACTCCGGCGACCACCACACACCACACAGCACTCGGCACTCGGCATCTCGCCGCAGTCCACCGCCGGATACTATTCAATATCCAATCTTTAGTAATTCAAACAGGCATTAAAAAATGTGAATGTACTTATTTCGATGCCGTGTGATGCCTGTGATTACTTGCCGATGGGAGTTGTAAGAGGCGACTAAGAGACTCGAGGGTGTGTATTGCAATTTTAGGCGATGGGTCACCTGTCACTATGGCGATACACAATTTTCCGGATGATCCTCAAATGTTTGTCAGACGCACGGTCAGACGTGGCGTAAATGTCCGTGTTTTGCGGCCGTTTACGTTCTGCCTACCCTGCAAGGGATAAAGGCGTGATATATGTATGTATGTATGTATAATATGATTTTGTGATCCGAACATTATGTTACGAGTTTTAAGGGCGGCTTAGTGTGAAAAATGTCGAATCGACCTATTTTTGGTTGAGTTTTAAAGCATCATATATTATTTTATTTGACCCAGAAAAAATATATGTTGTTGTTTATGAACAGTTCTTGATTATTTAATGGACAGAAACACGATTTCTATAACTTTTCTCGATCATAAAAAAATGCAAAGATACGTAAGTTTATGACAATTTTTCAAGTATTACTCAAAGATTATTTACACTAAAAAAATTTAAAATATGCCAAAATGTAGGAAATTACAAGATGTAAATAAAATAATGGATAGATTTTTTAAATTGTTTTTTGGGATTTTTTGAAACCCCATTATTCCCATTATATAACCAAACGACGCGCGCGCTGCGCTTCAGACGCCCGCCGGGCATCATCGGAGCAGGACCTAAGCCAATTTTTCGACCGCGGCGTTCCGCAACCTGCTTTTTTCATCTTGTCGCGTAATATTAATAAGATATGAATTTTCTGACATCAAATGTGTTGGCTGGAAGAGATCTCTTCTTAAGAGATAAGCTCGCCTTTGCTACTAAGTTTTAAATAAGTGTTGTATATTTCTGACTGTAATTATTTTGTGAATGTGTAAATATTTCGTTAATTTATTGTAAATAAACGTGTACATAGTCTGTAAATAAGTAAAAATGGGAAATAAAAATAAATACAAGAGGGTACCTACATGTCAAAAGCGAAAAGACCGGCAAACAATATCGTAAGTATCTGAACATAATTCTAACCAATTTTTGACCTACCAAAGTAACTACCTACTATGAAGTAAGTATGTATAGGTATAAACTTTAGTGAATAGGTAAGTAGACAAAGAATTGTATAGCTGATCTGGGTAACTAAACCAGAAGCAGTTTTAGGTTTAACAACAACAGACAGTAAAATTAAATAGTATTGCAACCACAGTATCTAACATGGTACCTACCATTTGATCTAGTGTAATTTTATTTATTATGTAGTTCATAAACTGTTGCCATGTTAAAAGTAAACATCATAATACATACACAGTAGAAATGAAACCAGTGGTACAACCACAGTTCAAATCATACGAAGAGTAAACATCATAATACATACACAGTAGAAATGAAACCAGTGGTACAACCACAGTTCAAATCATACGAAGAGAATGTACGATTTTACATAATGTAATTTTATTATTTATTAGTGAGCCATGCTATAAGTAATTATCAAGTACATACACAGTAAAACAAAATCAGTAGTGCAACCACTGAATTTGTTTGTAATGTAATAGTATATTTAATTAGACGGCAAATATTGTACCGATAACCTTGGACTTCTAACGTTCCAGGACTTCAAGCCGTCATGACGATGACCAACTTTCTCTGCAAGTTCTGGAGTCACATACATCTCCAAAACAACATAGTCAAACATATCGCAAACTGCGAGGTTGTCCAATCCTACGTTTATCTGAGAGCGCTGATATCCAACAACGGCGGTTGCATAGACGAGGTAAAAAAGACGTATGGCGATAACTAGATCCACTATGAGCAAGCTTCATAAGGTTTGGAAAAATCGCAATATCACGAAAGCCACCAAAACACGACTCGTGAGAGCACTCATATTCCCCGTGTTCCTCTATGCTGCAGAGACGTGGACTTTGCGGGAAATTGAAAAAAAGAGGATAGACGCATTGGAAATGTGGTGCTGGAGGCGAATGCTTAGAATATCACCGATAGCATTCCCCACAAATGACTCCATTCTCAAGGAACTCGGCATCAAGCAACGCCTCTCCTCCATCGTGCAAGCTCGCATCCTTACATTCTTTGGACACGTCGCCCGACGCGGGGACATATCCATCGAGCGGCTTGTGGTCCAGGGTAAGGTCGAGGGTGCCGGCCCTCGAGGAAGATCAGACGGACCAAATTAAAGCCGCTACACAAGAAGGACTGAGTGCACCAGAAAAGCAGTCATCCGTGAGGAATGGCGACGGATTTTAAAGCGTGCCACCAACCCGGATTGACGACCACGTCCGCTCTGTTAAGAGTGTATTGATGAAGAAGAAGACATCTCCACGCCAATCAACTCTCCAGTCTAATGAGTAAGTTACGAAAACTAAATGTTTTATTGTTCAGCTAATAAACAGTTGTTTCTTAATAAGACTTTTCACTTACTTATACATAAATTTTTACTGTAGTTCTATACAGCAGCCTCACCATGTAGCTATTACCTCCCAAGCAGAAAAGGCAGATTCAGATAGAAATACGTAAGTTTTAGAACAAAAAGTGGAAATGACGATCCTTAATGTTATTTAAATACTGCTCTGTGTGAATATTGATGTTTCAAACATGTTTCAGAGCTTCAAGCATATGTGATGATCAACCCTTATTGCAAGTTATGGACTCCCATACATTTCCACTACAATCAACTTCTAAATCTCATAAGTAAGTAACGAAAATTCATTCATCAGCCTATTACAGTCCACTGCTGGACGTAGTCATCCCCCTCGGTACGCCATAAGGCACGATCTCCCGTTTTCGCCATTCAGTCGTTACCAGCCGTCTTTTTAAGTCATCGGTCCATCTGGATTCTGGCCGGAGGGCGTCCAACGTTATGCTTGCCAAGGCGTGGCCTCCACTCATGAACCCGCTTACTCCACCGTCCGTCGGTTTTACGACAAATGTGGCAAGCCCACTCCCACTTCAGCTTGCTACACTTTCAGAAAATGTCCGTCACTGGTCTTTTTTGCGGATAAGGAAGGCGATGACTGGTAGGACACATTGATCGAACACCATGGTCTTGAGGCATTTTGGCAAAGATGATTCTAGGATATGACGCAGCTTCCCAAATGCCGCTCAGCCCAGCTGCACTCTTCTGGTGCTTTCAACCTCAAAGTTGTCTCTACCCAACTGCAACGTTTGCCCAAAGTACACATACTTCAACAACTTTAAAGGCTACATCTTCGACGGAGACTGGCTTGGGGATGATTTGTTGAGTGAATTTGACTTTTGTCTTGTCCAAGTTCATCCCGAGTCTGTCACGTCTCGAGGCTGCCTTAAGACTGGATAGCATTTTTGCACACACTTTTCACACACACTTTATATAAAATTAGTACGGATAGTAAGGATTATTTGTCATTGTCCTTCGATTTTCATTGTTTCGATGATTATAAGTAAGTAATGAAAAATTTCAGATGTACCGACGGTGATGATATTGAGGATATATCCCCTGCTAGCAGAAGCGGAAAGGAAGACGAATTTCAAACTGTTACGGGACGCGGCCGACTTGTTGACATCAACCATATTTTAAATGAATTACAGGACAAAGAAAGCTCATCATAATGAGTTATTCAACTGCGCATTACATAATACTAACATTATTTAAATTTATATTTAAATAATATTACTATTATTAATAAGTATATAATTCAATAATTAAAAATTAATTATAGAAAAACACATCTTCACTGTTTAATTTTATCAATCCTACAATTGTACCAACATATTTTTCTAAGTAAATTACGTAAACAATAAAATTATATCTATATCTTGGGGAGTTATTGACCTACTGCCATAGTTTTGTATACTGTAACGCGCGCGCTCGCTGTGGAAGCTGCGCTTGCCGCCCGGTCCGTACCGCAGGGTCAAGTGAGTTCACCGCAGACTAGCTCGCGCGATCTTTTCTACGCGACGGGCGGAAGGCCGTAAATGCCTACTCTTCAGCACTAAGCTGCCCTTAATAGAATTATCTTCTGACCTATATAACACAATGAATTGTTATCTAATAATGAATTAATATGTTAATATCATTGTCATCATGAGTTTTACTATAAAATACCATTAAGGTTCTATTCCGAACCGAGCTGCAGGTCAGTCGCCGCGGCATATGCTGTCGGCCGCTCGCTTCGAAATAGAACCTTTAGTCGAATGAACATGAAAGAATATTGTTCACATGGTTGTAGTAACGCGGTTAGCGGTGAGCAACTGAGCATGTGATCACTTCACTGCAAGAGAACACCAGCTGCAGTAGGCAAAGGTGATATGAAAACATACTTACTAATAAATACAAATCATCCCAAAGTGGCTACCACGCAGTGTTGTGCTTCAGGTTACGTAAATGTTTCAATAACGCGCGCACCAAATTTTCTACTAGACGTGTTTATCCATTGTTGTTTACTCCAAGTTAGATGTGCCGATACCGAACTAGGTACTTACTGGAAGTAGAGATATCTATACTGTAGGCTAGGTACGTATCAAACAATGTCGGTAAATGCTACGGACGACCAGCAATATTTTATTAAAAAGTAAAATAATAATAATAAAGTGTGGTGAATGAGACAACGGGTGAAATAGCTGCACGTTGTCGGGCCGCATCCAGAATCTGGGTCAAGGTGGTGTCGGCGGTGGGATTCCACGATGGGGCACGCGCGGCATCCGTGCGTCGACAGTGCGTCGACCGCGCGACGACCGCGCGTCAACCGCGCGGCGCCCGCACGGGGATCGCACGGGGCTAGGGCATGTAAACCGGAATTCCGGAATATCGTAAGTCCGGAATATCGGACCAATTTTTCCGATTATTTAATTCCGGTTTTGGCAGATTCAATATCGTAAAACCGGTTTTGAGTAATTGAAAAAACTAAGTTGTTTTGGTATAATTTTGATCATTCCTAAAACAAATAATTGAAAAACATGCATTTTTCTACCCCCTACGCTCGGTACTTTCGTAGCACTCCTCGCGGTGGCAAGTTTTTTGTCGGGAAAAAACACAACTACCTACACTACTGAGGCGCGTGCGCCGCGTTCATTTTCGCGCAATCATTTTCGAAAAAGAATCTTAAGTTACTTTATTATGATCACCTGCTTACTTGTACGAGTATGATATGCTTGAATTAAAAATATGATTATTTTTGTTTTTGTTGATTACTCATAATATTTTATCTTACAAAAAGTAGTATAATAAACTAAGCAAGTTCCTAATTTATTTTAATTCTTACCATTTTAGAAGAATTTAATATTAAGTTATGATAACGAATGTGCGTGCATAACTTTATGCTTAATTATTTGCATACAATACAAGATTGTTTTGTTACTGTAGATTACGCTAATAAATGAGTTTCGTGCCAATTACTTGATTTAAAAGCTGGTTTGGAAAAATGGTGTATTATTATTACTATACTTTAAAAAAAAACACCAAAACCGGAATTTAAACCGGAATTCCGGTTTTGAGCGTCCAATATCGGAACTCAAAACCGGTTTTGGGGATCTTCCGATTTTACGTGCCCTACACGGGGCTGCTGCGGAGCGGGACCCGCTCTCACCGTCTCGGCGCATGCTACTATCCGCAAACCCGCGATATTTACTCCCCTGGAGTCAACTTAATAATGAATCTTGCAAGTTCACCGCAGGCAGCTTGTGAAGCACGCACGACAAACAATGAAAAGCAGTCACAGTAATTAGAAAAGTTACGCTTCTAGTGATAATTACCGCAATGAAGTTTGTGGGTCGGTGGTAAGTGCGGGCTGCGGCTGCGAGTCGGGGCCACACTAGGAGCAGTAGTAGCATGAACAGAACAACCACCGGTACTAGGTACACTATGTACTTGTCTCAAGGAGGTAGATAGGAGAAGAAGCGACCGAGTGAGGAGCTCGTCTCAAATTAACATAAGTCGTTGTGACCGGCCACAGTCCTAATTTCGTTTGCATCTTTAACTTATAATGCAAATTTATAGACCTTTGAGGCACCTAGCACTAAATTCGCATCAGGTTTACCTCAATCAAGTTAAATCTACAATCTGATCTCCATAGCCTAGAGGTTTATTGCTCTGCAAACCTTCTGCATTTAAACCCGTTTAAATGCAGTGTTGTTTCATTCACCCGCAAGCGCAATAAAATTCACAATGATTGTTCTAAGGGTGAGATACTCAATGGAGATTTAAAAAAAAATACGTACCTATTTCATGATTACGAATTAATTTTAGACACTATTGTTGTTAGAAATTTGCAAAATCACAAAAACTCTTGAATTTGTAATACGTACTTCAAAAGACTTTATTCAGGCTTGTTGCATTTTTTTTGCTTTTTTATTGTACATTTCTCCGCAGTAATTTAGAACGCGTCACAAGCCTGGAGCCCTATGTACTAAATTTACATCAAAATGATAGGAAATATTCAGAAAAGAAATCATCGCTATCTGTTTCCGTTTGTGTCATCAATATACTTATTTATTTATAATAATTGTATAATTCTGATAATTACCTAGAGTTTCGCAAGAATCGTCATCATTTTCCTTTAAATATGTCAAAATAAAGGAAAAAAGACAGAAAGAGAAAAGACGAGGACAAAATGAAAAGGGCCTATACAAGTATACACACACAGGCACACACGCCGTAAACATCAGGATAATACTTTATCAGGCTGACACTGCATCAGGTCCGCTGCAGAAAACAATAAAGAATGGACCACAATACTAATCAAACAGTCCCTTTTTATTTTGTTTGATTTTGATTTGTTGTGATTAAGTGACATCCAGACTTGCTGTCAGTCGTTTAGGGTGCATTCTTTATTATTTTCTACAGCGGCCCTGATGCAGTGTCATCCTGATTAAGAGTCATTTCGATCTTTAGGGCTTCTGTGCCTGTGTGTGTGTCTGGGTCTTTTTATTGTGTTCTCTTTATTATCTTTTCATTTTGTCTTCTTTTTTTATTAAATTCTACATGCTTGTGTATATATAGATTATATATAATTTAAAGTCTAATTGTAAAAACTTATAATTGGCTGATCGTCGTTATTAGGTTTTATGCGTTCTATATTTAATACATGTTAGTTTTTCTAAGAAAGCAAAAGCATTCTATACTTAATACCCGTTAGTTTTTCTTACAAAGCAAAAAAATAAGTGAAAGAACTAGCACAGCTACCACCAGAGCCAGGTTTGAATCATTAATTAGGGAGACGGCTACGCGGGCCAAACTATTAAAATTATATCGGTGTGGCGCGGCCTGCCCGGAGCGGCCCTGTGTGTCTGCGTCTGAAGGCAGCCTAACGACGGCGCTATCACTGCACACAAAATGCATCGCAGAAAATTGAAGCGGCGGAATTCAATAACGATCGGAACATCGGCTTTATTAAACCTCCCCCCCCTCCTGTTGCCCGCCCTCCCCCTCCCAAGCCCCCTCACACCTCTCGGATTGACACTCGTCGACGATTTAAATAAAAGGTGAAAATTTAATTACGATCGATTGGTTTATGTCTGAAACTGATAAATGTTGCAAATTGCTTTAAGAAAGTAAATGATGAACTAGCGACTATTGCGTTCGGAAATGTTATATAGTACATAATTATTTATAATTCACTTTTTATAGAAAGATTTATTGCAGTTAGGCAAGGAAATAACTATTTTTACTCTCACGTTACAGCGGCAGGCTCAGGCAATAATGAAACAACAACATACATCTAGTTTTGAAGTAGAATTTTGGGGTATTTCAAACAGTCAACGTAATAACTGATCGAAAGGCCGCTGATTGATTGAATAAGTATGTTTCTCGACCGCCGCGGTGCTATTGTCGTCCTTTTCACAAAATACCAATCCAGGAATCTTTGATTGTATTTTGTTATTTTAACGGGAAATAAATTACGAGCAGTAGTCATCATCATAACCTTATCATCATAGCCATCATCAACATCAAGGTAAGTGATCATCATCATGATTATTACTATCACAGTCATCATTATCATCGTCGTCGGCGTATTCATCTCATCCTCATACAATAATCATCAAACCGAGAACTGATGATGGTGATGACAATGATTACAACATTAACTATGTGAATGGCTGATGATGATAATAGTGACCGCCACCACTCCAACAATACACTACACTACACTACACCCCAGCAGTTGGCTGAGCGTCGCTTAGTTGTAGAACGTTATCATCAACCACCTAGCTAATGGAAGTTTAGTCGTGTGGTTAAATGGTGTTCTTTGATTAAAGAGCTAGCTATGCAGTTAAACGGCCTTTACAACCAGTTGACTGCGATATCTCTACCCCCGAACGATCATGTGATCGACTTTCAAACAGCCGTCTCAATATTTATGAGCGCCCCTCAACGGTTCACGAACAGGGAAAATATGAAAAATATACAACCTACTTCTGCACGTGTAAGATTATCATAATATCACAAAAACTTACGTTTCATTCTATAGCTCATAAAATATGAAGATAATTAATATTCATATTATTTTATTTAGTAACAATAATTTATAACAATCATTATTTACAATAAAATAAAAAATCTTGCAATTAGCTTATTGTTACATAAGAATTCATAAAATAACAAATTAAATCTCTCTCTTTTCGTGTGGGACACCGAGTCGTCCAACGACGTGGTGAACCCTGGTATCAGAGTTTTTTCAACCGCCTACTATCACTAGTAGGCCTCTGACATGGTTGTGTGTCGACCGCCGTCTAAGTAATCATAGACAGCGACCGGAGAAGAGAGAATTAATTAATAATAAAATAAGCGATACAGTTGTAATAAAAGATATAGTAACTAATAAAGTAATTTGTTTAAAATATTGTGTGATATGACAACTAGCGCCGTAAATATTTGATGTTATATTCAAACAATATATTCGTGGCTGTGACTGTTTCGTTCCTAGATACGCTTACGCGATTTTTTTTAAAAGAAGTAAAGTGAGACCCTACTTATCTTGTGTTAAGGATACCTAAACTTGTTCGTTATCCAATTTCTTCTTTGCAGCAAGGAAAAGTTCAGAACAAATTCCGATGAAGGAAAGAGTCCTGAAAAATTAATGAGTGTTAAGTGGTCGGTGGCGGGCCGCGCGCTGGCGCTGTTTCTTTATTCTAAAACTTGGTAGTGAGGACAACTTTTTCTTAATTTATAGTATCTAACTCAACTGGAGCCAAGAGCTTTGGTAACAGCGTAAGCGAGTACGGTGGTATTTGGCATATTTTTCAGCATTTTAGAAAAATTACAAATATGCCTAAACCAAACTAATAGTACGTCGAGATAGCCTACGGGTTACAGAGTATAGTACAGGGATGGGGAAATACATTTTGGAAAGGGCCATATCAAAGAATCACAATTTGTAAGCGGGCCAAATAAGTTTACTAATTACTAAAAAAAATACAAGAAATTAAGTCTGTTTGGATGTGCTTCGTCGATGAGATAAATGAAATTTTGACTGTCCGTCTACAAGCACGTCAAAATTAGGCTTCAAATTACTTGACGTAACATTTAAAATACACTCATTGTGTTCATCAGCCAATTTGTTCCTCAGTTTGTTCTTACGCAGCTTCATTGTGGAAAACACTTGCTCGCGGATTTTCTGATCGGGTGATATGTGACGCACGACACGACGGACGAGGGCCGGTAGCTGGTAGGTCGCTCGCGCCAGTAAACACCTAACTACCTTTACCAAATAGGTACATACTTATTAACGTGATTAATTGAAGTTGAGGGACAAACTTAATAAAAATCTGTCAGTGACCGCGGGCCGGATGAAATCACTCCGCGGGCCGGATTTGGCCCGCGGGCCGCCATTTCCCCATCCCTGGTATAGTACATACTGGGTATTGCTTTTAAAGTGCTAGTTAAACATTTGCCTCAGAGTATAGTATACATGGAAGAGTTTGGAGCAATAAAGTAAAAAACAAATGCTAATACAGGATAAAGTTCAAAATCATCAATGAAGAGGAAGAACAAGACTGGATGGTGAAGAATCTTTCCGAATTCTGGACATGGTGACCATTTCGACACCTATCATCACTACATAGTATAAAATAAAGTCGCTTCCCGTTTGGTGTCTCCTTAAATCTTTAGAATTACCCAACGGATTTTGATGCGGTTTTTTTTATTAGATAGAGTAACTTGAGAGGAAGGTTTATGAGTATAATTTATTCCGGGAAATTGACACATTCCCATGGGAAAACGGGTAGCCCAACTGGTAGTAAACTTTTGACCCCCTTTTGACTCCTTTAAGGATTAAAATTTCAAAAATGCTGAAACACGTATTTCATTATTTTAAGTTATGAGTCTAATTAGAAATTTTGAAACAGAGTACATTTAAGATAAAAAACTTTCATACAAACTTTTAAGCCCTTTTCACCCATTTAAAGGTTAACATTTCAAAAATGCTGAAACACGTATTTAATTATTTTAAGTTATTAGTCTAATCACAAATTTTGAAACAGATCACATTCATTTAAAAAAACGAATTTTCATACAAACTTTAAACCCCCGTTTGACCCTATTAAGAGTTAAAATTTCAAATATGCTGAAACACGTGTTTGATTATTTTGAGTCATAAGTCTAATCACTTATTTTGAAACGGATCACACTTAAGAACTTTCATAAAAACTTTTAACCCCCTTTTCATCTCTTGGGGGATTATAAAAAAACGGAATTTAAAGTAAAGTCGCTTTCCACGTCTGTCCCTGTCTGTTTGTTTGTTTGTATGCTTAAATCTTCAAAACCACTTATCTGATCGGATCTGGATGAACTTTTTTTAAAAGATAGAGTGATTCAAGAGGAAGGTTTTTATGTATGATTTATATCGGGAGAAGGTCTGTTTCCCGTGGGAAATCAGTTAGCAGCGGGTGAAACCGCTGGGCGGGCTGCTAGTAAAAATATAAAATCATTTTTTTCAGAATTCTAATATACATTTAGTGCCGGGTCTTACCAGTAAGTTATCCATAGAAACTTGTATTGGGAATGCCCCGCTTCTTCCCCTCGTTTCCATAAAATAAGATTAAATAAATAAATAAGATTTGTAAGTAACAAATTTCGCCTTAATTAATAAAGTTTTTCTAAATATAACAATACTAATATATAAAAAGAAGTAAATGGTAAGTAGTAACAGTAATACAATAATAGAAAATAGTAAGTACGTTAGCAAGTTTATAAGTGTGTATGTGAGAGAGTATTTATGTGTGTGTGTGTGTGTGCGTGAGCATGTGTAGAAGAGAAAGAGAGATTCCGGTCGGTTCCACTATACAAGGTTATCCTAACTAACAAACTCACTCACTCGCCTTAAAACTTGGCTATCTTGTCATGACCCACACTCCCCTTCCTACTTCAAGTCATCAAGATGAAGTTGTAAATGTTGCAGAGTAAAGTTAAAGGTTCAAGAAAATGGCCAAACTGCAATAAAATACCACAATATGGCTGAGATTATCCTTTCAAGGTTTTGATCTGTAATTTGATCATTATTTTTAAATTTAATAAGATAACATGGCGTTTTAGAGTGAGCAACGGCACAGGCAACGGTGTGAAAACATTATAATAAATAATTCGTTTTTGAGTTGCAATATTGTAATAACTTTTTTACAAGCGCCGTACCGAGCCAATAAACTTGTCTCCATCACATGTTCTTCAGGAGTCGTTTAGAAGTTGCCAGTAGCGCAAGTTGAGGCGTGATGTGTGAGTCGTGTGTCTTGGAGTGTGTTGGAGCGGAGCGAAGCGGCGCTAAGGAAGGCGGCCATTAGTCACACATGCTATCGGTCGCGCCGCCGGCGAACAAGCGGCGGGAATGCCCGCTCGCGGCGGCGCTGCGGCATAAAATACGACACTGTCATTTTTACCTTTATTTCTTAAGATAGGATATTATTTTTATTTGTAATGTAAAGCCTATCTCTATGGATGAGATAAGCACAGAACCGTGAGGATTGGCTCAATAGAGAGGAGTCAGTGGGTGGATGTGGGCTGGTGGTGATGATGATGAAGCCGCCAACTGGATCTTTTTATTATGCATTATAACAGCTTGCATAGCAAAAAAATACTTAACATCACATAATTCAAATTTTACCCTTACTTTAGAAAACTCATGACTACTTAATTTGCCTGTGTTTAGATTCTTATCGCCGGTGAGGTGACAGCAGAAGATATCCTCAAGACGCGACGCCGGGAGCGGGGGAGGGGGAGGGGGGCGCGGTTGCCGGAAGCCGCGGATATTACATTGCGGCGATACCGCCCCCCCTCCCCCCGCCCGCACCCGCACCCCGCGCGATCCCGCAGCGCCGCCACTTCCGCCGCTCATCGGATCACTTGCATCTGATCGCAACATTGATTTCCTTTTTAAGTTGATCAACTTATGTGTAGATATTTACTTACCTACCACGGAACATAAAGTACCAATGTTTTAGCAAGCACTTTCCGTAGAAAATACTACGATCGTAGCGCATTCGTAGCACTATTGTAGCGGATTCGTAGCACGCTTGCAAGGAGCTATGATACATTTTATTATTTTCCTTTATGATAAAATAAAGTTTTGTGTCAAGTTGTTAACATGAATATATCAAGCCTATATCCCTTGTGGAGAAGGCAGAGTGTAAGCGGCCGTCAAAAATATTTACGTCATGTATGAAACGTCAGGTTAGTCAAAATTTACTTTAAAGCTTTGCTAAAAACTTAAATGAAATGCAGTAAACAACCAAGTAAGTTTAGTGGCAGTAGCAATAGATTATTTAAACAGGTTTTATTTGTATTGCGTATTAATTACAAAGATTGTTACTGTAGTAATTTATTTTTTTACTATTAGTGAAGAGTTATTTTTATTATTTTTATTTACCGTTTTTTGTACACAAAAACATAACAAGAGAAACACATACAAAGAATAACGACACAACAGGACTACTTATTTCTACTAAGAAATTTCTTCCAGCTGACCTACGCAAAGTGAGACTTTATAAGACAGGCGGATTAGGGTTCCTATATGATCAGAAGAAGTAATCATTAAAATTCTTACCTATTCGGCAAAAGTATGATTGTTGTTTATAATTGGTGCGCGCTCGAGGTAGAATCACTGAGATTATAATATTGTGTATTCTTTCCCTGAACACAAAGTTTAATACCATATAATAGTTCAGGGACGTCTATCTTACCTAAGTGCTCCTTCATAGAAAACGCAAATGAAATTATTTATTTTATAAACATAATTACTATAAGGTAAAACTATAAAAACAATTATGAATAATTATGAACATGATTCTTTACTAGTGTCTTCCTTATTCGCCGTGTGGAATACCAAGTCCGAGTATCACCTGGTGTAAGAGCTTTTCTTTCGGTATTAAGAGTTTACTATCAGTAATATATACTGGTGACACTTAAAATGCAAGGAAGCAAACTTACACGGCATAAAAAGCATGAGCTAGAGTCATTGAACCAAACTCTCATATTTAATGTTTAGTAAAAGTGAAAGTAAGCAGATTCGCACCAGTAGTCCATATGGACGCAGTTTCATACCAACTGTAGTAAAGCAGATTACCTTACCTGATGAGCTGAATAGAAAGCGAAACAGTTGCCGACTTATTTTGCAAATATACTTTTCGTCTTTCGTATTCCTTTACCAGTTCAGCGTAAAAACAGAACTAAACTAAATTAAAGTAAACTTGTTTTGTAAATGATTGGAGCGATTTGAATAATATAAAAAGTTGCCAAATAATAAGCTTCAGGGACCTAAAATATAAATTCATGGGTGGGCGCGAGCATGCCAACCCAATTTATGCACTCTCATTGTGAGTCGGGCGAGTGCAGGTCACCGCGATCGCGAGGCAAGTTTCTTGCGTCACAAAAAACTTTTTGAACAGATAATTACGAGCATTTTTGCAAATTTGAACATCGCTCTCTGGTCCCGAGAGGGTGCGATTAAAGAAACCTTCGACGCTTGGTGAGGGCGCGGCCGGCGCGCGCCGTCCCCTCCCCCGCGACGCCGCCGCTGCCGCCCCGTCCCGTCAGTGTCCACCGCGCGCCCGCCGCCGCCGCACGCGCCGTCACCCGACCCACGAGCTCAGCGCCGACGAGCCATGAACTGATCCCACCGATCGCTACTCCCAACATTTATCAAGAAAGGTACTCCGACCCGACAGAGTGCCTAGTTTATATTTGGCTGTTAATTTAGATTAATTTATCGTGGTGTGATGCAGCACGCACTGTCAAAGCTGCGGTTGTGATGCTACATCCCTTAATAAACGATTAACTCAAAATAAACGCAACCCCATAAACATAACTAGAGTTAAGTGTATGTTTCCGTACCAAAAGCAACACATAAAAAAATCTTAGTGCAATGAGAAGGCGTGCATGTGAACGCAGAGTTTATATACGCAACAATGCGTGCGTGATCCAGAGTTGCGTGTGTGTGCAGTATCGTGCATCGCCGTGCAGTTCCACGCGGTGTCGTGCGTAGCGCGTAGTGCCACCGAGCACGCGGTGTCGCGCGTTGCTGTGCAGCACCGTGCGTGCTATGCAGTGTCGTGTGTGGTTTTGTAGAAACTACTCTCTGTTGAACTAGAGAAACTGCTCCCTTTGCCTACTTACACTTGATTTAAATTTCTAAGCATAAGAAGATTGAAGATAACACAGAAAGAAGACTATAAAATAAGTAAGAAGTATTCAATATATATTGTGTACAGTATACCTATTATACAGTATACTATTATTGTACAGTAACAAAAGGGTATAACAAGCCGAAAGGAGGTCAAGGGATTCTTGAAACTGAAAAACAACTTTCCCGTAAATCATAGGTATATGATAATAAAAATAACCTCCAACACAAAATTGCCGATCAGATGGTTAGTTTACTCGCTATATACCCTTTTTGTTACTCCATGTATCGGTTAACTTCCGGAATGAAATTGACTTGTGACTATGACTTATTAATCCCACGACGACCATTTATAATTTTATGCTACCTTTCATTGAACTTTATCACAAAAATGTTATAATTTTATCCGGACGAGTAGAGAGTGGTGTTATTGCGCCTGGCGAGAGTGTAGTTGCCGCCGACAAGTTTGGTATAGATTTTGTTAGCATTAACCCAAATAACTAAGTTTAAAGATGTAAAATTAATTTGCAACATGCACATGATTCAATCTTTTAATTGATTTTTTTTTATGGGACGATACGATGAGAAAATTATGTTTGTTTTTTGTTCATCTGCATGAACTTGAATATAAATAAATCTCACCGATCCCGAACAATGAACAGACAAAAAGTGTTGTCTGGTTAATTAGATGATTCTATTATTATGTAGATTTCGCTCATTAAAAAAACGAGCTCAACAACTGGTTTTTACTCCTAGGTCTTATCGTTTTCAGCAGATATTAAACTTTAATTGTGCTAGACAATTTCTTTTGTATTATTTTATCAAATAGTCTACTGCTGGGCATGGGTCTCCCCCAAATGGGGGTAATTGCCATACTCAGCATACTTAATTAAAATATATTTCATCTAAATTTTAATCAGTTATTTGATATAATATCAAGTGTTTAAAATATGTTATATATCTTTCACTTAAAATTCGTGAACAAGAAAAAAAATTACATCATTTTGGCCGAATAAGTTGAATTTTAAAATTGTTGTTATACTTAGGCAGTTTTCACAAGCAAAAGTGACAGACGCATGGCGATGCGGCTTTTAGTGCTATGATATGCGCCATTTCTTTGCGATTAAATATACTTAACGCCTTTCGTTCCCTAATAAAACTGAAATAAGCAGAATACCTACCTTAAAATCGTGCGGTGTGCGAACAATCACTTCAGGTGAAAAGCTCAGTAAAAGGTAATAATAAAAAACGAAAGGTATACAACATCCATAGATCATTAAAACAATCACAGCTTTATGTTACCTGATAACGGAAATTATTAATTTGCAATTAAAATAGAGAACCGCATAAATGGAACTTCTTGCGCTGTTTTTCCAGAAAAAATAATAATGTTTATTGTAAAAAAAATAGGTTAATAGAGACTGCGTTACTCAGCAGGGGAGTATGCGTGCCCAGTTTGGTCGCGGTCGGCAAGCGCGAAGGAGGTGGACAGAGCTCTAAATTAAACATGCCGCATTGTAACTAGCACGTTAAAACCTACTCCCTTACACCACCTGTACTCCCTTGCCGGGATAGCGCCGCCAAGTGTCCGTCGTGTTGTCGCTACCTTCATTGAGCCTACCTCCTGTGGCTTAGACGCAAAAATTCTTAATAATTTTCTTTCATTGTGGATAATAATAAAGCATGCCTTTAGTTTTTTTTGTGATTGACTGGAGTATTTATTGATTTAAGAGAAATTTTAATTAACTAAAGTTATGTCATACTAGAGTGGTCTAAACAACTTTCAGTCTGTGAAAGTATTCAGCATATAAGTATAAACGTGTGTTGTATGTCTCCGCAGCGGCGTGTGCGTGTGCGCGTGCGCGTGCAGTGAGGTAGCGCGGCTGCGCACGCGCGGCGCGATGCGCTGACGCCATGCGCGCGCGACATGCGTGTGAGCGCGCACCTCCCCGCCCGCGCCGCCGCGCCGCGCCTGCTGCTGCTCGCGCTCGTGCTCGCCGGTAATTACCGAGCCGGTAATCACAACCACAGCACTACCTCTCCCTCCGCCCCATAGTTGAGCCGTCGCAAGCTGATCACTGGCGTCACGCTATATAGACCATAATATTGCGCTTATTCGCATTGCAGTCCATTCTTGAAATTTTCTTTTATTTTAAATATTATAAGAATCACCCCAGTCTCAAATATAAAATGAACAATCTCTTTAATAACCACTAACAATTTAGCACTTTTCTAAATAGCAATTAGCAATGTCACCTTTATTTATATTGACACGCATACTGAAAACACATCAAAATTCGATTAGGTACATCGACCACAATATAGGACACCGTGTTGTGGTTGATTTTATTTATTTTAATCCACACATTTCACATGACATCACATTATCATTGAAATACATGAATAATAGTAGCTTAGCGTAGGAACAGAGTATACTGCACACTGGCAACCTGTAACCGTTGCACATACAGATGGTATGCGGTGTGCATGTGCAGGGTGCGGCGGCAACCCGGACGCCAAGCGGCTGTACGACGACCTGCTCAGCAACTACAACAAGCTGGTGCGGCCCGTGCTCAACGTGAGCGACGCGCTCACCGTGCGCATCAAGCTCAAGCTCAGCCAGCTCATCGACGTGGTGAGTGCTGCTCCGTACCGCGTCTCCCCACCTCCCCTACCCTCAACGTGAGCGACGCGCTCACCGTGCGCATCAAGCTCAAGCTCAGCCAGCTCATCGACGTGGTGAGTGCTGCTCCGTACCGCGTCTCCCCACCTCCCCTACCCTCAACGTGAGCGACGCGCTCACCGTGCGCATCAAGCTCAAGCTCAGCCAGCTCATCGACGTGGTGAGTGCTGCTCCGTACCGCGTCTCCCCACCTCCCCTACCCTCAACGTGAGCGACGCGCTCACCGTGCGCATCAAGCTCAAGCTCAGCCAGCTCATCGACGTGTTGAGTGCTGCTCCGTACCGCGTCTCCCCACCTCCCCTACCCTCAACGTGAGCGACGCGCTCACCGTGCGCATCAAGCTCAAGCTCAGCCAGCTCATCGACGTGTTGAGTGCTGCTCCGTACCGCGTCTCCCCACCTCCCCTACCCTCGCTTTCCAAAATCCGTAACAACACCAATCCAACACCCTACTTACCTAGTTTGACAAACCCTTCCCTCACTTAGCTATCCCTTTTTTTAGCTATAAAAACTTTTATTCAAATGTTTCTTGATATTCATTATTTCTTTTCCTCGCATTGCACTTCATAAAACCTATTAATTTGTTGTGATAATCAACTCACTCCAAATTTCCCACGATCTGTGGCACTTTATCTAGCACCCGCATCTTCGGAGGCAGGCAGTACAATTGTTATGGGTAATTTTATATTTTCGACCATTTAATAAATAAATATATAAATAACCTGGACAATTCAAACAGCGCCATCCAGTCCCAAACTAAGCAAAGCTTGTGCTATGGGAACTAGGTAGCTGATATTAATACTTATATACTTTTTTGTCAATAAAAACATAATATATTGCCGGTTGGTGCCGGCTTAGAATAACATCTCCCCATTTCTTTCCCGTGGGTGTAGTAGGAGGCAACTAAGGGACTCGAGGGCTACATGTGTTTTGCAATTTTAGGCGATGAGCTGACAACCTGTCACTATGGTGATACATAATTTTCTAAATTACCCTCAACTGATTGTCAGACGTAGCGTAAATGTTTGTTACTTACTACCATTTACGCTCTGCCTACCCCGCCAGGGATTGTGGGCGTGATGTATGTATGTATGTATATACATACATAGAAACACCCAGACTAAATTCAAATATCTGAAAATGATTTAACAAATATTTATGTCTTGTGGGGATCGAACCCACGACCCTCGGCGTAGCAGGCAGAGGTACTATCCGCTACGCTATCGGCCCAGTCATCTCATTATCTTATCAAATAACTATTGAAAAATATACATGTTTTTTCCTATTGCAGAACCTGAAAAATCAGATTATGACAACCAATTTATGGGTGGAACAGGTAAGTACGGCGTAGATTTAACTTCCGTATAATTTAGTCGCGATGTTTTCCATTTGTATAAAATGAAATATGAAAATTAAATATTTAATACAACTTGTAGGAAAATTAATCTTCGATGATTAGAGTAACCTGAATGAGGTGAGTATCTGTTTTCCAGAGCTGGTACGACTACAAGTTGTCGTGGGAGCCGCGCGAGTATGGCGGCGTGGAGATGCTGCACGTGCCCTCCGACCACATCTGGCGACCAGACATCGTTCTTTACAACAAGTAAGCATGTTTACATTATTATTGATCTTTGTAATGTATGTTTGACCCTTAACTACGAAATGAATTTGATACAGCGCCGACGGAAACTTCGAGGTGACACTGGCCACAAAGGCGACGCTGAACTACACGGGGCGCGTGGAGTGGCGCCCGCCCGCCATCTACAAGTCTTCCTGCGAGATCGACGTCGAGTACTTCCCCTTCGACCAGCAGACGTGCGTCATGAAGTTCGGTTCCTGGACCTACGATGGCTTTCAGGTAATTAACTTTTACCAAAAATGAAAATCTGAAGTAAATTAATTTGCAGACAGTTTCAGAGAAGGGTAAAGACAGTTGTAAAAGTCAGAGCGATATTTTGATGCGTTTTTAAAGACTTTTCTATGTCGTAGGTGGATTAATCAGAAAAAAACGGTATGTCTAAGGATTGTTCGTTCTTTGTTTTATTGCTGATGCACTGAATGATTTCTTTACAATAAACGATTCGCTGGATAACAGTGAAACCTACAGTTACTAACTAAATCATTATTATCAGAGCATGTTACTTTTTTAGGCAATCCCGTCGGAAATTGAAAATGTAATGAATTGATTGAATAATACCTTAACTGTAGGAAATGACAATATATCAAATAAAGTAATTAAATTAAGTAAACACTCTAACGGTACCTATCTCGTGTACTAGCTCACATTGTGAATCTTAGCTTAACAAGACATATCATTCACAGATTAACTATAAGTAGTCTAGTTAGTTTCATTCTAGGCGACGAATGTCCCTAGTTCCGCGTAATCTCGCATTGTTTCACAAGCGTCTTAGAAAGACGAACTGTGTGATATTTTTTACCTGTCTAGGATATTATTTCGTGAATATTTACTTTAAAGTTACTTGGTTGATTACTTCATACAGCTTGTGATCTTGAAATAAATTGGTATTGAAGAGACAGTTTATTGAAGAGATTAGATGGTATAGCCAAATTAGCCAACCCTGATGGTGTTGGAGCGTCTATAAATATGTACCTTCCCCAATCCTGTCAACTTCTATTTAATGATCTATAACTACTTACTTCACCGGGACTATACGTATTAAAAGTATGTGTATTCGTAAATACTTTTCCAAGTTTATTAAAAAAAACATCAAACTGCCACATTCAACACGACATATCCCAAAAGACTAGTACTACTTAAAATGAGGAAAAAATTATGAGTAAGAACAGTTGTTGTATCAGTTTTGCAATCAGTGTAAGAATATTAAACCATTTACCGGAAGAGATCTAAAGCCTTAAGATGAGTAGATTTAAATTGAAATCGCAAAGATGACTTATAAAAAAATATTTTATTCCATTAATGACTATCAAATTACAATTAAATTTAATTTAGATGATCTGTTTTCTCAATTTTCTAACTGAATGTTTATAAAATTTGTATGATTGACCATAATTTAAATTTATAATTATAATCTAAATGTATAATTTATAATAATATGTTTAGTTAATTGCGAATGAATACCATGTTTTTGAATACATATGATGCAAATAAATCTTTATCGTTGTACCAGGTGGACTTGCGTCACATCGACGAGGCGCGCGGCACCAACGTGGTGGAGCTCGGTGTCGACCTGTCCGAGTTCTACACCTCCGTGGAGTGGGACATCCTCGAGGTGCCGGCCGTCCGGTCAGTTCCCCTCCTCCATAAACTCCAAAATATTCGCTTGTAGTGTTTGTTTAACCCCGTACTTGACCCAATATCCCGTATATCTTATGTCTGACAGAAACGAAAAGTTTTATACGTGTTGCGACGAGCCGTACCTGGACATCACGTTCAACATCACGATGCGGCGCAAGACGCTGTTCTACACCGTGAACCTCATCATCCCCTGCATGGGCATCTCCTTCCTCACCGTCCTCGTCTTCTACCTGCCCTCTGACAGCGGAGAAAAGGTATCTATTAGTTCTTTTTTGCGTTCCAATTGTATCAGAATAGTTGTAGAATACTTATTAGTTATTTATTTTATACTTCTAATATTTCGTTCGTTGCTGTAGTAACTGCAGTTAAATGGATAAGCCTGAGGGGTCAAAATATGACTTTCATATATACTCTAAATTGGAGCGTAGATCATTTACATTACGCTAGTTTTTATTTCACTTCAATACATGCAGTATTTCGCAAGTTATGACGAAGAGAAGTTTTACCCCAATTTTGAATTTCCGAGATTACGCGCGCTAAGACTGTGACGTCACGGCTCGGGACAACTGGCGACTGCAACACAGCGCGCTGCACGTTTCGGTGATTTCGTTTCGATTTTCTTCGTTCTTTCAAAGAAATACTTTATATGGTGTTTATGTGTATGTTATATAAGTGTAGTGAGTAAAATGGAAGCAGGATTTGTGAAAGGTCAGTCGGACAATCCGCCAAAAATTTAAAGTTTGATGGTGGCCTAATATTTCATGATGAATAAAGATTTTAGCGCTGCCGAAATTCATGGAATAAAAATGAAAAGGTATATGTAAGCATTACCTCAACTGAATCATAGTGTTTTTTTTATTTAGTACCTACATACCTACTATGGGTGGTGATAAAAATACTTTCGCTCGCGAGTTCATAACCATCCTGCCTGAAGAACCTACCCATAAGGTTCCTGGTTGTACCTACTCCCTCAATTCAATCAAAATGTGTGTGATAAAAAATACTAGGTAAGGTACCTAGGTTCCTACAGTTCGCGCTCGTTAAAACCTACCTATCGGTTTCCATGCGTTTCTACCTACTCGCCGTGAAACAAGCGAGTGCATGTGCGTCCATCCTGAAGTAGGTACCTACCTACCTATGTGTTTCCACGCGTACCTACCTACTCTCCGTGGAACTGGCGAGTGCATAAGCGTCCATCCTGAAGTAGGTACCTACCTACCTATGTGTTTCCACGCATACCTACCCACTCGCTGTGGAACTGGCGAGTGCATGAGCGTCCATCCTGAAGTACGTACCTACCTACCTACCTACCTATGGGTTTCCACGCGTACCTACCTACTTGCCAGTACCAGGGCGGTGGCCTCCTTGACAAGGAGGCGCATACGCATACCTACTTCAGCCAACTGATATACCTACAGTGTGGGTCAAGAAGGCACATGTCTACTCCACGCATCTACCTATAGATAGGTACCCCTTTATTCACCTATACACACTCGCCTGTACCGTTGCAAGTAGAGTAGGTACGACAAGGTGGTACCTACATAGGTAGGTACTTCAGCAATCAGGATGGCCAAGTACTCGTAACAGTTTTAGGGCCTATTGAATCATCTCTTTTTATGGCCGTCATCCACTTTTTTCTTATTTTTGGGTCCTTAGGCACAAAAAAGAAGAGTTTATTTGGTATTTTAACCGTGGAATTTAAACATTGCGGCACAATACAGTATTTCCCTGGCATTTTATTTTATAATATTTAATTTGACTGCGCAACGGCGTGCGAGCGTAAGCGCGACTGCCGAATGACTTGAGCCGTGACGTCATCGGCTAGTCTGCGCTCGCCCGCGTTTTTAAAAACCTTCGCCCGAAACTACACACTTTGAACTTAAATATCTCAGCCATTTTTTGAGATATGAAAAAAGTAAAAACACAGTTCTTCTCGTTATTTTTTTGTAGATTTATTAGACATAAAAGTAAAATGCACCATGGTTATCCATTGCAGTAGTAACTGCTTAATGAGACTAAAGTATTTAAATTGTTTGAAAACAAACTTTATTCTTCAGTATATTTTTTAGTTCAGAACTGTATCAGTTCCAAACCACGGATATAATTTGACATTTTGTCATTTTCTTGTACTTACTAGTTGTATACTATATTGGTTGTGGTATCGCCAGGTGTCGCTGTCCATCTCCATCCTGCTGTCGCTGACTGTGTTCTTCCTGCTGCTGGCGGAGATCATCCCGCCCACCTCGCTGGTGGTGCCGCTGCTCGGCAAGTTTGTGCTCTTCACAATGATCCTTGACACCTTCAGGTACACATCATGCATGAACCCAATCCGTGTTGTAGTGTTAGTTTTTAGTAATATTAACAATTTCCGTGATGTTGTCAGCATATGCGTGACGGTGGTGGTGCTGAACGTGCACTTCCGGTCGCCGCAGACGCACACGATGGCGCCGTGGGTGCGGCGCGTGTTCATCCACGTGCTGCCGCGGCTGCTGGTGATGCGCCGCCCGCACTACCGCCCCGACCCGCACCAGTCCCGCTTGTCAGTATAACTCGCTCACTTAGAAGGTTCTTTGCTCAATGATATTGTTAACCCTCTCGTCAGTTTATCAGCTTACATGCCTGATCCACTTCAATAATGTCTCATCTATTACAGTTATCAACCAGAACATAAAGCTGGCCACCGACGTAGCTATGTTGTTGCCGTTCGTTAGTTTAGAATCGTAGTTCAAAAAGAGATTTATGAAAAGAAAACTACTTACTACAACACTACGTAATTTGTAACTACGTTTGTGGCCACCTTAATGGGAACTTTAAGAAGCTGATATGGAATCTCTATTTCTGTATGTGAGTTTCCGTGTGTTTCAGCGCGGGGCTGGTGACGAGCGAGGCGCTGCAGTGGGAGGAGAGCGCGCGCTGGGCGTGCGGCGCGCAGTGCGGCGCGGAGTGCAGCGCGCCGCCGCCGGCAGAGGGCGCGTGTCGCCTGCACGAGCCCGCCGCGCTCTGCGACGCGCTGCGCCGCTGGCACCGCTGCCCCGAACTGCACAAGGCCATCGATGGCATCAACTACATCGCCGACCAGACGCGCAAGGAGGAAGAGTCCACGAGGGTGAGATTGCTTCGCATCTCTTTTTCATTGCGTTCCATTTTCATAGTAAATGTACCAAGTAAGTATATAATTGTATCTCTGTGTCCAGGTGAAGGAAGACTGGAAGTACGTGGCGATGGTGCTTGACAGGCTGTTCCTGTGGATCTTCACGCTGGCCGTGGTGGTGGGCTCGGCCGGCATCATCCTGCAGGCGCCGACGCTGTACGACGAGCGCGCGCCCATCGACGTGCGTCTGTCGGAGATCGCGTACGCGACGGCCAAGCCGCGCCCGCCGCCGCCGCCGCCGCCGCACTGACCGCACCAACACTCACACATACACTCTACATTTATTACAATATTTGTGATTCGATATGGTTGGCCCTGACGCGAGTCGATTTCGTACATAATCAATCATTCACGGTTCCTATTGATGGAGAAATTTTAGCTGATGGATGTATTTCTGTATTGATAAACAATTTTAATGATATAGTAATACTAGATAATTTTAAGCTGGTATTAGTATTGGTATTGTTGATCAATCAACAATACAAGATTTGATATAAGAAATCGGTAAATACTGAATGAGGGCACGTTAGCTCTTGCTCACCTCGGGGCCACACATTATCGGCGTATTTTACCGCATCGAAGCCGCGATCCGGCTTGAAGTCCGCCACACACACTGCGTAATATTATGATATTGTAAATATAAAAATATTGGTTATATAATATAGTTTATACGACGTAATGACGTGATCGAAAATGAGTCGAATTTCTTTTGATAGATACGCAATAAACTCGATTGTTTATAATTAACGTGTATTATTTCTACACATACTTACTTAAATGTCAATAAGGATTTGACTTCTGAAACGAGAGGAATAAACGAAGATAAGTATAATGTGCCAATCTTAGTACAATTTAGGATACGGACAGCTAGATGATGATGTTGAAGAAGTGAAACACAATTTACATGCTGAAAATTTTGCAGGCATGACGATCGTACTTATACTAAAACAATGGATAATTAAGTTAGAATACGGGAAAGCAAATTACACCTCCCGAACAGCTGACTGAAACAACAAAAATGTTTGTCACTCTCCAAATCCCGTAAAATAATAAGAAAAATTGTTCTGTATAACGAACTTACCATGCTTGCAAAATACTCTATTTGAGTTGAGAAATATGGTCACGGAGTTGAGAGTTCTTTTCTATTTTAAGCTTTTTATTGAGTTATTTGCTATAAAAAAATCTGAAAAAATAAACAAACATAATGATTCTAATATGTCATTATTCGCACTTGTAAATTCTGAAATAATCGAATTTAAATTTCGAGTGATCAAGGAGTTGAAAAATTCAGTCACAGAGTGAAGAATTTTAAATTCTTTTTTCATAAATGTAAAGTAATGGACACAAAGAGGAGAAAAATTTAAAGAAAAAGCAAAGAAATGAGAAAAAAAAAACAATTGTTTTGTTCCGTTATTGATTATGTAATTATTCGCTTAACTCAACCAAATCACCAAAAGACAAGAGATTTCTTTGTACAGTACAAATATGCTATAAAATTACCAACAAAACAAAATGTTTGTAATCAAATTACAAAATCACTATTTGTATAATTTACACTTAAAAGCAAAAATTTTAGTTTTCATAATATTTTTCTGCTTCAAAGTTTTTAGTAAATACTACATTAAGTCACAGTCAAGAGATTCCTTCCTAGCATCCATTTCACTTTTTATTTATTAACTATCTTCTTAAATAATGTCTTTATTTATCATAATCAAATCACACGTTCTCTATATTATTTTCTTAAAGCTTTCCGCTTGCGAGCAAATCTTTCATGATTTGTTTTAACTTTTTTTTGCTACTCTCCTTGCCCATTTTTCTCTTTCGTTCTTTTTTTCCTTTTCATACGTGTACTCTTTCATAAACTCTTGATTTTAGCTCGTCTTATACGATTTAACAACTTTCATTTATCTTGTCTTTCTTCTTTACCATTTGTCATCTTAAAAGTGTAGCAAATTTATAAGTATATTAAATAAATGTATATAGTAAATATAACAGTTTTCTAAAATACCTCAACTCCGTGAGCATTCGCACACGGAGTTATGGGTCTCGGAGTTGAGAAAAAGTTGGTTTCTTCAAAATAAATCGCGCATTCTACTACTTAAAGCAAATCAAACATTTCTTATCTACTTATATCCTGACAAGTTATAATCATACAAAGAAAAAAACTTGCAACCTTTATAGTTTTTAAAATATTCATGATCCGGAGTTGAGAAATTACGATGCACCAAAGACGACGCGGAATTTCTCACCTTTGAAAATGGTAAAATCCGGCATCATGTCACACGTTCACTGCACTCGCCTGCTCGGGCGTAACTTACAGTTTACGTGAACCGAATAGTGATGAGCATATCGCGAATATTTAGATATATGCTCAAGTATTTTGTAAGTTGTACCCGATTAAGTCGTAGGCTTAGGACAAATATTTAAAGTGATAAAACAGTAAAAAAATTATACTTTACCGTTATTTTAGTGATAAATATATCTTTGATATACATTTATAGACATGTGAATATAGAAATTTTATAGTATATTCCAGTAATTTTAATTTTATGAACCAATTTACATTCAATTCCGGCAAGGGGACAGGCCCAAAACAGGGAAATTTGGCAATTTTTTTCACTTCGGTATTTTTTTCAGGATGAACTATTAATAACACAGTTATGATAGTATGCTCTCCGAAAAGAATATACATCAGGGCTTGTATGTAATTTTTTTGATATTTTAAATAGGACTTTAACATGATTTTTAGACCAGGACAAAAAAAACAGCGTGTCTGTAGAAATGCCCAAATAATTTCATCGAGTGAAGGGACTATGATATTGCGAGTGGGGACAAATTGATCATATCTGTCTCTAGTGACACCTGGAAAAATAAATGCACTGTTTATACTGGGGAAAAAGTCAACAGTATCAGTGGGTTTTAGAAACTTGTAAAAACTTTTAAGTGCGGGCAGAAGTTCTCCACTTCCACTCTTACAATTTTTTCTAGAAATTCGTATACCTATTATATATATCAATTTGTATACCTAAAACGGGAAGTGTTTTAAAATTTGGTATTCATATTCAGCGGTCACATAAAAAAAAAAGAGGTTAGGTTAGGTTAGGTTAGGTTAGGTTAGGTTAGGTTAGGTTAGGTTAGGTTAGGTTAGGTTAGGTTAGGTTTTTTTTTTGTTTTTTTTTTTGTATGTTTTGCTTCTTTCCTCTAACATGGGGATCAGAGACTGTTTTAGCTCAACATGGACTTCGACGACTCTTTTTTAATTTTTAGTCCTTTATCTGTTTAGGGTGGTACAGAGCTTCGGGTTTTAAGTTCGGGAGTTCTGCAAACTTGCTTATTTAATAGGGTCACAAGGCACAACACGCACATCTTTTTTTTTAATTTATTTGACATATGGTTACATTATGTACATTCAAATGTTAATGTCATAAAAAATTAAATCTAGTTGTTTAAATTACAATTATCTTAATATTTAACTAAGGTTTATGCTTATTTAACTTTTTTTTTTTTTTCTTATTTATGTGTATGATGCGCAATATATTCCATAATATAATGTTATCATACGTTTCAAAGCTTGTTTCTTTTATTTACATAGCCTATTATTTTTAAGCAATAGTTCATAAAAACCTTTCGTCTCTTATCAAGCATTATGCATTGGATGTTATCTGCTGTTATTTTAATGTCTAACTTTGATTCGATTTCAAATCTATCTAGCCCAAAAGTTGGGCATTCCATTATTATATGGGGGACGGATTCATTCACATTAGAGTCACAGATACACGAGGGACTCTCCTTACACTTAAATCGACATAAGTATTCGGAGAATCCCCCATGACCCGTAAGTAGTTGTGTGCTCAGAAAGGTCGGTTCGAATTTCCGAATTACTCTATACGCGGTAGTGACATCTGGAAAGAAAATCTTTGTAGTTCCAGCGACTTCTGAGGATTTGTATCTCTTGTTCCATTCGCAGATTGACTCTAAACGAAGCTGTCTCTTGGCGAATGAGATGGGGAACAAGTCGTAATGAGGTTTTTGTTTCATTGAGGCAGCTGCAGCTTCCTTGGCTAGTTGGTCTGCTCTCTCATTTCCCTCCAACCCCGCAAGCGCTTTTATCCAATACAAAGACACAGCTTTGTTTTGTCGAGACACTTATGTTATATTCTCGCGACTTTCTACTGGGTTAGGTTAGGTTAGGTTAGGTTAGGTTAGGTTAGGTTAGGTTAGGTTAGGTTTTTTTTTTTTTTTTTTGAACATAGATATAGTACCTATGTGTTATAGCAATTTAGAAAAATATCTATCCGTTGCGCGATTGGGATACACTTTGGATAGATATTTGGTGTTTAGTCTTTTTGTATTTTATGGTGTCGTTTCATTGAAAGTTTTGTTAGTGTTTATATATAAAATGTTATGATATAATGTAATTACATATAATATTCATTTGTTATATATATATATTATCTATTCGGATCGTAATTTCATAGAAGAAACAATTTATTTAGAAGGCAATTTCCCCTGAAGTTTAATTATTGATTGTTAAGTAGAGTTTTGATTCTCTTAATGTCTGTCATTGTCAATTTAATGTTGAAAGGTTTGTTGTTACCTGCTGTTGCATAAATGCTTTACAATGGTTATATTGCTATAAGACAAGTTAAAATTATATATATATATGTATATTTTTTTTTTTTTTTATACAATGATTATTTACAGCCTTATATCTCTATGCACACAATTTATGATGTTCTTAATAAAATATGATTGTAGTTGAATAATTTTCAGAAATGCTATACAATGATTATGTTGCTTTTAGATAAGTTTTTTCTATATGTACAATAATAATAGCCTATACTCGTACTCTAGTGTACTTAACCTTATTCATTTATATGTACAGTTAATGTAATAGAAGTTAAATGCGTAATTTTTTTTTTTTTTACTCTTTTTTTTTTGTTTGTTTTTATCTTTTTATCATTTTTTTTTTGATTATTTACAGCCTGATATGTTTTTTTTTTTTTTTTTTTTTATGTAGTTTAATTTACTTACAACCTATTTTAATACTGTTACTACTCTTCGTCACTGCTTTCTGACAGTTGCTGCTGGGGGTAGATGAACCTCATATCTATCCCCTGTACACCCCTCAGGTTCTCCATATGTGGCCTGTTTAACTCCGGACAATGCGGTCGGGGGCTAATAGTTTTGAAGAAAAACAATCTCGGATAATCTGCGTGTGTTGTAGTTTGCCCTCCTAAGTAGTTAGGGTGCCTCCGTCTTATTTGCCTCAATATATTTCTGCTCATGGCGAAGGTTCCGCACAGAACACATTGAAACCCTCCCTTGCTTCCCTGTCCCATTCCAGTACTGGAGATTCTTATTTTAATGGGGCTTCGTTCTGTCAGACTTCCTTCATTGGGGCTGCTACATGGGCTAGGCGGTTCCTCGGTGGATATGCTATGTATACTTCTTTCATGTATTGTATTTACCCGGGTTCTTTTTGCAGAATAAACTTCGGAGGTAGCTGCCCTGGAAGTCGTCACTGGCTCCATTCCTGGGTTAAAAGGGGGAAGTTGTCTTGATAGGGGAGCTTGTGGTCCTAACGACACGGGTAGCCGGGGAGTAGGTGTATCCTGTGATGGAGCGGGTGTATTAATTGAAATACCATATGATCCCGACGCCGACTGCGATGATGCAGATGCTGCCCCTTTCAAAGGCGGCGACAGCCTCCGAGCACGTGGTGTCGGCGGAGGTGGCGGTGGCGGCAACGGGCACTGCGTCCTCTGCGGTAGCTGCGGCGGAGGTGGCGGCGGCGGAGGTGGCGGCGGAGGAGGTTGTGGTGCACTGAACTCATTATAATGGTAATTATCGTAGCCCCACTCTACATTTGCAGTCATTCCCTGTTCTCTGCGTAGAGCCTCTGCCAAAGATTCTGTCAGAGTAAATATAGTGTTGTGTAGCCTTGATATTAGGTTTTCCTGTCGTATTATGGTAGCTTTAAGCATCAGGCATTCGAGGTTACGACATGAGGCTGTCTGGTAAACCGCTTGTGCAGCATCGTATGAGAGGTCTCGCTGTTCTTGGCTTCTGCCGTCTACTCGTGATGGGAGGAGTGGATAACATCTTGGGTTCTGTCTCCCCCATGAATCGGTGACTTCAGTACGTTGAGTAGTGGTGGTGGTAACAGACGGGTCTTGCTGATCGGTTGGCATCCCTGTTCTGTTTGCTTCCATTTTGACACGAAGTTGAAGACAATGGATGTTTATCTGAATGTGAGATAGCTTAATATAGAATTTGTATGTCTAGATACAATTAAATTTTTATGAGAACAGTTTACTTGATATTGCTAATGTAAGCACTATGCAATAGGACCCATTGTAAGTCTACCAGGTAAGATCTGTCGCAAAAGTCATAAGTCTCAGGAGTCATAGATGTCACAAGATCACCCGGAGTCATCGAAGTCACTGGAGTCACGGGAGTCACAGGAGGCAAATATGTCACTGGAGTCAGATATGTCACCGGAGTCACCGGAGTCAAATATGTCACCGGAGTCACCGGAGTCAGATATGTCACCGGAGTCAGATATGTCACCGGAGTCACCGGAGTCAGATCCGTCACCGGAGTCACCGGAGTCAGATATGTCACCGGAGTCACCGGAGTCAGATATGTCACCGGAGTCACCGGAGTCAGATATGTCACCGGAGTCACCGGAGTCAAATATTTAAGATATACCAACCTTTCCGTGCAGTGTGTTGTTGACTAATAACTGAATATTTTATATTTTCTAGCCCTTCAGTCGTAGTTGTATGTGTTATTCTGTGTATTTTATTTGTGTGATGGTATTTTATGTTGGGTAGGTAATATAAGTATTAACTTTCATGTGTTGTTAAATTTTTTCAGATTCTTGATAATTGTGTAAATGTGAAAATGTTATGTGTCAATAGTTTTTTCTCTTGATATTATTTCTGATATTAAGTTATATGGTTGTATGTTATATAGGTTTGCTGTCATAAGGTGATTGTATCTAGTGTTTTCAAATCTGGGGCATATTTCTATTAGATGTGTCATAGACTGTATACTACTTCCATCACATGGACATAAATTATCTTGTGTAATTTTAAATCGAAATAGATACTCTTTGTGGAATCCATGATTTGTTAGAAACTGAGTGACTGCGAAGCGTGGTTTGACTATACTAAGATATTTTTTAACGTTTTCGTGAGAGGGAAGCAAAGTTTTGATGTATTTGCAAGTATTAGGATTATTATAGAATTTCTCTTGTGCTTCCTTCGATATTTCTTTGTTTTTCTTTTTAATATAGCTAATGGGAATGAGATCATAATCTGGTCTTCTATGTAAAAAGGCAGCTGCTTTTGCAGCTGTGTCAGCCATTTCGTTACCAGGTATGCCATTATGGGCTTTTATCCATATAAATTTAATGTCCTGATGATTGAGTTGTGCCGTAAACAGGTGATGGCGGATGCTGACAACAAGATTATTCGTGCTATTTGGGTTGGCCAGTTCTACTGTCCGATAATATGGCTGATTTTTTGATGTTGCTCATAACTATATGTTCTATTGCTTTTAAAATGGCTAATAGTTCTGCCTGAAATACAGAGCAACAGTCATGAAGCTTGTATTTTTTAACAGTTTGTTTATTACTTGTGTCTATGATTACGAGGGCTGATCCCACACGATCGTCGTGTCGACTACCATCCGTGTAAAATTGACTATATTCATTAAGCTCAAGATTGTCAAGTTCAGATAAAGAGTTAACTTCTTTGAACTCGATAGGTACTCTGTTTGCAGGATGAAGATGTTGAGAGGGAGTCGCAGGAAGTTCTATATGCGTGTCGAGTGGTAAGAATCTGGTGCAGCCACGGAGTTTTGATATCTATCAATATCCGCTATCTCAATGACTTTGTCTGGTAAAGGTGTAAGTTGTGCCAGAGTAATTGCCGCGGCGGTACTAACCGTTCGGAATCCCTGTATAATTTTAATAGCAAATAGACGTTGTAGTGACAGAAGCCGCTTCTTGACATATTCATATGACAGTGCCTTTGTCCATACACTAGATGCATAGCAGATGATTGGTTCTATCACTTGCAAATATATGGTTTTAATGTTTTCAGGATGAACTCCCCATGTTGGCCTAACAAAGATTGACAGTTTGTTAAATAAATGTTTAGCTTTATTAAGTATATATTCCGTATGCTTTATGAAGTTCAATTTCCTGTCAATAATGACGCCAAGATATTTAATCTGGTTAACAAATTTTACTGATTGCCCATGAACTATTATCTGACATTTCTGAGATTTATTGGTGAATCCTATTACCTGAGTTTTTGCAGGGCCGAACTCCAGTTTGACCCCCTCTCCCCATTGTGTTATGATTTTAAGCGCTATGTTCGTGTTCATTTCGAGTTCAGAGATATTTTTTGCATGACACACTAGCAAGACATCGTCTGCGTAAGCCTGCATGTGACAGCCCATAGGCAAGGAGGTGGAGAGAAGCTCATCCAGAATAAGGTTCCACAAAGTCGGTCCACACACAGAACCCTGTATGCACCCGCGTGACATTTCTTTACTTACCTTGCAGTCTGCAAATTTCATATAAACTTTTCTATTGTTGATGTAGCTCATTAATATGTTGTATAGATTTGGTGGGCAATTTATTTTACGTAACCTATGAAAAATAGCCGGCCACCAAGCATTGTTAAACGCGGATTTAATATCTAATGATACTGCGATGGCATGTTCACCTCTTGATTTTGCCTCCTTGATAATATCCAAGGCTCCATGTACGGCTGTGACAGTAGATGTTTGTTGTTTGAATCCGTACTGTTTTTCGCTAGATTTACCATTAATATTCATGTAGTGTGTCAGTCTGTTCATTAGCAGTTTCTCCAACAATTTCCCAAAAACGTTGATCAGGCCAATTGGCCGGAATGATGATGGGTCTGAAAAGTTCGTGCAGCTTGGTTTCGGTATTATTTTTGAAAATGCAATTTTCCAGCTTTTAGGGAAATATTCGAGCGAGAAATATCTGTTCATCACACCAGTAATTACATCCGGAAAGCTTTTTGCGACCTGCAAGCAGATGTCAGACGTTAGATGATCGGGTCCAGGTGCTTTTTTATGATTCATGGATTTTAGGCATTCAGTGATTTCACAAATAGTAAAGGGTGGTTCTACAGATGCGTCTTCACCAGTGTACCCACAGATCGAGTTTCTCATTCTAAATTGACTGTCAGTAGTATCAGGTGTATCATCCGGGTAAAACTTGTTAAGAAGTACTTGTGCAGTTTCTTTACACCCTTTTGTATAGCTTCCATCATCGCATTTTAAAGTTGCCGGGGGCTGAGTGAGCGGTTTCGTTTTAATGATCCTATTAGTGACGGACCATACGTCTTCCTTCTTTTGTTTCGTGCAGAATTCTTTAAAATTGTTAGTAGAAGTAGCACAAATCGCATCGGAGTATTCTTTAAGGATCTTATCTCTTTCTTCCAAGGCTTGTTCCATCGGTAGCTTTCTTCGTTTAAGGTTTCTCAAAGTGTGATGACATGCAATGACTTTTTGTTTTAGTTCTTCCAGCTGGTCTGTCCACCATGGCGCTCGTTTACAAGCTCCAGAGGCACGAGGTAACAATTTGTCACATGATTTTTGTATTGCCATAGTGATTTGATCAATATAATTTTCCAGTTCGTCAGCATTCAAGTTTTGGATATCTGCATTAGGAGGCAGGCGTGACCTTACTTCAGAGTTGAAGTTTTCTTCAATTAAGTATTCACTTGCAAAGTGTTATATCTAAATGTTGACAGTTTACAGTTTTTTGAGAATTGGGTGGAGTCAAGTGAAAGATTAAATCTGATCGCATTATGGTCAGATGATGGACAAATCTCAGTGTGTACAGCCCATTCACTAATGGAGGTAATGTTTGACTTCGAGACGAGACTAAGATCTATAATGGAATGCCTTAGTTTTCGGTGTGTGATGGTTTCAAATGTAGGGCTATTCCCTGTGTTGCCGATAGAGAGATTATTGTTGAAGATGAGGTCAGCCACTGCAGTGCCTCGTTTGTTATTACTAGAGGAACCCCAAAAGCTATGCCATCCATTAAAATCCCCGCATATGATATGACAAGACCCCGAAGTTTGCTGCAGGAAGACCTCCAGTTTCTGCATTGTGTTATGTTTGTCTACACGAGGCTCAATATATGCTGAAATAAAATAAATTTTACGGCCCCGTTTGGTATTTGCCTCCACGATACACAGATTCGAGTCAGAGTATTCTGTGTTGCCTAAACTACTGAAGAGGTTTTCCTTTATTAAGATAGCTGCTTTAACTGGTCGCCCACTACAGATCTGGTAAGTTACGTAACCATTAAAATTTTTCATTAAGTTATTATTACTCGTGTATGGTTCATTGACAAAGATAAGATCAGTTTCGTTTTTGTCCAAGTAATGTAATATTTCCTGGGTAGCATTCCTACCATGACCAAGATTTATTTGCATGCATTTATACTTATTTTTAGATGGGTTGGATGATATATTGTTGTCTGAATTAATATCCATAGTCAATCCGTGATCTTAATTTTTCTGTCATTAGGGAGACCTTTGGGCAATCATTTGAAGTGGCACTGTGATTCGTCATGGTTAAGCTAATATTGTGTCTTTTTGAGCGTGTTTCACAGTTGTAACAGCTGAGTTTGCTTTTGTCACGTTTGACTGGACAGTCTTTGAAGTTGTGCGTCTTTGCGGCACAGTGTGAGCACACCATATCCTCCTTGGTGCACCTGATCCTGGTGTGTCCAAACTGAAGGCACTTATAGCATTGCAGTAGGGGCACATATTCCTCAACATGAATCCGCTGATGGTCCACGTTAATTTTCCCTGCAGCTATAGCAACTCGCCAAATTGCTGGAGTAGTCAAAAACACAGCATTATACAAATGTTCATTTCTATTGCTGCGCTTGAATTTGAAGACCAAGTCGTCTTGACCGGTGGTAAGATTCTTAATTTGTTCGTTTTGTTTACTGATCAGTTGCGAGAGTTCTTCTGGAGGAGTCTCTAACGAAATACCCTTCAGTATAAGCATAGGTCTAAGTTTTTTGGACTTCTCCGCTATAATAGGACAGTCTGCGTTATTTATCTTTGCAAGTGTAGTCGTCACATGTTCCGGCTTATCAAACTCTATAAGGACTTTGTTGTTAGATACATACTTAACATTTGCTGGTGCAAACTCTGTGTCCCTGAAGGAGATGTTTTTCTTCATGATCTCATGTGTTTCAGCAGGGCTGAAGACTTCTTTTGTCGGGCTTACTATGATGGCAGGCTTGGTAGTAGGAATTTTTACCTTCTTTATCTTTTCAGGTGGGGGGTTTTTAAGCGTGGATGAGTATGAGAGCTTCTGTTCCTTGCTGATGGCTTCGATCGTTCTTTGAAGTCTTGAAACCTCATCCTTGACTGTGTCCCTTATCACCGCGACCGTTGCTCGATCAAGTTCAGTACTTCGTGGGGAATTGGAAGAGCAAGCAGATGATGCACAGTGTGATGCAGTCAGTAGTTGAATTTCATCAAGCGATGCAACGATGGACTCTCTATTGGATTTTGTTAAGCTTTTCCCTTCATATAATTTAGCTTTGATGTGTTTGACAGCCTTAATTATTGAATCTTTAAAATCGCCTGATGGGTCTTCGATTATTGAGGAATATTCGTCATCCAAATTAGTGTCATCATCTGCCGCTTCACCTACGCTAGGAATACCTGTATGTCCTGTTTCACTTCCTCTACTTTCGTCACTGTGTGTTGCAGATGGTAATTTTTGCTCCATCAGGGCCTGCTGACTTCCAGGATCCTGTGAGTTCCCCATGGAGGACGTCGCATCCGCCATAGTCACTGCGATCCAAAGGCACTTGACACAGTAATCACTTGTCAAAAAGTTCTTGAACCAGAGTCAATAAAGTCACCAAAGTCACTTATGTTGCTGACGTAGCCGAGGCAGCATGGGATTCGGACGTCACTGAATAGATCCTGTCACCGGAGTTGCCGGAGTCCGCCTCGTCACCCAAGTCACCGGAATCGATTCCGTCAGCGGAGTCGAACTGTCACCGGAGTCAAACTGTCACCGGAGTCAAACTGTCACCGGAGTCAAACCGTCACCGGAATCAAAACCGTCACCGGAGGCAAAATCGTCACCGGAGGCAAAACTGTCACCGGAGTCAAAAATGTCACCGGAGTCAAAATCGTCACCGGAGGCAAAACTGTCACCGGAGTCAAAAATGTCACCGGAGTCAAAACTGTCACCGATGTCACAGCCTGAGGAGAGAACGCGGCCTCCGTGCGCTCTCGTCGAGAGCTGAGTGCAGACTGGTTAGGTTAGGTTAGGTTAGGTTAGGTTAGGTTAGGTTAGGTTAGGTTAGGTTAGGTTTTTTTTTTTTTTTTTTTTTTTTTTTTTTTTTTTTTAATTGACATCCAAAGGAGAAATCCTGCATTGGACTCTGGGAATGGAGGGCCCAGAAGTGTCGGACTCTTACCGACTAAAACCTTTGGTTGTCATTGCGTAATACCCCTGACATAATCAAGGTCGTTTTTTATCTTTTCTATATATATTTATACAATTTTGATTTTCTTAGTCTATTTCTAATAATATTGTTATTCCAATCATATTTTCACATGTTTTTCTCATTGCAAGTCTAGTCTTTCCTTCACTATCAATATATATTCGCTCTATTTTAAATAGATACAATATATACTGTAGTGCCATTTCCTCGTTGCCTCTATATGTATATCTATATTCAATATAACTATAGCATATTGGCTTCTATCTAGTTTTGTTCCTGTCTATGACTTTCTTGGCTAAACTTCTGCAATATTTCAAAAACTTGTTTCTAGTGAATTTATTCGCTACAATAGACGCTATGTTACTTTCTTTAATTTCTTGTTCTATGTCAATTTCAAGATCTGACCTTTCTCTACCGTAAATTGGGCACTCTGTCAATATATGTATAATGCTCTCTTCTTTTTGGGGATCACACACGCACGACGGACTATCCTTTACCTTAAACCTGTTAAGATACTCGGAGAATCCGCCGTGACCTGTCATGACTTGCACCAAGATATGATCAAAGTCAATTTTACGTATCACTGGGTATGATTCTGCTCCCGGGAAGAAGACTTTTGTAGTTGAGGCAGTGTCCTCACTTTTATATCTTATTCCCCATTCAGCAATAGATTTCATGCGAATTTGTCGCTTAGCGAAAGATACTGGGCAGAGGCTATAGTGTGGACGCGTTTTTAAATTTAGTGCAGCACTTTTCGCGAGTTCGTCGGCTCGTTCATTCCCTTCTAGGCCCACATGTGCCTTTATCCAATAAAGTTTTATATCTTTGCCTTTTTGTTTTCCAGCTGTTAAGTTAGCTCTTATCTTTACTGCTAGGGGGTGGAGCGATGTACCTTTAGCTACCAATTCTAACGCCGATCTAGAGTCGCAAAAAATGCTGCTCTCTCTCTTTTTATTTTCCAGTGCCTGTTCCGTAGCACCAAGAAGTGCAAGCAGCTCTGCCTGAAAGACAGTGCAAAAGGGCTCAAGTTTGTATTTCTTGGTTCGGGTTTCCACGCCATCATCCCACAGAGATAGTGCCGCGCCAACCTTCCCCTCGATTTTGCTACCGTCGGTGTAGATATGTAGTCGACCAGCTTCATGTTGAGCCATTTCTGCACCGTCCGTCACGCTCCCTATCTTTATATCTGTCATTTCAGCTGGGTGCGGTGAGTTGCAGAAAGGTACCGGTTTTTCAATCTCCCGGTCACCTGTCACTTCTTGGGAATAGCCTTTCTTTGTTTCATAAAGATTGGCTGCTTCTCTGATCCTCATGTCTAGGGGAAGCAATCCGGCGAGTGTTAGAGCTGAGTTCAGTGACACGGTTTTGTAGGCTTTAATCAGCTTTTGTGCAAAACCGCGCTGCACTGCATTAAGTTGCTTCTTGATGCTGATTTTGTTTGTTGCCGGCGCCCAGGCACTAGCCGAGTACATGATAATGGGCTCTACCACTGCCGTATATATGGTCCTGATAACTTCCGGTTCGAGGCCCCAGTGGATCTTTGCAGTCCTAGAAAGCTGTTTGTACAGGTTTAGTGCCTTCTGACAGACGTTTACTGTGTGGGTGTTGAATGTAAGTTTGTCGTCAATTGTTAGACCCAGGATTTTGATTTCCCGCGACAGTTCTATGGCTTGCCCGCCCATGTTTAGATGTGGTGAGTCGTGTTTTAGCTTGTTTGTGATGACCATCGCTTTGGTCTTTTGCGGCGCAAACTTTAACTTATTGTTGACTCCCCACCTCAGAACATGTTCGAGTGCGCCATTTGCTCGTCTCTGTACGTCCAGGGCTGTATTACCTGTGAATATCAGGACCACATCGTCGGCGAAAGCTTGGCAGTAATCTCCCCTCTCATTTAAATCCTTTAGTAATGGGTCCAGGAGCAGGTTCCAATAAGTTGGTCCTCCAATGGAACCCTGCACGCACCCTTTTGTTGTTTGCCTGACACACTCTTCCCCTGCATATCGAACACGTACCTTTCTGTCCGTAAGGTAGCTATCAACCAGTCGCCTGAGGTTTTTGGGGCAGTTGTGTTCCGCTAATCTACACCTTATTGCAGGCCACCATGCGCTGTCGAAGGCTCCCTCTATGTCTAGAGAGACTACGACCATTAGTTTCTTCTTTTTGAGTCCATCTTTTATTTGTTGCAACATGACATAGAGGGAGTCCTCGGTACTGCGCTGCGGTGTGAATCCAAACTGTTGGCTGCTCATGTCTGGGAGGGTGTGCCATCTAATTCTGCGGATCAGCATCTTTTCTAGGATCTTCCCTAGGACAGGCAAAAGTCCAATCGGCCTGTACGATTTCGGGTGCGTGTAATCGTCTTTCCCTGGCTTACGGAGAACCACTACCACCGCCTCCTTCCAGATTCTCGGGAAGTGGGATAGACTGATGCATTTGTTTAGCAGGGCTAGGAATATTTCGGGATTGTGACCGATGGCCGCTCCACAAATATCCGCAGTCAGGCCATCGCTGCCCGGAGCTTTTTTAGGATTAAAGCTTGATGCCGCCCACTTTAGCTCTTCCGTTGTAAATGGGGGGTCGCAAGGGTCATTTTGTTGCCACTCATTCACTTTATTTGCTGATTCTCTGATTTCGGCGTGGGTTGCATCATCTTCTTCCGTTCGGTCCTCCGGGTAGAAAGTTTCCGTTAGCAGTTCAGCTGACTCCAGCGTATTGAGGACTTTAGTGTGGTGTTTAAGTGGTAAGTCTTCTTTTCTTGTTGTTGTTCGGCCTATGACTCTATAAATTCCGTCCCACATACTTTCGCGATCCTGCTTGCCACAAAATTTCTTCCAGCTGCTTGTGATTGCCTTTTTTGCTTCCAGTTCGTATTTGTCTTTTGCCTCTAGGTATAGTCTGACAACCATAGCGCGCCGAATGGGAGCTGCATTTTGTATACGCCTCTTTTTTGTAGCAACTTCCAGTTTCTGTTTTTCCAAGTCTTCCGTCCACCAAGGGAGTTTAACTTTACTTACGGATTTTATTTCTGGAATGTTTTCTTTACATGCCAGTTCCACCGAGTTGGAGTATGATTTGACCGCTTGTTCTAGTTGTTCTGTCGTGGTTATTTTTTCTATCTCTTCCTTGTTTACTTGCTTTTCGCTCCAGATCTGGTCGAGTTTTGTTCGGAATTCAGACCATTTGGCTTTCTTGGTGTTGAATTTCCTCGTTTGTCTTTTTATTTCAACACCGTTTATTTTAGAGGCCATGATATCGAACTTAATTGCCTTGTGGTCTGAGCAGGTCAGCTCGCCGTCCAGTCTCCAGTTTTCTATACGTCCTAACATGCTAATTGAGCATGTAGTAATATCAACGCAGCTTGTATATCTGGTTTCTCCGCGAATGGTGTCGAATGTGGGATCTACTCCATTGTTTAAAATCTGGAGATCCATTTCTTCCAGAAATGCTGCCAGTTCTTCACCCCTATGGTTAATATCACTACTTCCCCACCATGTGTTCCAGGCATTCAGGTCTCCGCCGAGTACAATGTGTTTAGTACCTATTTCTTCAAAGACTTTTCTTATCTCTGCTAGATACGGTTCCATTGGCTTATCGCTTTCCATGTATGCAGATACTAGTCCCAGCTCGGAGGTTCCCAGTTTTAATTTTGCGACTACGATGTTTTCTGAAGTGAGTGTCGGGCAGGGAATGGCATTTATATGTTGGTCCACAAGTACTATAGCAGCTTTATTTACTCTCTCGGTTTTCTTTTCGCATTGTATTACTCGGACTCCTGTGTAGTTCTTCATCATCCCTAAATTCCCTATATAAGGTTCCTGGATGAGGGCAAAGGCAGTTTTTTGTTTGGCGGCCTCAACTATGAATTCAGCAGTCGCAAGTTGGCTTTTTTGGAGATTTGCTTGGACTACTCGATATCTGCAAGATGTTTCCATTTGGACATTTATAGAGTCAGAGTTTTTTCTTGCTTGACTTGTTCTTTGGGTGCCCTTAGCAGTACGCTACTGAGGCGCGCGCTAGCGAATCCCACTTTCGTCTTACCGCACAGTCCGGGCTAAATGCGTTGTGGTTTGCATTGCCTATTCCTGCTTTGATACAATTGCAGCATGTGGGTAGGGCGGTTGATTTACGGGCCTCACAGTCGCTCCACATGTGTGGGCCTCCACAATGACTGCATTTTTCTACCGTTTCTTGGCAGAATCGTCTTCCATGCCCATACCCCAGACAGAGCGAGCATTGGACTAAGGGTGATTGGTCCTCTACGCTGACGCGTTGGATATCTATGTGTACCCGCTCTGCCGAAGTTAATTTTTGCCATACTAATGGGGAGACCTGTAGCACTACGTGCCCCTTATGTGGGTTTCTAGTTTTGCGTCTGTATTTGACGGTAATTCTCTGGTCTTCCTTCGATACATTTTCAAACATATGTTTATTTTGGTTTCTCAGTCCTAGCACGACTTCTTCGTCCGAGATGTAGGTGAAGACTCCTCTAAGCACCACCAGCGGGTCTTTGTTTTTAATTTCTTCAACCTGTAGCCCTGTTCCTGATTTGCGTATTTTTTCCGTCACCTTTGCTAGCTCTTCCTTGGAGTTACAGCCGATTATAACCTTCTGGTCTTTTGCCTTTCGGATTCGATCAACTCTGAGGCCTTCGGTTTTTGCATTTACTGCTTGTCTGACTTTCTCCATGACTTCACCGCTAGTGTTTTCGGGTTTATCTGAGGTGATAACTACCGAATGTATTTCCTTGCTTCTTTTTAGAGCCTGAGCATACGTTGCGTGGTTCTCTTTATCTGGTTTTGGGAAAGTCTTAATGTCGTCTGTTAGGATTTTTGTTTGGTTTTTGCAGTCCAAAACTATTTCTTTGTGCTCGTTCAACAGTCTGGTATGTTCGTCAATCTTTGCGATTAACTCTTGCTGCTTTGCTAGGAGTGATTCACTTTGGGCGTTTGTCTTTGGTGTATTTTCCCTAATTGGTGTGGTACTTTTGTCTTTGTTTTGATCTAGGTCATCAAATCTTGCTTCTGACCTTTTCACTACGGCATAGAGCTCTTTAAGACATTCCATGACCGTCGCTTTTATTGTGCTTTTTATGTTTCCTGAATCATTCAGTTGACTGATTCCTTTCGTCATTATGTGTTTTGCTTCTTCTACTAGCGTCTTTTTCTTCTTTGTAATTGTCTTATTTTGTGGTTTTGGGGGAGCACTACCAATAGGCGTACTATGCTCTGTTCCGTCAAAGCTTCTTCGAGCCTGCTCAAACGCAGAAGGGCTTGCCTTCGCTGTCAGTTGGGTTCCCATAGAGACTGGCGTTGGTATTTGTGATGTCCCAGAAGTAGAGCTTCTCTTGTCCTCTCTTGGGGAGTGGAACATTTTGGTATGTCAGAGGTATACGTTGGTCAATTTAGATTGAGATTGTATATAATTGAATTTTAATAAAAATAAAAATAAAATATTAAAAGTTTAGCTCAATAAAGCCGCTCAGGTTAAATTTAAGATAAATATGTAGCACAGTAATGTGTATTTGAGTCAAATAATGTTTTTAGGCTCAATAAAACCTTCGTAATCAGATTGAACAGTAAAATATAAATATCATTATTAAAATATAACATAAAACAATAAAATTGAATTTTAGTAGTGTAGAGAAAGATAAATCCTAAAAGACTTATCCGTACAATAATTTACGCCAAAATGGCTCGTTACTTAATAATATGACTAAATTAAGACAAACTCAGACAATAAATTTTTTGACTCTATGTAGAGTCAATTTATCTAAATATTTTGAAAGTACCTCACGAGCCCTTTAAAATGAACCCAAGCTCGACTCCGTAGCTTAACCCGTTCCGGCGCTACAGGCGTTTTAATATCTGGTAAAAAAACCAACTTTTGGTAACAAAAGTGGTAACACGGCTGTTATTTCGGTTGTGGTGGTCCGATTTTGTCGGGATTGGGCTCAAACTTTAGAGCTCGTCGAGGGTCACCAATGTTGAAAATTTCAGTAATTTTCAGGAGCTGAAATCCTAAGATTTAAAACTTAACGGTTTTGCTTCAAAAAGCAGTGAATATGATAGAGGGGAGCAAGACTTAAAGAACGAAATCAGAATCAGCGCTCTACGACCTCTGTGTCCGACGCAATCGACATGTGAAAATTCCCAAAATGGCCGCCTGAACTGTCAAACTAAATGTTTGAGTGACCGTTGCGTAGGTTCCAGTGGTAGCAGAACCCTGGTGTTTGGGCTTTTCGTATTCAGCTCAAGCTGTTCTTCCCTCTTTAACCATTTTCAGGAACCTGAAACTTTTCAGCTCCGAAATGACTGAAAATAAGGGAGCAGGCTGAGTTGGCCTTTCTGAACCTAAATCCAAAAACGCAACTCTCTGCGACCTCTGGTTGCGAAGATACGGCTGTTAAACGAAAAACAAGATGGCCGCCCAGCTGTCAAATGTTAACTTTAAACGCTTGTTGCGCCTGAAGTACTGGTCCGAATGACCCAAGAGTGGTGTCGGGTGAAAGGGCTTAGCGAGCTTGTTTCTCTGAAACCGGATTTAGGACTGAAAAGTTTCAGCCTCCGAAAACGACTGAAAGCAAGTGGGTCCAATTTTTAAGGCGTTTCACTGCCAAACGCCGCCAAAAATTTTGTTCTAGCCCCTATGGTTCAGAGGCAATATAGTTTCAAAGTTTGGTACCAAAAAACAATATTGGTAACAAAAAGCTATATTCCTTAATTCTAAAGATATGACTGATGTTTGGGCTTATATGAGACTAAACGAGTGTTCAGAAACTAATTCTAGGGTCAAAATTTTTATATATCTATCTATTTTAAATTTAAAGCCAAAAATCAATGAAAATTCAGTATTTCAAGATCCACAACACATAAAATTCTGAAAAAATAGTTAAAAATAGTAAAGATTAGAGCTTATTCTAACAAAAGTCAAAATTTATAGATATCCGTAATTTTCAGGTTCCTATCGTCAAATATCAAAAGTTTCGCTGAAAATGCTGTAACTCCCTTCACAAATGTTCAAAAAATCCAAAAACTCACTGGTATATTCTTTGCTTGAGCGCGCAGCAGATTACGGGGTCCACTTCCGCGCGTCAGGTCCAGGTGTCCAGCAGTGGGCTTCGGAAGTTGGTAACTTCAAAAGCCTCTGGAGTCTCCAAATTTAACCGGAAAATTCTGGTTAATGTGTCTTTTTCTTCTCCTTTGTAGTCTCCACAAGAGAGCAGCTTCAAAATCAGCCGCACATTTCAGGATTCGAAATCACGTTTTTGAAAAAGCACATGGAGTTTTCACAATTCTTCAGTTAGCACATGATTCTAAAGATGTAGAGTCCTGAATTTTTGCACAAATTTGTGGGCACACAATGCCCACAGAAAAGTAAAATAAAAATGAGGGGTCGTCGCTTTAGATTTTGCAGCGCACGCAAGTTTGTGTAAAAATTTTGCAACTTTTTAACCTAAAAACTGGTTTTTGGTTAATAACTTTTTTCACTGCAATCTTTTGAGTTCACAACTTAGCACACATATGCGGAACACTAAAACGCACATAATAACACTTGTTTCACAGCAATACGATCACAATTACTATTTATTTCGTAATTTAAATTGAGGAGTAGTTTCGAAAAAGATGTTTTCTCGGCAAAGGGAGAAACGAAACTGGTTAGGTTAGGTTAGGTTAGGTTAGGTTAGGTTAGGTTAGGTTAGGTTAGGTTAGGTTAGGTTAGGTTAGGTTAGGTTAGGTTAGGTTAGGTTAGGTTAGGTTAGGTTAGGTTAGGTTAGGTTAGGTTAGGTTAGGTTAGGTTAGGTTAGGTTAGGTTAGGTTAGGTTAGGTTAGGTTAGGTTAGGTTAGGTTAGGTTAGGTTAGGTTAGGTTAGGTTAGGTTAGGTTAGGTTAGGTTAGGTTAGGTTAGGTTAGGTTAGGTTAGGTTAGGTTAGGTTAGGTTAGGTTAGGTTAGGTTAGGTTAGGTTAGGTTAGGTTAGGTTAGGTTAGGTTAGGTTAGGTTAGGTTAGGTTAGGTTAGGTTAGGTTAGGTTAGGTTAGGTTAGGTTAGGTTAGGTTAGGTTAGGTTAGGTTAGGTTAGGTTAGGTTAGGTTAGGTTAGGTTAGGTTAGGTTAGGTTAGGTTAGGTTAGGTTAGGTTAGGTTAGGTTAGGTTAGGTTAGGTTAGGTTAGGTTAGGTTAGGTTAGGTTAGGTTAGGTTAGGTTAGGTTAGGTTAGGTTAGGTTAGGTTAGGTTAGGTTAGGTTAGGTTAGGTTAGGTTAGGTTAGGTTAGGTTAGGTTAGGTTAGGTTAGGTTAGGTTAGGTTAGGTTAGGTTAGGTTAGGTTAGGTTAGGTTAGGTTAGGTTAGGTTAGGTTAGGTTAGGTTAGGTTAGGTTAGGTTAGGTTAGGTTAGGTTAGGTTAGGTTAGGTTAGGTTAGGTTAGGTTAGGTTAGGTTAGGTTAGGTTAGGTTAGGTTAGGTTAGGTTAGGTTAGGTTAGGTTAGGTTAGGTTAGGTTAGGTTAGGTTAGGTTAGGTTAGGTTAGGTTAGGTTAGGTTAGGTTAGGTTAGGTTAGGTTAGGTTAGGTTAGGTTAGGTTAGGTTAGGTTAGGTTAGGTTAGGTTAGGTTAGGTTAGGTTAGGTTAGGTTAGGTTAGGTTAGGTTAGGTTAGGTTAGGTTAGGTTAGGTTAGGTTAGGTTAGGTTAGGTTAGGTTAGGTTAGGTTAGGTTAGGTTAGGTTAGGTTAGGTTAGGTTAGGTTAGGTTAGGTTAGGTTAGGTTAGGTTAGGTTAGGTTAGGTTAGGTTAGGTTAGGTTAGGTTAGGTTAGGTTAGGTTAGGTTAGGTTAGGTTAGGTTAGGTTAGGTTAGGTTAGGTTAGGTTAGGTTAGGTTAGGTTAGGTTAGGTTAGGTTAGGTTAGGTTAGGTTAGGTTAGGTTAGGTTAGGTTAGGTTAGGTTAGGTTAGGTTAGGTTAGGTTAGGTTAGGTTAGGTTAGGTTAGGTTAGGTTAGGTTAGGTTAGGTTAGGTTAGGTTAGGTTAGGTTAGGTTAGGTTAGGTTAGGTTAGGTTAGGTTAGGTTAGGTTAGGTTAGGTTAGGTTAGGTTAGGTTAGGTTAGGTTAGGTTAGGTTAGGTTAGGTTAGGTTAGGTTAGGTTAGGTTAGGTTAGGTTAGGTTAGGTTAGGTTAGGTTAGGTTAGGTTAGGTTAGGTTAGGTTAGGTTAGGTTAGGTTAGGTTAGGTTAGGTTAGGTTAGGTTAGGTTAGGTTAGGTTAGGTTAGGTTAGGTTAGGTTAGGTTAGGTTAGGTTAGGTTAGGTTAGGTTAGGTTAGGTTAGGTTAGGTTAGGTTAGGTTAGGTTAGGTTAGGTTAGGTTAGGTTAGGTTAGGTTAGGTTAGGTTAGGTTAGGTTAGGTTAGGTTAGGTTAGGTTAGGTTAGGTTAGGTTAGGTTAGGTTAGGTTAGGTTAGGTTAGGTTAGGTTAGGTTAGGTTAGGTTAGGTTAGGTTAGGTTAGGTTAGGTTAGGTTAGGTTAGGTTAGGTTAGGTTAGGTTAGGTTAGGTTAGGTTAGGTTAGGTTAGGTTAGGTTAGGTTAGGTTAGGTTAGGTTAGGTTAGGTTAGGTTAGGTTAGGTTAGGTTAGGTTAGGTTAGGTTAGGTTAGGTTAGGTTAGGTTAGGTTAGGTTAGGTTAGGTTAGGTTAGGTTAGGTTAGGTTAGGTTAGGTTAGGTTAGGTTAGGTTAGGTTAGGTTAGGTTAGGTTAGGTTAGGTTAGGTTAGGTTAGGTTAGGTTAGGTTAGGTTAGGTTAGGTTAGGTTAGGTTAGGTTAGGTTAGGTTAGGTTAGGTTAGGTTAGGTTAGGTTAGGTTAGGTTAGGTTAGGTTAGGTTAGGTTAGGTTAGGTTAGGTTAGGTTAGGTTAGGTTAGGTTAGGTTAGGTTAGGTTAGGTTAGGTTAGGTTAGGTTAGGTTAGGTTAGGTTAGGTTAGGTTAGGTTAGGTTAGGTTAGGTTAGGTTAGGTTAGGTTAGGTTAGGTTAGGTTAGGTTAGGTTAGGTTAGGTTAGGTTAGGTTAGGTTAGGTTAGGTTAGGTTAGGTTAGGTTAGGTTAGGTTAGGTTAGGTTAGGTTAGGTTAGGTTAGGTTAGGTTAGGTTAGGTTAGGTTAGGTTAGGTTAGGTTAGGTTAGGTTAGGTTAGGTTAGGTTAGGTTAGGTTAGGTTAGGTTAGGTTAGGTTAGGTTAGGTTAGGTTAGGTTAGGTTAGGTTAGGTTAGGTTAGGTTAGGTTAGGTTAGGTTAGGTTAGGTTAGGTTAGGTTAGGTTAGGTTAGGTTAGGTTAGGTTAGGTTAGGTTAGGTTAGGTTAGGTTAGGTTAGGTTAGGTTAGGTTAGGTTAGGTTAGGTTAGGTTAGGTTAGGTTAGGTTAGGTTAGGTTAGGTTAGGTTAGGTTAGGTTAGGTTAGGTTAGGTTAGGTTAGGTTAGGTTAGGTTAGGTTAGGTTAGGTTAGGTTAGGTTAGGTTAGGTTAGGTTAGGTTAGGTTAGGTTAGGTTAGGTTAGGTTAGGTTAGGTTAGGTTAGGTTAGGTTAGGTTAGGTTAGGTTAGGTTAGGTTAGGTTAGGTTAGGTTAGGTTAGGTTAGGTTAGGTTAGGTTAGGTTAGGTTAGGTTAGGTTAGGTTAGGTTAGGTTAGGTTAGGTTAGGTTAGGTTAGGTTAGGTTAGGTTAGGTTAGGTTAGGTTAGGTTAGGTTAGGTTAGGTTAGGTTAGGTTAGGTTAGGTTAGGTTAGGTTAGGTTAGGTTAGGTTAGGTTAGGTTAGGTTAGGTTAGGTTAGGTTAGGTTAGGTTAGGTTAGGTTAGGTTAGGTTAGGTTAGGTTAGGTTAGGTTAGGTTAGGTTAGGTTAGGTTAGGTTAGGTTAGGTTAGGTTAGGTTAGGTTAGGTTAGGTTAGGTTAGGTTAGGTTAGGTTAGGTTAGGTTAGGTTAGGTTAGGTTAGGTTAGGTTAGGTTAGGTTAGGTTAGGTTAGGTTAGGTTAGGTTAGGTTAGGTTAGGTTAGGTTAGGTTAGGTTAGGTTAGGTTAGGTTAGGTTAGGTTAGGTTAGGTTAGGTTAGGTTAGGTTAGGTTAGGTTAGGTTAGGTTAGGTTAGGTTAGGTTAGGTTAGGTTAGGTTAGGTTAGGTTAGGTTAGGTTAGGTTAGGTTAGGTTAGGTTAGGTTAGGTTAGGTTAGGTTAGGTTAGGTTAGGTTAGGTTAGGTTAGGTTAGGTTAGGTTAGGTTAGGTTAGGTTAGGTTAGGTTAGGTTAGGTTAGGTTAGGTTAGGTTAGGTTAGGTTAGGTTAGGTTAGGTTAGGTTAGGTTAGGTTAGGTTAGGTTAGGTTAGGTTAGGTTAGGTTAGGTTAGGTTAGGTTAGGTTAGGTTAGGTTAGGTTAGGTTAGGTTAGGTTAGGTTAGGTTAGGTTAGGTTAGGTTAGGTTAGGTTAGGTTAGGTTAGGTTAGGTTAGGTTAGGTTAGGTTAGGTTAGGTTAGGTTAGGTTAGGTTAGGTTAGGTTAGGTTAGGTTAGGTTAGGTTAGGTTAGGTTAGGTTAGGTTAGGTTAGGTTAGGTTAGGTTAGGTTAGGTTAGGTTAGGTTAGGTTAGGTTAGGTTAGGTTAGGTTAGGTTAGGTTAGGTTAGGTTAGGTTAGGTTAGGTTAGGTTAGGTTAGGTTAGGTTAGGTTAGGTTAGGTTAGGTTAGGTTAGGTTAGGTTAGGTTAGGTTAGGTTAGGTTAGGTTAGGTTAGGTTAGGTTAGGTTAGGTTAGGTTAGGTTAGGTTAGGTTAGGTTAGGTTAGGTTAGGTTAGGTTAGGTTAGGTTAGGTTAGGTTAGGTTAGGTTAGGTTAGGTTAGGTTAGGTTAGGTTAGGTTAGGTTAGGTTAGGTTAGGTTAGGTTAGGTTAGGTTAGGTTAGGTTAGGTTAGGTTAGGTTAGGTTAGGTTAGGTTAGGTTAGGTTAGGTTAGGTTAGGTTAGGTTAGGTTAGGTTAGGTTAGGTTAGGTTAGGTTAGGTTAGGTTAGGTTAGGTTAGGTTAGGTTAGGTTAGGTTAGGTTAGGTTAGGTTAGGTTAGGTTAGGTTAGGTTAGGTTAGGTTAGGTTAGGTTAGGTTAGGTTAGGTTAGGTTAGGTTAGGTTAGGTTAGGTTAGGTTAGGTTAGGTTAGGTTAGGTTAGGTTAGGTTAGGTTAGGTTAGGTTAGGTTAGGTTAGGTTAGGTTAGGTTAGGTTAGGTTAGGTTAGGTTAGGTTAGGTTAGGTTAGGTTAGGTTAGGTTAGGTTAGGTTAGGTTAGGTTAGGTTAGGTTAGGTTAGGTTAGGTTAGGTTAGGTTAGGTTAGGTTAGGTTAGGTTAGGTTAGGTTAGGTTAGGTTAGGTTAGGTTAGGTTAGGTTAGGTTAGGTTAGGTTAGGTTAGGTTAGGTTAGGTTAGGTTAGGTTAGGTTAGGTTAGGTTAGGTTAGGTTAGGTTAGGTTAGGTTAGGTTAGGTTAGGTTAGGTTAGGTTAGGTTAGGTTAGGTTAGGTTAGGTTAGGTTAGGTTAGGTTAGGTTAGGTTAGGTTAGGTTAGGTTAGGTTAGGTTAGGTTAGGTTAGGTTAGGTTAGGTTAGGTTAGGTTAGGTTAGGTTAGGTTAGGTTAGGTTAGGTTAGGTTAGGTTAGGTTAGGTTAGGTTAGGTTAGGTTAGGTTAGGTTAGGTTAGGTTAGGTTAGGTTAGGTTAGGTTAGGTTAGGTTAGGTTAGGTTAGGTTAGGTTAGGTTAGGTTAGGTTAGGTTAGGTTAGGTTAGGTTAGGTTAGGTTAGGTTAGGTTAGGTTAGGTTAGGTTAGGTTAGGTTAGGTTAGGTTAGGTTAGGTTAGGTTAGGTTAGGTTAGGTTAGGTTAGGTTAGGTTAGGTTAGGTTAGGTTAGGTTAGGTTAGGTTAGGTTAGGTTAGGTTAGGTTAGGTTAGGTTAGGTTAGGTTAGGTTAGGTTAGGTTAGGTTAGGTTAGGTTAGGTTAGGTTAGGTTAGGTTAGGTTAGGTTAGGTTAGGTTAGGTTAGGTTAGGTTAGGTTAGGTTAGGTTAGGTTAGGTTAGGTTAGGTTAGGTTAGGTTAGGTTAGGTTAGGTTAGGTTAGGTTAGGTTAGGTTAGGTTAGGTTAGGTTAGGTTAGGTTAGGTTAGGTTAGGTTAGGTTAGGTTAGGTTAGGTTAGGTTAGGTTAGGTTAGGTTAGGTTAGGTTAGGTTAGGTTAGGTTAGGTTAGGTTAGGTTAGGTTAGGTTAGGTTAGGTTAGGTTAGGTTAGGTTAGGTTAGGTTAGGTTAGGTTAGGTTAGGTTAGGTTAGGTTAGGTTAGGTTAGGTTAGGTTAGGTTAGGTTAGGTTAGGTTAGGTTAGGTTAGGTTAGGTTAGGTTAGGTTAGGTTAGGTTAGGTTAGGTTAGGTTAGGTTAGGTTAGGTTAGGTTAGGTTAGGTTAGGTTAGGTTAGGTTAGGTTAGGTTAGGTTAGGTTAGGTTAGGTTAGGTTAGGTTAGGTTAGGTTAGGTTAGGTTAGGTTAGGTTAGGTTAGGTTAGGTTAGGTTAGGTTAGGTTAGGTTAGGTTAGGTTAGGTTAGGTTAGGTTAGGTTAGGTTAGGTTAGGTTAGGTTAGGTTAGGTTAGGTTAGGTTAGGTTAGGTTAGGTTAGGTTAGGTTAGGTTAGGTTAGGTTAGGTTAGGTTAGGTTAGGTTAGGTTAGGTTAGGTTAGGTTAGGTTAGGTTAGGTTAGGTTAGGTTAGGTTAGGTTAGGTTAGGTTAGGTTAGGTTAGGTTAGGTTAGGTTAGGTTAGGTTAGGTTAGGTTAGGTTAGGTTAGGTTAGGTTAGGTTAGGTTAGGTTAGGTTAGGTTAGGTTAGGTTAGGTTAGGTTAGGTTAGGTTAGGTTAGGTTAGGTTAGGTTAGGTTAGGTTAGGTTAGGTTAGGTTAGGTTAGGTTAGGTTAGGTTAGGTTAGGTTAGGTTAGGTTAGGTTAGGTTAGGTTAGGTTAGGTTAGGTTAGGTTAGGTTAGGTTAGGTTAGGTTAGGTTAGGTTAGGTTAGGTTAGGTTAGGTTAGGTTAGGTTAGGTTAGGTTAGGTTAGGTTAGGTTAGGTTAGGTTAGGTTAGGTTAGGTTAGGTTAGGTTAGGTTAGGTTAGGTTAGGTTAGGTTAGGTTAGGTTAGGTTAGGTTAGGTTAGGTTAGGTTAGGTTAGGTTAGGTTAGGTTAGGTTAGGTTAGGTTAGGTTAGGTTAGGTTAGGTTAGGTTAGGTTAGGTTAGGTTAGGTTAGGTTAGGTTAGGTTAGGTTAGGTTAGGTTAGGTTAGGTTAGGTTAGGTTAGGTTAGGTTAGGTTAGGTTAGGTTAGGTTAGGTTAGGTTAGGTTAGGTTAGGTTAGGTTAGGTTAGGTTAGGTTAGGTTAGGTTAGGTTAGGTTAGGTTAGGTTAGGTTAGGTTAGGTTAGGTTAGGTTAGGTTAGGTTAGGTTAGGTTAGGTTAGGTTAGGTTAGGTTAGGTTAGGTTAGGTTAGGTTAGGTTAGGTTAGGTTAGGTTAGGTTAGGTTAGGTTAGGTTAGGTTAGGTTAGGTTAGGTTAGGTTAGGTTAGGTTAGGTTAGGTTAGGTTAGGTTAGGTTAGGTTAGGTTAGGTTAGGTTAGGTTAGGTTAGGTTAGGTTAGGTTAGGTTAGGTTAGGTTAGGTTAGGTTAGGTTAGGTTAGGTTAGGTTAGGTTAGGTTAGGTTAGGTTAGGTTAGGTTAGGTTAGGTTAGGTTAGGTTAGGTTAGGTTAGGTTAGGTTAGGTTAGGTTAGGTTAGGTTAGGTTAGGTTAGGTTAGGTTAGGTTAGGTTAGGTTAGGTTAGGTTAGGTTAGGTTAGGTTAGGTTAGGTTAGGTTAGGTTAGGTTAGGTTAGGTTAGGTTAGGTTAGGTTAGGTTAGGTTAGGTTAGGTTAGGTTAGGTTAGGTTAGGTTAGGTTAGGTTAGGTTAGGTTAGGTTAGGTTAGGTTAGGTTAGGTTAGGTTAGGTTAGGTTAGGTTAGGTTAGGTTAGGTTAGGTTAGGTTAGGTTAGGTTAGGTTAGGTTAGGTTAGGTTAGGTTAGGTTAGGTTAGGTTAGGTTAGGTTAGGTTAGGTTAGGTTAGGTTAGGTTAGGTTAGGTTAGGTTAGGTTAGGTTAGGTTAGGTTAGGTTAGGTTAGGTTAGGTTAGGTTAGGTTAGGTTAGGTTAGGTTAGGTTAGGTTAGGTTAGGTTAGGTTAGGTTAGGTTAGGTTAGGTTAGGTTAGGTTAGGTTAGGTTAGGTTAGGTTAGGTTAGGTTAGGTTAGGTTAGGTTAGGTTAGGTTAGGTTAGGTTAGGTTAGGTTAGGTTAGGTTAGGTTAGGTTAGGTTAGGTTAGGTTAGGTTAGGTTAGGTTAGGTTAGGTTAGGTTAGGTTAGGTTAGGTTAGGTTAGGTTAGGTTAGGTTAGGTTAGGTTAGGTTAGGTTAGGTTAGGTTAGGTTAGGTTAGGTTAGGTTAGGTTAGGTTAGGTTAGGTTAGGTTAGGTTAGGTTAGGTTAGGTTAGGTTAGGTTAGGTTAGGTTAGGTTAGGTTAGGTTAGGTTAGGTTAGGTTAGGTTAGGTTAGGTTAGGTTAGGTTAGGTTAGGTTAGGTTAGGTTAGGTTAGGTTAGGTTAGGTAGGTTAGGTTAGGTTAGGTTAGGTTAGGTTAGGTTAGGTTAGGTTAGGTTAGGTTAGGGTAGGTTAGGTTAGGTTAGGTTAGGTTAGGGTAGGTTAGGTTAGGTTAGGTTAGGTTAGGTTAGGTTAGGTTAGGTGAGGTTAGGTTAGGGGTTAGGTGTGGTTAGGTTAGGTTAGGTTAGGTTAGGTTAGGTTAGGTTAGGTTAGGTTAGGTTGGTAGGTGAGGTTAGGTTAGGTTAGGGTTAGGTTAGGGTTGGTTAGGTGAGGTTAGGTTAGGTTTGGTTAGGTTAGGGTTAGGTTAGGTTAGGTGAGGTTAGGTTAGGTTAGGTGAGGGTAGGGTTAGGTTAGGTGAGGTTAGGGTAGGTGGTAGGGTTAGGTGAGGGTAGGTGAGGGTAGGGTAGGTGAGGTGAGGGTGAGGTGAGGTTAGGGTAGGTTAGGGTGAGGGTAGGGTGGGTAGGTTAGGGTAGGTGTGGTAGGTTAGGGTAGGGTAGGTGAGGTGTGGTAGGTGAGGGTTGGAGGTGGGTAGGGTTGGGGTAGGGGTGGTTAGGGTGGGTAGGGTAGGGTGGTAGGTAGGGTAGGTGAGGGTAGGGTGAGGGGTGGGGTGGGTTAGGGGTGGTGAGGTAGGGTAGGGGTGGGGTGGGTGTGGGAGGTGGGTGGGGTGGGGTGGGGTGGGGTGGGAGGGGTGGGGTGGGGTAGGGTGGGGTGGGGGTGGGGTGGGGAGGGTAGGTGTGGTGGTGGGTAGGGGTGGGGTGGGGTGGGGTGGGGAGGGGTGGGGTGGGGAGGGGTGGGGTGGGGTGGGGTGGGGAGGGGTGGGGTGGGGTGGGGTGGGGTGGGGTGGGGTGGGGTGGGGAGGGGTGGGGTGGGGTGGGGTGGGGTGGGGTGGGGTGGGGTGGGGTGGGGTGGGGAGGGGAGGGGTGGGGTGGGGAGGGGTGGGGTGGGGTGGGGTGGGGTGGGGTGGGGTGGGGAGGGGTGGGGAGGGGTGGGTGGGGAGGGGTGGGGTGGGGTGGGGAGGGTGGTGGGGTGGGGTGGGGTGGGGTGGGGTGGGGTGGGGTGGGGTGGGGTGGGGTGGGGTGGGGTGGGGTGGGTGGGGTGGGGAGGGGTGGGGTGGGTGGGGTGGGGTGGGTGGGTGGGGTGGGGTGGGGTGGGGAGGGGTGGGGTGGGGTGGGGTGGGGTGGGGTGGGGTGGGGTGGGGTGGGGTGGGGTGGGGTGTGCGCGCGCGTGGACGCGCAGCCGGGGGGGGGGGGGGTGTG